>CM057347.1:78577617-79929701 GCA_030015575.1 Agapanthus africanus | reverse complement strand
CCAACTCACCAGTGGGAATCGGGATCCAACTATCATCACATGATAACGTGACGGAATCCGCTCATGTTATCACACTCCAGAAGGTATGCGCATATCTGGCAAGTTTCAGTTTCTTTAGAAACTCCCGATGTGATTTTTGCCCCATGCTCTTATGACCTTGGCGTGAGGTCAAAATATCATAAGTCACATGTCAAGTTCTGCCCATCATTATCCAGGTTAATTTGAACCCACCAGTACATACCCTTGACGTAGGCCAAAATAGTAGTACGACTATCCCAAAGCAACGCATCTATCTATGCAACAGATAAATATCCGGCAGCTACCAATCACTATGCCTTGGCGTGAGGTCAAAATACATAGCTTGAATACTACTGAATATTTAACCGAAATGATGGAGGGCTACGAATGGTTTCTGGAGAAAACCTTTAACGTAATGAACTTGATATCGTTGAAGGAGCCGGATAGCTTTTTGAAAATATAGTGATGAAAACCTTTGCTAAAGAGGTCACTCCCGGTGAAGGGATCTCGGCTCTTTCCCCGTAGAATGAGGTGCAGGATATTCCAACTGAATACCACGGTGCAAAGCAAAAGTAATCGGCTATAGTGAAGTTATTTTCCTGACGCAAACTTCTGTCCAAGGGGTCACTCCCGGTGAAGGGATCTCGGCCCTTACCTCGTCGACTGAGGAGCAGGATATTCCAACTGAATACCACTGTGCTAAACAAAAGTGAACGTTCCTTGCAATAACAGCTTTTTGAAAAATTGTTCCAACAACATCATATTAGGTTTGTTTAACTTGCATTGATCTGAATCAACGCAGTCCCATCAATTGATCACACCAATAAAGAACGAAAATAATGACGTACGTATATGCCATCCACATTCGCCACTGGGTCCCGTCATTACCCGTTAGGTTAGCTAACTAACGACAGAGCGGGGACTGGACTAGCGCGGATGCAAAACATATACAACATCTACTAGTATATATATAATACATAATTTTCGCTCAAGGTGTGATAAAATGCAACATCACAAAAATGTACAGCATCACAGAACAATACAGATATCTGGGATCCCCGGGTTTCACAGAGCCACTACTGAAACTCGACGTTCCCCTGGTCGTGTGGATAGCCTGTGCATTGAAATCCTAGACCTCTACGGGCGCGGCAAGTTACCCACCGAAACCTGAAGCGAGGCAGCCCCTTTCAGCAACGTGAATGGACCACCCAGCACTTCACGGAATCCGGTAACTTGGGCACCCCTCCTGGGTCAACCTGTACCCCCTACGAGTGCGGCGAATAGCCCGCCAATTCTAGAGTAAAGCCCCCTCCATCTCAATGCCATGAGATGCGGGCCCGTTGCCCTCTAGAACCCGGCTATCCGTGCACCCCACCTTGGGGTAATCCTAGTACAGAAAGTAAAATATACATACAACGGGTATATCGACCGCAACCTGGTCGTGCCCCAAAAGAATAATATACAGACAGGCAGTGACGGCAGTCCACATGTCGGACGCTCGCCCCGCAATAACAAATGTAAATAATACAACCAAATCTGTACTAACATTGCATCCAGGCTATCCCCCATGACCAATCCTCAACATCACAGCACAACACAGAACATCAACGTGAATGTCACGTTCACAAATCCGTCTAACCGGGCTATAGCAGTTAGACAGGATTTACCGATCAAGTGACATTCACGGTCGCAGATATAATGTAAATACTGTGAACTAATGTGTTTAAAATATTCGATCGATCAAATTTACCCAAGTGGGCCCCAAGCACTACTGTAGCACATAAAGAAATTCTGGGCCCAAAAAGAACATTCCAAAACCCCAATTTCTCTATAAAAAGATCACTGTACAAAATTGGTGCAGTGAGGGCACTGTACCACGGCGGAACCGCGGCCCCAAGGGGGTTTTGGCCGTGGTTCCGTGGTGGTTATACAGTATCACGCCACCATTTTTCTCCAGAATTCTTAAAACTTCCTGCACAGTATTCTGCAACAACCTGAAAAATTTTTCGAGCCAAAAATATTTCGACAGAAACTGATGTTTTTGAAAACGCGGTTTTGGAATTTTGTTCGATCGGAAATGTAAACACATTAGACCAAGCTAGACTAGGTTAATGGCGAGGCTCTGATACCACTGTAAGTGCACGGCGGCGCCCCGGCCGTCAATCCGACGCCGGAATGCGGAAGCGATACTTTACTTTAACTTTTTAAACCGGCACCACCGCGCACTATAAAACCGGATCGTGCCATTAATCTAGTCCTAGTTAACAAGAGAAGGGTTTGGAGAGATATACCGAGCGATCCGTGTCCTTCCGTCTTCTCGTCGTCGTCCCGATCTCCCGCGAAATCTCCGGTCTCCACCTCCTCGCCGGAAGGGCACCACGTCGCTGGCTTCTTTTACGGGCTCCCACCTCTGGACCGAGGCAACTCGGGCACGAAATTGGGGAGTCGACGTGCCCAAGATTTGCTGTAGAATGAAGTGTAGTGATATGTCTCCTTGGGGTAAAGGAAGTTGCCATTATGTGGAGGAAATGAGATATATAATTTGTGGTGAACTTGGGGATTTTTGCAAGCATGAGAGAGCCAAAAATCCCCACCAAAAATCATGGGCAGCCCCATCCTTGGCCGGCCATTCTCTAGGGAAGAGAAAAAGAGAGGAGTGAGAGTGTGTATCAAAAAGAGACCGAACCTCATAATGCAAGAGAGAGAGAAGAAAATTATCATGAAGAATCATGATCACTAACTTAATCCACACTCAACAACAACCATCATGACACCACAAGTCAAGCCATGATGACTAAAGAAAGTCAAGTGATCATGACACAACAATATGCAAAGACAACCCTCCACAATGCTAATTTGCACAAATGCAAATAAGCCCTCCTCCACCAATCTTCGGCCAATGAAAGATACAAAGAAATATGGCCGAAACGGAAAACAAACTGGCAACTCCAAAAAACTGATCCCGTAATAAATTACAGGAAAACCCCGCTACTGTATATACATACCCGCATTTGTATTCCGACCGAATACAAATGCAATGAGACAAAATCTACACTGTACAATACTAGGATCCGGCTTAAACCAAAGCCTGCTAGTATTAACCGTCCGATCCTGATCCGTGGAATGCCGCACGTATCTGATCAAACCCTGCCATATCTCCATACGGCCTCTACAGTGTTTCGCCCGAAAACTTGAGCAACTGAATATGGGGGACTCTAAAGACTCGTCAATACTATGGCTGTGGATTTAACCACTAGTATGTCAGAGGTATTAGCCATACGTGACGGGCTACCGTCTATTGACTAAAAGGGACGTCTGTGAGCGAACTCATCCTGACACCCTACTGTGCCTGTCAGTGACAATATTCGTACAGTCCGGTCCGTTCGTCTATGAGCATCGCATGGCGGGCCTAGAGGGTTGGTAAAAGTCAAACCCCCAAAAGCGGTACAAGTCGTGTCGGAGTGTAGCCCAGAACACCCTGAGATACTACTGGAATACCTACCAGTAAATCTTCTGTCTTGGCCAAGGACTTTTCATGTACTGGCTCTCCTAGACACAGCGCGACCTCACCCCCATTACCGGGAGAGACGACCCCTGCAGATCCGCTCACTGCCTCCATGTAGCTCGGGACTGTACCCAACTAAAACCTGTTTGCATGTCTCCTTTGAGCGTGGTAGGGTAGTAATCAAAGTACAGTGGGAACTCACACGAGACAAATAACGATCCTCAGGTCGATGAACTAACCTGTACACATGTCACCAGGGAACTGCTATCTGACGTCAGGTATAAGACCAACTAGCATGTTCCCGGCGAGTCCTGTCCGGTGTACTCATAACCCAATGAGCACCTGCATACATCTTAGGTGAACCAACTGACACCAGTGGCTTGTGAGACCGGCCACTGCCCCTCGTCGGGGTCTCGACTGTATACACTAGTCTACTCTGGAGTATCGATGCCCTGTCTCGAAACTCCCATGACTAGGGACCTTTTAAGGATGTGCTTATAGACTACCATCTCCCACGTATATGATCGCTCTCATACTGCTGGCAGTCAAGCATGAATCCTAGGGGCTCTATCAACGTGTAATAGCGACCTGTCAGGTCACCTAAAGCAGTACACGATGATAAAGATAAACCAGATAGCATACTATCATCTCGAGTAAGACTGTCCTACCGGAATAGGTCCTCCCTCAATCATTGCAATCACGTGCCTGTGATCCAATAATTGACTCTGAGGGCACTATCTCCAACAAGAGGGGTTGGTACTCGTACTATATTCTGTTTACTTGTGACTTCTCTAGTTCTTTGACATGTGTTTCGTAGAAATGCAAGGTCTAACTTTTGAGAAGGTATAGGTATATGAATAAAGTAGAGAACTAGGTATTGCAAGTATCAGGATTCTTCAAGGTGATCGAAGATGTAGATACTTGTGTATGGTATTCTGTTGATAATAATGATTATGAGAACTTGCTTCTCTTTCAGGTTACTCATAATTGGATGCACTCCTAAGTTGAGTAATACTGATCAGCCTCTCTCCATTTAGTTGACATGCACTGGAGACAGCTGCATGATTTGAATCTGGTTCCAATTAAATCAGTGCCTCTGTTTCTATATTGGATATAGAATAGTTCATATCTTAACAATGTTAAGGTACGGGAAGTTGTCCGGCTTATGCTTAAAACCAGACTTTGGATAACTCAAGGCACGTTTCTGTAATGGCTGTTTATGGGTTGACCCGGGCTATGACAAGGGTTGACATTCTACCATCTGGAAGATCAATAGTGATATTGTTCTTGACTCGCCACAGTTTTAGTAAAATGGATTTTTTCAGAAAACGGTAGTGAGAGTATGGTAGAATTGGAAGCGATTCCAGAACAGCAAACGATTACTGAAAATTTAATAGGACTTAAAAATTCAATCTGGATTGACATTCCATTTGCCACTCCGCAGATATGGTGGGTAACCTCAGGCACCCGAGAGGTACTCCGGTAGCCTCAAGGATGGTGACAGGGAGGTTCTTGTTTACCCAGACTTGCCATTGCTGTTGTTCCAGACTGTGAGACCCGGCAGGAGGATGAGTATAGCATCGTTCTAAACTAGATTTAGAAGTATACGTGTATATGACTCTGCCAGAGGGTTGTCGTAGTCAGTGGGAGCAGCAGAAGCATAGTGGACAAGTTGCTTATGTCTATTTATAGACTAAAGCAGATATAGCGGAGATAGTGTTGGCTATAGTGCCCTCAAGGCAATTATCATAGTCGCGGACTTGTGATTATGATGATTGAGTGAGGACCTATACCGATAAAACAGTCTTACTCAAGATGATAGTATTCTATCTGGTTTGCCTTTATCATCATGTACATGTTGATAAAGCCCATAGGATTCTTGCTTGACTGCCAGCATTATGATGGCGATCATATATGTGGGAGCTGGGGTCTATAAGCGCATCTTTAAATGTCCCTAGTCGTAGGAGTATCGAGACCGGGCATCGATACTCCAGTGTAGACTAGTGTATACTGATCGAGACCCCGATGAGGGGCGGTGGCTAGGTCTCACAAGCCATTGGTGTTAGTTTGTTCACCTAAGATAGTATGCAGGTGCTCATTGGGTTATGAGTACACTGGACGGACTCGCTGGGAACCTGCTAGTTGGTATTATACCTATTGTCAGATAGCAGTTCCCAGGTGACGTGTACAGGTTAGTCTGTCGACCTGAGATCGTCATTTGTCTCGTGTGAGTTCCCACTGTGCTTTGATTACTACCCTACCACGGCTCAAAGGAGTCGTGCAAACAGGTTTTAGTTGGGTACAGTCCCGAGCCACATGGAGGCAGTGATCGGATCGTCGGGGATTCGTCTCTCCCGGTATTGGGGGTTGATGTCGCATTGTGTACGGGTGACCATCACCATAAATCCATGGTCATGGTAGACGAGAATTACCGATCCAGGATTGATAATTTCTCAGGGGGTGATGGGTTACATGCCGACACTAGATATCGCGTTGTTGGGGGTCTGACTTTATCCACCCCCCTAGACTCGATATGCGATGCTCTTAGACGAACAGACCGGACTGTACGGATATTGTCACTGTCAGGCTCAGTAGGGGTTCAGGATGAGTTTGCTCGTCGGCCTCCCTTTCGCTCAATACCTGGGTAGCCGTTACGTACAGCTAGTGCCGCTGACGTGCTTGTGGTTAAACCCACTGCCAGCGTATTGACGAGTATTTAGAGTCCCACACAGAGGGTTTTCATGGTTCAGGCGATATGGTATACATGACGTATGTTGATACATACAGGTGTCCGATTAAATATGTGCATCTGCTGCGCAGACTTTAATCGGACGGTTGATAATACTAGCGGCTTAGGATTAAACCGGATTATTAAATCGGGTTTTTTATTTAATAATTTATATATGTATTTGTATATACGTATTCTAGTATTATTGTTCACTATTCGTTTTCACTCGAGGCTATTCGTATTTTGGTACGAATACGCGTATATGTATTTTGATACATGTATCGGGAAGTATTCCGTATTTTCTACGGAATAGCTTCAAGAAGATGCCACCTTATTTATATGATTTTTCTTTTTGGAAAATCATTTGTTTTATAAATGAGGTGGAAGGGATGATGTGGCATAAGCATGGATCAAAGCATGTAGCAAAGTATGGTTCACATTGTTTAATGAAATTAAACAAAAGAAAATAATTTTTTGTTTGAAGGAGAGGGAAAGGGGGACTGGCCACATATTTGTGGGAGTTGATTTTCATTTGGGTCTTTACATGAAACATTATGCACTCCCACTCTCTCTCATTCATACAAAAGACTTAGCTAAATTCTTTTGCTCATGCCAAAATTCATCACCTCCATTCATCTTCTATGGATGCTCTCTTGAGCTCATGGGTAGAGAGGAAAAATGTAGTGACACTTCCATACACCTCGACTCTCCATCGCTAGCGACTTTGGAGTGTCGGTTACCTCGTTCGACGAGGGTGGAGCTTGCGCCGTTTCCCTCGGGTGGATCATCGGAGATGGAGGAAGACCGGCGACCAAACCACATCAAGGAGCCGCTAGGAGCTTGGAATGAAGACCGAAGGACACGGATCAACTCGGTATAATGATTCTAACCTCTTCTTAGTTTGCTAGCTTTGGGTTTAAGGTCGATCCGTAAATCGGGTAGCGGTAGCGCCGGTTTAGAAAATTTTTGTTCTGCATTTTGGCCGCGTTTCGACGGCCGGGGTGCTGCCGGGACCCAACATGGTATCGGAGCCACCCTTTAAACCCCTTACTAGCTTGTTTAAATGTGCTTAAAAGATCGATCGACGGAAATTACCGAAATCACGATTCCAATTCTCAGTTTGCTGTCGATTTTTAAATGTGGTCAAAAAATTATTTCACACATCTTAAAATTCCGTGCAGGCAATATTAAGGTTACTGGAAAAATTTGGGTTCGTGATTCTACAAAAGCGCCGCGGGGCTGCCGCACAAAGCCCCTATCGGCGGCGGTTCCGCGGCGGTTTAGTGGCAACGGGTGACCAAATGTTTTCTGTAGCCCATTTACTTGGAAATGTGATTTTTGTGATATACTGTTTTGGCCCAGGTTTTTGTGAAGTGTTGTTTTGCTATTGGGGCCAATTTGGAACTTAGTCGATCGATAATTTAAGCGTGCGTTTGACATTACATACATTATAATCTGCGACCGTGAATGTCATTTGATCGGTAAACTCGTCTAATTGCTATATGTCTTTTAGACGGGTTTGCGAACGTAACATTCACGTTGATGTTCTGTGTTGTGCTGTGATGTTGGTTGGATCGTCGTAGTGGATAGCAATGGTGCAATGTTAGTACTATTTTATTTCATTTGTACATTTGATATTGAGGGGAGAGCATCCGACATGTGGACTGCCGTCACTGCCAGTTTGTATATTATTCTTTTGGGGCACGACCGGGCTGAGGTCGATGTCACCCTTGTATATTATTTTGTTTTCTGTACTAAGATTACCCCAAGGTGGAGTGCACGAATAGCCGGGTTCTAGAGGGCAACTGGTCCGCATCTCAAGGAATTCAGACGGAGGGGACCTTACTTTAGGATTGGCGGGCTATTCTCCACACTCGTAGGGGGTATAGGTTGACCCAGGAGGGGTGCTCAAGTTATCGGATTACGTGAAGTGCTGGGTGGTCCATTCACTTTGCTAAAAGGGGCTGCCTCGCTTCTAGTTTTGCGGGTAACTTGCCGCGCTCGTAGGGGTCTAGGTTTTCACTGCACAGGCAATCCACACGACAGGGAACGTCGGGTCTCACTTGCAGCTCAAGTGAAACCCGGGGATCCAGATTATCCACCATTCTATATTGCTTCTGTGATTTTTCTGTGATGTTTCTTTATATCATGCCTGGGACGAATGTTATATATATATATTTATATATACTAGTAGATATTGTATATATTTTTCACCCGCGCTAGCCCAGTCCCCGCTCTATCGTTAGTTAAGTAACCTAACGGGTGATGACGGGACCCAGTGGCGAATGCGGATGGCATATACGTACATTTTATTTTCGTTCTTTTCTGGTGTGATAATTGATGGGACTTGTCATGACCCGAAAGTACGGAACATGACCGGCACTTAGACTACGAACGTCTCAAGGCGTACGTAATCGAAGTAAGCCGCAACCCAGAAATCTAAACCAAGAAAAGTAGTAGAGAGTAGGAAGAACCATAGCAATCAACCTGTAAGCAACATAATATACAACGCCTAAAGGCGAGGATCACAACGGAAAGGAAACTCCAACAACAAGAAATCCACATAAATATAACGTGCGACTCTAAGGTCGAAAGAATAAACATCCCTGGTCTCTATCTCAAATAAGTACATGTTTGGTTGATGGAAATTCTGGATACAACTGAAATATAATATGCAATGTATAATGATGGGTGCGATACAATAAACCCACCTACTAGCAAGTCACCCGAAAGGAACAGTGCCCGCAAAGCCGTAATAAAACCTGTATGGCAACCATGCAAGAAACTGGGGCACAATGGGGGTGAGTTGCCAACTCGTGAGTAGAAAAAGATCTACGAACAGAAAATCGCATGTATGACGCAATCCTAGGTCATACGATCAATATATAAACCTCAAATGAATAAGTCTGAAATATGCTAAGGTGGCAATGAAACATCTATACATGTATGTAGTACCAAGTGCTCGTGTCAGTGCCTCAGGTAATAACATGTCATATATAAGAGGTATGTCTGCATGGAGTAATATGATGAAGTATCAAATGGATATCAATACACATATATTAGCGTCCCATTCCACTAATATTGGTGTAAGGGTATATATAACAGTGCCCTCATACCCTGTTATATATACAAATGAAGTATGATCAATGTAATCGAGGTCTGTATGTAATCAAAGTCTGTATAAACGTGGATCCCGTCCACCCGTCACCCAATGACAATAAGCATCATGCACGTAACTATGATAAGCATATGCATGCAAGTACGAGGATATAATCAAATTCATGGAACCAGAGTGCCCAGCATCAACACTCGAAAACATCATGAAAACTGTGCCCAGCATCGGCACGTAAATCCTCATATATCGGGCACCCGTCAGTCTGGGTCAGCCCACGGGCTCTGTCTGCGGTATCGGCCCTCGGCCTCAGCAGTACGCCCATATCCATCTCTCAACTCCGGTCGGTATCCTCCGGATATCCGCCGAGCTCAAATACGATCACCGGTAGGTAGTGGTCCCTCTGCCAGGCTCACCGTCTACTGCACATCGATCTGTTCTCGTCCCGGGGTACCATACCGGGCCCACCATGTACCCGCAATCGGCATCATCTGCCTCCTCGAATCGGGTTTCACATGTCACTCTAGCACCGAGAAAACACATGGTGGACGCACTGAAATATCATATCAAGGGTAACCGGGTTTTTAAAACAATTACATATTTTCTTTTGAAATATCCACGGTTCCCCAAATCCAGAAATATCATGAAAACAACATATCTCAATGCGTATAATCAGAAGCATGATATATGCAACATGTAAATGAAATGCAAGCATATCTATCTATCATGCAACCAGGAATAGTAATATGCACATATTGAGGGAAACCACTCTTTTAAAATGAATCAGTTTTGAAGAGTATCTTGCGGTTTCCAAATCTAGAATTATCATCTATGTATGTGCAAATGTGTATGTGTACAAATATGAGTGTACGACAGGCAGGTGCACAAGTATGAGTGTACGATAAGTATATGTACAAGTATGTCATGCAAGGGTCATATCCTGAATGCAACAGTACTACAGTATAGTGACATGGCAATTATCGATGACGAAGTGTGTGAGCCGGCCAACAGTGTACATGGACATATGCATCATCGATAATTGTGCTGGTGTCCTAACAGCATGATGATAATATAGCAATAGCTCAAGAAATGAAATGTGAATCGCAATGAAAATGCGGAATCGAATAAATCAACGCAACTGTGAAGAGTCTACCTCCATATGTATATGTCATGAAATTGTGCCATTTGAAATATGACAAATCGGGGTTTTTAGTAAAATAAGGGCTACGAAGTTTTTAAGTAAGATACGTCCTTTGAAAATATCCGTAGAATCCCTTTACTTGTTTTTAAGATATTCCCAATTCGTAAGTTTTTGAAATAGGTATGGCTCGGGTCTAGTCTAACATCTACTCTACTAACTACTGATCTAACTACCAAGTACATCGGGAGGGGTAAGGAAACCACCTAATCTGAGTCGATATATATGTAAATATAAATGTAATAGTCGGTGATCCCGCCTCAATAGTATCGCGTACGGTACCGTATATCATCTGACATCCTCGAGTCATGAGTGCGGATCAATCATCAAAATACAGCTCGTACGATAAGTCGTCGTACAGCATCCCAATAGCTAGGTACGGGTCAATATCACAATCAGCTCATCAATTATTTGGTATCCTTATCATCATCTCACATAATCTGGGGTACCGATCTAAGTCTAGTACGAATCGATATCATTATATAAGTAAGAACGCGTGTGTGAAACACACGTCCCAAGGCCCGCTAAAATCATATATCGTATCCCAAATACGAATCACATCACATCACCGATATCACGGCACTATGCCCAATCTCATTGACTCATCTCCAATGTCCTCCAATATCCTCATCATCACAGTAAAAACATAGCAAATATGCACGTGTGTGCGTGTGGGTGTAAACATATTCTAGGTTCGCGACTAGAAACTACACTAGTTACTTCTAACCCTAACCTATGCATATCACACCTAACACATCCTAAACAACCAATTCATACATAAGATAACATATATCTGTATATATAAGGTATATATGTATACTAGACATCGGACTGCGGGGGTGCTATATGCCATCCACCCGACTTCTCCCCGTAGATATAAATCTACTCACCTTTCCTTGTGCGTGCCGGTGCCGATGTTGCCATTGCATCTCCAATGCCTCAACGCCACCAGGGGGGGTACCTACAAGGATATCACATGTTAAAACACATGAAAATCACATCGGAAATCAAAATGGTGCACGCTACGCCTATAGGTAAAAACCTGTGACCTGGCGTGCTAACACAGCCAATAACTACTGTCGTTGACGCCTAAACGCCACCCGACAGATAAGAATCATCGAATACTAAAATCCATACGAAAACAAGTCGTAAATCATACGCCAACTCATGAAAAACAACCCAGATTTTACCCTAACTGGAAACAGTCAAAACTAGATATACAGGGGGTCAAGTTTACATGAAATGGGGCTGTGCACGCAAAACGAGGCGATTTCACCCTGGTCTGGCCGCAAATTGCGGCCAGGGAGAATAAAACTGCGGCCGGGGTTTTGAGATGAGGGCTAGGGTTTTTGGGTAGTGGTTCCAGGGTGCCTGCACAGCTTACTGCCAAATCAATTTTATTTTAGGAGGTCCCGGGTTGTAGCAGATTCCAGAGAGGTTGCAAAATCGACAAAAACGCTAATTTACACCGATTCTAAACTTTCAGGTGTGACACTGGAATCTGGGGTAAACTTGGTTACAATGGTCTCAAATACACCTAATAAGGTTACCCTAGCAATCAAAACCATCACTTGGCCAATTCACTCAAAATCACCAAACTAGCACTAGATTACAAATCTAACGGTAACTTTCAGCTATAAAACCAGAATTGGGAAAAATAGGAGTTGGATTGCAAGATTATACCTCTAGATGGTCCTAGGATGAAGGAGAAGGGAAGGAGGAAGGGTTGCTGCTGTTGTGGAGCTGCCCTTATGCTCCAGATGAAGCTGCAGTTGCTGTTCTGGGCTGAAGCTGCAATACTGCTGCTGCTGTTTTATTGTGTGATGTTGGTGTTGCTGTAGCAGCAGCAGTGGCTGTTGTTGTATTGTGTGGTGTTGTGGCTGATATTGTTGTGGTATATGATGGTGTGGAGGCTGTTCTTGCTGCTGTTGCAGCAGGGTTTTGGGCTGATATGGTTGCAGATGCTACTGCTGAAGCTGTTTTTGGGGGGGGGGGTGTTGTTGCTGCTGCTGCTTGCAAACCTCTCTCTCTTTTTCTTTTCCATCTTATTTTTCTTTTGGTTGCAGGAGCAGCTGCAGCTGAAGGAAGGGGTGTTGTTGTATAAGTTGATGTTGTGGGGTGAAGTGTGAGTGAGTGAGAGGGAGAGATGTGAGAGGTAAAAGTTTAGAAGTGAAGGGTGATTGTGACACTACCTAGGAGTCACCTCCCTCTCTCTCTTAAAAAGAACAACCATCATGGCCCCCTCTCTCTCTCTTTCTACACAAGGTTGTTCCCCTCCGAAAGGCGGCGCACAGGACCGCGATGCCCTGGCGCTGAGATTCGGGGCAGATGCTATATGGTTTTATCCGTCTACCTCTCCGAAAATGCCAAGTTGATTTATGACACCGTGTATCGGAGGTTTAGACGGATGCGGCCGATATAGCAGACTTCGTCAGATTCCCCCTCGCTAGAGGGGTTTTTGATTGTGGGGACGCTCTTCCCTGCAGGCGCAAGCCCCTGCAGTTAATTACGCTACCGCATCGTGGTAGCCACTTTCTCCTTCTCCAGAGTTTCACTTCGTGTCGTGTGTGTTTGTTTTGTTTGTGGTTGCCCGTGGATTGTATACGGAGACTGAATAATGCCGTCGCCCGTAGGACGTGGATTAGTCCAAATCCGTATTTATTTAGATTTGGGTTTGGGGTTTTTTTTAGTTTAAGGATGCGTTAGTCGCGTTGCGGCTAAGATCAACTTAAACGTTCGCCAAGGATACATTAATCCTATTTTGGACTAAGATCAACTTGAACGGGATCGTTTAGATCCGAAAGAAGAGCAAATGGCTCTATTGTTCCAGTTTAGAGACGTGGTGGTCCATGTTCCAGTTTAGGGACATGGTGGTCCGTCATTAGTTTAGGGACATTTCGGTCCGATATTAGTTTAGGGACGTCTCGGTCCGATATTAGTTTAGGGACGTCTCGGTCCAATATTAGTTTTAAGGACGTTTCGGTCCGATATTAGTTTAGGGACGTTTCGGTCCACGAGTTTAAGGACCCCGCAGTCCATATTCATGTGTGATCGTTGGGACCCGTCGCCTCTCTGACGTCGTTGAAGGATTACAACGATAGATGTCAGAGGAGTTCGGAGATGTACTCTCGAACCGGAGATAAATTGATTTAGGAGAGCAATTTTGTTCAGTCAATTTAATTTGAGGACTTACGGCCAAAATTGGGTTAAGTCCAGTTGAGAATATTCAACATTTTTCTTGATTTTTGGCCTATTAGGCCTGTGCTGGGGCCTTGCCCATATTTAATAATGCACTGCATTCTATTCTGGCCTGCTAGGCTTTTGATTTGGGGTCTGTCCCTTTATTTATGATGCAGAGCATCTATTTTAGTTTGGGCTCTGTCCCTTTTTTAAAGCAATGCATTGCATTTTATTAGACCTGTTAGGCCTTCTTTAATTGGGCTTGGCCCTTTTTGTAACCAAGGAAGTGCATTTGTCTGGCGCTTTGCGCCGAGTAATGAGCGCAAGCTCATATGGTGATGACACGTGTCATGCTCTGGTGAGCGCAAGCGCACTAGCACAGTGCGCTGCGCTAGCGCGCTGCGCTATTGCGCTGCTGACACGTGGCGCGCTCTCAGCGAGTTGCGCCAATTCCAGAGAGCAAAGCTCTATCTTAAGAGCGCTTAGCGCAAGTGGTTCTATAGCTGACACGTGGCGCTCTCTTAAGAGCGCAACGGCGCAGTTTGGAAGTGCAAAGCACTAAGAATCTTTTAGATTCAAACAGAAGTGCAGAGCACTATTTTAGATTAAAGAAATAAATTTCTTTCTTTTCTTTTCATTTACAGAACCAGAGGCTCACAAGAGTGCAAAGCACTATTTTTTTTATATATTTTTTTTGTTTTAAAGAACCAGTGGTTCATAAGAAGTGCAAAGCACTATTTATTATATGAAGATCATTGATCTTATTTTTAGATCAATGATCTATTAGAGGAAATTTCTTTTTCCTTATAAAGGTTTTTTACCTCTTCTTGAAATTTTTCTCAGAGTTCTCTCTGTTTGAAGCTCTTGATTTTTCAAGAAAAATGTTCATGCCTTTGAATTGAGGCTTAGGGTCCTTTTTATAGTGCTCACTAATTAGTTAAATTTGTTAAAGAGATCATTCTCTGAGTGATTTTGGGGAATTTTTCCCACCGTTGGATTTTTGATCCAAGGGCTTCTGCTTTGCAGAAGAAAATCTTCTTGTTTTAATAAGAACAGAAAAGATTTCTTAAAATCTTAATTCAGTTTGGCGCAGATGCCCCAGAGCGTGACACGTGTCGCGCAGCGCACTGCGTAGCGCAACTGCGCTGACACGTGTCGCGCAGCGCAGAGCGCAGCGCAACCGCGCTAACGCAACCGCGCTGACACGCGTCGCGCAGCGCAGAGCGCAGCGCAACTGAAGCATTGCTTCACAAAAATAGAGCTTTGCTCTGATTAGGCGCGCCTTCTTGGGCGCTGCGCTGACGTATTAGCGCCTGACACGTGGCGCGTTGCGCCCGAGACTTGAAGCGTTGCTTCAAAATTTTGAATTTTGAATTTGAATAGAGCTTTGCTCTGATTGGACGAAACAAATGCCCCCCCACCGTTGCGCTCACGTGGCGCACACGTGAGTGCAGCGGTGGCAACCCCCTGACCGTTGGATTAAGGGGTGAGCTCAAGAGGCGCAAGCGCCTTTATAAATAGGGCCTCTGGCCCTTAGAAAAATCTTCACCATTTTCTAGATTTCGATTTTCAGAGCTCTGCTCTTGCTTAAGAATTTCAGAGCTTTGCTCTTGCTTTCAGAACTCTAGAGCTTTGCTCTCATTTCCCAAAGTTAGAAAACTTTAGGTAATAATTAATTTAAAATTAAGTTAAATTAATTTAAATCAATTTTAACCAACAGAGCTTTGCTCTCATAGATCTTTTGATCTAAAGAAATTCCCTTTGGGGTTTCATCAACAGAGCTTTGCTCTCACGAATCCATAGATCTACAGAGATCTTGTTCATGGGTTCTAACCCATGAACAGAGCTTTGCTCTTGAATCAAATGTAGATTTTTTTTAGATCTGAAAAATGAAGAATTTTTTTATAAGTTTTCATGGATTTTATAGGATTCCAGAAATTTTAATTTTAAATTTCTTTTCAAAAATTTTCTTTTTGATGGAATATTACAGAGCTAAGCTCTTTTTCAGGAATTTTATTCTTCTGAGACCAGAATTTGACAAGTGTCATTCGATGACAGAGCTTTGCTCTGAAAGAGGAGATTTTCTCCTTGTTTCTGGGGATTCTTTATTAATGGGAATGTTTTCCTGAGGAACAAGTGACAATCTCATCCAATGATGAGATTGTCCTATTGACTGACGTACTGTCATCCAGATTTTGTGGGTCCCCCTTTGGTCCCCTACTCACTGCACTGTGGTGCGGCATAATTAATTAATTTAATTAATGCATTTTCCTTTTTTTAGATTCCAAACGTTGGAATTACAACACTAACGGCTAAATTGTTCTTTTGCAGCGATCATGTCTCTAGACTCTTCATTCCCGTTCGTCCGCTCGGAGGGGGGATTTCCTGAGGCACCCTTGGACCGTGAAGTCCTGACCATGATTAAAGAATATGACCCGTAGTACAAGAAACTCCACCTTTGGGGGTCTTGGTATAACCAAATTATTATGGGCCGACGGAGCTTCACCTGCGCGGTACTGTCAGAACCCATCACGGCAATTCACTACGCTACCCCACCTTCAGTGCAGTATGCTGTGGAGATGATAGACTGGACCGCGAACAGCTTTCTTCATCCGGCTATGGATGCGGTTCCGGTTCAGCGTCCTATGGTCTTGGATATTCTAGGACGCCGTATTTGTCAGGGAGAAGCACGACCCTGGGGGCAATCATATAACCTTGGTTTGATTCCCCGTCACCCGATTGGCTATCTGCCGTGGGCCCGGTACATCCTGTCGACGAGGAAGTCGCAGTTGATAAGACTAGGACTGTACACCGCGGTCTACGTCTCTCTCTTCCAATATCCTACGCTCCCCACCTGGTGGTTCAAGGCTTTCTTGGAGCAATGGAATATTCCCACCCACACTTTCCTTGCCATGGATCGGGAAGTGTCCATTTCTTTGGAGGAATTCACGGAGGTATCCGGCCTACCGGTCATGGGGGAACACTATGAAGAGCTGCTCCCGACAGATGAGTACGTCTTCGGTGCTAAGCCGATGGTAAGGGGGATTACGCCGGAAAATGCCGTTCAACACCAATTCCCGAGCCTGATCAAGGTGTTGAACATCTACGAGTCCCTCTTCATCGAACACGGGAGCCGAGGAGTTAATTTTGAGGATTTCATTGCTCGCTTCCTCCGTCCGAGCGTCATTTCGCCAGGAGCCGTCAAATCTGCTATCCTGGATGATCCTTTTGGTCTAGGTTTGGATAACCTGCCGACTTAGGAGATAGACCAAAAGGCTTTCTTCCTCCCAGACTTCCCTACCATATCTTTCGCGGAAATTGCAGTCCCTGGGATGGATGAGGAGGCCTTTTTCTTAGGATTTCTCGGGCTGTGGCTGAGTTGGTTCGCGATCCCAATGCATTCTCATCGCATGCGGCCCTCTGTCTTTTATCCAGCCCACCGCATGGTCATTGGGGTAAAGGTGGCCGTGGGGATTGCCGGCCTGGCGCACCTATATCATGGCCTCAGCCGAGCAGCGGATGCCAACGAGCCCGGGGTACTGCACGTGGTCTTCCCGATGCACTACTTTGCATCGTGGCTCGAGCTACACACGGCGGGTGTCTTCGGTATGCATAAAAGGCCTTCATTCTTTGACAAGTGCGGTTTTCCTCGCATTTTACATCTGATTGGCTCATCAATCGTGACCCCTTCACCACGGGACGCCAGAGGTTTACTGCTTCGCCCTCACACCGTTGGAGTTGGGATGTCCTTTATTGATAAGGTATTAACCATTGGAAAAGCGTCCACCACTGCGGTGCGACCACTACAGGACTCCTTCAAGGATGGAGTTTCAGTGTTAACAGCCCGGAAGATCCTTCATTTGTATTCTATTAGACCGGGTTTCCTAGTCTTCAGGCAGGGCGGTGCAGCAGTCTTTATGAGATATAACCCGCATCGTTTTGCCCGACAACTGGGTAACGATCAAGGGGTACCCCTAGAAGCTTTCTTACTGGAACCTGCTGTAAATGAAGAAGGGATGGAAAACGCGTTACACCACTTCATGCGCCTGAAAACGGGTTCTCGTTTTTCATTAGCACGCCGGCATGTGCTCCACGACTCCTTAATGTATATAAAGAGTGGTACAATCATGCGACGGGGGCTGTTATAAAGGAAGAGAGGCGAGTGTTGATCGACCGTAAAGAAGTACCCCCCGGTACCAATCGTAACGCTCCCTTAGCGCCAAGGATCCTGGTGGTTCCTCCTTTAAAAGATGCTAGGGGCAGACCATCACGTGCGCAAAGTCCTCCACGTGAGCTGCCGCTCCCTGATATCACAGATGCACCTCCTGCACCCTATGCTCCAGTGGAGACAGTGGTTGTACCCTCGCCAGAGTCTGGCGTGGGTGCGGACATCGGGACCCATCGTCCCAAAGTGGCTGCTAAGCGGAAGTCGATCCCTCGCGAGCCTAGGGTCGGGGGTCAAAAGAAAAAGAAGTCGCTCTTCGCTGTGGATGTCGTGTTCGGCCAGGAACCCCATGCTCCTCATGCTGAAGGTCTGCTCGAATATGGGACTAACGCAGGGTTGGTGATGCCGCCGCCGGACGATACAGACTTGGAGGCTGCTCTCAGAGCTTCGGCATGGTTGGTGAAGCGTGACGCGTGGCTGGCTAAGCTTGCGCAATCAAGTAACTACTAGTCGCCTTTTCTTTATTGCAACATATCCTCTTCTTTATTTTTGACTAACGCTTTTCTTTCTTTTCTTTCAACAGGCATCACTGATGAAGAAGCCATTGCTGCTTCTCTGAGGACTTTTCAGGAGGAGGAACGTCTCAGGGCATCTATGGGCCTTAGTAAGTTTCAACTCATCAAGTTTTTCATTTTCCTTGTGTTATGGTCGATCTAACCCTTCCCTTTTAATTACAGGAACCTCAATGCCGTTCCCTCCTAGCGACGCAGATGTTGTACCAGCTGCCGACGTTCCTGCTTCTTCTGGGCCACCGCAGGAGGTTCGTCTTGAAGAGCCGATGAGAGATGCCTTAAAGGCTCTGGAGGCATCCCTGAATGAAGACGATGATGCCTTGAAGGAGGCGTCACAGAGGTCCCTCATGACCGCTCGGGAGGAGAGGAAGCGGTTGAGGCGTGAGGCGAAGGCGCGCAGGGCTGCCTTGGCTATGGGAGCGGGCCCCAGCACCGCCCCTCGAGCTGATACTCCCTCCGAAGAGGCCCCTGTCGCCCTATCCACTGCCCGTAGAGAGGTGGCGCGAGCAGTTCGAAGCGCAAACGGTAAATCCGCTTCTGGTAATATTTCTCTCAGAGTTTTTGTTATAAGGATTTTAATGTCATTGGTCCTTATATCCCTCATCTTGCAGGGCCGAGTCCGATCGAGGGGGAGGCGGAAACCGTTGATCCCAAAGAAGCAGAGGAGGCAGTACCTGCCGAACTCGAGCCGACGGTGGGCAACGTCGTTGTGGCTTTGGAGCCTGAGGCGGAGGTCGAGGGGCCTGCCGCCGAGAAGGTCATTGATGCTGAACCTGAAGTGGTGGCAGATGATATGATCATTATAAATGAGTCCAGGGTGGCGGCGAATGAAGCGCTCGAGGCCGGCGATCCCCCGGCGACGGTGGACGATACAACCGCCACTACTGAACCTGAGAAAGTGGTGGGTGAGGCGGCCATGATTCCCGATGACGAGCCAACCGCTCCTTCTCTGGAATCTGGCAATACTCCAGTCATAGCCCTCCCCATCTATGGTCCTCCGCCGTCTCCAGGTCTCGCGAGCACCGCAACGGTCCCCATCGAGTCGGGCGACGAGGTCACGGGCGGTGGTCTCATATCGATAGAGGAGGGAGTCGCCTCTGTTTCAGCCGGGAGCTCCTCAGATAAACCCCAAGTTGCTGCTTTTCTTTACTTTACTATCTTTTCTGACAAGTTCACCTTTTCGTAACGCAGGTGCAGCCAGTGCCGATGCCCCACTGCTCGAGGGAACGCCTTCAACGACTGCCTTGGCAGTGGTCACCTCTCAACCCCCTCTTATACCCTCGAAGATGTTGGAAGGTATGTGTTTGCGATTTATTAATCTTATCTTCCAGATGTATAATTTGTGTACTAAAGTCACACTGTCGTATCTTCCAGGAGTGCTTTTTGATCATCTCTATCAAGTGTTGCTCCCACACTTCTCCTTCCCATCTGAATTCGCCTCTCCCTCTGGTGGCGCTGGTGAGTACCGTTCCCGATTGGTAGCTTTGTCTTTTCAGTGGTAGAATTATTTCTAACTCTCTCTTGTTCTGACTGCAGTACTGCAAATCGAAGGGGGAGCAGAAAGATCGGCTGCGCCACCAGCCCTTCCGGCCTTGCCACCTGTCTCCACCGGTATACTAAACTATCTTATCAATGACTTCCTTCATATCTATTGAATCATCATCTAATTGCATTTCGTCTTTTTCCAGCTGTCGTTCCAATCTCGGTGCCTTTCGAGTCTCGCATTACAATACTGGGCGGCCCTTCCCAGCGACGTCCGTCCTCAAAAGGTGCCGCGAATAGTTTGCGCATGTTGAGCGACTACATCGAGGAACTCGACATCGAGGCTCCTGTATCTGCTGAGGACTTCTCCATGACGGTTAACCCGATATTGGCGATATTTGCCACCTTCCATGACGAGGGCATTGTCGCCTCTTGGGTTAACTATTGTCGGGAGATTGAGGCTCGCCTTCATCAGCTGGAGTCAATGCGCCTGTCCCCCGAGACTTTGGCCTTGAGCACTCAACGGGGAGCATGGCTCGAGCAAAGCGCTTCTCATTTCCGTCATCTGGAACAAGAAGTGGCTTTGAGGCTGAAGGAATGCCAAGATTCTTCAAGCAGAACTGCTCGCTTGCGTGCCGAAGTTGAGGCGAACGCCGCTGAGGTAAAGACCGTCTTCGAGGGTCTTCTGGAGCGCATATCGAATGGGCTGAGAATAAAGCGGGCACTTGATGTCGCCGAGCATGACACTCCAGGCCGTGAAGCTGCTCATCAAGCCGTCAGGGATCAGCTTGCATCCGTTGCACAGCAACGGGCCCAGGTGGAGGCGGAGTTGGCAGTGGTATCCAATCGGGAAAAGGCATGGAAGCAAGTGTACGAACAACTGATAGAGCTATTTAAGACGCTTCCTTCCCAATAGCTGCCTTTGTATCAATGTATTTGTAAAAATTTTCTTTTCTGAGTAACATGTATCCGTTCTTTGCTCTTTTGTATGATTCACCATGTATTTGATTGAGGTCAATGAATAAAGATACACACTTTCTTTTGCAATATCTTGTATGCTCTTTTGTTTTCTGCCTTTACATCATGATGTTGTCGATGAACCTGATTGGCAGACAACTTAATTTTTCCAAGAGATAGCGATGGCTTAGGCCGCAGGTTCAGATCTGCCGCCTAAGACTTTTCAATTCTATGAGCCGTGAGGGTCTCATAGAGATTTTTCTCCCTACGGATCGAGAGGATCTTATAGGTGGATTTTCTCCTTAGGAATCGTGAGGATTCCTAAGTGTGGTTTTCTCTTATAAGTCGTAAGGATCCTATAAGAGAATTTTCCCTCTTACGAGTCGAGAGGATTCGTAAGCGGTTGTTTCCCTCCTTGTCGAAAATCGACTTCGGAGAGTGAGACCCGTGAATAGTATGCAAGAGACCAGTTTGGATTGACTTGCAGGGCCCCATTGCTCAAAAAGCAAGCTTTTCGATCCTTACTGTCTGAGACTTCTTCTTACAAATTGAGACGAATCGGGGATTTATTTGCAGTTGTAGCGGAACAGTTAACATGAGTTAAGAAGCTCTCGTCACGGAGTGTTTGTATCCGTGAATCAAGGAGTTTGCTAGGGATTATTTGTTTCCCAAGTGCCGAGGATTATTTGTTTCCTTGGGGTTTGAAACGAGTCGAGGGTTCCCATGGGGGCTCTGCTGGCTCTGCGGATCGACGCGGATCAGGAGGCTCTCGTCAATGAGTGTTTGTATCCGTGAGTCGAGGAGTTTGCTAGGGATTATTTGTTTCCCAAGCGCCAAGGACTATTTGTTTCCTTGGGGTTTGAAACGAGTCGAGGGTTCCCACGGGGGCTCTGGTGGCTCTGCGGGTCGACGCGGATCAGGAAGCTCTCGTCAAGGAGTGTTTGTATCCGTGAGTCGAGGAGTTTGCCAGGGATTATTTGTTTCCCAAGCGCCAAGGATTATTTGTTTCCTTGGGGTTTGAAACGAGTTGAGGGTTCCCACGGGGGCTCTGGTGGCTCTGCGGGTCGACACGGATCAGGAAGCTCTCGTCAAGGAGTGTTTGTATCCGTGAGTCGAGGAGTTTGCCAGGGATTATTTGTTTCCCAAGCGCCAAGGATTATTTGTTTCCTTGGGGTTTGAAACGAGTCGAGGGTTCCCACGGGGGCACTGGCGGCTCTGCGGGTCGACGCGGATCAGGAAGCTCTCGTCAAGGAGTGTTTGTATCCGTGAGTCGAGGAGTTTGTTAGGGATTATTTGTTTCCCAAGCGCCAAGGATTATTTGTTTCCTTGGGGTTTGAAACGAGTCGAGGGTTCCCACGGGGGCTCTGGTGGCTCTGCGGGTCGACGCGGATCAGGAAGCTCTCGTCAAGGAGTGTTTGTATCCGTGAGTCGAGGAGTTTGCTAGGGATTATTTGTTTCCCAAGCGCCAAGGATTATTTGTTTCCTTGGGGTTTGAAACGAGTTGAGGGTTCCCACGGGGGCTCTGGTGGCTCTGCGGGTCGACGCGGATCAGGAAGCTCTTGTCAAGGAGTGTTTGTATCCGTGAGTCGAGGAGTTTGCTAGGGATTATTTTTTTCCCAAGCGCCAAGGATTATTTGTTTCCTTGGGGTTTGAAACGAGTCGAGGGTTCCCACGGGGGCACTGGCGGCTCTGCGGGTCGACGCGGATCAGGAAGCTCTCGTCAAGGAGTGTTTGTATCCGTGAGTCGAGGAATTTGCTGGGAGGGTATGGTTCCCTCTTTGTTTATGCCCTTGGATTGTATACAGGGATCGATGTGATCTTAACTGTAGGGCAAAAAGTTTCATTCTTTCATTTTTTTTTATTCTTTCCGCGATGCTCTATCATTTCAGCTTTTATATCGCGAAGGTCGCGATTGCCCAATCATTTCGGCTATTTTTCGCGGTGCCCAATCATTTCAGCTGTTTATTTTATTTCTACTCGCTGCTTTTTATTGCGAGTTGCCCAATCATTTCGGCTATTTCGCATGCATACATTTTACTTGCTGCTTTTTATTGCAAGTTGCCCTATCATTTCGGCTATTTCGTATGCATGTGCGGCTTACTGGCTTTTCGCCGTAAACCTGAACTTGGACACTTATTTTGGCATCAGCACCGCTACAACTGGGATGTTGCCAGGAGCGAATCATCATTTGCCTCTGTCATTGTCGAACAAAGGAGGCTTAGCGACCAGGGTTAGGGTCCTGTCGACTAAGGCTTTTGACTTTATGAGCCGTAAGGGTCTCACAAAGCTATTTCTCCCTACAAGTCGTGAGGATCTTATAGGTGTATTTTCTCCTTAGGAATCGTAAGGGTTCCTAAGTGTTTTGTTCATCTGTAAGTCGTAAGGATCCTATAGGAGGGTTTTTTCTTTGTAAATCGAGAGGATTTACAAGGGTTATGCGAACATATCCCCAGTCACGGATGGACCTTGGTTAGGGAAATGTTTATTCGCGCCCGTGGATTGTATACAAGGGTCAGTATTGAGCCACTTGTAGGGCAATATCGAAAGTTGTGGGGGTTGCTTAAGCACAGGTTTAGATCTCTGTAACTTAAGACTTTCAAATCTTACGAGCCGTGAGGGTCCCATAAGAGCGTTCTCCTTACGAGTCGTGAGGATCTCGCAAGTGTATTTTCTCCTTAGGAATCGTGGGGATTCCTAAGTGTGTTGTTCCCTTGTGAATCGTAAGGATCTCACGCGGGTGGTTTCTCCTTATAGGGTCGAGAGGACCCTACAAGTGTTTCTTAACGAGGTTGTGCCCTTTCGGGTTTTCACAAACACTCGCCGGTAGTCCTGCTGTTTTTACTCACGGAGCCTCTCGGGTTTTCATCCGTGCCCGTTTTGCTTATGGACATACCGTTTTTTTTTCTTTTATTCTTTTTATTTTCTTCTTCTTCTTCTTTTTTTTACGAGGTCGCGCCCTTTCGGGTTTTCACGAACACTCGCCGGTAGCCCTGCTGTTTTTACTCACGGAGCCCTTTCGGGTTTTCATCCGTGCCCCTTTTTGCTTATGGACATACCGTTTTTATTTTATTTTATTTTTATATATTTTTTTTATCTCGTCAGCCTAAAGATGCTGCGGTAGTAGTTTAAAGACGTTTCGGTCTGCTATTATTTTAAGGACATTTCGGTCCGCTGTTAGTTTAAGGACATTTCGGTCTGACATTGGGAAGTTGGCTACTGCTTATAAAACTTGAGCTTAGGACGATAGCGAGCGGACATGGTCGTCGTCATCTATCATTGACCTAGGCTGTGGCTCATTAAGCGTAGTATTTCTTCAGGAAGCGACCGTTTATCGGCATGAAAGGCCTTTCACCGTGCATGTCCATGAGTAGATAGGCCCCACCCTGGTAAACTTTATCTATGATGTACGGGCCTTCATAATTTGGCTCGAATTTTCCCCGCTTGGCGCGATTGGGAATCATAGGCCTTTTGACCACTAGCACGAGTTCGCCTTGGTGGAATGTTCTCGGTCGGGTCAATCTTTCGTATGAGCGCGTCATCTTTGCTTTATAAGCTTCCAGATTTTGTTGCGCTATGAGCCTAGTTTCATCAAGGGCATCAAGCTCCTCAAGCCGAAGGTGAGCATTTTCTTCGTCCGTTAGCTCGTGGTGAATTGCCACTCGTAGAGAGGGTAACTCTATCTCGAGAGTGAGTACTGCTTCCGTACCGAACACCAACGCGTACGGCGTTGTGTTCGTGGCCGTTTTGAATGTAGTTCGATATGCCCAAAGAGCTTCTTGCGGTCTCTCATGCCAGTCTTTCTTATTTCGGGACACTGTTTTCTTTATAATTTTCGTCAAGTTCTTGTTGAAGGCTTCAGCTAGACCATTAGCTCGCGGATTATAAACCGAGGAATATCTCCAGTCTATGTTATGCTGCTGTGCGAAGCAGCTGATTTTATGACTTCGGTAGGCTGGCCCGTTATCGGAGATGATCCGCCTCGGAGTTCCAAACCGATATATGACGTGCGTTTTGAAGAAATGGAGGATATTCTCTGTCTTCACTTCTCTCAATGGTACTGCTTCTGCCCACTTAGAGAAGTAGTCAGTCGTCGCTAGGATGAAACGATGTCCTTTAGACGATGCTGGTTCGATGGGGCCGACTATATCAGTCCCCCACATTTCGAATGGCCAGCTAGCTACCGTTGGATGCAATGGATTTGGGTGCTGGTGGATGAAGTCCCAATGAATCTGGCATGAGTGACATTGCTTCGCATATTCGATGCAGTCTTGAATCATCGTGGGCCAGTAATAGCCCATCCGTTTGATCTTCAACTTCATCTTTGGACCTGCTTGGTGAGAACCGCAGATTCCGTCATGAACCTCTTGAACGACTCTTTCCGATTCGTCCGGTCCTAAGCATCTCAGCCACAGAGAATCGAATGACCTCTTGTATAGAGTATCATTGAAGAAGGCGAAAGACAGAGCTCGTTTTATGAGTTGATGTCTTGCGGACGCATCTTCGGGCATTTGGTGGGACTTGAAGTAGTCTATAAAGACTTCCCTCCAATCCTCAACCTTCTCATGATCTTTTATTTGCAAGGTCGCTTGTTCAGTCACTCCCTTTTCTTCGGGCGATCCCGGAGGTATTTCTGCGGGGGAGAGCACCCGACGACTTTGTACCATGATTCTAACGTCATCGAGGTTCTCGTCAGCCATTTCTTTAGCAAGTTTGGCCAACGGGTCCGCTTTGCTGTTATCCGCGCGTGGTATGCTCTCCAAAGTATAGGAGGGAATTTGGGTTAGCAGTTGTTGCACCTTTTCACCGTATTTTACCAATTCCGGTTTGCATGTTTGGTAATCACCGTTTACTTGACTAACGACCAGTTGCGAATCTCCGTATATGAGGAGGTTTTCAATTCCCATGTCAATGGCGATCTCGAGGCCTGCTATCAGAGCTTCGTATTCGGCTTCGTTGTTTGTCCTCGGTTCCGTTAGGGAGAACGCGTAGCGCATTATCCCTCCTTGTGGAGTTATAAAGATGAGTCCTACCCCCGATTTGATTATAGGGGTACTTTGTTTGCGCTTCTTCACGGAAGATGCTCCGTCAAAATAAAGCTCCCATCGGGTATTATCACCATCGATCACATCAAACGCATGTTCGTCTGGAAGATCGCAGTTCAAAGGAGAGTCGGCCGGTATCGGGTGTTCAGCAAGGAAGTCGGCGATGGCCTGGCCTTTTACTGCTTTGAGTGGTCGATATGCTATCGAGAACTCCATTAAGAGCAGGGCCCATTTAGCGAGTCGTCCTGTCAATATGGCCTTTGACATTAGATATTTGAGAGGGTCCACCTTTGAAATGAGATAGACTTCATGCGCTAATGCGTAATGTCTAAGCTTTGTTATTGCGAAGATCAACGCCAGGCAGTGTTTTTCAATGGGGGAGTAATTGTTTTCTGCCCCCAGCAGCACTCGACTTAAGTAATAAAGTGCACTTTCTTTCCCCTGGTCATTCTCTTGTGCCCATAATGCGCCCAAAGAACCTTCAAGGGCGGCCGTGTAAAGAATGAGAGGCTTTCCCTTCACTGGAGCAGCCAACACTGGAGGGTTTTGCAAATACTGCTTGATCTCATCCATTGCGCCTTGGCATTTGTGATCCCAGACGAACGGGGTTCCCTTCTTCATCAGGTGGCTGTAAGGACGGCACTTTCCTGAGAGGTTGGCTATAAATCGCCGTATGTACGCGAGCTTCCCTTGGAGAGACCACAGCTGTTTGAGAGTTCTCGGCGGAGGCATTCCCATGATTGCCTTGATCTTGGATGGATCTATCTCGATACCTCGGTGTCGAACGATGAATCCCAGGAATTTGCCCGAGGAAACCCCGAATGCACACTTCAGAGGGTTCATCTTCAAGTTGTATTGTCGAAGACGTTGAAATACGGTCTTCAGATGCTCGAGATGTTCCTCATATGATTTGCTTTTAACAACGAGGTCGTCGATATAGCATTCAACGATTTCGTGTATAAGGTTATCGAAAATCTTCGTCATGGCCCTTTGGTAGGTTGCACCGGCGTTCTTTAAACCGAAGGGCATCACCTTGTAACAGAATATTCCCAAAGGAGTCCGGAAAGCCGTATGTTTCTGGTCTTCAGGGTGCATTTTTATTTGATTATATCCTGATGAGCCGTCCATGAATGAGAAAATCTCATGCGTGGACGTATTGTCTATCATCAGTTCGGTGACTGGTACTGGGAAATCATCCTTCGGGCAGGCTTTGTTGAGATCCCGAAAGTCCACGCATATGCGCACCGTACCATTTTTCTTCATCACTGGGACGATATTAGCAATCCATTCAGGGTATTGAACCTCTTGGATAAAGCCGGAGTCTATCAGCTTTTTGACTTCCGCGTTGATGCTCATCTCGAGCTCAAGCCGCATTCTTCTCGGCGCTTGTTTGACCGGCTTGACACTCGGGGATATTGCCAGTCTATGTACAGCAACTTCTGGATCAAGTCCCGGCATCTCGGAATAGTTCCATGCGAAGCAATCTTTATGCTGTACAAGGACGTCCTTTAACGCAGCCACCTTTTCTTCAGACAGCAGCTCGCTGACGAATGTCGGTCGCGGATCGTTTATCGTCCCCAACTCAATTTTCTTGAGGTTATCTGCAGTGGTATGTATGCCATCCTCCAGTTCTTTCGGAGCTAGGGGAAATTTTGAGATCACCTCATCATTGCTGTTTTCGAGGCACCAGGGAAGGCTGCCCATGTTCTCGGATTCTTCTTGTAGCATCGTTATCATGTGACAGGTACGAATTCGCTTCCAATCCCAATGTGGAACTGGTCTTTCTTTCGTGGCCTTAGGCTCGTGCTTTTGTGGTGGTGCTACCCTCCAGTTGTTGGACAGAGCGAATTTACCAAGCTGATATTGATTTTCGACCCAATTCTTGAAGGTGAAGCAATCTTCAAGAGGATGGCCTACTACTCGATGGTAAGAGCAATAGTCCGGGTGTGAGGCTTCGCCTGCTTGTTCAGGGTGTTTAGACTCCGGCAGCGTGAGCATCTGATGTTTTAGAGCAAGCTCAAATATCCTCCTTGTCTTATCCCGAGGAAAAGAGTATGCTCGACTCATTTTCTTCATGAGGGATAGGTCAATAACGCTCAATTCCCGTTTGCGTGGCTTCTTAGCCCTGCTTTGCAGTTGTTGAGCGCCTTTTTGGCCTTTCGACTTATTTCTGCTTTTGAGCTGAGCCTTCTTTATAACGGGTTGACAAGGAGCGGCATTTTCACCCTTTACGGCCTGTTGGAGAAGGCGTTGCGTCTTGGCTTTCTCGTAGATGGCCGTCTCACGGTTGTGATCATCTCGGACTTTTTGACCAGCTTTCTTTATAAGTCTGTCCATTTGTTCCTCGAACGACGGACTGGGCTCTCTTGCATCTGGAACCTTCACTGGCTTAGGATTAGCGTCCTCCCATTGAGCATCAGCTTCTTCATCAAGGTCATATATGACGTAGCAGCCGAGTAGTAACTCTCGTTTCTTTGAATGGATGTATCCAAGCCCTCTTGTTTCCATTCTCCCGTTAGGCAGTTTGCGTTGAGTCCCGGGAACATTCCAGACCCTGTCATAGAATTTGGCCTCTCTAACGGTCTGTTTGAAGGATATCCCCTGGCGTTTCAGCAGCTTCTTCAAACCCTCTGTATAATATCTGGGAAGACAGATAGGCTGAAGCCTATCGAGCGCAGGCTCTACGCCATACCAGATTTCTTTTTTCATCTTGGTTTCTTCAGAGCGGTAAAACAGAATTGCTTTCTCGTTTTCTCGCATGGGAGGAATGTAGAATGTCCGCAGCTCTTCTATACTGTAGATATTAAGTGCGTCCAGTCCTTTATGATGTTTAGGCGGCACCATGGCGACTTGCAGACTTTGCTCTTCGTCAGCGGAAGCTTGTATTGAAGGTCGAGCAGAGAATACGACATGGACCTCATCCTCCGAGTCACTACCAAAGACCAATGTAGGAGTGGACGGTCCTGGCTTGTTATGTTGGAGCGGACCCGAATAAACGATCTCCTCTTCTTCCTCGGTATCACTGCCGAAGACAGGGATGGTGGCGTTAGTTTTATTTTCCGGCTTGTGACACTTCTCCGTGTCTTTGAAATCCGGCAAGAAGTATTTGGCATCTTCGTATTTGCGGACCTCGTTCACAGAGAACGGGTTCAGTTCTCCCGTCACGGTATACTCGAAACCATCCTTAAAATACTTCATACACTGATGTTGTGTAGAAGGGATGATGTTGTACTCGTGTAACCATGGTCGGCCGAGCAAAGCGTTGTAGCATGTCTTGGCATCTATGACGTGGAACTTAATGTCCGTGACGAGTAGTCCGAAGCGTAACGTCAGTATCACAGATCCAAGAGTCTTTGACGATTGGGAGTCGAACCCGGATATGGTGATCTTGTCCCGAGCAAGGTGCTGGACGCTCATGCAAATTTCCTTCAACACCCGCACGTTGAGTAGGTTAACAGACGACCCGTTATCGATCAGGATTTTGCCTATCTTTATATCATGGCAGTATCCCGAGACATAGAGAGGGCGATTGTGTTTGCACGTCCCAAGTAGAAGGTCTTCATCGCCGAAAGTAACATCAGCCGTGTGTACTTCCTCTAACTCATCCTTCATCTTTTCCTCGGCCAGGCATGCTTGGAATTATTCCGGGTCTTGGAGTGCCTTAATCAACGAATCTCTCGCCTCTTTTGATAGCAAAAGGGCGTCAAGAATGCTGAGCTGTGAGGGCAGCTTCCTCAGATGTGCTAAGACGTTGTAATCCACCTTATCCTTCTATGGTGGGTTCTTAGCGGTTAACTCTTCCGCAACTTGGTCATCGAGAGTAATATCCTCAGAGACCTTTTTTTCCCTTTATCTTTTCTGTTCAAGGGTCCGAGGTTCTTTTCAGGCAGCGTCCGATTCCGTAGCCGGATATTTTCGCAGACCTTCGGTTCTTCTTCTTTTCCTGAAGCGGACTCTTTAAAGAGAGGGGCAAGTTCTAGCTCTTCATCAGAATCACTCCCGAATGTAGGCACTTGTGATCCACCGGTGTTAACCATGCGACAATCGCCAGCAGTTCTTTTAAGCCCTTCGGTCGTATTTCTCTGCTCCCGACGAGTTTTACGTTTTTCCCGCTTAAAGCGTTGTCGATGAGCAACGTATCCTTACAACCATCTATCGAAAGCTTTGCACTCTTAAGTGGGGTGCGAAATCCTCTGATGATATAAGCAATACGAGGGGTGCGTTTCCACTTCACCGGCGATGTTTCCTTCAGAGGATGGTAGCTTCATGCCCATTGATATGGCCTTAGCGAACTTTTTCCTCATCCTGAGTTGGCTTTTGTCGGTAGTGGAGGTGTTTTGCTCCAGCGGGATCGTCCCAGCTCCTTCATCAAGTCGCTGGCGCTTGGCCCTTTCAAATATAGCCGCCTCGCGCTCCCGGTCAGCTTTACTTTTCAACCGAGCTTCATTAAGGAGGGCGTCAATTACTTCATCTGATGGTCCCAGAACTTTTGGTTCAGGATCTGCCCCCAGCTTTTCGGTGCAAGGAGTCTCCTCATCGTTCGTGATCGAATGGGAAATCACATGGCAACTTGCCACATGTTCTTCAGATTCATTTGACGAACTACCTCCCTCATCTTTTTCTTGGAAGACATGGTTGAGGAACTCTTTCAATGTAATGAGAGTCTGCGCCTTCTGGTTGTACTCTTCCAGCGCGTCAATTTGCTTTTGCAAGTCCATGCGCCTATCGCTAGGCTTCACCGGCTTCTTGGCCTTCTTCTTTTTCTTCAAAGACTTTGACGACTGGCTACTAGTGCTCGAACCCCCATCATTGGTCTTTGGAGTTGGACGTGGCTTCAACATCCCCTCAACGACCTGCGGTTCCAATGGGTTCTTCCACTTGATCGCCGGACATGTCCGAAGATCATTTAGCATTCTCTTCGTTTTCGATGATAATACAACCTCCCACGGAGTTTCTTCAATGACAGAGCATGTTACCCCCGGCGTATTCGTCCCTTTAGAGGTGTGGGGCTGCGGGGGATTCACCTTCCATTTGTCAGATAACGCGAACTTGCCCTGTCGGTACTGGTTTTCAAGCCAATTCTTGAAAACGTAGCAATCTTCGATCGGGTGGCCTAGTACTCGATGATAAGGGCAGTAATTAGGTTCGTTGACGTCACTTGGTTGCAACGGTCGTTTTGGATCCGGCAGATTTATGAGTCTGTTGCGCAATGCCAGCTCGAATAACCTCCTTGTTTTATCGCGGGGGAAGGAATAAGGACGTCCCATCCTATCCTCAAGGGGTACGTACGGGCGTGTATTGTTTGGACGAGCAACCGGCTTCGAGTCGTTCGGTTGTTGTTGAGCATTAGCGACAACGATCGCTTTTCCCTTTCCTTTATCATTTCGGGAATCCGGCTTTGGGAGAGGGGGTTTATGGCCCATCTGGTCCATCTGCGCTAGTTTGTCAATTAAAGCCTGGAAGGAAGTCGGCTTGAAAAACATCATAAACTGTGAGATGGTTGCTTGTGGATCAAGGGTTCCGACAAACATTCCCACCGCAGGGGCTTCTTCTATGCGCTGCTCACATTTCGACCATAGATTACGCCACCGTATAGCATACTGAACCCATGTCTTGCCGGGTTTTACCCTGGCGTTAATCAGTGCCGTCATCGGGGTACGTTCACTGGCACTTGCAAAACGCTGGGTAAACAGCAGCTCCATTTCCGTGAAGGTTTTGATAGAATCATTAGGGAGTTCAGAGTACCACTCGAACGCCGTATATGATAGACTTCCAACAAACTGGCGGAGCAAAAGCTTGTCATCGCCGCCGGTGTTACCGCAAAGCGCCCTGAACTGGGCGACATGCTGATAGGGATTGCCGGTACCTTTGTAGACATGAAATTTGGGAATTGTGTAACCCGGCGGGTACTTGATTTGGTCATACCAGCCTGGATATGGCCGCCCCGTTTTTACGATGTGGCCGGCTGCTTCGGCCGCATGATGAACCCTTATTTTCTGGGCTATGTATTCGTCCAGATCAGTCTTAGAGATTGTATCCTCTTTAGCTGTTAATAGAGCGGGCTGCGGATTCAACGTCTCTCCCTTATTATCTCCAAGGATGATTAGGGGTTCTTCAGCGGGAGGATCTTGTTGTATCATCATCCCTATCATGTCCTGGAAGAGGAGGCCCATACGCTGTATGTTGGCCGCTTGTTCAGCAGCCTCTTTGTCCCTCTTTTCCAGTACTCGGCGAAGGAACTCGGCGTCGGTCTCTTCCTCCTGGCGCTCATCTAAGGACGTCTCAGGGTTCTCTTTTGGCTCCGTGAGTGCAGCCATTGTAGTCATCATCTCCTGGAGCTTTTGTTGCTGCTCCTGAGCCTTGGTCACTGATCGGGTAAGCGGACGGTGACCCGTAGAAGTGCGGCTTTCTTCCTTTCCAGAAGCCATATAAACCGTATGAACTGTTATGCCCCCTGACTTGGGGAGTTTAGGTTCACCGCTTTTAGACTTTGCCATTGACGCGGGGGTTTTCTCTGGCCTCCTCCTTTTGTGGGCCGTTGAGGTTGAAGGAACCATTGTAAGGGGCACCCTAGCAGCTGTTGTCCCCTGCTGTTTAATGGGACAATCCTTGTCTTTTTCCACCTTTGCCTTTTTCTGGCGACGAAAGTGGTCCGGGTCAATCACGGAGTCTTGAACCCTATGCCAAACCTTGTATATTTTTGACGACAGCCGTTGAGGGGGCTGTTCCAGCTTTGTCTCTGGAGCTTTGTCTATAGGCGGAGGAGATCTTTTCAATGTAGCGGTTGGAGAGTTCTTTCGTACCCTTCTCAACAGCTCAAAAATGTTCCCAGTTGGAACAGCAGCATTGACTTCCACCACTGGAGCCGGTGGAGTTAGCTCTGAGGGAGTGTTGCCCCCTGCCTTCCTCACTCGTTGCCAATGGCGACGTCGAGCACGGCGAGCCGTTGGGATTGGCTCAGAGATAGTTTCTTTTTTCCCCCTGTCTGAATGAGGTGCTGCCGGTGTTAACCTCTTAAAGACTGAGGTTGTCTTTTGAGGGGTGATATTCAACCTGCCGAAGACGGATCCTTGAGCAGGGGCAGGAGCAGGAATCGTCAGTCTTGAAAAGGCTGACTCTTTGACAGGGGAAGCCGCTTTAACGACTTCCTGAGCAGCGGCCGTTGCCGTCTTTGGGACGGCCACTTTATGGTTCTGACCTAGCCTGGTGAAAACGGAGGCTGTCGGTTTAGTAACGGGCGACCCGTTGACAGGGGCTGTCGAAACAGTGAGCCGGTTGAAGACCGACTTTTTACTTACTTCCGGTGCAGGTATTGGTGCAGAGAAGCTTGCAGGTAGGATCATGGTCCCGAAGAACAAGCCGGTGGTGGCTTGGGTCACCTGGTCTACCGGCAGAGTAAGGAAGGAAGCCGTTTGGGGCCCATACGTCACACCTCCTGGTGAAGTGGAGCGTCTGTTGCAGTGGCACCTCGAGCAGTTGGTGCAATTAGAGGCTATTGAATCTTGAGTTCTGCGCCAGGCAAAAGACCAAATCTTAGTAACTTGAAATCCGAAGGCAACCATTAACAAACCGCGATTGGTTCGCGAAGACGACACACGAAGTGTGGAGTGGAAAGAGGAAGAGGTCCCACCGGGCGTGCCAGAATCTGTTCCCCTCCGAAAGGCGGCGCACAGGACCGTGATGCCGTGGCGCTGAGATTCGGGGCAGATGCTATATGGTTTTATCCGTCTACCTCTCCGAAAATGCCAAGTTGATTTATGACACCGTGTATCGGAGGTTTAGATGGATGCGGCCGATGTAGTAGTCTTGGTCAGATTCCCCCTCGCTAGAGGGGTTTTTGATTGTGGGGATGCTCTTCCCTGCAGACGCAAGCCCCTGCAGTTAATTACGCTACCGCATCGCGGTAGCCACTTTCTCCTTCTCCAGAGTTTCACTTCGTGTCGTGTGTGTTTGTTTTGTTTGTGGTTGCCCGTGGATTGTATACGGAGACTGAATAATGCCGTCGCCCGTAGGACGTGGATTAGTCCAAATCCGTATTTATTTAGATTTGGGTTTGGTGTTTTTTTTTAGTTTAAGGATGCGTTAGTCGCGTTGCGGCTAAGATCAACTTAAACGTTCGCCAAGGATACGTTAATCCTATTTTGGACTAAGATCGACTTGAACGGGATCGTTTAGATCCGAAAGAAGAGCAAATGGCTCTATTGTTCCAGTTTAGAGACGTGGTGGTCCATGTTCCAGTTTAGGGACGTGGTGGTCTGTCATTAGTTTAGGGACGTCTAGGTCCGATATTAGTTTAGGGACGTCTCGGTCCGATATTAGTTTAGGGACGTCTCGGTCCGATATTAGTTTTAAGGACGTTTCGGTCCGATATTAGTTTAGGGACGTTTCGGTCCACGAGTTTAAGGACCCTGCAGTCCATATTCATGTGTGATCGTTGGGACCCGTCGCCTCTCTGACGTCGTTGAAGGATTACAACGATAGATGTCAGAGGAGTTCGGAAATGTACCCTCGAACCGGAGATAAATTGATTTAGGAGAGCAATTTTGCTCAGTCAATTTAATTTGAGGACTTACGGCCAAAATTGGGTTAAGTCCAGTTGAGAATATTCAACATTTTTCTTGATTTTTGGCCTATTAGGCCTGTGCTGGGGCCTTGCCCATATTTAATAATGCACTGCATTCTATTCTGGCCTGCTAGGCTTTTGATTTGGGGTCTGTCCCTTTATTTATGATGCAGAGCATCTATTTTAGTTTGGGCTCTGTCCCTTTTTTAAAGCAATGCATTGCATTTTATTAGACCTGTTAGGCCTTCTTTAATTGGGCTTGGCCCTTTTTGTAACCAAGGCAGTGCATTTGTCTGGCGCTTTGCGCCGAGTAATGAGCGCAAGCTCATATGGTGATGACACGTGTCATGCTCTGGTGAGCGCAAGCGCACTAGCGCAGTGCGCTGCGCTAGCGCGCTGCGCTAGCGCGCTGCTGACACGTGGCACGCTCTCAGCGAGTTGCGCCAATTCCAGAGAGTAAAGCTCTATCTTAAGAGCGCTTAGCACAAGTGGTTCTATAGCTGACACGTGGCGCTCTCTTAAGAGCGCAACGGCGCAGTTTGGAAGTGCAAAGCACTAAGAATCTTTTAGATTCAAAACAGAAGTGCAGAGCACTATTTTAGATTAAAGAAATAAATTTCTTTCTTTTCTTTTCATTTACAGAACCAGAGGTTCACAAGAGTGCAAAGCACTATTTTTTTTTTTATTTTTTTTTGTTTTAAAGAACCAGTGGTTCATAAGAAGTGCAAAGCACTATTTATTATATGAAGATCATTGATCTTATTTTTAGATCAATGATCTATTAGAGGAAATTTCTTTTTCCTTATAAAGGTTTTTTACCTCTTCTTGAAATTTTTCTCAGAGTTCTCTCTGTTTGAAGCTCTTGATTTTTCAAGAAAAATGTTCATGCCTTTGAATTGAGGCTTAGCGTCCTTTTTATAGTGCTCACAAATTAGTTAAATTTGTTAAAGAGATCATTCTCTGAGTGATTTTGGGGAATTTTTCCCACCGTTGGATCTTTGATCCAAGAGCTTCTGCTTTGCAGAAGAAAATCTTCATGTTTTAACAAGAACAGAAAAGATTTCTTAAAATCTTAATTCAGTTTGGCGCAGATGCCCCAGCGCGTGACACGTGTCGCGCAGCGCACTGTGTAGCGCAACCGCGCTGACACGCGTCGCGCAGCGCAGAGCGCAGCGCAACCGCGCTAGCGCAACCGCGCTGACACGCGTCGCGCAGCGCAGAGCGCAGCGCGACTGAAGCATTGCTTCACAAAAATAGAGTTTTGCTCTGATTGGGCGCGCCTTCTTGGGCGCTGCGCTGACGTATTAGCGCCTGACACATGGCGCGTTGCGCCCGAGACTTGAAGCGTTGCTTCAAAATTTTGAATTTTGAATTTGAACAGAGCTTTGCTCTGATTGGGCGAAACAAAGGGAAACCCCACCCTGATCACCTTTAAAATTAAACCCCCTACTTAACCCACTTAACTTAACCAAATGGTTCAACCCACCATGGTCCTCTATACATGGTTCAACCCTAGGCCACCATAAGTCTAAAACATGAAACAAGTGTAGAAATATGTTATGTGCACATTTTTGCACAAAAAGCCAAAAATACAAATTAGCGATTTTTAATCGCGGTTAACACCAAAATAGCATTTTACGTAACCATAAAAGCTTAAAATGAAATATTTCCACAAAATAAGCTATTTTAGAATTTCCATAAGTTTTTCCCAAAATTTTCCCTATTTATCGGTATTTAATTATACCGACTATTAAAATATTCATTAAAAATTAATATTAAATTATGCAAATTCCCAAAAATAATATTTTTTTTTTGAAATGTTACAGTGTTCCCCCCTTAAAAAAATTCGGTCCCCGAATTTAAATTTAAACCCCCAAATTCTAAAACATTTCAATAAAATGTCCAAATTCAAATGTTACTAGTAGTTTCTCGACCCTCAGGGCTGATCAGAGATTTGCTGGTAAGTGTTACCAGTAGTTTCTCGACCCGTTATGAGCCTCACATCGGCATGACTTATCGGTTATTGGGGTCTGACGTTTACCACCCCTAAACTTGATATGCGACCTATCAGACGAGGAGACCGGACTGTACGGGAAGTGTTGCCGATCGGCTCGACGGGAGTTGTAGGAAGTTCGCTTGTTCTCTTCTGATCGCTCAATACCCGGGTGGCCGTTACGTTTAGCTGACCGCTTGCGGCTTGGGGGTGCTTGATATGATCATCACCCACTGCCGGCGTATTGACGAGTCTCAGAGTCCCACAATGGAGTTTCCTAGTCCAGGCGAAACGTTGTGGTGTGCGTATGCGATATGCGGATGGACCCGATTAAAATGCGCGTATGGGATACCGTATATTGGTCGGGCGGCTTGCTTTTGGTAGGGGTCATATGTGATATGGCCGGATTGATAAATCAAGTGTTGATTTATCATTTGACCATTAGCTTCTCACTTGAAATCCTTTCTTGAGTTAGTTGGATGTATGCATGCATGTATGCCTTCTTTTTGATTCATGCACATATGGATGTACATATACACATACATACATACATACATACATCTTTCATGGTTGCATATACATGAAAATGGTGGTAATATAAGACTCACACCATGGTTTTATTTATGAATTATTATTGTATTTATATTTAAACATAAAAGGAAAGAAAAGGTTCATTATTGTTTTCTTCTACACTCTTCTTTTGACCTAACCATTCTCACCCACCATTTAACCTTTGGTTAAGTTTCCTTTTGTGTTTTAACTCTAGTACAATAATGATTCAACCATGGTTTGAGATGATAGATGGAAAATATATATTGATATATTTTTCTATTTTCATTTAGAGTTGAAGTTATCATCTTCTTTAAAAAAAAAAACCCATCATCTTCATCAACCTCTCTCTTTTGCTCTCTAGTTCTTAGTAGAGAGCAATATACTCATCAAGATTGGATTTTGAAGTGAGAAAGAGAACCACAACACCATTCTACACAAGTCTAGCCCACTTGTTTAGAGTGTTAACTTGATTCCGTTCACTTGATCGGAGAAAGTCGCATGCTTGGACAAAGCGGACTCCGGGTGGATCATCGGTGACCTCGAGAAGTTCAAGCGGAGTTCTTTCAACCCCAAGTAGCCGAGGAGTCTAGCGTAGGGAGCTACAAAGGTTGTACTCTCTAAACCCTAGCTTATCTTTCATATGTTGATATGGAAAATTTTTTGAAACCCTAATCGATTCTAGGAACGATCCGATGCATGTTAACTTAGCACCCTAAAATTGCTGTCTTTGGTTCATGTGATGCTTCCAAACCCTTCATGTGGTGCTAGGCTAACCCAACATTGGTATCAGAGCCGGCCTAGAACATTAGGCGACCTTTTTACGAAGTTAAAAGTCCGATCGAACCGAAAATACGGCTTTTTGCATGCTCTCTGGACTATTTTCAAAATCTGGTTATTTTCAGAATTAAAAATATGTAAAAATTACAGCAGGAAAAACTAAGAATTACGGAATAAATTTTTTTTCATGATCCCTCTTTAATGCCGTGGAAACGCGGCCTAAGCTTACTTAGGCCGCGGTTCCACGGCAGTACTCCTAGGTCACTTTATAATTTTTATGCCGTAATGTTTAATTCTGCTAGTATAATTTTTAGGGTATTTTTAATCTGTTTTAGGTGCTGAAAAATTCTGGAGATGTTTTTGGACTCGTCGATTCGATCGGAATTTTGATTTCGTGTCTTTTCTGGGTAAATTAGAAAGTAGTGAAGTGTTTGAACGAGTATCATTTGCTCACTGTTCACGGGGTTTAGATTCTTTAGAGGTTTGTGCAAGTCTTGTGGTGGTCCCTCTAGAAGACAACAAACCTTAACTCGATTATGTGACCGTCTTGAACTGCCCTTTGAACCTTAGGGTTTGGGGCAGTACGGCGTGCCACATGTGAGGCGTTGGCTTGACCCTTCTACGGCTGGACCGCTACTACTGTGTCACGCTCCAAGTTTTTGAACTTCGCTCAAGTGATGAGCTTTAGTGAACTTTGGGTATTTGATCGGTCGTTCGAAAACATTAATACTGTCTGTTTATTCGGGATGTGATGCAATGTGTGGAATTCACATTATAAGACATGAAATACGAGGTATGTGATACTTCGCATTTACGATGTCTAAAGAGAATGTGGATTCCAGATATTGCAGTTTTACACTTTCTTTTCTGTGACCGTAAGTATAGTATGTAGTGGTATTTCCGATTGTCGTTGCTATACGTCGACGACAATCGGTGTATGCATACTTACTTACGTTGATGATATTGGGATATTATGTGTTGCTGAGATATGATGTGCAGGATTGTCGCGATTGAATAGCCGGGGTTTTTTATGTGAGATGAGAGTTTTATATTTTCATTCATGTAAATTCAAATGTAATGTAATATTCTTTTATTTGGGGCACTTCCGGGTTGAGGTCGATGCCACCTGTGTTGTATATTATTTTCTTTTCCGCATTAGGTTGGACCCAAGGAGGGGAGCACGGGTGACCGGGTTCTGGGGTTCAGTAGGAGGCCATCTCGAGGAGTCGAGACCGGGTCTCCTAAACTCCAGAATTGGTAGGGTCGCTTGCCGCTCTCGTAGGGGTCCAGGGTGTGGGCTTGGCTATTCATCGCGACAGTGGAATCCGTATTTTCTATTTTGGCTAAGTATTAAATACGGACGTCCTAGTATATCCCACATTATATCTATATTTCTGCTGCGATATCTGTGATGTGATCATTTGATATGTTCTGATGGATACAGTATATAGTATATATGATATATTATATAGGCGTTACTTATGTTTTGCACCCGCACTAGCCCTGCCCTGCTCTGTCGTTAGTTACCTAACCTAACGGTGCACGAGGGGACATTGAGGCGAATGCGGATGGCATAAGTGTACGTCGTATTTATCTGTGATGTTTAGGTGACTTAAATGATGGGACTTCATTAATGTGATTAATGAAAGAAAAGAAACCTAAAAGATGTTGTAGAATCAAATTTTTAATAAAAATGGTAGCTACAGTTTTTTGCTTTGCATAACGGTATATATGATATACCCTGCACCTTATTCGATGAGGAAAGGGCCGAGATCCCTTCACCGGGAGTGACCCCTTTAGCAATAACTGGCAGATGCTACACATTCGGTTTGACTTTTGATTGCTTCTATAGTTTCTGCTTTACACAGTGATATATATGATATATCCCGCACCTCATTCGACGAGGAAAGGGCCGACGATCCCTTCACCGGGAGTGACCCCTTTAGCAAAACTAGAAAAGCCTCAAAATCACTCCATTTCAAAACTTTACTTGATTCTACAACGATATCAAGTTCTTTACGCTCATGGTTTTTCTAAAAAACCTGCGTAGCCCTCCGTCATTTCAGATAGATATTATTTAGTATTCGTACTATGTTTGTTGACTTAGTCAAGGCATAGTGTACGGTAGCTAAATAATGTTTATCTGTTACAACATGAGATGTGATTGGATTAGGGCATTCGCACGGCCTTGTTGACTCAGTCAAGGGTCGTACGAGTGGGTTTAATTCAATCGAGAAATGCACGGGTTGAACTTGACTAGCGATTTATGGTTTGTTGACTTAGTCAAGGTCATAGATCGTTAGGGGCAAAAGCATTATCGGGAATTTCAAGTGTTGAAATTTGCAATGAGATTGCATACCTTCTATGAGATAGTTGGATCCCGATACCCACTGTGAGTAAGAGTTACTCCTGGGAGAGTTTTGCACATTACAATTAGCCGATCAAGTAGATGTCTAGAAAGGTGTCAACGGGGTTACGCCTATAGGAAAACGAGGTTTACTATAATTAGGTCCGTGCGAAAGCACGGGGAACCTCCCTCAAAGTACCGACACTGGCCTGGCTGAAAAATTGGCGAAGTTGTAGGGTGTAATTAATCCCGGCTAGTCTTTCCTTTTAGGGTTTGAAGGAAGATTTGATAAAAACCAGTGGGAGCCATCCTGATTAGATAAGATAATAACCAATCTGATCTTGCAAAAGCATACGCTAAAGTGTTTTCTTCTCTCTCTCTCCAGGTAGGGACCATGTCATGCCCTAATCAAGATAAAAATATGGATGTATTGACCGAACCCGCATGTTATACTGTGCAGGGGAACGTTGGACCCGTTCTTTCTTATAAGAGTTATAAGACTGAACAGGGAATAGGAGAATATCTAGATTCTCAAGCCGCCCAAAAGAACATGCATGTTGATGCATCTTCTTCAGGTGTGTTAGTTATTGAGAACTGTTTTTTAGTTCACCCTACGTCCTGGGTATTAGATACCGGATCAGGATCCCACATATGTAAGCAGTTACATGGGCTACGGAAAGGTAGAGAACTGGGAAAAGGTGATCATTCCGTTCAAGTAGGGAATGGGGCAAATGTTGCAGCCAAAGCAGTTGGCATATATCACCTGGTATTACCAAATGGTGATACACTAGTTCTGAATGAGTGCTATTATATACCGAACATGATGTGCAACATTATATCAGTCTCTTTATTAAGTAAAGAATGATATAATTTTGTAGTAAAGGATAATGTTATGAACATATTCCAAGATCAAAAGTTGATTGCATCAGGCTCGTTATATAATGGCATATTCATTCTCAATCAAAATACAGTCCTCAATATACAAAACACACACAAGAGGAAAAGTTCAGAAATGCACGAATCCTTCTTGTGGCACTGTAGACTTGGTCATATCAATAAGACACGACTAGCTAAGTTACATAAGAATGGATATTTGAATTCATTCGAATTATCATCTTATGACACTTGCCATTCATGTCTCAAAGGAAAGATGACCAAAACTCCGTTTACGGGACACGGAGAAAGAGTTACTGAACTCTTGGGACTGATACATAGTGATGTATGCGGTCCTATGTCTACACATGCCAGAAACGGTTCTTCCTACTTCATTACATTCACTGACGATCTCTCTAGATACGGGCATGTGTTTCTGTGGAAACACAAGTCTGAAGCTTTTGAGAAATTCAAAGAATATAAGCACGAGGTAGAGAACCAAACGGGCAAAAGTATTAAGATTCTTCGATCTGATCGAGGAGGTGAATACTTAAGTATTGAATTCCTGGATTATCTAAAAGAGAATGGGACTCTCTCTCAGCTTACTCCTCCTTATACACCACAGCACAACGGTGTATCGGAACGCAGGAATCGCACCCTATTTGATATGGTGCGCTCAATGATGAGCAATGCTGAGTTACCTATTTCTTTTTGGGGGTATGCGCTTGAGACAGCCATATACCTATTGAATCTGGTTCCGTCTAAATCTGTACCTACCACACCATATGAGATATGGAGTGGGAAGAGACCATAGTTTAAACGAATCAAGATATGGGGTTGTCCGGCCTATGTCAAAAAGCAAAATCCGGACAAACTCGAGGCACGATCAGTTCTTTGCAAGTTTGTGGGATATCCAAAGAATTCTCAAGGATATTTTTTCTACCAAGCTGAGGAACAAAGAGTGTTTGTTGCTCAACATCCCACCTTTTTGGAAAGGGAATTTCTTGCAAAAGAAATTAGTGGCAAAGAGGTAGAGCTGGAAGAGGTTCCAGCACCACAAACTACAACTAATGATTTAGTAGAACCAGAGGATTCAGTAGTACCCGACGAACCCCAGCCTCTCCGCCGATCTAGTAGGGTTTCTCGTCCACCTGAGAGATACTACGGTTTTCTCATTGACGGTGGAAGCGAAGATTGCATCATGGAGGATGATGACCCAACTAGCTTCGAGCAGGCCATCACGAGTAGGGACTCAGTGAAATGGCTGGATGCTATGCGGTCCGAGATGGAATCCATGTACACCAACAAAGTATGGACTTTGGAAGTTGCTCCTGATAGGGTAAAACCCATTGGGAGCAAGTGGATCTTCAAGAAAAAACTTGGTGTAGATGGGAAAGTGGAGACTTTCAAAGCTAGACTTGTTGCAAAGGGTTTTCGTCAAAGACCAGGTGTGGACTATGACGAAACCTTTTCTCCAGTGGCTATGCTTAAATCCATCCGGATCATGCTTGCCATCGCTGCATATCATGACTACGAAATCTGGCAAATGGATGTTAAGAACGCCTTTCTAAACGGTGATTTAGAAGAGTGCATGTACATGACTCAGCCAGAGGGCTTCGTAGACAGTGGGAGCAGCGGGAAGGTGTGCAAGCTGCTTAAATCCATTTATGGATTAAAGCAAGCATCGCGGAGTTGGAACATCTGCTTTGACGTCGTTATCAAAGAGTTTGATTTCGTCAAAAACCCAGATGAACCTTGTATTTACAAGAAGGTGGCAGAGAGTAAGGTTGTCTTCCTCGTATTGTACGTGGACGACATACTCTTGATAGGAAATGATATTCCTATGCTGTAATCAGTCAAGCTCTTCTTATCACAAAGATTCTCAATGAAAGATCTTGGTGATGCCTCCTGCATATTGTGAATCAGGATCTATAGAGATAGATCCAAACGGATATTGGGATTGTCCCAATCCAAGTACATTGACACCATACTAAAGAGGTTTAGTATGGAAGAATCCAAGCGTGGGAACTTGCCCACGATCTCTGGAGTCACTCTCTCCAAAGAGATGTCTCCCAAGACTGATTTGGAGAGAGCTCGCATGCAAGGGATACCCTATGCTTCGGCTGTAGGCTCTATCATGTACGCGATGCTATGTACCAGACCCGATGTTGCATACTCACTAAGTATAGTGAGCAGGTATCAAGCTGATCCTGGAGAGAGTCACTGGACAGCTGTGAAGAGCATTCTCAAGTACTTACGAAAGACTAAAGAGATGCTCTTGGTGTATGGTAACGGAGAACTCCATGTGGAGTCCTTTACCGATTCGAGCTTCCAGAGTGATAAGGACGACTCTAAGTCGCAGTCGGGATTTGTCTTTACCCTTTACGGAGGGGCGGTTAGCTGGAAGAGTTCCAAGCAGGAAACCGTAGCAGACTCGACGATGGAGGCTGAATACATCGCTGCCAACGATGCTGCCAAAGACGCTGTCTGGATCAAGAAGTTCATTACTGAACTTGGAGTGGTTCCATCCATTGAGGATCCAATACCTTTGTATTGCGATAACAATGGAGCGGTTGCTTTGGCCAAGGAACCCAGGTCCCATCAGCGATCCAGGCATATTCTGAGGCGGTATCACCTGATCCGGGAGATAGTTGATCGCCGGGAGATCGAGGTTAGGAGGGTTGACACGAAGAACACAGCGTTTCTACTCACGAAGGCCATTCCCCAGATACAGTTTGAGAGACTCTTCGGGATGCTCGGTATGCGATACTAGAGCAGCTGGCCCTAGTGCAAGTGGGAGATTGTTAGTTATATGTATGCCCTAGAGGCCAGTATTGTACAGATGATGTATATTATATTGGATGCTTGGATATATATAGAGATGACTTTCTTGCTCGATATGATAGTATACTATCTGGTTGCTCTTTATCTTAACATGTATACTAGTCTCTTTAAACTGTCTTATAGTTACATGTTGGTAAAGCCCTTAGGATGTGTACTTGACTACCTGGACTATGATGTAGATCATACTAGTGGGGACATGGTAGTCCATAAGTACATCCTTCAAGGTCCCTAGTCGTGGGTGTATCGAGACGGGGCATCGATATACCAGTGTAGACTAGCGTATAAGCTTCTCGACCCATGAGATGGGTGATGGATGATCCCATATCCATTGGTGTTTGACATCAGAGATCGTATACGGGTGCTCAGTGAAGACTGAGTACACTGGACGGACTCGCCGAGAACTCCCAGATGGTATTATACCTCACGTCAGATGGCAGTTCTCAGGTGACACTTGTACAGGTTAGTCTGTAGACCCGAGATCGTCATAGAGTCTTGTATGATTCCCACTGTGCTTTGATCTCCACCTTACCACGTCCATGAGGGCGTGCAAAACGGTGGTTTTTGGGTACAGTCCCGAGTCACATGGAGGCAATGAGCGATAGGAAGGGTTTCGTCTCTCCCGGTATTGGGGGTTGATGTTGCGCTGTACTCGATTGGCCGTAACAGGGAAGTCCCTGGCCAGGGCTGATCAGAGATTTGCTGGTAAGTGTTACCAGTAGTTTCTCGACCCGTTATGAGCCTCACATCGGCATGACTTATCGGTTATTGGGGTCTGACGTTTACCACCTCTAGACTTAATATGCGACCTATCAGACAAGGAGACCGGACTGTATGGGAAGTGTTGCCGATCGGCTCGACGGGAGTTGTAGCAGGTTCGCTTGTTCTCTTCTGATCGCTCAATACCCGGGTGGCCGTTACGTTTAGCTGACCGCTTGCGGCTTGGGGGTGCTTGATATGATCATCACCCACTGCCGGCGTATTGACGAGTCTCAGAGTCCCACAATGGAGTTTCCTAGTCTAGGCGAAACGTTGTGGTGCGTGTATGCGATATGCGCATGGACCCGATTAAAATGCGCGTATGGGATACCGTATATTGGTCGGGCGGCTTGCTTTTGGTAGGGGTCATATGTGATATGGCCGGATTGATAAATCAAGTGTTGATTTATCATTTGACCATTAGCTTCTCACTTGAAATCCTTTCTTGAGTTAGTTGGATGTATGCATGCATGTATGCCTTCTTTTTGATTCATGCACATATGGATGTACATATACACATACATACATACATACATCTTTCATGGTTGCATATACATGAAAATGGTGGCAATATAAGACTCACACCATGGTTTTATTTATGAATTATTATTGTATTTATATTTAAACATAAAAGGAAAGAAAAGGTTCATTATTTTTTTCTTCTACACTCTTCTTTTGACCTAACCATTCTCACCCACCATTTAACATTTGGTTAAGTTTCCTTTTGTGTTTTAACTCTAGTACAATAATGATTCAACCATGGTTTGAGATGATAGATGGAAAATATATATTGATATATTTTTCTATTTTCATTCAGAGTTGAAGTTATCATCTTCTTTAAAAAAAAAACCCATCATCTTCATCAACCTCTCTCTTTTGCTCTCTAGTTCTTAGTAGTGAGCAATATACTCATCAAGATTGGATTTTGAAGTGAGAAAGAGAACCACAACACCATTCTACACAAGTCTAGCCCACTTGTTTAGAGTGTTAACTTGATTCCGTTCACTTGATCGGAGAAAGTCGCAAGCTTGGACAAAGCGGACTCCGGGTGGATCATCGGTGACCTCGAGGAGTTCAAGCAGAGTTCTTTCAACCCCAAGTAGCCGAGGAGTCTAGCGTAGGAAGCTACAAAGGTTGTACTCTCTAAACCCTAGCTTATCTTTCATATGTTGATATGGAAAAATTTTTGAAACCCTAATCGATTCTAGGAACGATCCGATGCATGTTAACTTAGCACCCTAAAATTTCTGTCTTTGGTTCATGTGATGCTTCCAAACCCTTCATGTGGTGCTAGGCTAACCCAACACAACGTGTGTGCCTGACAGCAAAACAGGTGCATCTGACATGCATGAAAAATCTCGATTTGGTGCATCTGGTGTGCACCGAATCGTACCTCATAACCTGCGCCCAACATGCGCTAAAAATCCAAATCCGGTGCATTCATGAGGCATGAAATCATGAAATCCAATATCAAGCGCCGAACACGCGCAAAATCCAATCAGGTGCATAAAATGCACAAAACAAATATCGAGCATTACCATCGAAATAGAAGTCCAGTGCATCCAAGTGCATAAAATACGAAGCACTGCACTGCAAGCATATGTGAACTATACCGAGTGCAAAAACCAAACCGCGTGCGTGCATACGCACAAAATCAACTCAATATCTAAAACCCATAAAATCATCACATGTAAAACCAAGGCACGAAAACGATGTCAAGTGTAACAACTGTGCGAAAATCGTAAATACTCCATAAGCGCAATCATGGTGCATGAAAACAAGTATCGTGAAACTCAGTCATCAAGACTAAATCATGCAAATGGAACACCCAAAATACCGAAATCCAAGATGACGGATACGTGATAATCGAATCACAAAATCACCAATCGTAAATACCGTCGTCGGTATACCCTCCTTCAAACCGGGAAGTGTCGGTGCATCCAATGCTAACAGCGCGAGTTATCTACTTACCTCTGGCGCACGGTCTGGCGCCCTTTGTCTCTGGGTCCTTATCTTCTCTGCGGATTACCTATCTCGCAATCAATCGGCTCATCGGCCCTGTCAGGTGTGCTAACGGAGACGATTCCGTTCTGGCACTTCTCTGGTCATCTCTTGGTCAATCATCACGACCACTCGTAATGCAGCATCTCATTGGCGTTGACCTCTGGCTCTTTGAAAGCACATCACATCTGATTTGGGTGCAAATATCGTTGCAGCTGTGTCCTGGAAGGAATCCTGCTCAAGGTCTCTTCCGACCTCGCCTATGGAGGCTGGTACTATTATATCATCTTTTCTCGTTTTCTGGACATCTACATGTGCCGCACACATTTTCTCGGAAACTGCCCGTATCCCAACACCTCTGTAAGTTCATCAGGTCTCTAGCCTCGACGGAAAGTAATGACAGTTTGTCAACGACTCGCACGAACCTCTTGTCCCACTTGTCTTGTCGTCGTCCACTATGACGTCACGCCGTGTTATCCATGCACTGTAACTGCTCTCGGCCACGGTCTATCCGAAGTCTCCCGCACGGACTCGAAATCGCGTACTCTGTAGCTTCACCATACTGTAGAAAATGTCTGGCCGAACAGGTACTCGGGAACGCGCCCCAACCATCGGAGGAAATAACCAATACTGTCCGTCCTTGATCAACTCATACACATCTGGGTGAGGTCCTTACCCGAACCTGGTCAACTATCTCGTCGACGGTGCCGAACTGTGGCCTGCTGGCGTGCTCAATATGACCACTCCTGGGTCTTAAGTCTTCTCATAATTTATTCCAGAGAAGTCCTGTCTAGGCCTTTCTCGAATCTCGTTTTTGCCGAATTGCCCGGAAGTCATCGTCCTCTACTAAAGCTAATTCTTGTTCTGAAACAGCTGCGTACTCATCATAATTCCTTCTGGAAGGTATATCCATAAACAAAGCCTCTGCGTACGTATTGCATCTCTGATGTCAACGGAGTGGGACGTCATCTCGTCAAGACCTCGTACGAATCTCTTACTCCACTTTTCTCTAATGTCGACTGCTTCGGACTCGTCTCGTCGTAGCTGCATGGACTGAGCTCCGATGGCTATCCTCATATCTGGAGTCTCCCAAGAAATGCATCTCACCATCTAGCATCTGAATTAAGTCGAGCCATCCGATCGATTTGTCCAAATCTCATAATCCCCCAAGAGCTCAACATCTTGGGTATAGTTTAACAGTATCGAGTACGTACCACAGCATCGATGGTCCAGCCGTAGAAGGGCAAACCCAAGCCTCACTAATGGCGCCGCGGAACTGCCGCAAACCCTAAGGTTCAAGGACTTTCACACGGTCATTATGTCGAGTTAGGGTTTCATTCTTCTAGAGGGTCCATATGATTGCCTGCATGTCTTTCCGAATACTTTAAACTTGGAATAATAGGTTTCTGACATTCGATCGTCTCAATCGACTCTCAACGAACCAGCGTGAAATCGCCTCTAGCTGGAATAAATCTATCTGATGACCTCGCATCGGGATAGCGAACGAACCACATGTCCTAGTCATTCACCCTCGGTGACTAGCGACCTTCTATAATCTCCTAGTACAATCTCGTACGGCAATAGCTCCAACATCTGGGGCGATATCTCGTCGCTCGCAGCAACAACTGGCTCATTCGTCCGTACACTGAACAGCGCCCCAATCCTTCAGGAAAGGCGATACATTGGCGGTCATCTCTAAACCGGTCAGCTCTAGGTCTGAGTAAGGCTCCCCACACTGGAAATCTTCAACTCAACTGGCAGCTCTAACAATGGCCCGATCCTCTGGTGGTGATCTGCACGTCCGAGAAATCTCATACCGCGATCAATCCAATGCTCGTGGCGCGAAAACACAATAAAAGACACATCTCTGCACTCGTGTGTCGCCGGAATCACGTCCTGGTCAGTCCTCATTCGCAACGAGCTCATGCTGACCACAACTTTTAGCCGTAGCTCTCCCTGCCCGTAATCATAGCAGCAAAACCATAACTGGTACCGATAAGGCTAGATCAGGAATGAATATGATACTGGACAAAGAAATATACATCCTAAGGCTTCTTAAGTGGAGTGGCGTGTCGTAAATATGCCGCGGAACATACCTACGGTACATCACTCTACTTTAGTCACCTATTCCATCAACCAAGGGTCATCCTACGCTCCGAAGGTAAAACCTAACGCTCTGATACCAACTTTGTCACGATCCGAAAGTACGGAACATGACCAGCACTTAGACTACGAACGTCTCAAGGCGTACGTAATCGAAGTAAGCCGCAACCCAAAAATCTAAACCAAGAAAAGTAGTAGAGAGTAGGAAGAACCATAGCAATCAACCTGTAAGCAACATAATATACAACGCCTAAAGGCGAGGATCACAACGGAAAGGAAACTCCAACAACAAGAAATCCACATAAATATAACGTGCGACTCTAAGGTCGAAAGAATAAACATCCCTGGTCTCTATCTCAAATAAGTACATGTTTGGTTGATGGAAATTCTAGATACAACTGAAATATAATATGCAATGTATAATGATGGGTGCGATATAATAAACCCACCTACTAGCAAGTCACCCGAAAGGAACAGTGCCCACAAAGCCGTAATAAAACCTGTACGGCAACCCTGCAAAAAACTGGGGCACAACGGGGGTGAGTTACCAACTCGTGAGTAGAAAAAGATCTACGAACAGAAAATCGCATGTATGACGCAATCTTAGGTCATACGATCAATATATAAACCTCAAATAAATAAGTCTGAAGTATACTAAGGTGGCAATGAAACATCTATACATGTATGTAGTACCAAGTGCTCGTGTCAGTGCCTCAGGTAATAACATGTCATATATAAGAGGTATGTCTGCATGGAGTAATATGATGAAGTATCAAATGGATATCAATACACATATATTAGCGTCCCATTCCACTAATATTGGTGTAAGGGTATATATAACAGCGCCCTCATACCCTGTTATATATACAAATGAAGTATGATCAATGTAATCGAGGTTTGTATGTAATCAAAGTCTGTATAAACGTGATTCCCGTCCACCCGTCACCCAATGACAATAGGCATCATGCACGTAACTATGATAAGCATATGCATGGAAGTACGGGGATATAATCAAATTCATAGAACCGGAGTGCCCAGCATCGACACTCGAAAACATCATGAAAACTGTGCCCAGCATCGGCACGTAAATCCTCATATATCGGGCACCCGTCAGTCTGGGTCAGCCCACGGGCTCCGTCTGCAGTATCTGCCCTCGGCCCCAGCAGTACGCCCATATCCATCTCTCAACTCCGGTCGGTATCCTCCGGATATCCCCCGAGCTCAAATACGATCACCGGTAGGTAGTGGTCCCTCTGCCAGGCTCACCGTCTACTGCACATCGATTCGTTCTCGCCCCGGGGTACCATACCGGGCCCACCATGTACCCGCAATCGGCCTCATCCGCCTCCTCGAATCGGATTTCACATGTCACTCTAGCACCGAGAAAACACATGGTGGACGCACTGAAATATCATATCAAGGGTAACCGGGTTTTTAAAACAATTACATATTTTCTTTTGAAATATCCACGGTTCCCCAAATCCAGAAATATCATGAAAACAACATATCTCAATGCGTATAATCAGAAGCATGATATATGCAACATGTAAATGAAATGCAAGCATATATGTCTATCATGCAACCAGGAATAGTAATATGCACATATTGAGGGAAACCGCTCTTTTAAAATGAATCAGTTTTGAAGAGTATCTTGCAGTTTCCAAATCTATAATTATCATCTATGTATGTGCAAATGTGTATGTGTACAAATATGTGTGTATGACAGGCAGGTGCACAAGTATGAGTGTACGATAAGTATATGTACAAGTATGTCATGCAAGGGTCATATCCTGAATGCAACAGTACTACAGTGTAGTGACATAGCAATTATCGATGACGAAGTGTGTGAGCCGGCCAACAGTGTACATGGACATATGCATCATCGATAATTGTGCTGGTGTCCTAACAGCATGATGATAATATAGCAATAGCTCAAGAAATGAAATGCGAATAGCAATGAAAATGCGGAATCGAATAAATCAACGCAACTGTGAAGAGTCTACCTCCATATGTATATGTCATGAAATTGTGCCATTTGAAATAAGACAAATCGGGGTTTTTAGTAAAATAAGGGCTACGGAGTTTTTAAGTAAGATACGTCCTTTGAAAATATCCGTAGATTCTCTTTACTTGTTTTTAAGATATTCCCGATTCGTAAGTTTTTGAAATAGGTATGGCTCGGGTCTAGTCTAACATCTACTCTACTAACTACTGATCTAACTATCAAGTACATCGGGAGGGGTAAGGAAACCACCTAATCTGAGTCGATATATATGTAAATATAAATGTAATAGTCGGTGATCCTGCCTCAATAGTATCGTGTACGGTACCGTATATCATCTGACATCCTCGAGTCATGAGTGCGGATCAATCATCAAAATACAGCTCGTACGGTAAGTCGTCGTACAGCATCCCAATAGCTGGGTACGGGTCAATATCACAATCAGCTCATCAATTATTTGGTATCCTTATCATCATCTCACATAATCTGGGGTACTGATCTAAGTCTAGTACGAATCGATATCATTATATAAGTAAGAACGCGTGTGTGAAACACACGTCCCAAGGCCCGCTAAAAATCATATATCGTATCCCAAATACGAATCACATCACATCACCGATATCACGGCACTATGCCCAATCTCATTGACTCATCTCCAATGTCCTCCAATATCCTCATCATTGTTAGTTATATGTATGCCCTAGAGGCCATTACTGTACATAGGATGCATATTGTAGTGGATGCTGGGACATATATAGGAAGGACTTTCTTGCTCGACATGATAGTATGCTATCTGGTTACACTTTACCTTAACGTGTATGTTGATTGTCTCTCTGTTACATGTTGGTAAAGCCCTTAGGATGTGTGCTTGACTACCTGGACTATGATGCGGATCATACTAGTGGGGACATGGTAGTCCATAAGTACATCCTTCAAAGTCCCTAGTCGTGGGTGTATCGAGACGGGGCATCGATATGCCAGAGTAGACTAGCGTATACCTTCTCGACCCATACAGATGGGCGATGGATGATCCCATATCCATTGGTGTTTGACATCAGAGATGATATACGGGTGCTCAGTAGAGACTGGGTACACTGGACGGACTCGCCGAGAACTCCCAGATGGTATTATACCTCACGTCAGATGGCAGTTCTCTGGTGACACTGGTACAGAGTAGTCTGTTGACCCGAGATCGTCATAGAGTCTCGTGTGGTTCCCACTGTGCTTTGATTTCCATCTTACCACGTCCAAGAGGGCGTGCAAAACGGTGGTTTTTGGGTACAGTCCCGAGTCACATGGAGGCAATGAGCGATAGGAGGGGATTCGTCTCTCCCGGTATAGGGAGTTGATGTTGCGCTGTGTTCGATTGGCTACAACAGGAAATCCCTGGCCAGGGTTGCTGAGATTTACTGGTAAGTGTTACCAGTAGTTTCTCGAATTGTTATAGACCTCATATCGACACGACTTATCGAGCTATTGGGGTCTGACGTTTACCACCCCTAGGCGAGATATGCGACAGATCAGACGATCAGACCGGACTGTACGGTAGTGTTACTGGTCGGATTCACTGGAGTGTAAGCGGGCTTGCTCGTCGATCTTCAGATCGCTCAATACCCGGGTGGCCGTTACGTTTAGCAGACCGCTTGCGGCTTGTGGGTGTTTGATATGATCATCACCTGCTGCCGGCGTATTGACGAGTCTTTAGAGTCCTACACAGAGGTTTCCTGGCTCAAGCGAAACGAAATAGGAGCGCATATGAGATATGTGCGGGACCGAGAATAATGTGTGTATGTGATACCGTATTCCATTCTCGCGATGAATGTATCGATTAGGTTATATGCGATATACCCTAGTTATCGAATCATGGATTGATTCGATAAGCCGATACATTGGATACTAGCCGGTTATATGCGATATGACCGGATCGTTAAATCAAGAGTTGATTTAATGATTTAATGCATAATTATATATTTGATATATTACTTTGCGTTAACTAGTATCGGTTCACTTAAGATGGATTTTCTCACTCGGATGTGCGCATTGTATATGCGATATACTTTTGTGCACTTGATTGTATCATGTTTGATGATACATGTAATGCTAGGGTTCAAGTGTAAAGATTAAACCTTGGTTAATGAAATGGTTAGGGTTTATTATTTATTATTCATTTATCTTATTTAATTATCCTTTTATTTTTGATAAATGAATGAAAGAAAAGAGAAAAGAATGGTGGCAAATTTTGGAGTTTTGTTGAAGCTTCATGAAACATTGATCTAGTCAACCATTCTTATCTCATCCTTAACCCTAACCATTCCCACTAACCATGATTCATTCTCTACACTTAACTCTAGTTAACATTATGATAAGTATTTGTTTTTCTATTATTTTTAAATAACTTATCATAACTATTTCCTTCTTCTTCTTCCTTGAACTTGAAGAAGAAAGCTTACCTCATCAATGGTGATTGATGAATTAGAGTGAGAAATCCAATTCTAAAGTTAACCCAACTCCTATTTCTTCATCCTCTACCTCTTGCCAAGTAGTAGAGTGTGTTTACTTCACAAGTTTCATGACTTGGTGAAGTTGTGAGCTTGATCTAGCGATGCCTCGACGTAGATCATCTTCGGCATAGACATCGACGACCTAGCTTGCCCATTCTCCGACGAAGCCGATCCTAGAGCCCGGATTTGACTTGGACAGCGGAGAGGAATTCGTTGCGGAGCTATGGAGGTGGTGCACCGGATCTACAAAGGTTGTATTTCCGTTTTCTCATTAGTTAAGTGTTAACTAGTTCAATGTTCGCCTAGACATCTAGTTATCGATCCGTAGTTTAGGGTTTCTCGGCACCATAATTTTTGAAATTGCCATGGTTGATGGCTTGGGAGATCTCACTAGCGTGCCTAGGAACCCTACAGTGGTATCAGAGCCTAGCTAGAGCCTTAGGCGAAGTCCAGACGGAATTTGAAGTTCGAACGAACCCGGAACCCCAAACTAAACTTGCTCTCTGTACTTTTTTCAAAACAGTGCATTTTTCCATATTAAAAATATTCAGTAAAATCAGCAGGAAATTTTAAGGAATTCTGCAAAATTCGAGTAACTGATTCCTTCATTGCGCCGCGTTTCCGCGGCACGAGCCTGGCTCGTGCGGCGGAAACGCGGCCCATTTGTCGTTTTGCGCATCTCATTTTCTACAGTAATTCCACTTTTGCTATGCTGGTTTTCCTGGGAATTTTTAATTGTTTTTCAAGAGTTGAATTTCTGCAGTTGTTTTGGGGATTCGGTGTTTCGATCGGAGTATCAAATTTTGTCTGTGTGGCTTTCCGGATAAATTTTAGAATATGTTAAAAAGTTCGACCGGATATAAATACCCAATTTTTCCCCTGTCGGGAAATTTCCAAGTGTTGGATTTTTCCGTAGTTTAACGACGTTCTAAGTAGTGCAAGTAACGCGATGGTCCCTCTAGAAGACACAAACCTTAACTCGATTATGTGACCGTCTTGAACTGCCCTTTGAACCTTCGGGTTTGGGGCAGTACGGCGTGCCACATGTGAGGCGTTGGCTTGACCCTTCTACGGCTGGACCGTTGGTACTGAGGCACGAACGGAATGTTGTTAGACTTATTTCATGTGTTGAGCTGTATCGGGAAAACTTGGGTGTTAGAATGTTCGATCGGAAAGTTTAACATTTTCTATTTATCTGGAATGGGATACAATAATTGGAATTCACAAAAGTTATGAGATAACTAAATGAATGTTATAAACGTAGCAATTTAGTCTCACTTGATCGGTTGCCACGGAATTTTGATGTGATCAAAAGTCCGTCGCAGTCACGTAGCGTACGCGGATACTCGCCGGGTAAACATAATAGACAGCCTCAATCCATAGCCCCGACCAAGTGACTGTAGGAGAACCCCGTCGCCGAAAGCATCCCTCCGGGTGCTCGCGGTAGCGGTGTTCCGCCTTGGTGCACTTCGTCGACGGTATCAGGGGTGCGGCCGTCTACTAAAGTTTGCGACGAGCATTCGATCAGGATGTCGGGAATCTTGTTGAATTGCCCGACTCGATATTGAAAAGTGTTTTCGATTTTGAGACTAAAATGCGGGGTTTATAATTGTTAGGCATGCGATGTCCAAAGAATTCATTTGGTCAGGCATGCGATGTCTGAGGTGGTTGCGGATTCCAACTGTTGTAGTTTTACACTTTCTTTTCTGTGACCGTAAGTGTAATATGTGATATCGCCGGTTTCGTTGCTATATGTCAACGACAATTGGGATGGACATATTCACTTACGTTGATGACATGTGATGTTATGTGTTGCTGGATATGTTATATTGGATCGTCGTGTTTGAATAGCCGGGGGGTTTTTATGTGAGATGAGTGTTTTTCATTTTCATTCATGTAAAAACTTGTATGTAATATTCTTTTATTGGGGCGCTTCCAGGTTGCGGGAGTTGTCACCTGTTGTATATTATTTACTTTTCCGCACTAGGATAGACCCAAGGAGGAGGGCACAAGTAACCGGGTTCTGGAGTCCAGTGGGAGACCAACTCGAGGAGTCGAGTCCGGGTCTCCTAACTCCAGAATTGGTAGGGTTGCTTGCCGCTCTCGTAGGGGTCTAGGGGTGTGGGTTTGGCTATTCATTGCGACCGTGGAATCCGTGTTTTATACTGGCTCGTATTGAAAACACGGACGTCCTAGTATATCCAATATTTCATATGTTTCTTCTGCTGCGATATCTGTGATGTGATCATGTGATGTTCTGTGATAGATACAGTATATAGTATATATGATATATTATATAGATGTTACTTATGTTTTACACCCGCGCTAGCCCTGCCCTGCTCTGTCGTTAGTTACCTAACCTAACGGTGCATGAGGGGACATCGAGGCGAATGCGGATGGCATAAGTGTACGTCATATCTATCTGTGATGTTTAGGTACTTAAATGATGGGACTTCATTAATGTGATTAATGAAATAAAAGAAACCTAAGATGTTGTAGAATCGAATTTCAAAATAAAACAGGTAGCTACAGTTTTTGCTTTGCACAGTGGTATATACGATATATCCTGCACCTTATTCGATGAGGAAAGGACCGAGATCCCTTCACCGGGAGTGACTCCTTTAGCAATAACTGGCAGATGCTACACACTCGGTTTGTCTTTTGATTGCTTTTAAGTGTTTTTGCTTTGCACAGTGATATATATGATATATCCCGCACCTCATTCGACGAGGAAAGGACCGACGATCCCTTCACTGGGAGTGACTCCTTTAGCAAAACTAGAAAAGCCTCAAAAACACTCCATTTCAAAATTCATTCGATCCTACAACGATATCAAGTTCATTACGCAATAGGTTTTCAGAAAAACTTGTCGTAGCCCTCCGTCATTTCAGATAAGTTGTATATAGTATTCGTGCTGCATTTGTTGGCTTTCGTCAAGGTGCAGTGTGCGGTAGCTATATGCTGCTTATCTGCTAGCATACGATGCGATTGGATTAGGGTAGTCGTGCGGCTTTGTTGGCTTTCGTCAAGGGTCGTGCGGGTGGGTTTAATTCGATCAAGAAATGTACGGGTTGAACTTGACTAGCGGGCTATGGTTTGTTGGCTTTCGTCAAGGTCATAGCACGTTAGGGGCAAAATATTATCGGGAATTTCAAGTGTTGAAATTTGCAATGAGATTGCATACCTTCTATGAGATAGTTGGATCCCGATACCCGCTGCGAGTAAGTGTTACTCCTGGGAGAGTTTTATACATTACAATTAGCCGATCAAGTAGGTGTCTAGAAAGGTGTCAACGGGGTTACGCCTCTGGGAAAACGAGGTTTACATTAATTAGGTTCGTGCGAAAGCACGGGGGACCTCCCTCAAAGTACCGACACTGGCCTGGCTGAAAGATTGGCGAACTTGTAGTGTGTAATTAATCCCGGCTAGTCTTTCCTTTTAGGGTTTGAAGGAAGATTTGATAAAAAGCAGTGGGAGCCATCCTGATTAGATAAAATAAAAACCAATCTATTCTTGACAGAGCGCACGCTGAGTGTTTTCTTCTCTCTCTCTCCAGGTAGCGACCATATCACGCCTTAATCAAGATAATAAAATGGAATATTGACCGAACCCGCTTGTTATAGTGAGCTGGGGAACGTTGGTCCCGCTCCAACTTATAATTGTTATAAGACAGAGCAGGAAATTGGGGATTACCAGAATTCCCGTGCCGCCCAAACGAAGAGTGCATGCTGATGCATCATCTTCGGGTGTGTTCATTACTAGAACTGTTTCTCAGTGTCCTTTACGTCCTGGGTATGTGATACCAGATCAGGATCCCAGATATGTAATCTGTTACATAGGGCTACAGATAAGTAGAGAACTGAGAACGGGTGATAAGTTTCATGAGGCAGAAAACGGGGCAAGAGTTGCAGCCAAGTCTGTCGGTCACTGTCATCCTGTATTACCAATATATTGATTCTGAACGAATGTTATTAGATACCGAACCTGATATACAAAATCATATCTCTCTCTTTATTAGTAAAGAAAGGATATAATTTTGTATTGTTGGATAATGTTTTGAACATTTCCTATATCAAAAGTTGATCGGTTCAGGCACGTTATCTAAAAGCATTGATGTTCTAAATCAAACTACAGTTCTAAGTATACGGAACACACACAAGAGGAAGAGTTCAGAAATGAACGAATTCTTCTTGAGGTATTGTAGACTAGGTCAGATCAATGTGACCCGACTAGCTAGAGTTACATATAGATGCATATTTAAATCAGTTTGAATTTACATCTTGTGAAACTCGCCAGTCATGTCACAAAGATAAGATGACACTAGCTCTGTTTATTGGAAACAGAGAAAGAGTTAGTGAACTCTTGGGATGATACATGTTGATGTATGTAGGTCCCCAGTCTACACATACCAAGACTGGTTCTTTATACTTCATTACGTTCTCTGATGATCTTTCGAGATTCAGACCTATGTTCCAGTTGAAACACAAGTCCGAACCTTTTGAGATATTCACAGAATATAAGCGAGAAGTAGAGAACCAATATGGGTATAAGTATTATGTCCTTTGATGTGATCAGGGAGGAGAATACTTGAGCACGAAAATCCTGGACTATTTTAAAGGAGAATGAGATTCTCTCTCAGCATTACTCGTCTGTATACACCATAGCACGATGGTATATCGGGGTGGAGCAATCACACCCTATATGATAAGGTGTGCTCTATGATGAGTATTGCTGAGTTACCTATTTCCTTTTGGGAGTTATGCACTTGAGAAGCTGCATACCCATTGAATAGGGTTCCAATCAAATCAGTTGCCTACCACTTCATATGTGATATGGTATGGGAAGAGCCCATGTCTTAAGCCAGTTAAGATTTGGGGTTTTCCGGCCTATGTCTAAAAGCAAAATCCGGACAAGCTCGAGGCAAGGTCTGTAATGTAGAACTGGAAAGGTTCCAGCTATACAAACTGCAGCAGATGATTTGATAGACCCAAAGGATTCAGTAGATTCCAACGAACCTCAGCCTCTCCGCCGATCTAGTAGGGTTCCTCACCCACCTGAGAGATACTTCGGTTTCTCTATGACAGTGGGAGCGAGGATTGCATCATGAGATGATGACCCAACTAGCTTCGAGCTGGCCATCAGGAGTGAGACTCTGTAAGAATGGCTGGATGTTTAGTGATCTGAGATGGAATCCTTATACACCAGCAAAGTATGGACTTTAGCTGCTATATCTGAAGGGTTAAATCCCCATCAGGAGCAAGTATATCTTGAGAAGATTACTTGGTGTACATGGAAAAGTTGAGACTTTCAAAGCTAGACTTGTTAAAGGTTTTCGTCATTGACCAGGCGTGGATAATGATGAAACCTTTTCCCGTACCTATGCTTAAGTCCATCCAGATCCTACTTGTCATGGCTACATACCATGACTACGATCTCTGGTGGTTGGGTGTCTTGACTGCTTTTCTAAATGATGATTTAGAAGAGTGCGTCTATAAGTACACAGCCAGAGGGCCTCGTAGACAGTGGGAGCAGCGGAAACGTGTGCAAGATGCTTTATAGGATAAAGCAGGCATCGCGGAGTTGGAACATCTGTTTTGATGAAGCGGTCAAAGAGTTTGACATCATCAAAATGGTAGATGAACCTTGTATATACAAAAAGGTAGTAGGGAGTATGGTGACGATCCTCGTAGAGTACGTGGATGACATACTCTTGATAAGAAAGGAGTTTCTTATGCTACGCTCGATCAATCTCCGCTTATCACAAAGATTCTCCATATAGGATTAAAATGATACCTACTAAATCCTGGATTTTGGATTTATGAGATAGATCTAAATGGATGTTAGGATACTCACTAGATGTAGTGAGATGGTGTCAATCGATCCTGAGGAGAATCACTGGAAGGGTTCCAGGGTGATAAAGACGACTGAGTGTCAGTCGCAGGCATTGTCTTTACCCTCAGTAAAGGGAGGTATATTGGAAGAGTTCCAAGCTAGATACCGTGACATACTAGACGATAAAGGCTGGATACATCGCTACTTAAGATGCTACCAAAGAGGCTGTTTGGGTGTATATTAGTTCATGAGATGAACTATGTTCCTCCCATTGTGTGACAATGGAGTTGTGGCTTATGCCAAGGAACGCCGGTCCCATCAGTGATCCAGACATATTCTAAGGCAGTATCACTTGATCATGGAGATGGTTGATCTCCAGGGTGATCGAGGTTTGGAGAGTAGACTCAGAGGACAACACAGCGGATCCACTCACAAAGGCATGTTCCCAAAGAGAGACTTTCATGGGATGGTTGAGTATGAGATATTGCAACCACTGCTACAGATGGCCCTAGTGCAAGTGGGAGATTGTTAGTTATATGTATGCCCTAGAGGCCATTACTGTACATAGGATGTATATTGTAGTGGATGCTGGGACATATATAGGGAGGACTTTCTTGCTCGACATGATAGTATGCTATCTGGTTACACTTTACCTTAACGTGTATGCTAATTGTCTCTCTGTTACATGTTGGTAAAGCCCTTAGGATGTGTGCTTGACTACCTGGACTATGATGCGGATCATACTAGTGGGGACATGGTAGTCCATAAGTACATCCTTCAAAGTCCCTAGTCGTGGGTGTATCGAGACGGGGCATCAATATGCCAGAGTAGACTAGCGTATACCTTCTCGACCCATACAGATGGGCGATGGATGATCCCATATCCATTGGTGTTTGACATCAGAGATGATATACGGGTGCTCAGTAGAGACTGGGTACACTGGACGGACTCGCCGAGAACTCCCAGATGGTATTATACCTCACGTCAGATGGCAGTTCTCTGGTGACACTGGTACAGAGTAGTCTGTTGACCCGAGATCGTCATAGAGTCTCGTGTGGTTCCCACTGTGCTTTGATTTCCATCTTACCATGTCCAAGAGGGCGTGCAAAACGGTGGTTTTTGGGTACAGTCCCGAGTCACATGGAGGCAATGAGCGATAGGAGGGGATTCGTCTCTCCCGGTATAGGGAGTTGATGTTGCGCTGTGTTCGATTGGCTATAACAGGAAATCCCTGGCCAGGGTTGCTGAGATTTACTGGTAAGTGTTACCAGTAGTTTCTCGAATTGTTATAAACCTCATATCGACACGACTTATCGAGCTATTGGGGTCTGACGTTTACCACCCCTAGGCGAGATATGCGACAGATCAGACGATCAGACCGGACTGTACGGTAGTGTTACTGGTCGGATTCACTGGAGTGTGAGCGGGCTTGCTCGTCGATCTTCAGATCGCTCAATACCCGGGTGGCCGTTACATTTAGCAGACCGCTTGCGGCTTGTGGGTGTTTGATATGATCATCACCTGCTGCCGGCGTATTGACGAGTCTTTAGAGTCCTACACAGAGGTTTCCTGGCTCAAGCGAAACGAAATAGGAGCGCATATGAGATATGTGCGGGACCGAGAATAATGCGTGTATGTGATACCGTATTCCATTCTCGCGATGAATGTATCGATTAGGTTATATGCGATATACCCTAGTTATCGAATCATGGATTGATTCGATAAGCCGATACATTAGATACTAGCCGGTTATATGCGATATGACCGGATCGTTAAATCAAGAGTTGATTTAATGATTTAATGCATAATTATATATTTGATATATTACTTTGCGTTAACTAGTATCGGTTCACTTAAGATGGATTTTCTCACTCGGATGTGCGCATTGTATATGCGATATACTTTTGTGCACTTGATTGTATCATGTTTGATGATACATGTAATGCTAGGGTTCAAGTGTAAAGATTAAACCTTGGTTAATGAAATGGTTAGGGTTTATTATTTATTATTCATTTATCTTATTTAATTATCCTTTTATTTTTGATAAATGAATGAAAGAAAAGAGAAAAGAATGGTGGCAAATTTTGGAGTTTTGTTGAAGCTTCATGAAACATTGATCTAGTCAACCATTCTTATCTCATCCTTAACCCTAACCATTCCCACTAACCATGATTCATTCTCTACACTTAACTCTAGTTAACATTATGATAAGTATTTGTTTTTCTATTATTTTTAAATAACTTATCATAACTATTTCCTTCTTCTTCTTCCTTGAACTTGAAGAAGAAAGCTTACCTCATCAATGGTGATTGATGAATTAGAGTGAGAAATCCAATTCTAAAGTTAAACCAACTCCTATTTCTTCATCCTCTACCTCTTGCCAAGTAGTAGAGTGTGTTTACTTCACAAGTTTCATGACTTGGTGAAGTTGTGAGCTTGATCTAGCGATGCCTCGACGTAGATCATCTTCGGCATAGACATCGACGACCTAGCTTGCCCATTCTCCGACGAAGCCGATCCTAGAGCCCGGATTTGACTTGGACAGCGGAGAGGACTTCGTTGCGGAGCTATGGAGGTGGTGCACCAGATCTACAAAGGTTGTATTTCCGTTTTCTCATTAGTTAAGTGTTAACTAGTTCAATGTTCGCCTAGACATCTAGTTATCGATCCGTAGTTTAGGGTTTCTCGGCACCATAATTTTTGAAATTGCCATGGTTGATGGCTTGGGAGACCTCACTAGCGTGCCTAGGAACCCTACAATCATCACAGTAAAAACATAGCAAATATGCACGTGTGTGCGTGTGGGTGTAAACCTATTCTAGGTTCGCGACTAGAAACTACACTAGTTACTTCTAACCCTAACCTATGCATATCACACCTAACACATCCAAAACAACCAAGTCACACATAAGCTAACATATATCTGTATATATAAGGTATATATGTATACTAGACATCGGACTGCGGGGGTGCTATACGCCATCCACCCGACTTCTCCCCGTAGATATAAATCTACTCACCTTTCCTTGTGCGTGCCGGTGCCGATGTTGCCATTGCATCTCCAACGCCTCGACGCCACGGGGGGGGGAGGGGTTACCTACAAGGATATCACAAGCTAAAACACATGAAAATCACACCGTTAACCAAAATGGTGCACGCTACGCCTATAGGTAAAAACCTGTGACCTGGCGTGCAAACTCAGCCAATAACCACTGTCGTTGACGCCCAAACGCCACCCGACAGATACGAATCATCGAATACCAAAATCCATACGAAAACAAGTCGTAAATCATACGCCAACTCATGAAAAACAACCCAGATTTTACCCTAACTGGAAACAGTCAAAACTAGATATACAGGGGGTCAAGTTTACATGAAATGGGGCTGTGCACGCAAAACGAGGCGATTTCACCCGGGTCTGGCTGCAAATTGCGGCCAGGGGGAATAAAACTGCGGCCGGGGTTTTGAGATGAGGGCTAGGGCTTTGGGTAGTGGTTCCAGGGTGCCTGCACAGCTTACTGCCAAATCAATTTTATTTTAGGAGGTCCCGGGTTGTAGCAGATTCTAGTGAGGTTGCAAAATCGACAAAAACGCTAATTTACACCGATTCTAAACTTTCAGGTGTGACACTGGAATCTGGGGTAAACTTGGTTACAATGGTCTCAAATACACCTAATAAGATTACCCTAGCAATCAAAACCATCACTTGGCCACTTCTCACTCAAAATCACCAAACTAGCACTAGATTACAAATCTAACAGTAACTTTCAGCTATAAAACCAGAATTGGGCAAAATAGGAGTTGGATTGCAAGATTATACCTCCAGATGGTCCTAGGATGAAGGAGAAGGGAAGGAGGAAGGGTTGCTGCTGTTGTGGAGTTGCCCTTGTGCTCCAGATGAAGCTGCAGTTGCTGTTCTGGGCTGAAGCTGCAATACTGCTGCTGCTGTTTTATTGTGTGATGTTGGTGTTGCTGTAGCAGCAGCAGTGGCTGTTGTAGTATTGTGTGGTGTTGTGGCTGATATTGTTGTGGTATATGATGGTGTGGAGGCTGGTCTTGCTGCTGTTGCAGCAGGGTTTTGGGCTGATATGGTTGCAGATGCTACTGCTGAAGCTGTTTCGGGGGGGTGTTGTTGTTGCTGCTGCTTGCAAACCTCTCTCTCTTTTTCTTTTCCTTCTTATTTTTCTTTTGGTCGCAGGAGCAGCTGCAGCTGAAGGAGGGGGTGTTGTTGTATAAGTTGATGTTGTGGGGTGAAGTGTGAGTGAGTGAGAGGGATAGATGTGAGAGGTAAAAGTTTAGAAGTGAAGGGTGATTGTGACACTACCTAGGAGTCACCTCCATCTCTCTCTTAAAAAGAACAACCATCATGGCCCCCTATCTCTCTCTCTCTACACAAGGTCAACCCCATCCTAATCACCTTTAAAATTAAACCCCTTACTTAACCCAGTTAACTTAACCAAATGGTTCAACCCACCATGGTCCTCTATACATGGTTCAACCCTAGGCCACCATAAGTCTAAAACATGAAACAAGTGTAGAAATATGTTATGTGCACATTTTTGCACAAAAATCCAAAAATACAAATTAGCGATTTTTAATCGCGGTTAACACCAAAATAGCATTTTACGTAACCATAAAAGCTTAAAATGACATATTTCCACAAAATAAGCTATTTTAGAATTTCCATAAGTTTTTCCCAAAATTTTCCCTATTTATCGGTATTTAATTATACCGACTATTAAAATATTCATTAAAAATTAATATTAAATTATGCAAATTCCCAAAAATAATATTTTTTTGTTTTGAAATGTTACAGGACTGCATAGATTCTTGTCAATGCAAGGATAAAACAAACCTATATATGATGTTGTTAGAACCAAGTTTTTAAAAACTGATATTACAGACTTTCTCTTTTGCTTTGCATCGTGGTATTCATTTGGAATATCCTGCACCTCATTCGACGAGGCAAGGGCCGAGATCTCTTCATCGGGAGTGACCCTTTGGGTAAAAGTTTGCGTCAACGTAATAACTTTACTATAGTCGATTGTTTTTGCTTTGCATCGTGGTATTCAGTTTGGGATATCCTGCACCCCATTCGACGGGGAAAGAGCCGAGATCCCTTCACCGGGAGTGACCTCTTTAGCAAAGGTTTTCGCCACTATAAATTTATAAAACCACTTGGATTCCTTCAACGATATCAAGTTCATTACGTTAAAGGTTTTTCGCCAAAAACCAGCCGTAGCCCTCCATCATTTCAGACTAGTATTGCTTAGTATTCATGCTACGTATGTCGTGCATTTAGCCAAGGCGTAGTGTTCGGTAGCTATGTAGTGCTTTTCTGTTGCAGAGATAATGCGATTGGTTAGGACAGTTGTACGATCATTTTGATCTTTAGTCAAGGCTCGTATGGGTGGGTCTAATGCAGTCCAGATAATGACGGGTAGAACTTGACTAGGACCTTTTGACATTTTGATCTTTAGTCAAGATTACTTGGGTCCTAGGGGTAAAAATCATATCGGGAGTTTCAATCATACAGGAAACTTGCCAGGATTGCGCATACCTTCTTGAGTGTGATGACTTGAGTGGCTTCCATCAAGTTATCATGCAATGATAGTTGGATCCTGATTCCCACTGATGAGTAGGATTACTCCTCGGGTGATTCCGACTAATTCTCATTTTAGGTTTGGAAGAGAATTCGAGGAAACAGTGGGAGCCATCCAGATTAGATAAAATGATTAACCATTCTGATCTAGGTTAGAGTGCATGCTGAGTGTTTCTTCTCTCTCTCTCTCTCTGGCTGCAACTATGACCCAACCTTTGACTAAAACTCATGAAACCAATTTGACTGAATCTTCTTAAAACACTTTGGCTTTTGGAATGTCGCGGTGTCGCATATGTCATTGCCACTTCTATATCACCTTTGCATTTCTCTAGAACACCTCGTATCACTAAGAACGTCCACTTCCATTGGACAAATCCATCGTATGGTTATATACGAACTCGAAGGATCTTTTTCGAAGATGGATTCTGGTTCTGGAGAGATTGAATAGGATTATTCGGTTGTCTTTTCTCTTTACCTTCTCTCAGGTTGTGAGGGCTCCTAAGATTAGGAGAGGGTACACCTATTGAGCTTATTGGATAGTCTTCCTCCAGACCATAGGCAGGTGCCAAACGGTAGGGAAGGAAGTGTAGGGTTCCTAGGCACCCTAGTGAGGTCTCACAATGCATCGAACATGCCAATATAAAAATTTATGGGTGCCGAGAGACCCGACTACGGATCGTTTGCTAGAAAACTAGGCGAAAAAGCTAACTAGTTAACACTTAACTATAAGAATCGGAAATACAACCTTTGTAGATCCGGTGCTCCACCTCCATAGCTCCGCAACGAAGTCCTCTCCGCTGTCCAAATCAAATCCGGGCTCTAGCGTCGGCTTCGTCGGAGAATGGGCAAGCTAGGTCGTCGATGTCCATGCCGAAGATGATCTACGTCGAGGCATCGCTAAATCAAGCTCCGACTTCACCAAGTCAAGAAACTTGTGAAGAAAACACACTCTACTACTTGGCAAGAGGCAGAGGATGAAGAAATAGGAAGTGGGTAGACTTTAGAATTGGATTTCTCACTTGTTTCATCAATCCACCATTGATGAAGAAAGCTTTTCTTCTTTGAAGAAGATGAAGAAGAAGAAGAAGAAAGAAATTATGATAAGTTATTTAAAAATGAAAAGAATATCCAAACTTATCATAATCCTAACTATGGTTATGTGTAGAGAATTGACCATGGTTAAATCATTGGTTAGGGTTAAGGATGAGATAAGAATGGTGGTCAAGGTCAAAGCTTCATGAAGCTTCAACTAAACTACAAATTAAGCCACCATTCTTTTCTCTTTTCCATTTATTTTCCAAAATATATAAACAAATAAATAAATGAATAAATAAGTAATGGAAAATAAAACCCTAATTATATGTTTAACCATGGTTTAATTCTTTATACTTAACCAAGTAAATATGCATCATCAAACATGATACAATCATGTGTACAAAAGTATATCACATATACAATGTGCACAAACCGAGTGAGAAAATCCATTTAAAGTGAACCAGTACTAGTTAATGCAAAGTAATATATCAAATATATAATCATGCATTAAATCATTAAATCAACACTTGATTTAACGATCCGGTCATGTCGCACACAACCGACTAGTATACAATGTATCGGCTTATCGAATCAACGCTTGAATCGATAACTAGGTTATATCGCATACAACCATTCGATACATTCATCGCGAGAATGGAATACGGTATCACATACACGCATTATTCTCGGTCCCGCACATATCTCATATGCGCTCTTATTTCGTTTCGCTTGAGCCAGGAAACCTCTGTGTAGGACTCTAAAGACTCGTCAATACGCCGGCAGTAGATGATGATCATATCAAACACCCACAAGCCGCAAGCGGTCTGCTAAACGTAACGGCCACCCGGGTATCGAGCGATCTGAAGATCGACGAGCAAGTCCGCTGACACTCCAGTGAATCCGACCAGTAACACTACCGTACAGTCCGGTCTGATCGTCTGATATGTCGCATATCTCGCCTCGGGGTGGTAAACGTCAGACCCCAATAGCTCAATAAGTCGTGTCGATATGAGGTCTATAACATTCGAGAAACTACTGGTAACACTTACCAGTAAATCTCAGCAACCCTGGCCAGGGATTTCCTGTTATAGCCAATCGAACACAGCGCAACATCAACCCCTATACCGGGAGAGACGAATCCCCTCCTATCGCTCATTGCCTTCATGTGACTCGGGACTGTACCCAAAAACCACCGTTTTGCACGCCCTCTTGGACGTGGTAAGATGGAAATCAAAGCACAGTGGGAACCACACAAGACTCTATGATGATCTCGGGTCAACAGACTACTCTGTACCAGTGTCACCAGAGAACTGCCATCTGACGTGAGGTATAATACCATCTGGGAGTTCTCGGCGAGTCCGTCCAGTGTACCCAGTCTCCACTGAGCACCCGTATATCATCTCTGATGTAAAACACTAATGGATATGGGATCATCCATCGCCCATCTGTATGGGTCGAGAAGGTATACGCTAGTCTACTCTGGTATATCGATGCCCCATCTCGATACACCCACGACTAGGGACTTTGAAGGATGTACTTATGGACTACCATGTCCCCACTAGTATGATCCGCATCATAGTCCAGGTAGTCAAGTACAGATCCTAAGGGCTTTACCAACATGTAACAGGGAGACAATCAGTGTACACGTTAAGGTAAAGATCAACCAGATAGCATACTATCATGTCGAGCAAGAAAGTCCTCCCTATATATGTCCCAGCATCCACTACAATATACATCCTATGTATAGTAATGGCCTCTAGGGTATACATATAACTAACAATCTCCCACTTGCACTAGGGCCATCTGATAGCAGTGGTTGCAGTATCTCATACTCAACCATCCCATAATAGTCTCTCTCTGGGAACAGGCCTTTGTGAGTGGATCCGCTGTGTTGTCCTCTGAGTCTACTCTCCTAACCTCGATCACCCTGGAGATCAACCATCTCCATGATCAGGTGATACTGCCTTAGAATATGTCTGGATCACTGATGGGACCGGCGTTCCTTGGCAAAAGCCACAACTCCATTGTCACACAATGGAAGGAACATAGTTCATCTCATGAACCATTATACACCCAAACAGCCTCTTTGGTAGCATCTTAAGTAGCGATGTATCCAGCCTTTATCTTCTAGTATGTCATGGTATCTAGCTTGGAACTCTTCCAACATACCGTCCCTTTACTGAGGGTAAAGACAATGCCTGTGACTGACACTCAGTCGTCTTTATCACCCTGGAACCCTTCCAGTGATTCTCCCCAGGATCGGTTGATACCGTCTCACTACAACTAGTGAGAGTCCTAACATCCAATTAGATCTATCTCATAGATCTAAAATCCAGGAGTTAGTAGGTATCATTATGATCCTATATGGAGAATCATTGTGATAAACGGAGATTGACCGAGCGTAGCATAGGAAACTCCTTCCCTATCAAGAGTATGTCATCCACGTACTCTACGAGGATCGCCACCATACTCCCTACTACCTTTTTGTATATACAAGGTTCATCTACCATTTTGATGATGTCAAACTGTTCGACTAATCCATCAAAATAGATGTTCCAACTCCGCGATGCCTGCTTTATCCTATAAAGTATCTTGCACACGTTTCCGCTGCTCCCACTATCTACGAAGCCCTCTGGCTGTGTACTTAAAGACGCTCTCTTCTAAATCATCATTTAGAAAAGCAGTCAAGACACCCAACCACCAGATATCGTAGTCATGGTATGTAGCCGTGGCAAGTAGGATCTGGATAGACTTAAGAATAGGTACTTGAAAAGGTTTCATCATTATCCACAGCTGGTCAATGATGCAAACTTTTAACAAGTCTAGCTTTGAAAGTCTTAACTTTTCGATCTACACCAAGTAATCTTCTCAAGATATACTTGCTCCTGATGGGGATTTAACCCTTCAGATATAGCAACCAAAGTCCATACTTTGTTGGTGTATAAGGATTCCATCTCAGATCGCTAAGCATCCAGCCATTCTTACAGAGTCACACTCCTGATGGCCAGCTCGAAACTAGTTGGGTCATCATCTCATGATGCAATCCTCGCTCCCACTGTCATAGAGAAACCGAAGTATCTCTCAGGTGGGTGAGGAACCCTACTAGATCGGCGGAGAGGCTGAGGTTCGTTGGTAACTATTGAATCATTTGGTTTTACCAAATCATCTGCTGTAGTTTGTATAGCTGGAACCTTTCCAGTTGTACATAACAGATCTTGCCTCGAGTTTGTCCGGATTTTGCTTTTAGACATAGGCCGGACAACCCCAAATCTTAACTAGCTTAAGACATGGGCTCTTCCCATACCATATCATATATGAGGTGGTAGGCAACTGATTTGATTCGAACCCTATTCAATAGGTATGCAGCTTCTCAAGCGCATAATTCCCAAAAAGGAAATAGGTAACTCAGTAGTACTCATCATAGAGCACACCTTATCATATAGGGTGTTATTGCTCCGCCCCGATATACCATCGTGCTATGGTGTATTCAGAGGAGTAATGCTGAGAGAGAATCTCATTCTCCTTTAAGAATAGTCCAGGATTTCCGTGCTCAAGTATTCTCCTCCTTGATCTCATCAAAGGACATAATATTTATACCCTTATTCTGGTTCTCTATTTCTCGCTTATATTCTGTGAATATCTCAAAAGGTTCGGACTTGTGTTTCAACAGGAACATATGTCTGAATCTTGAGAGATTATCAGAGAATGTAATGAAGTACTAAGAACCGGTCTTGGCATGTGTAGACAGGGGACCTACATACATCAACATGTATCATCCCAAGAGTTCACTAACTCTTTCTCTGTTTCCAGTAAACGGAGCTGTGGTCATCTTATCTTTGTGACATGACTGGCGAGCTTCACAAGATGTAAATTCAAACTGATTTAAATATGCATCTAAATGTAACTCAGCCAGTCGGGTCGCATTGATATGACCTAGTCTACAATACCTTAAAAAGGATCCGTTCATTTCTGAACTCTTCCTCTTATGTGTGTTCCATATACTAAGAACTGTAGTTTGATTTAGAACATCAATGCTTTTAGATAACGTGCCTGAACCGATCAACTTTTGATATAGGAAATGTTCAAAACATTATCCAACAATACAAAATTTTATCATTTCTTTACTAATAAAGAGACTGATATGATTTTGTATATCAGGTTCGGTATCTAATAACATTCGTTCAGAATCAATGTATTGGTAATACAGGGTGACAGTGACCAACAGACTTGGCTGCAACACTTGCCCCGTTTTCTGTCTCATGAAACTTATCACCCGTTCTCAGTTCTCTACCTTTCTGTAGCCCTATGTAACATATTACATATCTGGGATCCTGATCTGGTATCACATACCCAGGACGTAAAGGATACTGAGAAACAGTTCTCTGTAACGAACACACCCGAAGATGATGCATCAGCATGCACTCTCTTCATTTGGGCGGCACGGGAAATCTGGTATTCCCCAATTTCCTGCTCTGTCTTATAACAATTATAAGTTGGAGCGGGACCAACGTTCCCCAGCTCAGTATAACAAGCGGGTTCGGTCAATATTCCATTTTATTATCTTGATTAAGGCGTGATATGGTCGCTACCTGGAGAGAGAGAGAAGAAAACACTCAGCGTGCGCTCTTGCAAGAATAGATTGGTTATTATTTTATCTAATCAGGATGGCTCCCACTGCTTTTTATCAAATCTTCCTTCAAACCCTAAATGGAAAGACTAGCCGGGATTAATTACACACTACAAGTTCGCCAATCTTTCAGCCAGGCCAGTGTCGGTACTTTGAGGGAGGTCCCCCGTGCTTTCGCACGAACCTAATTAATGTAAACCTCGTTTTCCCAGAGGCGTAACCCCGTTGACATCTTTCTAGACACCTACTTGATCGGCTAATTGTAATGTATAAAACTCTCCCAGGAGTAACTCTTACTCGCAGCGGGTATCGGGATCCAACTATCTCATAGAAGGTATGCAATCTCATTGCAAATTTCAACACTTGAAATTCCCGATAATATTTTGCCCCTAGCGTCCTATGACCTTGACAGAGGTCAACAAACCATAGGCTGCTAGTCAAGTTCAACCCGTCATTTCCTGATTGAAGTAAACCCACCCGCACGACCCTTGACAGAGGTCAACAAGGTCGCACGACTACCCTAAATCAATCACATCATATGCTTATGCAGATAAGCACTAATCAGCTACCGCACACTACGCCTTGACAGAGGTCAACAAACGCAGCACGAATACTAACCAGTACATATCTGAAATGACGGAGGGCTACGACAGGTTTTTCTGAAAACCTATTGCGTAATGAACTTGATATCGTTGTAGAATCAAATGATTTTTGAAATGGAGTGCTTTTGAGGCTTTTCTAGTTTTGCTAAAGGAGTCACTCCCGGTGAAGGGATCGTCGGTCCTTTCATCGTCGAATGAGGTGCGGGATATATCATATATATCACTGTGCAAAGCAAAAACTCTTAAAAGCAATCAAAAGACAAACCGAGTGTGTAGCATCTGCCAGTTATTGCTAAAGGAGTCACTCCCGGTGAAGGGATCTCGGTCCTTTCCTCATCGAATAAGGTGCAGGATATATCACATATACCACTGTGCAAAGCAAGAACTGTAGCTACCTGTTTTATTTTGAAATTTGATTCTACAACATCTTAGGTTTCTTTTATTTCATTAATCACATTAATGAAGTCCCATCATTTAAGTACCTAAACATCACAGATAAATACGACGTACACTTATGCCATCCGCATTCGCCTCGATGTCCCCTCGTGCACCGTTAGGTTAGGTAACTAACGGCAGAGCAGGGCAGGGCTAGCGCGGGTGTAAAACATAAGTAACGTCTATATAATATATCATATATACTATATAAAGCATCCATCACAGAACATATCACATGATCACATCACAGATATCGCAGCAGAAGAAACATATGAAATATTGGATATACTAGGATGTCCGTGTTTTTGATACGAGCCAGTATAAAACACGGATTCCACGGTCGCGATGAATAGCCAAACCCACACCCCTAGACCCCTACGAGAGCGGCAAGCAACCCTACCAATTCTAGAGTTAGGAGACCCGGACTCGACTCCTCGAGTTGGTCTCCCACTGGACTCCAGAACCCGGTTACTTGTGCTCCCCTCCTTGGGTCTATCCTAGTGCGGAAAAGTAAATAATATACAAGAGGTGACAACTTCCGCAACCTGGAAGCGCCCCAATAAAAGAATATTACATACAAGTTTTTACATGAATGAAAATAAAAAACACTCATCTCACATAAAAAACCCCGGCTATTCAAACACGACGATCCAATATAACATATCCAGCAACACATAACATCACATGTCATCAACGTAAGTAAATATGCGCATCCCAATTGTCGTTGACATATAGCAACGAAACCGGCGGTATCACATATTACACTTACGGTCACAGAAAAGAAAGTGTAAAACTACAACAGTTGGAATCCGCAACCACCTCAGACATCGCATGCCTGATCAAATGAATTACTTAGACATCGCATGCCTAACAATTATAAACCCCGCATTTTAGTCTCTTAATCGAAAACACTTTTCAATATCTAGTCGGGCAATTCAACAAGATTCCCGACATCCTGATCGAATGCTCGTCGCAAACTTCAGTAGACGGCTGCACCCCTGATACCGTCGACGAAGTGCACCAAGGCGGAACACCGCTACCGTGAGCACCCGAACGGATGCTATCGGCGACGGGGTTCTCCTACAGTCACTTGGTCGGGGCTATGGAGTGAGGCTGTCTATTAAGTTTACCCGGCGAGTATCCGCGTACGCTACGTGATTGCGACGGACTTTTGATCGCATCAAAATTCCGTGGCAACCGATCAAGTGAGACTAAATTGCTATGTTTATAACATTCATTCAGTTATCTCATAACTATTTGTGAATTCCAATTATTGTATCCCATTCCAGATAATTAGAAAATGTTAAACTTTCCGATTGAACATTCGAACACCCAAGTTTTCCCGATACAGATCAACACATGAAACAAGTCTAACAACATTCCGTTCGTGCCTCAGTACCAACGGTCCAGCCGTAGAAGGGTCAAGCCAACGCCTCACATGTGGCACGCCGTACTGCCCCAAACCCGAAGGTTCAAAGGGCAGTTCAAGACGGTCACATAATCGAGTTAAGGTTTGTTGTCTTCTAGAGGGACCATCGCGTTACTTGCACTACTTAGAACGTCGTTAAACTACGGAAAAGTCCAACACTTGGAAATTTCCCGACAGGGGAAAAATTGGGTATTTATATCCGGTCGAACTTTTTAACATATTCTAAAATTTATCCGGAAAGCCACACAGACAAAATTTGATACTCCGATCGAAACACCGAATCCCCAAATACACAGCAGAAAATTTAACTCTTGAATAAATTTTAAAAATTCCCAGAAAACTCAGCATAATTTATCAGGAATTACTGTGCAAACAAAATGGGATGACGTCACCAAGGGGCCGCGGAACCGCCGCAGAAGGCAGGCTTCTGCCGCGGTTCCGCCGCGGAATTTACTGTTCATCCTAAAATTTTTGCATCGTAATTCTTATTTTTCCCTGCTGAATTTTTTAGCAATTTTTAATTTGGAAAAATCCACTGTTTTCAAAAATGTACAGAGAGCATGATCCGGGTCGGGTTTTCGGTTCGTTCGGACTTCAAATTCCGTCTAGACTTCGCCTAAGGCTCTAGCTAGGCTCTGATACCACTGTAGGGTTCCTAGGCACCCTAGTGAGGTCTCACAATGCATCGAACATGCCAATATAAAAATTTATGGGTGCCGAGAGACCCGACTACGGATCGTTAGCTAGAAAACTAGGCGAAAAAGCTAACTAGTTAACATTTAACTATAAGAATCGGAAATACAACCTTTGTAGATCCGGTGCTCCACCTCCATAGCTCCGCAATGAAGTCCTCTCCGCTGTCCAAATCAAATCCGGGCTCTAGCATCGGCTTCGTCGGAGAATGGGCAAGCTAGGTCGTCGATGTCCATGCCGAAGATGATCTACGTCGAGGCATCGCTAAATCAAGCTCCGACTTCACCAAGTCAAGAAACTTGTGAAGAAAACACACTCTACTACTTGGCAAGAGGTAGAGGATGAAGAAATAGGAAGTGGGTAGACTTTAGAATTGGATTTCTCACTTGTTTCATCAATCCACCATTGATGAAGAAAGCTTTTCTTCTTTGAAGAAGATGAAGAAGAAGAAGAAAGAAATTATGATAAGTTATTTAAAAATGAAAAGAATATCCAAACTTATCATAATCCTAACTATGGTTATGTGTAGAGAATTGACCATGGTTAAATCATTGGTTAGGGTTAAGGATGAGATAAGAATGGTGGTCAAGGTCAAAGCTTCATGAAGCTTCAACTAAACTACAAATTAAGCCACCATTCTTTTCTCTTTTCCATTTATTTTCCAAAATATATAAACAAATAAATAAATGAATAAATAAGTAATGGAAAATAAAACCCTAATTATATGTTTAACCATGGTTTAATTCTTTATACTTAACCAAGTAAATATGCATCATCAAACATGATACAATCATGTGTACAAAAGTATATCACATATACAATGTGCACAAACCGAGTGAGAAAATCCATTTAAAGTGAACCAGTACTAGTTAATGCAAAGTAATATATCAAATATATAATCATGCATTAAATCATTAAATCAACACTTGATTTAACGATCCGGTCATGTCGCACACAACCGACTAGTATACAATGTATCGGCTTATCGAATCAACGCTTGAATCGATAACTAGGTTATATCGCATACAACCATTCGATACATTCATCGCGAGAATGGAATACGGTATCACATACACGCATTATTCTCGGTCCCGCACATATCTCATATGCGCTCCTATTTCGTTTCGCTTGAGCCAGGAAACCTCTGTGTAGGACTCTAAAGACTCGTCAATACGCCGGCAGCAGATGATGATCATATCAAACACCCACAAGCCGCAAGCGGTCTGCTAAACGTAACGGCCACCCGGGTATCGAGCGATCTGAAGATCGACGAGCAAGTCCGCTCACACTCCAGTGAATCCGACCAGTAACACTACCGTACAGTCCGGTCTGATCGTCTGATATGTCGCATATCTCGCCTAGGGGTGGTAAACGTCAGACCCCAATAGCTCAATAAGTCGTGTCGATATGAGGTCTATAACATTCGAGAAACTACTGGTAACACTTACCAGTAAATCTCAGCAACCCTGGCCAGGGATTTCCTGTTATAGCCAATCGAACACAGCGCAACATCAACCCCCTATACCGGGAGAGACGAATCCCCTCCTATCGCTCATTGCCTTCATGTGACTCGGGACTGTACCCAAAAACCACCGTTTTGCACGCCCTCTTGGACGTGGTAAGATGGAAATCAAAGCACAGTGGGAACCACACAAGACTCTATGACGATCTCGGGTCAACAGACTACTCTGTACCAGTGTCACCAGAGAACTGCCATCTGACGTGAGGTATAATACCATCTGGGAGTTCTCGGCGAGTCCGTCCAGTGTACCCAGTCTCCACTGAGCACCCGTATATCATCTCTGATGTCAAACACCAATGGATATGGGATCATCCATCGCCCATCTGTATGGGTCGAGAAGGTATACGCTAGTCTACTCTGGTATATCGATGCCCCGTCTCGATACACCCACGACTAGGGACTTTGAAGGATGTACTTATGGACTACCATGTCCCCACTAGTATGATCCGCATCATAGTCCAGGTAGTCAAGTACAGATCCTAAGGGCTTTACCAACATGTAACAGGGAGACAATCAGTGTACACGTTAAGGTAAAGATCAACCAGATAGCATACTATCATGTCGAGCAAGAAAGTCCTCCCTATATATGTCCCAGCATCCACTACAATATACATCCTATGTATAGTAATGGCCTCTAGGGCATACATATAACTAACAGGAAGAAAACCAACAAGCTTAACTGTGGTGTACAAAAGGTAATAAGTAAAGACATATAAAGGGATTAGAGTAATGGCAATAGAAATTGTGATCACCATCATTAACGACAAAAACCGTGTATACCCCTGCTACTCCTACATACACTTTGCTTTTCTCTAGGACACTCCGTATCACTACGGATATCCACTTCCATTGGATAAATCCATCATATAGTTACATACGAACTCGAAGGAACTTTTTCGAGGATGGATTCTGGTTCAGGAGAAACATAATAGGATTATTCAGATTACTTTTCTCTTTACCTTCTCTCAGGTTGCGGGGGCTCCTAGGATTAGGAGAGTACACCTATTACGCTTATTGGATAGTCTTCTTCCAAACCTTAGGCTGGTGCCGAAGGGTAGGAAATGAAAAAAACCAATTAGCATAAAGGAGGTGTACAGAAGGTAATAAGTAAAGACATAATAAAGGAATTGTAGTGAGGGCAAGTAAGTATATGGTTACTGTCATGATTCAGGATAATGGAAGATGCGTTACTAGGAATACCAGTTAACCCCTTTTGAAACATTTTCATGTTTCAGTTTTACTGTGCGATGTTAATTGAAAATTGTTTTCCCAATTGGAATCTAACTTCAGGGTATGTATTTACCAGATTAGTTTCTCACATTTGTATGTTATTACAGATGGTGAGTGGGAGTAAGATATTGGGAAATTGGGTGATTAGATCCTCTTTATATCGGAATTCGTTGTAATTGGTGATATTTGAGGAAATCATCTGGATTTTGCCGGATGGCAAATATTTGATTTTGAATATCCGTTGTTATGCGCCAATTTCAAACTGATATATCTGTACGTTTATTTTTATAAAGTGAGATATATCTTTTTGATATTATGTCTGTGACATTTACCTATATCGGTTGGTGATTAGGTAAGGTACATTCAACAGCGGTGTAATTCTTCTTAACCATAGTACAGTTTTTCAACCTACGACGCACAGGGTTTAAGTTATTGAACTCAGGGGACTTATACAAAGTATTGTATGTTGTCCAGTGTCCATTAGGACAAAGGGGTTTGTACTCGTACTATATTCTGTTTACTTATGACTTCTCCAGTTCTGGACATATATTTCGTTGAAATGCAAAGTCCAGATATTCAGAAGTTATATGTATAAGAATAAAGTAGAGAACCATCTGTTGTAAGTATCAGGATTCTTCGAGAAAGTCGAAAATATAGATATTTGTGTTTGGTATTCAGTTAATAGTAATGGTTTTGAGAACTTGCTTCTCTTTCGGGTTACTCATATATGGATGCACTCCTAGATGAGTAATGCCGATTGTCCTCTTTCCATTTGGTTGATATGCACTGGAGACAGATGCATGTTTTGAATCTGGTTCAAATTAAATTAAGTGGTTTTGTTTCTATATCAGATATATATAGAATCAATTTATATCTTAACGATGTTAAGGTATAGGGAGTTGTCCGGCTGATGCTTAAAACCAGAATCCGGATAAACTCAAGGCACGTTTCAGTAATGGCAGTTTGTGGGTTATCCCGGGCTTTGACGAGGTTAACTTTCTACCATCAAAAAGATCAGTATTTATATTGTTCTTAACTCGCCACAGTTTTAGTAAAATGGATTTTTTCAGAAAAACAATAGTGGGGGTATGGTAGAACTAGAAGTGATTCCAGAACCACAAATGATCACTGATGATTTAATAGAACCTAACAATTCAATTAGTTTCAACGTTCCATTAGCCATTCCGCAGATTTGGTGGGTAACCTCAGTCACCCGAGAGGTACTTCGGTCTTCTCAGAGACGGTGACAGGGAGGTTCTTGTTTACCCAGACTTGCCATTGCTGTTGTTCTAGACTATAAGACCTGGCAGGAGGATGAGTATAGCGTCGTTCTAAACTAGTTTTAGAAGTGCACGTATATATGACTCTGCCAGAGGGTTGTTGTAGTCAGTGGGAGCAGCGGAAGCATAGTAGGCAAGTAGCTTATGTCTATTTATAGACTAAAGCAGGTATAGCGGAAATAGATCATCTATTTTTGATGTGACAGTCATAGGTTTTGACTTCATCAGAATAGGAGATGGATCTGGTAAGAAGGTAGTAGGATGTGATGTCCGGGGATTCGGGATGATATGCACTTGATAGGAAGAGATATTCTTATACTACGATCGGTTATACTATGGTTGTCACAAAGTTGTTTTCTCCACATAGGATATGGATATAATATCAGGTTTTCTGGTTACTAGATCTATGGTTTTAGATCTAGATTTGGGAAGTATCCTAATCTGGGTATTTTGACATTAAATGGACGACTCCTGGCATGGTAGTGTACCTGCAGGTTGTAAGTACGCGGCGGCGCCCCGACCATCTAACAGATGCCGATATGCGGAACAAAACTTTTACGACTGGCGCTATCGCGTACTTTATCCCGGATCGTCCATTAAAGCTAAACTAACAAATTGTAAAGAGGGTAGAATTGTTATACCGAATGATCCGAGTCCTTCGGTCTTCAACCATCATCCCACGCTATGTTGCAACTGATCCGAACTTGCTCGATCTCCGGTCTCGTCGTCCAGGTGGCACCACGTCGACGGATCTTTAAACGGGCTCCCGCCTCTGAACCGAGGCAACTCGGTCGTCAAGTTTGCTAAAAGAGACGACCAAGATGAAGTAGAAAATGAGTAGAATACTTTGTCTCGTTACGTCCAAGGTCACGGACGAACGGTTATAGAAGTCGCCTTTTGGATTGATATGAAATGAGAAATGGAGTATGCTAATTTCCATGAATCCAAACTATCATAATCTTTTGCCTAGAATGAATTGAAAAAAAATCCCATGACCACAATGAAGTGGCCGGCCACTATATGAAGAGAGGAGGAGGGTGAGTGTAGGAGCAAGGAGGAGGGTGACCATATCCCTTCATGCTTATCACAAAGAATGAATCATCAAAAGACATTAAATGGAACCAATCACATTAAACCTAGTCATCCTCCATCATTAATGAACCATTAATGACTCTAATGAGTCGCAAGCCTAATCATCACTTCTAGAACCTTCTAGAAGCATGACTCACTCAGAAGACGAAAAGAAAAATCCGTATTTAACCGAATGTCAAATACGGCTGATAGAAAACTGGAAACTGGCAACTTCCAAAAATCATCCCGAAACGAATTTCAGGATAACCCCGTATCGGTATAAACATACCCGCATTTGTATTACAAATACAACTGAGACAAAGATATTATATCTACACAGTATAATACTGGGTTCCGGCTTAAACCAAAGCCTACCAGTATTATCTGCCCGAAAAACGACACGTACGAAAACGCACGTGCATTTTCCGAACCTTGCCATAATCCCATACGGCCTCTACAACGTTTCGCCCGAACTTGGAAAAGTGTCGGTGGGGGACTCTAATGACTCATCAACACACTGGCACTGGGTATAACCCTAGCACGTCAGAGGTACAAGCTGTACGTAACGTTTTGCCTATATGTTGATTGGAAGGGAAGCTGACGAGCGAACTCATCTATAAACCCTACTGAGCCTGACAGTGACAATATTCGTACAGTCCGGAACAGTCGTCTATGAGTATCGCATATTAGGCCTAGGGGCTCGGTAAACGTCAGACCCCCAATAGCTGCATAAGTCGTGTCAGAGAGCAGCCCAGAACACCCTGAGATTCTGCTGGTATACCTACCAGTATATCTCGATTACCCTGGCTATGGATTTCGTGTAATGGCTCTCCTAAACACAGCGCGATCCCACCCCCAATACCGGGAGAGACGAATCCCCGAAGATCCGCTCACTTACCTCCAATGTGGCTCGGGACTGTACCCAACTAAAACCTGTTTGCACAACTCCTTTGAGCGTGGTAGGGTAGTAATCTAAGCACAGTGGGAACTCACACGAGACAAATGACGACCTCAGGTCGATGAACTAACCTGTACACATGTCACCAGGGAACTGCTATCTGACGATATGTATAATACCAACTAGCATGTTCCCGGCGAGTCCTGTCCGGTGTACTCATAACCTAATGAGCACCTGTATACATCTTAGGTGATCGAACTGACACCAGTGGCTTGTGAGACCGGCCACCGCCCCTCGTCGGGGTCTCGACTGTATACACTAGTCTACTCTGGAGTATCGACGCCCTGTCTCGAAACTCCCACGACTAGGGACAGTTTTAAGGATGTGCTTATAGACCCCAGCTCTCACGTACATGATCGCCATCATACTGCCGGTATTCAAGCAAGAATCCTATGGGCTTTATCATGATGATAAAGACAGACCAGATAGCATACTATCATCTCGAGTAAGACTGTTTATCGGTATAGGTCCTCCCTCAATCATTGTAATCACGTACCTGCGATCCAATAATTGACTTAGAGGGCACTATATCCAACAATCTCCCACTTGCACTTAAGGCTAATTATTGCGATGTCGTGTACTCACAGCTCGTGTGATACCGAACATCCAACTCCTCTACTAATCAGTTTCACAAAGCTCGTTTGCAAAACTATTGTGTTCGAGAAATAATCTCAGTTAGTGGATCCGCTTCGGTGTTTCTTTCTATGTCTCTCTTAATCTCAAGTTCGCGGAGAAAACCATATCCCGAATTGAGTAATACGTGTCTTAGAATATGTCTGGATATCTGATGGGACCTAGTTCATAAATAACTCCAAATCCAAACTTCTTAGACTGTATCGATCACTGAAACTAATCAGTTTTGCGCACCATGCCTCCCACAGTATCCTCTTGGACCGCCTGTCCATAATACTGTCCCTCGTCTGAGGAAAAACTATAACTTTGACAATCATTCTGTCATCTATGTCACCTCTGAAGCCTGGAATGATAACCGTCTCCCGAAGGAGGCCGCCGTTATCAAATCCGTAGAACATCCACTTATGTTCTAAAGCTGCTTCCTAATGTTTCTCCAGGATTGGATTAATATAAATTTATTGCATCTAGTGCAATAACAACATCTGGTGTGGTACTTGCCATCTCACGATTGACTCAATTGCCTAAGCAAGTGATCTGCCAATCATGAACGTCCCTCTCCCCTTTAGTCTGTAAGACAACTTTAGAGAGGGTGACTCCATCACCTGCATGTACACCACCATGCCAGGAGTCATCTATTCTAAAATAATATTAGAATATTTTCAAAGTACCCACATTGGGAAACTACCCAAATCTAGATCAAAAACCATTAGATCTAGTAACCAGAATGTCTTATATTATATCCATATCCTTTGTGGATAAACAACTGTGTGACGACCAAAGTACAACCGATCGTAGTATAGGAATTTTACTTCCTATTATGTGTATGTCATCCAAATACCAGGACATCACACCCTACTACCTTCTTAACAGATCCATCCCTTATTCTGATGAAGTCAAACCCATGACTGCCACATCAAAAATAGATGATCTAATCTCTGCTATATCTGCTCAAGCCTATAAATAGACATAAGTATCTTGCCCACTATGCTTCCGCTGCTCCCACTGACTACGACAACTCTCTGGCAGAATAATATATATACGTACACTTCTAAAACTAGTTTAGAACGACGCTATACATTTCCTCCTGCCGGGTCTCATAGTCTGGAACAACAGTAGTGTCAAGTCTGGGTAAACTAGAACCTCCCTGTCACCGTCCTTGAGGCTATCGGAGTACCTCTCGGGTGTCTGAGGTTACCCACCATATCTGCGGAGTGGCTATTGGAATGTCAAACCTGATTGAATATATAGGTCCTATTAAAACTTTCCGTAATCGTTTGCGGTTCTGGAATCACTTCCAGTTCTACCATACTCCCACTACTGTTTTTCTGAAAAAATCCATTTTAATAAAACTGTGGCGAGTCAAGAACAATATCACTATTGATCTTCCAGATGGTAGAAAATCAACCCTCGTCAAAGCTAGGGTCAACCCACAAACTGTCATTACAGAAACGTGCCTTGAGTTTTCCAGTGTCTGATTTTAAGCATAAGCTGGACAACTCCCCTTACCTTAACATCGTTAAGATATGAATCGTTCTATATCCAATATAGAAACATAGGCACTTATTTAATTGGAACCGGATTCAAATTATGCAGCTGTCTCCAGTGCACAATAACTTAATAGAGAGTGGCTGATCAGTATTACTCAACTTAGGAATCCATCCAATTATGAGTAACCTGAAAGAGAAACTAGTTTCTTAAAACCATTAGTATCAACTGAATACCAATCACAAGAATCTACATCTTCGATTTCTGTGAAGAATCCGGATACTTGTGACACTTGGTTCTCTACTTTATTCCTATACCCACAACTTCTCAAAACTTAGACATTGTATTTCTACGAAACACTTGTCTATAAACTAGAGAAGTCACAAGTAAATAGAATATAGTACGAGGACCAACCCCTTTGTCCTGACGGACACTGGACAACATACAATACTCTGTATAAGTCCCTTGAGTTGAATAACTCAAAACCTGTGCATCGTAGGTTGAAAAACTGTACCCAGGCAATTTCCTCAAATATCACCAATTACAACGAATTCCGATATAATGAGGATGATCACCTAATTCCCAATAACTCGCTCCCACTCATCATCTGTAATCTCATATAGATGTGAGAATGAAACCTGGTAAATACATACCTTGGAGTAAGTATCCAATTGGGAAATCAGTTTTCAATTAACAATGCACAGTGAATATGAATCATAAATATGTTTCGTAGGGGTATCTTGGTATTCTTTAGTAATGCCTCTTCCATAAACCAAATCATGATTTTAACCATATATTTCCCTGCCATCTTTCTAATTCCCTTTATTTGTCTTTAGTCGTTACCTTCTGTACACCATCATTAGGCTAAATGGTTTTCTTCCTTCCCTACCGTTCGGCACCAGCCTATGGTTTGGAAGAAGAATATCCAGTAAGCATAATAGGTGTACCCTCCTAATCCTAGGAGTACTCGCAACTTGAGAGAATGTGGAGATAAAAGACAACTGAATAATACCTTATTCTTATTTCTCCTGAACCAGAATCCATCCTCGAAAAAATGTCCTTCGAGTTCGTATATAACCATACGATGGATTTATCCAATGGAATTGGATGTTCGTAGTGATACGGGTTGTTCTGGAGAAATCAAAGGTGAAGTAGGAGTGGAGATGAAATATGTGATTTGGTCATGAATGTAAATAGTCGCAATTTACTTTGTCCTCTTTCTAATTCCTTTATCTTGTCTTTACATATTACCTTTTGCACACCCTACTTAGGCTAATTGGTTTTCTTCATCCCCTACCGTTCGGCACCAGCCTATGGTTTGGAAGAAGACTATCCAATAAGTATAATAGGTGTACTCTCCTAAACCAAGGTGCCCACGTAACCTGAGAGAAGGTGATAATAAAAGACAACAGAATAAACCAATTCTATTTCTCCTGAACCTGGATCCATCCTCGAAGAAGTCCCTTCGAGTTCGTATATAACCATACGATGGATCTATCCAATGGAAGTGGATGTCCGTAGTAATACGGGTTGTTCTAAGAAATACAAAGGGTAAAAGAAGGAGCTGCAATGACTTATGAAATTATAGACAATCCAAAAGCCAGTATATTAAGAAGGTTCGGTCAACTTTGGTCACTGAGTTATAGTCTGGGGTCGGTCAAAAGTCGCTGCCAAAGAGAGAGAGAGAGAAGAAACACTCTGCGTGCACTCTAGCCTAAATCAGAATGGTTATCATTTTATCTAATTAGGAAACCTCCCACTGTAATCTCAAATTCTCCTCCAAACCTGAAAGAAGAATTAGTCGGGGTCACCCGAAGAGTAAACCAACTCATCAGTGAGAATCGGGATCCAACTATCATCGTATGATAACTTGATGGAAGCCACTCAAGTCAACACACTCCAGAAGGTATGCGCAAGTCTGATAAGTTTCTTGTATGTTTGAAACTCCCGATGTAATTTTTATCCCATGCTCTTATGACCATGACGTAGGCCAACAAGTCATAAGCAACATGTCAAGTTCTACCCGTCGTTGTCCTGATCAACTTAAGTCATCGTACAAGCCCTTGACGTAGGCCAACAAGGTGTACGTCTGACTTAAACTAATGCATCTATCTATGCAACAAATGAATACCCAGCAGCTACCAAACACTATGTCTTGACGTAGGCCAACAAACATAGCTTGAATACTACTGACCATCCATAAGAAACGACGGAGGATTACGGCTGGTTTTTGGCGAAAAACCTTTAACGTAATGAACTTGATCTCGTTTGAAAGAACCTGATAGCTTTATAAAAATATATAGTAGCGAAAACCTTTTGCTAAAGAAGTCACTCCCGGTGAAGGGATCTCGACTCTTTCCTCGTGGAATGAGGTGCAGGATATTCCAACTGAATACCGCTATGCAAAACAAAAGGAAACGTCTTTGTAATAATTTCCTTTTAAAATTTGTTCCAACAACATCAAATATAGGTTTGTTTTATCTTTGCATTGATAAGAATCAACGCAGTCCCATCATCAATCACACCAGAAAAGAACGAAAATAAAATGTACGTATATGCCATCCGCATTCGTCACTAGGTCCCGTCATCACCCGTTAGGTTACTTAACTAACGACAGAGCGGGGACTGGACTAGCGCGGGTGTAAAACATATACAACATCTAATAGTATATATACTAATATACAGTAATCACTCCAGGCGTGATAATATGCAACATTACAGAAAAGTAATAAGCATCACAGAACAATACAGATTAAACTGGGATCCCCGGGTTTCATAGAGCCGCTACTGAAACCCGACGTTCCCCTGGTCGTGTGGATAGCCTGTGCAATGAAACCTAGACCCCTACGGGTGCGGCAAGTTACCCGCCAAAACCTGAAGCGAGGTAGTCCCCACAACATAGTGAATGGAATACCCGGCACTTCACGGAATCCGGTAAATTGAGCACCCCTCCTTGGGTCAACCTGTACCCCCTACGAGTGCGGCGAATAGTCTGCCAATTCTAGAGTGTGGTCCCTTTGCCTCTCAATGCCATGAGATACGAACCCGTTGCCCTCCAGAACCCGGTTATTCGTGCACCCCACCGCGGGGTAAACCTAGTACAGAATTAAAAATAGTATAATAGGTACATCGACCGCAACCTGGTCGTGCCCCAAAAGAATATTATACAAACAGGCAGTGACGGCAGTCCACAAGTCGGACGCTCGCCCCGCAATATCAAATGTACAAATAAATTTAAACAACACTATCATTGCACCCTGCTATCCACCACGACAAATCCGCAACATTACAGCACAACACAGAACATCAACGTGAATGTCACGTTCGCAAACCCGTCTAAAAGAACTATAGCAATCAGATGCGGTTTACCGATCAAATGACATTTCCGGTCAGAGATATAATGAAAGTACTGAAAAACTAACAAGTTTAAAATTTCGATCGACTAAATATCACAAAGTGGGCCCCACGCAAATCTGGAGAACAGTAACAAAACCTGGGCCCAGAAGATATATACCAAAAATCACCATTTCCCATGAGAAACCCACTGAAAAAATTTGGCGCACTGTTCCCACAAAAGCGCGGCAGATCAGCGGCAAAACCATGGTTTGGGCCGCGGATCCGCGGTCGTTTTGTGGGATCACGTGCCCAAATTTCACCAGTATTCTTAAAAAACCCTGCATGATTTTCTGAAATGCTCAAAATTAATTTTAGAACACTTTGAAAATCGACAGAAACTGCATGTACAGAAAATTGTAATTTCGCGAAATCTGTTCGATCGATCATTCAAACGTGTTAGCACAAGTTAGTATAGCTTAATGGTAAGGCTCTGATACCACTGTAAGTACGCGGCGGCGCCCCGGCCATCTAACAGATGCCGATATGCGGAACAAAACTTTTACGACTGGCGCTATCGCGTACTTTATCCCGGATCGTCCATTAAAGCTAAACTAACAAATTGTAAAGAGGGTAGAATTGTTATACCGAATGATCCGAGTCCTTCGGTCTTCAACCATCATCCCACGCTATGTTGCAACTGATCCGAACTTGCTCGATCTCCGGTCTCGTCGTCCAGGTGGCACCACGTCGACGGATCTTTAAACGGGCTCCCGCCTCTGAACCGAGGCAACTCGGTCGTCAAGTTTGCTAAAAGAGACGACCAAGATGAAGTAGAAAATGAGTAGAATACTTTGTCTCGTTACGTCCAAGGTCACGGACGAACGGTTATAGAAGTCGCCTTTTGGATTGATATGAAATGAGAAATGGAGTATGCTAATTTCCATGAATCCAAACTATCATAATCTTTTGCCTAGAATGAATTGAAAAAAAATCCCATGACCACAATGAAGTGGCCGACCACTATATGAAGAGGGGAGGAGGGTGAGTGTAGGAGCAAGGAGGAGGGTGACCATATCCCTTCATGCTTATCACAAAGAATGAATCATCAAAAGACATTAAATGGAACCAATCACATTAAACCTAGTCATCCTCCATCATTAATGAACCATTAATGACTCTAATGAGTCACAAGCCTAATCATCACTTCTAGAACCTTCTAGAAGCATGACTCACTCAGAAGACGAAAAGAAAAATCCGTATTTAACCGAATGTCAAATACGGCTGATAGAAAACTGGAAACTGGCAACTTCCAAAAATCATCCCGAAACGAATTTCAGGATAACCCCGTATCGGTATAAACATACCCGCATTTGTATTTCGACCGAATACAAATACAACTGAGACAAAGATATTATATCTACACAGTATAATACTGGGTTCCGGCTTAAACCAAAGCCTACCAGTATTATCTGCCCGAAAAACGACACGTGCGAAAACGCACGTGCATTTTCCGAACCTTGCCATAATCCCATACGGCCTCTACAACGTTTCGCCCGAACTTGGGAAAGTGTCGGTGGGGGACTCTAATGACTCATCAACACACTGGCACTGGGTATAACCCTAGCACGTCAGAGGTACAAGCTGTACGTAACGTTTTGCCTATATGTTGATTCGAAGGGAAGGTGACGAGCGAACTCGTCTATAAACCCTACTGAGCCTGACAGTGACAATATTCGTACAGTCCGGAACATTCGTCTATGAGTATCGCATATTAGGCCTAGGGGGTCGGTAAACGTCAGACCCCCAATAGCTGCATAAGTCGTGTCAGAGAGCAGCCCAGAACACCCTGAGATTCTGCTGGTATACCTACCAGTATATCTCGATTACCCTGGCCAGGGATTTCGTGTAATGGCTCTCCTAAACACAGCGCGATCCCACCCCCAATACCGGAAGAGACGAATCCCCGAAGATCCGCTCACTTACCTCCAATATGGCTCGGGACTGTACCCAACTAAAACCTGTTTGCACAACTCCTTTGAGCGTGGTAGGGTAGTAATCTAAGCACAGTGGGAACTCACACGAGACAAATGACGACCTCAGGTCGATGAACTAACCTGTACACATGTCACCAGGGAACTGCTATCTGACGATATGTATAATACCAACTAGCATGTTCCCGGCGAGTCCTGTCCGGTGTACTCATAACCTAATGAGCACCTGTATACATCTTAGGTGATCGAACTGACACCAGTGGCTTGTGAGACCGGCCACCGCCCCTCGTCGGGGTCTCGACTGTATACACTAGTCTACTCTGGAGTATCGACGCCCTGTCTCGAAACTCCCACGACTAGGGACAGTTTTAAGGATGTGCTTATAGACCCCAGCTCTCACGTACATGATCGCCATCATACTGCCGGTAGTCAAGCAAGAATCCTATGGGCTTTATCATGATGATAAAGACAGACCAGATAGCATACTATCATCTCGAGTAAGACTGTTTATCGGTATAGGTCCTCCCTCAATCATTGTAATCACGTACCTGCGATCCAATAATTGACTTAGAGGGCACTATATCCAACACAGGTGATGGAGTCACCCTCTCTAAAAGTGTCTTACAGACTAAAGGAGAGAGAGATCTGCATGGTTAGCATATCACTTGCTTAGGAAATTGAGTTAATCATGAAATGTCAAGTACCACACGAGATATTGCTTTTTGCACTAGATGCAATAAGCAGATATATTAATCCAATCCTGGAGAAACATTGGGAAGCAGTTTATGAACATAAGTGAATGTTCTTGGGATATGATTACGGCAGCCTCTTTCAGGAGACGGTTATCATTTCGGGCTTCCAGGGTGACCTGAATGACAGAGTGACTGTCAGAGTTATAGTTTTTCCCACTTTTGAGGGACAGTATGTTGGACAGGTGATCCAAGCGGATACTGAGGAAAGGCATGGTGCAGAATACTGATTAAATTCGGTGGACGATACAGTCTAAGAAGTTTGCTGGAATTGGAGTTCTTTTGTGAACTGGGTCCCATCAGATATCCAGACAAATTCTAAGATAAGTATTGCTCATATCGGGAGATATCTTTCTCCGTGGAGTTGAGATATAGAGAGATACAGAAAGAAACATTGGAGCGGATCCACTCACTGAGGCTATTTCTCGAACGCAATCATTTTCGCAAACAGGCTTTGCGAAACAGATTAGTACAGAAGTTGGGTGTTCGGTTTCACACGGGCTGTGAGTATGCGACATCGCAATAATTGGCCTTAAGTGCAAATGGGAGATTGTTGGCTATAGTGCCCTCAAGGCAATTATCATAGTCGCGGACTTGTGATTATGATGATTGAGTGAGGACCTATACCGATAAAACAGTTTTACTCAAGATGATAGTATGCTATCTGGTTTGCCTTTATCATTATGTACATGTTGATAAAGCCCATAGGATTCTTGCTTGACTGCCACAATTATGATGGCGATCATATATGTGGGAGCTGGGGTCTATAAGCACATCCTTAAATGTCCCTAGTCGTAGGAGTATCGAGACCGGGCATCGATACTCCAGTGTAGACTAGTGTATACTGATCGAGACCCCGATGAGAGGCAGTGGCCAGGTCTCACAAGCCATTGGTGTTAGTTTGTTCATCTAAGATAATATGCAGGTGCTCATTGGGTTATGAGTACACTGGACGGACTCGCCGGGAACCTGCTAGTTGGTATTATACCTATTGTCAGATAGCAGTTCCCAGGTGACATATGTACAGGTTAGTCTGTCGACCTGAGATCGTCATTTGTCTCGTGTGAGTTCCCACTGTGCTTTGATTACTACCCTACCACGGCTCAAACGAGTCGTGCAAACAGGTTTTAGTTGGGTACAGTCCCGAACCACATGGAGGAAGTGATCAGATCGTCGGGGATTCGTCTCTCCCAGTATTGGGGGTTGATGTCGCATTGTGTACGGGTGGCCATCACCATAAATCCATGGTCATGGTAGACGAGAATTACCGATCCAGGATCGATAATTTCTCAGGTGGTGATGGGTTATATGTCGACACTAGATATCGCGTTGTTGGGGGTCTGACTTTATCCACCCTCTAGACTCGATATGCGATGCTCTTAGACGAACAGATCGGACTGTACGGATATTGTCACTGTCAGGCTCAATAGGGGTTCGGGATGAGTTTGCTCGTCGGCCTCCCTTTTGCTCAATACCTGGGTAGCCGTTACGTACAGCTAGTGCCGCTGACATGTTTGTGGTTAAACCCACTGCCAGCGTATTGACGAGTCTTTAGAGTCCCACACAGAGGGTTTTCACGGTTCAGGCGATATGGTGTACATGACGCTTGTTGATACATACAGGTGTCCGATTAAATATGTGCATCTGCTGTGCAGACTTTAATCGGACGGTTGATAATACTAGCGGCTTAGGATTAAGCCGGATTATTAAATCGGGTTTTTTATTTAATAATTTATATATGTATTTGTATATACGTATTCTAGTATTATTGTTCACTATTCGTTTTCTCTCGAGGCTATTCGTATTTTGGTACAAATACGCGTATATGTATTTTGATACATGTACCGGGAAGTATTCCGTATTTTCTACGGAATAGCTTCTAGAAGAAGATGCCACCTCATTTATATGATTTTCCTTTTTGGAAAATCATTTGTTTTATAAATGAGGTGGAAGGGATGATGTGGCATAAGCATGGATCAAAGCATGTAGCAACGTATGGTTCACATTGTTTAATGAAATTAAACAAAAGAAAATGATTTTTTGTGTGGAGGAGAGGGAAAGGGGGGGCCGGCCACATATTTGTGGGGGTTGATTTTCATTTGGGTTTTTACATGAAACATTATGCACTTCCACTCTCTCTCATTCATACAAAAGACTTAGCTAAATTCTTTTGCTCATGCCAAAGTTCATCACCTCCATTCATCTTTTATGGATGCTCTCTTGAGCTCATGGGTAGAGAGGAAAAATGTAGTGACACTTCCATACACCTCGACTCTCCATCGCTAGCGACTTTGGAGCGTCGGTTACCTCGTTCGACGAGGTTGGAGCTTGCGCCATTTCTCTCGGGTGGATCATCGGAGATAGAGGAAGACCGGCTACCAAATCACATCAAGGAGCCGCTAGGAGCTTGGAATGAAGACCGAAGGACACGGATCAACTTGGTATAACGATTCTAACCTCTTCTTAGTTTGCTAGTTTTTGGTTTAAGGTCTATCCGTAAATCGGGTAGCGGTGGCGCCGGTTTAGAAAATTTTCGTTTCGCATTTTGGCCGCGTTTCGACGACCGGGACGCTGCCGGGACCCAACAGATAAATCATCTATTTCTGATATGACAGTCATAGGTTTGATTTCATCAGAATAGCAGATGGATCTGTTAAGAAAGTAGTAGGGTGTGATGTCCTGGTATTTGGATGACATACACAGAGTAGGAAGTGAAATTCCTATACTACGATCGGTTATACTTTGGTTGTCACACAGTGGTTTTTCCACATAGAACTTGGATATTATATCAGACCTTCTGGTTACTAAATCTATGCTTTTAGAACTAGATTTGGGTAGTTTCCCAATCAGGGTACTTAGACAGCAATCTAAAGGTATTTTAGAATGGACGACTCCTGGCACGGTAGTGTACCTGCAGGTGATGGAGTCACCCTCTCTAAAGGTGTCTTATGGACTAAAGGGGAGAGGGATGCGCATGATTGGCACATCACTTGCTTAGGCAATTGAGTCAATCATGAGATGTCAAGTACTACACCAGATGTTGTTTTTGCACTAGATGCAATAAGTTGTGATATTAATCCTATCCTGGAGAAAAGTTCGGAAGCAGTTTTAGAACATAAGTGGATGTTCTATGGATATGATAACAACAGCCTCTTTTTGGAGACAGTTATCATTCCAGGCTTCCAAGGTGACCTGGATGACAGAGTGACTGTCAGAGTTATTGTTTTCCCTCTGACGAGGGGCAGTATATTGGACAGGTGTTCTAAGCGGATACTGAGGGAGTCATCGCGCAGGATACTGATTAAGTTTAGTTGACGATACAGTCTAAGAAGTTTGGATTTGGAGTTCATTTATGAACCAGGTCCCATCAGATATCCAGACATTCTAAGACAGGTATTGCTCATTTCGGGAGATGGCTTTCTCCGCGAACTTGAGATAAAGAGAGACATAGAAAGAAACATTATGACGGATCCACTCACTGAGGCTATTCCTCGAATGCAATAGTTTCGCAAACGGGATTTGTGAAACTGATTAGTAGAGGAGTTGGGTGTTCGGTATCACACGGGCTGTGAGAATGCGACATCACAATAATTAGCCTTGAGTGCAAATGGGAGATTGTTGGATATAGTGCCCTCAGAGTCAATTATTGGATCACAGGCACGTGATTGCAATGATTGAGGGAGGACCTATGCTGGTAGGACAGTCTTACTCGAGATGATAGTATGCTATCTGGTTTATCTTTATCATCGTGTACATGCTTTAGGTGACATTACAGGTCACTATTGCACGTTGGTAGAGCCCTTAGGATTCTTGCTTGATGGCCAGCAGTATGATGGCGATCATATACGTGGGATCTGGGGTCTGTACGCACATCCTTAAAAGGTCCCTAGTTGTGGGAGTTTTCAAGACAAGGCATCGATACTCCATTAGTAGACCAGTGTATACAGTCGAGACCGTGACGAGGGGCGGTGGCCGGTTTCACAAGCCATTGGTGTCAGTTGGATCAACTAAGATGTATACAGGTGCTCATTGGGTTATGAGTACACCGGACAGGACTCGCCGGGAACATGCTAGTTGGTATTATACCTGACGTCAGATAGCAGTTCCTTGGTGACATGTGTACAGGTTAGTTCATTGACCTGAGATCGTCATTTGTCTCGTGTGAGTTCCCACTGTGCTTTGATTACTACCCTACCACGGCTCAAAGGAGTCATGCAAACAGGTTTTAGTTGGGTACAGTCCCGAGCCACATGGAGGCAGTGAGCGGATCGGCAGGGGTTTCGTCTCTCCCGGTATTGGGGGTGAGATCGCGCTGTGTCTAGGAGAGCCATTACACGAAGTCCTTGGCCAAGGCAGGAGCTTTACTGGTAAGTATTCCAGTAGTATCTTAGGGTGTTCTGGGCTACACTCCGACATGACTTGTGCCGCTTTTGGGGGTCTGACTTTTACCAACCCCCTAGGCCCGACATGCGATGCTCATAGACGAACGGACCGGACTGTACGGATATTGTCACTGACAGGCTCAGTAGGGTGTCAGGATGAGTTCGCTCATCGACCTCCCTTTTGGTCAATACCTGGTAGCCCGTTACGTACAGCTAGTACCACTGACGTGCTAGTGGTTAAATCCACAGCCAAAGTATTGACGAGTCTCTAGAGTCCCCCCACAGACAGATTCTCAAGTTTCGGACGAAACGTTGTAGAGGCCCTATGATATATGGCAGGGTTCGATCATATGCGTGCAGTAGTGCACGGATCATGATCGGGCGGATCATACTAGTGGGCTTTGGTTTAAGTCGGATCCTAATATTAGATTTGTTGGATTACTTTAGTCTCATCGCATTCGCATTCAGTCGGAATGCGAATGCAGGTATGTATATACAGGTGAGGGGTATCCTTATGATCCGTCACGAGTTTACTTTAGATGTTGCTGTATCTTTTTATTGTTGTAAACATTTGGGTTAATGTTTACAAATGGAAATAATGAGCTGAAAGTCATGATTAGGAGCAATAATTGTGACACATGCACAAGTGATGACTCATGGTCTCTTTCTTTGTGCATGTGTCACATTATTGATGGATTTGAGTGTTGATATGATAAGAAGAGAGAGAGAGGGCAACCATCGGGTGGGGTTTGCTCTTGTATTTTTTGATCTCACTCTCTCATTTTATCATAGAACACACAAGAAAGAAATGGCTTCTTCTTCTTCCTCCTCCTCCTCTAGCCCACTATCTCCATTAATGGCATCATCTCTAACCTCCATCCATACACTCCCATGCATTGAGAATCAATGGATGCTTGAAATAAAGTGATCACACACATTCTCTACTTCACCTTGGACACGTCGGCTAGCAAACTTCGTGTCCGAGTTGCTTCGGACGAAGCGGGAGCCCGTAAAAATACTCATTGATGTGGTGCCCTTCCGACGAGAAGACCGGAGATCGGAGATGCCGCGAGGAGCTTGGGTTGGTGGCCAAAGACCGAAAGACACGGATCGATCGGTATAGCTTCTCTAACCCTTCTCTAGTTTGCTAGTTATAGGTTAATGGTTCGATCCGGGATTAAAGTCTGCGATAGCGCCGGTTTCAAGTTTAGAAAAAGTTTTCGTTTCCGCATTTTGGCCTCGGATCGACGACCGGGGCGCTACCGTAGACTTACACTTTGCACGTGAGTAGCAAGATAACTCACGTGTTTAACACGTGACCCCTAGTGTGGGTTTTAGCTTGTTTATTTTCTGCGCTCATATGCTTTACATATGAGTGCTCATGTATTTTACACGTGAAGCCCGTTTGGCCATTAATTGTTCTATTTAGTTTATTTTCAGCGCCCATATGCTTTACATATTAGCGCTCACGTGTTTAGCACGTGAGGCCTGTTTGGCCATTAGTTGTTTATGTTCAGCGCTCATACGCTTTACATATGAGCGCTCACGTGTTTTACACGTGAGGTCTAATTTTGAGGACTTTCCCCTCTTTTTTGTAAGGGAACAAGTAGCTCTTGGCCGAAATTTTTGGCGGGAACAGGGTGGAAGTGCCAAGCGGTATGCCACTTCTCCGACTTGTTCGAGTATATCAAACGATCCAATGTATCTCGGCCTTTACTTACCCCGCTTTCCAAAGAGAAACACTCCACGGTTTGGAGAAATCTTCAGAAAGACATGATCTCTCGGTTGGAACTCCAAGTGTCGGTGCTTTGCATTAACTCAGTGCTTCTGTCGATCTTGGGCTATGCGCATTCGTTCCCTGATAGTGCGAACTACATCTACAGTCGCCACTATCATCTCAGGTCCAAGGAGTTCTCTATCTCCGATGTCGTCCCAACTTAATGGTGAACGACACTTCCTTCCATATAGAGCTGTAAATAGTGTCATTCTAATACTTTCTTGGTAGCTGTTGTTGTATGAAAAACTCCACAAGATGTTGGTGATCTTCCCACGATCCTCTGAAGTATAGCATACAAGCTCTGAGCATATCTACAAGTATCTAAATCGTTCGCTCAGACTGTCCATCTGTTTGTGGATGGTAAGCTGTGCTAAAGTTCTGACTCGTTCCCAAGCTAGCTCGCAGACTCTGCCAAAATTGCAATCGGAATCTAGTGTCACGATCGGAGACAATGCAAACCGGTATTCCATGTAGTCTTACGATCTCTTGCATGAGTTCATGGGTATCAGAAATAGTACACTATGAAAAGTTAAATCTTACTTAGATTCATACTTATTTCCATATACTTCTTTGCTAGTGTCCCAGTAGATTGGCCAACTCGAAAGGGAATAAAATGAGCGGTCTTTGTAAGTCGATCCACAATGATCCATACAACATTGTTACCCTTTGTGCTGTGAGGAAAAGCAGTCACAAAATCCATGGTAATGTGTTGTCGCTTTCATTCTAGGATAGGTAATGATTGAAGTAAACCAGCAGTTCTGTGATGTTCAGCTTTCACTTGCTGACACACCAAACATTTAGCGACGCTTCTGGCAACTTCACGCTTCATTACATGCCACCAGTAATGTTGACCTAGAACTTTTTACATATTTATACCACCAGGGTGTACCGAGTATGGGGAGCTGTGAGCTTCTTTCATCAACTCTTCCTGAACAGGTCCTTGTGGTACACACAATCTACTGTCGTATCTCAAAGATCCGTCTTCGTGAATGATGAAGTCTGTTCAAAGTCCACTTTCTACTTGTTCTCTGATTTTGTGCAACTTGGCATCACTTGCTTGAGTTGCTTTGATTTGATTGACAATTGTAGACTGAGCTTGTAAGTTTATCAAACTTGAAGCGTTACCTGGCACGACCACTTCTATCTCCATCTGATGCAAATCTTGCTGTAGCTTCCACTGTATGGTGAGATCCATTGATAGTGGTTGACGGCTAAGTGCATCAGGTACTGTATTCACTTTTCCTGGATGATATTGTAGATTGATTTCAAAGTCCGCCATGAGTTCTAACCATCTTCTCTGCCATATATTCAACTATTTCTGAGTAAACACATACTTCAGACTTTTATGATATGTGTAGATATATACCCGTTCTCTAAGAAGTTAATGGCGCCAGATCTTAAGTCCAAAGATAACGGCTGCCAACTCCAGATCATGTGTCGAATAGTTACGCTCATGAATCTTCAGCTATCTTGATGCATAAGCTACAAATTTACCGTGCTGATGTAGAACACATCCTAATCCCTTACCGGATGCATCGCAATGTACTATGAAACCTCCAGATTGGTCCAGTATGACGAAAATAGGTGTTGATGTCAATATTGACTTGAGTTCTACAAAAGCTTGTTTTCATGCTTCTGACTACACGAATTCTTCATCTTTACGCATGATCTTGGTCAGGAGTGTTGCAATCTTCGAAAATCCTTCGATAAATCTTCTGTAATATCCTGCTAAACCCAAGAAACTTCGAATGTCCTTTACTGTCTTCGGTGTCGAACATTCGCTTACTACTGATACTTTAGCTGGATCTACAGAGATTCCTTCACCTGAAATGATATGTCCGAGAAATCCGACTTGTTCTAGCCAAAAATCGCACTTGCTGTACTTGGCATAGAGTTGATGCTGTCGCAAAGTCTCCAGGACAATTCGTAAGTGCTCGGCATGTTCTTTCCGACTCTTATAATACACTAGGATGTCGTCGATAAATATGACAACGAACCTGTCTAGGTACTCTTGGAAAACTTGATTCATCAGATTCATGAATATGGCTGGTGCATTGGTCACACCAAATGGCATCACGAGAAACTCATAATGACCATAGCGAGTCCTGAATGCCGTCTTCGGAATATCAAACTCTTTGACCTTCACCTGATGATAACCCGAACGAAGATCTAATTTTGAGAAAACGCAAGACCCACTTAGCTGATCGAACAGATCGTCGATTCGCGGTAGTGGATACTTATTCTTTATCGTGACTTCGTTCAAAGCTCTATAATCAATGCACATTCTATATGAACCTTCCTTCTTCTTCACAAGCAAAACTGGAGATCCCCAACTTGAAGTACTGGGATGAATCCATCCTTTCTGCAGAAGTTTGTCCAGCTGAGTGCGGACATCCTTCAAACCTTCAGGGCTTAATCGATACGGTGCTTTGATCACCGGTTATGCACCAGGTACTAAATCAATTCTGAATTCAAGAGCTCGATCGGGAGGCAAATCAGATATGTCTTCAGGAAATACATCATCGAACTCTCGAACTACCTCTGGCTTGTTTTCTCCCGCCTGTATAGTTGCAATCACTGCCTTCTTCGGTTTTTCTTTGTATGTGCTACGCTCCAGGGTACGGTCTCCACTTTTGAAATAAAAGACTAGATGTTTTGGAATCTCAAACACTACCCTCCTTTGATGACAGTCGATGGTAGCATAGAAAGTTCCTAGCCAATCCATACCCAAAACTAAATCGAAGTTTGGTATGTCCAGCACCTTGAAGTCAGCATAGAATTCTCTACTGCAGACGACCACTGGATACAGGTCGTATCCCATTGTTGCCTTTAGAACGTCATTCCCTGAACTGACATTCTAATTGGATATGAGCGGTGTGACTGGAATCGCATGAGTTCAGACGAACCGTTGCGACATAAAGCAATAAGATGCTTCAGTATCAAAGAGTGCTAGTGCAGGAAGTGAGGCTACTAAGATCATACCTACGTTATGTGGGATATGTTTTAAGTATAGGAAAAGATATATGGATGTAAACAAATATTGAACAGATTTGAAAGATGGGAAGTTACCAGTGATGACTTGGCCAGTGGCTTCAGCTTCTTCCACAGTCATTGTGAAAGCCTGTCGCCTCGGTACATTCCTCCTTGCTGGAGGAGCATTCCTCTGTCCGTTCCTTTGTCCTTGAGGTAAGTTCCTTTGTGCGTGATGGAACTGACGATGAGGAGGTGTAGTAGGTCCACGAGAAGGTGGAGCAGAGAGAGCAAGACGTGGTGCAGGTGCTTGGATAGATGGCCACTGCGGATAGGTGATTGCTGGTCTGGGTGCAGAGTTCGGATTGAGTTGACGAGGATATGACCCGATATCATGTGTGGATGAGCCACAGACTAAGCAGAGCTGATTTGCACGCTTGCAATCCTTCGCTAGGTGTCCATCCCTCCTGATGTAGGTGCAAAAGTATGGATTAGGCCAGTTAAAAGGTACTCCCGGTCTCCTGGTTACAAAAGGTGACCTGTAAGAGGCTCCTCCTGCTATCTGAGTAGAAGGATGCTTCATACCGGCAGATTGAGGTCTACCCTTCTTCTTCACTACTGCCACGTATCGACGGGCAGATCTCAGAGCCAAATCGTGGGTTAGAAAATCCCAGTAGCTATAGCAGCTTGGATCTCTGAGTCCAACCCCTGCTGAAATCATCTGGCCCTGATCTCAGTAGTCGGTATGAGATTGGTCGGAAACCTGTTACGGTCTTGTGTTACCTGTGTAGTATGTGTTATTAGAAAAATTGAATATTAAGACATATCTTACCTGCTCAATATGGTGAACTCGGCATCATACTCATCCACTGATTTGCTCCATATAGAGCCTTATTATAGGTGGATGAATTGCTGCTCCATGTCGAATCAGGCAGTCTTTGGAAAATACTTCACGTCGAACATGTCGTAAAATGTCTTCCATTCGATTGGCTGGGCAATACAGCTTTCTTCCGCCTTCCACCATACTCGGGCGTTATCTGTAAGTTGCAGCTTCACAACCCTTATCCAAGCAATGTCTGGCACTTTTGCTGCTGCCAGATTGTCCTCAATTGATTGAGCCCATTATTAAGCTTCCAAAGGGCTCTCTTTTCCAGAAAATTGCTTCGGATGCAATGCCCAGAATTGCTTCACTCCAGGTGCTTCCGCTTCTGGGCGGTTCATTAGTAAGGAAGTATGTTGTTGCTGTCCTTCCAGGAGGCTCTTAATTACCTCGAGCAGTACCGTCTACTCCTTGATCGGAGCTACAACGGTAGGTGTAAGTGGAAGAGATAGTGGTGTGGTGTTGCCGATCACGTTGGTGCTAGTATTGTTCGGGGAATCCATAACCTTGAAAGAAAATAGGGTTAGGATAGATTCAAGGAATATGAAATATAAAGAATGTTTAGCTGCTGAGTCTTATAATTCTTGTGTTATATTGCTTAGGTTTCCATGCAGAACTGACATGCATGGGCCGTGAACAAAACCTGTCATGCCCCGCTTCCCGGTGTACGGATAAGGAGACGTGACTGGCCTATGACGTATTTACTCAGAAGTAAACACGCTAAGCGTAAATAAGCAATATAATGTAATTGTGCACAAGAAAGACATGATATGTAAAAGAACAACTTTTTATTTATTAAATATTCTTTACAATACAACTGAAAAGTAAATACAATATGGAAAGCAATACCTAAACAATGGCATGAACTGAAAGTAAAGTATATACAAGTGAACTAAAGCTCGGGGTCCTCGATGAACTGCTCCAAGTCTTCTGAGCTTGGCTCGATCTCCAGAGAATCGGGTCCTCCTGACAACATTCTAAAGAAAGAATAGAAAAGGAATGTCGTGAGCGAACAACCGCTTAGAAAGTCCCAAAGAGATATAAAAATAAAATAGACAGATAGAGAGTATAACTGATATAATGTATGTTTGTTATGTTATCGCTGTTATTTGTAGCTTAGTACAGAATATACCAGTGTATACGAGAGGAGTCCAACTATTCCGTGGACTAAGATATACGGAGCACAAGGAACCGTTAAACCATGGAACAATAGCAACAGATATTCAGGTTAGGTGTATTAAAATGACCATCATCATGCCACATTTAACACATTCCGTACCAATCTACCCCTTTTAAACCCCGTAATGTTTATTGTTGTCACGCCCCGCTTCCCAGTGTACAGGCAGAGGATGCGACGAGGCCGCTACGTATTTACTCGGAAGTAAACACGCTAAGCGTATCTAAGCAATATAAAATAAAATGTATACAAGAGACAAGATGTAAATGAACAACAACTTTATTTATTAACATTCTTTTTACAATACAACTGAGATGAAAATACATGTACTAAAAGCAATGCCTAAACAATGGCATAACAGGAATGAAAATGAAATGTACAAGTAAACTAGAGCTCCGGGTCAAAGGCTAGCTAATCCAAATCCTCGTTGGTGGGCTCTGTCTCCAGAAGGTCCAATCCACCTGACAACATTCCAAAGAAAGAAGAAAAAGAATGTTGTCAGCGAACATTCGCTCGGTAAGTCCCAAAAGTATGAAGAGTCAGAATAGGCAGAAGGAGAATGTAACTTTTAAAGTTGTATTATGTTGTTAACGCTGTTTTTTGTAGCTTGGTACAGAAAATACCAGTGTATACGAGAGGAGCCCCATTATCCTGGAGACTAAGGTATACGGAGTACAAGAAACCGTTCAGCCATGGTATAACGGCAATGGAGATTCAGGTTAGCTGTCTTATGGTTACAGTCTTGTGCCACTTTTAACACCTTCTATACCAATCTACTCCTTATAAACCCCGTGATGTCTTGGTTGTATTGATTGTATTATATTATCTTATATTATAAATTGTATAGATGGATGACTTGCCAAAATCATGATGTCAGTAATGGAACGGATATAATGGATGAAGATGTAAATGGAGTATATCCATGGTTCGGTTCGGTCAAATTGTATAGGTTGAATAGATTGAATAGATGGATTCATATTGAAATGTGGTTTTATACTTGAATCACATTCAAGTCAGATTTATTTAGACTCAGTCTGAGTCAGACAATTAGAAAAGAAATTGAATTCCTGAATTAGTTTTGATGTTATCGGTAACTGCTGCACATGGACGACAGGATTTGTGTCTTTTTCCAAGACAATTACCGTATTGATAACACCGTTTGTTAGGTTTTCTACCTTAGATAGGCAAGCACCCATATCTCTGTCTCCCTAAGGCTCAAGAGACTGGTCCCGCTTAAACCTATGTTTACTAGGGTCCTTATTGTAATTTGGTATAACTTGAGGGGGTTTTATGTAAAATTAGTTTTGGCATAATTTCAAAATACTCCTCAAGTATTTAATTATCGTCTTTAGTGCTTTCATAGATATATATTTTATAAATATGAAATTTCTAGTTAATAGAACCTTGTTTGCTAGTATATGGTATTTTCTTGAAATGTTGTACTTGTGTTGTATTTGGATGGTATTTTCATGTAATAGTGATTCTTTTGATTTAGAAAACTTAGAATATTTATATAATTAAAAATAGATATTTTGATAATAAATATATAGATATTTAATTAAAATAATTTATTTATTTTCTTGTAGAAATCTCATTTTCTAAGGAAAAATGCATAAAAATTCCATCGAGATTGAATGCTCCTTGTAGAGGTCTGCATCTCGCTCTACTAAGCCAGAGATTGTGCGATAATCCATATCATCCCGAACGAGGTCCCCAAAATTGGTTGTAGAGGCGCAATTGCACGGAAATTGTTAATACATCTTTTTTATAGAAAACGGTTTTGTAAGTTTAGTGTATTTATTTGTAAAGTCGTATTTCCCGTATTCTATTGTCCCAAAATCAATCGTGCTATGATAGAGATGTGTGTTGTAATGAGGTGGATCATTACCTCATGAACTATCTATAGGTATAGCAAGGAATAAAGGTTATAATATCGAAATGAATAGTTTGTGGTATTTTTATGTAAAAATGCGATAATTGTCACAAAAATGATTATTTTTATGTGAAACTTGTTTTATTGAGTTTGTTAATATTTATTAGTCAACATATGAGAATATGGTTTTATATTGTTAAAGAAAAGTGTAGTTTTTAAAGAAAACCGAATCAAAAGTCGGACTAACTCCGCTTCCGTCGGGTTTTAGAAATGGAACTTTTTGAAGAAAAAGATGAGAGGGGAGATGGGACTTACTGGTTTGTTGGACAAGAGGAGAGAGAGGGGTTCTAAAGAAGGCTTCGGGGTGTCGATTCATCGCCGGAATCTCCTAAGAAGTTCGTCGGAGCTTCGCCTTTCGCTAACTCCACTTATACACTAAAAGACTTTAGGATTTTATATCGTTTTTGCAAGAGAATTCTGAGTGAAAGGGGTGTAAGATGGAGTGGGTATTTATAGAACAATTTAGAGTTTAGGGGGTGATGAATAATGCATTAAAATTTTGCATTAAAATGGAATTTGAAGGGTTTTATTATTCTCTGTAAATGTGCAGAGTAAATAAGTAATACAGGAGTTTAAGGGGCGTCCAAAGGTCTACGGTTTGCAAAAAAATTTGCATTTGGTCTAAACCAAACCGGCCGTGCCGGCCTAATATCAAATCTCGCCGGTCCAATTCATGGGTTGGGGGCTCGGATTCTTGCCACGTATCCAAGTCAGTCTGAATACTAATTTGTACCCATTTGTTTTAAGTGCGACTCTTCAGTTTACATGCAGTGCACGTGCAAACTCTTGGGGTTCTAAAAGATTAAAAGAAAAAATAACTAAAAAGATAATGTGGCGGGGGGGATTCGATCACAGGGGCTACGCCACAGCAGTGCAAGGTTTTACCAATGTGCTACAAGTACTTTCTTGTTGTTCTAAATCAAAACAAATACTTATAGCATTCACAGGAATTGTAAATACCCCAAGTGTACATTAACTTTAAATGAATTTTCTGTACATTGAAATTGGAGTTGTTACAGTCTACCCTCCTTACAAAAATTTTGTCCTCGAAATTTACAATTTAATTTAAGGACTTGTTTACAAATAAGTGAGGGTATCTTGCATGCATCTCATCCTCCTTTTCCAATGCTGATTCTCCTGGAGTGTCTTTCCTCCACATCACTCGAACCAAGTTGACTTCCCTGTTCCGAAGTGACTTCACTTTTCTATCGAGGATCTCAACAGGTTGCTACTCACAAGATAAATCTGGCTGTACAACGAGCTCGGAATGACCAGGAACATGGATGGGGTCACTCACATACCTTCTGAGTTGGGATATATGGAACACATTGTGCACTCCTTCCAATGAAGGTGGAAGTGCCAAGCGATAAGCCACTTCACCGACTCGTTCGAGTATGTCAAACGGTCCAATATACCTTGGACTTAGCTTACCCCGTCTTCCAAAATGATTCACTCCGCGGTTTGGAGATATCTTCAGAAATACATGATCTCCCGGCTGGAACTCCAAATGACGGAGCTTTGCATCAGCCCAGTGCTTCTGTCGATCTTCGGCTATGCGCACTCTTTCCCTGATAGTACGAACTACGTCGGCAGTTGCTACTATCATATCAGGTTTAAGAAGTTCTCTATCTCCGATGTCGTCCCAACTTAATGGCGATCGACACTTCTTTCCATAAAGTGCTGCAAAAGGTGCCATTCCAATGCTTGCTTGGTAGCTGTTGTTATATGAAAACTCCACAAGATGTAGGTGATCTTCTCACGATCCTCCGAAGTCTAGCATACACACTTTGAGCATATCTTCCAAGATTTGAATAGTTCACTTAGACTGACCATCTATTTGTGGATGATAAGTTGTGCTGAAGTTCAGTCTTGTTCCCAAGCTCGCTTGAAGACTCTGCCAAAATTTCGATCGAAATCTAGTGTCACGATCAGAGACAATGCAAACCGGTACTCTATGAAGTCTCACGATTTCCTATATGAGTTCATGAGTATCAGAGATAGTACATTTATGAAGAGTTTAAATCTTATTTAGATTCTTACCTCCATGTATTTCTTTACTAATGTCTTAGTAGATTAGCCAACTTTAAATAGGATGAAGTGATCCGATTTTGTGAGTCGATCCATAATAACCAATACCGCATCGTTACCCTTTGTGCTGCGAGGAAGTGCAGTCATAAAATCCATTGTGATGTGTTGCCACTTCCATTCTAGGATAGGTAACGGTTGAAGTAATCCAGCAGTCCTGTGATGTTCAACCTTTACTTGCTGACACACCAAGTATTTAGCGACGCTTCTGGATATTTCACGCTTCATTCCATGCCACCAGTAATTTTGACGCAGATCCTTATACATATTTGTACCTCTAGGATGTACTGAGTAGGGAGAGCTGTGAGCTTCATTCATTAACTCTTCCCGAACTGAACTTTTTGGTACACATAATCTGCTGCCGTACCTCAAAGATCCATCTTCATGGATGATGAAATCTGTTCTAAGTCCATTATCTACTTGTTCTCTGATCTTTTGCAATTTAGCATCACTTGCTTGAGCTGCTTTGATCTGATTGACAATGGTAGATTGAACTTGTAAGTTCATCAAACTTGAAGCGTTACCTAGCATGATCACTTCAATCTCCATATGATGCAAGTCTTGTTGAAGCTTCCACCGAGCGGTGAGATTCATTGCTAATTGTTAGCGAATAAGGGCATCAGGTAACACATTCACCTTCCCTGGGTGATATTGCAGGTTGATGTCGAAGTCCTTCATGAGTTCTAACCATCTTCTTTACCGCATATTTAATTCCTTCTGAGTAAACACATATTTCAAGGTCTTGTGATCTGTGTATATGTTCACTCGTTCACCAAGAAGATAATGGCGCCAAATCTTAAGAGCAAAAATTACGGCCGCCAACTCCAAATCATGCGTCGGGTAATTGCGCTCATGAATTTTCAGCTGTCTTGAAGCATAAGCCACAACCTTACCGTGCTGATGTAGAACACATCCTAATCATTTACCTGATGCATCATAATGCACTTCGAAACCTCCATATTGGTCCGGTATAACGAGAATAGGTGCTACCGTCAACCTTGACTTGAGTTCTACGAAAGCTTGTTTGCATGCTTCTGACCACACGAATTCTTCATCTTTACGTGTGAGCTTAGTCAGGGGTGTTGCAATCTTGGAAAATCCTTCAATGAACCTTCTGTAATATCTAACTAGACCCAAGAAACTTTGAATGTCCTTCACTGATTTTGGTGTCGGCCATTCCCTTACTGCTGAAACTTTTGCTCGATCCACAGAGATTCCTTCGCCTGATACTATATGTCCGAGAAAACCAACTTGGTTTAGGCAAAATTCGCATTTGCTATACTTGTAATAGAGTTGATGTTGCCGTAAGGTTTCCAGGACAATTCTCAAATGTTCGGTGTGTTCCTTACAACTCTTAGAATATACCAGGATGTCGTCGATGAAGATGACAACAAACCTGTCTAGGTACTCTCGGAAAACTTGATTCATCAGGTTCATGAATATAGCCGGTGTGTTGGTCACTCCTAATGGGATCACAAGAAATTCGTAATGACCATAGCGAGTTCTGAATGCCGTTTTATAGATATCAGCTTCCTTGACCTTCACCTGATGATAACCCGAACGAAAGTCTAACTTGGAGAAAACACATGATCCACTTAGCTGATCAAACATATCGTCGATGCGTGTGAGTGGATACTTGTTCTTTATCGTTACTTCATTCAAAGCTCTATAATAGATGCACATTCTGTATGAACCTTCCTTCTTCTTCACAAATAGAATTGGTGATCCCCAACTTGAAGTGCTGGGACGAATCCATCCTTTCGCCAATAATTCGTCCAACTGAGTTCGGACCTCCTTTAAACCTTCCGGACTTAGTCGATACGGTGCTTTAATCACCGGTTGTGCTCCTGGTACTAAATCAATGCTGAATTCAAGAGCTCAATCGGGAGGCAAACCTGATATATCGTCAGGAAACACATTGTCGAATTCTTGAACTACTTCCGGCTTCGATCCTTCCTCCGCTTGAATTGCAGCAATCACTGCCTTCTTTGGTTTCGCCTTGTATGTACTTGGCTCCAAGGTACGGTCTCCACTTTTGAAATAAAAGACCGGATGGTCTGGAATCTCGAATACTACCCTCCTTTGACGACAGTCAATGGTAGCATAGAATGTTCCGAGCCAATCCATACTTAGAACCACATCGAAGTTCCGTATGTCCAACACCTTGAAGTCAGCATAGAATTTTCTGTTGCAGTTAACCACAGGATACAGGTTGTATCCCATTGTTGCCTTTAGAACGTCGTTCTCTGAACTGACATTCCAGCTGGATACGAGAGGTTTGACTGAAATCGCATGAGTTCAGACAAACCGCTGTGACATAAAGCAATGAGATGCTCCAGTATCAAAGAGTGCTAGTGCAGGGAGTGAGGCTACTAAGTTTGTACCTAAGTTATGTAGAATATGTTTTAGGTATAAGGAAAAGATATCTAAGTATGTCTACGGACTGAAAGAGAATTTGAAAAGGGAAGTGTTACCAGTGATGACTTGTCCGGCGGCTTCAGCTTCTTCCACGGTCATTGTGAAAGCCTGTTGCCTCGGTACATTCCTCCTTGCTGGAGGAGCATTCCTCTGTCCGTTCCTTGGTCCTCGAGGTGGGTTCCTTTGAGCTTCATGGAACTGACGAGGAGGAGGTGCAGTCGGTCCACGAGGAGGTGGAGCAGGTAGTGCAAGTCTCGGAGCAGGTGCCTGGATGGCTGGGTGCTATGGGTATGTGATTGCTGGCCTGGGTGCAGCATATTGAATGTGTCTACGAGGACAAGATCCAATATCATAAGTAGCTGAGCCGTAGACTAAGCAAAGGTTATTTGCTCGCCGGCAATCTTTCATCAGATGTCCATCCCTCCTGCAATAGGTGCAAAAGGCTGGGCTGGTTGTTTGGTACTCCCGGACACCTTGGCACAAAAGGTTTCCTTGAAGAGGCTCTTCCTGCCATCTGGTTGGCAGGCCGCTTCATTCCGGTAGACTGAGGTCTGCCCCTCATCTTTACCACCACCTCATATAGACCGGCTGCTTTCAGAGCCAATTCATGAGTCGGAAAATCTCCTGTGGCTAATGCAGCCTGGATCTCCGAATCTAACCCTTGTTGGAATCGTCGGGCTCTGATCTAATCCGTCAGTATTAGGTGTGCCGTGAATCTGTTAAGATATTGTGTTAGTTGTGTATTATGTGATATTTTAAAATCGAAATATTGAGACATATCTTACCGACTGAGCATGGTAAACTCAGCATCGTGCTCATCTACTGATTTGGTCCATATTGAACCCTGTTGTAGGTGGATGAATTGCTGTTCCATGTCGAATCTGATAGTCTCGGCGAAGAACTTTGCGTCGAACATATCGTGGAAAGTGCTCCATTCGATCGGTTGGGTGAGGCGGCTTTCTTCTGCCTTCCACCAAACCCGTGCATTATCAGTGAGTTGCAACTTTGCAACTCGAACCCGAGCGACCTCTGGTACTTGTGCTGCTGCCAGGTCATCTTCAATACTCTGAGCCCATTCTTCAGCTTCTAAGAGGCTCACTTTTCCTGAGAATTGCTTAAGGTGCAAAGCCCTGAATTGTTTCACCCCAGGTGCTTCTACCTCGGGACGGTTCATTAAGATAGCAGTCTGCTGCTGCTGTCTTTCAAGGAGGCTGCGGATCGCCTCAAGCAGTACCATCTGCTCATTTATCGGAGCAGCTACGGCCGTTGTAATTGGTAGGAGAGGTGGAGTGTTGTTGAAGTTGGTGCTGGTGTTGTTTGGGGAATTCATAACCTTGAAAGAAAAATTTGGGTTAGGACAGATTCAAAATATATGAAATTGGAAGATTCAAAGAATACGAATTGTAAAGAATGTTTTCAGTTGCTGGTTCTTGTGTTATATTGCTTAGGTTGTCCATGCAGAGCAGACCAGCATGTCCATATAGAGCTAACCTGTATGTCCACACAGCGTCGACCTGCATGGCCACCAACAAAACCTATCACGCCCCGCTTCCCAGTGTACGGGCAGAGGACGCAACGAGGCCGCTACGTATTTATTCGGAAGTAAACATGCTAAGCGTATCTAAAGAATATAAAAAAATATACACAAGAGACAAGATGTAAATGAACAACTTTATTTATTAACATTCTTTTTACAATACAACTGAAATGAAAATACATATACTGAAAGCAATGCCTAAACAATGTCATAACAGGAGTGAGAATGAAATGTACAAGTAAACTAGAGCTCCGGGTCAAAGGCTAGCTGATCCAAATCCTCGCTGGTGGGCTCTGTCTCCAGAAGGTCCGATCCACCTGACAGCATTCCAAAGAAAGAAAAAAAAGAATGTTGTCAGTGAATAATCACTCGGTAAGTCCCAAAAGTAAGAAGAGACAGCATAGACAGAAGAAGAATGTAACTTTTAAAGTTGTATTATGTTGTTAACACTGTTGTTTGTAGCTTGGTACAAAAAATGCCAGTGTATACGAGAGGAGTTCTACTATCCCGGAGACTAAGGTATACGGAGTACAAGGAACCATTCAGCCACGATACAACGGCAATGGAGATTCAGGTTAGGTGTCTTATGGTTACAGTCTCGTGCCACTTTGAACACCTTCTATACCAATCTACCCTTTATAAACCCCGCGATGTCTTGATTGTATTGTCTTGTCTTGTATTGTAAATTTTATAGACGGATGACTTGCCGAAACTATGATATCAGTAATGGAACAGATATAATAGATGAACATGTAAATGGAGTATATCCATAGTTCGGTTCAGTCAAGTTGTATAGATTGAATAGATAGATTCATATTGAATTGTGGTTTTGTACTTGAATCACATTCAGATTGATTATATTTAAACTCAGTCTGAGTCAGACAATTAGAAAAGAAATTGAAGTCCTGAATTAGGTTTTGATATTATCGGTAACTGCTGCACATGGACGGCATGATTTATGTCTTTTTCCAAGAAAATTACCGTATTGATAACACCGTTTGTTAGGTTGTCTACCTTAGATAGGCAAGAACCCATATCTCTGGCTCCCTAAGGCTCAAGAGACTGGTCCCGCTTAAACCTATATTTACTAGGGTCCTTATTGTAATTTGGTATAATTTTAGGGGGTTTTATGTAAAAATAGTTTTGGCATAATTTCAAAATACTCCTAAAGTATTTAATTATCATCGTTAGGGTTTTCATAGATGTGTATTTTATAAATGTGAAATTTCTAGTGAATAAAACCTAATTTGATAGTATATGGTAATTTCTTGAAATGTTGTACTTATGTTGTATTTGGATAGTATTTTCATGTAATAGTGATTCCTTTGATTTAGAAAACTTAGAATATTTATATAATTAAAAATAGATATTTTGATAATAAATATATAGATATTTAATTAAAATAATTTATTTATTTTCTTGTAGAAATCTCATTTTCTAAGGAAAAATGCATAAAAATTCCATCGAGATCGAATGCTCCTTGCAGAGGTCTGCATCTCGCTCTACTAAGCCCGATGATGAGCGATAATCCGCACCATCCCGAACGGGGTCCCCAAAATGGGTTGTAGAGGTGCAATTGCATGAAAATTGTTAATACATCTTTTTATAGAAAACGGTTTTGTAAGTTTAGTGTATTTATTTGTAAAGTCGTATTTCCTGTATTCTATTATCCCAAAATAAATCATGCTATGATAGAGATGTGTGTTGTGATGAGGTAGGTCATTACCTCGTGAACTATCTATAGGTATAGTAAGGAATAAAGGTTATAATGTCAAAATGAATAGTTTGTGGTATTTTTATGTAAAAATGCGATAATTGTCTCAAAAATGATTATTTTTATGTGAAACTTGTTTTATTGAATTTGTTAATGTTTATTAATCAACATATGAGAATATGGTCTTATCTTGTTAAAGAAAAGTGTAGTTTTTAAAGAAAACTGAATCGGAAGTCGGACGAACTCCGGTTCCGTCGGCTTTTAGAAATGGAACTTTTTAAAGAAAAAGATGAGAGGGAAGATGGGACTTACTACTTTGTTGGACTAGAGGAGAGAGAGGGGTCCTAAAGAAGGTTTCAGGGCATCATTTCGTTGCCGGAATCTTCTCGGATGTTCGTCAGAGATTCGCCTTTCGCTAACTCCACTTGTACACTAAAAGACTTGGGGATTTCGTATAGTTTTTGCAAGAGAATTCTGAGTGCGAGGGGTGTAAGATGGAGTGGGTATTTATAGGACAATTTAGGGTTTAGGGGGTGATGAATAATGCATTAAAATGGAATTTGAAGGGTTTTATTATTCTCTGTAAATGTACAGAGTAAATAAGCAATACTGGAGTTAAGGGGGGAGTTTAAAGGTTTAGGGTTTGCAAAAAAATTTGCATTTGGCCTCAACCACACCGGCGGCGCCGCCCTAATATCAAATCGCTCCGGTCCAATTCTTGGGTTGGAGGCTCAGATTTTCGCCACATGTCCAAGTCGGTCTGAATACTAATTTGTACCTGTTTGTTTTAAGTGTGACTCTTCAGTTTACATGCAGTGCACGTGGAAACACTTGAGCTTCTAAAAGATTAAAAGAAAAAATAACTAAAAATATAATGTGGTTTGGGGGATTTGATCACAGGGGCTACGCCACAGCAGTGTAAGGCTTTACCAATGTGCTACAAGTACTTTCTTCCTGTTCTAAATCAAAACATATACTTACAACATTCACAGGAATTGTAAATACCCCAATTGTACATTAACTTTAAATGAATTTTCTATACATTGGAATTCGAGTTGTTACAATTGTATTGTTATGTAGTGATTTATGGATATAAGACTCGCTGAAACCATGATATTAATTGTTCATGTAAACGGATAAGGATATAAACGGATAGTCATGTAGACAAGTCAATGTATATCCATGGTTCGGTCAAATCATATCATGTTGATATAGATGGATTCATGTTGTAATGGAATTATATCAAATATGGATTGAATTCGGATTAAACTGAGACTCTGTCTGAGTCAGACACTTAAACAAAATTGAAGTCCTAAATTAAGTTTTAGAGTTATCGATAACTGCTGCACATGGACGGCAGGATTTGTGTCTTTTTCCAAGACAATTACCGTATTGATAACCCCGTTTTAGTTATCTACCTTAAATAGGAAAGCACCCATATTTTCCGGCTCCCTGAGGCTCAATAGAATTGATCCCGCTTAAACCTATATTTATTAGGGTCCTTGTTATAATTTAATATAACTTGAGGGTGTTTTTTAAAAAATAGTTTTGATATAATTTCAAAATAACCTCAAGTATTTATTTACCGTCTTAAGGGTTTTCGTAGATGTAATTTTTATAAGATGAGATATTCTAGTGGATATAAATCTAAATTGAATTGTATATGGTATTTTCATGTAAAATGACTTTTATTGATTTGTGATGGAAGTTTCATGAAATTTGGGATTCTTTGTTTAGAAAATATGGATATGTTTATGTATATTTAAAATAGATAAGTTGATAATATTATATTTAATTATTAGAAAATAAATTTATTTATTAAATAGAAATCACGTTTTCTTAAAAATTGTAAAATAAATTCTATCGAGATCGTATGCTCCGTTAGGAGATCTGCATCTCACCCTACTAGTCCGATGGATGTGCGATAATCCGCACCAACCAAATTGGATTTCCTAAAATGGGTTGTAAGCCCATAATTGAATGGAATTTAATTAAAACAATTTTAAAGAATACAGATTTTAATAGTTTAGGGTATTTTATCGTAAAATTGTATTAGTCCCAAAAATATTGTAAAGAGGCAATCGTGCTATGTCATGATGAATGTTGTGATGAGGTAGGTCATTACCTCGTAAGTTTTCTAAAGAAAATATAAGCTATATGATGAAGTAATGTCGAATAGAAAGTTTGTGGTATTTAACCGTAAAAGTGCAACAAAAGTGTTTTTTATATGGAGTTTTGAATTGGAATTTGTTTTTAATTATAGCTTAATGTTTAACAAACTAAGTACAATGATTTAGATAAATAGTTCTTAAGAAAAATTGTTAGTTTAAGAAGTTTTAGAGATGAATCTCGGTATAACTCCACTTACTGACATGATTGAAAAGAAGAAGTTTTGAGAGGTGAAAAGAAGAGACTAGATGGGACTTACTAGTTTGGAGAAGAGACGAGAGGTTGAAGGAACGTTTGATGGCTTCGTGGAGTCGCGGTGTCGCCGGATTTGTCCCGAAACGTCGCCGGAACTTCACCTTGGGCTAACTCCACTTGTACAACATTTTGGACTTAGAAAATTTTGAGAGTTTTAACTAGAGATTTCAGAATGAGGAGGGCTAAGGTGCAGGGTGGTATTTATAGGATAGAATTAGGGTGTAAGGTATTAAACATGAGAATTAAAATGCATTAAAATTTGATTTTAAAGAACATTTTAATTCTCTGTTAATGTGTAGGAAAATCAAACAGAACTAGGGTAGTGGGGTAGGCCAAAGGGTGCTAGGGTGAAAAATTAGAGGCATTAAGGATAGGGTGCCCGGCGGCGCCGGTCTGGGAATGATCTTCACCGGCCATCTTGGTGAGGTGGGCTGTAGGATTGCTGCCATGTGTCATGTTTAGTGCATATAACATTTCCTACATGTTTGATTTTAGTGACTTTTCATTTTTATGTGTATTGCACGTGTAAACTTTTGAGCTTCTAAAAAATTTAAAAGAAAATCAACAAAAATAATATGTGGCCTGGTGGATTTGAACACAAGGGCTATGTCACGGCAGTGCAAAACTTTACCAATGAGCTACAAGCTATTTCTTGTTGTTCTTAAACAACTTAAATTTATAACTTGTGCTCAGGATTTACAAATACTCCATTTGTATCTTAACTTTAAAAATTTTCTGTACATTATAAACAGAGTCGTTACAAGTAGGTTAACGGAGGATCCATTGTCGACAAGGATTTTCCCTATCATGATGTCGTGGCAGTACCCGGTGACGTATAATGGGAGATTATGCTCGCATATACCGAGAAGGAGATCTTCATTGCGGAATGTAATATCAACCGTGTGGATCTCTGCCAGCTCATCCTTCATCTTCTCTTCTATGAAGAAATCTTGAAACTGATCAAGCTCTTTTAATGTCTTGATCAAGGAATCTCGTGCCTCTTTGTACAGGAGGAGAGTATCCAATATGCTCAGTTGCAAGGGTATTTTTCTTAGATGTGCTAGGACGTTGTAATCCACTTTGTTTTTATTAGGCGGGTCCCTTCCTGCGAGCTCTTTGAATGCCTCTTCATCGAGAGTAATTTCCTCAGAGATTTTTCCTTTCCTCTAGTCTTGTTTGTTCGAACCCTTATTTGTAGGTCCGAGATTCTTCTCAGGCAGCGTGCAGTTATATAGCTGAATATTCTCGCAGTTCTTCTCCTCCTCTTCTTTTTCGGAGGTGGAGTCTTTGAAGAGAGGACTGAGAGGTATTTCATCCTCAGAATCGCTCCCGAAGGTAAGAACTTGGGGTTTTTCTCTTTCCGGACTGGTACCAACCATATGACAGTTGCCAGTCGTTTCTTCATGCGTTTTTGTCGCCCTATTTTGCCGTTGATGAGCATGAGCTTCGCGCTTCATCCTCTTGAAGTGTTTTTGGTGGGTAACGTATCCTTTCCACCACTTCTTGAAGGCACTGCATTCCTCGGTGGGGTGGGTGACCCTCCGATGATATAGGCAGTAGTTTGGACATGCATCTTCTCCATCGAGGCATATGATCCCGGGAGTTTTCCTTACGAGAGGTGGCAGCTTCATCTCCATTGACAGGGCTTTGGCGAACCGCTTCTCTGTTTTGATCATGCTTTTATTTGTAGCAGGTGTGCTTTGGTTTAGTTGGAGTACTTTACGACTCATCCTTACCGCAGCTTCTTTGTCCTGACGTTGACGCTTATACTTTTCGTATATGGTTGTCTCACATTCTCGGTCAACTTTGCTTTTTTGAAAGGCTTCGTTTAAGAGCCTATCGATCGGGTCTTCTGGCAGTTCCGGGGATTTTAGCACCGATTCTTCCCCCAATCCCTCTGCATTGTTTTCTAATGCTAAGGGAGCCTCTTCGTCATATAACGATGAATGGGAGACCATGTGGCAACTTTCTACACGGTCTTCGGTGTCTTTTGATGAGTCATTTTCCTCATTGTAGTCACTATCTTCGTCCTCAAGAATATCCTTGAGGAACTCTTCGAGCGTGACTCGTGTCCGCGCCTTCTGGTTATACTCTTCCAGCGCGTCAATGTATTTTTACAGATCTATGCGCTTGTCGTCATACTCGGCAGGCTGCACAGGCTTCTTGGTCTTTTTCTTTTTCTTTGAAGACTTCGAAGGCTTGACTTGGGTTTTTTCCCCTTCATCAACAATTTTCGGTGCGGGACGAGGTTTTAACATCCTTTTGATTATTTAAGATTCAAGTGGGATTTTCCACCTAACTGCTGGACATTCCTATAGATCCTTCAGCATTGTTTTGGTTTTTGCTAAAAGAACGACTTCCAACGGAGTTTCTTCCATGAGTGAACATGATGCCTCCTGCGCATCCACCTTTTTGGGAGTGCGCTTCTAGGGTGGGTTTACCCTCCAGTTATCAGACAATGTGAATTTCCTCCGTTGATACCGGTCTTCGACCCAGTTCTTAAAGACGTAGCAATCTTCAATTGAGTGGCTCACCATTCTTTGATAGGAGCAGTAGTTAGGGTTGTTGACGACAACGGGATGCGGTGGACGCCGCGGGTGTGGTAATGTGGTAATGTGATGAGTTTATTACGCATTGCTAATTCAAACGGTCTCCTAGTCTTGTCATGGGGAAACGAATAAGCACACCCTAGTCTTTCCTTTAAGGATGGGCACAAATGCATGTTGTTTTGGCGAGCAGCTGGTTTTGGGCCACTCGGCTGTAGTTGCGTATTGGCAACGAAGGCCGCTTTCCCTTTACCCTTGCTATTTCGAGGGTTTTTATTTGAGGAGGAAGGTCCGTGGCTCATCTGGTCCATTTGAGCTAGTTTATCTATCAGAGCCTGAAAGTTAGTTGGTTTGAAGAATGTCTTGAACTGGGACATAGTCGTTTGAGGATCAAGGGTCCCGATGAACATGCTTGTTCCCTTATAAAAATGGGAAGATGGAAAATTCCTTACTGTTCAAGTCTCACGTGTTAAACACATGAGCAGATATATGCAATGCATATAGGCACTGCAAATCAAACAACTAATAGACTAAATAAGCCTTACGTGTTAAACATGTGAGCGTCTATATGCAATGCATATAGGCGCTGCAAATCAAACAACTGACAGGCTTAATAAGCCTTACGTGTTAAACACATAATCGTCTATATGCAAAGCATATAGGTGCTGCAATCAAACTATAGGCTTAATAAGCCGCACGTGTTAAACACGTGAGCGCCTATATGCAATGCATATAGGCGCTGCAAATCAAACAACTATAGGCTAAATAAGCCTCACATGTTAAACACGTGAGCGCCTATATGCAAAGTATATCGGCGCTGCAATCAAACAGCTGACAAACTAAATAAACCTCACGTGTTAAACACGTGAGGGCACCTCCTATGAAGAATTAAATTCTACTCAACAAGGGATCGTTGGATCAAAGATCCAATGGTGATTAAATATAGAGCTTTCTAACGAGGAGAGAAATTCTCTGTTAAACAGAAAGTTGGTGGATCAAATATCCTATGAGATGGAAAATATTTTCCATATCTTTCTAAACAAAGAAAGATTGTGGTCTGTTAAACCGAGCACCGTTGGATTAAAATTCCAATGATGATTAAAATTCCAATAATAATTAAAATTCACTATTTTTACAGAATAAGATTCTGCATATGGAAAAATATTTTCCCAATCTTGTTAAAAAAAAACAAGAAAAATATGTTCTGTAAACAAAAGCCCTTGGATCAAAGATCCAATGATTGGAAAAATTCCCCAAATTAATTCTGAAACCAATTAAATCAATTAGAATATCTCAATGAGAGATTTTCTCAGAATTAAACAAACTTCTCTCCACTATATAAATAACTAAAGACTTCAAGTCTCGGACAGAGAGTGAACAAAAGGAACCCCCTCAGAAGCTTTTAAAAGAGAGAGAGGGGGGAGCTTCAAATGAAACAGAGAATTTAATTCTCATAGAAGAAGACTTGTTTCATTGAAACCCTAGGTAAAAAGAAAACAAAACTCAGAGATCATCTTGTCTCTCTTTCGACTCTTTAAGGGTTTATCCCTTCATGCAAGAACTTAGTTCTTCCTCTGGTTGAGATCTGCAGAAGCGGATCTCCCCACAAGTTGAGAATTTAATTCTCATTGAGAGATTTTGTCATGCAGATTCAAAACCTAGGGGAAAGAATTGAGTTCAAAGAATTTGATTCTTACAAAACACATGAAAACTAGAGTTTAACCTTATAAAAAGAATTTAATTCTTACTAAACAAGAGACATGAGATCCTCCGAATCCTAGGGTCATTAACATGAGATCAAAATCTCCAAACACCTAGAAAGAAAGACTGATGATTCATTAGTGTTTAAACACTATAACGAGGATCGCACGCGTTTCCCACGCAAGCGCTTAAAAGAAGAACAAGAAGTGCCTCCTAGGGCAGTCACGTATTTTGCACGCGATCTCCAATCAAGTGCTTAGCACTTATATAGAAAAAGAGGGGATAAAACACAAAAGGCAGTACCTAACTTTGCGGCGTCTCACGTGTTCATACGTGAACACCACAAGAACCAAGTGCTTTGCACTTAAATGAAAAAAAGGAATAAAACCCAAGGAACATCACCCACTTTGGGACGTTTCATGTGATTCACACGTGAGCGCCTCCAAAGTTCAGTATTTAACACTGGTCTAATGCCTCATGCGGGATACACGTGAGTACTACATTTACCAGTGCTTAGCACTATAGGGGTAAATATGAAAACCCGAACCTAGTCACAAATTGGCTAAGTCTTCCCGAGGTCAAAACTTCTTTGCTCTCCAAATCGACCAAGCCTCTGTGCTCATATTTTCCCAAATTGATCTTAGTCCTAAATATGACTATTGATCTTCCAATTGATGATATCCAAAATGATACTCATCCCACATCCTCCCGAGGAAATCTTAGTTTACCATAGCTCCTTTTTCCCTCAAATACGGGAATTGGTTCAAGAGCACATCTTTCCACAACTCTGATCCATATCGTTGTAATTACTCAACGTCTTCAGAAAGGTGGCAGGTCCCAACAACCAACAGCTTTTTGGTGCACTAATGTGTACACCTCAAATTAGACTGCACCCTAAACTGGGTACATCCCATATCATCGTCGTTCATCCCGTCACGTAACAAATACACCCGCACGCAAGTTGGACAACGGACCGAGACGTCCTTAAACTAAAATATCACCTCCAAAATGGTGATCAACAGACCGAGATATTCTCAAACTTGAACTTCGCCTCCAAAATGGCGATAATGGAAAGAAACGTCCTTAAACTAAAACAATGGAGCCCAAATGCTCTCTTGTTGGATCTGAAATAAAAATGATCCTGAAACCCCGTTAAGTGGATCTTAGTCTCAAATTGGACTAATGTATCCATAACAAAAACAAATCGAGCCCCCAAATGCTCACATACATTCAGTCGATCTTAATTTCAAAATATATTAACGATCCTTAAATAAAAAACCCCAAATCTAAGATATAAGGATTTGGACTAATCCGCGCCTTATGGGCAACGACATAAATTAGTCCCTGTATACAATCCACGGGCAACCCAAATAAAAAAAACACACACGACACGAAGTGAACTTCCGGAGCAGGAGAAAGTGGTTATCGTGATACGGTAACGTAATTAACTGCAGGGACTTGCGCCTGAAGGGAAGAGTGTCCCCACAATCAAAAAACCCTCGCAAACGAGAGGGAATCTGACGAAGTCATGCTACAACGGCCGCATCCATCCAAAACTCCGATACACGATGCCATAAATCAACTTGGCATCTTCGGAGAGGTGGATGGATAAATCCAAATAGCATCTGCCCCCAAATTCAGGCAAGATGATCCATCCCGCTTCGTCTCTGTTTTTGGCGGTAAACAGATTCTGGCATGCCCGGTGGGACCTTTTCCTCTTTCCACTCCACACTTCATGTGTTGTGTTTTGCGAACAAAATCACGGTTTACTATGGTTGCCCTTGGATTCGAGGTACTAAGATTTGGTGTCTTGTTCCTGTGTAGAAAGAAAAAGTGAGCATCAATAGCTTCCAGCTGCACCAACTGCAACAGCAACTCCCGCTCCTCCTCAACTGGAGGAGTGACATATGGGCCGAATGCGGCCTCCATCTTTTTAATGCCGGTGTGGCAGGTGACTCAAGCCACCACTGGATTGTTCTTCGGGACCATGCTTCCACCAGCAAGCATCAGCACCCCAGTGCCACTACAGGAAGCTCCCAAGAAGTCGGCCTTCGATCGACTTGCAACCACCACGGCCTATCTCAATGGGTCGTCTAAGTCTGCCACATCAGCCTTCAACAATCTGGGCCGAAGCTCAAGTGGGCTCGCAAAGAGGCCCGCAATACCTGAAGGGGTTATCCCAAAACGGATGGTCCTCCCAACTCCTCCGGCAGGCGAAGTCGTCAAAAGTGCTTCCCCTACCAGGAAGTCGGCCTTCGAAAGATTGACCATTCCCTCTCAACGGACGTTGGTCTTGTTGGGTTACCCTTGCACCTAGTCTAGGGTTTCATAGCATCACTCATGCTCTTTTAAAATTTAGAGAGGTGCAAACCTAACTAACTATGAATCTTGCTAGAATTTCTAGGGTAACAAATTTGTATCACATAAAAATAAGAAAAGAGATGAGGAGTACAACCTTTGTATTCCATTCCTTCGCTTCATAAGCTTCGTGTTGAGGTCCCTTCGCTGCGATCAACATGAACTCTGACTCTCGAGTGGCTCCATGAGGTAAATGAGACACCTTGCATGTAGTCTTCATGATCCAAGATGATCTACCTTGAAGAATCTCTAACCCAAGCTTACACTTCACTAAACAAGTTATTAGAGAAGTGAACACCCTAATCTAAGTGGCTAGAATAGATAAGTATGATGAAGTAGGAATTTTGCTCTCTTTTGTTTTCAAATTCTCACTTAATATCATCACAAAAGAAAAACCTAGTGAAGCTTTTTCAAGAGCTCAAGGAAGAAGAAGATGAATATCCTTTTGTGATGAATAATGAATTATTATAGTTGTGGTTACAAATCCAACCATGGGTTAAGAATAATAAAGTTAACCCTTGTAGAGAATAAACTAAAGGTTGAGGTTTGGATTGGGTTAAGAAATATCAACACCTAATATCTAAGCTAAAGACAAAAGAAAGCTTCATGAAGCTTCCTGGAAGCTTCATGCAAAAGCTAACCCTAATCCAAACCCTAACCAAATTTAAACCCTAATCCAATGTTGAATTTGTAACCCTAACATGTTACAATATTATATATCACATATATAATATATTTTGTAACAAAAGAAAATAATACAATTAACATATATCGCGTATATATCAATGTATTATCCCGTGAGAAAATGAATCAATAAAGCGAGCTTATATTAGTTAACGTAATGTAATATATCTCATATATAATATACATTAAATTATCGAATCAACACTTGATCCGATAACCCGGCTATATTACATATAACTGACTAATATAACATGTACCATTTCATCGAATCAACACTTGATCCGATGACCCGGCTATATCACATATACCCGGCCGATATCACATATCGCGAGAATAGAATACAGTATCTGATATCGTATTATTCTCGGTCCCGCACATATCTCATATGTGCTCCTACTCCATTTTGCCTGATGATCATATCTAAAGAATCGTCAATACGCCGGCAGTAGGTGATGATCATATCAAACACCCACAAGCTGCAAGCGGACAGCTAAACGTAACAGCCACCCAGATATTGAGCGATCAGAAGATCAACAAGCAAGCATGTACATTCTCCTGTGAATCCAATCAGTAACACTACCGTACAGTCCGGTCTCCTCGTTTGATATGTCGCATATCCAGTCTAGGGGTAGTAAACGTCAGACCCCAGTAACCGATAAGTCGTGTCGATGTAAGACTTATAACGGGTCGAGAAACTACTGATAACTCCTACCAGTAGTACTCCATATCATCCCTGGCCAGGGACTTCCAGTTATAGCCAATCGAACACAGCACAACATCAACTCCTTATACTGGGAGAGACAAAACCCCTCCTATTGCTCATTGTCTCCATGTGATTCGGGACTGTACCCAAAAGCCACCGTTTTGCACGCCCTCTTGGACGTGGTAAGGTGGAAATCAAAGCACAGTGGAAATCACACAAGATTCTATGACGATCTCGGGTCTACAGACTAACCTGTACCAGTGTCACCGGAGAACTGCTATCTGACGATAGGTATAATACCATCTAGGTGTCACGACCCAAAATTTGGCCCGTAACCAGCTCTTAAACTACGTAACGTGTACAGTCGTACGCAACTCAAGTAAGCCGAAACCCAGAAATCTAAACCACCCAAATCTGGATCAATGGAGAAAAACATAGTTTTAACCTTTGGAAAATAACAAGTAAAAAGTCTAACTCTAGTTTTCTTTCTTGAAAATTTCGGCAACACCTCCTTTGTAAAAACTAGCCCCGAAAATGGGTACAACACAGATAATATATAAAGCACCCCAAACAGGAGCAAAATCACGCCCAACGGCGGAGATAATCACCACATCAAGTATACGGCGCCGAAGCGAAGAATATAAAGGAAAACTGCAATAAGAAATAAACTTCCCAACATAACCGGCTCCCACGAGCTCAGCACCCAAAGTAACCATAAATAATACAACACCGAATGCTCACAAGTCGTCTCTAAGTCATATACAAACAGTGGTAGATGGAGAATACTAGATCCAACAAAAGATATACAATGTACAGGCAGATAACCGCAAACCCACCTAAAAGCAAAGGCCTCACTGCCTAACGTAGCGGTATCCGCAAAAGTAGAGATGATAAGACGCCCTGCCGCGACTACTCTGAGGGTAAGTCCTACAAAACACTGTGGCACAACGGGGGTGAGTTGCCAACTCGTGAATAGTAAATAACATCATACTGTAATCGCAGGTATGCACGAACAGCGATCTATCTATCACATGTAATTCAATAGCATAAGTATGATAAGTGAATATGCAACAATCATGTAAAGGTACATCATCAGGGTACTACAACTATATGAAACAATGCATAACAACAATAATCCTGAGTGTGTGGGATGATACAATAAAATCTTATGCAAAATCATCGGCATGGAAAAACACCAGTGTCCCTCACTGACACATCAAATCCCAAATCCTCAGGCACCGCATCCACAGATCGGCCCTCACATCCTGTAAGTCTCATGGAACCTGAGTATCACACATCGACACCCGAAACATCATGAAAACATATCCCTATGTGTATATATATATATATGTATATAAATATAAGGATATCAACTCCGTACGTCCACCGACGATACGTAAAAATCATGAAAACCTGAGTGTCTAACACCGACACTCAAAACATCATGAAACCCGTATCTAGCATCGACACGTAAATCTTCATAACTTAGGCGCTGTCACCACGACTGGCCCTGACGATATGTCGTACATCACTCCGATCGATATCCCCACGATAACCGCCGAGTCTAAATACAGTCACCGGTAGGTACTTGCCCACCTTCCAGGCTCATCGTCTGTACCACGAACATCTTGCCGAGGGGAAGCGTACCGGGCCCCACTATGTACCCGCACATGGCCCACTCACTCCTCGTATCGGGTATATATCACAAATCTCATAACCGAGAAATCTCATGGTGGACGCATCAAATATCATATCAAGAGAAACCGGGTTTTCAAACAATACATAGTTTCTTGAAAATACCCCCACTGTTCTCAAATCCATAAATCATATGAAATCCATATCTCAGTGCGTAAATCCATATAAAACTGATATATGCAACATAAAACATCAATATGAGCATATAAAGGGAAAACCGCTCTTTTAAATGAATCCAGCTTTTAAAATATATCTTGCGGTTCACAAAATCCTCCGAAAACAAATGCAGCATCATATGATGTGTACATGTAAGTGTAGCAAGGTTAAGTATCTACATGTAAGCAAGTATGTTTGATGCATTTCATAAGCGCAATGATCAACAACTCAATATCACATATCAAAACAATACCACTTGGGGTACATACAACTACAGCGAAAATATGCGGGTGTACATGTCAATATGTGTGTATGATATACATGTAGCTGTAATAGACTATGTGGGTGTACATGTCAATATGTATACAAGATGTACAAGTAGTTATAGTAAGGTATACGTGAAATGGAATAAGGGTCACTACCTCAACTATTCCTGCCCGATACAATATCACGTATGTATGTGTCCTCAGTATTTCATATGCATAATAGAATAAGAGTTACTGCTCCAAACATTCCTATCTACTACCATATCACGTTTGTAGGTGTTTGTGCGTGTCATGGCAATTACAGACGGTGTGGGTGTAGCATACAATTTAGTGCTCGTGCAACATGAACCGTCAGTAATGTGTTATATCTAAAGGTACGAGTCAGGTACAACAGATAATGCTATGCAATGACATTCATATTAAAGTAACTAATAAGCAAATACATGCAGCTATCATATCATATCCGCCCCTACGCATAACGCTATACGGGCGATTTCCCCGTAGATGTTAAATCTACTCACCAAAGGTCTCCAGCTATGAAAATCCGACCACCTGCTTCCCCTTGTTCGCAGCGGCCGAAGTCCCCGCTTGTGACGCTATATTTTCACAAACACAAAAAATAGTGCAAACAACTTTGAAATCGACCAAAACAATGTAAAACTACGTATTAAATAACGCACCAACACTAAACTAACTCGCGAGTGTAAGTCCAATGGCTAACGTGCGTAACGATACCACAAAACCTACCCAAGTACAACAGCTGCACAAGATCATGATTCGTGTCGCAACACGTAACATGCGGACTCAAAACACTAGATTATAGGTAAACGATCCCAGATTTTGCATACTGCAATTACTAAAGAAGTAAACTGTACCAAACACCCCTTACCAACAGCAGACAACTACCCATAAAAGCCTAACCCCAGCACCATCCTACAAAGCCGGCGTCGTCGGAATTCTCCATAGAGGTCGCCGGCCCCAGCCGGTAGGGTAGTCCCGTGTCTCAGATGGTGCTCCAGGGTCACTAGTATATCACTATAATTTTGTTTGGTCACACACTAAAATTTCCAGAACACAGTAGTTCACAGAGGCTCTAAAAGACACTAAAAACCCGATATTGCACAAATCGATATATTTAGGGTTCTACGCTACAACCAACGACCTAAATAACATAAAAACTCCTAATTATCATATTAGGGATTATACCTATCAACTTTGCTCACAAGCTCCAAGCTTTCCTAGTTCCCAAGTGATCAAAGAGCAGAACAAGGACTTGGTGTATTTTTTTGGAGATTTTTGAGTTTGGATTGATGAAAAATGAGTTTGGAGATTTTTGAGTTTGGATTGATGAAAAATGAGAAGGAAATGATCAAGAGCAGTAGAGAGAGAGAGAGAGAGAGAGATTCGGCCAAGTGAAGAGGGGAGGGTTTTGTGAGGAATTACCTAGCAATTTCCAATATTAAATGCAATTTAATGCATTCACACACACTTGCACACATGCATGCACCTCAATTCTTTTCTTTTCTTTTAATCCAATAAAACCTAACCTCCACACAAATATCTAGATACCAAGTGAAGGGTTTTGGTTTTACCCAAACTTAATTGTTGAAAAGATACAAAAGAGAAATTTTCCCAAAATGTGAATACCGCATTAAAATTATATTAAAATTGAGAAAAATTCAAATTGAACCAAAACGTCCCATATACCCCCAAAGCTTGCGCACTAGCTTTATTTTAACTAAACTAGGTGCTGGCAAGTCTATATGGTCGTTTGAACACAGTCGGGTCAAAACGGAAAATACCGACAATTTAACCCTAAAGCGGAAAAATTCGCATAACGAATTCTAAAACGTTACAATCTCCCCGTTATAGAAATTCGGTCCCCGAATTAAAATTTCATACTGAGCGTACCTTCAAAGAGATGAGGGAATTTCTTCCGCATCTCGCTCTCGGCCTCCCAAGTGATCTCCTCACCAGTAGGGCTACGCCATAGAACCGTCACAAATGGCAAGACCCTTGACCGAAGTTTCTTCACCTGCCGATCCAAAATAACTACCGGCTGCTCAGTGAACGAAAGATCGCGCTCAAACTGAACAGTCTCGTGCTGAATCATGTGAGAAGGATCATGAAGGTATCTACGAAGTATCAACACATGGAATACAGGGTGAACATCCGGAAAATTGGGCGGGAGTGTTAGTGTATATGCCCTAGAGGCCATTACTGTATCATACTAGCTTGTATATTACTTGATGGAAGCTTAGGATATTCACAGTTGTATAGACAATCTTGCTCAAAATGGTAGTATGCTACTTGGTTTGTCTCTACTTCAATATGTGCATGTGTTTCTTATAGCATATCGCTTATATACATATTAGTAGAGCCCTTAGGATCTTTGCTTGATTACCAGCGTTGTGATGGCGCTCACACTCATGGGGGTTGGGTAATCCATAAGCACATCCTTATACAGGTCCCTAGTCGTAGGACTATCGAGACAGGGCATCGATACTCCGGAGTAGACTAGCGTATGCGCTTCTCATCCCAGCGGGGGAGACGGTCTGTCCCACAGCCGTCAGTACGTCGTACTTGAGATAGTATGCGGGTGCTCGTTAGGTTACGAGTACACTGGACAGGACTCATCGGGAACTGTTGGTTGGTATTATACCTATCGTCAGTTATAAGTTCCCAGGTGACATGAGTACAGCTTAGTCCGCCGACTTGACACTGTCACTTCGCCTCGAGTGTGTTCCCACTGTACTTAGATTACTACCCTACCACGGCTCAAAGGAGTCGTGCAAACAGGTAGTAGTTGGGTGCAGTCCCGAAGCACTTGGAGGCAGTGACGGTTAGACAGGATTCGTCTCTCCCGGTATTGGTGGTTGACATCGCGCTGTGTCTAGGAGAGCCATTACACGAGTAGTCCCTGGCCAGGGCAACCGAGATATACTGGTAGGTTTTCAGTGTTATCTCAGGGTGTTTTGGGCTACACTCCGACACGACCTGTACCGCTATTAGGGGACTGACGTTCACCGCCCCCTAGGCCCGCCATGCGATGTATCAGACGAACAGACCGGACTGTACGGAGATTGTCACATACAGGCTCAGTAGGAGTTCGGATGGGTTTACCTCATCGGCCTTCTTATCGACATCTACCTGGGGACCGTTACGTACAGCTAGTGCCGCTTGCGGTCTGTGGTTAAACCCACTGCCAGCGTAGTGTCGAGTCTTTAGAGTCCCACACAGAGAGTTTCCCTGCATTGAGCGAAACGTGTAGAGGCCGTATGGTTTTACGGTAGGGCTACGATCACTTACGTGCACTTGTGTGCGTATGCTGTTCGGGCAGGCAATACTAGTGGGCTTTGGTTTAAGCCAGATCCTAGTGTTGCACAGATGGATTTGATTTGTCTTCTGTGCATTCGCATTCTACGGAATGCGGATGCGGGTGTGTATGCACAGTTTTGAGGAGCGATGAAGGAGGTGGTGCCTCATTAGGGTTTTGACAGATGGTTCGGTCAAAACCATTATGAGCCGGGGACATTATTTACTAATCCTCTTATTGATAATTTTGTTGTGGCTAATTGCATTGACCATTTGACCATCTTGACTTTGTTGACCGTTTGACCAAAGTTGACTAAGATCTTCTTGAAAGATCGAAAGTATTCTTTGGTTTTCTTTTTATTTTTGTTATGATAATGGTCATGTCATTTGTAGCCATCAACATTTTCATGATGGGATTAGTAATGATGAAAATGAGTATTATTGCAACCATGGTTGGGTTTTCTCTTGGTTAAGCTTTTCATTTGTGATTTCTCATTCTCTCTCATAGAAAAGAAATGAGAAACATTTCCATGGTTGCTCCTCCTTCTTCCTCCTCTTAATTCTTCCTTTGATCTCATGTGTTGAGAGAAAAAGGATTCCACAAGACAAACACATCCATACATCTCCTCTATACATTCTAGGGCTTCTTGACTAGCAATCACTTTGCCCTAGTTGCCTCGGCTTGAGGCGGAGCTTAGTGTACATCTCTCGGGTGGATCGTCTTCGACTCAAGAAGGCCGCGGAGGTACCCAAGGTCCGGATCGACACTTGGAGCTTGGATGGACGAGCGGGACAGCGGAATGAAGACCCGAAGGACCGGTTTCGTGAGGTATACTTTCTATAGCATAGTAGTTAAACCTCTTAGTGTTTACTAGTTTCTAGTTTAGCAAAGATCTGACTTTTAGTCCATGTTGCCTTGCGCCAAAATTATTGTTTTTCGCCGTTTCCGCCTCCCCGTAAGAACCGGGGTGAGCAACGTGGACTTACAGTGCTATCAGAGCCAGGCTAAATATAAACTAGTAAGTTAGCAAAGTGTTAAGAACATCGATCGGAAAAAAGTCGCAAAACACATCCGCAAAACCACAGCTTTCTGTTGATTTTTTTCTGCTCTAAAAATAAAAAATCATAATTCAAAAATCGTCTCAGGGTTTTGTGAAAACACTGAAGAAAAACGATCCAGTGATTTGATCAAACGACCGCGGTTCCGCGGCAATGACATGCTCATTGCCGCGGTTCCGCCGCCGTTTTGACTCGGCACTGGATCGGGTTTTGTGCAGTGTTTTAGTTTGGGTGTTTTGGGATTTTTAATGCATGTTTTTTCCACCCAGATTTTCCAGAGAGCAAATTGACTTTTGGGGTGGTTAAAAATCCGTATTTTGATCGATATTCCGTAGACTTTGGCTAATGGATATTATCTGTGATGTGATATATGTATTGAACGTCCACTAATCGCTATAAGTCGATTAGTGGGGGTTATACATATCTGTGATCTGTAATGTTGATGGTTTGTGGATATGAACTCGGTGGATTGTCGCGGATGAATAGCCGGGAATGGGTGTGAGATGAGAGTTTCTTTTTCTTTCATTCATTGTAAAAGTTGTAAATTGATGTAATATTATTTGTATGGCCGCACAACCGGGTCGGGGTTGTAGCCGTCATTGTACAATTTCTTTTTACTGTTTTTGCTCCTAGGATAGACCCAAGGTGGGGTGCACAAACTACCGGGTATCCCGAAGTGCCGAGTGGCCTACTCACGGTGTTGAGGAAGGTTTCTTCGCTTCAGGTACTTGGCGGGTAGTTTGCCGCACCCGTAGGGGTCTTGGGTGGGGTTTTGGCTATTCATCGCAACCGTGTAATCCGCTTTTCGTTACAGGCTCGTACGGAATGCGGATTCCTAGTATATCCAAAGTGTTCATCTGTGATCTGTAATGTCTATCATTGCTGTATATCTATATATGATATCTATTTAGGCGTTGCTTATGTTTTACAGCCGCGCTAGCCCAGCCCCCGCTCTGTCGTTAGTTAAGTAACCTAACGGGTGATGACGGGGCCCCGTGGCGAATGCGAATGGCATAAGCGTACGTCATATTTTGGTTGTTTTCTGCAATGGTAGGATTAAATTATGGGACGCATTAAAAGAACTAATGCAAGAAAATAAACCAAGTAAGAGTCGTTGGAACACTTTGAAAACCACTCGGTTCTTTTCAAAAACAAGCATTTTAAACGCGGAGCTTGAACCACTCCTTTTAAAAGCTATCTCGTTCCATCGACTATATCAAGTTCACTACGTTCACGGTTTCACCAAAACCATTCGTAGCCCTCCGTCATTTCGGTTAAATATTCAGTAGTATTCAAGCTATGTATTTTGACCTTCGTCAAGGCATAGTGATTGGTAGCTGCTGAATATTTATCTGTAGCATAGATAGATGCGTTGGTTTGGGACAGTCGTACTACTATTTTGGCCTTCGTCAAGGGTATGTACGGGTGGGTTCAAATTAACCTGGATAATGACGGGTAGAACTTGACATGTGACTTATGATATGTTGGCCTTCGTCAAGATCATAAGAGCATGGGGCAAAAATCCACATCGGGAGTTTCATAAGCACTGAAACTTGCTAGCGCTGCATACCATTTGGAGTGTGATGATTCTGGTAGGATTCCTTCGGTTTTATCACACGATGATATTTGGATCCCGATCCTACTGTGAGTATTTGCTACTCCTCGGTAACTTTTTCACTTAACGATCAATGCTATAAACCAAGTAGGTGTCAAGAAAGGTGTTAGCGGGGCTACGCCCCTAGGGAAAAGAGGTTCTTAAATTAAGGAACTTCGCGAAAGCGTTGGAAAACCTCCCTCGAAGTACCGACACTGGCCTGGCTGAACGGTTAAGCAAGTATTGTACGGTGAGATTGATCCTGACTAATTCGTCCTTTATGGTTTGAGGAGGGATTCGAGAGACAGTGGGAGCCATCCTGTTTAGATAAATTAAAAACCAATCTAAACTTGCAAGAGCATCATGCTGAGCGTTTTCTTCTCTCTCTCTTAATTGCAGCGACCCTGTGACCGCACCTAGGTTACATCTAGATAATAAAATGACTGAATCTGACTGTTTTGACTGGCAAAGGTCTGTCCAGATGTCCATTGCCCAGGACAAGCTGGAACACCTCTTGACTGATCCAACCCCTGCCGTCTCAGGTCCAGTTTCCCCTGTCACGGATATTGATATTCGTAGGACATCGGAAGAAGACTGTGCGAAAGCCAAGTGCCTCGTGTTAGCCTCAGTTGATGGTGTATACCAGAGGCAGCACGAGAAGATGGACTCAGCTTCTATCTTCCTCCATAATAAAGTTTTAAATGGAGAGCAATCTCGTATCACAAGATATGAGACCTTGAACGAATTGCTTCCAGCGAGGTTGGCTATCGGGTCATCTGTAGGGGGCAACGTCCTTACAGAGACCAGCTCTTTTGAGCTCTCGGACCTGCGGACCACGTTGAAGAACAGGTCAGATGCTGACTCAGTTCAACAGTCTCTACCTACTACCCTAAAGGAAACTAGGGAAGTAGAAAGAAAGGGAAGGGCAGAAGTTTCGGGACTGGATGTAGTAAAAGAGGGATGTTCCTATTGTAACGGGAATGAACATGGGCAGAAGGATTGCAGGGCTTGCAAAGCCAGTAGCCAGAATTCGAAGCATGTTGTGGCTTCGGCTTCGGGTGTGTTTGTAATAGAGAACTGTATGTCAGTTAACCCTACTTCCTGGGTATTGGATACCGGATCAGGATCTCATATCTGTAATGCGTTACAGGCTCTGAGAAACCGTAAGGTTATCAGGAAAGGTGATATGACTGTCAGGGTTGCTAACGGAATGAGCATGTATGCTGTATCCGTAGAGGAATATCATCTAGGACTGACAACTGGGCAGATATTGATTCTGCGTGACTGTTTTTATGTACCAGGTGCGACTTGTAACATCATATCTGTATCCTTACTTTCTAAGGAAGGATATGATTTTACTTTTGTAAGCGATGTAGTAAACATCCACCTAAATCAAGTACTGATTGGGTCAGGTACATTGAAATACGGTATATACGTTTTGAATCAAGCTCAGGTCTTCAGTGTCCAGAACACACTTAAAAGAAAGTCTCCGGAATTAAATCAGGCTTTCTTATGGCATTGTAGACTGGGTCACATTAATGAGACACGGTTAACAAAGTTACATAAAGAAGGATACTTGGATCCGTTCGAGTATCAGTCTTATGCCACTTGTGAATCTTGTCTCATAGGAAAGATGATAAAGACTCCGTTCACTGGACACGGAGAAAGAGCAGGTGAGCTCTTGGGACTCATACACAGTGATGTGTGTGGTCTAATGTCTACACATGCGCGAAGTGGTTATTCATACTTCATTACTTTCACAGATGATTTCTCTAGGTATGGGCATGTCTTCTTGATGAAGCACAAATCCGAGGCCTTTGAGAAATTTCAGGAATATAAGAATGAAGTTGAAAAACAAACAGGCAAAAGTATCAAGACACTAAGATCTGATCGAGGTGGTGAATACTTAAGTGCCGAGTTTCTAGGTTACTTAAAAGAGAATGGAATTCTCTCTCAGCTTACTCCTCCATACACACCACAACACAACGGTGTATCGGAAAGGAGGAATCGAACCCTATTAGATATGGTTCGATCCATGATGAGTAAGGCTGAGTTGCCGCGATCCTTCTGGGGTTATGCACTAGAATCAGCTGCATATCTCTTGAACAAGGTTCCCTCCAAGACTGTGCCTACCACACCATATGAGATGTGGTGTGGGAAGAAACCCTGTCTTAAGTATCTGAAGATATGGGGATGTCCAGCTTTTGTAAAAAACCAGCATGCGGACAAGCTCGAGGCACGCTCAGTACCGTGTAAGTTTGTGGGATACCCAAAGAACTCCAGGGGGTATTTTTTCTATTACGCAGAGGAACAAAAGGTTTTTGTTTATCGTCATGCCCACTTTCTGGAACATCAGTTTTTAGAAAAAGAAGTAAGTGGGAGCGTAATAGAACTGGAAGAAATTCCAGAACCACAAACTATTACTGAAAGCTTGGAAGAACCAGAAGTTTCAAGAGAACAGGACATCCCTGCGCCACTCCGCAGGAGTAGTAGGCAGTCTCATCCGCCCGAGAGATACTACGGTTTTCTCATAGACGGGGATAGAGAGGATTGCACCATGGATTATGGTGAGCCTACTAGCTTCCAGCAAGCCATTCAGAGCGGCGACTCGGTAAAATGGCTGGATGCAATGCGGGCCGAGATGGAGTCTATGTACACCAACAATGTTTGGACTTTGGACTTTGCTCCAGAAGGGGTAAAACCCGTAGGCTGCAAATGGATCTTCAGAAAGAAGATTGGTGTAGATGGGCAGGTTGAGACCTATAAAGCTAGACTTGTAGCAAAGGGTTTTCGTCAAAGACCTGGTTTGGACTATGACGAGACCTTTTCTCCAGTGGCTATGCTGAAATCCATTCGGATCCTTCTTTCCATTGCTGCCTTCCACGATTATGAATCTGGCAGATGGACGTAAAGACGGCTTTTCTAAATGAAAATTTAGAAGAGTGCGTCTATATGGATCAGCCAGAAGGATTCATTCAGAGTGGGAGCAGCGGTAGAGTGTGCAAGTTGCTAAAGTCCATCTATGGACTTAAGCAGGCATCACGGAGTTGGAACATCTGCTTTGATGATACTGTCAAAGAATTCGACTTTATCAAAAACCCAGATGAACCATGCATTTACAGTAAGATTGTAGGGAGAACTGTAGTATTCCTCGTCTTGTACGTGGATGACATTCTCCTAATAGGAAATGATATTCCTATGCTACAGTCAGTCAAAGGATTCTTGTCGCAGAGGTTCTCCATGAAGGACCTGGGCGATGCCAACTACATTCTGGGGATCCAGATCTATCGTGATAGATCTAAAAGGATGGTGGGACTTTCACAGTCAAGGTACATCGACACCATACTGAAAAGGTTCAGTATGGAAGATTCCAAGCGCGGTAATCTACCGGCTTGTCACGGGATCACCCTCTCCAAAGAGATGTCTCCCAAGACTGATTTGGAAAGGGATCGCATGTCTATTATACCCTACGCTTCTGCGGTAGGCTCTATAATGTATGCGATGTTGTGTACCAGACCAGATGTAGCATACGGATTGAGCGTTGTAAGCCGGTATCAGTCGAACCCAGGGGAGAAACACTGGATTGCGGTAAAGAACATTCTCAAGTACCCGAGAAGGACTAAGGAGATGTTCTTGGTGTATGGCGGAAAAGACCTCCAGCTTGAGGCCTTTGCTGACTCCAGCTTCCAGAGTGACAAGGATGACTCCAAGTCCATGTCGGGTTATGTCTTTACCCTCAATGGAGGGGCGGTTTGCTGGAAGAGTTCCAAGCAGGAGACCGTTGCAGACTCAACTATGGAAGCGGAGTACATAGCTGCTTGCGATGCCGCAAAGGAAGCTGTCTGGATGAAGAAGTTCCTCACGGAGCTTCAGGTGGTTCCTACCATTGTAGATCCAATACCGCTGTATTGCGACAACAACGGAGCTATAGCTTTAGCGAAGGAACCCAGGTCCCATCAGAAGTCCAGGCACATTTTGAGGCGGTACCACCTGATCAGGGAGATCGTAGATCGCCAGGAGATCGAGGTGAAGAGAGTAAATACGGAGAACAACACTGCAGATCCACTCACGAAGGCCCTACCCCAGACTCGGTTCGAGCGGCTGATCGAGATGATAGGTCTTCGATACGCCAGTACATGGCCTTAGTGCAAGTGGGAGATTGTTAGTGTATATGCCCTAGAGGCCATTACTGTATCATACTAGCTTGTATATTACTTGATGGAAGCTTGGGATATTCACAGTTGTATAGACAATCTTGCTCAAAATGGTAGTATGCTAATTGGTTTGTCTCTACTTCAATATGTGCATGTGTTTCTTATAGAATATCGCTTATATACATATTAGTAGAGCCCTTAGGATCTTTGCTTGATTACCAGCGTTGTGATGGCGCTCACACTCGTGGGGGCTGGGTAATCCATAAGCAACTCCTTATACAGGTCCCTAGTCGTAGGACTATCGAGACAGGGCATCGATACTCCGGAGTAGACTAGCGTATGCGCTTCTCATCCCAGAGGGGGAGACGGTCTGTCCCACAGCCGTCAGTACGTCGTACTTGAGATAGTATGCGGGTGCTCATTAGGTTACGAGTACACTGGACAGGACTCGTCGGGAACTGTTGGTTGGTATTATACCTATCGTCAGTTATCAGTTCCCAGGTGACATGAGTACAACTTAGTCCGCCGACTTGACACTGTCACTTCGCCTCGAGTGTGTTCCCACTGTACTTAGATTACTACCCTACCACGGCTCAAAGGAGTCGTGCAAACAGGTAGTAGTTGGGTGCAGTCCCGAAGCACTTGGAGGCAGTGACGGTTAGACAGGATTCGTCTCTCCCGGTATTGGGGGTTGACATCGCGCTGTGTCTAGGAGAGCCATTACACGAGTAGTCCCTGGCCAGGGCAAGCGAGATATACTGGTAGGTTTCCAGTGTTATCTCAGGGTGTTTTGGGCTACACTCCGACACGACTTGTACCGCTATTAGAGGACTGACGTTCACCACCCCCTAGGCCCGCCATGCGATGTATCAGACAAACAGACCGGACTGTACGGAGATTGTCACATACAGGCTCAGTAGGAGTTCAGATGGGTTTACCTCATCGGCCTTCTTATCGACATCTACCTGGAGACTGTTACGTACAGCTAGTGCCGCCTGCGGTCTGTGGTTAAACCCACTGCCAGCGTAGTGTCGAGTCTTTAGAGTCCCACACAGAGAGTTTCCCTGCATTGAGCGAAACGTGTAGAGGCCGTATGGTTTTACGGTAGGGCTACGATCACTTACGTGCACTTATGTGCGTATGCTGTTCGGGCAGGCAATACTAGTAGGCTTTGGTTTAAGCCAGATCCTAGTGTTGCACAGATGGATTTGATTTGTCTTCTGTGCATTCGCATTCTACGGAATGCGGATGCGGGTGTGTATGCACAGTTTTGAGGAGCGATGAAGGAGGTGGTGCCTCATTAGGGTTTTGACAGATGGTTCGGTCAAAACCATTATGAGCCGGGGACATTATTTACTAATCCTCTTATTGATAATTTTGTTGTGGCTAATTGCATTGACCATTTGACCATCTTGACTTTGTTGACCGTTTGACCAAAGTTGACTAAGATCTTCTTGAAAGATCGAAAGTATTCTTTGGTTTTCTTTTTCTTTTTGTTATGATAATGGTCATGTCATTTGTAGCCATCAACTTTTTCATGATGGGATTAGTAATGATGAAAATAAGTATTATTGCAACGATGGTTGGGTTTTCTCTTGGTTAAGCTTTTCATTTGTGATTTCTCATTCTCTCTCATAGAAAAGAAATGAGAAACATTTCCATGGTTGCTCCTCCTTCTTCCTCCTCTTGATTCTTCCTTTGATCTCATGTGTTGAGAGAAAAAGGATTTCACAAGACAAACACATCCATACATCTCCTCTATACATTCTAGGGCTTCTTGACTAGCAATCACTTTGCCCTAGTTGCCTCGGCTTGAAGCGGAGCTTAGTGTACATCTCTCGGGTGGATCGTCTTCGACTCAAGAAGGCCGTAGAGGTACCCAAGGTCCGGATCGACACTTGGAGCTTGGATGGACGAGCGGGACAGTGGAATGAAGACCCGAAGGACCGGTTTCGTGAGGTATACTTTCTACAGCATAGTAGTTAAATCTCTTAGTGTTTACTAGTTTCTAGTTTAGCAAAGATCCGACTTTTAGTCCATGTTGCATTGCGCCAAAATTATTTTTTTCGCCGTTTCCGCCTCCCCGTAAGAACCGGGGTGAGCAACGTGGACTTACAGGGAGCGCCAAACGATAAGCAACAGAACCCACTCGCTCAAGGATCTCGAAAGGACCTATAAATCTGGGACTGAGCTTCCCCCTCTTCCCAAATCGCATAACGCCCTTCATCAGAGAAATCCTCAGGAATACATGATCCCCCACCATGAACTCAAGTCTGCGAAGACGGTCGGCATAAGACTTCTACCTGCACTGGGCTGCTCTCATCCTGTCCTGAATCAGCTGGATCTTCTCCGTGGTCTCCTGAACTAGCTGGGGTCCCAAAACTCGACTCTCACTAAGCTCGGTCCAACAGATTGGCGATCGACACTTCCTACCATATAAAGCCTCAAAAGGTGCCATCTGAATAGTCTCCTGAAAGCTGTTGTTGTAGGAGAACTCAATCAACGGCAAGTGACGATCCCAACTGCCACCAAAATCTAGCACACATGCACGGAGCATATCCTCCAGAGTCTGAATAGTCTGCTCCGACTGACCATCGGTCTGTGGATGAAAAGCGGTACTAAAACTCAACCGGGTACCCAATGCTCCCTGAAGCTTCTGCCAAAGACAGCTAGTAAACCGGGCGCCTCTGTCGGATACAATGCATGTAGGAACACCGTGCAAACACACAATCTCATCTATATAAAGCTGCGCATACTGAGCATACCCGAAAGTGGCCTTCACTAGAAGGAAGTGAGCCGCTTTCGTCAACCGGTCAACAATCACCCAAATGGAGTCATACCCCCCACTGGTCCTGGGTAGACCCACAATGAAGTCTATGAAAATCTGCTCCTATTTCCACTCCGGAATGGGTAAAGGCTGCAACTCTCCAGCCGGTTACTGGTGCTCAGCCTTGACTTGCTGACAAGTCAGGCACCTCGAAACGAAGTCCGAAATATCACGTTTCATCCCTTCCCACCAATAAAAGTATCTCAAGTCACAGTACATCTTGGTGGAACCTGGATGAACGCTAAAGGCCGACTGATGTGCCTGCTCTAGGATCTCGTGTCTCAACCCATCAGCATTTGGTACACAAGCGAATCCCGCATCGTAGCATACCCTGGTCATCAATCACAAACTCCGAAACTGTACCCTGTCGAACAAGCTCAAGAATCTCAGACAAACGGGCATCACTGGGTTGCGCCTCACGGATACGATCAAATAGCAGTGGACGGGCGCGGACATGAGAAAACTGTCCCCCAGTGGGGGTGAACTCGAACTGCACTCTACCATCACACAAGAGCTGCCAATCTGCAGATGACTGACGCTGAACTGCGCTCAAATTGGACAAGCTACCCCCGGGCCTACGACTCAAAGCATCAGCCACCACATTCGCCTTGCCCGGGTGATAAAGGATCTCACAATCATAATCCTTCACTAACTCCATCCATCGGCTTAGTCTCAGGTTCAGATCCCACTGCTGGAAGATATACTTCAAGCTCTTGTGATCTGTGAAGATCTGACATGACTCCCCGTACAAGTAGTGTCTCCAAATCTTCAACGCAAAGACCACCGCGGCCATCTCAAGATCGTGAGTGGGGTAATTCTGCTCGTGATTCTTCAGCTGCCTAGAAGCGTAAGAAATCACTCTATCGTGCTGCATCAAAACACAGCCGAGCCCCACTCGAGAAGCATCACAATAAACAACATAGCCGCCTGATCCAGAAGGTAAAGAAAGAACTGATGCTGTCGTCAACCAAGTCTTCAACTGCTGAAAACTCTGCTCGCACGCATCAGTCCAGAGAAAAGGAACTCCTTTCCGGGTCAGTCCCGTCAGCGGTGCAGCGATACTCGAGAAATCCTGCACAAAACGGCGATAAGAACCAGCTAAGCCCAAAAAGCTGCGGACCTCAGTCACCGATACAGGTTTGGTCCAAAGCTGTACAGCCTCTATCTTCCTCGGGACTATAAGAATATCATCACCAGTCACCATATGACCTAGGAAGTCAACACTATCAAGCCAAAATACGCACTTTGAGAATTTAGCATACAGCTGGTGCTCTCTCAAAATCTACAAAGCAATCCTAAAGTGCTGCTCATGCTCCTCACGACTCCTAGAGTAGACCAGTATGTCATCAATAAACACTATAATAAACTGGTCGAGGAATGGCCTGAAAATCCGGTTCATCAGATCCATGAACGCTGCTGGCGTATTGGTGAGTCCAAACGACATCACCAAAAACTCATAATGCCCATAGCGCATACGAAAAGCAATCTTCGGAATGTCATCATTCCGAACCCGCAACTGATGATAACCCGAACGTAAATCAATCTTAGAAAAATGTCTCGCGCCCTGAAGCTGATCAAATAAATCGTCAATGCGGGGTAAAGGATACCTGTTCTGCACCGTAACTCGGTTCAACTGACGATAATCCACACATAGCCTCAAGCTGTCGTCCTTCTTCTTGACGAACAGAACAGGAGCTCCCCACGGCGAAACACTCGGACGCATAAGTCCCAAATCAAGCAACTCTTGCAATTGATCTTTAAGCTCTCTAAGCTCTGCCGGAGCCATCCGATAAGGCGGCATAGAAATAGGCTCCGTGCCAGGAATCAGATCAAAGCAAAACTCAATATCACACTCTGGCGGCAACCCAGGTAACTCATCGGGAAAGACATCGGGAAACTCTAGCACGGTAGAAACCTGGTCCAACGACTCCACTGTGGCTCCAGTATCATGAATGAAAGCCAAGAATCCCCGACATCCCCTCCTCAAAAGCCGACTAGCGTACAAAACAGAAATCAAACTGTGAGGGGTGGCACCACGGTCCCCCTGCACAACAAACACTGACTCGGCGGGAAAACAAAATCTAACTGTCTTCTCTCGGCAGTACACGGACGCGTAGCAAGTAGCTAACCAGTTCATGCCCAACAAAATGTCGAAGTCCAACATCTCAAAAAGGATCAAGTCGACGGACAGATCTCTGTCTCCTAAACGAACAACACACGATCGGAACACGTGTCGCGAAACAAATGACTCTCCCACAGGAGTAGTCATGACGAGCGGCTGATCGAGCAAACATGACTCTCGGCCTAACCTCGACACGAAGTGCGCAGAAACATACGAATGCGTAGATCCCGGATCAAAAAGAACATGTGCATCATAAGAACATACAGAAAGGATACCTGAAACCACAGCATTGGACGCCTGAGCGTCCTGGTGAGTCAAGGCAAAAACCCGTGCCTGCCCTCTACCAGCTACTGGCTGTCCTCTGCCTCCGCCACCTTGACCTCTCAGTACGAAACCCCTGCGACCACGACCTCTCTGAACAGGAGTCTGACGCGGCACAACAACAGGAATAAGAGGCAACACTCTCTGAGGCGGAGAAGGTGGTAAGGTAACCTGGGGTACTGCTGGCCCTCTCTGACGCACCACGGTACAATCTCTCACTAGGTGCTGTAAACTGCCACATCTAAAACACCCACGTGTCGACGGCTGACCCTCCTGGGAAAAAGTACTGAACAACTGGTCACATCCCACGTCTCTGCTACCCCCAGTGTCTGATCGAACTCTGTCTCGGAATCTAAACCTCTGCCTCCTGGCTGCTATACCAGTATGAGCCCTCTTCGGATCCAGAACAACCGATGACTCAGCAAAACGCTCCTCCACCAATAGGGCTGCATCGACAGCTACCGCATACGTGTCACAATGCTGAATGCTGATGGCTAGAAACAACTGGGTAAGCAGGCTTTGAACAAACCTCTTCACCCTCATCTCCTCAGTCGCCACCAGGTACGGAGCATACACCGACAGCTCGATAAATAGCACATCATACTCAGACACCGTCATCCCCGGAGTCTGACGTAATGACTCAAATTTGCGCGCTCGCGCATCCCTGACGCTTGGTGGAAGAAAACGGGCAAGAAACGACATCACAAACTCATCCCAGGGCATAGGAGCAAGATCCACGGCTCTGCCCTTCTCCAAGGACTCACACCACTTCTAGGCCAGACCCTCCAGCCGGAAACTCGCAAACTCTACCCACCTCTCGTCGGAGCATCAGAGCGAACGACAAATCCTGGCCATCCGGTCGATAAACGACTGCGGATCCTCAGTAACATCTGTGCCAGTAAACACCGGAGGCCTCAGCCTCATAAAATCTGTCTGTGACACAGCAATAACCTCCGGAGCTGTAACTGTGACTACCGGAACTGTAGGTACCATCGTGGTCCCTGCAACGGGTGGAACAACTGCCTGCCCCTACGCTCGGATGGTCTCTACTAAAGTCCCCACTATCTGGCGCAGATCCTGCATACCAGCTCCAATCATAGCAATGTGCTCCGGTACAACAGGCATACTACCCTGGTCAGTCTTCGCCTCAGACGAGTCAACTCAGACCTCGGCCCTCGCAGCCGCTCTCTGTGCCCTCGTAGTCTTTGGCAGCATATAAGCTGGAAATTGAAATAAGATTCGTTAAGGAAACAGGAATCGAATCACAAAGACGTATATCATCACGGAGGAATATCAATCAATAAGTCCTAAGGCCACTTAGGCGGAGAACCATGTCGTAAGTATGCCGCGGAACATACACACGCTACGTCACTCTGCTTAAGCTACCTACTCCATCATACCAATGTCATCCTACACTCCGAAAGGTAAAACCTAGCGCTCTGATACCAACTTTGTCACACCCAAAATTTGGCCGGTAACCGGCTCTTAAACTACATAACGTCTATAGGCGTACGCAATTCAAGTAAGCCGAAACCCAGAAATCTAAACCACCCAAATCTGGATCAACAGAGAAAAACATAGTTTTAACCTTTGGAAAATCACAAGTAAAAACTTTAACTCTAGTTTTCTTTCTTGAAAATTTCGGCAGCACCTCCTTTGTAAAAACTAGCCCCGAAAAAGGGTACAACACAGATAATATATAAAGCATCCCAAAGGGGAGCAAAATCATGCCCAACGGCGGAGACAATCACCACAGCAAGTATACGACGCCGAAGCGAAGAATATAAAGGAAAACTGCAATAAGAAGTAAACTTCCCAACATAACTGGCTCCCACGAGCACGGCACCCAAAGTCGCCATAAATAATACAACACCGAATCCTCACAAGTCGTCTCTAAGTCATATACAAATAGTGGTAGATAGAGAATACTAGATCCAACAAAAGATATACAATGTACAGGCAGATAACCGCAAACCCACCTAAAAGCAAAGGCCTCACTGCCTAACGCAGCGGTATGCGTAAAAGTAGAGATGATAAGACGCCCTGCCGTGACTACTCTGAGGGTAAGTCCTACAAAACACTGTGGTAGAATGGGGGTGAGTTGGCAACTCATGAATAGTAAATAACATCATACTGTAATCGCAGGTATGCACGAACAACGATCTATCTATCACATGTAATCCGATAGCATAAGTATGATAAGTGAATATGCAACAATCATGTAAAAATACATCATCAGGGTACTACAACTACATGAAACAATGCATAACAACAATAATCCTGAGTGTGTGGGATGATACAATAAAATCTCATGTAAAATCATCGGCATGGAAAAACACCAGTGTCTCTCACTGATATATCAAATCCCAAATCCTCAGGCACCGTATCCACAGATCGGCCCTCACATCCTGTAAGTCTCATAGAACCTGAGTGTCACACATCGACACCCGAAACATCATGAAAACATATCCCGATGTGTACATATATATGTATATAAATATGAGGATATCAACCCCGTACGTCCATCGACGATACGTAAAAATCATGAAAACCTGAGTGTCTAACGCCGACACTCGAAACATCATGAAACCCGTGTCTAGCATCAACACGTAAATCCTCATAACTCAGGCGCCGTCACCACAACTGGCCCTGACGATATGTCGTACATCACTCCGGTCGGTATCCCCACGATAACCGCCGAGTCCAAATACAGTCACCGGTAGGTACTTGCCCACCTTCCAGGCTCATCGTCTATACCACGAACATCTTGCCGAGGGGAACCGTACCGGGCCCCACCATGTACCCGCACACGGCCCACTCACTCCTCGTATCGGGTATATATCACAAATCTCAGAACCGAGAAATCTCATGGTGGACGCATCAAATATCATATCAAGAGAAACCGGGTTTTCAAACAATACATAGTTTCTTGAAAATACCCTCACGGTTCTCAAATCCATAAATCATATGAAATCCATATCTCAATGCATAAATTCATATAAAACTGATATATGCAACATAAAACATCAATATGAGCATATAAAGGGAAAACCGCTCTTTTAAATGAATCCAGCTTTTAAAATATATCTTGCGGTTCCCAAAATCCTCCGAAAAAAATGCAGCATCATATGAGGTGTACATGTAAGTGTAGCAAGGTTTAAGTATCTACATGTAAGGAAGTATGTATGATGTATTTCATAAGCGCAATGATCAACAATTCAATATCATATATCAAAACAATACCACTTGAGGTATATAAACTATAGCGAAAATATGCAGGTCTACATGTCAATATGTGTGCATGATATACATGTAGCTGTAATAGACTATGTGGGTGTACATGTCAATATGTATGCAAGATATACAAGTAGCTATAGTAAGGTATACGTGAAATGGAATAAGGGTCACTACCTCAACTATTTCTGCCCGATGCAATATCACGTATGTATGTGTCCTCAGTATTTCATATGCACAATAGAATAAGAGTTACTACTCCAAACATTCCTATCCACTACCATATCACGTATGTAGGTGTTTGTGCGTCTCATGGCAATTACAGACGGTGTGGGTGTAGCATACAATTTAGTGCTCGTGCAACATGAACCGTCAGTAATGTGTTATATCTAAAGGTACGAGTCAGGTACAACAGATAATGCTATGCAATGACATTCATATGAAAGTAACTAATATGCAAATACATGCAGCTATCATATCATATCCGCCCCGACGCATAACGCCATACGGACGATTTCCCCGTAGATGTTAAATCTACTCACCAAAGGTCTCCAGCTATGAAAATCCGACCACCTGCTTCGCCTTGTTCGCAGCGTCCGAAGTCCCCGCTTGCGACGCTATATTTCCACAAACACAAGAAATAGTGAAAACATCTCAGAAATCGACCAAAACAATGTAAAACTACGTATTAAATAACGCACCAACACTAAACTAACTCACGAGTGTACGTCTAATGGCTAACGTGCGTAATGATACAACAAAACCTACCCAAGTACAGTAGCTGCACAAGATCACGATTCGTGTTTTAACACGTAACACGCGGACTCAAAACACTAGATTATAAGTAAACGATCCAAGATTTTGTATACTGCAATTACTAAAAAAGTAAACAGTACCAAACACCCCTAACTAACAGCAGACAACTATCCATAAAAGCCTAACCCCAGCACCATCCTACAAAGCCGACGTCGCCGGAATTCTCCATAGAGGTCGCCGGCCCCAGCCGGTGGGGTGGTCCTCGTGTCTCAGGTGGTGCTCCAGGGTCACTAGTACATCAATATAATTTTGTTTAGTCACACACTAAAATTTCCAGAACACAGCAGTTCACAGAGGCTCTAAAAGACACTAAAAACCCGATATTGCACAAATCAATATATTAAGGGTTCTACGCTACAACCAACGAGCTAAATAACATAAAAACTTCTAATTATCAGATTAAGGATTATACCTATCAACTTTGCTCATAAGCTCCAAGCTTTCCTAGTTCCCAAGTGATCAAAGAGCAAGAACAAAGACTTGGTGTATTTTTTTGGAGATTTTTTAGTTTGGATTGATGAAAAATGAGAAGGAAATGATCAAGAGCAGTAGAGAGAGAGAGAGATTCGGCCAAGTGAAGAGGGGAGTGTTTTATGAGGAATTTGTTAGTGTATATGCCCTAGGGGCCATTATTGTATCATACTTGTATGTATATTACTTAATGGAAGCTTGGAATATTCAAAGTTGTATATACAGTCTTGTTAAAAATGGTAGTATGCTACTTGGTTTGTATCTACTTTAATATGTGCATATGTTTCTTGTAACATATCACTTATACATATTAGTAGAGCCCATAGGATCTTTACTTGATTACCAGCGTTGTGATGACAGTCACACTAGTGGGGGCTGGGTGTTCTATAAGCAACATCCTATACTTGTCCCTAGTCGTACGATTATCGAGACAGGACATCGATATTCCAGAGTAGACTAAGTGTGTACGCTTCTCATCCCAGTTGGGGAGATGGTCTGTTCCACAGCCATCAGTACGTCGTACTGGAGATAGTATACAGGTGCTCGTTAGGTTACGTGTAACCCTTCGAAAATCGTTTAGGCAGTTTTTCGGTAATCGGCTAATTTTTCGGCTTTTTCCGTAAAAAGTCAAAATTGATATTTTTCATTGTAGACCTAATTATACAAAATTTAGGTAAGATATTACTATAATTTTGTCACTAAAATGTCACTTATAATTTTCTAGTTAAATAAATTTTTTTCGTAATTAATTAATTTTTTTATTATTTTAAGCCTTTTTAAATACATTTAATTAGGGATAAATACAAATTTAATTAGGTAAATTTCTTAATTAGGAGTCTTTATAAGCTAAAATATGGTGTTAATAAAATTGTATCATGTCTTGCAAACTTTTGGTTTAAAGGGGGGAAAATTATGAAAAAAATGATGAAAAATGGGTTTTTTTGTAAAAAGGTTGAAATGAAAGCATTAAATAATAACATGATGGGTTTGTAGACCTAGAAACTTCTCCCAAAAATCCCACACATCCCCCTCAACCTGCTGGCCGACCAAAACTGCAGGAAATCCCCTCAACTCTCCTTTCATTTTGCTTCATTTTGCTATCAAAAATCCATTGAAAATTCACAAATTTCATTTTCAATTCAACACTAAACCTTAATCCACTCTCTCCTCAACCAAATTAGTTCAAAAGCTTGATGAAAGGAGGCTTTCTTGGTGACTTGACCATGCTAGGATTCAATTGGTGAGGTAAAAATTCTAAACTAGTTTGCTAACTTGTAGTTTATTTGTGCTAAAATCAAATTTCTAAGTATTAATTTAGTATAAATCCTTGTTCATGAAAAATCAAGAGAAGGTTTTGATTTTTAAAAATTAGGGTTTGTATCATAATAGTTGGATTATGTTAGGGATGGTTATCTAATTGATTAGAATGGTTAATGGTGTAATGATATGCTTGCTAAATCGATAAATTTCGATGTTTGTAACGAATCGGTAAGAAAATCGCTTACTAGATTTTTTATAGAAAATAGAATGCGTTCAATTTGCGTTAGGTTAGAAATATTATTAGCTTCGTATAGGATTATTAGAATGCGCGAACGCGGGGTTTCGTCTAGTCGGGTGGTAGTTTGTCGATTTCCCCGAAATGACGATTTTTGTTAAAGGATTGCGATTTTTCGTGCGTTTTTCCGCGCACCGAGTGCATGCTATGATTAATTTGTGAGCGTCGATATTTGTATAATGTGACTTGCATCGTTTAGGGTTATGTAATCTTATACTTGGTGTTGTGCAAATTTAGGATCGGTCGGAGAAACATCGGACACGGCGCGTAAAGGCAAAGCGGTGGCCGGATCAGATTAGCGGGGATTTCTGGTGAGTAGATATATTCATCTATGGGGGAATCGTCTGGATGGCGCGAGGCACCCCCCTAGTTAGGATTACCCTACTTTTTGCAAGATTATATTGTTAGTTAGCTTATCCATTCATGTACACTGCATACCCTTATAGCGAACAGTATGTTAAATTGCATGGACATTCATCTCTACCTATGCGATATCATTTCATAGGACACGAACACCTTACCATTGGCATATGTTGCACGCGCACTATTCATGTGACACACACGCCTTGGTAATTGACATGCCACGTGCACGATAGAACATGTTTATCTTAATATCATCACCTGCATTCATACTTGATATATGAAACTGCATCGCATGCACATATCTCGCATCATCATCATATTTACATAGAACTCTAGCCAAAATTTACATCCTACACATTGATATCATAGACATTTGTCATATATATAACATGTGGACATTATGATTTTCTTGAGGATTTCAGTTTTGCTGGGATTTCTGGATTTTTAGGGAAAACCGCAAGAATTTAACATAACCTTATATTTATCCTTTTCAAAACAAAAGTTGCGGTTTTCTCGTGATGTATGTGTCGGCCACCATGAGTTTTCATGTTTTCTGTTGGATTTCGAGACCCGATTCGAGGAGTGGATGAACCGTCTCGGGTACATGGTGGGCCCGGTATGGTACCCTGGGGCAAGAAGATCGAGTTGTAGACGATGAGCCTGGCAGGGGAAGACTACCTACCGGTGATGTCTGGCACGGCGGATATCCGGAGGATACCGACCGTTGTCGTGAGATTTATGATATGGGCCGATCCGGACTGACGGAGCCCGATATTGAGACAGATATGATTCCTTTTTGGTGTCGATGCTTGACATGGGTTTTCAGATGATTTCTTGATGATATTTAGCTATTATACAGATATTCATGTTCTAAAGTTAAGAATTCAATAACCTTAGCAGTTAAAACACTTAAAGACTTAATAATGACATTGCATACCTGTGCATGTATACTAGAGATATCATAGCACATATGGACATGCATGTTGTGGTGCATTGCGTGCATTCTTACGATTGCCTTATTAGATGTTATATTGACTCACGAGCTGGAAACTCACCCCCGTTGTGCCACAGTGTCTTGCAGGTCGGACCCGTCAGTCTTGTAGCGGCGGGCTATCTTGTCATCAGTTCCTTTTGCTCAGACTCGCGACATCGCCCGTAGGTGGGTTGCGAGTATACTTTATTTCTTTTTGCTTTATCATTGTATCTAGTATTCTCCATCTACCACTTGTATTGTATATGCGACCTAGTGATGAGACTGAGAGACTTGTATATTTGTGGTTTCTTTTGGGTCGAGCTCACTTGAGCCGACGTGTGTTTTCTGGTATTTGCATCTCTTTTATGCTCTTTTTCTTGATATTACTATTATATTGCATGTGGTTGTGATCCGTCTTGGGCGAAGAGCTAGCTCCCGCTTGGGGATGCCATTTTTATAATTACAGGTTTATTATCTTGTTGTACCCATTTTGGGGGATAGAAAATACAGGGGAGACTCTGCCGAAATTTTCGGAAATTTTTGATGTTTTAAAAAAGGATTCTATGCAACTTAATTGATTTAAAAACCATTTTCATTTAAGGTTTTCCTTCACTCTCTTTTGATTTTGGGTTAGATTTCTGGGCTTTGGCTGACTTAGGTTACGGTACGCCTTTAGACGTCTCGTAATCTAAGTGCCAGTCACGTTCCGTACTTTCGGGTCATGACAAAGTTGGTATCAGAGCGTAGGTTTTACCTTTCTGAGTGTAGGACGACCTTGGTAGATGGAGTAGGTGACTTAAGCAGAGTGGCGTAGCGTGGGTATGATCCGCGGCATACTTACGATACGGTACTCCGCCTAAGTGACCTTAGGACATAATTGCTTGTATTTCCTTTCTTGATTCCTTGCATTCCTTGATTCAATTGCAATGTCCTTATCGGTCCTGTTTCTTATTCCAGCTTCGATGCCGCCAAAGACTACGAGAGCTCAGCGGACTGCCGCTAGGGATGAGATTCGAGCGGGCCTGTCTGAGGCGAGGATCGAGCGGGAGGATACGCCTACCCCTCAGGATCATACTGATCCGCCTTATCCTGACCGTATTGCTAGATTAGAGGCCGGCATGCAAGAGTTGCGGTAGATGATGGGATCTTTAGTTGAGTCCAGCCGGGCACAGAGATCCGAGGACGTTCCTTCCACCGCACAGACCACGATCGTACCTGCTGCACAGATGGTCACTCCTGCTGCTACTACGGAGACTATCCCTGTTTCACTACAGGAGTTCATGAGATTGAGACCTCCAGCTTTTACCGGTACAGATGCGACAGAGGACCCACAGGCATTTCTCGATAGGATGGCACGGATTGGCCGTTCGTTGAGGTGTTCTGAGGATAGATTGGTGGAGTTTGTGAGTTTTCGTCTGTAGGGTCTTGCCCAGACATGGTACGACTCAGTAGAGAGAGGCCGAGCTGCAGGTCTGCCTTCTATGACCTGGGATGAGTTTACAGCGGCATTTCTTGCCCGTTTTCTTCCGGAGAGTGTCCGAGATGCTCGAGCCCGTAGTTTTGAGTCTTTGCGCAAGACTCCTGGGATGACAGTGTCGGAGTATGATATACAGTTTACCCAGTTGTCTCGATATGCACCGTACCTAGTCGACACAGAAGAGAAGAGGATAAAGAGGTTTGTACGAGGGCTTGATACACAGCTATTCCTTGCCATCGACACCCAGCACTTTGATACATACGCAGCCGCGATGGATGCAGCCTTACTTTTGGAGGAGCGTATTTCTGAGACTCCGGTCGCTTCTGGGCCGAAGAGGATCCGTACTGATACGCCAGCTCAGCGACAGATGGGCAGACATCGTGATAGATTATTTCCGGGAGATGGTGGAGGCAGAGGATTGAGACGAGGTCAGTTATTTGGTTCATATCCACAGACCCAGCAGTCGTCTCCAGGATGTTTTCGGTGTGGGAGTCAGTACCACCGTGTCAGAGACTGTACCATGGGACGCCAGGGCGCGGCGACAGTCCCGCATGTGACTTTACCACCCTCACCACCTTCTCAGAGAGCTTTACTTCCTACTCCTGATGATGCTCCACGCCAGTCAGATGCTTCTAGAGGCCGTGGGCATGGCGGTCCAGTCCAGAGAGGACGAGGTGACAGAGGCAGAGGCAGAGGCCGAGGTAGAGGCAGAGGACAGCCAGCTATTAGTGGTGGACAGGCCCGAGTGTTCGCGTTGACTCCTCAGGATGCACAGGCATCCAATGCCGTCGTGACAGGTACTCTGCCAGTATGTTCTTTTGATGCACGGGTATTATTTGATCCAGGCTCCACACATTCCTATGTATCCACATACTTTGCACCGAGGTTGGGCCGAGAGTCTTCTCCGTTAGATCAGCCGCTTGTCGTTATTACCCCGGTAGGCGAGTCTTTTGTTGCCCGTTTTGTGTACCGATCGTGTTCTGTTCGTATCGGAGAGAAAGATTCTTCAGTTGATTTGATTCTCCTCGATATGCTAGACTTTGACGTTCTTCTTGGTATGGACTGGCTAGCCACCTATTATGCATCCGTGGACTGCCGTGAAAAGGCAGTCAGATTCAGTTTTCCTGGTGAGCCGGTTCTTATTATTCAGGGAGATCGTAGTGCTACCCTTCCCAGCTTGATTTCTTCTCTTCGCGCTGGTCAACTCTTAAGGAAAGGGTGTCAGGGATTCTTAGCTTATGTTTGTCATACTAGCTCCACAGAGGTTCCGTTGGACCAGGTCCCTGTTGTTAGAGAATTTCCTGATGTATTCCCTGACGAGCTGCCTGGTCTGCCACCAGAGCGCGAGATTGAGTTCTGTATTGACTTGATCCCCGGCACGGGGCCTATCTCTATACCGCCTTATCGGATGGCCCCGGCGGAGCTGAGAGAGCTAAAGGATCAGTTACAGGACTTGCCGGACAAAGGGCTTATCCGACCGAGTGTATCACCTTGGGGTGCTCCCGTCCTGTTTGTTAAGAAGAAGGACGGAAGTATGCGTTTATGCATTGATTATCGTCAGCTGAACCGGGTTACTGTGCGGAACAGATATCCCCTACCCCGCATTGATGACTTATTTGATCAGCTCCAGGGTGCAGGGTTTTTCTCGAAGGTTGATTTACGGTCAGGTTATCACCAGTTGCGGGTTCGGAAGGAGGATATTCCGAAGACCGCCTTCCGTACTCGTTATGGTCACTACGAGTTCTTGGTGATGTCGTTCGGGCTCACCAATGCCCCGGCAGCTTTTATGGATTTGATGAACCGCGTATTCAGGCCGTATCTCGATCAGTTCATCATTGTGTTCATTGACGACATCTTGGTTTATTCTCGGAGCCGGGAGGAGCATGAGCAGCACTTACATATCACATTGCAGACTTTGAGGGAGCATCAGCTGTTCGCCAAATTCTCCAAGTGCGCATTCTGGCTAGACAGTGTCGACTTCTTGGGTCATGTGGTGACGAGAGATGGTATTTGCGTGGACCCGAAGAAGATCGAGGCAGTTCAGCGTTGGCCTAGACCAGTATCAGTTACAGAGGTTCGCAGTTTTCTAGGTCTGGCCGGCTATTATCGACGTTTCGTCCAGGATTTCTCCCGCATTGCTGCACCTTTGACCGGGTTGACCCGGAAGGGGGTTCCTTTTGATTGGACCCAGGCATGTGAGGATAGTTTCCAGCAGTTGAAGACTCGTCTGACTACGGCACCAGTGTTAGCATTGCCTTCAGGATCAGGCGGGTTCGTGGTATATTGTGATGCTTCTAGAGTGGGGCTGGGCTGTGTATTGATGCAGCACGACAGAGTTATCGCGTATGCTTCTCGGCAGCTGAGGAAACACGAACAGAACTACCCCACCCATGATTTAGAGATGGCTGCAGTGGTATTTGCACTCAAGATCTGGAGACATTACCTATACGGTGAGTCGTGCCAGATATTCACTGACCACAAGAGTTTGAAGTATATTTTCCAGCAGCGAGACCTGAACCTGAGACAGCGCCGTTGGATGGAGTTGGTGAAAGATTATGACTGCGAGATTCTATACCATCCGGGCAAGGCGAATGTGATGGCAGATGCTTTGAGTAGGAGGCCCGGAGGTAGCTTATCTTGTTTGAGCGCAGTACAGATGCAGTCGACGGCGGATTGGCAGGTTTTATGTGATAGCAGAGTGCAGTTCGAGTTCACTCCTACAGGGGGACAGCTAGCCCATTTCAGAGCACGCCCACAGTTACTTGACCGTATTCGCGAGGCACAGTCCGGCGATGCCCGTATCTTAGAGATTATTGAGCAGATTCGGCAGGGCAGAGTTTCTGAGTTCGTGATTGATGATCAGGGGATACTTCGATTTGGGACTCGACTGTGTGTGCCAGATTCAGAGGGACTGAGGCATGATATTCTCGAGGAGGCACATAGATCAGTATACAGTGTTCACCCAGGTTCCACCAAGATGTATCGTGATTTGAGAGAGGTTTACTGGTGGGACGGGATGAAGAAGGATATTACAGACTTTGTGTTGAGATGCCTGACTTGTCAGCAAGTCAAGGCTGCGCACCAGAGGCCAGCTGGCGAGTTACAGCCTTTGCCCATCCCTGAGTGGAAGTGGGAGCAGGTCTCCATGGACTTCGTTGTGGGTCTACCCAGGACCAGTCGAGGGTACGACTCTATATGGGTGATTGTGGATCGACTGACGAAAGCGGCTCACTTCCTGCCAGTGAAGACCACTTTTGGATTTTCTCAGTACGCCCAGGTTTATATTGATGAGATAGTGCGACTGCATGGCGTTCCGACTTGCATCGTGTCCGACCGTGGCACCCAGTTTACCAGCCGATTGTGGCAGAAACTCCAGGAAGCTTTGGGCACCCGATTGAGTTTTAGCACAGCCTTTCATCCTCAGACTGACGGTCAGTCGGAGCGTACGATTCAGACTCTTGAGGACATGCTCAGAGCTTGTGTTTTGGATTTCGGTGGTAGCTGGGATCGTCATTTGCCTTTGATCGAGTTTTCCTACAATAATAGCTTCCAGGAGACGATTCAGATGGCACCTTTCGAGGCTTTATATGGGAGGAGATGTCGATCGCCGGTATGTTGGACAGAGCTCAGGGAGAGCAGTATTTTGGGGCTGCAGATCGTACAGGAGACGACCGAGAAGATACAGCTGATTCGGGACAGGATGAGAGCGGCACAGAGCAGGCAGAAATCATATGCTGACAGGCGCCGTCGCCGACTCGAGTTCGCTGTTGGCGATCATGTTTTCCTGAAGGTCTCTCCGATGAAGGGTGTGATGAGATTTGGGGGGAAAGGGAAACTGAGTCCTAGATATGTTGGTCCTTTCGAGATCCTAGAGCGTGTTGGTCCAGTCGCTTATCGGTTAGCTCTTCCGCCCAGCTTCCCCGATGTTCACCCCGTATTCCATGTCTCGATGCTCCGCAAGTACCTTCATGATCCTTCCCAGGCGATCCGGCACCAGATGATCCAGCTAGAGCGTGATCTTTCTTTCACCGAGCAGCCGGTTGTCATCTTGGATCGGCAGGTGAAGAAATTGAGGTCGAAGGTCATACCGTCCGTCAAGGTCCTTTGGCGTGGCCCGAACAGCGAGGAGGTCACCTGGGAGACCGAGGTCGAGATGAGGAAGAGATATCCCCATCTTTTTGAAGGTACGCGTAGTTAAATTCTAAATTCGGGGACCGAATTTCTTTAAGGGGGGAAGATTGTAACCCTTCGAAAATCGTTTAGGCAGTTTTTCGGTAATCGGCTAATTTTTCAGCTTTTTCCGTAAAAAGTCAAAATTGATATTTTTCATTGTAGACCTAATTATACAAAATTTAGGTAAGATATTACTATAATTTTGTCACTAAAATGTCACTTATAATTTTCTAGTTAAATAAAAAAAAATTCGTAATTAATTACTTTTTTTTTATTATTTTAAGCCTTTTTAAATACATTTAATTAGGGATAAATACAAATTTAATTAGGTAAATTTCTTAATTAGGAGTCTTTATAAGCTAAAATATGGTGTTAATAAAATTGTATCATGTCTTGCAAACTTTTGGTTTAAAGGGGGGAAAATTATGAAAAAAATGATGAAAAATGGGTTTTTTTGTAAAAAGGTTGAAATGAAAGCATTAAATAATAACATGATGGGTTTGTAGACCTAGAAACTTCTCCCAAAAATCCCACACATCCCCCTCAACCTGCTGGCCGACCAAAACTGCAGGAAATCCCCTCACCACTCATTTCATTTTGCTATCAAAAATCCATTGAAAATTCACAAATTTCATTCTCAATTCAACACTAAACCTTAATCCACTCTCTCCTCAACCAAATTAGTTCAAAAGCTTGATGAAAGGAGGCTTTCTTGGTGACTTGACCATGCTAGGATTCAATTGGTGAGGTAAAAATTCTAAACTAGTTTGCTAACTTGTAGTTTATTTGTGCTAAAATCAAATTTCTAAGTATTAATTTAGTATAAATCCTTGTTCATGAAAAATCAAGAGAAGGTTTTGATTTTTAAAAATTAGGGTTTGTAGAATAATAGTTGGATTATGTTAGGGATGGTTATCTAATTGATTAGAATGGTTAATGGTGTAATGATATGCTTGCTAAATCGATAAATTTCGATGTTTGTAACGAATCGGTAAGAAAATCGCTTACTAGATTTTTTGTAGAAAATAGAATGCGTTCAATTTGCGTTAGGTTAGCAATATTATTAGCCTCGTATAGGATTATTAGAATGCGCGAACGCGGGGTTTCGTCTAGTCGGGTGGTAGTTTGTCGATTTCCCCGAAATGACGATTTTTGTTAAAGGATTGCGATTTTTCGTGCGTTTTTCCGCGCACCGAGTGCATGCTATGATTAATTTGTGAGCGTCGATATTTGTATAATGTGACTTGCATCGTTTAGGGTTATGTAATCTTATACTTGGTGTTGTGCAAATTTAGGATCGGTCGGAGAAATATCGGACACGGCGCGTAAAGGCAAAGCGGTAGCCGGATCAGATTAGCGGGGATTTCTGGTGAGTAGATATATTCATCTATGGGGGAATCGTCTGGATGGCGTGAGGCGCCCCCCTAGTTAGGATTACCCTACTTTTTGCAAGATTATATTGTTAGTTAGCTTATCCATTCATGTACACTGCATACCCTTATAGCGAACAGTATGTTAAATTGCATGGACATTCATCTCTACCTATGCGATATCATTTCGTAGGACACGAACACCTTACCATTGGCATATGTTGCACGTGCACTATTCATGTGACACACACGCCTTGGTAATTGACATGCCACGTGCACGATAGAACCTGTTTATCTTAATATCATCACCTGCATTCATACTTGATATATGAAACTGCATCGCATGCACATATCTCGCATCATCATCATATTTACATAGAACTCTAGCCAAAATTTACATCCTACACATTGATATCATAGACATTTGTCATATATATAACATGTGGACATTATGATTTTCTTGAGGATTTCAGTTTTGCTGGGATTTCTGGATTTTTGGGGAAAACCGCAAGAATTTAACAAAACCTTATATTTATCCTTTTCAAAACAAAAGTTGCGGTTTTCTCGTGATGTATGTGTCATCCACCATGAGTTTTCATGTTTTCTGTTGGATTTCGAGACCCGATTCGAGGAGTGGATGAACCGTCTCGGGTACATGGTGGGCCCGGTATGGTACCCCGGGGCAAGAAGATCGAGTTGTAGACGATGAGCCTGGCAGGGGAAGACTACCTACCGGTGATGTCTGGCACGGCGGATATCCGGAGGATACCGACCGTTGTCGTGAGATTTATGATATGGGCCGATCCGGACTGACGGAGCCCGATATTGAGACAGATATGATTCCTTTTTAGTGTCGATGCTTGACATGGGTTTTCAGATGATTTCTTGATGATATTTAGCTATTATACAGATATTCATGTTCTAAAGTTAAGAATTCAATAACCTTAGCAGTTAAAACACTTAAAGACTTAATAATGACATTGCATACCTGTGCATGCATACTAGAGATATCATAGCACATATGGACATGCATGTTGTGGTGCATTGCGTGCATTCTTACGATTGCCTTATTAGATGTTATATTTACTCACGAGCTGGCAACTCACCCCCGTTGTGCCACAGTGTCTTGCAGGTCGGACCCGTCAGTTTTTTAGCGGCGGGCTATCTTGTCATCAGTTCCTTTTGCTCAGACTCGCGACATCGCCCGTAGGTGGGTTGCGAGTATACTTTATTTCTTTTTGCTTTATCATTGTATCTAGTATTCTCCATCTACCACTTGTATTGTATATGCGACCTAGTGATGAGACTGAGAGACTTGTATATTTGTGGTTTCTTTTGGGTCGAGCTCACTTGAGCCGATGTGTGTTTTCTAGTATTTGCATCTCTTTTATGCTCTTTTTCTTGATATTACTATTATATTGCATGTGGTTGTGATCCGTCTTGGGCGAAGAGCTAGCTCCCGCTTGGGGATGCCATTTTTATAATTACAGGTTTATTATCTTGTTGTACCCATTTTGGGGGATAGAAAATACAGGGGAGACTCTGCCGAAATTTTCGGAAATTTTTGATGTTTTAAAAAAGGATTCTATGCAACTTAATTGATTTAAAAACCGTTTTCTTTTAAGGTTTTCCTTCACTCTCTTTTGATTTTGGGTTAGATTTCTGGGCTTTGGCTGACTTAGGTTACGGTACGCCTTTAGACGTCGCGTAATCTAAGTGCCAGTCACGTTCCGTACTTTCGGGTCGTGACATTACGGATACACCGGACAGGACTCGCAGCGGAACTGATTGGTTGGTATTATACCCATCATCAGTTAACAGTTCCCAGGAGACATGAGTACAGCATAGTCCGCAGACTAGACACTGCTACTTCGCCTCGAGTGTGTCCCACTGTTCTTAGATTACTACCCTACCACGGCTCAAAGGAGTCGTGTAAACATGTAGCAGTTGGGTGCAGTCCCGAGCACTTGGAGGCAGTGGTGGTTAGACAGGATTCGTCTCTCCCGGTATTGGGAGTCGATATCACGCTGTGTCAGAGAGCCATTACGCAAAATCCCTGGCCACGGCAAGCGAGATTTACTGGTAGGTTCCAGTAGTTTCTCAGGGTGTAATGGGCTACGCTCCGACATGACTTATACAGCTATTAGGGGACTAACGCTTGCCGGCCTCTAGGCTTGATATGCAATAGTCTAAGATGAACAGACCGGACTGTACGGAGATTGTCACATCAGGCTCAGTAGGAGTTCGGATGGGTTTCCTCATCGGCTTTCTTATCGACATCTACCTGGGGACCGTTACGTACAGCTAGTGCCGCTTGCGGTCTGTGGTTAAACCCACTGCCAGCGTAGTGTCGAGTCTTTAGAGTCCCACACAGAGAGTTTCCCTGCTCCAGGCGAGACGATATAGAGGTCGTATGGTTTTACGACAAGGGTTCGGACGCGTACGTGTGTTTACGCACGTACGACTTTTCGGACAGTTTTTACTAACCGGGTTTGGTTTAAGCCAGATTCTAGTATCGGGTTATTGGATTTATACAGTCTAAAGTTTTTCCGTGTTTTCACGGATTGGAGGGGCGTTCTCGTAATTTTTCGGGAAGCTTCTAGAAGAGTGGTGACTAAGGGGTTAAGGTGGCATGAGCATTAATTGCTTAATGACTCATTTCTGTGATTCATCCTTTGTATTAAATGATTCATTAATGAGTTAATGAGTCATATGATGAATCATACAAGATGAATGCATCAACCATGATGATTAATCATTTATATTATTTATTTGATTAATTTTTATGGTTGTTATATTCTAGTGAGTTCATTTTTCTTCTCATTCTTATGCTCACCTTCTCTCTCCTCAAGCTCATCCTTTCTTGAAACCCTAATCCTCCCCTCTCATGTGTTGAGATCAAGGATTAGATAGACTAATACATCAATAACCTTACTTTATATCCCCTAGATAGCTTAGATTAGCACTTTGAGCAACCTAATTATCTCAAGTTAGAGATAAAGCTTGGCGTAGGAGCTCTTGGGTGGATCATCTTTGATTCGAGGAGGCCGTTGAGGTGCCGATGTTCCAAGGAGCCTACAAGGAGTGGAGGACCGCGATGAAGACCCGAAGGATAAGTAACGTGAGGTATAACTTTGAATCCGAGTAGTTAAACCTCTAGTAGATAGTTAGCAATGGTTTAGATACGATTCATGCGCTCAAGTCCGTGTTACGAAGCTTTGATAATCGATTTTAATATATTCCGCCTCCCCGCAAGTTCGTGGGGTGCGTGACATGGACTTACAGTGGTATCAAAGCCAACTAAACCATTACTAGCTTGTTAGCAACTAATTAGAAGTTCGATCGACGGAAAACACGAAAACAAAACCCTAACCCCTTAACAGTTTCTGTTAATTTTAAACATGTCACAAAATTTTTTTGACATACCTTAAAATTCACTGCAGGGTATTTTAAGAATACTGGGAAAATACGAGCCAGTAACTTGGCAAAACGGCCGCGGATCCACGGCAATAGAGTGCTTGTGCCGCGGATCCGCCGCCGAGTCAACGCCGAGTTAACTCGGATTTGCTCAGTAATTCCTATTTTGTGGTTTTCTGTTTTCTTGTATGTTCTGTTTTTACCCAGGTTGCTTCTTTGCTGGTTTGCTTTTGGGGTAAACACGGAATATGGTAATCGATCGATGTTCTAAAATATTTGCTAATCGGGTTATTATCTGTAATGTTTAATGTGTTCGTAAACCTCCCCTAACTGCTAGTATGTCAGTTGGCAGGGGGTTGCACATTTCTGTAATGTTTACTGTTTGTGTATATGGACTTTATTGGAATGTTGTGATGATTAGCCGAGGTTTGAGATGGGTTTAATATTCATTCATTCGATGTAAATGTAATATGATGTAATATTCTTTTGCGGGGTGCATCCAGGTTGCGGTTGTAGCCACCGTTGTATTATTTCTTTTTACTGTTTTTGCTCCTAGGATAGACCCAAGGCGGAATACACAAACTACCGGGTACTTTGAAGTGTTTAGTGGCCTGCTCACTTTGTTGAGGGAGACCGCTTCACTTCGGGTACTTGGCGGGTAGTTTGTCGTACCCGTAGGGGTCTAGGGTAGGGTAATGGCTATTCATCACAACTGTGTAATTCGTCTTTTATTGCAGGCTCAAAGCAAATGCGGATTGCTAGTATATCCAATAAAGTTCATCTGTGATCTGGAATGCTTATTATTGCGTCTGACGAATGTACAATATCTATATATGATAGCTATTAGACGTCACTTATGTTTTACACCCGCGCTAGCCCAGACCCCGCTCTGTCGTTAGTTAAGTAACCTAACGGGTGATGACGGGAACCCCGTGGCGAATGCGGATGGCATAAGAGAACGTGGTATTTTCGTTGTTTTCTGCAATGATAGGATAAATGATGGGACGCATTATTATAATGCAAAGAAAATAAACCAAAGCTCAATCGTTGGAACAAATTTAAAAGAAACCACTCGGATATTTTAAAAGATCAGAATTTTTTATTGCGGAGCTTTAACCACTCCTTTTAAAAAGTATCAGGTTCCTTCGATTATATCAAGTTCACTACGTTCACGGTTTTGCCAAAACCAGTCATAGCCCTCCGTCATTTCAGTTAAATATTTAGTAGTATTCAAGCTATGTATTTTGACCTTCGCCAAGGCATAGTGATTGGTAGCTGCTGGATATTTATCTGTAGTATAGATAGATGCGTTGGTTTGGGACAGTCGTACTACTATTTTGGCCTTCGTCAAGGGTATGTACGGGTGGGTTCAAATTAACCTGGATAATGACGGGTAGAACTTGACATGTGACTTATGATATGTTGGCCTTCGTCAAGGTCATAAGAGCATGGGGCAAAAATCCACATCGGGAATTTCTAAAGAAACTGAAATTTGCAGAGAGATGCATACCATTTTGGAGTTTGATGAATGTTGGTAGGATTCCTTCAACATTATCATACGATGATATTTTGGATCCCGATCCTACTGTAAGTATATACTACTTAACAGGAGATTCATCACTTAACGATCAATGCTATAAACCAAGTAGGTGCCTAGAAAGGTGTCAGCGGGGTTACGCCCCCAGAGAAAAGAGGTTATTTAATTAAGGAACTTCGCGAAAGCGTTGGAAAACCTCCCTCGAAATATCGACACTGACCTGGCTGAACGGTTAAGCAAGAATTGTACGGTGAGAAAAGTCCTGGCTAATTCTTCTTTTATGGTTTGAAGAGGGATTCGAGAAACAGTGGGAGCCATCCTGTTTAGATAAACTTAAAACCAATCTAAACTTGCAACAACATCATACTAAAGTGTTTTCTTCTCTCTCTCTTAATTGTAGCGACCTTGTGACCACACATAGGTTACATCTAGATAATAAATTGACTGATTCTGACTTATATGACTGGCAAAGGTCTGTCCAGATGTCCATTGCCTATGACAAGCTGGACCACCCTATTGAGGGACATTCATATTGTTATGGGATCGGGCATTGGCAGAATGATTGCAGGGCTTTAGAAGCCAGTAGCCAGGATACGAAGCATGTTGTGTCTTCGACTTCGGGTGTGTTTATGATAAAGATCTGTATGTCAGTTAACCCTACTTCCTGGGTATTGGATACCGGATCAGGAACTCACATATGTAATTCATTACAGGCTCTGAGAAACCGTAGGGTTATCGGGATAGGTGATATGTGTTAGTGTATATGCCCTAGAGGCCATTACTGTATCATACTAGTATGTATATTACTTGATGGAAGCTTGGGATATTCACAGTTGTACAGACAATCTTGCTCAATATAGTAGTATTCTACTTGGTTTGTCTCTGCTTTAATGTGTACATGTGTGTTTATTTATTATATCACCTATACGCATTAGTAGAGCCCTTAGGATCTTTGCTTGATTACCGGCGTTGTGATGGCGATCACACTCGTGGGGGCTGGGTAATCTATAAGCACATCCTTATACACGTCCCTATTCGTGGGAGTATCGAGATAGGGCATCGATACTCCAGAGTAGATTAGCGTATGCGCTTCTCATCCCAGCACGGGAGACGGTCTGTCCCACAGCCGTCAATACGTCGTACTTGAGATAGTATGCGGGTGCTCGTTAGGTTACGAGTACACTGGACAGGACTCGTCGGGAACTGATGGTTGGTATTATACCTATCGTCAGTTATCAGTTCCCAGGTGACATGAGTACAGCTTAGTCCGCTGACTTGACACTGTCACTTCGCCTCGAGTGTGTTCCCACTGTTCTTTGATTACTACCCTACCACGGCTCTACTGAGTCGTGCAAACAGGTAGTAGTTGGGAGCAGTCCCGAAGCACTTGGAGGCAGTGACGGTTAGACAGGATTCGTCTCTCCCGGTATTGGGGGTTGACATCGCGCTGTGTCTAGGAGAGCCATTACACAAGTAGTCCCTGGCCAGGGCAAGCGAGATATACTGGTAGGTTTCCAGTGTTATCTCAGGGTGTTCTGGGCTTCACTCCGACACGACTTGTACCGCTATTAGGGGACTGACGTTTACCGCCCCCCTAGGCCCGCCATGCGATGTATCAGACGAACAGACCGGACTGTACGGAGATTGTCACATACAGACTCAGTAGGAGTTCGGATGGGTGTACCTCATCGGCCTTCTTATCGACATCTACCTGGGGACCGTTACGTACAGCTGGTGCCGCTTGCGGTCTGTGGTTAAACCCACTGCCAGCGTAGTGTCGAGTCTTTAGAGTCCCACACAGAGAGTTTCCCTGCACTGAGCGAAACGTGTAGAGGCCGTATGGTTTTACGGCAGGGCTGCGATCACTTACGTACACTTATGTGCGTATGGTGTTCGGACAGGCAGTACTAGTAGGCTTTGGTTTAAGCCGGATCCTAGTATTGCACGGATGGATTTGTTTTGTCTTCTGTGTATCCGCATTCTACGGAATACGGATGCAGGTGTGTATGCACAGTTTTTCGGAGTGATGAAGGAGGAGGTGCCTCATTAGGGTTTTGGCAGTTGGTTCGGCCAAAACCATTATGTGGCAGGCTCATTAGGGTTTTGACAGTTCGTTTGGTCAAAACCATTATGAGCCGCGAACATCATTTACTAATCCTATTAGTGATAATCTTATGATGGCTAATTGCATTGACCATTTGACCCCGTTGACCTCTCTTGACTTTGTTGACCGGTTGACCGGGTTGACCATTGACTTTCAAGAGGGTTCTACACCTTTCTTTTCTTTTCCTTTTTCTTTTGGATTATGATAATGGTCATTTCAAAGTAGCCATCAACTTTATCTTGATGGAATTAGTAATGATGTTGTTTTGCATTATTTGCAACCATGGTTCTTTTCTTTTGTATCATAATTTTATTCTCATTCTCTCTCTTGAAATGAGAAGCTCCATGGTTGCAAGAAACCTTCCTTCTTCTTCCTCCTCTTGATTTCTCCTTTGATCTCATGTGTTGAGAGAAAAAGGATTCTACTTAACAAACACATCCATACATCTTCTCTACACATCCTAGGGCTTCTAGATTAGCAATCTCCTTGCCCTAGTTACCTCGGCTTGAGGTGGAGCTCGGTGTACATCTCTCGGGTGGATCGTCTTCGACTCAAGGAGGCCGCGGAGATGACCGAAGTCCGGATCAACCATTGAGCAAGCAAAGAGAAGAACAACATGAAGAGAAGAACAACAAGAAGAAGAACAACAAGAAGAGAAGGAGTTCAAGTTGAGGTATAACCCCTAACCGAGTAGATACATCTCTTGTTAGGTTGCTAGTATATTGTTTAGCAAAGATCCGGCTTTTACGGTCCATGTTACAAAGATTAGAAAAAAATTTGTTTTACCGTTTCCGCAACCCCGAAAGTACCGGGAGAGGTAACGTAGACCTAATAGTGGTATCAGAGCCTAACTAAACATAAACTAGCTTGGTAGTGAAGTGTATCGAAGTTCGAAACGGAAAAATCGATAAAACCAAGTTGCGAAAACCTGAGTTTCTGTTAAAATTTTTTCTGGTCAAAACAAAATTTGTCATGCACCTAAAATCATCTCAGGGTTTTCTAAAGATAACCACCAAAAACGAGCCAGAGATCTGACCAAACGAGCGCGTTTCCGCGGCGACAGCAAGCTATGTCGCCGCGGATCCGCGGCCGTCTTGTCTCCTCTCTGCCTCGATTTTGGTGCAGTGTATCTCTGTATTGGTTTTAGGATTTTTGAGATATATTATATGTGCCCAGATTTTCCAGAATAGAAATTTGTTTTTGGGGGCCTATAATTCCGTATTTTTTCCGAACTTCACTACACTTTGACTATGTTGGTTATATCTGTGATGTTCATATATATTGAACGTCGGCTAATCGCTATATGTCGATTAGTCGGGATTATACATATCTGTGATCTGTGATTGTTGTTAATGGTTTGTGTATATGAACTCGTTGGATTGTCGCGGATGAATAGCCGGGGTGGATGTGAGATGAGAGTTTCTTTTTCTTTCATTCATGTAATAAATTTGTAAATTGATGTAATATTATTTGTATGGCCGCACAACCGGGTCGGGGTTGTAGCCGTCATTGTATAATTCTTTTTACTGTTTTTGCTCCTAGGATAGACCCATGGAGGGGGTGCACAAACTACCGGGTATCTCGAAGTGCCGAGTGGCCTACTCATGGCATTGAGGGAGGTTGCTTCGCTTCGGGTACTTGGCGGGTAGTTTGCCGCACCCGTAGGGGTCTTGGGTGGGGTATTGGCTATTCATCGCGACCGTGTAATCCGCATTTCGTTGCAGGCTCGAACGAATCGCGGGTTCCTAGTATATCCAAAGTGTTCATCTGTGATCTGGATTGGTTTTCATTGCAGTATATCTATATATAATAACTATTTAGGCGTTGCTTATGTTTTACAGCCGCACTAGCCCAGCCTCCGCTCTGTCGTTAGTTAAGTAACCTAACGGGTGATGACTGGGCCCCGTGGCGAATGCGAATGGCATAAGCGTACGTCATATTTTGGTTGTTTTCTGCAATGGTAGGATTTAAATGATGGGACGCATTAAAAGAACTAATGCAAGAAAATAAACCTAAAAGACGCTGTTGGAACAAGTTTTTCAAAAAGCTGTTATTACAAAGACGTTCATCTTTTTGTTTTGCATCGAGGTATTCGGTTATGAATGCCCAGCACCTCAATCGACGAGGCAAGGGCCGAGATCCCCTCATCGGGAGTGACCCCTTGGACAAAAGGTTTGCGTCAGGGTAATAACTTCACCATAGTCGATTATTCTTGCTTTGCATCGAGGTATTCATCTTACGAATGCCCAGCACCTCACTCGACGAGGAAAGAGCCGAGATCCCTTCACAGGGAGTGACCTCTTTAGCAAAAGTTTTCGCCACTATGTTTTTCAAAAGGATGTATCACGTTCCTTCAACGATATCAAGTTCATTACGTTAACGGGTTTTTCGCCAAAAACCCAGCCGTAGCCCTCCGTCGTTTCTTATAAGTTATACTTAGTATTCGTGCTGCGTTTGTTGACTGTGTCAAGGCGCAGTGAACGGTAGCTAAGTGTAGCTTATTTGCTGGATACAATGTGATTGGTTAGGACATTTGTAGAATCTTGTTGACTGTGTCAAGGGTTATGCAGGTGGGTTTAATGCAATCAAGATAATGACGGGATGAACTTGACTAGGACTTTTTGATTTATTGACTGTGTCAAGATCACTTGGGTCCTAGGGGCAAAAACTGCATCGGGAGTTTCAAAAGAACTGAAACTTGCAGATTTCGCATACCTTCTGGAGTGTTGTGACTAGAGTGGATTCCATCTAGGTTGTCACACAATGACAGTTGGATCCCGATCCCACTGATGAGTTGGTTTACTCTCGGGAGATTATTTCACTTAACGATCAATGCTATAAACCTAGTAAGTGTCTAGAAAGGTGTTAGCGGGGCTACGCCCCCAGGGAAAAGAGGTTCTTTAATTAAGGAACTTCGCGAAAGCGTTGGAAAACCTCCCTCGAAGTACCGACACTAGCCTGGCTGAAAGGTTAAGCAAGTATTGTGACGTGAATTAAAAACCCGGCTAGTTCTTCTTTTAAAAGGGTTTTAAGAAGAATTTGAGGAAACAGTGGGAGACATCCTGGTTAGATAAATTAATAAACCAATCTAATCTTGTAAGAGCATACGCTGAGTGTTTCTTTTCTCTCTCTCTCCAGGCAGCAACCTTTTCACGCCCTAATCAAGATAATAAAATGTATCGCTTGACCGATCCGAATTCTTATTCGGGACTGGGAAAAGTTGGTTCAGCTCTAACTTGTGACAACAGTCATGAGTATGAGAATGGGAAAGGGGAAAGTATGGATTTCCAGGATACCCAGTTGAAGAAGAAGCATGGTTTTGCATCTACTTCAGGTGTTCTTGTAATTGAGAACTGTTTTACGGTCAGCCCTACCTCCTGGGTACTTGATACCGGATCAGGATCTCATATCTGTAATTTATTGCAGGGACTGAGAAAAAGTAGGAAAGTTGCACCGGGTGATATGTCGCTCAGAGTAGCGAACGGAGCACAAGTTAATGCGGCAGCCGTCGGTGAATATCACCTAGTATTGCCAAATGGCAAGACTATGATTTTGAACGATTGCTACTATGTACCCTCCATGGTTTGCAACATCATATCAGTTTCTTTACTCGATAAAGATGGATATAACTTTGTTCTTGAAAAGAATATCATGAACATTTACCTACATAAGGTACTGGTTGCAGAGGGTACACTGTGTAATGGTATCTACGTTCTAAATCAGAATACAGTTCTCAATATACAAAACACACGCAAGAGGAAGAATTCAGATACGAATGAATCCTACTTGTGGCATTGTAGACTTGGTCATGTCGGAGAGAAAAGACTGAGTAAGTTGCATAAAGATGGACTCTTGGATGCGTTCGAGTTTTCATCTTATGAAACTTGTCAGTCTTGTCTCAAAGGGAAGATGACCAAATCTCCGTTCACCGGACATGGAGAAAGAGCAAGAGAGCTCTTGGGACTCATACACAGTGATGTGTGTGGTCCGATGTCTATACATGCAAGGGGTGGGTTCTCGTACTTCATCACATTCACTGAAGATCTCTCTAGGTTCGGATATGTGTATCTGATGAAACACAAATCTGAAGCTTTTGAGAAATTCAAGGAATTCAGAAACGAAGTAGAGAACCAGACAGGAAAAAGTATCAAGATCCTCCGGTCTGACAGGGGAGGGGAGTACTTAAGCACGGAATTCCTAGATTACTTAAAAGAGAATGGTATTCTCTCTCAGCTTACTCCTCCTTATACACCACAGCACAACGGTGTTTCGGAGCGGAGGAATCGTACCCTATTGGATATGGTTCGCTCCATGATGAGTAGTGCTGAGTTACCTCTTTCATTCTGGGGATATGCACTTCAAACTGCAGCAGATCTATTGAATCAAGTTCCATCCAAATCCGTGCCTAAGGCTCCGTATGAAATATGGAGTGGTAAAAGTTTGTATCTTAAACGTATTAAGATTTGGGGTTGCCCAGCTTATGTCAAAAAGCAGAACCCAGACAAACTTGAGGCACAGACAGTTTTGTGTAAGTTTGTGGGATACCCAAAAGATTCAAGTGGGTATCTATTCTACCATGCAGAGGAACAGAAGATAATTGTTTCAAGAAATGCCACATTTTTAGAAAAAGAATTTCTTGTTAAAAACATTAGTGGCAGCACGGTAGAACTGGATGAAATTCCAGAAACACAAGCTTTAACAGAAAATTTGGAGGAACCGCTAGATTCAATAACCCCAAACGAACCTCAGCCACTCCGCAGATCTGGTAGGATTTCTCATCCGCCCGAGAGATACTACGGTTTTCTCATTGACGGGGATCGAGAGGATTGCATCTTGGAAGAAGATGACCCTACCAGTTTCAGGCAAGCCATTATCAGTAGGGACTCTGATAAGTGGCAGGAAGCAATGCAATCCGAAATGGAGTCCATGTACGCCAATAAAGTGTGGACCTTGGATATTGCTCCACCTGGGGTAAAACCCGTTGGATGCAAATGGATCTACAAAAGGAAACTTGGTGTAGATGGGCAGCTGGAAACCTATAAAGCTAGACTCGTTGCAAAAGGTTTTCGTCAAAGACCTGGTTTGGACTACGATGAAATTTTTTTCTCCGGTGGCTATGCTCAAATCCATTCGGATCCTACTTGCCATTGCTGCCTTCCATGACTATGAAATCTGGCAGATGGATGTTAAAACGGCTTTCCTAAACGGTTGTTTGGAAGAGTGCGTTTACATGGATCAACCAGAAGGTTTCGTAGACAGTGGGAGCAGCGGGAAGGTGTGCAAGTTGCTTAAATCCATTTATGGATTAAAGCAGGCATCGCGGAGCTGGAACATCTGTTTTGATGAGGCAATCAAGGAATTTGATTTCATCAAGAACGAAGATGAACCCTGTGTATATAAGAAGATTGTAGGACGAACTGTCGTATTCCTAGTCTTGTACGTGGACGACATTCTTTTGATAGGAAATGACATTCCTATGCTACAATCGGTCAAGCTGTTTTTGTCACAAAGGTTCTCCATGAAGGACCTGGGTGATGCCTCGTACATTCTGGGGATCAAGATCTATAGAGATAGATCCAAGAAACTATTGGGACTTTCGCAGTCCAGGTACATAGAGACCGTACTAAAGAGATTTAGTATGGAGGGTTCCAAGCGCGGTAACATACCCGCATTGCACGGAATTACCCTCTCCAAGAAGATGTCTCCTAAGACTGACGAGGAGAGGGTTCGCATGAGCACTATACCCTACGCTTCGGCGGTAGGATCTATAATGTATGCGATGCTATGTACAAGACCAGATGTAGCTTACGCGTTGAGCGCAGTAAGCCGGTATCAGTCAGACCCAGGGGAGGACCACTGGACAGCGGTGAAGAACATTCTCAAGTACCTGAGAAGGACTAAGGAGATGTTCCTGGTTTACGGTAATGGAGACCTCAGGGTCGAGTCCTTTACCGATTCAAGCTTCCAGAGTGACAAAGATGACAGCAAGTCTGTCTCGGGTTTTGTGTTTACCCTCAACGGAGGGGCGGTATGTTGGAGGAGTTCCAAGCAGGATACCGTCGCAGACTCGACGATGGAGGCTGAATACATTGCTGCAAGCGATGCCGCAAAAGAGGCGGTCTGGATGAAGAAGTTCATTAGTGAACTTCAGGTGGTTCCGTCTATTGTTGACCCAATACCTTTGTATTGCGATAACAATGGGGCTATAGCTTTAGCGAAGGAACCAAGGTCCCATCAGAAATCTAGGCACATCTTAAGGCGGTATCACCTGATCAGGGAGATCATTGATCGACAGGAGATCGAGGTGCGGAGAGTGGACACAAAGGACAACACTGCGGACCCATTCACGAAGGCTTTACCCCAGACTCAGTTCGAGCGGCTGATCGAGATGATAGGTCTTCGATACGCCAGTACATGGCCTTAGTGCAAGTGGGAGATTGTTAGTGTATATGCCCTAGAGGCCATTACTGTATCATACTAGTATGTATATTACTTGATGGAAGCTTGGGATATTCACAGTTGTACAGACAATCTTGCTCAATATAGTAGTATGCTACTTGGTTTGTCTCTACTTTAATGTGTACATGTCTGTTTATTTATTATATCACCTATACGCATTAGTAGAGCCCTTAGGATCTTTGCTTGATTACCGGCGTTGTGATGGCGATCACACTCGTGGGGGCTGGGTAATCTATAAGCACATCCTTATACACGTCCCTAGTCGTGGGAGTATCGAGATAAGGCATCGATACTCCAGAGTAGATTAGCGTATACGCTTCTCATCCCAGCACGGGAGACGGTCTGTCCCACAGCCGTCAGTACGTCGTACTTGAGATAGTATGCGGGTGCTCGTTAGGTTACGAGTACACTGGACAGGACTCATCGGGAACTGATGGTTGGTATTATACCTATCGTCAGTTATCAGTTCCCAGGTGACATGAGTACAGCTTAGTCCGCTGACTTGACACTGTCACTTCGCCTCGAGTGTGTTCCCACTGTTCTTTGATTACTACCCTACCACGGCTCTACTGAGTCGTGCAAACAGGTAGTAGTTGGGAGCAGTCCCGAAGCACTTGGAGGCAGTGACGGTTAGACAGGATTCGTCTCTCCCGGTATTGGGGGTTGACATCGCGCTGTGTCTAGGAGAGCCATTACACAAGTAGTCCCTGGCCAGGGCAAGCGAGATATACTGGTAGGTTTCCAGTGTTATCTCAGGGTGTTCTGGGCTTCACTCCGACACGACTTGTACCGCTATTAGAGGACTGACGTTTACCGCCCCCCTAGGCCCGCCATGCGATGTATCAGACGAACAGACCGGACTGTACGGAGATTGTCACATACAGACTCAGTAGGAGTTCGGATGGGTGTACCTCATCGGCCTTCTTATCGACATCTACCTGGGGACCGTTACGTACAGCTGGTGCCGCTTGCGGTCTGTGGTTAAACCCACTGCCAGCGTAGTGTCGAGTCTTTAGAGTCCCACACAGAGAGTTTCCCTGCACTGAGCGAAACGTGTAGAGGCCGTATGGTTTTATGGCAGGGCTGCGATCACTTACGTACACTTGTGTGCGTATGGTGTTCGGGCAGGCAGTACTAGTAGGCTTTGGTTTAAGCCGGATCCTAGTATTGCACGGATGGATTTGTTTTGTCTTCTGTGTATCCGCATTCTACGGAATACGGATGCAGGTGTGTATGCACAGTTTTTCGGAGTGATGAAGGAGGAGGTGCCTCATTAGGGTTTTGGCAGTTGGTTCGGCCAAAACCATTATGTGGCAGGCTCATTAGGGTTTTGACAGTTCGTTTGGTCAAAACCATTATGAGCCGCGAACATCATTTACTAATCCTATTAGTGATAATCTTATGATGGCTAATTGCATTGACCATTTGACCCCGTTGACCTCTCTTGACTTTGTTGACTGGTTGACCGGGTTGACCATTGACTTTCAAAAGGGTTCTACACCTTTCTTTTCTTTTCCTTTTTCTTTTGGATTATGATAATGGTCATTTCAAAGTAGCCATCAACTTTATCTTGATGGAATTAGTAATGATGTTGTTTTGCATTATTTGCAACCATGGTTCTTTTCTTTTGTATCATAATTTTATTCTCATTCTCTCTCTTGAAATGAGAAGCTCCATGGTTGCAAGAAACCTTCCTTCTTCTTCCTCCTCTTGATTTCTCCTTTGATCTCATGTGTTGAGAGAAAAAGGATTCTACTTGACAAACACATCCATACATCTTCTCTACACATCCTAGGGCTTCTAGATTAGCAATCTCCTTGCCCTAGTTACCCCGGCTTGAGGTGGAGCTCGGTGTACATCTCTCGGGTGGATCGTCTTCGACTCAAAGAGGCCGCGGAGGTGACCGAAGTCCGGATCAACCATTGAGCAAGCAAAGAGAAGAACAACAAGAAGAGAAGAACAACAAGACGAAGAACAACAAGAAGAGAAGGAGTTCAAGTTGAGGTATAACCCCTAACCGAGTAGATACATCTCTTGTTAGGTTGCTAGTATATTGTTTAGCAAAGATCCGGCTTTTACGGTCCATGTTACAAAGATTAGAAAAAATTTTGTTTTACCGTTTCCGCAACCCTGAAAGTACCGGGAGAGGTAACGTGGACCTAACAATATGACCCTCACAGTTGCTAACGGAATGAGCATGAACGCTGAATCCGTAGGGGAATATCATCTTGGACTGACAACTGGGCAGATATTGATTCTGCGTAACTATTTTTATGTACCAGGTACGACCTGTAATATCATATCTGTACCCTTACTTTCTAAGGAAGGATATGATTTTACTTTTACAAGAGATGTGATTCACATCCACCTAAATCAAGATTTGATTGGGTCAGGTACATTAGAAAACGGAATATATGTATTAAATCAAGTTAAAATTTTCAGTGTCCAGAACACACTTAAAAGAAAGTCTCCGGAAACAAATCAGGCTTTCTTACGGCATTATAGAGTAGGTCACATCAATGAGAGAAGGTTGACTAAGTTACATAGAGAAGGATACTTGGATCCGTTCGATTATCAGTCTTATGCCACTTGTGAATCTTGTCTCATGGGAAAGATGATAAAGACTCCGTTCACTGGACACGGAGAAAGAGCAAGCGAGCTCTTGGGACTCATACACAGTGACGTGTGTGGTCCAATGTCTACACATGCGCGAATTGGATATTCATACTTCATTACTTTCACAGATGATTTCTCTAAGTATGGACATGTCTTCTTGATGAAGCATAAATCCGTGGCCTTTGAGAAATTCCAGGAATACAAGAATGAAGTGGAAAAATAAACAGGCAAAAGTATCAAGACACTGAGATCTGATCGAGGTGGTGAATACTTAAGTGCCGAGTTCCTGGGTTACTTAAAAGAGAATGAAATTCTCTCTCAGCTTACTCCTCCATACATACCACAACACAATGGTGTATCAGAAAGAAGGAATCGAACCCTATTAGATATGGTTCGTTCTATGATGAGTAAGGCTGAGTTACCGCGATCTTTCTAGGGTTATGCGCTAGAATCGGTTGCATATCTTTTGAACAAGGTTCCAACCTAAACAGTGCCTACCACACCATATCAGATGTGGAGTGGGAAGAAACCCTGTCTTCAGTACCTGAAGGTTTGGGGATGTCCAGCTTTTGTTAAAAAGCAGCATCCGGACAAGCTCGAGGCACGCTCAGTACTATGTGAGTTTGTGGGATACCCAAAGAACTCCAGAGGGTATTTTTTCTATTACGTAGAGGAACAAAAGGTTTTTGTTTCTCGTAATGCCCATTTTCTAGAATATCAGTTTTTAAAAAAGGAAACAAATGAGAGCGAAATAGAACTGGAAGAAATTCCAGAACCACAAACTACTACTGAAAGTATGGTAGAACCAGAGGTTTCGGAAGAACCGGACATCCCAACGCCACTCCGCAGGAGTAGTAGGCAGCCTTATCCGTCCGAGAGATACTACGGTTTTCTCATAGACGGGGATAGAGAGGATTGCACTATTGACTATGATGAGCCTACTAGCTTCCAGCAAGCCATTCAGAGCAGTGACTCGGTAAAATGGCTGGATGCAATGCGGACCGAAATGGAGTCTATGTACACTAACAAAGTATGGAATTTGGACATTGCTCCAGATAGGGTAAACCCGTAGGATGCAAATGGATATTCAAAAAGAAGATTGGTGTAGATAGACAGGTTGAAACCTATAAGGCTAGACTTGTTACAAAAGGTTTCCGTCAAAGACCTGGTTTGGATTATGACGAAACCTTTTCTCCAGTGGCTATGCTTAAATCCATTCGGGTCCTTCTTGCTATTGCTGCCTTCCACGATTATGAAATCTGGAAGATGGACGTAAAGACGGCCTTTCTAAATGGTAACTTAGAAGAGAGCGTCTATATGGATCAGCCAGAGGGATTCATTCAGAGTGGGAGCAGCGGTAAAGTATGCAAGCTGCTTAAGTCCATTTATGGACTAAAGAAGGCATCGCGGAGTTGGAACATCTGTTTTGATGATGCTGTCAAAGAATTTGACTTTATCAAAAATCCAGATGAGCCATGCATATACAGTAAGATTGTAGGGAGAGCTGTAGTATTCCTCGTCTTGTACGTGGATGACATTCTCCTAATAGGAAATGATATTCCTATGTTACAGTCAGTCAAAAGATTCTTGTCACATAAATTCTCCATGAAAGACCCGGGTGATTCCACCTACATTCTGGGGATCCAAATCTATCGTGATAGATCAAAAAGGATGTTGGGACTTTCGCAGTCCAGGTACATAGACACCATAGTGAAAAGATTCAGTATGGATGATTCTAAGCACGGTAACCTACCGGCTTGTCACGGAATCATCCTCTCCAAAGAGATGTCTCCTAAGACTGATTTGGAAAGGGATCGCATGTCGATTATACCCTACGCTTCTGTGGTAGGCTCTATAATGTATGCGATGTTATGTACCAGACCAGATGTAGCATACACATTGAGCGTAGTAAGCCGGTATCAAGCAAACCCAGGGGAGAAGCACTGGATAGCAGTAAAGAACATTCTCAACTACCTGAGGAGGACTAAGGAGATGTTCTTGGTATATGGCGGAAAAGACCTCCAGATGGAGGCCTTTGCCGACTCAGGCTTCCAGAGTGACAAAGATGACTCCAAGTCCATGTCGGGTTATGTCTTTACCCTCAATGGAGGGGCGGTCTGTTGGAAGTGTTCCAAGCAGGAGACCGTTGCTGACTCAACAATGGAAGCAGAGTACATAGCTGCTTGCGATGCCGCAAAAGAAGCAGTCTGGATTTAGAAGTTCCTCAGAGAACATCAGGTTGTTCCAACCAGTGTTGATCTAATACCTCTATATCGTGACAACAACGGCGCTATAGCTTTAGCGAAGGAATCCAGGTCCCATTAAAAGTCCAGACACATCTTAAGGCGGTATCACCTGATCAGGAAGATCGTAGATCGTTGGGAGATCGAGGTGAAGAGAGTAGAGACGAAGAATAACTTTGCTGATCCATTCACAAAGGCCCTTCCTCAGACGCAGTTCGAGAGGCTATTCGAGATGATAGGTCTACGATATGCCAGCTCATGGCCCTAGTGCAAGTGGGAGATTGTTAGTGTATATGCCCTAGGGGCCATTATTGTATCATACTTGTATGTATATTACTTAATGGAAGCTTAGGATATTCACAGTTGTATATACAGTCTTACTAAAAATGGTAGTATGCTACTTGGTTTGTATCTACTTTAATATGTGCATATGTTTCTTGTAACGTATCACTTATACATATTAGTAGAGCCCATAAGATCTTTGCTTGATTACCAGCGTTGTGATGGCAGTCACACTAGTGGGGGCTGGGTAGTCTATAAGCAACATCCTATACTTGTCCCTAGTCGTACGATTATCGAGACAGGGCATCGATATTCTAAAGTAGACTAAGTGTGTACGCTTCTCATCCCAGTTGGGGAGATGGTCTATCCCACAGCCATCAGTACATCGTACTGGAGATAGTATACAGGTGCTCGTTAGGTTACGGGTACACCGGACAGGACTCGCAGGGGAACTGATTGGTTGGTATTATACCCATCGTCAGTTAACAGTTCCCAGGTGACATGAGTACAGCATAGTCCGCAGACTTGACACTGCTACTTCGCCTCGAGTGTGTCCCACTGTTCTTAGATTGCTACCCTACCACGGCTCAAAGGAGTTGTGCAAACAGGTAGCAGTTGGGTGCAGTCCCGAGCACTTGGAGGCAGTGGTGGTTAGACAGGATTCGTCTCTCCCGGTATTGGGAGTCGATATCAAGCTGTGTCAGAGAGCCATTACGCAAAGTCCCTGGCCAGGGCAAGCGAGATTTACTGGTAGGTTCCAGTAGTTTCTCAGGGTGTAATAGGCTACGCTCCGACACGACTTATACAGCTATTAGGGGACTGACACTTGCCGCCCCCTAGGCTTGATATGCGACAGTCTTAGACGAATAGACCGGACTGTACGGAGATTGTCACATCAGGCTCAGTAGGAGTTCGGATGGGTTTCCTCATCGGCTTTCTTATCGACATCTACCTGGGGACCGTTACGTACAGCTAGTGCCGCTTGCGGTCTGTAGTTAAACCCACTGCCAGCGTAGTGTCGAGTCTTTAGAGCTCCACACAGAGAGTTTCCCTGCTCCAGGCAAAACAATATAGAGGTCGTATGGTTTTACGACAAGAGTTCGGACGCGTACGTGTGTTTACGCACGTACGACTTTTCGGACAGTTTTTACTAGCCGGCTTTTGTTTAAGCCAGATTCTAGTATCGGGTTATTGGATTTATACAGTCTAAAGTTTTTCCGTGTTTTCACGGATTGGAGGGGCGTTCTCGTAATTTTCTGGGAAGCTTCTAGAAGAGTGGTGACTAAGGGGTTAAGGTGGTATGAGCATTAATTACTTAATGACTCATTTCTGTGATTCATCATTTGTATTAAATGATTCATTAATGAGTTAATGAGTCATTTGATGAATCACACAAGATGAATGCATCAACCATGATAATTAATCATTTATATTATTTATTTGATTAATTGTTATGGTTGTTATATTCTAGTGAGTTCATTTTTCTTCTCATTCTTATGATCACCTTCTCTCTCCTCAAGCTCATCCTCTCTTGAAACCCTAATCCTCCCCTCTCATGTGTTGAGATCAAGGATTAGATAGATTAATACATCCATAACCTTACTCCATATCCCCTAGGTAGCTTAGATTAGCAATTTGAGCAACCTAGTTATCTCAAGTTAGAGATAAAGCTTGGCGTAGGAGCTCTCGGGTGGATCATCTTTGATTCGAGGAGGCCGTTGAGGTGCCGATATTCTAAGGAGCCTACGAGGAGTGGAGGACCGCGATGAAGACCCGAAGGAAAAGTAACGTGAGGTATAACTTCGAATCCGAGTAGTTAAACCTCTAGTAGATAGTTAGCAATGGTTTAGATACGATTCATGCGCTCAAGTCCGTGTTACGAAGCTTTGATAATCATTTTTCATATATTCCGCCTCCCCGCAAGTTTGTGGGGTGCGTGACATGGACTTATAGAATTACCTAGAAATTTCCAACATTAAATGCAATTTAATGTATTCACACACACATGCACACATGCATGCACCTCAATTCTTTTCTTTTCTTTTAATACAATAAAACCTAACCTCCATACAAATATCTAGATACCAAATGAAGGGTTTTGGTTTTAGCCAAACTTAATTGTTGAAAAGATACAAAAGAGATTTTCCTAAAATGTAAATACCGCATTAAAATAATATTAAAATTGGGAAAAATTCAAATTGAACCAAAACGTCCCATATACCCCCAAAGCTTGCGCACTAGCTTTATTTAGCTAAACTAGGTGCTGGCAAGTATATATGGTCGTTTGAACACAGTCGGGTCAAAACGGAAAATACCGACAATTTAACCCTAAAGCGGAAAATTCGCATAACGAATTCTAAAACGTTACACTAGGAGTTCTCGGCGAGTCCGTTCAGTGCACCCAGTTTTCACTGAGCACCCTACACCATCTTTGATGTCAAACACCGATGGATATGGGATCATCCAACACCCATCATATGAGTCAAGATGCGTTTACGCTAGTCTACTCTGGTGTATCGTTGCCCTGTCTCGATACACCCTTGACTAGGAACAGTTATAGGATGTACTCTTTGACTACCCTGGCCCTACTAGTATGATCTGCATCATAGTCCTAGTAGTCTAGTACATATCCTAAGGGCTTTATCAACATGTGAGAGCAACACAGTAAACTAATACAAGTCAACATGTTAAGATAAAGTGAAACCAAATAGCATACTATCATATCGAGCAAGAAAGTCCTCTCTATATATATCCAAGCATCCACTATAATATACATCATATGTACAACAATGGCCTCTAGGGCATATATATAACTAACAAGTCTTCGACAGGCTGGCACCAGCAGCAGCACCTCACCAAAGCAGGGGGCACGACAGAGCCGCTTCCACAACTGAGGAAGTCCCGTCTACAAGGCACGCTCGACGTCACCACGGCGCTGAGTGAGAAGAGCTGGGGGAAACTTCCCTTCTGAACTTTCTCCACAAGCTCTAATGGTGGAAGTTGATACTGCTGTTCCCACCGCGAACAACTTTGAACCGCTAAGGAGGGTACGGAAGAACTCCCCAACCACGGTGCTGAAGAAATCTCCACTTCTGGCTGAAAACATGACACAGGAAAAGCCGTAGGAGCCCCCTCAGCGGATTTCCTCTTAGATCTACAGAGTTTGGTGGAAAGTCCAAGATTCTATGATCAACAAGAACTACTCTCGTCAACCGGAGAAAATGAAGGTTCGACAAGAGGAAAATCATCTCTCCAGCATACAACGAGAGACTTCTTTCACACAGGCACCTGCTACAATAGCTCCTTCAACTTCAACCTCCCACAAAAAGTGAAGGCCGAAGAATCTCCCATCACCGGCGGCAAATCCTAAGGTTATGGATCCAAACGCTCCAAGTCTGGGGGCATGATCGTGCACACGATTTACATGGCTTCCGGGAAAGAGGAATGCCATTCTTTCGTGGGTCATCGACCGCAAACTCGGTCATTAACAAAGTCTCAGGAGCAACAACAAAAGCTCCATGAGATGCTGATGAAAATGGCAGCACTCACCGGACAGAAAGAAAATCCGGAGTTAGCATCAGAACAACGCCAGGAGCAAGAGACCGATACAGTGTTCCTGCGAAGGGTGCTGGAAAGAAAAGATAAGGAGGCCGCGGAACAGGCTGCTAATATAAAATAGATGGCGCTCATGTCCCAAGACATGGTTGAAATGATGATCCAGCCAGAACCTCCAGCCGAAGATCAACCGATAATCATCGAGGACGACAGAGGGGAAACATCAAACCCTCTTCCAGCTTTATTGACATCCAGGGAGGAAACGATCTCTAAAGCTACCCTTAATGATTATGTCGCTCAACAAATACGAGCTCATCAGGCAGTGAAGCGGCTGGCCAAGTCGTCAGAACTGGATGACTGTATCGACGCTGGGACGATCAAATCAAGTACCCGCCAGGATATACGATCCCCAAATTCCATGTGTACTAAGGGACATGCAACCCGCATCAGTACGTGGCTCAGTTCAGAGCTTTATGCGGCAATACAAGAGGCGACAACAAATTGCTGCTTCGCCTGTTCGCTGGCAGCCTGTCGGAAACAACATTCGAATGGTACTCGGAGCTCCCAAATGACTTCGTCAAAACATTCAAGGAAATGGAACAACTATTCACGCAGTGGTTCGCCGGCGCAAGCGAACGCACCTTGATCACGGTATTAATCAATGCCAGGGTGAAGCCAGGAGAGACCTGGGTTCAATACGCAATCCGATGGCGGAACCTCTGGTCAAAATGAGAACAACGCGTCGAAGAAGCTCCTTCCGTGGGCATGTTCATAGGGACTCTCGATCCTCAAGCGACTGTTTCCCAGTTCATGACGTTTTTAAGCCAACCATCTTCTAGGCTTTGATCGACAAGTTGGCCCATATAGATCAGATGGGCCACGGACCTTCCTCTTCAAAAATGGACCCTCAGAATGCAAAGGGTAAAGGGAAAGCGGCCTTCATTGCCAACACTCAACAACAATCGAGTGACCCGAAACTGGTTGCTCGCCAAAACAACGCACGTCCGCGCCAATCCCTGGAAGAGAAGCTAGGACGTGCTTACTCGTTTCCCCGTGATAAAACGAGGAGATTGTTCGAACTGGCGGTACGCAACAAACTCATCACTCTGCCAGACCCAAAATGTCCACCGCAGCCCGGTGATGTCAACAATCCCAATTACAGCTCCTATCACCGAATAGTGAGCCACCCCATTAAGGATTACTATATCTTCAAGAACTGGGTCAAGGACCAGTACCGCCAAGGGAAATTCATGCTGTTCGAGAAGTAGAGGGTGAACCCGCCACAGAGGCACGCTCCTAAAAAGGTGGATATGCCGGGGGCATCATGTTCATTTGTGAAAGAAGCTCCATGGGAATTCGTCCTTTCAGCTAAAACCAAAAGAATGCTGAAGGATCTTTAAGCATGTTCGGCGATCAGGTGGAAAAGACAGCTGGAGCCCGAGATCATTGAGGGGATGCTGAAACCGTGTCCTGCACCGAAAACTACTAACGATGGGCAAAAAACCAAGGTCAAGCCTTCAAAGTTTTCGAAGGGAAAGAAGAAGACCAAGAAGCCCGTGTAGCCTGATGTCAAGCGCACGGACCTACAAAAGTACATCTATGCGCTGGAGGAGTACAACCAGAAGGCGCGGCCCCAGTCACCCTCGAAGAGTTTCTCAACCATATACTTGAGAACGGAGATAGTGATGATGCTGAGGGAAATGACTCGTCAGGAGAAACCGAAGATTATGCAGCAAGTTGCTACATGGTTTCTCATTCATGGTTAAATAATGAAGAAACTCCCTTGGTGTCGGAAAGCAACACAGAGGAACTCGGGGTAGGATCGGTGCCAAAATCCCCAGAGCTGCCAGAAGACCCAATTGACAGGCTACTAAACGAAGCTTTTCAAAAGAGCAGAGCTGATCGAGAACGTGAAACGACCATAAACAAAAAGGCCAAGCATCGGCGTCAGGATGAAGAAGACGCAGTGAGGAAGAGCCACAAAGCACTCCAACCAAGACAAAGCACACCTGCTACAAACAAGAGCAGGATCAAAGCAGAGAAGCGGTTCGCCAAAGCCCTGTCAATAGGAATGAAGTTGCCCCCTCTCGTAGAAAACGCTCCCTGGATCATGTGCCTTGATGAAACGGATATATATCTGAACTACTGCTTATACCATCGGAGGGTCACACACCCCACCAAAGAGTGCAATGCCTTCAAGAAGTGGTGGCAAGGATACGTTGCTCACCGAAAATACTTCAAGCGGATGAAGTGCAAATCTCATCGACAGCAAAGAAGCGCGATGGATGAGCGTGAAGTAATGGATGGCAACTGTCATATGGTTAATACCAGTTCGACAAAAGGAAAATCTCAAGTTCTTACAATCAGGAGCGATTCTGAGGAAGAAATAACTCTCGGCCCTCTCTTCAAAGAATCCACCTCCGGAAAGAAGAAGAGGAGAAGAAATACGAGAATATTCAGCTGCGTAACCGCACGCTGCCTAAAAAGAACCTCGGGCCTACAAACAAATGTTTGAGCAAAAGAGACAAGGGGAAGGAAAAAGTCCCTGAGGAAATTGTCCTCGATGATAGAGTCGTCAAAGAGCTCGTAGCTAAAAAACCGCCTAAGAAAAACAAGGTGGATTATAATGTCCTGGCACATCTGAAAAAGAAACCCTCACAACTAAGCATATTGGATGTTCTCCTCCTATCTTAAGAAGCAAGAGATTCTCTGATCAGGGCATTATAAGAGCCCGATCAGTTCTAAGCTTTCCTGGCAGAAGAAAAGATGAAGGACGAGCTGGCAGAGGTTTAGACAGCTGACATTACATTCGGCTATGAAGATCTCCTTCTCAGAACATGCGAGCATAATCGTCCTCTATATGTCACCGGGCACTGCCACGACATCAAGATAGGGAAGATCCTGGTCGACAACGGGTCCTCCGTCAACCTTCTCAACGTGAAGGTGCTGAAGGAGATTAGCATGAACGTTCAGCACCTGGCTCGGGATAAAATCACCATCTTCGGGTTCGACTCTTAGTAATCTCGGATGCTTGGGTCCATAATATTGACATTACGCTTTATTCTTCTCGTCACCGACATCAAATTTTATGTTATTGACGCCAAGGCATGCTATAACGCTCTGCTCGACCGGCCTTGGTTACACGAGTACAACATCATCTCTTCTACACAACACTAGTGTATGAAGTATTTCAAAGATGGCCTCGAATACACCGTCACGGAGGAGCTAAATCCATTCTTCATAAACGAAGTCCGAAAATATGAAGACGCAAATTACTTCATACCAGGCTTCGAAGATACGGAAAGATGTCATAAGCTAGAGGATAAACGGAAGTCCGTTGTCACCATCCCGATCTTTGAAAGTGACACTGAGGAAGACGAGGAAATATTCTACTCGGGGCAACCCCAATGCAACAGGCCTGGACTATCTACTCCTATTTTGGTCTTTGGCAGTGACTCTGAGGACGAGACCAACGCCGTGTTCTCCACTTTCCCGTCATCACAAACCGTTACTAGAGCTGATCAGAGTTTACAAATCACCATAGTTCCGCCATGGCATTGCAAAGAACTTGATGCGCTTGATACATACAGCATACAGGAGCTGCGGACTTCTACACCCCTCTCAAGCGAAGAGGTGAAAAGGCGATCCTCTTCTACTAATCTACAGAGACTAAAGTAGGGAAAGAAGTCTGGTATGGTGCCGATCATGCACTTGACAGCTTTCAACCAATTCGTCTGCCCAGATATTATATAGAGGGTTTGAAAAAGTTATTAAGATGCCAAAGCGTACCCTTCAAACAAACCACTCGACAAGCCCAGTTCTACAACAAGATTTGGGATGCCCCCGAGACTCAGCGAAAGATGCCCAACGAGATAATGGAGACGACTGGGCTCAGATACGTTCAGTCCAAGAAACGAGAGCGATTTCATGGCTGCCGCATCATAAACGGCTCTGGTGATGAAGTGAACAGTCTTTCAAATAGCCGTGACGTTGAAACAGAATAAGATACCTCACTAAGAACATTAAGTCTATCGTTCGAAGAACAATTTGACAAGCTAATAAAAGAAGCTTGTCAGAAGGTTCAAGATAACCATAGTCGCGAAATGGCTATTTATGAAAAGGCCAGGACGCAATGCCTCAACCAGCAGTCCGCAAAGAAAGAAGACTACAACGCCCTCCATCCCCAGCTCGCTGTATGTCCTCACAAGAACGAAAAATCCCGAAATAGAGGCAAAAACAGGACAAAGAGCGCAAACAACGTTCACAAACAATAGGGTATATCTAAAAAGCTGCGCTATCAAGAAAAACATGGTTGGAACCCATCCTTTATCAAGAAGATGGGTTGAGAATACTCTTTCCCTCAAGACGAGACAAGGAAAATATTCAACCTTGTCATGAAGCATCAAATGATGACGCTTCCGGAGTCACGGCATCCCGAACAAATAAACGAGGTCTATCATCCGAATTATTGCTCATATCACCAAGCAATAGGTCATCCCCTTGAAGACTGCTTCACCTTCAAAGACTGGGCCGAAGACCGGTATCAACAAGGAAAGTTCGCTTTGTCCGACAGCTGGAGGGTAACCCCGCCGCAAAAACATGAGCCAAAGAGGACCTATACCGTGAGGACAGGACTAGCTCAACGTCAAGAATGGAAGCTAATGTAGGGTTGCTATGCACGCTCACAAGGTTCTACGAGGCATCAACTATGCCCGATTAAAAATTTAGCCATGCCGAACAACCCAAAGCCGGATCTTTAAACTAGGGTTTAGGCGAAAACTAACATGTTAAACACTTTAACACTAAGTGAGAGGGATTACAACCTTTGTAGATCCGGTCCTTCACTTCTTAAGCTCCGTGTTGAGGTCCCTTCGCTGCGATCATCGTGTTCCGGACTCTCGAGAGGCTTCACGAAAAGAAAGATGCAGTCTTGCTTCCGATCTTCGATAACATAGATGATCTACCTTGAAGTTTCATTAACACAAGCTAACACTCACCAAATGAAGTGAACACCCTCATCTAAATGGCAAGGATAGATGAGGATGATGAAGTAGGATTTTTTCTCTCATTTGTTTTCTAATTCTCACTCATTTTCATCACAAAAAGCAAAGCAAGAAAACTTTTCCATGAAAAGAAAAGGAAGAAGAAGATGGAATCCTTTTGTGATGAATAATGAATAACTCATATGTGAGGTTAGAAATGCAACCATAGTTAAGAATGAATCCTTAACCCTTGTAGAGAAACAACCATGGTCAAGGGTTTGGGTTTGGTTAAGCAAATATCTTACACAAAACAAAACATAACCTTCTAGAAACTTCTAGAAGAGCTTAACCCTAATCAAACCCTAACCATGTTTAATCTCCACTAATCATGTTGCATTAATAACCATATCATGTTACAATATTATATATCACATATATAATATTTATTGTAACAAAATAAATTAATACAATTAACATATATCGCATATATATCAATGTATTACCCGAGTGAGAAAAAGAATCTTTTAGTGAGCAAATATTAGTTAATGTAATTTAATATATCATATATATTATTATACATTAAATTATCGAATCAACACTTGATCCGACAATCCAGCTATATCGCATATAACCGACTAATATTTATCCGTACCGATTCATCGAATCAACACTTGATCCGATGACCCGGCTAATATCAAATATCGCGAGAATAGAATACGGTATCTCATATCGCATTATCCTCGGTCCCGCACATATCACATATGTGCTCCTATTCCATTTTGCCTGAGCCAAGAAACCTCTGTGTAGGACTCTAAAGAATCGTCAATACGCCGGCAGTAGGTGATGATCATATCAAACACCCACAAGCTGCAAGCGGTCAGCTAAACGTAACAGCCACCCAGGTATTGAGCGCTCAGAAGATCAACAAGCAAGCCTGCACATTCTCCTGTGAATCCAAACAGTAAACTCCCGTACAGTCCGGTCTCGTCGTCTGATATGTTGCATATCTCGCCTAGGGGTAGTAAACGTCAGACCCCAGTAGCTCGATAAGCCGTGTCGATATGAGGTCTATAACAGTTCAAGAAACTACTGATAACACTTACCAGTAAATCTCAACAACCCTGGCCAGGGATTTCCAGTTATAGCCAATCGAACACAGTGCAACATCAACTCCCTATACCGGGAGAGACGAATCCCCTCCTATCGCTCATTGCCTCCATGTGATTCGGGACTGTACCCAAAAGCCACCTTTTTGCAAGCCCTCTTGGACGTGGTATGATGGAAATCAAAGCACAGTGGGAATCATACATGACTCTATGACGATCTTGGATCAACAGACTACTCTGTACCAGTGTCACCGGAGAACTGCCATCTGACGTGAGATATAATACCATCTGGGAGTTCTCGGCGAGTCTGTCCAGTGTACCCAGTCTCTACTGAGCACCCGTACACCATCCTTGATGTCAAACACCGATGGATATGGGATCATCCATCGCCCATCATATGGGTCAAGATGCGTATACGCTAGTCTACTCTGGTGCATCGATGCCCTGTCTCGATACACCCTCGACTAGGAACAGTTATAGGATGTACTCGTCGACTACCGTGGCCCCACTAGTATGATCTCATCATAGTCCCAGTAGTCGAGTACATATCCTAAGGACTTTATCAACATGTAACATAGAGACAATCAGAGTACATGTTAAGATAAAGTACAACCAGATAGCATACTATCATGTCGAGCAAGAAAGTCCTCCCTATATATGTCCTAGCATCCACTACAATATACATCGTATGTACAGTAATGGCTTCTAGGGCATACATATAACTAACAATCTCCCACTTGCACTAGGGCCATCTGTTGTGGTATCACATACCCAACAATTAGCTGCGGTTGAAGTATCTCATACTCAACCATCCCATAAAAGTCTCTACTGGGAAAAAAGGCCTTCAAGAGTGGATCCGCGCTGTTGTCCTCTGTGTCTACTCTCCTAACCTCGATCTCCCTGGAGATCAACCATCTCCATGGTTAGGTGATCTGCCTAAGAATTATATCTGGATTTCTGATGGGACGGTAGTTCCTTGGCTAAAGCCACAACTCCATTGTCACACAATGGTAGGAACGAAGTTCATCTCATGAACTTATATATATCCAAACTGGCTCTTTGGTAGCATCCTTGGTAACGATGTATCTTGCCTTTAATCGTCTAGTATGTCACGGTATCTAGCTTGGAACTCTTCCAACATACCGTCCCTCCACTGAGGGTAAAGACAATACCTGCGACTGACATTCAGTCGTTCTTATCACCCTGGAACCTTTCCAGTGATTCTCCCCAGGATCTATTGATACCATCTCACTACAACTAGTGAGTATCCTAACATCCAATTAGATCTATCTGATAGATCCAAAACCCAGGATTTAGGAGGTATCACTTTGATCCTATATGGAGAATCCTTGTGATAAGCGGAGATTGACCGAGCGTAGCATAGGAAACTCCTTCCCTATCAAGAGTATGTCATCCACGTACTCTACGAGGATCACCACCATACTCCCTACAACCTTTTTGTATATACAAGGTTCATCTACCATTTTGATGAAGTCAAACTCTTTGACTACCACATCAAAACAGATGTTCCAACTCCGCGATGCCTGTTTTATCATTTAAAAAATCTTGCACATGTTTCCGCTGCTTCCACTGTCTACGAAGCCCTCTGGTTGTGTACTTATAGACGCTCTTTTCTAAAACATCATTTAGAAAAGCAGTCATGACACCCAACCGCCAGATATCGTAGTCATGGTATGTAGCCGTGGTAAGTAGGATCTGGATGGACTTCAGCATAGCTTTAAAAGTCTCAACTTTTCCATGTACACCCAGTAATCTTCTCAAGATATACTTGCTCCTGATAGGGATTTAACCCTTCAGATAGAGCAACCAAAGTCCATACTTTGTTGGTGTATAAGGATTCCATCTCAGATCGATAAGCATCCAGCCATTCTTACAGAGTCCCACTCCTGATGGCCAGCTCGAAACTAGTTGGGTCATCATCTCATGATGCAATCCTCGCTCCCACTGTCATAGAGAAACCGAAGTATCTCTCAGGTGGGTGAGGAACCCTACTAGATCGGCGGAGAGGCTGAGGTTCGTTGGAAACTATTGAATCCTTTGATTCTACCAAATCATCAGCTGCAGTTTGTATAGATGGAACCTTTCCAGTTCTACATAACAGACCTTGCCTCGAGCTTGTCCGGATTTTGCTTTTAGACATAGTCCGGACAACCCCAAATCTTAACAAACTTAAGATATGGGCTCTTCCCTTTCCATATCACATATGAAGTGATAGGCAACTGATTTGATTTTGAAACCTATTCAATAGGTATGCAGCTTCTCAAGCGCATAACACCCAAAAGGAAATAGGAAACTCAGTAGTACTCATCATAGAGCACACCATATCACATAGGGTGCTATTGCTCCGCTCCGATATACCATCGTGCTATGGTGTATACGGAGGAGTAATGCTGAGAGAGAATCTCATTCTCTTTTAGAATAGTCAAGGAATTCCGTGCTCAAGTATTCTCCTCCTTGATCTCATCAAAGGACATGATATTTATACCCGCTTTTGGTTCTCTACTTCTTACTTATATTCTGTGAATATCTCAAAAGATTCGGACTTGTGTTTCAACAGGAACATATGTCTGAATCTTGAGAGATCATCAGAGAATGTAATGAAGTATAAAGAATCGGTCTTGGCATGTGTAGACAGGGGACCTTCATACATCAGCATGTATCAATCCCAAGAGTTCACTAACTCTTTCTCTGTTTCTAATAAACGGAGCTGTGGTCATCTTATCTCTGTGACATGACTGGCAAGTTTCACAAGATGTAAATTCAAACTAATTTAAATATGCATCTTTATGTAACTTCAGCTAGTCGCGTCGCATTGATATGACCTAGTCTACAATGCCTCAAGAAGAATTCGTTCATTTCTGAACTCTTCCTCTTGTGTGTGTTCTTTATACTAAGAACTATAGTTTGATTTAGAACGTCAATGCTTTTAAATAACGTGCCTGAACCGATCAACTCTTGATATAGGAAATGTTTAAAACATTATCCAACAATACAAAATTGTATCCTTTCTTTACTAATAAAGAGACTGATATGATGTTGTGCATCGGGTTCGGTATCTAATAACATTCGTTCAGAATCAATGTATTCTGGTAATACAGGGTGATAGTGACCAACAGACTTGGCTGCAACACTTACACCATTTTCTGTCTCATGAAACTTATCACCCGTTCTCAGTTCTCTACCTTTCTGTAGCCCATGTAACAGATTACATATGCGGGATCCTGATCCGGTATCTCATACCCAGGACGTAAAGGATACTGAGAAATAGTTCTCTGTAATGAACACACCCGAAGATGATGCATCAACATGCACTTTCTTCGTTTGGGCGGCACGGGAATTCTGGTAATCCCCAATTTCCTACTCTGTCTTATAACAATTATAAGTTGGAGCGGGACCAACATTCCCCAGCTCATTATAATAAGCGGGTTCGGTCAATATATCCGTATTATTATCTTGATTAAGGCATGATACGGTCGCTACCTGGAGAGAGAGAGAGAAGAAAACACTCAGCGTATACTCTTGCAAGATTAGATTGGTTATTTAATATATCTAATCAGGATGTCTACCACTGTTTTTGTCAAATCTTCCTTTAAACCCCAAAAGTAAAGACTAGCCGGGATTAATTACACGCTACAAGTTCGCCAATCTTTCAGCCAGGTCAGTATCGGTACTTTGAGGGAGGTCCCCCGTGCTTTCGCACGAACCTAATTAAAGTAAACATCGTTTTCCCAGAGGCGTAACCCCGTTAACACCTTTCTAGTCACCTACTTGATCGGCTAATTGTAATGTGTAAAACTCTCCCAGGAGTAACTCTTACTCGCAGCGGGTATCGGGATCCAACTATCTCATAGAAGGTATGCAATCTCATTGCAAATTTCAACACTTGAAATTCCCAATAATATTTTACCCCTAGCGTCCCATGACCTTGACGTAGGCCAACAAACCACAGTGCGCTAGTCAAGTTCAACCCGTCATTTCTTGATTGAATTAAACCCACCCGCACGACCCTTGACGCAGGCCAACAAAGTCGCACGACTGCCCTAATCCAATCTACATCATATGCATAAACAGATAAATACTAGTTAGCTACCGCACACTACGCCTTGACGCAGGCCAACAAACATAGCACGAATACTAAGTAGGACTTATTTGAAATGACGGAGGGCTACGACAGGTTTTTATGAAAACCCTTTGCGTAATGAACTTGATATAGTTGTAGAATCGAGTGATTTTAAATGGAGTGTTTTTTAGGCTTTTCTAGTTTTGCTTAAGAGGTCACTCCCGGTGAAGGGATCGTCGGCTTCCTCATCGAATAAGGTGCAGGATATTTCACAAATACCACTATGCAAAGCAAGAACTATAGAAGCAATCAAAAGACAACCCGAGTTTGTAGCATCTGCTAGTTTCACTAGAGAGGTCACTCACAGTGAAGGGATCTCGGCTCTTTCCTTATCGAATAAGGTGTTGGATGTTCTACAAGGAACACCGCTATGCAAAGCAAGAACTAGAGCTACCAGTTTTTAAACAAGTTTCTACAACATCTTTAGGTTTCTTTTATTTTCATTAATCTCATTAATGAATCCCCATTTTATTATGCTTCACAAGCATCACATTTGAAACGAAATCTGCAATATAACATATATCTCATATATATAATATAAACATTCGTCACAGGCAGTAATATGATCTCATCACAGAACATTGCAGCAGAAGAACATATATGAAATATTGGATATATTAGGACGTCCGTGTTTTAATACGAGCCTGTATAAAACACGGATTCCACGGTCGCGATGAATAGCCAAACCCACATCCCTAGACCCCTACGAGAGCGGCAAGCAACACTGCCAATTCTAGGGTTAGGAGACCCGGTCTCGACTCCTCGAGATGGTCTCCCACTGGACCCTAGAACCCGGTTACTTGTGCTCCCCGCCTTGGGTCTACCTAATGCGGAAAAGTAAATAATATACAATGGCGACATCATCCTCAGCCCGGAAGTGCCCCAATAAAAGAATATTACATACAAATGAATTTTACATGAATGAAAAAAGAAAATCTCTCATCTCACATAAAACCCCGACTATTCAAAACGCGACGATCCAATATAATATATCACAGCAACACATAATATCTCATATCATCATTGTAAGTAAGTATGCGTATCCCGATTGTCGTTGATGTATAGCAACGAAGCCGGCGATACACCACATACTACGCTTCGGTCACAGAAAAGAAAGTGTAAAATTACAACAGTTGGAATCCGCAACCTCTTTAGACATCGCATGCGTAACCAAATGAATTCCTTAGACATCACATGCCTAACAATTATAAACCCCGCATTTTAGTCTCATTATCGAAAACCCTTTTCAATATCAAGTCGGATAATTCAACAAGATTCCCGATATCCTGATCGAATGCTCGTCGCAAACTTTAGTAGACGGCCGCACCCCCGGATGCCATCGACGAAGTGCACTAAGGAGGAACACCGCTGCCGCGAGCACCCGAACGGATGCTTTTGGCGACGGGGTTCTCAGACAGTCACTTGGTCGGGGCTATGGGACGTGGCTGTCTATTAAGTTTACCCGGCAAGTATCCGCGTACACTACGTGATTGCGATGGACTTTTGATCAAATCAAAATTCCGTGGCAACCGATCATCTTAAACTGAAGTGCTTGATTTATAACATTCAACTTAGTTATCTCATAACTACCTGTGGATTCCAAATATTGTATCACGTTCCAGATAAATAGACAATGTTAAACTTTCCGATCGAATAATCAAACACCCAAGATTTCCCCAATATATATCAACACTTGAAATCAGTTTAAAAATATCCATCACATGCCACAGTACCAATGGTCCAGCCGTAGAAGGGTCAAGCCAACGCCTCACATGTGGCATGCCGTACTGCCCCAAACCCTAAAGTTTAGAGGCAGTTCAAGACGGTCACATAATCGAGTTAAGGTTTGTTATCTTCTAGAGGGTCCACCGCGTTACTTGCACGACTTAGAACGTTCTTAAACTCGAGAAAAAATCCAACTTTTGAAAAAATTTCCGACAGGGGAAAAAGTGAGTTATTGATATCCGTTCGAACTTTTTAACAGTTTCTAAAATTATCCGGACAAAACTAAACGAAGTTATAATATCCGATCGAAACAACGAGTCCCCAATACAACCCAGAAAACTCAACACTTGAGTAGAATTAAAACTTCCCAGAACAGTGCATAAGAAACCAGGAATGTTACTGTGCAGTGGTGGGCCCCAATATCACTATTCAGCCGCGAAACCGTGGCCACGTGCGTGGTTTGGCAACGGCTCCGCAGTCACGTGATGGAATCAAAAGTCCGTACTTCACAGTAATTCCAATATTTCCCTGCTTAATTTTCTGAGCATTTTTAATTCACAAAAAATCACATTTTGAGAAAATTTCCAGAGAAGGGTGTATATCGGGGTTCTCGGGTTCGATCGGACTTTAAACTTCGTCTAGACTTTGCCTAAAGCTCTAGCTTGGCTCTGATGCCACTGTAGGGTTGCTATGCACACTCAGAAGGTTCTACGAGGTATCAACCATGCCCGATTAAAAATTTAGCCGTGCCGAACAACCCAAAGCCGGATCTTTAAACTAGGGTTTAGGTGAAAACTAACATGTTAAACACTTTAACACTAAGTGAGAGGGATTACAACCTTTGTAGATCCGGTCCTTCACTTCTTAAGCTTCGTGTTGAGGTCCCTTCCCTGCGATCATCGTGTTCCGGACTCTCGAGAGGCTTCACGAAGAGAAAGATGCAGTCTTGCTTCCGATCTTCGATAACATAGATGATCTACCTTGAAGTTTCATTAACACAAGCTAAAACTCACCAAATGAAGTGAACACCCTCATCTAAATGGAAAGGATAGATGAGGATGATGAAGTAGGATTTTTTTCTCTCATTTGTTTTCTAATTCTCACTCATTTTCATCACAAAAAGCAAAGCAAGAAAACTTTTCCATGAAAAGAAAAGGAAGAAGAAGATGGAATCCTTTTGTGATGAATAATGAATAACTCATATGTGAGGTTAGAAATGCAACCATAGTTAAGAATGAATCCTTAACCCTTGTAGAGAAACAACCATGGTCAAGGGTTTGGGTTTGGTTAAGCAAATATCTTACACAAAACAAAACATAACCTTCTAGAAACTTCTAGAAGAGCTTAACCCTAATCAAACCCTAACCATGTTTAATCTCCACTAATCATGTTGCATTAATAACCATATCATGTTACAATATTATATATCACATATATAATATTTATTGTAACAAAATAAATTAATACAATTAACATATATCGCATATATATCAATGTATTACCCGAGTGAGAAAAAGAATCTTTTAGTGAGCAAATATTAGTTAATGTAATTTAATATATCATATATATTATTATACATTAAATTATCGAATCAACACTTGATCCGACAATCCAGCTATATCGCATATAACCGACTAATATTTATCCGTACCGATTCATCGAATCAACACTTGATCCGATGACCCGGCTGATATCAAATATCGCGAGAATAGAATACGGTATCTCATATCGCATTATCCTCGGTCCCGCACATATCACATATGTGCTCCTACTCCGTTTTGCCTGAGCCAAGAAACTTCTGTGTAGGACTCTAAAGAATCGTCAATACGCCGGCAGTAGGTGATGATCATATCAAACACCCACAAGCTGCAAGCGGTCAGCTAAACGTAACAGCCACCCAGGTATTGAGCGCTCAGAAGATCAACAAGCAAGCCTGCACATCTCCTGTGAATCCAAACAGTAAAACTCCCGTACAGTCCGGTCTCGTCGTCTGATATGTTGCATATCTTGCCTAGGGGTGGTAAACGTCAGACCCCAGTAGTTCGATAAGTCGTGTCGATATGAGATCTATAACAGTTCGAGAAACTACTGATAATACTTACCAGTAAATCTCAACAACCCTGGCCAGGGATTTCCGGTTATAGCCAATCGAACACAGCGCAACATCAACTCCCTATACCGGGAGAGACGAATCCCCTCCTATCGCTCATTGCCTCCATGTGATTCGGGACTGTACCGAAAAGCCACCTTTTTGCACGCCCTCTTGGACGTGGTATGATGGAAATCAAAGCATAGTGGGAATCACACAAGACTCTATGACGATCTCGGGTCAACAGACTACTCTGTACCAGTGTCAAGGAAGAACTGCCATCTGACGTGAGGTATAATACCATCTGGGTGTTCTCGGCGAGTCCGTCCAGTGTACCCAGTCTCTACTGAGCACCCGTACACCATCCTTTATGTCAAAAACCTATGGATATGGGATCATCCATCGCCCATCATATGGGTCAAGATGCGTATACACTAGTCTACTCTAGTGCATCGATGCCCTGTCTCGATACACCCTCGACTAGGAACAGTTATAGGATGTACTCGTCGACAACCGTGGCCCCACTAGTATGATCTCATCATAGTCCCAGTAGTCGAGTACATATCCTAAGGGCTTTATCAACATGTAACATAGAGACAATCAGAGTACATGTTAAGATAAAGTACAACCAGATAGCATACTATCATATCGAGCAAGAAAGTCCTCCCTATATATGTCCTAGCATCCACTACAATATACATCGTATGTACAGTAATGGCCTCTAGGGCATACATATAACTAACAGCTAACCCATACCTGCCATATGGTAATACTCTCAAAGGTGGGAGGGTACGAGACTATAGATGAATCCTTTAGGTGCTTCACAAATAAAGACGAGGATGAGGTGATCCCAGAGTTTCACCAGCACCAAAAGAGCTGGAAGATGGGATACACACTACGACAGACAACCTGTGGAAAATCGACTTAGGCACAGAAAATGAGCCGAGACCCACGCTCGTCAATGAGCTGTTGTCTAAAAACAGGTGGCCACACTAAAGGACGTGCTTATGCAATATAAAGACTGCTTTGCATGGAATTATTCTGAGATGCCGGGACTAGATCCAGAAATAGCGGTACATAAAATGGCTATATCGCCGGACGTTAAGCCAGTCAAACAGGCACCAAGAAGAATGCCGCTCGAACTTGATATGAGTATCAATGTCGAAGTCAAGAAATTAATTGACTCCGGCTTCATCCAAGAAGTTCAGTATCCCGACTGGATTGCCAACATTGTTCCAGTGATGAAGAAAAATGGGACAGTGCGCGTCTGCGTGGACTTTCGGGACCTTAACAAAGCTTGCCCGAAGGATGACTTCCCAGTACCTGTTACCGAGTTGATGAATGATAACACGTCCACTAATGAGGTCTTCTCCTTCATGGATGGATCTTCAGGCTACAATCAAATAAAAATGCATCCTGAAGACCAAAAGCACACCGCCTTCCGGACTCTACTTGGCATATTCTGCTATAAGGTGATGCCTTTCGGTTTGAAGAACGCAGGCGCTACCTACCAGAGGGCCATGACGAAAATCTTCGATGACCTCATACATGAGATTATTGATTGCTATATTGACGACCTTGTGGTGAAAAGCAAATCATACGAGGAGCACTGGGAACATCTGAACATAGTGTTCTAGCGTCTTCGGAAATACAATCTAAAGATGAATCCTTTGAAATGCACGTTTGGAGTCTCCTCAGGAAAATTCCTAGGATTCATCATACAACACCGAGGCATTGAAATAGACCCATCAAAGATCAAGGCGATTATGGAAATGCCCATGCCAAGAACTCTTAAACAACTGCGGTCTCTCTAAGGAAAGCTCGCGTATATCCGGCGGTTCATAGCCAACCTCTCTGGAAAATGCCGCCCCTATAGCCATCTAATGAAGAAGGGGACCCCGTTCGTTTAGGATCATAAATGCTAAAGTGCACTGGACGAAATCAAGCAATACCTGCAGAATCCGCCAGTACCGACTGCTCCAGTTAAGGGAAAGCCCTCCATCCTATAAACAACAGCCCTTGAAAGTTCTTTAGGCACGCTATGGGTATAAGAGAACGACCAGGGAAAGGAGAGAGCTCTGTACTATTTGAGTCGAGTTCTTCTGGGGCAGAAAACAACCACTCCCCTATCGAAAAGCATTGTCTAGCGCTGATCTTCGCAATAACGAAGCTCGGGCACTATGCCTTGACACATGAAGTCCATCTCATATCAAAGGTGGATCCTCACAAATACTTGATGTCAAGAGCCATACTAACAGGAAGCCTATCCAAATGGGCCCTCCTCTTGATTGAATTCTCGATAACGTATCGACCCCTTAAGGCAGTAAAAGGTCAGGTCATCGCCGACTTTCTCGCTGAGCATCCGATACCAGCCGATTCTCCTTTAAATTGCGAATTTCCAGACGAACACGCATTCGACACAATCGAAGGGGATAAAGAAGAAAATAATGTCCAATGCGAACTCTACTTCGATAGAGCATCTTCTATGAAGAAGCGGAAGCATAACACCCCTAAAATCAAAGTCGAGGTGGGCCTCATCTTCATGACTCCGCAAGGAAGGATAATGCATTTCACCCTTTCCTTAACAGAACCAAGAACAAACAACGAGGCTGAATATGAAGCTCTGAGAGCGGGTTTTGAGATCGCTGTCGATATGGGAATCGAAAACCTCCTCATATATGGAGACTCCCAGGTGGTCGTTAGCCAAATAAGTGGCGACTATCTGACGTGCAAACTGGAGTTGATAAAATATGGTAGAAGAGTGCAACAACTGCTGACACAAATCCCCTCCTACATCCTGGAAACCATACCGCGTGCGGAAAATAGCAAAGTGGATGCATTAGCTAATCTTGCTAAGGAGCTGGCTGATGAAAACCTCGATGACGTAAGGATCGTTGTGGAAAGCCACCGGGTTCTTGCGCCAGCAGAAATATCTTCAAAGGATTCAATGGAGCCATCTGAAGGAAAAGAAATGACCAAACAAGAGGTCCTCCGAATAGAAGATGAAGAAAAAGTCAAGGATTGGAAGGAGGTCTTCATAAACTACTTCAAATCACATTGAACGCCCGAAAACGCATCGTCAAGACATCAACTCATGAAACGGGCTTTGTCTTTCGCCTTCGTCAATTATACTCTATACAAAAGGTCGCTTGACTGTCTGTGGCTAAGGTGCTTGGGGCCAGAAGAAGAAAAGAGGGTCATCCAAGAAACTCATGACAGACTCTGCGGTTCTCATCAAGCCGGGCCAAAAGTTAAGCTGAAGATCAAAAGAATGGGTTACTATTGGCCCACAATGATTTAGGATTGTCTTGAATATGCGACGCAGTGTCACTCATGCCAGATTCATGGGGATGTCATCCACCAACATCCAAATCCGCTACACCCAACAATAGCTGGCTGGTTGTTCGAAATGTGGGGAACCGATATAATCGACCCCATTGAACCAGCGACATCCAAAGGACAGCGGTTCATACTGGCAACGACCGACTACTTTTCTATGTGGGTGGAAGCAGTATCACTAAGGGAGGTGAAGACGGAGAATATTATCCATTTCTTTAAGACACGTGTCATCTACCGGTTTGGCACTCCGCGATGGATAATCTCGGATAATAGGCCATCCTACAGGAGCCATAAAATCAGCCGCTTAGCAGAACAACATAAAATAGACTGGAGATACTCCTCTATTTATAATCCCCAAGCCAATGGTCTATCTGAAGCTTTTAACAAGACCTTGACCAAGATTGTAAAGAAAACGATGTCCAGAAACAAAAAGGACTGGCAGGAGAGACTGCATGAAGCTCTCTGGGCGTACTGGATGACATTCAAGACAGCCACGAATACAACCCCATACGCGTTGGTCTTCGGCACTGAAGCGGTCCTTCTTTTGGAAATAGAACTCCCTTATCTCAGAGTAGCGGTTCGATACGAGCTAACAGATGACGAAAATGCCTATCTTCGGCTTGAGGAGCTCGATGCCTTCGATGAAACTCGCCTCATGGCGCAACAAAACCTAGAAGCTTACAAGGCAAGGATGACGCGCTCATACGAAAAACTGACTAGGCCAAGAACATTCCGCCAAGACGAACTCGTGTTAGTCGTCAAAAGACCTATGATTCCAAATCGTGCAAAACGAGGGAAATTCGAGCCAAACTATGAAGGCCCATACATCATAGACAAGGTTTATCAAGGTGGGGCCTATTTGCTCATGGATATGCATAGCGAAAGACCTTTACGGCCAATAAACGGCCGATTCCTTAAGAAATACCACGCTTGACGAGTCACGACTTAGGTCAATGATAGATGATGACGCTCATATCCGGTCGCTATCTTCCTGAGTCAAAACTCTAAGTGATATTCGGAAAAGATTCACCTCAAAAATGGTGATAATAGACCGAGATGTCCCTAAACTAACAACGTACCATAATTTCCTTAAACTAAAACTTCACCCCGAAAATGGTGACAACGGACCGTAATGTCCTTAAACTAAAACTTCGCCTCCAAAATAGTGATAATGGACCGAGATGTCCCTAAACTAACAATGGACCAGAATGTCTTTAAACTAGCGTGTTGCCTCAAACACGGCGATAATGGACTGAAATGTTCCTAAACTAGTGCTCCGCCTCAAACATGGCGCATCGCTCTAAATACAGCAATATCCTCTCTTGAGATCTATATTGCAATCAAAGCTCCAATGGCGAAGACTGCAACTCAAGTCCAGCTGTCTACATAGCTACTCCAGCGGTGAAGTCACCCCAAAGTCCCATCGGCAAACAGATGGGTGCTAAAAAAATGGTATGTCTACAAGTAAGATGGGCACAGTGAAAACCCGAAAGGGCGCCGTGAGTAAAAACAGCAGGGCCACCGGCGAGTTTGTAAAAACCCAAAAGGGTGCAATCTCGTTGTTAAAAAAATGGTATGTCCACAAGCAAGATGTGCACGGATGAAAACCCGAAAGGGCACCGTGAGTAAAAACAGCAAGGCTACCGATGAGTTTGTGAAAACCCGAAAGGGCGTAATCTCGTTGTTAAAAAAATGGTACATCCACAAGAGAAATGGGTATAGATGAAAACCCGAAACGGTGCCTTGATTAAAAACAGCAAGGCTAACGGCGAGCTTGTGAAAACCCGAAAGGGCGCAATCTCGTAAAATTTTTACTTACGAGATCCTCTCGACTCGTAAGGAGAACTCCCCCTGTGAGACCCTCACGACTCATAGGATTCAAAGTCTTAAGTTACAGGAATCCAAACCTGTTCTTAAGTGAATGACACTAATAAGTCCTCTCAACTTGTAAGGAGAAAACACTCTTGTAAGATCCTTACGACTTGCAAGAGAAAATATCACTCAGGAGTCCTCACAACTTCTAGGGAGAACCTACACCTACGGGATCCTCTCGACTCGCAGGGAGAAAACCCTTTATGAGACCCTTACGGCTCATAAAGTCAAAAACCTTAGCCGACAGGATCCTAACCCTGTTTACTAAGCCAACTTTGTTCAAATCAGCAAAGGTAAATGATGATTCGCTCATGGCAATATCCCAGTTGTAGAGATACCGATGCCTAAACCGGTATCAAATTCCAAGTCCTCTCAAAGCAAATGATGATTCGCACCTGGCAATATCCCATTTGTAGCGATGCTGATGCCTAAACCAGTATCAAATTCCAAGCCCTCTCAAAGCAAATGATGGTTCACTTCTGGCAATATTCCAGTCCCAGCGATGCTGATGCTAAAATTGGTATCAGATCTCAAGTTCCATACCCACAACAAAAAATCAGCGAGCAAAAAATACATATGAAATAGCCGAAATGATGGGGCAACTCGCAATAAAAATCAGTGAGAAAAATATATGCATATAAAAACAGCCGAAATCTTTGGGCAACTCGAAATAAAAAGCAGCGAGTAAAAAGAAAGAATAGCCAAAATGATTGGGCAATCGCGACTTTCGCGATATAAAAAGCTGAAATGATAGAGTATCGCAGAAAGAAAAAAATGATGAGACTTTTGCCCTGCAGGTGAGTCTACACCGACCCCTGTATATAATCCATGGGCACAAATGAAGAAGGGAACCATATTTTCCCGCCAGGCTCCGTCAAAGGGAGAGCCAAGTCTTGACGGTTCACAAAACAACCTAAAGACTATCTCAAAATTCGTCTCGTTACAACACACGCAACGTCAACAATGGCGTTCCCTCTCACTCCAGCAGGTTGCAAACGCGACGTCAACAAAAGACCCCAGGGTCAAAACAGAACGAAGCCATGGCAAAATTCCTAGCTCCAAGTCTTGACGGTTCACAAAACAACCTAAAGACTACCTCAACATTCGTCTCGTTACAGCAGACGCAATGTCAACAAAGGCTCCAAATTAGCCAAATTAAAAGGAAGCGAAGGCAAAATTCCTAGCTTCAAGGTCTTGACGGTAACTCAAATAAAACCCGAAAGGCTATCGGAGATCATCCCATACCAGTGCGGAGTGGTTATGACTCATCGGGGCTCCCAAACTAAGCTTAATCTCAAGTAAAAAGCGGCACGGCAAAGTTCCAAACGCTTGCTCTTCCAACGATCAAACTTCGTAAGAAGACTACTTGAAGACGTCTTGTCCAGCCGCCGAAGGGATCAGAGACACGACGGTCGTGGGGCTACTCGGACAGCAGCGTAAAGTCTACATAATGGGGAATGCACCAAACAACTTGACGGTACCACGGACTGAAACCCTAGTACCACAAAGCCTAACGGGCCTCTATCGCAAAGAGCAAGGGTTATCTATGACGTTAGGATAAGTTTTCATATAAACCCAAGGGAGGTAAACTGAATAAACTACGAAATGAGTCCATAAACTAGAGACTTCGAAATGAGTGAATAAACTACAAACTCCGAAATGAGTATATAAACTACTTTATGCCAAGGCAAGACATCAAGGGAAAGAAAAGTACCAGTATGAAATGAAATATGTCTTTTATTCATAAATCAAAATGAATACAAGATACTCTTATTCATGAATCAAAATGAATACAAGATACTCTTATTTATAAATCAAAATGAATACAAGTAAAAAAAAGGGAGAGTATACGGCGAAAAAATTGTCTAAGCCGGTGGACGATTCAATATGCCAGCAACTTTGTCATTTTTCCGCTGGACTTCTGCTTTGAGCTCTATTAGTATCGCAAGGCGAGTCCCTGCCTGTGCCTGTTGACTCTGGTATGAAGCGAACCAACTTTCAAGCTCTTTCTCGGCGACTTTGTGGGCTTCAACCATCTCACGGGTAAAAATAACGGCTTTATCAAGAGCCACCACTTCTGTGATGGCCTCTTTAAGCACCCGTCAAATTTCATATGCAAGGGTGGTCTTGACAGTGAGCTGAGCTTGAAGTTTCCCTAAAACTTTTGAAGCCAACTCTCTTGCCGAAAACATCCGGTTGAGCCTCTTCTCGCATGACTGGAGATTGGCTGCACATCGTTCGACCCATCCATGCAGGCTCTCTTTTACAGACAAGAGGTCGGAGGGAAGGCGCATCCATTCAATCCCATGTAGACAGGCCTCCACTCTGCGGCAATACTCAACCCAGGTGCACACCAATGCCTCTTCATGATAAGTGGTAAGAACAGATAAGGAAGCGTTGGCTTCAGCAGTGAATTCTTCGGCCGCGATAGAAGTACCAGTATGAAGATCTTCGATGAGAGCCGCCGGAGAATAAACACTATGTCTCGCCATCCTCTCAGATGCGCGTCGGGTGTAAGGACCTAGTGGCATGGGGATCTAAGACTCTAATAGGGTAAGGGCTGGTAAAGCTGTGAAGATAAATGTGCGGTCAGTTATATTTTTGAATATAGAGTAAGTAAAATGAAGCCAGAAATATAATGCCACTTACCCACAATCATGCACGGCGGGCTTGAGAGATCCCCTGGTCCATCAAGAATCTCGACTTCGTCGCCGACTTCCAGAACTGTGGTTTAAAATGAAGGGCATATCAGCATCATGATAAAAATATAAAACAAAAAGGGCGAAAGAATACAGACCTTGGCCGGAAGAGACTATTATGCTTTGTGGAGGTATCGCTTGTAGGGTCGCCATGTCAAGCAATCGCTGGAAGGTTTTCCTCGAGGAAAGATCCACAATGGAAGCCGCCAGCTCCCGCAATTCTTAGGAAAGGAAATATTCAGATAATGAAGGGATCATTAAACAAAATGTGTATGTATAGAAGATTTCCTTCAATGATTCGCCCGCCCTGAACTGGAGGGATGGCAGCTTCGGTAGCCTCCTCTACACCCTCAGATGCATCACTGAGGATATGTGTGAGATTTTTAGCCGGCATGGCAACCTCCAATAAGGGGACGAAAGCCGCCGCAGAAGGCCCCGAGGCGGGGTTAACAGTTTCAGCAATCTCTTCTATACCCTCCGGTGAGTCACTAGAGATAAACATGGGATCTATGGCCGACAAGACTACCTTTGCCGGAGGAGTAGACACGGAAGGGACACAAGCCACCACCGGGAGCTCCACAGCAAGGGTAGCAGCTTCAGTAATCTCCTCTGCATCCTCCGATGCGTCACGGGAGATATTCGTAGAATCCGCAGCCATGGCTCAATCTGGGGTCAAACCCACTTCCGCTGCAGAAGTCCCTACAATGTTTTGGCAAAAAAAATAATAATAATAAGGAGACATGAAAGAAATAAAAATTACTCGCCAGAAGAAAGACACGAAAAATACGCATACCAATACGCTAAGAAGCCTGAAGTATGGCATTTTCGAGCCATTGTTCTTTTCTGATCAAATGCCCTCGTCCGGCTTCAATCCCAAGTGAATAGCTGCCATTTTCAGTGCAAGCTCATCTTCAGAAATAATCGAGAGGGGCTGTTTGAGAGCCCGTTCTTCTTCCATTAGCAGAGGACCCATGTGTTCCCTCCGTAATGATGGGTCAATGTCGTAGAATACAACGGGGGAAGGCTTTCTTCGGGACGCGCACGTTTTCAATCTCATCTTGTGAGCGCCTTAAAGCCTTAGCCAACTGCGCGGCCTCCTCGGCAGATGAACTAGGAAAGTGAAGATCGTCGTCCGGCTCCTGCATAGATATCGGCTCATCTTGAATAAAGGGCTCGGATTCAAGAAAAGTGTTGTGTAGGCCGGCGACCGATTTCTTTCTCTTTTGGGAGCCTGTGCTAACGATAGCGGAGGAGCGCTTCCTCCCCCTTGGTGTTTTGGCGAGGCGTTGCCCAACTTCGCCTTCAGTATCACCCTTTGGTGACACCACCGTGGGTGCTATATCAGAAACTTCCGCCTGGGCTCTAGTACGCACCGGCTTACCAGCAGTGCGAGGGGCTGATTTTATTACTGCGACTTTAGGGATAAGCACCAAACTGCTATCCCTCAGAGGAGGGCGAAGCACTGACCGCGGCCGCAAAGGGGAGCTGGTGACCTGAGCCAGATGGGAGCTATACACTCAAAAAGCACCCGTCTCTCCTCTGCAATGATGGGGCCGACCCGATGGCGATACCAACCCTTGAAGGACCCTACTAGCCTCGGAAGATAGTCGGGCTCAGGGATCATGAAGAGGGAGCCAGTGTTTAACCGCATGAAATGGTGAATGACATTGCAAGTAACCTCCAGAGTGAGGGTAGGCTCAACTAAAAATGCCTCCAGAGGAATGCCCTGGTTGTAGCCTAACTGCTGGGCAAAGCGATGCGAATTATACCGCATGAAGAGAGCAGTGTCATTATAGCGGAACACCAAATAACCCAGTCTGATCGAGTATAGATGCATAATCTCATTAGGCTTTAAAGACGGAACCCCACCCTTTGACAAATCAAAGAATTGTTGAATGAGCCATGCAGGAGCAGAAAGGACTCGATCGCTGAAAACCATTCCGCCTTCATTTGAGTATGGATTCAACAATACGCGGAGAGCCCCTAACTGGGTCGGATCGGGTGAGGAAGCATCAACCAACTGAATGATCCACGGGAAAGTATATTATTCATAAAAATTGGGTCACTAGTGCGTAGCAAACACTCCTAACACATGCATCTCGATCCACGACATGAAGTAGTGAAGGGAGAAATTCACGGTATTCGCACCCGGGTTCGAAGTATTAGCGGCAACGCTTAACCTGTGATATAGATGCGGGAATCCCGCGACGCCAACAGCTAATCGTGCTCCTCTAGCTATGCGATGAACAGGATACAAGACGGAGGCTCTCACAAAGCAGCGATGCATCGGCATGGCAAACTAGCTGAGCCAAAGACTGATAAAGCCGACGGAGAAAATCTTCATCCATACCAGGGGCCGTGATCACATCAAAAGCTACGGCCGACGAGTTTGGAATATAAAACTGCGGCAGGTCTTCTTCTTTGGCCGGAAGTTTCTTCAACCCGAATCCAAAGGGATCTTCAATTTCTGCGAATTTTGGAGCCTTCTTGAATAAGACATCCTCGGGGAGAAAGCAGGCAATGAAAGCGTCAAAAGTGACGCATTTCCCTTCCGATATCATGAAAAGCTTTTCAAAAATACCCAGGGCCTTCATTAGACTCGGGAACTTGTGGTGAACGGCATTCTCAGTCGTTAGACCGTCAAGTATAGCAAACGCCGTAGCAAAGATGTACTCATCAGGAGGCAGTAACTCTTCGTAATGCTCCCTCCTGGTCGGCAACCCTGAGATTTCATAAAACTCTTCCAATGAAATCGAGACTTCACGATCCCCTAGAAAGAATGTGTTTGTAGGAAGATTCCATTGGTTCAAGAAAGCCTTGACCCACCAGATGTGAGGGGCATGATAGTAGAACAACGATGCATACACTGCTTGATACAACCCAACCTTCTGCAGCCGTGCGCGTTGGGCGGAGAGAATGTATCGAGCCCAAGAAAGTTAGCCCACTGGATGGCATGGGGTAATGCCTACCTTATACACCTGCCCCCAGGGTCGAGCTTCACCCTGACATATGCAGTGCCCCAAAATATCAATAGCCACTGGGGGCCGGTTGGGTATCCGGTCGTTGACGGCTCGAGCCGGCCCGTGGGTGTCCAATTAGTCGCCTCCACTGCATAAGCAGTCCGTGGGCGTTCCATCAATGAGATTGGGCGGATGGGTTCTGTTGGCACTTCATAGGTAAAGCTACGGCGGCCCCTGATGATATGACCGCACCATACCCCCCATAAGAGAAGACTCGTACAGTCTTTGTCATGCGCCCTAATTATCGCCATAACTTTCTCGTCTGATGGCGACTGCGGAAAAGCGACTTCTGAGCGAGTGTTAGGGAAGTCGAGAAGTGAGGCCATCATTCCTGAAATAAGAGGGGAAAGAAAAACGCCCATTTAAAATATATATATATATATAATAATAAATAATAATAATAAAATAATATAAAATAAAATTAAAAAAAACGTGATGTTTGTTTCACGGGACTATTGGCTACAAAACTAATGGAGCCCAAAAAATCAATATGGCGGCTCACCAATGATGAGACAAAATAATCATTGTGAGAATCAAAAAGGATCCACATTAAATAGACACTGGAGTTTAAACAAACTCTAGGCATCCTTAAAGAAAAATGAGTTCGGTTAAAATACCCAACAAGTTCAAATTTGTAGAAATAAGGGTAAAACCCTATAATGGAAATATACTCAAGAACACCAGGGAATACAATTCCCAAAAGGACTTCTTAATCTTTCAGAGCTAAGCTCTGTAATGAGGAATAAAATTCCTTTTAAAACAGTGGAATTAAATTACAGAAACCCCCATGATGGGGAAACGAAAAATAGAATTAAAATTCCATAGATCCACAAAGATCAGAAGAGAAATTCCCGATCTTTAAAGACATTGGGGTTTACTACTCAAAGATTATGTCTTTTTGGATCTCTAAGAGATCGGTTCCAGAATAGAGCAAAGATCTTATGGTGGTTTTAAAATCCAGAAAAAAGAATTAAAGAAAAGGGTTTCTTGTTCCTAAAAGAAAAATGTCGTTCAAGATCTTTACCAAAAAAAGTTATTTCTGACAGAGTATAACTCTGAAATTTCAATGGGCAGAGAACTAATCTCTAAAAGGAGAATTAAATTCCCAAGAGAAGACTAAGGAAGAAGATGAAGGAACGGTGACCCTTTCAAGAGCCATGCCCTCTCATTTATAAGACATGATGGGGAGCGGTTCATCTCCCCGTTCCCCTAGACAATCCAACGGTTGTAAGGGCAGACAGCGTTGCATTCATGTGCAAGCCACGTGAGAACAGCGCTGGGGGGCATTTGTTCCTTTATAAAAAATGGGAAGATGGAAAATTCCTTACTATTCAAGTCTCACGTGTTGAACACGTGAGCGCATATTTACAATGCATATAGGCACTGCAAATCAAACAACTGATAGACTAAATAAGCCTCACGTGTTAAACACGTGAGCGCCTATATGCAATGCATATAGGCGCTGCAAATCAAACAACTGTCAGGCTTAATAAGCCTTATGTGTTAAACACATGAGCGTCTATATGCAAAGCATACAAGCGCTGCAATCAAACTATAGGCTTAATAAGCCTCACGTGGTAAACACGTGAGCGCCTATATGCAATGCATATAGGCGCTACAAATCAAACAACTATAGGCTAAATAAGCCTCACGTGTTAAACACGTGAGCGCCTATATGCAAAGCATATAAGCGCTGCAATCAAATAACTGACAAACTAAATAAACCTAACGTGTTAAACACGAGGGCATCCCCATACGAAGAATTAAATTCTACTCAACAAGAGATCGTTGGATCAAAGATCCAATGGTGATTAAACATAAAGCTTTCTAATGAGTAGAGAAATTCTCTGTTAAACAGAAAACTTATGGATTAAAAATCCTATAAGATGGAAAATATTTTCCATATCTTTCTAAACAAAAAAAGGTTGCGCTCTGTTAAACCGAGCACCTTTAGATTAAAATTCCAATGTTGATTAAAATTCACTATTTTTACAGAATAAGATTCTGCATATGGAAAAATATTTTCCCAATCATGTTAAAAAAAACAAAAAATTATGTTCTATAAACAAAAGCCTTTGGATCAAAAGATCCAATGATGGACAAAATTTCCCAAATCAATTCTGAAACTAAAAAATCAATTAGAATCTCTCAATGAGAGATTTTCTCATAATTAAACAAACTTCTCTCCACTATATAAAGAACCAAAGACTTCAAGTCTCAAACAGAGAGTGAACAAAAGGAACCTCCTCAGAAGCTTTTAAAAAAAAGAGAGAGCGGCTTCCAAAAAACAGAGAATCTAATTCTCACAGAAGAAAACTTGTTTCATTGAAACCCTAGGTAAAAGAATGGATACAGAATGGATATATGCGCTCAAACCATGGTGACAGGAACCTCAATCGTGTATTGATGAAACCAGATCAAAGGGATGAAAGGAAATGACAGATCCAGAATGGATACATAACCATAAGAAGAAACAGAATCAATGAGAGTATGATCATGGAAACAAATATAATCAATGATCTCAAATGGATGTATGATCAAGAGAACAAGGAGAATCATCGATCTCAAAATATATACATCCTAAGGTTTCTTAAGTGGAGTATCGTATCGTAAATATGCCGCGGAACATACGTACGGTACGTCACTCTACTCATGCTACCTACTCCATCAATCAGGGTCAAACCTATGAAACGAAAGTTTGGGTCTAATACCTCCCGTTCAAGTCTAAGTTCCGTAAGGTCAAGCCTAGCTTCCGAAATACATACCCGCCCTAGACTCCGCATAGTCAAACATAGACTCGACCAAGGTTAAACCTAGCGCTCTGATACTAACTTTGTCACGACCCGAAATATTAGCTCGTGACCAGCACTTAAATCACGCAACGTCTAGAAGCGTAATGTAATTCAAGTAAGCTGAAACCCAGAAATCTAAATCTTTTTAAGAAAATAAAGGAGGTGAAGTTTTGAAATAAAGGTATAATGAAATGAAGTTTTCTTAATGCATAGAAAAGGAACATAAAAATGCAAGTGAAATTTACTAGTTTGAAAACGTGTTTCGTCTTTTAAAAATTTGGGCAGCACCTCCTTTGTATATTTTGATCCAAAACCACAAATGCATAATAATGATAAAGGCATCCCCAAGCGGGAGCTAGCTCTTCGCCAAACGGCGGATCACAACCACGCAAGACAGTATAAGTATGTATACGATGCCAAACGGCGATGTTCACCATAAAAATAAAGAAATAAGCAAGACATCAAAACCACAAGTAGCGGAAAACCCCTCGCTCTAAGTCTCGCAACCACAATCTCACAAAGTCTCATTACTTATACAATTACTAATTTTGATTGATGGAGTTGACTAGATACAATGTGAAATATAAATACAAGAGTGGGTACGATGTAAATTCCCCACTTACCAATGCAAAACACCCAAATGAAGCTATGTGCCAGCGATGCCGCTACGGATCCATGTGGTCAACCTGCAAGAACTGTGGCACAACGGGGGTGAGTTACCAACTCGTGAATAGAAAAACATCTACAAGTAGAAATCGAATAAACAACGACTCCTAGGTCAAATATATCATAAAGGTAATACTATGATATCTAGGGTGACCGGGTCATCATATGTGCCAATAATGTAATCAATACCTATACGTATGCGGATATAATCCAACAATATAACCAATACCTATATGAATGTGGATCTCGTCCAACCATATAATCAATGTATGTATACATGTGGATCTCGTCCAACCATATAATCAATGTATGTATGCATGTAAGTATGAGGATATATATCAACGGTGTCCCTCGCGACACATCAAATCATGGAACCTGAATGTCCAGCATCGACACACGAAAACAACATGAAACCCGTGTCCAGCATCGATACGTAAATCCTTATATCTCGGGCTCCGTCAGTCCGGATCGGCCCATCTCATCTCTGGACTCCGATCGATATCATCCGGATATCCGCCGAGCCAAATACTATCACCGGTAGGTAGTGGTCTCTCTTCCAGGCTCACCGTGTACTGCACAGCAAATCCGTTCTTGCCCTGGGGTACCATACCGGGTCCACCATGTACCCGCAAACGGAATCATCATCCTCCTCGAATCGGGTTTCACATGTCACTCTCAGAACCGAGAAAACACATGGTGGACGCAATGAAATATCATATCAAGAGAAACCGGGTTTTTAAAACAGCACATAATCTCTTTTAAAATGTCCACGGTTCTCAAATCCAGAAATCTCATGAAAACAGCATATCTTAATGCGTAAAACCATAGAGCATGATGTATGCGACATATAATAGAAATATAAGCATATCCGTATATCATGCAACATGGAAAAGTGATATGACATATTAAGGGAAAACCGCTCCTTTAAATGATCCCAATTTTTAAAACATAATATGCGGTTCCCAATTTCCCAATAAAACCAGTTATCTATGTAGGTACAATATGTATATGCGCAAGTATAGAGGTACCAATGTATGTGTGCACCAATATGGATATACAAAGTGTATGTGCGCAAGTATGGATATATCAAAGTATATGTGCACCAATATGGATATACAATGTGTATGTGCACAGGTATGGATATATCAAAGTATATGTGCACTAATATGGATATACAATGTGTATGTGTGCAAGTATGGATATATCAAAGTATATGTGTACTAATATAGATATATCAAAGTATATGTGTACTAATATGGATATATAATGTGTATGTGCACAGGTATGGATATATCAAAGTGTATATGTACTAATATGGATTTATCAAAGTATATGTGTACTAATATGGATATACAATGTGTATGTACGCAAGCATGTTATGCGAAGAGTCATATCGTAATGCAACAATTCAACTGTGTAGTGACATGGCAATTACCGATGATGAAGTGTGTGAGCCTACAGTCTGTGTACGTGTAACATACGCATCATCGATAATGGTGCATGTGTATTATCACAGGCATAAGTAATGCAATGCGGATAATATGAAGGCGGCATAAAGTAAATCATGTGCAAATGCTGACAGGTATATGTATCTAACATAACCGAGTCGGTGAATCTAAAAATCGGCATCTAGCCACACCACATCGCATACGGTACAGTCCATCGTACGACATCCTCTAGTCAAGGGTATGGATCAATCATCAAGTCAAACTCATCTCGCATGGAAAATCATCGTACGACGGCACTAAAACATTAAGGATCTTATCAACCTATATGACAATGAGGGGTACGGACCTAACGTCACGTACGAAATATCACTCACGATTCACTACGATATATATTTCAATAAATATACCTTTGTCCCAGGTTACATCCATAACAATCTTATATCAGGGGACAGGTAAGGTAGCAATCATCTCAATCGACTCACATCCGTATACCAACATATCATCATATCACATATTAAATCGTATTCTCTTTTTATCATAATTATAGCTCACATAAAGTCACTTCACCAAAACATCATATCACATCATATATTCTTTTCATCGCATTTATCCCTCATCAAGTCAATCTTAAAAATACACTTTACCTTTACTATAAGCATAAGTATCTAATTTAACATACATGCTCGAACCATACAATCAGTTTTTAAAGGTGTGAATCGTACTTTTGAAAGTAGGGGTTACGGTGTTTTTAAGGAAAAGATATCGATTTGAAAATCCATAACGTCCCTCAAGGTATCTGTTTAAAAGATGCATACGATTCTTCGGTTTGGAAACAGGCATGGTTCGGATGACACAGCTACGTCGACTATCTAGTCCTATAGTACTCAAAACGGCAATATCATCAAATATCATCCTCAAGTTACGTCATCACATACTAGTCGTATCATATCACTTCTAACTATCATTTAGTTTCTAATATAGATTCACTAACAATCTTTTAATTCTAATCCTAGTTTCCTAATCTAGGTTTTCTTAACCATATGCTACAAATCGGTTTGCACCAAAACTTTGCGGGGATGCTATACACCATCCACCCGACTTTCCCCGTAGATATAGATCTACTCACCATGATCCTTGCTTGTCGAAGTCGATGAAGCCATGCTCCGTCGCCTCGGAATCCACGCAAGGGTACCTACAATAACAACATATATCGCAACACTATTAAATTGAATCCGGAAACCAAAACGGCACACGGATCGCCTTTAAGTTAGAACCTATAGGCCACGCATGCAAAACTAACCAATTATCCCTTGTCGTTGATGTACGAACATCCAACAACCAAAAATAAAACCAAATATCAAAACTCGCCATTTCAAATACGGAAAACATGCCCAAAAATCACACCAAGGTGCTCCCAGATTTTGACTCAGGCCAATAGGAGTTAAACAAACAGGTACAGGCTGTAGTACATGGAGTTAAAGAGCTACTGGACCAACTTAGACACCAAACACCTACATTGGGCCGGCCACATTCCCTCAATTTCCGGCGAGCTCGGCCCCCAAGGCTCAGAATGGGTTCGTCTTCGTACAGTGAGTTCCTAGTGGTTCAATTAGGCCTCTGGACTTGTTTTCTAAACTCAGAAATTCCTCGGGTCATCCCAGATTCACTATAGGCACACTAAAAGTCATAAAATCGATACGGAATAAATCCTAAGTTCGTGCATCGGGTTCAAATCTATGGCTCAGGTCAGGAAACGTGTCACCATGGTTATGTAAACAGTCACAACAGTTCCCAGATTTCACCTAAATTCATTACAGAAAAATCTAGTAGGACCAAACATCACAAAATCACATCAACCAGCTACCCTAGAAAATACAACTCCCCGGTCCCCTAAAGGGCCGAGGTCGCCGGATTTGGACTCAAAGTCGCCGGCCAAAACCGGTGGGAAAGGGTTAGGGTTTTAGGTGAACACTCAGGGTCTCGAGGACAACACTACCACACTGTTTATTTTTATTGTGAACACTCGGGGTCACAGCAGGTTATCGACATCACAAAATGACACTCAAAACACGATATCTAACAAAATTAATCTAAAGGGAAGAAGTTATACCTCATTTAGGTTACTCAAGAAAACACTAGATTCGCAATGTCATCAAAATCCCAATTTGCTTGGTTCAATGTGTAGAGGAAGAGATGGGGATTAATTTTTGTGAAGGGGGTATAAGGTTTTGGGGATAATTTGGAGATGGATCTTGGGTTTGAAGTGGAGAGAGATGAGGGTGAGGAAGATGAAGAAGGAGAAGAAAATGATAGGGTAAAACACTTATGGCAACAGCCCCCCTCTCTCTCACTTATTCTCATACTCTCTCTCTCCAATCATTCACCTTTTTAACCCTTTTTCATTCCTTTCTCTTTTCTCTTTTAAATTTCAAAACCAAATCACATAATACCCGAAAAACAACACAAATGCAACAAAATATAACCAAATGTAACATGACATGGTGCATTTGTTGGATATATGTATGCCCTAGAGGCCATTATATGATAGTGGATGTACTTATACATGTATGTGTGTGTGTGTGTATATATATATATATATATATATATATATTCAGTGTACATTCTTGCTCGTCATGATAGTATGCTATCTGGTTCTTCTTTATCTGACATATTGATTTGATCATGCTTTTATTCATTCACACAGTTGATAAAGCCCTGAGGATATTGGCTTGACTACAGTGATTATGATAGAGATCATACTAGTGGGACATCTGTAGTTTATAAGCATATCCTGGAATGTCCCTAGTCGTGGGTGTATCGAGATGGGGCATCGATATACCAGAGTAGACTAGCGTATATGATACTAGACCCATATGATGGGCGATGGATGTTCCCACATTCATCGATGTTTGACATCAAGATCGTATACGGGTGCTCAGTGGTGACTGGGTACACTGGACGGACTCGCCAAGAACTCCTATATAGAATTATATCTATCGTCGGATAGCAGTTCTCAGGTGACACTGGTGCAGGTTAGTCTGTAGACCCGAGATCATCATAGAGTCTTGTGTGTTCTCCCACTGTACTTTGATTACCACCCTACCACGGCTCTACTGAGTCGTGCAAACAGGTGGTCGTTGGGTACAGTCCCGAGATACACGAAGGCGATGAGCGATAGGAGGGGTTTCGTCTCTCCCGGTATTGGGAGTTGATGCTGTGCTGTGCTCGACTGTCTATATCAGTAAGTCCCTGGCTATGGCTGTTGAGATTTGTTGATAAGTGTTATCAGTAGTTTCTCGATCTGTTATAGACCTTTCATCGGCACGACTTATTGAGTTATTGGGGTCGACGTTACCATCCATAGACTCGATATGCAGCATATCTGACAAAGAGACCGGACTGTACGGTAGTGTTGCCGGTTGGCTCGACGGGAGTTGTAACAGGTTCGCTTGTTTTCTTCTGATCGCTCAATACCCGGGTGGCCGTTACGTTTAGCTGACCGCTTGCGTCTTGGGGGTGCTTGATATGATCATCACCCACTGCCGGCGTATTGACGAGTCTTAGAGTCCCACAAAGGAGTTACCTAGTCCAGGCGAAACGTTGTGGTGCGCATATGCGATATGTGCGTGGAACCGGTTAAAATACGCGTATGAGATACCGTATATTAATCGGGCGGCTTACTTTTGGTCGGGTCGTATGTGATATGACCGGGTTGATAAATCAAGTGTTGATTTAACATTTAACCATTAGTTTCTCACTACAAATCCTTTTCTTGTCTTTATGCATGCATGTATGCACTCATTCTCATTCATTCTCATTCATGCACATAGGATGTGCATACACACATACATGCATACATAAAGGTTATCATAGTTGTATATATAGAAGATGGTAGTAATATAAGACTCACACCTTATAATTATATATATGGATATATATTGTATTTGTTTTAAAACAAAACAAAAGAAAAAGATTAACACATGATTATCTTCTACACTCTTCTTTGAACTAACTATGTTCACCTACTTTTTAACCATGAGTTAATCTTCCTTTTGTGTTTTAACTCAAGTGCAATAATATCCATATAATGTAACTATGGTTTGAGATGAAGAGTAGAAAATATATATACTTATATTTTCTATTTTTCATAACATTATTATCATTCTCTTGGTTTTCAAAAGCCATCATCTTCTTTCTCTTTTCTCTTTTGCTCTCTAGATTTCTCAAGTGAGAAAAATACTCATCAAGTTAGGATTTTGAAGTGAGAAAACCAACCACAACACCATTCTACACTAGTCTTGCCCACTTGTGAAGAGTGTTAGCTTCCATTTTCTTCTCTTGATCTTGCGAAGTTACAAGCTTGGACAAAGAGGACTCCGGGTGGATCATCGTGGACCTAGAGGTTCTCAAGTGGACGTTTTCCAACCCTCAAGTAGCCAAGGAGTCTAACGTAGGGAGCTACAAATGTTGTACTCTCAAAACCTTAGCTTTATCTACTTGTGATGATGTGCATGTTTAGAAACCCTAAAATTCTAGTGATGATTCTTTGCATGTTCACTTAGCACCTTAAAAAAATTTAATTTTGAGACATGTGATGCTTCCAAACCCTTCATGAGGTGCTAGGTAAACCTAACATTGGTATCAAAGCCGACCTAGAACTTTAGGCGACATTTTAACGAAGTTAAAACTCCGATCGAACCAAAATACGAACTTTTAGAACCCTCTCTGGACAATTTTTGAAACTGTGGTTTTTCCAGAATTAAAAATCCTCAAAAAATTCAGCAGGGAAATATAAGCACAACTGTGAAAAACGACGCCATGAACAGTACTTTCCACCGTGGAACCGCGACCATAGCCTGCTTGGGCCGCGGTTCCGCGGCCGTACAGATGACTTGTTGCGTCGTTTTTGTACAGTAATTATATTGTCTGCTTGTGTATATTTTTGGGTATTTTTAATCTGATATAGTGCTGTATGTTCTGGAGATTGTTTTGGATTCTATGATTCGATCAGAATTTTAATTTCGTGCTTTTTTCCAGGTAACTTAGAAAGTATTAAAAAGTTCGAACGAATATCATTAACTCACTTTTTCACTGGGTTTAAATCTTTTGGAAATACGTGCAAGTTTTGTGGTGGACCCTCTAGAAGACAACAAACCTTAACTAGATTATGTGACCGTCTTGAACTGCCTTTTGAATCTTAGGGTTTGAGGCAGTACGGCGTGCCACATGTGAGGCGTTGGCTTGACCCTTCTACGGCTGGACCGCTACTACTATGACACATTCCGGGTTTTTTGAACTCCGCTCAAGTGTTGAGCTTTAGGAAATTTTAGGTATTTGATTATTCGATCGAAATGTTTAAAACTGTCTATTTATCTGGAATGTGATACAATATGTGGAATTCATATAGTTAGGCATGAAATGCGAGGTATGTGATATCTCGAATTTACGATGTCTAAAGTGAATGTGGATTCCAAATATTGTAGTTTTACACATTATTTTATATGACCGTAAGTGTAGTATATCGATATCGCCGGTTTCATTCTATAGATCAACGACAATCGGGGTACGCATACTTACTTACGTTGATGATATTTGATATTATGTATTGCTGAGATATGATGTGCAGGATTGTCGCGATTGAATAGCCGGGGGGTTTTATGTGAGATGAGAGTTTTATTTTTCATTCATGTAAAATTCAAATGTAATGTAATATTCTTTTATTTGGGGCACTTCCGGGTTGAGGTTGATGTCACCAGTGTTGTATATTATTTACTTTTCCGCATTAGGATATACCCAAGGAGGGGAGCACAAGTGACCGGGTTCTGGGGTTCAGTGGGAGGCCATCTCGAGGAGTCGAGACCGGGTCTCCTAAACTCCAGGATTGGTAGGGTCGCTTGCCACTCTCGTAGGGGTCTAGGGGTGTGGGCTTGGCTATTCATCGCGACCGTGGAATCCGTATTTTCTATTGTTGGCTAAATACTATATACGGACGTCCTAGTATATCCCACATTATATATATGTTTCTGCTGCCTGTGTTCTGTGATATCTGAGACGAATGATATATTATATATGAGATATATAGTAGACGTTGCTTATGTTTTACACCCGCGCTAGTCCCGTCCCGGTATGTCGTTAGTTAAGTAACCTAACGGTGCATAACGGAACATTGCGGCGAATGCGGATAGCATAAGCGTACGTTGTATTTTTCGTTTCTTTTCTGTGATTGGCTTAAGGACTTAAATCATGGGATTACATTAATATGATTAATGTAAAGAAAATAAACCTAAAAATATGTTGTAGAATCGGATTTGAAAACCACTCGGCTCTTTATGAAAAAACTATATTTCAAAACTGCGGAGCACAAGCCACTCCTTTTGAAAAACCATTTGATTCTACGACGATATCAAGTTCAAAGCATTAAAGATTTTATTAAAAATCATCCGCAACCCTCCGTCATTTTAGGAAGTAGAGTACTTAGTATTCGTGCTACGTTTGTTGACTTTAGTTAAGGCGTAGTGTACGGTAGCTAAGTGATGTCTTCCTACACTGCATATGATGCAGATTAATTAGGACATTCATGCGACTTGGTTGACAATAGTTAAGGGTCATATGGGTGGGTCTAATTGATCAAGTAATGACGGGTAGGACTTGACTGGTACTTATGATTTGTTGACCATAGTTAAGGTCATAAGTACTAGCGGTAAAAATCACATCGGGAATTTCAAGTGTTGAGATTTGCCATGAGATTGCATACCTTCCATATGATGGTTGGATCCCGATCCCACTGTGGGCAATAGTTGCTCCTAGGAGAGTTTTGCAGTTTACAACTAGCTAACTCATTAGGTGTCTAGAAAGGTGTTAACGGGGCTACGCCTCTGGGAAAACGAGGTTTACTTTAATTAGGTCCGTGCGAAAGTATGGGGAACCTCCCTCAAGTACCGACACTGGCCTGGCTGAACGGTTAGAGAAGTTGTAGACTGTAATTAATCCTGGCTAGTTTTCTTTTTAATGTTTGAAAGAAAAACTTGATTAAAGCAATGGGAGACATCGATTAGACAAGATAATAACCGATCTGATCTTTACAAGAGCTTTCACTGAGTGTATTCTTTTCTCTCTCTTAATGGCAGATACCAATGACTGGATTCAATCTTCTACTAGATAAAAACAAACTGAATGGGACCAATTATAAAGATTGGCTGAGGAATCTGAAAATAGCCTTGACTTATGATAAAGTATCATATGTCCTCACGGCTTCAACCCCGCCCGTCCCAGGTCCAAAATCCTCAGTTGCGGACAAAGAAGTCCGCAAGACATGGGACGCTGACTGTGCCACGGCCAAATGCCTCGCGCTTGCATCGATGGACAATACACATCAAAAGCAGCACGAGAATATGGACATTCAAACCATATTCCTCCATACAAAGGAGTTGTATGGAGAGCAATCCCGCGTATTACGATACGAAGCATCAAAGAAATTGTTTCAGATGCGAAAGGCCCCTGGCACACCAGTAGGAGACCATGTTCTGAAGATGATAGCTTTTATAGAAGAGCTTGAGGAACTTGGATGGACAATGGACAATGAACAATATACAAATATTATTCTGCAGTCCCTCCCCTCCACCTTTGCTCAGTTCATAGTTAACTTCAACATGCACAACATGGAGAGGGAACTACCTGAACTCCTTAATATGTTAAGGAGTGCAGAGAGCACACTGAAATCAGTGAAAACTCCCGTTATGACTGTTGGACAATCTTCCTCTTCTCGCCCAAAGGCTAAGGCCAAAGGAAAGAAAAAGAAGAAGCCCACCAATCCTAAGGGTGGAGTTAAAAGGTGAAGGGAAAGGAAAAGTCCAAACCTGGAGACTCGGGGAAAGGTGAATGTTTTCATTGCCACAAAGCAGGACATTGGAAGCGCAACTGTACGGAGTACTGAAATCTCAAGAAGAAGCATGGGGATGCTTCCGCTTCAGGTGTGTTTGTGACAGAAAACTGTTTTTCAATAACTCTGCTTCCTGGGTATTAGATACCGGTTCAGGTTCTCACATTTGCAATTCTATGCAGGGGCTGAGAAATAGCAAAGTTTTGAAGACAGGTGACCGTACTCTCCGCGTTGGAAATGGTTCCAATGTACATACAGTCGCAGTGGGAGAGTATCACTTGGGGTTGCCATCTGGGTGTATATTGGTTTTGAACCCAAGTTATTTTGTACCAAGTATGCTTTTTAATATAATATCTGTTTCTTTGTTAGACAATGAAGGATATAATTTTGTATTGCAGAACAATGTTATGAACATTCACCTGAATCAAATGTTGGTTGGGTATGGTACACTTAATAACGGGATATACGTCCTAAATCAACACACGGTTTTCAGCATACAACACACTAATAAAAGAAAACTTTCAGAAATAAATGAAGCTTTTCTTTGGCACTGTAGACTTGGTCGTATTAACGAAACAAGACTAAACAAGTTACACAAAGATGGATATTTAAACCCTTTTGAATATAAATCTTATGCGACTTGCCAGTCTTGTATCAAGAGTAAAATGACCAAAACTCCGTTTACCGGACACGGAGAAAGAGCTACCGAGCTCCTAGGACTCATACATAGTGATGTATGTGGGCCAATGTCTACACAGGCTAGAGACGGTTTTTCTTACTTCATTACTTTCACTGACGATTTCTCAAGATTCGGTCATGTATTTTTATTAAAGCACAAATCCGAAGCTTTCGAGAAATTCACTGAATATAAACAAGAAGTAGAAAAACAAACCGGCTTGAGTATCAAAATGCTTCGATCAGATCGAGGTGGGGAATACCTCAGTACAGAATTTGCAAACTTCCTAAAAGAGAATGGGATTCTCTCTCAGCTCACTCCTCCTTACACACCACAGCACAACGGTGTGTCTGAACGACGGAATCGGACCCTATTAGATATGGTTCGTTCCATGATGAGTGATGCTGAGTTACCTGTCTCATTTTGGAGGCATGCATTGGAGACTGCAGCGTTTCTTTTGAACAGGGTTCCAACCAAAACCGTATCTACCACGCCATATGAGATATGGCATGGGAAGAGACCATCTCTTAAGAGAATTAAGATTTAGGGTTGCCCGGCCTATGTTAAAAAGCAGAATCCGGACAAACTCGAGACACAGTCAGTCATGTGTAACTTTGTGGGATATCCAAGGAACTCTTATGGATATCTATTCTACCACAAGGAGGAACAAAAGGTGTTTGTTTCTCAGTATGCCACATTCTTAGAAAAAGAGTTTTTCACAGATAAAGATGATGGCAAGGTGGTGGATCTAGAAGAGGTTCTAGAGACACAAACTACAAATGACGACTTGGTTGAACCAGCTGTTGCAGTAGAAACTGAAGAAGCTCGGCCACTCCGTAGGTCTGGTAGGACTTCTCACCCACCGGAGAGGTACTTCGGTTTCCTCATTGATGGTGACAGAGAAGACTGCATCATGTAGGATGATGATCCTACCAGTTTTCAGCAAGCTATCATGAGTGGAGACTCTGTGAAGTGGCTGGATGCCATGAGATCCGAAATGGAGTCTATGTACACCAACAAAATATGGACTTTGGACGTTGTACCCCCTGGGGTAAAACCTGTGGGGTGCAAATGGATCTTTAAAAGAAAGATTGGTGTAGATGGGCAGGTAGAGACCTATAAGGCAAGACATGTGGCGAAAGGTTTTCGTCAAAGACCAGGTTTGGACTATGACGAGACTTTTTCGCCCGTAGCCATGCTTAAATCCATTTGGATCCTACTTGCTATTGCTGCTCACTATGATTATGAAATCTGGCAGATGGACGTTAAAACGGCATTTCTAAATGGGGATATAGAAGAATGCGTTTATATGGATCAGCCGGAGGGCTTCATTGACAGTGGGAGCAGCGGGAAAGCATGTAGATTGCTTAAATCCATATATGGGTTAAAGCAGGAATCACGGAGTTGGAACATCTGTTTCGATGATGTTATCAAAGAGTTTGATTTCATCAAAAATCCAGATGAACCTTGTGTTTATAAGAAGGCTGTAGGGAGAGCTGTCACATTCTTCGTATTGTACGTGGATGACATTCTTCTGATAGGAAATGATATTCCTATGCTACATTCGGTCAAATCTTTCTTATCACTAAGGTTCTCCATGAAGGACCTAGGTGATGCCACATACATTCTAGGCATAAGGATCTATAGGGATAGATCTAAGAGGTTGTTGGGATTGTCCCAAACCAGGTACATTAACACCATCCTAAAAAGGTTTAGTATGGAAGACTCCAAGCGGGGTACCTTACCCGCTTGCCATGGGGTCACTCTCTCCAAGGATTCTTTCCCAAAGACCGATGAAGAGATAGCTCGCATGAGCATTATACCCTATGCTTCGGCAGTAGGATCTATAATGTATGCGATGTTATATACACGCCCAGATGTAGCTTATGCACTTAGTGTTGTAAGCAGGTATCAATCCAACCCAGGGGAGAATCACTGGATAGCTGTGAAGAACATTCTTAAGTACTTGCGAAGGACTAAAGAATTGTTCTTGGTGTATGGTAATGGAGATCTCCAAATGGAGGCCTTTACCGATTCGAGCTTCCAGAGCGATAAGGACGACAGCAAATCTATCTCAGGGTTTGTATTTACCCTCAATGGAGGGGCGGTAAGTTGGAAGAGTTCCAAACAGGATACCGTTACAGACTCTACGATGGAGGCTGAGTACATTGCTGCAAATGATGCCGCCAAGGAAGCCGTCTGGATGAGGAAGTTCATCTCGGAGCTAGGAGTAGTTCCAACCATTATTGATCCAATACCATTGTATTGTGATAATAATGGGGCTATGGCGTTATCTAAGGAGCCCAGGTCCAGACACATCCTGAGGCGCTTTCATTTGATCCGGGAGATTGTAAATCGCCGCGAGATCGAGATTAAGAGAGTAGATACAAAGAATAACGCTGCGGATCCACTCACCAAGGCCCTCCCTCAGCCGCAGCATGAGCGACTTTTTGAGATGTTGGGTATGAGATACGCCAATAACTGGCCTTAGTGCAAGTGGGAAATTGTTGGATATATGTATGCTCTAGAGGCCATTATATGATAGTGGATGTATTTATACATGTATATATATATATATATATATATATATATATATATATATATATTCAGTGTACATTCTTGCTTGTCATGATAGTATACTATCTGCTTCTTCTTTATCTGACATTTTAATTTGATCATGCTTTTATTCATTCACACATGTTGATAAAGCCCTTAGGATATTGGCTTGACTACAGTGATTATGATAGAGATCATACTAGTGGGACATCTGTAGTTTATAAGCATATCCTGGAATGTCCCTAGTCATGGGTGTATCGAGATGGGGCATCGATATACCAGAGTAGACTAGCGTATATGATACTAGACTCATATGATGGGCGATGAATGTTCCCACATTCATCGATGTTTGACATCGAGATCGTATACGGGTGCTCAGTGGTGACTGGGTACACTAGACGGACTCGTCAAGAACTCCTATATGGAATTATATCTATCGTCGGATAGCAGTTCTCAGGTGACACTGGTGCAGGTTAGTCTGTAGACCCGAGATCGTCATAGAGTCTTGTGTGTTCTCCCACTGTACTTTGATTACCACCCTACCACGGCTCTACTGAGTCGTGCAAACAGGTGGTCGTTGGGTACAGTCCCAAGACACACGAAGGCGATGAGCGATAGGAGGGGTTTCGTCTCTCTCGGTATTGGGAGTTGATGCTGTGCTGTGCTCGACTGGCTATATCAGTAAGTCCCTGGCCAGGGCTGTTGAGATTTGCTGATAAGTGTTATCAGTAGTTTCTCGATCTGTTATAGACCTTTCATCGGCACGACTTATTGAGTTATTGGGGTCGACGTTACCATCCCTAGACTCGATATGCAGCATATCTGACAAAGAGACCGGACTGTACGGTAGTGTTGCCGGTTGGCTCGACGGGAGTTATAACAGGTTCGCTTGTTTTCTTCTGATCACTCAATACCTGGGTGGCCGTTACGTTTAGCTGACCGCTTGCGTCTTGGGGGTGCTTGATATGATCATTACCCACTGCCGGCGTATTGACGAGTCTTAGAGTCCCACAAAGGAGTTACCTAGTCCAGGCGTAACGTTGTGGTGCGCATATGCGATATGTGCGTGGACCCGGTTAAAATGCGTGTATGAGATACCGTATATTAATCGGGCAGCTTGCTTTTGTTCGGGTCGTATGTGATATGACCGGGTTGATAAATCAAGTGTTGATTTATTATTTAACCATTAGTTTCTCACTACAAATCCTTTTCTTGTCTTTATGCATGCATGTATGCACTCATTCTCATTCATTCTCATTCATGCACATAGGACGTGCATACACGCATACATGCATACATAAAGGTTATCATGGTTGTATATATAAAAGATGGTGGAAATATAAGACTCACACCTTATAATTATATATATGGATATATATTGTATTTGTTTTAAAACAAAACAAAAGAAAAAGATTAACACATGATTATCTTCCACACTCTTCTTTGAACTAACCATGTTCACGTACTTTTTAACCATGAGTTAATCTTCCTTTTGTGTTTTAACTCAAGTGCAATAATATCCATATAATGTAACTATGGTTTGAGATGAAGAGTAGAAAATATATATACTTATACTTTCTATTTTTCATAACATTATTATCATTCTCTTGGTTTTCAAAAGCCATCATCTTCTTCCTCCTTTCTCTTTTGCTCTCTAGATTTCTCAAGTGAGCAACATACACATCAAGTTAGGATTTTGAAGTGAGAAAACCAACCACAATTATTGGTATATATTTATACCCTTTTTCGAAAACCCCAATTTCACAAATCGGGCAGTTTTCGGGAAATATATTATTTTAATATTAAATTCCAAAAATAATATTTTATATTTTCTGAAATGATACAATCTTCCCCCTTAAACAAATTCGGTCCCCGAATTTAAATTTAAACCCCCAAATACCAAAACATTTCAATAAACAACTCAAATCAACGGGGCTCCGAAATCACGGAAGATACAGAAATAGCATCGCGTATCGCGTACGCCCGAAAACGAATACAAAACTCAAAATCCGAACTCCGTCAAGCGTCATGCAAATCATCGGATTTGCACGCATATCCTTGAAGTTATAATAGAGATACAGATCTCGAAATCCAATATTGAAATCTAATATACCCTAGTCAAATACCATAATACATATATAGTACGCACACTTGAAAAATCTCCAAAACTGAATAAAATACATGAAAAATCCTTTCTAAATCACCGCGTGATGCGTAACTCGCGGCATAAGTGACGGATGCTCATTTGTAAAATAATAATATACATCCATATATATTTTGCTAAATTTATGTTCCGTCGTTTTTTCTAAATATCCCAAAAGATTTTCTTTTTAAAAACGTTCGCGTCGCTCATGGACACGTAGGAAATAGCGAGACTATAGCTCTTTTTCAAGAACCTCTTGGTAAACTTTTAATATATGCAAAGTACGCAAGTACCGTCCTCATATCAGTCCCGTTTGGCCATTATATAATATGGTGCCCAAAACGAAAACAAAGTGATCAAAAGCAAAATCAGCCTCAAAAGGCGTATCTAACAATTTCGTGCGTCCGGTGCGCACGGAATCAAATCCGAATACAGGTGCCTCAATATGCACAAAAGAAAAAGTAAGTGCAGCAGGTGTGCATGAAAATATCTGTCCAGTGCAACGGGTAGAAAATATATGTCCAGTGCAACGGGTGTGCACGACAACAATATCTGGTGTATCTATTGTGCACTAAAATCTCAAATCTGGTGCATCAAATGCGCGAAATACAAGTACGGTGCAACCAATGCACGAAAATCTCATTAATAACTCAAATACGTATAAGAACGACACCGAGTGTACCAAGGTGTATAAATCAAAAACGTGTGCAACTATGAGCACAAATCTGTATCAATACACTGCAAGCACATGCGAACTATACCGAGTGCAAAAATCACATCATCTGTATGAAATCCACGAAATCATAAACACATGCTACAAAAGTACAAAATCGACATCAAATGCAATGGATATGCACAAATCGCAAATCAACACAACGGTGTATAAAATATATATCAAGTGCGATAATTTTGTGCAAAAATGTAAATACCCAGTAGGTGCAGCCATGGTGCACGAAAACAATATCATAAAGCTCAATCATCAAAACTCAAATCCAAGCGATATAAGCGTGATACTCGGATCACAAACGCAAATCGCAATAAATGACATCGAGGTACACCTCCTACAATATCGAAAAATGTCGGTGCGCCTAAAACCGGCAGAACAAGAACATCCGCTTGCCTTCTGCTCACGGTCTGGCGTCCTCGATCTCTGGGTCCTTATCTTCTCTGTGGATTTACCAATCTCGCAGTCCATTGGCTCATCGGCCCAGTCAGGTGTGCTAACGGGAACGATTCCGCTCTAGCACTTCTCTGGTCATCTCTCGGTCAATCATCATGACCAAGCAGCACGTTACTGGCATCGGGCTCTGGTCATATAAATACACGTGACACAACTGATCCTGGGTGCAAATCTCATTGCAGCAGAGTCCTGGAAGGAATCTTGCTTAAGGTCTCTTCCGATCTCTCCTATGCCGAACTGTACGGAGGCTGGTACTCTTACATAATCTTTTCTCATTTTCTGGACATCTGCGTTCTCAGCACAACATTTCCTCAGGAACTGGCCGTATCCCAACGCCTCTGTATGCATATCAGATCTCTAATCTCGACGGGGAGTAACAACAGCTCGTCAGCATCTCGCATGAACCTCTGGCTCCACTCGTCTTTATCATCGTCCGCTTCGACGTCGCATCTTGCTGTCTGCGTACTGCTACTATTCTCGTCCATGGTCAATCCGAAGTCTCTCACACGGACTCAAAATCGTGAACTCGATATCTTCATCTCTCTGTAGAAGATATCTAGCCGAACACGTCCTCGGAAACTTGTCCCGACCATCGGAGGAATACTTAATACTCGTCTGTTCTCTATCAACTCACAACGCATCTGGGTGAGGTCTTCTATCCGAAGCTGGTCATCTTACTGGTCTCCTATCACATGATATCCGGACGACGTCAAACTTTTCGATCGAGTCATCAAGGTCCCAAAATTTCCCGAAGGCTCAACACCCGAGCACAGTCTAAAAATATCCGGCACATACCACAGTACCTCTAGACCATCCGCAGAAGGGCAAACCCAAGCCTCACTGATGGCACCGCTAAACTGCCGCAAACCCTAAGGTTCAAAGCGGTTCCATGGTCATCATATCGAGTTAGGGTTTCATTCTTCTAGAGGGTCCACAAAATCACTTGCATGTTCCTCCGAACACTTTAAACTTGGGAAAAATGGATTTCTGGCACTCGTTTGAACTTTTTAGCTTTGTCTATACAACATGTGAATACTCTTCGCCCGCATGCTAAACAATGCCTCAATCCTCCAGGAAAGACGATACATCAACGGGCATCTCTGAATCGGTCTGCTCTAGATCTGAGTAAGACTCTCCACACTGAAAATCTTCAACTCAAATGGGCCTGCGTCGGCGCATCAATCTGATGAATCACCTTCGTCCCTCAACTCGGAATAGACTAGCTATCATCTATCGCAGCTCTGCCTGGAAGCTCCGGCGATCTCAGCTCGTAAGCTCTGGAAGCGACATCCCATCATCTCACAACAGCTGGGTCATCTGTTTGCGCGGTAGGCGACATCAAAATCTCTGAGGTATGCTGTACATCAACAGTCCTCGCGGAACTGGCAGCTCTAACAATGGCCCGATCATCCGGTGTAAAACCAAACACTCGCCTAAACAGGAGGTCACAACACAACACAAAATCGAGACGTTCCCATGTCACCAGAAAACACAATGGTCAGCTCTCGTACCAGACGAGCTCACCCTGACAGCAACACTAGCAGCAGCTCAATCTGCGCTCAAACCATGGTGACAGGAACCTCAATCGTGTATCGATGACAACAGATCAAAGGGATGAAAGGAAACGACAGATCCAGAATGGATACATGATCATAAGAAGAAACAGAATTAATGAGAGCATGATCATGGAAACAAATACAATCAATGATCTTAAATGGATGTATGATCAAGAGAACAAGGAGAATCACAGATCTTAAAATATGTACATCCTAAGTTTCTTAAGTGGAGTATTGTATCGTAAATATGCCGCGGAACATACGTACGGTACGTCACTCTACTCAAGCTACCTACTCCATCAATCAGGGTCAACCTATGAAACGAAAGTTCGGGTCTAATACCCCCCGTTCAAGTCTAAGTTCCGTAAGGTCAAGCCTAGGTTCCGAAATACATACCCGCCCAAGACTCCGCATATTCAAACATGGACTCGAACCAAGGTTAAACCTAGCACTCTGATACCAACTTTGTCACGACCCGAAATATTAGCTCATGACCAGCACTTAAATCACGCAACGTCTAGAAGCGTAACGTAATTCAAATAAGCTGAAACCAAGAAATCTAAACCTTTTTAAGAAAATAAAGGAGGTGAAGTTTTGAAATAAAGGTATAATGAAATCAAGTTTTCTTAATGCATAGAAAAGGAACATAAATATGCAAGTGAAAATTACTAGTTTAAAAACGTGTTTCGTCTTTTAAAAATTTAGGCAGCACCTCCTTTGTATATTTTGATCCAAAACCACAAATGCATAATAATGATAAAAGGCATCCCCAAGCGGGAGCTAGCACTTCGCCAAACGGCGGATCACAACCACGCAAGACAGTATAAGTATTTATACGAAGCCCAACGACGAAGTTCACCACAAAAGATAAAGAAATAAGCAAGACATCAAAACCACAAGTAGCGGAAAACCCCTCGCTCTAAGTCTCGCAACCACAATCTCTTTAAGTCTCATTACTTATACAATTATTAATTTTGATTGATGGAGTTGACTAGATACAATGTGAAATATAAATACAAGAGTGGGTACGATGCAAATGCCCCCACTTACCAATGCAAAACACCCAAATGAAGCTATGTGTCAGCGATGCCGCTACGGATCCATACGGTCAACCTGCAAGAACTGTGGCACAACGGGGGTGAATTGCCATCTTGTGAGTAGAAAATCATCTACAAGTAGAAATCGAAAAAAAATGACTCTTAGGTCAACTATATCATAAAGGTAATACTATGATATATAGGGTGACTGGGTCATCATATGTGCCAACAATGTAATCAATACCTATATGTATGCGGATATAATCTAACAATATAACCAATGTCTGTATGCATGTGGATCTCGTCCAACCATATAATCAATGTATGTATGCATGTGGATCTCATCCAACCATATAATAATTGTATGTATGCATGTAAGTATGAGGATATAAATCAACGGTGTCTCTCGCGATACATCAAATCATGGAACCTGAGTGTCCAGCATCGACACTCGAAAACATCATGAAACCCGTGTCCAGCATCGACACATAAATCCTCATATCTCGGGCTCCGTCAGTCCGAATCGGCCCTCGGGCTCCGTCAGTCTGGATCTGCCCATCTCATCTCTCGACTCCGGTCGGTATCCTCTGGATATCCGCCGAGCCCAAATACTATCACCGGTAGGTAGTGGTCCCTCTGCCAGACTCACCGTCTACTGCATAACAAATCCGTTCTCGCCCCGGGGTAGTATACCGGGTCCTCCATGTTCCTGCAAATGGAATCATCCTCCTCCTCGAATCGGGTTTCACATGTCACTCTCAGAACCGAGAAAACACATGGTGGACGCACTGAAATTTCATATCATGAGAAACCGGGTTTTTAAAACATCACATAATCTCTTTTAAAATGTCCACAGTTCTCAAATCCAGAAATCTCATGAAAACAGCATATCTCAATGCGTAAAATCATAGAGCATGATGTATGCGATATATAATAGAAATGTAAGCATATCCGTATATCATGCAACATGGAACAGTGATATGACATATTAAGGGAAAACCGCTCCTTTAAATGATCCCAGTTTTTAAAATATAATATGCGGTTCCCAATTTCCTAATAAAACCAGTTATCTATATAGGTACAATATGTATATGCGCAAGTATAGAGGTACCAATGTATGTGTGCACCAATATGGATATACAATATGTATGTGCGCAAGTATGGATATATCAAAGTATATGTGCACCAATATGGATATATAATGTGTATGTGCACAGGTATGGATATATCAAAGTATATGCGCACTAATATGGATATACAATGTGTATGTGCGCAAGTATGGATATATCAAAATATATGTGTACTAATATGGATATATCAAAGTATATGTGCACTAATATGGATATATAATGTGTATGTCTACAGGTATGGATATATCAAAGTATATGTGTACTAATATGGATATATCAAAGTATATGTCCACTAATATGGATATACAATGTGTATGTACGCAAGCATGTTATGCGAAGAGTCATATCATGATGCAGCAATCCTACTGTGTAGTGACATGACAATTATCGATGATGAAATGTGTGGGCCTACAGTCTGTGTACGTGTAACATATGCATCATCGATAATGGTGCAGGTGTACTATCACATGCATAAGTAATGCAATGCGAATAACATGAAGGCAGCATAAAGTAAATCATGTGCAAATGCTGACGGGTATACATATCTAACATGACCAAGTCGGTGAATCTAACAATCGGTATCTAGCCACATCACATAGCATATGGTACAATCCATCGTACGGCATCCTCTAGTCAAGGGTATGGATCAATCATCAAGTCAAACTCATCTCGCACGAAAAATCATCGTACGGCGGCACTAAAACATTAAGGATCCTATCAACCTATATGACAATGAGGGGTACGGACCTAACGTGACGTACGAAATATCACTCACGATTCACCACGATATATAAATCTATAAATATACCTTTGTCCCAGGTTACATCCATAACAATCTCATATCAGGGGACATGCAAGGTATCAATCATCTCAATCGACTCACATCCGTATACCAACATATCATTATATCACATATTAAATCGTATTCTCTTTTTATCATAATTATATCTCACATAAAGTCACTTCACCAAAACATCATATCACGTCATATATTCTTTTCATCGCATTTATCCCTCATCAAGTCAATCTTACAAATACACTCAACCTTTAGTATAAGCATAAGTATCTAATCTAACATACACACCCGAACCATACAATCAGTTTTTAAAGGTGCGAATCGTAGTTTTGAAAGTATGGATTACGGTGTTTTTAAGGAAAAGATATCGTTTTGAAAATCCGTAACGTCCCTCAAGGTATCTGTTTAAAAGATGCATAAGATTCTTCGGTTTGGAAATAGGTATGGTTCGGATGACACACCTACGTCGACTATCTAGTCCTATAGTACCCTAAACGGCGATATCATCCTCAAGTTCCGTCATCAAATACTAGTCGTATCATATCACTTCTAACTATCCTTTAGTTTCTAATATAGATTCACTAACAACCTTTTAATTCAAATCCTAGTTTACTAATCTAGGTTTTCTTAACCATATGCTACAAATCGGTTTCCACCAAAACTTTGCGGGGGTGCTATACGCCATCCACCCGACTTCCCCTGTAGATATATATCCACTTACCGTGATCCTTTCTTGTCAAAGTCGATGATGCCATGCTCCATCGCCTCGGAATCCACGCAAGGGTACCTACAATAACAACACATATCGCAACACTATTAAATCGAATCCGGAAACCAAAACGGCACACGGATCGCCTTTAGGTTAGAACCTATAGGCATGCATGCAAAACTAACCAATTATCCCTTGTCATTGATGTACGAACATCCAACAACCAAAAACAAAACCAAATATCAAAACTCATCATTTCAAATACGGAAAACATGCCCAAAAACCACACCAAGGTGCTCCCGGATTATGACTCGGGCCAATAGGAGTTAAACAAACTGGTACAAGGTGTAGTACATGGAGTTAAAGAGCTACTGGACCAACTTAGACACCAAACACCTGCATTGGGCCGGCCACATTCCTTCAATTTTCGGCGAGCTTGGCCCCTAAGGCTCAGAATGGGTTTGTCTTCGTACAGCGGGTTCCTAGTGGTTCAATTAGGCCTCTGGACTTGTTTTCTAAACTCAAAAATTCCCCGGGTAAACCCACCGTTGCCGGTCCCAAGTTCGGATGAGAAAGGGTGAGGGTTGTGGTAGGCTTGTGGTAGCCAACGTAAAACTTTGTCACATTCTATGACATGAACCATAATAAGAATATCGTTGGGGCGTCCCCTACTCAGCGACGCGCTACATCGGATCCCGGGTGTAGTGTTAAATATGCAAGGGCTTGGTCGTCGTCCAGATGCGGCGCGCTACATCGGACCCCGGGTGTAGTGACAAATAAGCAAGGGTCGTCGTCCAGAGACGGCGCGCTACATCGGACCCCGGGTGTAGTGACAAATAAGCAAGGGTCGTCGTCTACAGACGGCGTGCTACATCGGACCCCGGGTGTAGTGACAAATAAGCAAGGGTCGTCGTCCAGAGACGGCGCGCTACATCGGACCCCGGGTGTAGTGACAAATAAGCAAGGGTTTCATAGGATCCGTCTAGCTTCCTGGAACATAGGTTCCCTTACGGGTAGACTAATAGAATTAGTGGAGGTGATGATTAGGAGGAGAGTTGGTATTATGTGTTTGCAAGAAACTAAGTGGGTAGGTGAAAAGAGTAGAGTCATAGAGCCTTGGGGTTATAAGCTTTGGTATACGGGTAGAGATAAAAATCGTAATGGGGTAGGTATAATCATAGATAGACGGTTGCTTGAGGATGTAGTTGAGATTAGGAGAAAAGGTGATAGAATTTTACTGGTTAAGCTTATTCTAGGTGGAGAGATCTTTAATGTTATTAGTGCTTATGCACCACAGATAGGTCTTGATGACGCTAGTAAGCGTCTATTCTGGGAGGATTTAGACGAGGTGGTGCAAAGTATACCTAGTGGAGAGAAGTTATTTATTGGTGGTGATCTTAATGGACATGTAGGTACTAGTCGTAGTGGGTTTGATACTATCCATGGAGGTTTTGGTTTCGGACAAAGGAATGAAGTAGGTGACTCGATTCTAGATTTTGCTTTATCTTATGACTTGATCTTAGCAAACACCTGGTTTAGGAAAAGAGAGTCCCACCTTATCACTTTTAAGAGCGGATCAAATGCTAGTCAAATAGACTTTTTTCTGACGAGAAGAATAGATAGAGGTTGTTGTATCGACTGTAAGGTAGTGCCAGGTGAGAGTGTAACTACTCAACATAGACTTTTAGTTCTAGATTTTCGATTTAGAAGAGAACCTAGGAAGATTAGACGTAAGGTAGAGCCTAAAATTAAATGGTGGCGATTGAAAGAAGGTAATCAAAAGGCTTTTATAGATCGTGTAGTACAAGAAGCGGATTGGCAGTCGGAAGATGATCCAGACAAAACATGGAACAAAATGGCTAGTTGTATCAAGAAAGTAGCTAGAGATCTACTTGGTGAGTCGAGAGGTGGTGCTCCACCATCTAAGGACATATCATGGTGGAATGAAGATGTAAAGGCTGCTATTAAAATTAAAAGGGATTCTTATAAAGATTTGAAGAAAAGTAGAGATGTGGAGAGATTTGAGAAGTACAAAATGGCTAAAAAGGAAGTTAAGAAAGCTGTTCGGGAAGCTAAATCTAAGGTCTACAAGGAGGTGTACGAGAAATTAGACACTAAAGAGGCTGCAAATGATATATACCGGATTGCTCGAATGCGGGAAAGGAAGACTAGAGACTTATGTGCGGTGAAGTGTGTCAAAAATGAAAATCAGAAGGTTTTAGTTCGAGATGAGGATATCAAGAAAAGATGGAGAGATTATTTTGACAAATTGTTCAATGAGAGCTTTACTAAGAATTTGGATGGACTTGTCATTCAATCTCAAGATATAAATCTTGATTTCATGCGTAAAATAAGACTTACTGAGGTTAAAGAAGCTTTGAACAGAATGGGTTTAAGAAAAGCGGTTGGTCCTGACGGGATTCCTATCGAGATTTGGAGATGCTTAGGAGAAATAGGCGTTAAATGGCTGACAGATCGGTTTAATAAGATTTGGCAGACAAAAAAGATGCCAAATGAATGGAGGAAAAGTATCCTTGTACCTATCTACAAGAATAAGGGTGACATTCAAAGTTGCTCAAACTACCGTGGAATAAAATTAATGTGTCACACTATGAAACTTTGGGAGAGAGTGATTGAACACAGGCTAAGGAAGGATATTAAGATAACAGAGAACCAATTTGGGTTCATGCCTGGACGATCGACGACAGAGGCGATTCATTTGCTTCGTCAACTTGTCGAGCGCTTTCGAGAGAGGAGAAGAGATTTGCATATGATATTTATTGATTTAGAAAAAGCGTACGACAAGGTACCTAGAGAGGTATTATGGGGGACAATGATGAAAAGGGGGGTCCCCGTCAAGTATATTGACATAATCAAGGATATGTACGACGGAGTAGTGGCAAATGTCAGAACTTGCGGTGGCTTAACAAGTGATTTTCCGATTACTATTGGTTTACATCAAGGATCTGCATTAAGTCCTTTCCTGTTTACCATCGTGATGGATGAGCTTACTAGAACTATCCAAGATGAGGTCCCTTGGTGTATGCTATTCGCTGATGATATTGTTCTAGTAAATGAGATGAAAGCAGGGGTTAATGCCAAATTGGAATTATGGAGACAAACATTGGAATCTCGGGGATTCAGATTGAGCAGGTCCAAGACAGCATATATGCACTGCAAATTTAGTAGCCAGAGAAGTCAAAACAATATTGGTATAACATTGGAAGGGCAAGAGATATCACCGAGCGACCAGTTTAGATATCTAGGTTCCATCATCCAAAGGAATGGGGAGATCGATAGTGATGTTAATCAAAGGATCCAAGCTGGTTGGTTGAAATGGAGGAGTGCAACAGGGATTTTGTGTGATCGTAACTTTCCGTTAAAATTGAAAGGGAAGTTTTATCGGAGCGCTATTCGGCCTGCCTTATTATATGGTACAGAATGCTGGGCTCCTAAGAAGCATCATACACAGAAGATGCACGTAGCGGAGATGTGCATGCTTCGTTGGATGTGCGGTAACACTAGAAAAGACAAGGTGCGAAATGAGGATATTCGTGCAAAAGTTGGTGTAGCACCCGTGGAGGAGAAGATGCGGGAAAACCGGCTTAGATGGTTTGGTCATGTGCGACGCAGACCTATGGAAGCACCGGTTCGACGAATAGATACTCTCGATATGGGTAATGGCAAAAGGGCAAAAGGGAGACCGAAGAAAACATGGATGGAGGTGATACGAAACGATATGGTTGCCAAAGGACTCAATGAAAGTATATTGTTCGATAGAAGTGAGTGGAGACAGAGGATTCATGTGCTGGACCCGGCGTGATTCTCATGTTGGTTCATGTAGCCTACCCCATATGCTTGGGATAAAAGGCTCAGTTGTTGTTGTTGTTGTTGTTGAGAAATTCCCCGGGTCATCCCAGATTCACTGTAGGCACACTAAAAGTCACAAAATTGATACAGAACAAATCCTAAGTTCGTGCATTGGGTTCAAATCTATGGCTCAGGTTAGGAAACGTATCATCATGGTCATGTAAACACTCACAACAGTTCCCAGATTTCACCTAAATTCATTACAGAAAAATCTAGTAGGACCAAACATCACAAAATCACATCAACCAGCTACCCTAGAAAATACAACCCCCCGGTCCCCTACAGGGCCGAGGTTGCCGGATTTGGCCTCAAAGTCGCCGGCCAAAACTGGTGGGAAAGGGTTAGGGTTATAGGTGAACATTCAGGGTCTCGAGGACAATGTTAGTGTATATGCCCTAGGAGCCATTATTGTATCATACTAGTTTGTATATTACTTAATGGAAGCTTAGGATATTCACAATTATATTAACAGTCTCGCTCAACATAGTAGTATGCTACTTGGTTTATATCTATCTTAATATGTGTATATGTTAGCATATCGCGAATACATATTGATAGAGCCCTTAGGATCTTGCTTAACTACCAGCGTTGTGATGGCAGTCACATTAGTGGGGGCTGGGTAGTCTACAAGCACATCCTTTTTCAGATCTCTAGTCGTAGGATTATTGAGACTGGGCATCGATACTCCGGAGTAAACTAGTGTGTATGCTTCTCATCCCAGCAGGGGAAATGGTCTATCCCACAGCCATTGGTACGTTGTACTGAAGATAGTATACAGGTGCTCATTGGGTTACGGGTACACCGGACAGGACTCGCAGGGAACTGTTGGTTGGTATTATACCCGTCGTCAGTTAGCAGTTCCTAGGTAACATGAGTACAGCATTGTCCGTAGACTTGACACTGCTGCTTCATCTCGAGTGTGTTCCCACTGTTCTTAGATTGCTACCCTACCACGGCTCAAAGGAGTCGTGCAAACAGGTAGCAGTTGGGTGCAGTCCCGAAGCACTTGGAGGCAGTGGCGGTTAGATATGATTCGTCTCTCCTGGTATTGGAAGTTGATATCGCGCTGTGTTTGGAGAGCCCTTATGCAATGTCCCTGGCCAGGGAAAACGAGATTTACTGGTAGGATTTCCAGTAGCTTCTCAAGGTGTGATGGGCTTCGCTCCGACATGACTTATACAGCTTTTAGGGGACTGACGCTTGCCGCCCCCCTAGGCCCGATATGCGATAGTCTTAGACGAGCAGACCGGACTGTACGAAGATTGTCACATCAGGCTCAGTAGGAGTTCGGATGGGTTTCCTCATCGGCCTTCTTATCGACATTTACCTGGGGACCGTTACGTACAGCTAGTACCGCTTGCGGCCTATGGTTAAACCCACTGCCAGCGTAGTGTCGAGTCTTTAGAGTCCCACACAGAGAGTTTCCCTACTTCAGGCGAAACGATATAGAGGTCGTATGGTTTTACGACAGGGTTCGGACACATACGTGTATTTATGCACGTACGATGTTCAGACAGATTTTACTAACAGGCTTTAGTTTAAGCCAGATTCTAGTATTAGATTATTGGATTTATACAGTCTCAGTATTTCTGTGTTTTCACGGATGGGAGGGGCATTCTCGTAATTAGTCGAGAAGCTTCTAGAAAAAAGATGAGGTGGAGAGCTTAGGTAGAATTTGCATTAAATGGATTAGTGACTCATGGAGTGATTCATCCAAATGAGTTAATGAAGCATTTATTGCTTAATGACTCATGAGATTATTCATCCAAAGTGAGTTAATGAAGCATGGTTGATATTATCATATGTTATTCATTTAGATAATTATCATGCTTCATATATTTACAAATGAGTAATAATTCATTTCATTCTCACTTTCACATTCTCTCTCCTCAAGCTCTCTCTCTTCAAAGACCTAACTCTAATCCTCTCATGTGTTGAGATCCAAGGGTTAGCAAGACTAATAGATCCCTATTCCATCTCTATATCCTCTAGGTTACCTTGATTAGCAATCATAGCCACATAGTTATCTCAAGTGAGAGGTTAAAGCTTGGAGAAGGAACTCTCGGGTGGATCTTCGATCGCGTCGAGGAGGCCGACTAGGAGGTGAACTACAAGAACAAGAAGGACTTGAATCTTTAGATATAATCATCTAGCATAGTAGTTAATCACTTCTAGTTAGTTGTTAGTTAGGGTTTAGCAAAGATCCGTAAAGTTAGTCGATATTAACTTAAAAAAATGATTGTTTTACCTATTCCGCCTTTCCGCATCATGTGGGGTGTCTAACGTCGACTTACAGTGGTATCAGAGCCTAGCTAAATCATAACTAACATTTTAGCAAAGTCGTTAGAAATTCGATCGCAAAACGAACCCGAAAATACGACGTTTTCACCATGTTTCTGCCGATTTTAAAACGGGGTCTAAAAATTTTTCAGGGACCCTTAAAAATACAAGCAGGGAATTTTAAGAATTGTGAAGAAATTTGGGACTGTGAATCGAACATACCACCATGGAACCGCCGCCGATCCAAGCGATCCGCCGAGAATTCGAGGCCGAGTTGACTCCGAGTCAACCCAAAGTTGCTCAGTTATTCTTCTGTGTTGATATTGTGTTTTCTGGGATGATTTGTTTCTGCTCAGGTTTTATGTGCACAGAGAATTGTTTGGAGTAGATTCATTTGTGTTGCTTGATCAAAATTCTAAGATGTTTGGCTAACTTGATTATATCTGTGTTGTGTTTAATGTGTTCGTAAACCTCCCCTAACTGCTAGTATGTCGGTTAGCAAGGGGTTGCACATTTCTGTAATGGTTTTTACTGGTTTGTGATTGTGGACTTGTTGGATTGTCGTGAATGGATAGCCGGGGATGTGAGACGAGTGTTTCTTTCATTCAAATGTAAATTGTAATTAGTTGTAATATTCTTTTGCGGGGCACATCTGGGTTGAGGTTGTAGCCACCGTTGTATTATTTCATTTACTGTTTTCTGCTCCTAGGATAGACCCAAGGTGGGGTGCATAAACTACCGGGTACTTTGAAGTGTTTAGTGGTCTACTCACGTCATTAAGGGAGACCGCTTCACTTCGGGTACTTGGCGGGTAGTTTGCCATACCCGTAGGGGTCTAGGGTGGGGTTTTGGTTATTCATCACGACTGTGTAATCCGTTTTTCTTTGAAGGCTCAAAAGGACTGCGGATTCGTAGAAAATCCAATATGTTCATCTGTGATCTGGAATGTCTATTATTGCGTCTGACGAATGTACAATATCTATATATGATATCAATTAGGCGTTACTTATGTTTTGCACCCGCGCCAGCCCAACCCCCGCTCTGTCGTTAGTTAAGTAACCTAACGGGTGAATGACGGGACCCAGTGGCGAATGCGGATGGCATAAGAGGACGTTGTATTTTCGTTGTTTTCTGCAATGATAGGTTAATTGATGGGACGCATTATATTAATGTAATGAAAATAAACCAAAGTTGAATCGTTGGAACAGTTTAAAGAAACCACTCGGTTATTTTAAAACAGAAGATATTTTTTAAATTTGCGGAGCTTAAACCACTCCTTTTAAAAAGCTATCAGATTCCTTCAATCATATCAAGTTCACTACGTTCACAGTTTCGCTAAAACCATTCGTAGCCCTCCATCATTTCATTTAGGTATTCAGTAGTATTCAAGCTATGTATTTTGACCAACGCCAAGGCATAGTGTTTGGTAGCTGCTGGGTATTCATTTGTTGCATAGATAGCTGAGTTGGTTTAGGACAGTCGTATTATCATTTGGCCAACGTCAGGGGTATGTACGGATGGGTTCAAATTAACAAGATAATGATGGGTAGAACATGACATGTGACTTATGACATTTTGACCAACGCCATGGTCGTAAGAGCATGGGGCAGAAATCCACATCGGGAATTTCTAAAGAAACTGAAATTTGCTATGAGTTGCATACCATTTGGATTGTGATAATTTTGGTAGGATTCCTTCAGCTTTATCACGCGATGATATTTGGATCCCGATCCTACTGTGAGTATCCGCTACTCATCAGGAGATTCGTCACTTAACGATCAATGCTATAAACCAAGTAGGTGTCGAGAAAGGTGTCAGCGGAGCTACGCCCCCAGAGAAAAGAGGTTATTTAATTAAGGAACTTCGCGAAAGCGTCGTAAAACATCTCTCGAAGTACTGACACCGGCCTGGTTGAACGGTTAAGCAAGTATTGTACGGTGAGAATAGTCCTGACTAGTTCTTCCTTTTTAATTTGAGGAGGGATTTGAGAAACAGTGGGAGCCATCCTGTTTAGATAAACTAAAAACCACTCTAAACTTGCAAGAGCATCATGCTAAAGTGTTCCCTCTCTCTCATTGCAGCGACCCAGAACATGACAGGCCTTAAGTTACTATTAGATAAAAATATTTTGACAGGGCCAAACTATAAAGATTGGTTCTGGAACGTTAAGATGGTTATTACCTATGACAAATTGGGGTATGTCCTTACTACAAAGGTCCCTGCCGTCCCAGGTCCTGAATCCAGTGTCACGGATAAAGAAATCCGCAAGACCTGGGAGTTAGACTGCGCGAAGGCCAAGTGCATCGTGCTTGCCTCTATGAATAATGAACATCAGAGGAGGCACGAGAATATGGATCTAGAATCTATATTTCTCCATACTAAGGATCTGTATGGAGAGCAATCTCGTATAGCAAGATACGAGACCTCGAAGAACTTGTTTCAGTCGATGATGGCCGTCGGATCATCTGCAGGGGAACATGTCCTTAAGATGATTGGCTATATTGAAGAGCTCGCAGACCTCGGGACAACATTAGAGAATGAGCTGTATACAGACTTGATTCTCCAGTCCCTTCCTTCTACCTATGCCCAATTTATCTTGAATTTCAACATTCAAGGTAAAGAAGTTGAACTTCCAGAACTCCTTAACATGTTGAGGAGTGCAGAGGGCACCTTGCAGAAAGCAAGGGAAACACCCACTATGTTTGTTCATGGTGCATCCTCTTCCAGGTCCAAGGCAAGGGCCAAAGGAAGGAAGAAGAAGGACGCTACCAAACCAAGATGTGGTGTTGGTAAGGTGGGAGACAAGGGAAAGGAAAAGGTTGTGGTGCCAGTAGTGGCAAAGGACGAGTGCTTCCACTGTCATAGGAAAGGCCATTGGAAGAAAGATTGCAAAGCTTGGATTGCCAAGAACCAGGACCCGAGGCAAGTTGTGGCTTCGGCTTCAGGTCTATTTGTAATTGAAAATTGTCTGTCAATCAACTCTACTTCTTGGGTATTGGATACCGGATCAGGATCTCATATATGCAATTCATTGCAGGCACTGAGAAACCGTAGAGTGCTGAAGGTTGGTGATATGACCCTCCAGGTTGCTAAAGGAGCTGGCGTGGGTGCTGTGTCCGTAAGGGATTATCACCTTGGATTGACGAGTGGACATATTTTTGTTTTGTGCAACTGTTTTTATGTACCTAGTTTAACGTGTAATATCATATCAGTATCGTTGTTATCAAAAGAAGGTTATGATTTCACGTTTGTAAGCGATGTTGTTAACATCCACCTTAAGTATGGTTTGATTGGGCCCGGTACACTAGATAACGGTATATACGTGTTAAACCAATTACAGATTTTCAATTTCCAGAACACACTAAAACGAAAGTCTCCGAATATAAATCAGGCTTTCTTATGGTATTGTAGACTGGGTCACATCAATGAGACAAGGTTAACTAAGTTACATAGAGAAGGATATTTAGATCCGTTCGAATATCAATCTTATGCCACTTGTCAATCATGTCTCAAAGGAAAGATGACAAAGACTCCATTCACTGGACATGGAGTAAGAGCGAGCGAGCTCTTAGGACTCATACACAGCGATGTATGTGGTCCAATAACTACACATGCAAGAGGCGGTTTTTCATATTTCATTACTTTTACGGATGATTTCTCTAGGTATGGATTCATTTTCTTGATGAAACATAAATCTGAGGCCTTTGAGAAATTCCGAGAATATAAAAATGAAGTACAAAACCAAACCGGCAAAAGTATCAAGACACTGAGATCTGATCAAGGTGGTGAAGACTTAAGTACCGAGTTCCTAGGTTACCTAAAAGAGAAAGGAATTCTCTCTCAGCTTACTCCTCCATACACTCCACAACATAACAGTGTATCGGAAAGACAGAACCGAACCCTATTGGATATAGTACATTCCATGATGAGTAATACTGAGTTACCGCGATCTTTCTGGGGTTATGCGCTAGAATCAGCTGCATATCTTTTGAACAGGGTTCCAACCAAGACTGTGCCTACCACACCATATCAGATGTGGAGTGGGAAGAAACCCTATCTTCAGTATCTAAAGATATGGGGATGTCCAGCTTTTGTTAAAAAGCAGTATCCGGACAAACTCGAGGCACGCTCAGTACAGTGTAAGTTTATGGGATATCCAAAGAACTCCAAGGGGTATTTTTTCTATTACGCAGAGGAATAAAAGATTTTTGTATCTCGTAATACCCATTTTCTAGAACAACAGTTTTTAGAAAAGGAAACAAATGGGAGCGAAATAGAACTGGAAGAAATTCCTGAACCACAAACTACTACTGAAAGTTTGGTAGAACCAGAAATTCCAGAAGAACAAGACATTCCCGCACCCCTCCGCAGGAGTAGTAGGCCGTCTCATCCTCCTGAGAGATACTACGGTTTTCTCATAGACGGGGATAGAGAGAATTGCGTCATTGATAATGATGAACCTACTAGCTTCCAGCAGGCCATCCAGAGCGGCGACTCGGTAAGATGGCTGGATGCAATGCGGACCGAGATGGAGTCCATGTACACCAACAAAATATGGACTTTGGACTTTGCTCCATATGGGGTAAAACCCATAGGATGCAAATGGAACTTCAAGAAAAAGATTGGTGTAGATGGACAGGAGGAAACCTATAAGGCTAGACTTGTTGCAAAGGGTTTTTATCAAAGACCTGGTTTAGACTATGACGAAACTTTTTCTCCAGTGGCTATGCTCAAATCCATTCGTATCCTTCTTGCCATTGCCGCCTTCCATGATTATGCGATCTGGCAGATGGACATAAAGACGGCTTTTCTAAATGGTAATTTAGAAAAATGCGTCTATATGGATCAGCCAGAAGGTTTCAATCAGAGTGGGAGCAGCGGGAAAGTGTGCAAGTTGCTTAAGTCCATTTATGGACTAAAGCAAGCATCGCGGAGTTGGAACATCTGTTTTGATGATGTAAGTCGATGTACAACACCCCAGTACTTGTGGGGAGGCGGAATTTTCAAAAACGAACTTGTTTAGTGAACAAACATCGACTAACCGCTTGAATCGAAGCTAAACGATAACTAACTACAAACATAGAGTTTCTATGCTACTATGTTTAGGGATTATACCTAATGAATCGTGTCCTTCGTCTTTGCGAACTCCACCTCCTCCTCGGCCTTCTCGAAGTAGTAGACGATCCACCCGAGAGCTTTACTCCAAGCTTAGCCTCTAAACTTGAGGCAACTAACCTTCTTTAAGTGTTAATCAAAGAAGCTAGGTGATATAGAGTGAGGGTTATGGTTTAATTAGTCTAACTAATCCTTGTACTCAACACATGAGAGGGGAGGATTAGGGTTTGAAGAGGGAGAGCTTGAGGAGAGAGAAGGTGAAGATAATAGTGAAGTGAGAAGAATGAGCTATCATAATATATATCAAGCATTTCTTTTTAACAAGAAAAGAAAAGAAATCATTTTACAACCATGCTTGATAAATATCTTGTGGTGATTCATCTCCATGAGTCATTAAGCAATTATGAAGCATTAATGACATGGATGAATCATCCATATGACTCACTAATCTCATTCAATGTATATGCCACCTAAACCTCCTTAGTCACCATCTTCTAGAAGCTTCTCGCGCAATTACGAGAACGCCCCTCCTTTCCGCAAAAATACGGAAAAACTTTAGACTGTATAAATCCAATAACCGGATACCAGTAACTGGCTTAAACCAAAGCCGACTGGTAAAAACTGTCCGAAAGTCGTACGTGCGTAAACACACGTATGCGTCCGAACCCTTGTCGTAAAACCATACGACCTCTATATCGTTTCGCCTGGAGTAGGGAAACTCTCTGTGTGGGACTCTAGAGACTCGACTACTACGCTGGCAGTGGGTTTAACCACAGACCGCAAGCGGCACTAGCTGTACGTAACGGTCCCTAGGTAGATGTCGATAAGAAGGCCGATGAGGAAACCCATCCGAACTCCTACTGAGCCTGATGTGACAATCTCCATACAGTCTGGTCCGTTCGTCTAAGACTATCGCATATCGGGCCTAGGGGGGCGGCAAGCGTCAGTCCCCTAATAGCGGTATAAGTCGTGTCGGAGCGAAGCCCATTACACCCTGAGAAACTACTGGAACCTACCAGCAAATCTCGCTTGCCCTGGCCAGGGACTTTGTGTAATGGCTCTCTGACACAGCGCGATATCAACCGCCAATACCGGGAGAGACGAATCCTGTCTAACCGCCACTGCCTCCAAGTGCTCGGGACTGCACCCAACTGCTACCTGTTTGCACGACTCCTTTGAGCCGTGGTAGGGTAGCAATCTAAGAACAGTGGGACACACTCGAGGCGAAGTAGCAGTGTCAAGTCTGCGGACTATGCTGTACTCATGTCACCTGGGAACTGTTCACTGACGACTGGTATAAAACCAACTAACAGTTCCCTGTGAGTCCTGTCCGGTGTACCCGTAACCCAACGAGCACCTGCATACTATCTCCAGTACGACATACTGACGGCTGTGGGACAGACCATCTCCCCAACTGGGATGAGAAACGCACACACTAGTCTACTCCGGAGTATCGATGCTCTGTCTCGATAATCCAATGACCTGGGACCTGAATAAGGATGTGCTTGTAGACTACGCAGCCCCCACTAGTGTGACTGCCATCACAACGCTGGTAGACAAGCAAGATCCTAAGAGCTCTATCAATACGTATACTCACATATTAAGATAGAAAAACCAAGTAGCATACTACCATGTTTAGCAAGACTGTTATATACATGCGAATATCCCAAGCTTCCATTAAGTAATATACAAACTAGTATGATACAGTAATGGCCTTCTAGGGCATAAACACTAACAATCTCCCACTTGCACTAGGGCCATGTACTGGCGTATCGTAGACCGATGATCTCGAGTAGCCTCTCGAACTGAATCTGAGGTAGGGCCTTTGTGAATGGATCAGCAATGTTCTCTTCAGAAGCAACTCTCCGAACCTCGATCTCCTGATGATCAATGATCTCCCTGATCAGGTGATACCGCCTTAAGATGTGTCTGGACTTCTGATGGGACCTTGGTTCCTTCGCTAAAGCTATAGCTCCGTTGTTGTCGCAATACAGAGGTATTGGATCAACTATGGTAGGAACCACCTGAAGTTCTGTTAGGAACTTCTTCATCCAGACTGCTTCTTTTGCGGCATCGCAAGCAGCTATATACTCCGCTTCCATCGTCGAGTCAGCAACGGTGTCCTGCTTGGAGCTCTTCCAGCACACCGCCCCTCCATTGAGGGTAAAGACATAACCTGACATGGATTTGGAATCGTCCTTATCACTTTGGAAGCCGGAATCAGCAAAGGCCTCCAACCTGAGGTCTTTTCCGCCGTAAACTAAGAACATCTCCTTAGTCCTTCTCAGGTACTTGAGAATGTTCTTTACTGCTATCCAGTGCTTCTCCCCTGGGTCTGACTGATACCGGCTTACCACGCTCAGTGCGTAAGCTACATCTGGTCTGGTACACAACATCGCATACATTATAGAGCCTACCGCAGAAGCGTAGGGTATAATAGACATGCGTTCCCTTTCCAAATCAGTCTTGGGAGACATCTTTTTGGAGAGGGTGATTCCGTGACAAGCCGGTAGATTACCGCGCTTAGAATCTTCCATACTGAATCTTTTCAGTACAGCGTCGATATACCTGGACTGCGAAAGTCCCAACATCCTCTTGGATCTATCACGATAGTTCCGGATCCCCAGAATGTAAGAGGCATCACCCAGGTCTTTCATGGAGAACCTGTGTGACAAGAATCCTTTGACAGATTGTAGCATAGGAATGTCATTTCCTATCAATAGAATGTCATTCACGTACAAGACGAGGAATACGACACTTCTGGCTACAACTTTACTATATATACACGGTTCATCAGGATTTTTGATAAAGTCATATTCTTTGACTGTCTCATCAAAACAGATGTTCCAACTCCGCGATGCCTGCTTTAGTCCATAAATGGACTTAAGCAGCTTGCATACTTTCCCGCTGCTTCCACTCTGATTGAAACCCTCTGGCTGATCCATATAGACGCTCTCTTCTAAATTTCCATTCAGAAAAGCCGTCTTTACGTCCATCTGCCAGATTTCATAATCATGGAAGGCAGCAATAGCAAGAAGGACCCGAATGGATTTGAGCATAGCCACTGGAGAAAAAGTTTCGTCATAGTCCAAACCAGGTCTTTGACGAAAACCCTTTGCAACAAGTCTAGCCTTATAGGTTTCCACCTGTCCATCTACACCAATTTTTTTCTTGAAGATCCATTTGCATCCTATGGGTTTTACCCCATCTGGAGCAAAGTCCAAAGTCCATACTTTGTTGGTGTACATGGACTCCATTTCGGTCCGCATTGCATCTAGCCATCGTACCGAGTCGCCGCTGTGGATGGCCTGCTTGAAGTCAGTAGGTTCATCATCATCTATGATGCAATCCTCTCTATCCCCATCTATGAGAAAACCGTAGTATCTCTCAGGCGGATGAGACGGCCTACTACTCCTGCGGAGGGGTGCGGGAATGTCCTGTTCTTCTTGAACTACCGGTTCTACCAAACTTTCAGTATTAGTTTGTGGTTCTGGAATTTCTTCCAGTTCTATTTCGCTCCCACTTATTTCCTTTTCTAAAAACTGATTTTCCAGAAAATGGGCATTACGAGAAACAAAAACCTTTTGTTCCTCTGCTTAATAGAAATAATATCCCTTGGAGTTCTTTGGATATCCCACAAACATACATTTTACTGATCGTGCCTCGAGCTTGTCCACATGCTGCTTTTTTACAAAAGCTGGACATCCCCAAATCTTCATATGTTGAAGATAGGGTTTCTTCCCAGTCCATATCTGATATGGAGTGGTAGGCACAGTCTTGATAGGAACCCTGTTCAAAAGATATGCCGCTGATTCTAGCGCATAACCCCAGAAAGATCGCGGTAACTCAGCATTACTCATCATGGATCGTACCATATCCAATAGGGTTCGATTCCGTCTCTCCGATACACCGTTGTGCTGTGGAGTGTATGGAGGAGTAAACTGAGAGAGAATTCCTTTCTCTTTTAGGTAACCTAGGAACTCGGCACTTAAGTATTCTCCACCTCGATCAGATCTCAGTGTCTTAATACTTTTGCCGGTTTGGTTTTCTACTTCATTCTTATACTCTTGGAATTTCTCAAAAGCCTCGGATTTATGTTTCATCAGATAAATGAATCCGTATCTTGAGTAATCATCCGTGAAAGTAATGAAATATGAAAAACCACCTCTTGCATGTGTAGACATTGGACCGCATACATCGCTGTGTATGAGTCCTAAGAGCTCGCTCGCTCTTACTCCTTGTCCAGTAAATGGAGTCTTTGTCATCTTTCCTTTGAGACAAGATTGACAAGTGTCATAAGTTTGATATTCGAACGAGTCCAAATATCCTTCTCTATGCAACTTAGTCAACCTTCTCTCATTGATGTGACCCAGTCTACAATGCCATAAGAAAGCTTTATTTAAATCTGGAGACTTTCTTTTTAGTGTGTTCTGGACGTTGAAAATTTGGAGTTGGTTTAAAACATATATACCGTTATTTAGTGTACCTGACCCAATCAAACCATGATTAAGGTGGATGTTAACAACATCTCTTACAAACGTGAAATCATAACCTTTATTTGATAACAAGGAAACTGATATGATATTACACGTTAAGCTTGGTACAAAATAACAGTTATGTAAAACCAAAATGTGTCCACTCGTCAATCCTAGGTGATAATCCCCGACGGACGCAGCTCCCACGCTAGCTCCTTTAGCAACCTTTAGGGTCATATCACCTTCCTTCAGCACTCTACGGTTTCTCAGTGCCTGCAATGAATTGCAAATATGAGATCCTGATCCGGTATCCAATACCCAGGAAGTAGAGTTGATCGACAGACAATTCTCAATTACAAACACACCTGAAGTCGAAGCCACAGCTTGCTTCGGTTCCTGGTTCTTGGCGTTCCACGCCTTGCAATCCTTCTTCCAGTGCCCTTTCCTGTGATAATGGAAGCACTCATCCTGGCCAACTACCGGTACCGCAAACTTTTTCTTTCCCTTCCCTCCCACCTTACTAACACCTCCTCTAGGTTTGGTGGCGGCCTTCTTCTTCCTTTCTTTGGCCCTAGCCTTGGACCCGGAAGAAGATGCACCGCCAACAAACATAGCGGGTGTTTCCCTTGCCTTCTGCAAGGTGCCCTCTGCACTCCTTAACATGTTCAGGAGTTCCGGAAGTTCAACTTCTTTTCCTTGAAGGTTGAAGTTCAGGATAAACTGGGCGTAGGTGGGAGGAAGGGACTGGAGAATAAGGTCTGTATAGAGCTCATTATCCAAAGTCGTCCCAAGGTCTGCGAGCTCTTCAATATAGCCGATCATCTTTAGGACATGTTCTCCTACTGATGACCCGACAGCCAACCTCGCTCGAAACAAGTTCTTAGAGGTCTCGTATCTTGCTATACGAGATTGCTCTCCATAAAGTTCCTTTGTATGGAGAAATATGCCATCAAGGCCCATATCCTCGTGCCTCCTCTGATGTTCATTGTTCATTGAGGCAAGCACGATGCACTTGGCTTTCGCGCAATCTAAATCCCAGGTTTTGCGGATTTCCTTATCCGCATTGCTGGATTTGGGACCAGGGACAGCAGGTGCCGTAGCGGTGAGGACGTACCCCAGTTTGTCATAGGTCAAAGCCATTTTGACATTCCGCAGCCAATCTTTATAGTTTGGCCCTGTCAGTATATTTTTCTCTAAAAGTAACTTAAGTCCAGTCATTTTCAGGGTCGCTGCAATTAGGAGAGAGAGAAGAAAACTCTTTAGCATGATGCTCTTGCAAATTTAGAGTGGTTTTTAGTTTATCTAAACTGGATGGCTCCCACTGTTTCTCGAATCCTTCCTCAAACCATAAAAGAAGAATTAGCCAGGACTATTCTCACCGTACAATACTTGCTTAACCATTCAGCCAGGCCAGTGTCGATACTTCGAGGGAGGTTTTCCAACGCTTTCGCGAAGTTCGTTAATTAAATAACCTCTTTTCTCTGGGGGCGTAACCCCGCTGACACTTTTCTGGACACCTACTTAGTTTATAGCATTGATCGTTAAGTGACGAATCTCCTGATAAGTAGCATATACTCACAGTAGGATCGGGATCCAAATATCATTGTATGATAATGTTGAAGGAATCCTACCAACATTCATCAAACTCCAAATGGTATGCAACTCTTTGCAAATTTCAGTTTCTTTAGAAATTCCCGATATATATTTTTGTCCCATGCTCTTATGACCTTGGCTTTGGTCAAAATGTCATAAGTCACATGTCAAGTTCTACCCGTCATTATCTTGTCAATTTGAACCCATCCGTATATACCCCTGACTTTGGTCAAATGATAATACGACTGTCCCAAACTAACTCATCTATCTTATGCAACAAATGAAAACCCAGCAGCTACCAAACACTGTGCCTTGACTTTGGCCAAAATGCATAGCTTGAATACTACTGAATACCCAAATGAAATGACGGAGGGCTATGAATGGTTTTGGCGAAACCGTGAACGTAGTGAACTTGATATAACCGAAGGAACCTGATAGCTTTTAAAAGGAGTGGTTAAAGCTCCGCATTTAAAAATATCTGTTTTTTTTAAAATTAACCGAGTGGTTTCTTTTAAATTGTTCCAACGATTAAACTTTGGTTTGTTTTTCTTTGCATTATAGATAATGCGTCCCATCATTAACCTATCATTGCAGAAAACAACGAAAATACAACGTCCTCTTATACCATCCGCATTCGCCACGGGGTCCCGTCATCACCCGTTAGGTTACTTAACTAACGACAGAGCGGGGGCTGGGCTAGCACGGGTGTAAAACATAAGTGACGTCTAAATAGCTAACATATATAGATATTGTACATTCGTCAGACGCAATAATAGGCATTCCAGATCACAGATGAACTTTATTGGATTTGCAAGCAATCCGTGTTTGTTTTGAGCCTGCAACAAAAGACGGATTACACAGTTGTGATGAATAGCCATTACCCCACCCAAGACCCCAACGGGTACGGCAAACTACCCGCCCGGCAGTTTGTGCACCCCACCTTGGGTCTGTCCTAGGAGCAAAAACAGTAAAATGAAATAATACATCGGTGGCTACAACCGCAACCTGGATGTGCCCCGCAAAATAATATTACAACAAATTACATTTACATCAAATGAATTAAATAATAACCCATCACATAACCCCGGCTATACATCACAACAGTCCAACACAGTTCATATCCACAAACAGTAAAAACCATTACAGAAATGTGCAACCCCCTGCCAACCGACATACTAGCAGTTAGGGGAGGTTTACGAATACATTATACAAACACAGATATAATCCAACAAGCAAATACTGTATAATTTCGATCGATTAAACACTTTTAATCTTACTCCAATACTTCTCTGTAAATCTGAAACCTGAGCAAAATTAAAAATTTCCAGAAAATACCAAATCAAACAGAGGACCCACACAAGAAATTTGGGTTCATGACTCACCAACTCGGCGGCGGAATCGCGGCGGATCGGTGGGATCCGCCGCGGTTCCGCGGCCGTTTGGTCGACTCATGACCCCAATTTTCTTGGGTGTTCTTCTGGTGTCTTTTTAAGCTTTCTGAACATCCCTGAAAAATTTTTGGACTTCATTTAAAAATCGACAGAAACTGGTGATTTCGGGCTTTTCCGGTTTCGTTTTTTCCGTTCGAAATTCATACAAATTTGCAAGTAAGTTAATTATTGTTTAGCGAGGCTCTGATACCACTGTAAGTTGATGTACAACACCCCAGTACTTGTGGGGAGGCGGAATTTTCAAAAACGAACTTGTTTAGTGAACAAACATCGACTAACCGCTTGAATCGAAGCTAAACGATAACTAACTACAAACATAGAGTTTCTATGCTACTATGTTTAGGGATTATACCTAATGAATCGTGTCCTTCGTCTTTGCGAACTCCACCTCCTCCTCGGCCTTCTCGAAGTAGTAGACGATCCACCCGAGAGCTTTACTCCAAGCTTAGCCTCTAAACTTGAGGCAACTAACCTTCTTTAAGTGCTAATCAAAGAAGCTAGGTGATATAGAGTGAGGGTTATGGTTTAATTAGTCTAACTAATCCTTGTACTCAACACATGAGAGGGGAGAATTAGGGTTTGAAGAGGGAGAGCTTGAGGAGAGAGAAGGTGAAGATAATAGTGAAGTGAGAAGAATGAGTTATCATAATATATAACAAGCATTTCTTTTTAACAAGAAAAGAAAAGAAATCATTTTACAACCATGCTGGATAAATATCTTGTGGTGATTCATCTCCATGAGTCATTAAGCAATTATGAAGCATTAATGACATGGATGAATCATCCATATGACTCACTAATCTCATTCAATATATATGCCACCTAAACCTCCTTAGTCACCATCTTCTAGAAGCTTCTCACGCAATTACGAGAACGCCCCTCCTTTCCGCAAAAATACGGAAAAACTTTAGACTGTATAAATCCAATAACCGGATACCAGTAACTGGCTTAAACCAAAGCCGACTGGTAAAAACTGTCCGAAAGTCGTACGTGCGTAAACACACGTATGCGTCCGAACCCTTGTCGTAAAACCATACGACCTCTATATCGTTTCGCCTGGAGTAGGGAAACTCTCTGTGTGGGACTCTAGAGACTCGACTACTACGCTGGCAGTGGGTTTAACCACAGACCGCAAGCGGCACTAGTGTACGTAACGGTCCCCAGGTAGATGTCGATAAGAAGGCCGATGAGGAAACCCATCCGAACTCCTACTGAGCCTGATGTGACAATCTCCATACAGTCCGGTCCGTTCGTCTAAGACTATCGCATATCGGGCCTAGGGGGGCGGCAAGCGTCAATCCCCTAATAGCGGTATAAGTCGTGTCGGAGCGAAGCCCATTACACCCTGAGAAACTACTGGAACCTACCAGCAAATCTCGCTTGCCCTGGCCAGGGACTTTGCGTAATGGCTCTCTGACACAGCGCGATATCCACCCCCAATACCGGGAGAGACGAATCCTGTCTAACCGTCACTGCCTCCAAGTGCTCGGGACTGCACCCAACTGCTACCTGTTTGCACGACTCCTTTGAGCCGTGGTAGGGTAGCAATCTAAGAACAGTGAGACACACTCGAGGCGAAGTAGCAGTGTCAAGTCTGCGGACTATGCTGTACTCATGTCACCTGGGAACTGTTCACTGACGACTGGTATAAAACCAACTAACAGTTCCCTGTGAGTCCTGTCCAGTGTACCCGTAACCCAACGAGCATCTGCATACTATCTCCAGTACGACGTACTGACGGCTGTGGGACAGACCATCTCCCCAACTGGGATGAGAAGCGCACACACTAGTCTACTCCGGAGTATCGATGCTCTGCCTCGATAATCCAACGACCAGGGACCTGAATAAGGATGTGCTTGTAGACTACCCAGCCCCCACTAGTGTGACTGCCATCACAACGCTGGTAGACAAGCAAGATCCTAAGAGCTCTATCAATACGTATACTCACATATTAAGATAGAAAAACCAAGTAGCATACTACCATGTTTAGCAAGACTGTTATATACATGTGAATATCCCAAGCTTCCATTAAGTAATATACAAACTAGTATGATACAGTAATGGCCTTCTAGGGCATAAACACTAACAGATGAAACGGTCAAAGAATATGACTTTATCAAAAATCCAGATGAACCATGTATATATAGTAAAATTGTAGCACGAACTGTCGTATTCCTCGTCTTGTACATGGATGGCATTCTCTTGATAGGAAATGACATTCCTATGTTACAATCTGTCAAAGGATTCTTGTCACACAGATTCTCCATAAAAGACCTGGGTGATGCCTCTTACATTCTGGGGATCCAGATCTATCGTGATAGATCTAAGAGGATGTTGGGACTTTCACAATCCGGGTATATCAACACTATACTGAAAAGATTCAGTATGGAAGATTCTAAGCACGGTAATTTACCGGTTTGTCATGGAATCACCCTCTCCAAAGAGATGTCTCCCAAGACTGATTTGGAAAAGGATCGCATGTCAGTTATACCCTACGCTTCTGCGGTAGGCTCTATAATGTATGTGATGTTGTGTACCAGACCAGATGTAGCTTACGCACTGAGCGTGGTAAGCCGGTATCAGTCAGACCCAGGAGAGAAGCACTGGATAGCAGTAAAGAACATTCTCAAGTACCTGAGAAGGACTAAGGATATGTTCTTGGTTTACGGCGGAAAAGACCTCCAGATCGAGGCTTTTGCTGACTCCAGCTTCCAGAGTGATAAGGATGACTCCAAGTCCATGTCAGGTTATGTCTTTTCCCTCAATGGAGGGGCGGTGTGCTGGAAGAGTTCTAAGCAGGACACCGTTGCTGACTCGACGATGGAAGCGGAGTATATCGCTACTTGCGATGCCGCAAAAGAAGCAGTCTGGATGAAGAAGTTCCTCACAGAACTTCAGGTGGTTCCATCCATTGTTGATCCAATACCTCTGTATTGTGACAACAACGGGGCTAACCCAGGTCCCATCAGAAGTCCAGACACATCTTAAGGCGGTATCACCTGATCAGGGAGATCATAGATCGCCAGGAGATCGAGGTCCGGAGAGTTGCTACAGAGGAGAACACTGCAGATCCATTCACAAAGGCCTTACCTCAGATACAGTTTGAGAGGCTACTCGAGATGATTGGTCTTCGATACGCCAGTACATGGCCCTAGTGCAAGTAGGAGATTATTAGTGTATATGCCCTAGGAGCCATTATTGTATCATACTAATTTGTATATTACTTAATGGAAGCTTGGGATATTCACAGTTATATTAACAGTCTCGCTCAACATAGTAGTATGCTACTTGGTTTATATCTATCTTAATATGTGTATATGTTAGCATATCGCGAATACATATTGATAGAGCTCTTAGGATTTTGCTTGACCACTAGCGTTGTGATGGCAGTCACACTAGTGGGGGCTGGGTAGTCTACAAGCACATCCTTTCTCAGGTCCTTAGTCATAGGATTATTGAGACTGGGCATCGATACTCCGGAGTAGACTAGTGTGTACGCTTCTCATCCCAGCAAGGGAAATGGTCTGTCCCACAGCCATTGCTACGTTGTACTGGAGATAGTATACAGGTGCTCGTTGGGTTACGGGTACACCGGACAGGACTCGCAGGGAACTGTTGGTTGGTATTATACCCGTCGTCAGTTAGCAGTTCCCAGGTGACATGAGTACAGCATAGTCCGCAGACTTGACACTGCTGCTTCGTCTCGAGTGTGTTTTCACTGTTCTTAGATTGCTACCCTATTACGGCTCAAAGGAGTTGTGCAAACAGGTAGCAGTTGGGTGCAGTCCCAAAGCACTTGGAGGCAGTGGAGGTTAGATATGATTCGTCTCTCCCGGTATTGGGAGTTGATATCGCGCTATGTTTGGAGAGCCATTACGCAAAGTCCCTGGCCAGGGCAAACGAGATTTACTGGTAGGATTTCCAGTAGCTTCTCAAGGTGTGATGGGCTTCGCTCTGACACGACTTATACAGCTTTTAGGGGACTGACACTTGCCGCACCCCTAGGCCCGATATGCGATAGTCTTAGACGAACAGACCGGACTTTACAGAGATTGTCACATCAGGCTCAGTAGGAGTTCGGATGGGTTTCCTCATAGGCCTTCTTATCGACATCTACCTGGGGACCGTTACGTACAGCTAGTACCGCTTGCGGCCTATGGTTAAACCCACTGCCAGCGTAGTATCGTGTAACGTTTTAGAAATCGTTTTGCGAATTTTCCCGTTTTAGGGCAAAATTGTCGGTTTTTCCCGTTTTAACCCGATTTCGATCAAACGACCGTATAAGCTTACCGACACCTAGTTTGGCCAAAATAAAGCTTGTGCGCGAACTTTGGGAGTATTTGGGAGGTTTTGGTTCAGATAGATTTTTTCCCAAATAAAATATTATTTTAAGCGGTATTTTGTGCACATAAATCGGGAAAATTTTTCTTTTGTGAATAAATTAATTTTGTCACTAGAATTATTTTAGAAGGTTCTTTTTAAATATCTAGATTTTTTTTGGTGACTAATGGTTTCTTTTTAAAAAGAAAAGAAAAGGGTGTAAAGGTGGCAAATTGCTTTAATTAGCATTTATTACTCTTTTTCCTTGCTTTTTCTTCACAAAATATTCACAAAACCCCCCTCTCACCCCCTTGGCCGAGCTCATCCCCCTATTTATGTCCTCAAAAGTTCCAAACTCATTTCTCACTCTTTTTCAATCAAAAACACAAAAAGAATTCCAAAAATAAAGCCAAAAATTCCTATATAAAAATTAAACCATTTTTCCTTCACTAATCCTTCATGGATCTTCATCAAAACTTGATTTTTGGAGGCTAAAATGATGGATCTATTTTCATTTTGGTGTTCTTGAGGAGGTATAATTTCTTACCTTAATCCATAATTAATTGCTTTAATCTTAAACTAGCTAATTTAGTTAACTATTTATGTGCTTAGTTTAGCTTTTAATTCATGATTAATTCATTATATTTGGTTTAAGAAATTCATGTTAGGGTTAAATTTTGATTAAGTGATTAGTGTTTAATTGAAGTGTTAAATTGTGTTTTGGAAAAGATTAATCTAGTAGAAAGTGTTAAAGTTTGCTAATAAGCATTTTGTTTAATTAAGCAAAGTTGCTTACTAGATTTTTGCTAAAACATAATTAGCGAGTGTTAAAAATATAGGATTGGTTTAGATAGCTTAGTTAAGCTATTTTAAGGTATTTATAATTGTTAGATTTGTGTTATTTTGAATCTAGTGCGATATATTGCGATAGGTTGCTTACTAGATTTCGGGGTTTTTCCGACGTAGGGTTCATTTGGTAGTTGCGAGGTTATATCTAGTGTATTCCTCGTAATTTCTGTGTTGTGTTGCGCGATCAGGACGATCGGGGTCCAGAATTGGTGTTTTGCAGTTTAGCGACCCCAATTAGGGTTTTGGCCGGTATCGTGCGCGATAGATGCGCTAAGCGCACAGTGTAATTTTCCGGGCGTTTTCGTCGTGTTTCGTTGTCTTTTCATCATTATAGGATATTTAGCTTATGTGTTGTATTTATGAAATTTTAGGTTCGCAAGCAGGGATTTCAGGTGCTGCGGACAAGGGGAAGCAAGTAGTCGGATTTTCTTAGCTCGAGACCATTGGTGAGTAGATTTAACATCTACGGGGAAATCGCCCGTATGGCGTTATGCGTCGGGGCGAATATGATATGATAGCTGCATGTATTTGCATATTAGTTACTTTCATATGAATGTCATTGCATAGCATTATCTGTTGTACTTGACTCGTACCTTTAGATATAACACATTACTGACGGTTCATGTTGCACGAGCACTAAATTGTATGCTACACCCACACCGTCTGTAATTGCCATGACACGCACAAACACCTACATATGTGATATGGTAGTGGATAAGAATGATTCGAGTAGTAACTCTTATTCTATTGTGCATATGAAATACTGTGGACACATACATACGTGATATTGCATTGGACAGGAATAGTTGAGATAGTGACCCTTATTCCATTTCACGTATATCTTGCTATAGCTACTTATACATCATGCATTCATATTGACATGTACACCCACATACTTGATTACATGTAGATACTTAAACCTTGCTACACTTACAGGTACACCTCATATGATACTGCATTTGTTTTCGAAGGAATTGGGAACCGCATGATGTGTTTTAAAGCTAGATTCAATTTAAAGAGCGGTTTTCCCTTTATATGCTCATATTGATGTTTTATGTTGCATATATCAGTTTTATATGGATTTTACGCATTGAGATATGGATTTCATATGATTTATGGATTTGAGAACCGTGGGGGTATTTTCAAGAAACTATGTATTATTTGAAAACCCGGTTTCTCTTGATATGATATTTGATGCGTCCACCATGTGATTTCTCGGTTCTGAGATTTGGCTTGTGATACCCGATTCGAGGAGCGGGACGCACCGTCTGCGGGTACATGGTGGACCCGGTATGGTACCCCGGGGTGAGTGGTGATTTCGTGGTGTAGACGATAAGCCTGACGGTGGGACCACTACCTACCGGTGATTGTATTTGGACTCGGCGGTTATCATGGAGATACCGACCGGAGTGAGGTATGACATATCGTCAGGGCCAGTCATGGTGACAGCGCCTGAGTTATGAGGATTTACGTGTCGATGCTAGACACGGGTTTCATGATATTTCGAGTGTCGGTGTTTGACACTCAGGTTTTCGTGAGACATACAGGATGTGAGGGCCGATTTGAGGACGCGGTGCCTGAGGATTTGGGATTTGATGTGTCAGTGAGGGACACTGGTGTTTTTCCATGCTGATGATTTTTGCATGAGATTTTATATTATATCATCCCACACTCAGGATTATGTTGATATGCATTGTTTCATGTAGTTGTAGTACCCTGATGATGTACTTTTACATGATTGTTGCATATTCACTTATCATACTTATGCTATCAGATTACTTGTGATAGATAGATCGCTGTTCGTGCATCTTGAGGTTTTTCTTAGGTCCTTCCCATCCGAGGTTGCGATTACTGTATGATGTTATTTACTATTCATGAGTTGGCAACTCACCCCCGTTGTGCCACAGTGTTGTGCAGGACTTACCCTCTGAGTAGTCGCGGCAGGGCATCTTATCATCTCTGCTTTTACGGATACCGCTACGGTTGGCTGTGAAGCCTTGCTTTTAGGTGGGTTGCGGTTATCTGTTAGTACTTTGTATATTTTTTTTGTTGGATCTAGTATTCTCCATCTACCACTATTGTATATGACTTAGAGACGACTTGTGAGGATTCAGTGTTATATTTTGTGGTGACTTTGGGTGCCGTGCTCGTGGGAGCCGGTTTTGTTGAAAAGTTTTACTTCTTTATGCAGTTTTCTTTTATATTTCTTCGCTTCGGCGTCGTATATATGTTGTGGTATTTGTCTCCGCCGTTGGGCGTGATTTGCTCCCGTTTGGGATGCTTTTATTATTATCTATGTTGTACCCATTTTCGGGGTTAGTTTTTACAAAGGAGGTGCTGCCGAAATTTTTAAGAACGAAAACTAAACTTAAAGATTTTTACTTGAAAATTTCCGAATGTTTAAAACTATGTTTTTCTCCGTTGATCCAGTTTTGGGTGGTTTAGATTTCTAGGTTTCGGCTTACTTAAGTCGCGTACGCCTTTAGACGTTACGTAGTTTAAGTGCCGGTTACGGGCTAAATTTGGGTCGTGACATATCGAGTCTTTAGAGTCCCACACAGAGAGTTTCCCTGCTTCAGGCAAAACGATATAGAGGTCGTAAGGTTTTACGACAGGGTTCGGACACATACGTGTATTTATGCACGTACGATGTTCGAACATATTTTACTAGCAGGATTTAGTTTAAGCCAGATTCTAGTATTGGATTATTGGATTTATACAGTCTCGGTATTTCCGTGTTTTCACGGATGGGAGGGGCATTCTCGTAATTATTCGAGAAGCTTCTAGAAGAAAGATGAGGTGGAGAGCTTAGGTGGAATTTGCATTAAATGGATTAGTGACTCATGGAGTGATTCATCCAAATGAGTTAATGAAGCATTTATTGCTTAATGACTCATGAGATGATTCATCCAAAGTGGGTTAATGAAGCATGGTTGATATTATCATATGTTATTCATTTAAATAATTATCATGCTTGAGGTGAACTACAAGAACAAGAAGGACTTGAATCTTTAGGTATAATCATCTATCATAGTAGTTAATCACTTCTAGTTAGTTGTTAGTTAGGGTTTAGCAAAGATCCGTAAAGTTAGTCGATGTTAACTTAAACAAAATGATTGTTTTACCTATTTCGCCTCCCCGCATCATGTGGGGTGTCTAACGTCGACATACAGACAACACTACCACACTGTTTATTTTTACAGTGAACACTCGGGGTCACAGCAGGTTATCGACATCACAAAACGACACTCAAAACACGATATCTCACAAAAATAATCTAAAAGGAAGAAGTTATACATCATTTAGGCTACTCAAGAAAACCCTAGCTTCTCACTGTCGTCAAAATCCCACTTTGCTTGGTCCAATATGTAGAGGAAGAGATGGGGATTAATTTTTGTGAAGGGAGTATAAGGTTTTGGGGATTATTTGGAGATGGATCTAGGGTTATAAGTGGAGGGAGATGAGGGTGAGGAAGATGAACAAGGAGAAGAAAATGATGGGGTAAAACACTTATGGCAGCAGCCCCCCTCTCTCTCACTTATTCTCACACACACACTCTCTCCAATCATTCACCTTTTTAACCCTTTTTCATTCCTTTTTCTTTTCTCTTTTAAATTTCAAAACCAAATCACATAATACCCATAAAACAACACAAATGTAACATGACATGGTGCACTAGCCATGGAAAACTGTAGAAATACGGATTTGGCTTAATTGCGATTAGCAGTGCACTAATCAGGTTTTTATCAAAACTGCATATAATAAATTTTAAAAATACCAAATCCTTTAAATATATTTTTAAATGAATAAATCATTTTAATTTCCATTTATTTCACAATTATTGGTATATATTTATACCCTTTTTCGAAAATCCCAATTTCGCAAATAGGGCAGTTTTCGGGAAATATATTATTTTAATATTAAATTCCAAAAATAATATTTTATATTTTCTGAAATGTTATAGTACATCTTTCCATACTTCTGATCTACATCGTAATTCCTCAACGTCTTCAGAGAGGTGGCGGATCCCAACAACCAACAGCTTTTTGGTGCAATGATGTGTACACCTCAAATCAGACCGCACCTCAAACTGGGTACATCCCATATCATCGTCGTTCATCCCGTCACGTAACAAATAAACGTGCGTGCAAGATGGATAACAGACCGAGACGTCCTTAAACTAAAATCTCACCTCCAAAATGGCGATCAACAAACCGAGATGTCCTCAAACTAAAACTTCGTCCCCAAAATGGCGATAATGGACCGAAACGTTCTTAAACTAAAACAATGAAGCCCAAATGCTCTCTTGTTGGATCTGAAATAAAAATAATCCAGAAACCTCGTTAAGTGGATCTTAGTCTTAGATTGGATTAATGTATCCTTAATAAAAACAAATCGAGTCCCCAAATGCTCATATCTATTTAAGTCGATCTTAATCTCAAAATAGATTAACGATCCTTAAATAAAAAACCCCAAATCTAAGATATACGGATTTGGACTAATCCGCGCCCTACGGGCGACGACATAAATTAGTCTCTGTATACAATCCACGGGCAACCCAAACAAACAAAAAAAACACAACACGAAGTGAACTTCCGGAGCAGGAGCAAGTGGTTATCGCGATGCGGTAACGTAATTAACTGCAGGGGATTGCGCCTGCAGGGAAGAGCGTTCCCACAATCAAAAACCCCTCGCAAATGAGGGGGAATCTGACGAAGTCACGCTACAACGGCCGCATCCGACCAAACCTCCGATACACGGTGCCATAAATCAACTTGGAATCTTCGGAGAGGTGAACGGATAAATTCAAATAGCATATGCCCCCAAATTCAAGCAAGACGATCCATCCCAGTTCGTCTCTGTTTTCGGCGGTAAACAATGCCTACGGCAGGGGATTCTTCAATGCGTTGTTCGCATTTAAATTACAGGTTCCACCACCGGATTGCTTATTAGACCCATGTTTCTCCCGGGTTTATCCTGGCATTGATTATTGCCGTGATCTGAATATGTTTGATCGCGCTGGAAAAACGCTGTGTGAACAGCAGTTCCATCTCTGCGAATGTTTTCACGGAGTCGTTTGGGAGCTCCGAGTACCATTCAAAAGCCGTTTCTGAAAGGCTGCCAACAAACTGGTGAAGCAACAGTTTTTCGTCACCTCCTGTGTTGCCGCACAGAGCTCTGAACTGCGCGACGTGCTGGTAAGGGTTGCATGTCCCTTTGTATACATGGAACTTAGGGATCGTATATCCCGGCGGGTATTTGATTTGATTATACCAGCCTGGATATGGTCGTCCAGTTCTGACAACTTAGCCAGCAGCTTCACTAGCTTGATGAGCTCTTATTTGTTGAGCAATATAATCATCAAGAGCAGCCTTAGAGATCGTTCCTCATTAGCTGCCGATAAGGCCGGAGGAGGGTTTGATGTTTCCCCTCTGTCATTGTCAACGATTATCGGCGGATACTCCGTCAGGGTTCTGGATAGATCATCATTCTAACCATGTCTCAGAACTAGAGAGCCGTCTGCTTTATGTTAGCATCTTGCTCAGTGGCTTCCTTGTCCTTTCTCTCAAGCACCCTCCGCAGAAACTCTGTATTGGTCTTCTGCTCTTGGAGCTGTTCAACTTCTTTGTCTGGACTTTCTTTATGTCCGGCAAGTGCTTCTATTTTGGTCAGCATTTCCTGGAGCTTTTGTTATTGCTCCTGAGCCTTTGTCAGCGATCGAGTTTGGGGTCGGTGACTCACCAAAGCATGGCTTTCTTCATTTCCTGAAACCATGTAAACCGTATGTATTGTTATGCCCTCAGCCTTAGGGCGTTTATGTCTATCGCTTTTGGAATTTGTCACGGGCGATAGTGTTTTCTCCAGCCTCAATCTTTTATGAGAGATTAGAGTTGAAGGAGCCGTTGTGACAGGCACCTATTTAGGAGAAGTCCCCCGTTGCATGGTGGAGGAGTGATCTTTTTCTTGTCGTCCCTTGGATTTCTCAGGTCGACGAGAATGATCTTTATTAATCACAGAGTCCTGGACTTTTCGCCAGACCTAATGAATTTATGAGGAGAGCCGCTGATGAGGCTGCTCCGTCTTTGCATGCACTGTAACTTCTACTGGCTGGGGTGATTTCTCTGGCACTGCTGTTGGAGAGTTTTTGTGCACCCTCTTAAGCGGATCAAATATATTCCCGGTTGGAACAACAGCGTCGACTTCTACTATTAGAGCTGGTGGGGTGAGTCTAGAAAGGGAGTTGCCCCCAGCTTCTCTCACTCGGCGCCAGTGGCGACGTCGAGCATGCCTTTCAGAAGGGACCGCCTTAGTTTTGGAAGCGGGTTCATCATGCCCTTGGTTTCGCTTAGGAGCTTCAATTGGTGTCAGCCCGTTGAAGACCGATGTCCTTGATAAAGTTTTAAGAGGGCCGGCCAGACTTTCGAAGACCGACCGTCTGATGGAGGAAACTCCTTTGACGGCTTCACCTGTAGAAGGAGTTGGGAGGGCTATCCGTTTTGGGATAGCCCCTTCAGGCATCACGAGCCTCTTTGCGGGCCCGTTTGGTTCTTGCTCAGCCTGTTGAAAACTGAGACACCAGATTTGGACGGCCCGTTGAGAGGGGCCGTTATGGTTACTAGTTGATCGAAGACTGATTTTTTAGGAGCTTCTTCTTGCGGCGCTAAGGCACCGAAACTCACAGGTGGGAGTATAGTCCCAAAGAACAATCCAGTAGTGTCTTGTGTGACTTGCCCCAGTGGCATTGAAAAAATATAGGCAGCGTTGGGCCCGAAGATCACTCCTCAAGTTGTGGTAGAGCGAAAGTTGCTGTTGCATGCAGTGCATTGAGAAGCCATTGATTTCCTGTTCAGGAGCAAGACACCAAGCTTTAGTACCTCGAATCCAAAGGCAATCATAGAGAACCACGATTTTGTTTACAAAACACGACACACGAAGTGTGGAGTGGAAAAAGAGAAAGGTCCCACCGGGCATGCCAGAACCTGTTCACCACCGAATGACCAAACCGAGACGCTGGGACGTCTGGCCTGAATTTTGAGAGTAGATGCTATTTGGACTTTTCCATCCACCTCTCCGAAGATACAAAGTTGATTTATTGCACCGTATATCGGAGGTTTGGACAGATGCGACCGTTGTAGCAGACTTCATCAGATTTCCCCTCATTTGTGAGGGGTTTTTGATTGTGGAGATGCTTTTCCCTGTAGGCACAAGCTCCTGCAGTTAATTACGTTATCACGTTGTGATAACCATTTTCTCCTGCTCCAGTAGGTCACTTCGTGTCATGTGTATTTTTGTTTATTTTGGTTGCCCGTGGATTGTATATGGAGATTAGTTTATGTCGTCGCCCGTAGGGCGCAAATCAGTCCAAATCTGTATATTTTTAGATTTGGGGTTTTGGATATTTTGTTTGGTTTAAGGACCGTTAATCTACTTTGATATTAAGATCAACTTAAACGTATGAGTATTTTGGCCCAATTTATTTTAACTAAGAATATGTTAGTCCTGTTTGAGACTAAGATCAACTTAGCAACATTTTAAGGATCACTCTTTTTTAAGATCCAACAACAGAGCGTTTGGGCTCAGATGCTAGAAATTTCAGAGAGAGACTTTTAGCCAATTTAGACTTGATCTGCTCAGTCTTTTCTTCTTTCTTTTTCTTTTATTCAAAAGTGCTAAGCACTTATTTGGGTTCTGTTTTTTTAGCCCCCACCCTCCTTTTTGTGCAAAAGTGCTAAGCACATATTTGGAGCTCTGGCGCTCACATGTATATCATATGAAGCACTCAGTCATGGACGCTGCCCAATCAGTGCTAAGCACTTTAGTCATTTTGACTGAATATATATATATATAGTGCTAAGCACTTCTCTTTTTTTATATGGCGTCCACATGAAGAGCACGTGTGGCGCTGGGCGCTGCCCAATCAATGCTAAGCACTTTTGTATGGCATCCACGTGAGGAGCACGTGAGGCGCTGGGCGATGCCCAATCAATGCTAAGAACTCAGCCATTTTGGCTGTATATGAAGTGCTAAACACTTTTGTATGGCGTCCATGTGAGGAGCACGTGAGGTGCTAAGCGCTACCCAATCAGTGCTAAACACTCAGCCGTTTTGGTTGTATATGAAGTGCTAAGCACTTTTATTTAGCGCTCGCGTGTATTTCACGTGAGGCGCTAGCCTTCTGCTTTGGGTGCCCGTGTGTTTTTCACGTGAGGCGCTGGGTGCTGTTGGGAGGGCACCCATGTGGGAAACACGTGGGGCGCTAAGCTCTTTTCTTTTTCACAGAATCTTTGTTAATGGCATTTTGACCATTAATGATCAACAGGATCTTTGTTTTGAAGATCTAGGATCATGTTTTTCTTTAAGAACTAAGTTTCTTTTAGGGTTAAAGCCTATTTTCCGAGAAATTAAATTCCCAGAACATATGATCTTTTCCTTTTTTCCTTTTTTTATAACATTGTTCTTTTTTGAATCTTTGATTCTCAAGAACAAGATTTTCCCGATGAGAATTTAATTCTCAACTTGTAGGAGACTTGTCTTGTAGATCTATGATTCGGAGAAAGAACTAAGCTATTTGAGAAGGGTTAAACTGTTAGATAGGTAAAAGGAGATATTTTGATCTCTGTGTTTTATTTACCTAAGGTTTTGAGGAGGGAAGTCTTCTCCTTTTCTTGAGAATTAAATTCTCTGTTGTTTTGAAAGATTTCTGTATTTTTTAGAAGCTTTTGGGGGGTTCCCTCTATATGAGACTTGAACTCTCGAGTCCTTTATATAGTAGAGGCAAATTGTTAATTAGTTTTGAGAAAATCTCTCATTGAAATATTCCAATTGATTTAATTGGTTTCAAATTTTGTTTGGGGAATTTTACCCGCTGTTGGATCTTTGATGCAAGGATTTCTTTTTTACAAACTATGTTTTATTTTTTTCAATAAGATTGGGGAAATATTTTCCCATATACAGAATTTATTCTGTAAAACGGTGATTTTTAATCCATTGGATTTTTTAATCTAAGCGCTCTCTGTTTTATAGAGAACAATCTTTCTTATTTGTAAAGATTGAGAAAAAATATTTCTCAGAATAGAATTTAATTCTATTGTTTGATGATTTATCTTCACCATTGGATTTTTGATCCAACGGTTCTGTTTAACAGAGAGTATCCCAATTTTTTTAGAGAAATATTCTCATGTAGAATTTAATTCTACTGATAGATGAAAGTATGTCTTAGCACCACTACTGGGTTTTTAGAAGCATCAAGTATATAATTTTTAAAAAATCTAGGGTGTTATTGCATGCTATCCAAGAATCGAACTAGAGAATTAGGGTTTATAAGTAAATAATAAAATTTTATACTAAGTGAATAAGGAATACAACCTTTGTAGACTGGTCCTTCACTTCTAAAGCTCCGTGTCTTAGCTCCAAGTAGTAGTCCCCGAACTCTTCTTAGGCTCCACTAGGCGAAAGGAACGAGCTTGCTTAAGGATCTTCAAGGTCGAAGATGATCTACCTTGAGAAATCTCTAACTCAAGCTACCTCTTCACTAATTGAGGAATTAGTGAAGTAAACAACCTATACTAAATGACTAGTTTGGTATAGATTGATGAAATAGGAATTTTTCTCACTTTAGAATTTATATTTTCTTTTTCTTTCTCACCTCACTCAAAACTAGAGAGCAAAGAAGGAGATGAAGAAGATGATCAAGTGATGAACCATTAGGTGAGAAAATATTTCAAGAGATATTAGTAGAGAGTTAACCATGTCTAAAGATAATGGTTGGGTTAATAAATATCTAGAGTAAAACAAAATTAGTAGACTAAGTCAAGCCTTCTACATGCTTCCACAAGCATCTTTAGCCATGCTAATTTCCACCTAATTTTGATTTTTCCCTTAATAATTAATCACCCAAATTATCTTTAGTTTGGCGTGAGTCTCATACCCCCATGTCCAATGTATCATCTAGCATGACATAATAGTAAATACATTAATATATATCTCATATATATTTATATGTATTTGCAGAAAAGAAATTATTAAGTGAGCTAATATTAGTTAATATATATTAATATATCAAATATATAATCATATATTAAATTATTAAATCAACACTTGATTTAATAATCCGGCTATATCACATATAACCGACTAATATTATTTATATGTATATCAAATATACATATAACAAATTATTGAACCAACACTTGACTCAATAATCCGATTATATCGTATATAACATATATCGCGAGACTAGAATACTGTATCACATATACGTATTAATCTCGGTCCCGCACATATCACATGTGTGCCTTACTTCGTTTCGCTTGAGCTAGGAAACCTCTGTGTAGGACTCTAAAGACCCGTCATATGCCAGCAGCAGGTGATGATCATATCAGTCATCCATAAGCCGTCAGCGGTACTAGCTAAACGTAACGGCTACCCAGGTATTGAGCGATCAGAAGATCAACAAGCAAGCTTATCCAAACACCAGCAAAGCCTATAAATAACACTACCGTACAGTCCGGTCTCTTCATCTGATATGTCGCATATCGAGTCTAGGGTGGTAAACGTCAGACCCCAATAACTTGATAAGTTATGCCGATATGAGCCTCATAACGGGTCGAGAAACTACCGATAACACTTACCAGTAAATTCCATCATCAGCCCTGGCTAGGGACTTCCTGTTATAGACAATCGAGTATAGTGCAAGATCAACTCCCAATACCAGGAGAGACGAAACCCCTCTTATCGCTCATTGCCTCTTTGTGACTCGGGATTGTACCCAAAATCCACCTGTTTGCACAACTCCTTTGAGCCGTGGTAGGGAGGAAATCAAACCACGGTGGGAGCCACACAAGACTCTATGACGTTCTCGGGTCTACAGACTAACCTCTATAAGTGTTACCAGAGAATTGCTATCTGACGATAGGTATAATACCATCTAAGAGTTCTCGGCGAGTCCTGTTCGGTGTACCCATTCTCCAATGAGCACATGTGTACAATCTTTGATGTCAAACACCAATAACTGTGGGATCAACCATCGCCCCATACAGGGTCAAGAAACGTACACACTAGTCTACTCTGGAATATCGATGCCATGTCCCGATACTCCCTCGACTAGGAACAATTAAAGGATTATCTTAAGAGCCCACTAGTATGATCTGCATCATAGTCCTGGTAGTCAAGTACACATCTTAAGGGCTTTATCAACATGTAACGGAGAGACTGTATAATGATACAAGTGTAAATGTTAAGATAAAGAGCAACCAGATAGCATACTATCATGTCGAGCAAGAAAGTCCTCTCTATATATTTCCAAGCATCCACTATAATATACAATCATGTACAATAATGGCCTTTAGGGCATACATATAACTAACAATCTCCCACTTACACTAAGGCCAGTTGTTGTAGTATCCCATACCCAACATCCCAAAAATTCTCTCAAATGGCCTTCGTGAGTGGTTCCGCCGTGTTATTCTTCATGTCAACACTCCTGACCTTGATCTCCCGGAGATCAACTATCTCCCTGATCAGGTGATACCGCCTAAGAATATGTCTAGATAACTGATAGGACCGGGGTTCCTTGGCCAAAGACATAGCTCCATTGTTATCACAATACACAAGTATTGGATGCTTAATGGTAGGAACCTCACCAAGTTCATCTCATGAACTTGTTCATCCAGACAGCCTCTTTGGCAGCATCGTTGGTAGCGATATATTCAGCCTTCATGGTTGAGTCTGCTACGGTATCTAGCTTGGAACTCTTCCAACATACTGTCCCTCCACTGAGAGTAAAGACAATACCCGAGACCGACTTACAGTCGTCCTTATCACTCTAGAAGCTCGAATCGGTAAAGGACTCGACATGGAGTTCACCGTTACCATACACCAAGAACAATTCTTTAGTCCTTCTCAAGTACTTAAGAATGTTCTTCACAGCTGTCCAGTGTTTTTCCCCAGGATCATATTGACACCTACTCACTACACCTAGTGAGTATGATACATCCGCTTAGATCTATCTTTACAGATCTTAATCCTAGGATGTAGGAGGCATCGGCCAGATCTTTCATGGAGAACCGGTGTGATAAGAAGAGCTTGACCAAGTGTAGCATAGGAATATCGTTTCCTATCAAGAGTATTTCATCTATGTACAATACAAGGAAGACAACTTTAATCTCTACAACCTTCTTGTATATATAAGGTTCATCTACATTTTTGATGAAGTCAAACACTTTGACCGCTACATCAAAACAGATGTTCCAACTCCGCGATACCTGCCCGTAGATTGATTTAAGCAGCTTGCACACCTTTCCGCTGCTCCCACTGTCTACGAAGCCTTCTGGCTGTGTCATGTACACGCTTTCTGATTGGTAGCGGTGTAGGGTTGCCTAGCACGGCAGCAAGATTTCGGGGGGCAACTTCCATGCCAAATTAAAATTATAGCCATACTAGCTAACCCAAACCTAGAATCGTACACTAGAAAATCCGACGAAACATAATACAAACAACATTGCATAAGAAGTGAACAAGGAATACAACCTTTGTAGACCGGTCCTTCACTTCAATAGCTCCGTGTAGTAGTCCCTTCGCTGCAATCATGAACTCCCGGACTCTAAAGAGGCTCCTATGAAGAAATGAACAAGCTTGCATCGAAGTCTTCAAGGCCGAAAATGATCTACGTCGAGAAGACACTAACTAAAGCTACCCCTTCACTAATTGTAGAATTAGTGAAGCAAACATCCTATACTAAATGGGAAGTAGTAGAGGATGATGAAGTAGGAATTTTGCTCACTTTAGAAATAATTTTCTCACATATTTTCTCACATCTCTATTGAAACTAGAAAGCTTTGAGCTTGAAGAAGAAGGAGGAACCGCTCTGGGCGACAAGAATCCATTGGGGACGGGACAGAGGTCAATCCAAGTGTGCCACGTTGGATGAGCGGCTGCTTGCGAGAGCTCCAATGGAATTATCTAATCCCATTTGCTCCCCTAGCTTTCGTGAAAACTCTCATGATAATTATCAATTAGATAATGGCAGCCAGGGGTGAGTTAAGTATCATATACTTAACCTTTATAAAAAGTTAACCATGGCTAAGTCTAATGGTTGGGTGTATAAATATGTTAAGCAAAACAAAAGTTGTGGACTAAGTCAATGGAAATCCAAGCTTCTCAAAGCATCTTGCCATGACAAAAATGCAACCATTTTGATTTACCAAAATAAATAAAAACCCTTCATTATACATAGCATGGTGTAAGTCACACACACACCCTTGTTGCATGTATCATCAAACATGACACAAAACATGTACACAAATATATATCACATATATACTTAATGCATAATATCAAGTGAGAAAAGAAATCTTAAGTGAACCAATACTAGTTAATGTAAATTAATATATCAAATATATAATTATACATTAGATTATTAAATCAACTCTTGACTTAATAATCCGGTTATATCACATATAACCTACTAATATCAAATGTAACTACTTATCGAATCAACACTTGATCCGATAACCCGACTATATCATATATAACCGACCTTTGTCATAAATCGCGAGAATAGAATACAGTATCTCATATCATATTAATCTCGGTCCCGCACATATCACATATATGCTCCTACTCCGTTTCGCTTGAGCCAGGAAACCTCTGTATAGGACTCTAAAAACTCGTCAATACCCCAGCAATAGGTGATGATCATATCAAACACCCACAAGCTGCAAGCGGTCTGCTAAACGTAACGGCCACCCGGGTATTAAGCGATTAGAAGGTCAACAAGCATGTCTGCTTATACTCCTACGAATCCAATCAGTAACACTAGAGTACAGTCTGGTGTCACGTCCCGAAGGTACAGAACGTGGCCGGCACTTAAATTACGAAACATCTAGAGGCGTAACGTAATCTAAGTAAGCCGAAGCCCAGAAATCTAAACCATTAAAAGAAGAAGTAAAGAAAAACATGTTTAAAAGCAACATCAAATTTTCTCAAAAATTTCGGCAGATTCTCCTTTGTAAAAACTGGTCCCAAATGGGTACAAACAAGAATAATATATACAAGCAATAAAAAGCATCCCAAGCGGGAGCTAACTCTACGCCAAATAGCGGAAACAACCACACAATGCACTATAATATACAACGCCGAAGGGCGAGGCTCAAAACTCAAAAGAAAACCAAATCCACCAGAAAACCACAATAATACAATGCGCGACTCTAAGGTCGAAATAAAAACAACTGGTCTTCTAAATCTATCAAGTAAAACAAGTCTAGTTGATGGAGCTTACTAGATACAAATGAAATAATAAAGTACAACAGCGGTCCCGATACAAGTGAACCAACCTACCAAGCAATCACCCTGAATGAAGTGTTGTGCCAGCAAGCCGCCAAGGAAACCTGTACATCTAAACCTGTAAGAAAATTTGGCACGACGGAGGTGAGTTGCCAACTCGTGAGTAGAAGACATCCACGAGTAGAAATCGCATGCACGACACTCTCCTAGGTCATATAATATACTCAACATAACCCTAGACATCTAATAGTGATAGGGTAATAATCTATACGTAAGTGCAATACTCAGTGCTCGTGTCAGTGCCTCAAGTAGTAACATGTTATATGTATGCTATGTATAAATGCATCATGAATGAAACAATCAACCATGAAATCTGGACATGTCTGTATAAGAAAATCTTTAACTTTTATCATAGTAAAATTTTGTATGATAATCTGAAACATCATCAATGAAATCCATGGAAATCCGTGTCAAGCATCGACACAAAACATATATATATCTCAATGTCTCAATATCTCGGGCTCCGTCAATCCAGATCGGCCCATATCATCAAATCTCACGACAACGGTCGGTATCCTCCGGATATCCACCGCGCCAGACATCACCTGTAGGTAGTCTTCCCCTGCCAGGCTCATCATTTACAACTCGAGCTTCTTGCCCCGGGGTACCATACCGGGCCCAATATGTACCCGAGACGGTTCATCCACTCCTCGAATCGGGTCTCGAAATCCAACAGTAAACATGAAAACTCTTGGTGGACGACACATACATCACGAGAAAACCGCAACTTGCATTTTAAAAATGATGATACTAAGCTTTTCTTAAATTCTTGCGGTTTTCCCCCAAAATCCAGAAATCTGATAGAAAATCCAAAATCCCCAAAATCATGAGTAGGTAAATAATGAGTGTCGGCATAAGCCCCATAATACTGCATGATAAAATAACTATGTGAATGCATGAAGTGTCTAAGTAATAAATGCAATGTCTAAACTAGCACGTGAGAGTAATCACACAATATTATATTGGTCTAGCATTTAGCTGATTATATCAATAAAAAGATAATATGTTCTAAAGTGTACGTGACATGGCAATTACCGATGATGATGTGTGTGAGCCGGTAAATAAGTGTACTTGAAACATGCACATCATCGGTAATGGTGCTGGTGTCCTAACAGGCAGAGTTTCATATAACCATAGAAACATATGTATGAACATGCAATGCGATGAATACAACATAAATATAACCTTGAATGTGTAGTAAATGCACAACTAGAGAATACATACTAATTATGAGTCATACATTTTGTTGTTTGAAAAAGCACAAATCGTGGTTTTTAGAAAATTAGGGGCTGCGGGTTTTTTAAAAAAAGATACGTCTTTTGAAAAATCCGTAGTATCCCTCAGTCTGTCTTTAAAAATGCGCATGATTCATTAGTTTGAAACTATATATGACTCGAGCCTAATCTAACATCTACCTAACCAACTAAGAAACTAACTAAAGACACTAGTCGAAAGGTAAGAAAAATTCTACCTAAAGTCTAAGTCGATATCCCTAGTAGTCGGTGATCCAGCATCAATAGCGTCACGTACATGGTACAACTACCTCAAGTCAAGAGTGCGGATCAATCATCACATCTATATATCGTACGGTAAAATTTATCGTACGGCATCCCAAAATTGGGGTACGGTCAACTATCATATATACATCATCATTCGTATAATATCATCATCAAACAATATCATGGTCAAGGGAAATATACTACAATCGCATCATCAAACAATATCATGGTCAAGAGTATTATACTACAATCGCATATATTCTAATATCATCAAACATACATCATCTGTGTGAAAATACCAATCGTCAACTGATTCACTAAAATATCATGTCATATATCATACTGTGATTAAGTCACATATTACAGTCTGGGTTCTATTCTAGAGTCTTGTACATTTCAATGTCATCAACACATTTTATCATTTATATATAAATATATATTATATATTCTCATTTCCCAATGTTCCGCTAATATCATAACACATCTTATGTCATAACTCGATCATATAACCAATATCTCACTGCATCATGCCCAGTCGTATCGACTCGTCCCCATGTATCATATAACATCTTCATATCACGTGTATATGTTACACACACACACACACACACACACACACATATAGAAACCTACACACATTCATACACACACACACACACACCCAAGCCAAGTGTATGGGTGTGCGTGTGTGTGTGTGTCAACCTATACTCTAGGGCCTAGCGACTAAGAACTAGACTAAAACACTATCATCCCACTTACACAATTTCCGATCCGTGGTCTTCTAAGACCTTTCTTACTCAGTATTCGTATCTCGCAATAACATATCTATATATAAATATCTCAATACCACGTCATATCCTACGAAGTTGCGGGGGTGCTATATGCCATCCACCCGACTTCCCCCGTAGATATACATCTACTCATCTAGTCCTCGCTTGCCGAAATCGATGTCGCCATCCTCCTCTTCATCGTCCAAAGTCCATATGAGAGGTACCTATATGCAAACATATATAATATCGTAAACCGAAATCGCGGATAAAAACCAAAACAGCACACGAAACACGCATAGGTTAAAACCTATGACCCGTTCATGTAAAATAACCAAATAACCCTCGACATTGGCGTATAAACGCTAATTGATCGAGAAAAACCCAAACACACCAATCGTGGTTTCACAAATCACTAATTATAATATGAAATAAATTGTAACTCCTAAAAACCTCAAAATAAATCAATTCGATTTATTTCCGAAAACCTAGAAAGCCTCAAACAACCATTTTAATTCGAAACTTGATGTTTTAACGAAACTAATGGCCATAATATTCACTAAATATCATAACTAAGTCATACAAACCATTACCTAAATTTAATCTCATCAATTTGTATTAAACACAAAATTCTAGTTTGCAAAAATATCAAATTTTAACACTTTTTAAAGCAAAATTCACAATTCAACAACTAAGCTTGGTTTTGCATGAACTAAATTATTAAACTATAATTTATAATTCTAATAATGTCATGAAATCCTAATTAGATTTCTAATCCCAATTATTTAATCAATTTCTAAAAACCCAGTTAGCAAAATTAGCGTAATTAGTATAATTTTGAAGTAAAAATTAACAAACTAGTAACTAGATTAGGTTTTACATTCCATTAACATGTTAATCTACTCACTAAAACCATAACCTAATGATAAAAACCCTCACTAGAATTTTATCTCACATACATATCTATTTTACAAAAACCTAGTTTGCAACAATTAAGCAATTTGGACAAATTAGTTGTAACAATTACTAACTTAACAATCTAAATTAGATTTTACATGTCTTTATGTGTTAAGCTACATATTAAAACCATGAACAATTTATAAAAGCCCTATCTTGATCACAAACCCTTTCTTGAATTTTTAATTTAGCAACTAAAACCATAATTAAACACCGAAATCCATTCAATTTACGTAATTAACTTACAATTAACACTAAGGTTAGAATTATATCTCACTGAACATGAGATCCAACATGAAAATCATAGCCTCCAAAGTGCTAACTTTTCTCCAAGATCCATGTTAGATAGGCCAACGAATAATGGGTAGGGATTGGATTTGGAATTTAAGGTTTTATTTTGGATTTTTCATGAATTTTTAAAGATTTTTTGTGATGGAAATGAAGTAGGAATTTGGAGAAATGGGGGAGGCAATATTTCGGCCAGAAAATGATAGGGGAAAAGAGAGAGAGAGAAGAGTGTGGAGATGTGTAGAAGTGTCTTCAATTAATGCTTCTTTTTAGTCTTTTCTTTAATTATTTGATTTTATTTCATTTTCCAACCTAGAAAACTCTAGAATTTTGGAAACAAATTAAGAAGAAAGAAGCATGCTACAAACTAAATTCTAATATGTCATTGCTAATTTTGTCAAATTAACCCATTTCTAATTTGTAATTTGTACTAATTTAATGTATACTTATAAGCTTATATTAATATTAGGAATAATTAATTAAGGAAAAATATTTAAGTAATCTAATAATTTATAAGTGATTAAATAAATACCAAATACTAGCAATTACATAACCTAAATGGGTATATTTAAGTCTATAATGAAAAATAATTGTAGTTGAGTTTTACGGAAAATACGGTTTATTATACCAATTATCAGAAAATTCACCTAAACGATTTTATTTAATTAATTATTTATTTATTTATTTTTAAAACGTTACAATCTTCCCCCCTAAAGAAATTCGTTCCCTGAATTTAAATTAAAACCCCCCAAATACTAAAACACTTAGCAAAACACTCAAATCGTCGGTGCTCTGAAATCATCTATACATAAAACACATCTTAGCGCAATGCATGCGCATGAAAAACAAGTAAATATCTCATAATCAAAACTCCGTCAAGCATAATGCAATCATCGGAGTTATGGTCAAAATACAATGTCAAAGTCCAATACGAAAACCAACATGAAATACATCAAAAGCATAACTTGTATATAGTGCGCATCGTAGTAAAATCGTCCAAACATCTAAATAGAGAAGCATGCAAAAACACCTAGGTACTGGTCTCAAGACAGTCCTGCCCGATTATTAAACCAAATAGTAAATATCATAAAAACATACTGCTAAAATGAAATCATCCCAATTACAGCATAAAAAAAATATCATGTGCGTCCGGTGCGCACTGAAATCGAAACCAAATACAGAAGCCACGAATATACACAGAAACAAAACTGAGTGCAACGGGTGTACACCAAAAACATTTGTCAAGTGCAACGGGTGTGCACGACAATAATATCAGGTGCATATAATTTGCACTAATCCTGATTTAGTGCATCTGGTGTGCACAAAATCGCATCAAGTACGCCAAGTGTGCGCAAGAATCTCAATCAAGTGCACATAGTGCACTAAAACATATGTCGAATATCAAAATCGAAATCAAAGTACGAAAAGTGCATGAAAACTATACCGAAGCATACGTCAAAATCATGTGCAACCCATATGCACGAAATCAAATCAATATCTCAAAATGTATAAAACCAAATCGAGTGCACTCGGTATGCACAAAACAACATCAATATATCTGATACATGGAACACGAATCGAGTGAAAAGAATGAGTACATAGGAAAACCAATCATAAAACGAAATCCTCAAAATACCAAAATCCAAACAATGAAAATGTGATATTCAAATCACCAGATCGCAAATCGTAACACCGATGCCAATGTGCTTCTCTTTCCTCTAGTGTCGACGGATTCGAACTCATCTCTTCATATCTGTATGGACGGCGCTACAAACTGTTATACTCATATCTAGAGTCTCCCACGTAATCTATCCCTTCACCTGATATCCGGACTACATTAAACTTTTCGATCGATTCATCAAAATCCCATAATTCCCCGAGAGCTCAACACTCAAATACAGTTTAAAAATATCCAGTACATGCCCTAACATCTGCGGACCAGCCGTAGAAGGGCAAACCCAAGCCTCACTAATGGCACCGCGGAACTGCCTCAAACCCTAAGGTTCACCAGCATTCTCATGGTCATTATGTCGAGTTAAGGTTTCATTCTTCTAGAAGGTCCATAGAAATACCTGCATGTTCTTCCGAATACCTTAAACTTGGAAAAATGGGTTTCTGACATTCGTTCGAAGTTTTAACTTCGTCTGGATGACATGTGAATGCCCATCGTCCGCAAGATAAACAATGTCTCGATCCTCAAGAATAGACGATACCCTAACGGTCATCGGATTCGAGCCGCAGCTCTCTCTGCCTGTGCGACCGTGGTAACAGAAACTACCATCCGATATCGACGAAGATAGATCAAGGGAATGAATAGAATACGGTGCAAAGAAATGTACATCCTAAGGCTTCTTAAGCAGAGTAGCGTATCGTAAGTATGCCGCGAATCATACCCACGGTACATCACACTACCTAAGTCACCTACTCCATCAACAAAGGTCAAACTAGACTTAGACAAAGGTTAAACCTCGCGCTCTGATACAAACTTTGTCACGTCCCGAAGGTACGGAACGTGGCCGGCACTTAAATTACGAAACGTCTAGAGGCGTAACGTAATCTAAGTAAGCCGAAGCCCAGAAATCTAAACCATTAAAAGAAGAAGTAAAGAAAAACATGTTTAAAAGAAACATCAAATTTTCTCAAAAATTTCGGCAGATTCTCCTTTGTAAAAACTGGTCCCAAACGGGTACAAACAAGAATAATATATACAAGCAATAAAAAGGCATCCCTAAGCGGGAGCTAGCTCTATGCCAAATGGCATAAACAACCACACAAATGCACTATAATATACAACGCCGAAGGGTGAGGCTCAAAACTCAAAAGAAAATCAAATCCACCAGAAAACCATAATAATACAATGCGCGACTCTAAAGTCGAAATAAAAACAACCGGTCTTCTAAATCTATTAAGTAATACAAGTCTGGTTGATGGAGCTTACTAGATACAAATGAAATAATAAAGTACAACGGCGGTCCCGAAACAAGTGAACCAACCTACCAAGCAATCACCCTGAATGAAGTGTTATGCCAGCAAGCCGCCAAGGAAACCTGAACATCTAAACCTGCAAGAAAATTTGGTACAACGGGGATGAGTTGCCAACTCGTGAGTGGAAGACATCTGCGAGTAGAAATCGCATGCTCGACGCTCTCCTAGGTCATATAATATACTTAACATAACCCTAGATATCTAATAGTGATAGGGTAATAATCTATACGTAAGTGCAATACTCAGTGCTCGTGTCAGTGCCTCAACTAGTAACATGTCATATGTATGCTATGTATGAATGCTTCATGAATGAAACAATCAACCATGAAATCTGGACATATCTGTATAAGAAAATCTTTAACTTTTATCATAGTAAAATTTTGTATGATAATCTGAAACATAATCAATGAAATCCATGGAAATCCGTGTCAAGTATCGACACAAAACATATATATCTTAATGTCTCAATATCTCAAAGTCTCAATATCTCGGGCTCCGTCAGTCCGGATCGGCCCATATCATCAAATCTCACGACAACGGTCGGTATCCTCCAGATATCCGCCGCGCCAGACATCACCGGTAGGTAGTCTTCCCTTGCCAGGCTCATCATCTACAACTCGAGCTTCTTGCCCCGGGGTACCATACCGAGCCCACCATGTACCCGAGACGGTTCATCCACTCCTCGAATCAGGTCTCGAAATCCAACAGAAAACATGAAAACTCATGGTGGATGACACATACATCATGAGAAAACCGCAACTTGCATTTCAAAAATGATGATACTAAGCTTTTATTAAATTCTTGCGGTTTTCCCCCAAAATCCAGAAATCTGATAGAAAATCCAAAATCCCCAAAATCATGAGTAGATAAATAATGAGTATCGGCATAAGCCCCATAATACTGTATGATAATATAACTATGTGAATGCATGAAGTGTCTAAGTAATAAATGCAATGTCTAAACTAGCACGTGAGAGTAATCACACAATATTATATTGGTCTAGCATTTAGCTGATTATATCAATAAAAAGATAATATGTTCTAAAGTGTACGTGACATGGCAATTACCGATGATGATGTGTGTGAGCCGGCAAATAATTATACGTGGAACATGCGCATCATCGGTAATGGTGCTGATGTCTTAACAGGCAGAGTTTCATATAACCATAGAAACATATGTATGAACATGCAATGCGATGAATACAACATAAATACAACCTTGAATGTGTAGTAAATGCACAACTAGAGAATACATACTAATTATGAGTCATACATTTTGTTGTTTGAAAAAGCACAAATCGTGGTTTTTAGAAAATTAGGGGCTGCGGGTTTTTTAAGAAAAGATACGTCTTTTGAAAAATCCGTAGTATCCCTCGGTCTGTCTTTAAAAATGCGCATGATTCATTAGTTTGAAACTATGTATGACTCGAGCCTAATCTAACATCTACCTAACCAACTAAGGAACTAACTAAAGACACTAATCGAAAGGTAAGAAGAATTCCACCTAAAGTCTAAGTCGATATCCCTAATAGTCGGCGATCCAGCCTCAATAGCGTCACGTACATGGTACAACTTTCTCAAGTCAAGAGTGCGGATCAATCATCACATCTATACTTCGTACGGTAATATCCATCGTATGGCATCCCAAAATCGGGGTACGGTCAACTATCATATATACATCATCATTCGTATAATATCATCATCAAACACTATCATGGTCAAGTGTACTATACTACAATCGCATCATCAAACAATATCATGGTCAAGGGTACTATACTACAATCGCATATATTCTAATATCATCAAACATACATCATCTGTGTGAAAATACCAATCGTCAAATAATCCACTAAAATATCATGTCATATATCAAACTGTGATTAAGTCACATATTACAGTCTGGGTTCTATTCTAGAGTCTCGTACATTTCAATGTCATCAACACATTTTATCATTTTTATATAAATATATATTATATATTCTCATTTCCCAATGATCCGCTAATATCATAAGACATCTTATATCATAACTCGATCATATAACCAATATCTCACTGCATCATGCCCAGTCATATCGACTCGTCCCCATGTATCATATAAAATCTTCATATCACGTGTATATGTTATATATATATATATATATATACATACTTATAGAAACCTACACACATTCATATATATATATACACACACACACAAATATACATCAAGCCAAGTGTATGGGTGTGCGCGCGCGTGTGTGTGCCAACCTATACTCTAGGGTCTCGCGACTAAGAACTAGACTAAAACACTATCATCCCACTTACACAATTTCCGATCCGTTGTCTCCTAAAACCTTTCTTACTCAGTATTCATATCTCGCAATAACATATCTATATGTAACTATCTCAATACCACGTTATATCCTACGAAGTTGCGGGGATCCTATACGCCATCCACCCGACTTCCCCCGTAGATATACATCTACTTACCTGGTCCTCGCTTGCCGAAATCGATGTCGCCATCCTCCTCTTCATCTTCTAAAGTCCACATGAGAGGTACCTATATGCAAACATATATAATATCGTAAACCGAAATCGCGGATAAAAACCAAAACAGCACACGAAACACGCATAGGTTAAAACCTATGACCCGCTCATGCAAAATAACCAAATAACCCTCGACATCGGCGTACAAACGCCGATTGATCGAGAAAAACCCAAACACACCAATCGTGGTTTCACAAATCACTAATTATAATATGAAATAAGTTGTAACTCATAAAAACCTCAAAATAAATCAATTCGATTTATTTCCGAAAACCTAGAAACCCTCAAATAACCGTTTTAATTCGAAACTTGATATTTTAACGAAACTAATGGCCATAATATTCACTAAATATCATAACTAAGTCATACAAACCATTACTTAAATTTAATCTCATCAATTTGTATTAAACCCAAAATTCTAGTTTGCAAAAATATCAAATTTTAACACTTTTTAAAGCAAAATTCACAATTCAATAACTAATCTTGGTTTTGCCTGAACTAAATTATTAAACTACAATTTATAATTTTAATAATGTCATGAAATCCTAATTAGATTTTTAATCCCAATTATTTAATCAATTTCTAAAAACCTAGTGAGCAAAATTAGCGTAATTAGCATAATTTTAAAGTAAAAATTAACAAACTAGTAACTAGATTAGGTTTTACATTCCATTAATATGTTAATCTACTCACTAAAATCATAATCTAATGATAAAAACCATCACTAGAATTTTATCTCACATACATATCTATTTTACAAAAACCTAGTTTGCAACAATTAAGCAATTTGAACAAATTAGTTGTAACAATTAGTAACTTAACAATATAAATTAGATTTTACATGTTTTTATATGTTAAGCTACATATTAAAACCATGAACAATTTATAAAAACCCTAGCTTGATCACAAACTTTTTCTTGAATTTTTAATTTAGCAACTAAAACCATAATTAAACACCGAATCCATTCAATTTACATAATTAACTTACAATTAACACTAAAGTTAGAATTATACCTCACGAAACATGAGGTCCAACATGAAAAAGCCTCCAAAGTGCTAAATTTGTTCCATGATCTATGCTAGATAGGCCAACGAATAATGGGTAGGGATTGGATTTGGAATTTAAGGTTTTATTTTGGATTTTTCATGTATTTTTGAAGATTTTTGTGATGGAAATGAAGTGGGAATTTGGAGAAATGGGGGAGGCAATATTTCGGCCAGAAAATGATGGGGGAAAAGAGAGAGAGAGAGAGAGAGAAGAGTGTGGAGATGTGTAGAAGAGTCTTCAATTAATGCTTCTTCTTAGTCTTTTCTTTAATTATTTGATTTTATTTCATTTTCCAACCTAGAAAACTCTAAAATTTTGGAAACAAATTAAGAAGAGAAAAGCATGCTACAAACTAAATTCTAATATGTCATTGCTCACTTTTTCAAATTAACCGATTTCTAATTTGTAATTTGCACTAATTTATTGTATACTTAAAAGCTTATATTAATATTAGGAATAATTAATTAACGAAAAATATTTAAGTAATCTAATAATTTATAAGTGACTAAATAAATACCAAATACTAGGAATTACATAACCTAAATAGGTATATTTATGTCTATAATGAAAAATAATTGTAGTTGAGTTTTACGGAAAATACGGTTTATTTTACCGATTATCAGAAAATTCACCTAAAAGATTTTATTTATTTATTTATTTTTAAAACGTTAAATCCGGTCTCTTCGTCTGATATGTCGCATATCTCGTCAATGGGTGGTTAACGTCAGACCCCAGTAACTCGATAAATCGTTCCGATGTGAGGCTCATAACGGGTCAAGAAACTGTAGGGTGTCTTTCGTCACCCCATTGAGATGGGAATACGCGCGCGCTTGTCAGGCGTACTACAGATTCCTCTGTCTTTCGTCACCCCATTGAGATGGGAATACGCGCGTGCTTGTCAGGCGTACTACAGATTCCTCCTGTCTAGAGTAGGCTGGGGTTTATTGATTGTGGGGATCCGAATCTCCGGCAGCTGCGGACTAAGCTGCCGTTAATTACCCCTCGCCTTTGGAGTGAGAGAACCTCCGATTGACGGGTTAAACTGGTCATGCGAACACAATGTGCAGTGTATGTGTGTTTTGCTTTAGAGGGGGGCATGGATATATCGGGAGCCACGCAGAGTTTTTACGGGGGACAGTGTTGTAGAGTGTGTGTATCTGTACATATATATACATGTATACATACATAAAAAAAAAGGAAAAAGCGCCCAAAGGACGTGTGGGGTCAGCGCCTTGAGCGCTGTGCGCTTAGGTGCTGTGCGCTAAGACGCTAGCGCGCCACGTGTCGGCACGTAGACGCTTTGCGCTTGAGCGCGGGGTGCTGGAGCGCAGGCGCGCCACGTGTCGGCTTTGCGCGTGAGCGCTAGCGCGCCACGTGGCGCTGGGCGCTTGAGCGCTAGGCGCTCGAGCGCTAGCATGCCACGTGTCGGCACGTGGGCGCTTGGCGCTGGAGCGCTAGGCGCTTGGGCGCCGGAGAGAAAAAGAGGCTTTTAGCCCCAGAAATTCTTGAAAGAGAAATCAGAGTGGAGTTAAACTCCTAAGATGTTTTGGGGTTGATGAAAGAGGTTCTTCTGCTTTCTCCTCTGGTTGCTGGATCTTGAAGATCAAGAGATATGAGATTTTAAAAATCTTTTCTTTTTGAGATCTAATGGAAGATCTGAATTCCCCTTTATGGATTTTGTGGTGAAAAACTATTTAGTTTTATAAAATGAAGAGTAAAACTCTAGATTTAATTCAAAAGAAAGAAGAAGGTTTTGGAACCTTGAAGAAGGAGAAAAGATCTCAGATCTAAAATTTTTTGGAAAGAGAAAAAAGTTGTGAGATATTTTGAGATATTTTCAATATCCTTGCCTTTATAGGCTGTACACTTTACACATAGCCCCTTGGGCTTCACAAAATGGCATTTTGCCTATCCCATAGCTCATGTGCCATTTCTTTTTGCACATAAGCCATGGGCTTTACAAAAATTTGGCTTTATGCCCATTTTTCTTACATTTATCCATAAAATAAAAGAAAAGAAATACAACAAAATTATTTATTACAAAATTTTATCTTGGCATGGGGGAGGCCGGCCGCTTCATGTTCGGGCTCGACCCGGGCATGGGCCCACTGGATCTGGGCTTGGGCCCACTTGGCTTGGGGTTGACTTTGATTTTGACTTGGTCAACCGGGGTGTAAATTTTTACCCCAACAAATCGCCCCCATCAATAAATGCACACCACATATATGGGTCGTGTGCATGAAATTGATGGATCTTCTTTTACTTGGAGGCGACCTGATTTGGTTCCCACTTTTTGGGAAGCTGGCACTGCCCTTTTTACGACATGGACGGTCATTGCTTGACATGTCTCCGAGACGAAGTGTCCGTGATAGAAGTTTCCCTAGCCCGGAGTGATCTGGTTCCCGCTTTGTAGGAATCCTGTGCTGCCCTTTTTACGACATGGACGGTCAATGCTGCCCTTTTTGCGACTTGGACGGTCGGTGCTGCCTTTTTAGCGACGTGGACGGTCGATGCTGCCATTTTAGCGACGTGGACGGTCGGTTCTGCCCTTTTTGCGACTTGGACGGTCGATGCCGCCCTTTTTGCGACTTGAACGGTCGGTTCTGCCATTTTAGCGACGTGGACGATCGGTGCTGCCATTTTAGCGACGTGGACGGTCGGTGCTGCCCTTTTTGTGAGTTGGACGGTCGGTTCTGCCCTTTTTGCGATGTGGACGGTCGGTGCTGCCATTTTAGCGACGTGGACGGTCGGTTCTGCCCTTTTTGCGACTAGGACGGTCGATGCTGCCCTTTTTGCGACTTGGACGGTCGGTTCTGCCCTTTTTGCAACGTGGACGGTCAGTGCTGCCATTTTAGCGACGTGGACGGTCGGTGCTTCCCTTTTTGCGACTTGGACGGTCGGTTCTGCCCTTTTTTGATACGTGGACAGTCGGTGCTGCCATTTTAGCGGCGTGGACAGTCGGTTCTGCCCTTTTTCCGACTTGGACGGTCGATGTTGCCCTTTTTGCGACTTGGACTGTCGGTTCTGCCCTTTTTGCGACGTGGACGGTCAGTGCTGCCATTTTAGCGACGTGGACGGTCGGTGCTGCCCTTTTTGCGACTTGGACGGTCGGTGCTGCCATTTTAGCGACGTGGACGGTCGATTCTGGATTTCACTTGCCCCGCTTCTTGCGGCGTCAGGGATGAAGTTGACTTGTTTCCGAGGTGGAATTTGATTCTGCCATTGAGGTCATTGGTTGTTTTGCTGACTTGATATGATTTAGGTTGACATCAGCATCACTACGCTGGAATATGGTACCAGGAGCGAATCATCATTTGTCATGACAGGATTTGGGGATTTTGGTCTTGGTTTGGCATCAGCATCGCTGCACTGGAATATGGTACCAGGAGCGAATCATCATCTGCCATGAGGAGATTTCCCTCGTTCCCAGTTTAACGACTTAGGGGTCATTTGTTCCCAGTTTAACGACTTAGGGGTCATCTGTTCCTAGTTTAAAGACTTAGGGGTCTATTGGATTGGAGTTTGGGATTTTGGGGTTAGGGTAGGCATCAGCGTTGCTAACACTGAAGCACACATGCCAGGAGCAATTCATCATTTGCCTATTCCTGTTGGGGGAGCGATGGCTTAGGAGACAGGTTTAGGTCCCTATCACCTAAGGCTTTTCAATTTTATGGGCCGTGAGGGTCCCATAAAAGCATTTTCTCCCTATGAGTCGTAAGGATCTCGCAGGTGTATTTTCTCCTTAGGAGTCGTGAGGACTCCTAAGTGTGTTTTTCCTTTATGAGTCGTAAGGATCCCACAAAGGTTTGTTCTCCTCATGTATCGTGAGGACACATGAGTGGGTCTTCTCAATGGAGCATAATTCCAAAGGCGGAGACCAGCCGCACGACTGGTGATTGCGGTGGGGCACGGGTATGCTGAGAATTATTTGAGCCCGTGGATTGTATACGGCAGCCAATTTAGGGACTAACCGTATGGCCAGGAGAATTTTAAGAAATTGGATTTTGGTTGGCGTCTGCATCACTATACTGGAATATGGTATCAGGAGCGACTTATCATTCGCCGTTTGGGGACTTGGAATTTGGATCTTGTTTGGCATCAGTATTGCTGCACTGGAATAATGCCAGGAGCAACTCATCATTTGCCTTGGGAGAACTTGGGATTTGGGTATTTGGTCGGCATCAGCACCGCTAACACTGAAGTGAAATGCCAGGAGCGACTCATCATTTGCCATTGCCCGTTGGGGAACGATGGCTTAAGAGACAGGTTTGGGTCCCTATCACCTAAGGCTTTTCAATTTTATAAGCCGTGAGGGTCTCATAAAAGCATTTTCTCCCTATGAGTCAAGAGGATCTCGCAGGTGTATGTTCTCCTTAGGAATCGTGAGGATTTCTAAGTGTGTTGCTCCTTTGTGAGTCGTAAGGATCTCACGCAGGGATTTTCTCCTCACAAGGTCGAGAGGACTTTGCGAGTGTATTTCATCTCTTTGCACGAGTTTGCGCCTTTTCGGGTTTTCACAAACTCGTCGGTAGTCCTGCTGTTTTTACTCACGTAGCCCTTTCGGGTTTTCATCCGTGCCCATTTTTCTTATGGACATACCTTTTTTTTCTTTTTTTTTGCCGCTGGTAGGACTTTAAAAGTAGTCTCACCGACAGGATTTGGGAGAGATAGAGGTCATTTACGCCCGTGGATTGTGTACGGTTTTGCAGGATATATGATCCAGACCGTAGGGCCTGTGTGCTCGATTCGCCTGCGACTCGGAGCATTCAAGCATAGTATTTCTTGAGATATCGGCCATTGATGGGTGGCATGGGCCTTTCTCCCTCGGCACTTATTAGTTGGTAGGATCCTCCGTCGAACACTTTCTCGATGATGTATGGTCCTTCCCAGTTTGGCTCGAAATTTCCCTTAGCATGTCGATTGGGGATGATCGGTCTTTTGAGGACCAACACCAATTCGCCTTTTTTGAAAGCGCGGAGACGGGTTATCTTGTCATAGGCCCATAACATTCGGGCTCGGTATAGCTCAAGATGTTGCTACACCGCGAGCCTATTTTCTTCGAGGGCGTCGAGCTGTTCCAGTAGAAGGAGCACGTTTTCCTCCTCCGTCAACTCGTGCTGAACGGCCATTCTTAAGCTTGGAACTTCGACTTCGAGGGGGAGGACCGCCTCCACTCCAAAGAGCAATGAGTATGGAGTGGACTGAGTTGGAGTACGGTGCGTGGTATGATATGCCCATAACGCCTCGTGAAGTTTGAGATTCCAGTCTCTCTTGTTGGCTGAAGCATTTTTCCTCAGGAGCTTGCATAGAGTCTTATTGAAGGCTTTGGCTAGCCCATTGGCTCTTGGATTATAGATGGAGGAATATCTCCAGTCTAACTTGTGCTAAGTAGCGAACCTTGAGACATTGAAGCTCTTGAAAGAAGGCCCATTGTCAGAAATGATTCTTCTTGGTGTACCGAAGCGGTATAAAATATTATGCTGGAAGAATGTCAGAATATCTATTGTCTTGACTTCTTTTAGCGGGACAGCTTCAGCCCATCTGGAGAAGTAGTCTGTCGCGGCCAGTATGAACCGGTGGCCTTTGGATGACGGAGGATCAATTGGGCCAACAATGTCGGTGCCCCAGACTTCGAAGGGCCACGACGCCACCATAGGATGCAACGGATTGGGATGCTTGTGAATGAAATCACCATGGATTTGGCAGATATGATATTTCTTTGCATGCTCTCCGCAATCCCGTATCATGGTGGGCCAGTAATACCCAAGCCGTTTAATTTGAAGTCGCATCTTGGGGCCAGATTGGTGAGCACCGCAAACGCCCGAGTGAACTTCTTTCATGACCTTTTGGGCTTCGGCCAATGACAGACACTTGAGCCAGAGTTGGTCATATGACCTGCGGTACAGCGTGTCATTTACAAACACGTATCGGAGAGCTCTCTTTTTCAACTGAACCCTCGCGGATCTTCCTTCGGGTAGCTTGTCGTATCGGAAGTACTCTATGAAGAGTTCTCTCCAATCGGGCTCGTCTTAAACGATCGAAGCTTCTTCGGCGGGACTGCACTTCTGTTCCGTGCTTTCCTCTTCTCGTAGAGAGATAGGGGGTAGAATTTGCCGGCTCCTAACTGTGATCAGAATTTCATCCATGTCAGGCTCAACCAGCTCCTTGGCTAAGCAAGCGAGCACGTCAGCCTTTCTATTCAACGCTCTAGGGACTCTCGTTAGTTCAATGTGAGTGAACCGTTTCATGAGTTCCATCACCCAGCTTCTGTACCGAGCTAACTTGGGTTGGTATATCTTATATTCGCCGCTTACTTGGTTGACGACAAGCTGGGAGTCACCGTAAACCCGTAGCCTAAGGATTTCCATTTCTATAGAGAGCTCCAAACCAGCTATCAGAGCTTCATACTCGGCCTCATTGTTTGTTCGAGGCTCGGTGAGAGCAAAAGAACGCCGTAGGGTTCCCATCGATGGCGTGATGAACACCAATCCTATCCCTGCTTTTATCTCCGGGACGCTTGATTTGCCGGAACTCCTCATTGATGAGGCTCCATCGAAGTAGAGCTCCCAACATGGCTCATCTTCCTCGAGATGCAGCACTTGTTCATCGGGTAACTCACAATTTAGCGGCGACCCTTCTAGTATGGGATGAGCAGCGAGAAAGTCTGCAAGAGCTTGCCCTTTTACTGCTTTCTGAGGAGTATAAACTATGTCAAACTCAAGTAGCATAACAGCCCATCTTGCCATTATTGGATATATGTATGCCCTAGAGGCCATTATATGATAGTGGATGTATCTGTACATGTATATATATATTCAGTGTACATTCTTTCTCGACATGATAGTATGCTATCTGGTTCTTCTTTATCTGACATGTTGATTTGATCATACTTTTATTCATTCATACATGCTGATAAAGCCCTGAGGATATCGGCTTGACTACTGTGATTATGATGGAGATCATACTAGTGGGACATCTGCAGGTTATAAGCATATCCTGGAATGTCCCTCGTCGTAGGTATATCGAGATGGGGCATCGATATACCAGAGTAGACTAGAGTATATGATACTAGACCCATACGATGGGCGATGAATGTTCCCACATTCATCGATGTTTGACATCGAGATCATATACGGGTGCTCAGTGGTGACTGGGTACACTGGACGAACTCACCGAGAACTCCTATATGGAATTATATCTATCGTCGGATAGCAGTTCTCAGGTGACACTGATGCAGGTTAGTCTGTAGACCCGAGATCGTCATAGAGTCTTGTGTGCTCTCCCACTGTACTTTGATTACCACCCTACCATGGCTCTACTGAGTCGTGCAAACAGGTGGCCGTTGGGTACAGTCCCGAGACACACGAAGGCGATGAGCGATAGGAAGGGTTTCGTCTCTCCCGATATTGGGAGTTGATGCTATGCTGTGCTCGACTGGTTATATCAGTAAGTCCCTGCCCAGGGCTACTGAGATTTACTGATAAGTGTTATCAGTAGTTTCTCGATCTGTTATAGACCACTCACCAGCACGACTTATTGAGTTATTGGGGTCGACATGACCATCCCTAGGCTCGATATGCAGCATATCTGACGAAGAGACCGGACTATACAGTAGTGTTGCCGGTTGGCTCGACGGGAGTTGTAGCAGGTTCGCTTGTTTTCTTCTGATCGCTCAATACCCGGGTGGCCGTTACGTTTAGCTGACCGCTTGCGGCTTGGGGTGCTTGATATGAACACCACTCACTGCCGGCGTATTGACGAGTCTTAGAGTCCCACAAAGGAGTTACCTAGTCCAGGTGAAACGTTGTGGTGCGCGTACGCGATATGCGCATGGACCCGGTTAAAATGTGCGTATGAGATACCGTATATTAATCGGGCGGCTTGCTTTTGGTTGGGAAGTATGTGATATGGCCGGATTAATAAATCAAGTGTTGATTTATCATTTAACCATTAGTTTCTCAATAGAAATCCTTTCTTGTATTTTTTGGATGTATGCATGCATGTATGCATTCTTTCTTGATTCATGCACATATGGATGTGCATGCACACATACATACATACATCATCCTTCATGGTTGTGTATACATAGAAAATGATGGCAATATAAGAATCACACACTATGTTTATATATATGGATATATATTTATTTGCATTTGTTTTAAAACAAAACAAAAGATAAAGATTAATACATGGTTTCTACACTCTTCTTCAACTAACCATGCTCACCTACCTTTTAACCATGTGTTAATCTTTTCTTTTATGTTTTAACTCAAGTGAAATAATATCCATATGATATAACCATGGTTTGAGATGAGAAGTGGAAAATATATATACATGTATTTTCTATTTTTTCATAAGAGATTATCTTTTCTCTTGTTCTAAAAAGGCCATCATCTTCTTCCTCCTTCTTCTTTTGCTCTCTAAATTTCTCTAGTGAGCAAATTACTCACCAAGTTAGGATTTTGAAGTGAGAAAAGCCACCACAACATCATTCTACACAAGTCTTGCCCACTTGTTTAGAGTGTTAGCTTCATTTTTTTCTCTTGATCAAGTGAAGTTGCAAGCTTGGACAAAGGAGCTTCGGGTGGATCGTCATGGACACTAGAAGACTTCAAGCGAACCCTTCTCCAACCCTCAAGTGGCCAAGGAGTCTAGCATAGGGAGCTACAAAGGTTGTACTCTCAAAACCTTAGTCTTTGTTGCTTGTGATGTTGATTAATATTATGAAACCCTAATTTTTCTAGGAATGATTCTTTATATGCTTACTTAGCACCCTAAAAATTTAATCTTTGGCACATGCGATGCTTCCAAACCCTTCATGAGGTGCTAGGTAAACCTAACATTGGTATCAGAGCCGACCTAGAACATTAGGAGACATTTTAACGAAGTAAAAACTCCGATCGAACCAAAATACGGTTTTTTAGAACCCTCTCTGGACAATTTTTGAAACTGTGGTTTTTCCAGAATTAAAAATACTTAAAAAATACAGCAGGAAAATATAAGAAAAACTGTGAAATACGAAGCCATGAGCCGTACAAGCCTCCGCGGAACCGTGGCCAATCCTTGCTTGGGCCGCGGCTCCGCGGCCGTACAGAGGCTTCATAGCTTCTTATTTACACAGTAATTCCTATACCTGCTTGTATATTGTTTTAGGTATGTTTAATCTGATTCATGTGCTGAATGTTCTGGGGATGGTTTTGAGTTCAATGATTCGATCGGAATTTTGATTTCGTGTCTTTTCCAGGTAAATTAGAAAGTATTGAATTGTTCGAATGAGTATCATTTGCTCACTTTTCATGGGGTTTAAATCTTTCGGAGATACGTGCAAGTTTTGTGGTGGACCCTCTAGAAGACAACAAACTTTAACTCGATTATGTGACCGTCTTGAACTGCCTTTTGAACCTTAGGGTTTGGGGCAGTACGGCGTGCCACATGTGAGGCGTTGGCTTGACCCTTCTACGGCTGGACCGCTACTACTGTGAGACACTCCGGGTTTTTGAACTCCGCTCAAGTGTTGAGCTTTAGGGAATTTTGGGTATTTGATCATTCGTTTGAAAACTTTAATACTGTCGATTTATCTGGAATGTGATGCAATGTGTGGAATTCATATAGCTAGACATGAAATACGAAGTATGTGATATTTCACATTTACGATGTCTAAAGAGAATGTGGATTCCAGATATTGCAGTTTTACACTTTCTTTTCTGTGACCGTAAGTGTAGTATGTAATGGTATTACCGATTGTCGTTGCTATACATCGACGACGATCGGTGTATGCATACTTACTTACGTTGATGATATGAGATATTATGTGTTGCTGAGATATGATGTGCAGGATTGTCGAGATTGAATAGCCGGGGGGTTTTATGTGAGATGAGAGTTTTATATTTTCATTCATGTAAATTCAAATGTAATGTAATATTCTTTTATTTGGGGCACTTCCGGGTTGAGGTTGATGCCACCAGTGTTTTATATTATTTACTTTTCCGCATTAGGTTGGACCCAAGAAGGGGAGCACAGGTGACCGGGTTCTGGGGTTCAGTGGGAGGCCAACTCGAGGAGTCGAGACCGGGTCTCCTAAACTCCAGAATTAGTAGGGTCGCTTGCCGCTCTTGTAGGGGTCCAGGGTGTGGGCTTGGCTATTCTTCGCGACTGTGGAATCCGTATTTTCTATTATTGGCTAAATACTAAATACGGACGTCCTAGTATATCCCACATTATATCTATGTTTCTGCTTCCTGTGTTCTGTGACATCTGAGACGAATGACATATTATATATATGATATATAGTAGACGTTGCTTATGTTTTACACCCGCGCTAGTCCCGTCCCGGTATGCCGTTAGTTAAGTAACGTAACGGTGCATAACGGAACATTGCGGCGAATGCGGATGGCATAAGCGTACGTGTTATTTTCATTTCTTTTCTGTGATTGGCTTAAGGACTTAAATGATGGGATTACATTAATATGATTAATGTAAAGAAAATAAACCTAAAAAGATATTGTAGAATCAGATTTCAAAACCACTCGGCTCTTTATGAAAAAGCTACATTTCAAAACTGCGGAGCATAAGCCACTCCTTTTGAAAACCATTTGATTCTACAACGATATCAAGTTCAAAGCGTTAAAGATTTTCTTAAAAATCATCCGCAACCCTCCGTCATTTTAGGAAGTAAAGTACTTAGTATTCATGCTACGTTTGTTGATTGTAGTTAAGGCGTAGTGTACGGTAGCTAAGTGATGTCTTCCTACATTGCATATGATGCAGATTAATTAGGACATTCATGCGACTTTGTTGACCATAGTTAAGGGCCATGTGAGTGGGTCTAATTAATCAAGAAATGACGGGTAGAACTTGACTGGTACTTATGATTTGTTGACCTTAGTTAAGGTCATAAGTACTAGGGGTAAAAACCACATCGGGAATTTCAATAGTTGAAATTTGCAATGAGATTGCATACCTTCCATGTGATGGTTGGATCCCGATCCCACTGTGGGCAATAGTTGCTCTCAGGAGAGTTTTGCAGTTTACAATTAGCTAACTCATTAGGTGTCTAGAAAGGTGTTAACGGGGCTACGCCTCTAGGAAAACGAGGTTTACTTTAATTAGGTCCATGCGAAAGCACGGGGAACCACCCTCAAGTACCGACACTGGCCTGGCTGAACGGTTAGCGAAGTTGTAGACTGTAATTAATCCTGGCTAGTTTTCTTTTTAAGGTTTGAAAGAAAAACTCGATTAAAGCAGTGGGAAACATCGATTAGACAAGATAATAACCAATCTGATCTATGCAAGAGCTTTCGCTGAGTGTATTCTTTTCTCTCTCTTAATGGCAGATACCCATGACTGGACTCAAGCTTCTACTAGATAAAAATAAACTGAATGGGACCAATTATAAAGACTGGCTGAGGAATCTGAAAATAGCCTTGACTTATGATAAAGTATCATATGTCCTCACGGCTTCAGCCTCGTCCGTCCCAGGTCCAAAATCCTCAGTTGCGGACATTGAAGTCCGCAAGACATGGGACGCTGACTGTGCCACGGCCAAATGCCTCGCGCTTGCATCGATGGATAACACATCAAAAGCAGCACGAGAATATGGACATTCACGCCATGTTTCTCCATACAAAGGAGTTGTATGGAGAGCAATCCCGCGTATTACGATACGAAGCATCCAAGAAATTGTTTCAGATGCGAATGGCCCCTGGCACACCAGTAGGAGACCATGTTCTGAAGATGATAGCTCTTATAGAAGAGCTTGAGGACCTTGGATGGACGATGGACAATGAACAATATACGGATATTATTCTGCAGTCCCTCCCCTCCACCTTTGCTCAATTCATAGTAAACTTCAACATGCACAACATGGAGAAGGAACTCCCTGAACTCCTTAATATGTTAAGGAGTGCAGAGAGCACTATGAAATCAGCAAAAACTCCTGTTATGACTGTTGGACGGTCTTCCTCTTCTCGCCCAAAGGCTAAGGCCAAGGGAAAGAAAAAGAAGAAGCCTACCAATCCTAAGGGTGGAGTTAGAAAGTTGAAGGGAAAGGAAAGTCCAAACCTGGAGACTCGGGGAAAGGGGAATGTTTTCATTGCCACAAGACAGGACATTGGAAGTGCAACTGCACGGAGTACTTAAATCTCAAGAAGAAGCATGGGGATGCTTCTGCTTCAGGTGCGTTTGTGACAGAAAACTGTTTTTCAATAAACTCTGCTTCCTGGGTATTGGATACCGGTTCAGGTTGTCACATTTGCAATTCTATGCAGGGGCTAAGAAATAGCAAGGTTTTGAAGACAGGTGACCATACTCTCCGCGTTGGAAATGGTTCCAATGTACATACAGTCGCAGTGGGAGAGAATCACTTGGGGTTGCCATCTGGGTGTATATTGGTTTTGAACCCATGTTATTTTGTACCAAGTATGCTTTGTAATATAATATCCGTTTATTTGTTAGACAATGAAGGATATAATTTTGTATTGCAGAATAATGTTATGAACATTCACCTGAATCAAATGTTGGTTGGGTATGGTATGCTTAATAACGGGATATATGTCCTAAATCAACACACAGTTTTCAGTATACAACACACTAATAAAAGAAAACTTTCAGAATTAAATGAAGCTTTTCTTTGGCACTGTAGACTTGGTCATATTAACGAAATAAGACTAAACAAGTTACACAAAGATAGATATTTAAACTCTTTTGAATATAAATCTTATGCGACTTGCTAGTCTTGTATCAAGGGTAAAATGACTAAAACTCCGTTTACCGGACACGGAGAAAGAGCTACTGAGCTCCTAGGCCTCATACATAGTGATGTATGCGGGCCAATTCTACACAGGCTAGAGGTAGTTTTTCATACTTCATTACGTTCACTGACGATTTCTAAAGATTCGGTCATGTATTTTTATTAAAGCACAAGTCCGAAGCTTTCGAGAAATTCATTGAATATAAACAAGAAGTAGAAAAACAAACCGGCTTGAGTATCAAGATCCTTCGATCAGATCGAGGTGGTGAGTATCTCAGTACAGAATTTGCAAACTTCCAAAAAGAGAATGGGATTCTCTCTCAGCTCACTCCTCCTTACACACCACAGCACAACGGTGTGTCAGAACGACGGAATCGGGCCCTATTAGGTATGGTCCGTTCCATGATGAGTGATGCTGAGTTACCCGTCTCATTTTGGGGGCATGCATTGGAGACTGTAGCTTTTCTACTGAACAGGGTTCCAACCAAAGCCGTATCTACCATGTCATATGAGATATGGCATAGGAAGAGACCATCTCTTAAGAGAATTAAGATTTGGGGTTGCCCGGCCTATGTTAAAAAGCAAAATCCGGATAAACTCGAGACACGGTCAGTCATGTGTAATTTTGTGGGGTATCCAAAGAATTCTTATGGATATCTATTCTACCACAAAGAGGAACAAAAAGTGTTTGTTTCTCAGTATGCCACATTCTTGGAAAAAGAGTTTTTCACAGATAAAAATGATGGCTAGGTGGTGGATCTAGAAGAGGTTCTAGAGACACAAACTACAAATGACGATTTGGTTGAACCGGCTGTTGCAATAGAAACTGAGGAACCTCGGCCACTCCGTAGGTCTGATAGGACTTCTCGCCCACCGGAGAGGTACTACGGTTTCCTCATTGATGGTGACAGAGAAGACTGCATCATGGATGATGATGATCCTGCCAGTTTTCAGCAAGCTATCACGAGTGGAGACTCTGTGAAGTGGCTGGATGCCATGAGATCCGAAATGGAGTCTATGTACACCAACAAAGTATGGACTTTGGACGTTGTACCCCCTGGGGTAAAACCTGTGGGGTGCAAATGGATCTTTAAAAGAAAGATTGGTGTAGATGGGCAGGTGGAGACCTATAAGGCAAGACTTGTGGCGAAGGGTTTTCGTCAAAGACCAGGTTTGGACTATGACGAGACTTTTTCTCCCATAGCCATGCTTAAATCCATTCAGATCCTACTTGCTATTGCTGCTCACTACGACTATGAAATTTGGCAGATGGACGTTAAAACCACATTTCTAAATGGAAATTTAAAAGACTGCGTTTATATGGATCAGCCAGAGGGCTTCATTGACAGTGGGAGCAGCGGGAAAGCATGTAAATTGCTTAAATCCATATATGGGTTAAAGCAGGTATCACGGAGTTGGAACATCTGTTTCGATGATGTCATCAAAGAGTTTGATTTCATCAAAAATCCAGATGAACCTTGTGTTTATAAGAAGGCTGTAGGGAGAGCTGTCGCATTCCTCGTATTGTACGTGGACGACATTCTTCTGATAGGAAATGATATTCCTATGCTACAGTCGGTCAAATCTTTCTTATCACTAAGGTTCTCCATGAAGGACCTGGGTGATGCCACATACATTCTGGGCATAAGGATCTATAGGGATAGATCCAAAAGGTTATTGGGATTGTCCCAAACCAGGTACATCAACCCCATCCTAAAAAGGTTTAGTATGGAAGACTCCAAGCGGGGTGCCTTACCCGCTTGCCATGGGGTCACTCTCTCCAAGGACTCTTGCCCAAAGACCGATGAAGAGAGAGCTCGCATGAGCGTTATACCCTATGCTTCGGCAGTAGGATCTATAATGTATGCGATATTATGTACACGCCCAGATGTAGCTTATGCACTTAGTATTGTAAGCAGGTATCAATCCAACCCAGGGGAGAATCACTTGACAGCTGTGAAGAACATTCTTAAGTACTTACGAAGGACTAAAGAATTGTTCTTGGTGTATGGTAATGGAGATCTCCAAATGGAGGCCTTTACCGATTCGAGCTTTCACAGCGATAAGGAAGACAGCAAATCTATCTCTGGATTTGTATTTACTCTCAATGGAGGGGCGGTAAGTTGGAAGAGTTCCAAACAGGATACCGTTGCAGACTCTACGATGGAGGCTGAGTACATTGCTGCAAATGATGCCGCCAAGGAAGCCGTCTGGATGAAGAAGTTCGTCTCGGAGCTAGGAGTAGTTCCAACCATTATTGATCCAATACCATTGTATTGTGATAATAATAGGGCTATGGCATTAGCCAAGGAGCCCAGGTCCCATCAGCGGTCCAGACACATCCTGAGGCACTTTCATTTGATCCGGGAGATTGTAGATCGCCGCGAGATCGAGATTAGGAAAATAGACACAAAGAATAACGCCGTGGATCCATTCACCAAGGCCCTCCCTCAGCCGCAGCATGAGCGACTTTTTAAGATGTTGGGTTTGAGATACGCCAATAACTGGCCTTAGTGCAAGTGGGAGATTGTTGGATATATGTATGCCCTAGAGGCCATTATATGATAGTGGATGTATCTGTACATGTATATATATATTCAGTATACATTCTTGCTCGACATGATAGTATGCTATCTGGTTCTTCTTTATCTGACATGTTGATTTGATCATGCTTTTATTCATTCATACATGCTGATAAAGCCCTGAGGATATCGGCTTGACTACTGTGATTATGATGGAGATCATACTAGTGGGACATCTATAGTTTATAAGCATATCCTGGAATATCCCTAATCGTAGGTATATCGAGACGGGGCATCGATATACCAGAGTAGACTAGCGTATATGATACTAAACCCATACGATGGGCGATGAATGTTCCCACATTCATCGATATTTGACATCGAGATCATATACGGGTGCTCAGTGGTGACTGGGTACACTGGACGGACTCACCGAGAACTCCTATATGGAATTATATCTATCGTCGGATAGCAGTTCTCAGGTGACATTGGTGCAGGTTAGTCTGTAGACCCGAGATCGTCATAGAGTCTTGTGTGCTCTCCCACTGTACTTTGATTACCACCCTACCACGGCTCTACTGAGTCGTGCAAACAGGTGGCCGTTGGGTACAGTCCCGAGACACACGAAGGCGATGAGCGATAGGAAGGGTTTTGTCTCTCCCGATATTGGGAGTTGATGTTGTGTTGTGCTCGACTGGTTATATCAATAAGTCCCTGGCCAGGGCTGCTGAGATTTACTGATAAGTGTTATCAGTAGTTTCTCGATCTGTTATAGACCACTCACCGGCACGACTTATTGAGTTACTGGGGTCGACGTGACTATCCCTAGGCTCGATATGCAGCATATCTAACGAAGAGACCGGACTGTACGGTAGTGTTGCCGGTTGGCTCGACGGGAGTTGTAGCAGATTCGCTTGTTTTCTTCTGATCGCTCAATACCCGGGTAGCCGTTACGTTTAGCTGACCGCTTGCGGCTTGGGGGTGCTTGATATGATCATCACCCACTGCCGGCGTATTGACGAGTCTTAGAGCTCCACAAAGGAGTTACCTAGTCCAGGCGAAATGTTGTGGTGTGCGTATGTGATATGCGCATGGACCCGGTTAAAATGCGCATATGAGATACCGTATATTAATCGGGCGGCTTGCTTTTGGTTGGGTCATATGTGATATGGCCAGATTGATAAATCAAGTGTTGATTTATCATTTAACCATTAGTTTCTCACTAGAAATCATTTCTTGTATTTTTTGGATGTATGCATGCATGTATGCATTCTTTCTTGATTCATGCACATATGGATGTGCATGCACACATTCATACATACATACATCATCCTTCATGGTTGTGTATACATAGAAAATGATGGCAATATAAGAATCACACACTATGTTTATATATATGGATATATATTTATTTGCATTTTTTTTAAAACAAAACAAAAGATAAAGATTAATACATGGTTTCTACACTCTTCTTCAACTAACCATGCTCACCTACCTTTTAACCATGTGTTAATCTTTTCTTTTATATTTTAACTCCAGTGAAATAATATCCATATGATATAACCATGGTTTGAGATGAGAAGTGGAAAATATATATACATGTATTTTCTATTTTTTCATAAGAGATTATCTTTTCTCTTGTTCTAAAAAGGCCATCATCTTCTTCGTCCTTCTTCTTTTGCTCTCTAGATTTCTCTAGTGAGCAAATTACTCACCAAGTTAGGATTTTGAAGTGAGAAAAGCCACCACAACATCATTCTACACAAGTCTTGCCCACTTGTTTAGAGTGTTAGCTTCATTTCTTTCTCTTGATCAAGTGAAGTTGCAAGCTTGGACAAAGGAGCTTCGGGTGGATCGTCGTAGACACTAGAAGACTTCAAGAGAACCCTTCTCCAACCCTCAAGTGTCCAAGGAGTCTAGCGTAGAGAGCTACAAAGGTTGTACTCTCAAAACCCTAGCCTTTGTTGCTTGTAATGTTGATTAATGTTATGAAACCCTAATTTTTCTAGGAATGATTCTTTGTATGCTTACTTAGCACCCTAAAAATTTAATCTTTGGCACATGCAATGCTTCCAAACCCTTCATGTGGTGCTAGGTAAACCTAACAGCCATTCTGCCGGCTAGGCTCGCTCTGGTCATCAAGTGTTTGAGCGGGTCGACCTTGGAGATCAGCATAACCCGATGAGTGAGCAGATGGTGCCTCAGCTTCTTCACAGCAAATATCAGAGCCAGGCATTGCTTTTCGATTGGGGAATAGTTGTATTTCGCCCCGACTAGAGTTCGACTGAGATAGTAGAGGGCATTTTCTTTTCCCTCCTCGTTATTCTGGGCAAGGAACGCACCGAGTGACTCATCCAGCGCGGCAGTGTAGAGAATCAGCAGTTTATTTGGAATGGGAGCGTCCAACACTGGAGGGTGCAACAAGTATTGTTTGATGCTTTCGAACGCTGCTTGACATTCGGTATCCCAGATAAAAGGAGCTCCTTTCTTTATAAGCTTTGAGAAGGGCCTACACCTTCCCGATAAATTTGAGATAAACCTCCGTATATAAGCAAGCTTGCCTTGAAAAGATCTTTGCTGCGTCAAACTCTTCGGAGGGGGCATCTCCATGATGGCCTTTATCTTTGATGGGTCAACTTCGATCCCTCGATGTAGGACTATGAAGCCTAGGAATTTTCCCGATGACACGCCAAAAGCGCACTTTAAAGGATTCATCTTCAGATCATATTCTCTCAGTCTGGTGAGAACTGTCCTAAGATTTTGAATGTGGTCGGCCTTGGCTTTAGTTTTGATGATCAGATCATCAACATAGCATTCAACGACTTTATGGATTAGGTCATCAAAGATATTGGTCATTGCCCTTTGATATGTAGCACCTGTGTTCTTCAGTCCGAACGGCATCACCTTGTAGCAGTATATTCCGATCGGGGTTCGGAATGCTGCGTGCTTCTCATCCTCAGGCGACATCTTGATCTGATTATACCCAGACGAGCCATCCATAAAGGTGAACAACTCATAATTTGAGGTGTCGCCGACCATCATTTCCATGACCGGTAGTGGAAAGTCGTCTTTAGGACATGCCTTGTTGAGGTCCCTGAAATCGACACAAACTCGGATCTACCCATTTTTCTTCTTCACTGGGACTATGCATGTGATCCAGTCCGCATATTTCTCTTCTCTGATGAAGCCAGCATCGATAAGTTTCTTAGTTTCCTCGATGACCTTTTCTTCTAGTTCCCTTCTCATTCTTCGAGGAGCTTGTTTGACCGGCATAGCATCAGGAGATATAGCCAGTTTATGCACGACCACTTCAGGGGAAAGTCCAGGCATTTCTTTATACGTCCACGCGAAGCAGTCGACGAACTCATGCAACAGGGAGATTATCTGTGCTTTCATTTCCTCTGACAAGAGCGAGCTGATGTAGGTTGGCCTTGGATTATCGGGCGTTCCTAAGTCAATCTCGATTAGCTCGTCAAAGGTTGCTTGTCCGCCATCTTCGAGCTCTTGAGGAGCTTCTTCTTGCTCGGCTATCTCGTTATCATCATTTGATCTTTCGCTGGCTTCACCAACATGGATCATGTAGCACGCTTTGGAATCAGGTTGAATGAAGCCTATGCCCCTTCTATCTAGAATTCGTCCATCGATGAGTGCTCGGACCTGGGGTGGATGCCATAGCCCTTCATAAAACTTTGCTTCAGACTCCGTTTGATATAACCGGCATCCGCACTTTTTAAAGTATTCCCGCACCTCGGGCGCATAGTATCTGGGATTGAGGACGGCTCTTATGCCTCTCTCATATGGAAGGCATGCGACAGACAAATCGTCCGGGTGCACAACGTGGTTTGACCCATAAAACAGGATGCCTTTCTGTCCACTTTTCCTTCCGGGGACGTAGAAAGTTTTCAGCTGGTCCACGGTAGAGACTGACAACGCATTGAGCTCTTTGCACATCTGCTCCGGTACCCTTGTGACGGCTATGGACCCTTCTGTAATTTTGAAAGTCTCTCGTAGTTTCTCTTGTTGCATGGGGGTCCAATCTGCACAGCTATTGCAAGGCGGGTCCTTTTCTTCCGACTCTCCAGTGTCGCTGCCAAGATGAGGGCGGATTTTGCTGCAAGACGGGCCTTCAGCGTCAGATTCGTCCGTATCTCTACCGAAACGAGGGCGAGTTATACGGAAGGACGGACTTCCAGCGTCGGACTCATCTGTGTCGCTACCGAAACGCGGGCGCACTTGGGCGTTTTTGCTTTTGAAAGTGACAGCCGGCGCAGACTTGCTTTTGAGTCTTGGGGCTGCTCTATCCTCAGTCAGTTGTGGCTTAGCATTTTGGTGGTTCATAAAGTACCGAGAATCTTCATATCGGACTTCATGCACACCGAACGGCTGGATGTCTCCGTCAATGTGTTTTTCTTCGCCATTTTTAGTATACTTCATGCATTGATGGAGAGTTGATGGGACGATGCCGTAATCGTGGAGCCACGGCCGTCCTAAGAGAATCTTATAAGACGTGTCATCGTCGATCATGTATATCTTAGCTTCAGTTTGCAGATCCCCGAATTTGATTGGCAAAGCTATAGACCCCAGAACTTGCTGGCAGTTTTGATTGAAGCCTTGAATGACAATCCTTTCCCTTGACAGGTGTCGGACGTCCATTGACAAACTCTTCACTGTCCGCAAGTTCATGATGTTCACTGAGGACCCCGGATCAATCAATATGCGATTAATCCGATCCCCATCGCTGTACCCGGTTACGTAAAGCGGCCGATTATGCTCAGTCATTCCCAATAGCAAGTCTTCATCCTTAAACGTGACTGCGGCGACTTGCAAAGTGTACTGAGCTTCTTTCATATTAATTTCTGCAAAGCGAGCCTGATACCGCTCAGGGTTTTGTAGAGCATGAATGAGAACATCTCTAAGCTCTTGAGATAGAACCAAGGCATCGTAGATGCTATGGAGAGACGGAAGCTTTCGGAGGTGAGCCAAAACATTATAGTCTACTAGGGAAGGACTTGAGTTTTCATCAGCCGGTTCTCTGCCATCTTCATCATTAGCCACCCGTTTTTCCTTACCTTTTGGGGCATTGCCCTGATTTGGCGGTAGAGCCCTGCCGCTTCTGAGCTGGATTTGATTAGCCTTTGCGGCGAGCTTTTCGTCCTCTTCAGGAAAACAGAGCTCCTCCTCAGAGTCGCTGCCAAGATGGATGGCGTAGCAGGTCACTACTGTGATCTCTTCATTGGGGTTTTCTTCTAACTCCTCCAGAATTTCAGCCGCTTGTACAGGAAAGAACTCCTTCAATTGAATCAGAGTTCTTTCTTGCTGTTCATATTCTTCGAGGGAATCGATATATTTTTGAATGGTCGATCTCCTTACAGACTCTTTTTCGCTCCAAGCTGCACTTTTCTTCTTCTTGAGATTTTTGGATTTTGAGCCTGATGGAGCCGAATTGGCAACTGGTATGGTAGGCTTCTTCTGCCCTTCCCATTCTGTTCTGGGCTCTGTCTGAAGTAGCTTTATCATCTTCTTCGTCTTATTAGATATGTGCGTACTCCACGAAGGCTGCGGCGAGTCAGTTTCGTTTTTCAGGGCAGCGGGTTCAGCTGTCTGCTCCCAGAAGGCTTCAACTTCTGTCTGTATAAAGTTGGTGGTTGCAACTTGATTGTTCACCATCACGCTTTTGGACAGCTCCATCTCTCCAGCCTTGTACTGCTTCTCGACCAAGTCCTTGAAGATATAGCAATCCTCGATCGCATGGCTCACTACTCGGTGGTACGGGCAATACAGGAGATTGTCGGTCATTTTTGATTCTTGGGGTCTTTTCGACTCCGGCAATTGTAAGTCGTTGTTCAAGGCGTCTTTAAATATCTTGCGGACCTTGTCCCTTCTGAAAGAGTAAACCTTGTTCTTCTTCTCCTCTAGGGAAGGCCCATCTCCTCCCAGCAATGGCTTTCGAGACCGGTTGGTTTTGGATTCGCCCGCCCTTCGCTTTTCTTCATTGTCAAACGCATTGAAGACATTGGTACTGCTGGAACTCCCGCTTCTACGGTTGTCGTCCCGCTTGCTTTTCCATGTTTTGTCTCTCTGAGAGTCCAGGGTAGACTCTCGCTTCGAGCGTTCCAGCATTTGGACTTTCTCGGTTAGCTCTTGAAACGTCTTGAGACCTGCTGTACACAAGAATGGGACCATCCAATTGCTGAGGTTCCCAATGAGAAGGCTGACGGACTGGTCCTGCTCCAGCGGCGGTTCGCACTTGACCGTAAGATTACGCCATCAGGCGATAAAATCGGTGTTGCTTTCATTCTTCCCCGGCTTGGTCCTCATAAGGTCGGCAATGGAGATTTTATCACTGACACTCATGAACCTTTGTCGAAACAGAGACTCCATTTGGGCAAAGGTAATGACAGACCCATCTGGTATACTTGCGTACCAGTCAAAAGCGACACCGGTCAGGCTGTTGACAAACTGACGAAGAAGGAGCGCGTCATTGCCCCCTGTATTTCCGCACGATGCTTTGAAGTGGGCGACGTGCTGATTTGCATTCCCCGTTCCGTCAAATCATCCGAACTTAGGAATGACGTAGCCGCTCGGGAACTCGATCAGATCATACTGTTCGGGATATGGTCGCCCACTACTGCCAATTTCTTTCTGAGCTTCAGCTTCAGCCACCAATGTTTTAAATTTGCTGGTGACCAAATCCATTATCTGATCTTGCGTTAGCGGGATAGTGCTATCTGGGGCCAAGGCGTCCCCAGAAGCGGAATGTGTCCGGCTTTCGTGCGGCTCGACCAGTCTTGGACCCAAAGGAATAGGCATTGGCTGCTTCGGATTGTCATCACCCGGCTGATGAGTAGCGACTTGTGCTTGATTGGGAGGCGCTTGAGCAATTTGAGCCGTAAGCTGCATCACAACATTTGTTAGGTCGTCAATTTTCGAATAGAGCTTGGCCATCTCTTTATCTTTGCTCTTGAGCTGTTTTCGAAGCTTTTGAAGCAGCTCTTACTCCGCGGTCCTGGGGCAGAAAGTCAGCTCTTCCTCTCTGTCCGAGCTTGACTCTGCATGGACCAAGGGGTCTTTCTGCCTATCATCCTCATCGAGAGGGTTTTCTTCATCCAACGGAGGCGGCTGTTCTTGGGCAGCGGCAACCACATTCAAGCCAGATTGGGCTTGGGATGTGGTGGCCTCATCCTTATTTTTGCTGCGAAGGTTGTCGCTGGGGCGCCCGCCCGCCATATAGACCGTATGGATAATATATCCAGCTGGCCTGACCAGGTTCTTGAATGGTGTTGGCGCTTCTTTTCTGGGTTTGCCCCGCCACTTTCGTGCGGCATAGAGCGCCTGATAGACTCTTGAAGAGAAAGTGTCATGCTTTTTCTGTTGGGGCCAGGACACGTCTCTTTGTAGCGACGTTCGGACCGTTGTCTTCTTGATTCTGGCGGTCACGGCATTTTTCTGAACCCACCTCAGAGGTTCGAAGGAATTGCTAATTTTTACGGCCTATTCAGCCGTCGTCGCGGGGTGACCCTGCTCTTAGAACCTCACAAGATTCCACCTGTCCAGAGTCCTGGCCCTCTTGTTGGCTCGATACCTGAGCCGCTTCTGCCTTAACTTCTCTGTTTTAAGCACTTGGCAGACTTCGACCTTTCGGGAAGACGCTGTAGACCGATTGATAGAAAGGCCAGAGGAAACGCCCGATCGTGCATTTGATGGAATCATCGCCTGAGCTCGTCCGCAACGTTTGATGTTGCCCTTTGTACCGGAAGCCTTGTCCCTAGCTGGAGCACCAAAGAGTCATTCAGGCGCTATCTTAAGTTTCTGTTGTGGCGCCTTAGCGATCACAACATTTGGCCTCCTACCCCTTAAGACCGGCTTGGCCACCTGTTTTGCCAGGATTTCTGCCAGATGAGTGCTTACGGCAGGGTAGATGATGACGAAGCCAAACTGGCGGGGCAGTTCCTCCCACTGTCGACTGAGGCTTGCGGGGAGAACCACACGAGTATTGACCTTGACCATGTACGGGATCGGGGTCACGTTGGAAGCTGAATTCGTCTTGGGAGACATTGTCGTCAAAAGTTGATTGCTGCACGGAAAGAAAACATCATTTCAGTATAGGCAATCGATATGTATATTGATTGAGTTCATATGAACGTTTGACCCGAAATATGGGAGGAGAGATTGTCCCACCGGGCGTGCCAGAATCTGTAGGGTGTTTTTCATCACCCCATTGAGATGGGAATACGCGCGCGCTTGTCAGGCGTACTACAGATTCCCTCTGCCTAGGGTAGGCTGGAGTTTATTGATTGTGGGGATCCGAATCTCCGGCAGCCGCGGACTAAGCTGCCGTTAATTACCCCTCGCCTTTGGAGCGAGAGAACCTCCGATTGACGGGTTAAACTGGTCATGCGAACACAATGTGCAGTGTACATGTGTTTTGTTTTGGAGGGGGGCTTGGATATATCGGGAGCCACGCAGAGTTTTTACGGGGGACAGTATTGTAGAGTGTGTGTATCTGTACATATATATACATGTATACATACATAAAAAAAAAGGAAAAAGCGCCCAAAGGACGCGTGGGGTCAGCGCCTTGAGCGCTGTGTGCTTAGGTGCTGTGCGCTAAGGCGCTAGCGCGCCACGTGTCGGCACGTGGGCGCTTTACGCTTGAGCGCTGGGCGCTAAAGCGCAGACGCGCCACGTGTCGGCACGTGGGCGCTTGGCACTTGAGCGCAGGGTGCTGGAGAGCAGGCGCGCCACATGTCGGCATGTGGGCGCTTTGCGCTTGAGCGCAGGGCACTGGAGCGCTAGGCGCTCGAGCGCTAGCGCGCCACGTGTCGGCACTTGGGCGCTTTGCGCTTGAGCGCTAAGCGCTCAAGCGCTAGCGCGCCACGTGTCGGCACGTGGGCGCTTGGCGCTTGAGCGCTAAGCGCTCGAGCGCTAGCGCGCCACGTGTCGGCACGTGGGCGCTTGGTGCTGGAGCGCTGGGCACTGGAGCGCTTGGGCGCCTGCGATAAAAAGAGGCTTTGACCCCCAGAAATTCTCGAAAGAGAAATCAGAGTGGAGTTAAACTCCTAAGATGTTTTGGGGTTGATGAAAGGGGTTCTTCTGCTTTCTCCTCTGGTTGCTGGATCTTGAAGATCAAGAGATATGAGATTTTAAAAATCTCTTCTTTTTGAGATCTAATGGAAGATCTGAATTCCCCTTTATGGGTTTTGTGGTGAAAAACTATTTAGTTTTATAAAATGAAGAGTAAAACTCTTGATTTAATTCAAAAGAAAGAAGAAGGTTTTGGAACATTGAAGAAGGAGAAAAGATCTCAGATCTAAAATTTTTTAGAGAGAGAAAAAAGTTATGAGATATTTTCATTATCCTTGCCTTTATAGGATGTACACTTTACACATAGCCCCTTGGGCTTCACAAAATGGCATTTTGCCTATCTCGTGGCTCATGTGCCATTTCTTTTTGCACATAAGCCATGGGCTTTACAAAAATTTGGCTTTATGCCCATTTTTCTTACATTTATCCATAAAATAAAATAAAAGAAATACAACAAAATTATTTATTACAAAATTTTTATCTTGGCATGGGGGGAGGCCGGCCACTTCATGTTCGGACTCAACCCGGGCATAGGCCCATCTGGGCTTGGGCCCACTTGGCTTGGGGTTGACTTTGATTTTGACTTGATTAACCGGGGTGTAAATTTTTACCCCAACAAAAACTACCGATAACACTTATCAGTATATCTCCGAATCAGCCCTGGTCAGGGACTTCCTATTATAGTCGATCGAGCACAGCTCAACATCAACCCCTCCTATCGCTCATTGCCTCCATGTGATTCGGGACTGTACCTAAAAGCCACCGTTTTGCACGTTCTCTTGAACGTGGTAAGATGGAAATCAAAGCACAGTGGGAATCACACAAGACTCTATGACGATCTCGGGTCTACAGACTAACCTGTACCAGTGTCACCAGAGAACTGCCATCTGACATGAGGTATAATACCATTTGGGAGTTCTCGGTGAGTACGTCCAGTGTACCCAGTCTCCACTGAGCACCCGTATACTATCTCTGATGTGAAACACCAATGAATATGGGATCATCACACGCCCATCTATATGGGTCTAGAAGCTATACGCTAGTCTACTCTGGCATATCGATGCCCTGTCTCGATACACCCAGGACTAGAAACATTTAAAGGATGTACTTACTGACTACCATGTCCCCACTAGTATGATCTGCATCATAATCCTGGTCGTCAAGTACTCATCCTAAGGGCTTTATCAACATGTAATAGAGAGACAATAAGTGTACATGTTAAGATAAAGATCAACCAGATAGCATACTATCATGTCGAGCAAGAAAGTCCTCCCTATATATGTCCAAGCATCCACTACAATATACATCATATGTACAGTAATGGCCTCTAGGGCATACATATAACTAACAATCTCCCACTTGCACTAGGGCCATCTGTTGTAGTATCCAATACCCAACAATCAGCAGTGGTTGTAGTATCTCTTACACAACCATCCCATAAAAAGCCTTTTTCGGGAAAAGGCCTTTGTGAGTGGATCCGCCGTGTTGTCCTCTGTGTCTACTCTCCTAACCTCAATCTCCCTGGAGATCAACCATCTCCATGATCTGGTGATACTGTCTTAGAATATGTCTGGATCGCTGATGGGACGGGGGTTCCTAGGCCAAAGCCACAACTCTATTGTCACACAATGGTAGGAACAAAGTTCATCTCATGAACTTATATACACCCAGATTCCCTCTTTCGTAGTATCGTTGGTAGCTATGTATCCAACCTTTATCGTCTAGTTTGCCACGGTATCTAGCTTGGAACTCTTTCAACATACCATCCCTCTACTGAGGGTAAAGACAATCCCTGTGACTGACATTCAGTCGACCTTACCATCCTGGAAACTATCCAGTGATTCTCCACAGGATCGATTGATACCATCTCACTACACCTAGTGAGAATCCTAACATCCACTTAAATCTATCTCATAGATCCAAAACCCAGGATTTAGGAGGTATCACCTTGATCCTGTATGGAGAATCCTTGTGATAAGAGGAGATTGATCGAGTGTAGCATAGGAAACACCTTTCCTATCAAGAGTATATCATCTACGTACAATACGAGGAAGACCACAATACTCTCTACTACCCTTTTGTACATAAAAGGTGCATCTACCATTTTGAAGAAGTCAAACACTTTGACTACCACATCAAAACAGATATTCTAACTCCGCTATGCCTGCTTTAACATGTAAAGCAACTTGCACACGTTTCCGCTGCTCCCACTGTCTATGAAGCCCTCTAGCTGTGTACTTATAGACGCTCTCTTCTAAATCACTATCTAGAAAAGCAATCATGACACCCAACCGCCAGATATCGTAGTCATGGTATGTAGCAATGGCAGGTAGGATCCGGATGGACCTAAGCATAGCTTCTGGAGGAAAAGGTTTCATCATAAACTACACCTGATCAATGACGAGAACCTTTTGCAACAAGTCTAGCTTTGAAAGTCTCAAATTTTCCATGTACACCAAGTAATCTTCTCAAAATATACTTGCTCCTGATGGGGATTTAACCCTTCAGATATAGCAACCAAAGTCCATACTTTGTTGGTGTATATGGATTCCATCTCAGATCACTTAGCACCCAGCCATTCTTACAGAGTCCCCACTCTTAATGGCAGGCTCGAAACTAGTTGGGTCATCATTGTTGGAGATAGTGCCCTCAAAGTCAATTATTGGATCGCAGGTACGTGATTGCAATGATTGAGGCAGGACCTATACCGATATGACAGTCTTGCTCGAGATGATAGTATGCTATCTGGTTTGTTTTTATCATCGTATACATGCTTTAGTTCACTATTGCATGATGATAGAGCCCATAGGATTCTTCCTTGACTACCAGTAGTATGATGGCGATCATATACGTGGGAGCTGGGGTCTGTAAGCACATCCTTAAAGTGTCCCTAGTCGTGAGAGTTTAGAGACAGGTCATCGATACTCCAGAGTAGACTAGTGTATACAGTCGAGACCCCGACGAAGGGCAGTGGCCGGTCTCACAAGCCACTGGTGTCAGTTAGATCACCTAAGATGTATACAGGTGCTCATTAGGATATGAGTACACCGGACAGGACTCGCCGGGAACATGCTAGTTGGTATTATACATATCGTCAGATAGCAGTTCCCTGGTGACATGTGTACAGGTTAGTTCATCGACCTGAGCTCGTCATTTATCTCGTGTGAGTTCCCACTATGCTTAGATTACTACCCTACCACGCTCAAAGGAGTTGTGCAAACAGGTTTTAGTTGGGTACAGTCCCGAGCCACATTGGAGGCAAGTGAACGGATCGGCAAGGGATTCGTCTCTCCCGGTATTGGGGGTGAGATCACGCTGTGTCTAGGAGAGCCATTACACAAAGCCCTCGGCCGAGGCAGGAGATTTACTGGTAGGTACTCCAGTAGTATCTCAGGGTGTTCTAGACCACTCTCTGACATGACTTATACCGCTATTGGGGGTCTGACGTTACCAGCCCCCTAGGCCCGATATGCGATACTCATAGACGAACGGACCGGACTGTATGTATATTGTCACTGTTAGGCTCAGTAGGGTTTATGGATGAGTTCGCTCGTCGGCTTCCCTTTAAATCAATACATAGGCAACCGTTACGTACAGCCACTGCCTTTGACGTGCTAGTGGTTATACCCAGTGCCAGTGTGTTGATGAGTCATTAGAGTCCCCCACAGACACTTTCCCAAGTTCGGGCAAAACGTTGTAGAGGCCGTATGGTTTTATGGCAAGGTTCGAAAAATGCATGTGCGTTTTCGCACGTGTCATTTTTCGGGCAGATAATACTGGTCGGCTTTGGTTTAAGCCGGATCCGAGTATTATGCTGTGTAGATATAATATCTTTGTCTCAGTTGCATTTATATTCGGTCGTAATACAAATGCGGGTATGTTTATACTGATACGGGGCTATCCTGAAATTCGTTTCAGGATCACTTTTGGAAGTTGCCAGTTTCCAGTTTTCTATCAGCCATATTTGACATTCGGTTAAATGCGGATTTATCTTTTCTTATTGAGGGTGGGTCATGAGGTGAGTCGTATTTCTAGAAGGTTCTAAAATGATGACTAGGATGGTGAGGTGGATTAGTGCATTAATGGTCATTTAATGTTTTAGATGACAAGGTTAGTGAATCATCACTCTCATTAATGTGTTCATACTAGGTGTTTAATGACTCATTCTTATATTATTGCTTAGGGTCACCTCCTCCCTCTCCTACACTCACCCCCTCCACCATTATATATGGCCGGCCCCCTCTTGGTGATGGGAAAAATGGTTGCTTGAGAGAAAAAGATGAGAGTTTAAGTGTATGGAAATTTGATAGATACTCATTTCATATTTCCACCCGATCCAAAAGGCAACTTCATTAACCGTTCGTCCATAGCCTTGGACGTAATGAGACAAAGTGTTCTACTCATTCTCTACTTCATCTTGGTCATCTCTTTTAGCAAACTTGACGACCAAGTTGCCTCGGTTCAGAGGCAAGAGCCCGTTTAAAGATCCGTCGACGTGGTGCCACCTGGACGACAAGACTGGAGATCGAGAAGATCGGAGCAGCCGCAACAAGCGTGGGATGATGGTTGAAGACCGAAGGACTCGGATCGTTCGGTATAACTCTTCTACCCACTTTGTAGTTTGTTAGTTTAGCTTTAATGGAAGATCTGGGTTACGGTACACAATAGCGCCAGTTTATAAAAAGTTTTTGTTCCGCATTTGGCGTCTGTTAGATGGCCGGGGCGCTACCATGGACTTACATTGGTATCAGGGCCTCACCATTAAGCTTTACTAAGTTGTGATAACGCGTTTAAAAGATCGATCGAACGAAATTTCCGAAATCACAATTTTTAGCACATAAGTTTCTGTCGATTTTTTAACGGGCCTAAAAATAATTTTGCATATCACAGAAAAGCGTGCAGGGTTTTTTAAGCATACTGGAAAAAGTTGGGCACGTGATCCCAAAAGACCACCGCGGATCCGCGGTCAAACCTAGGGTTTGACCGCGGAACCGCGGCGCTTTAGTGGGAACAGTGCACCAACTTTTTCCAGAGAGCTTTTTTTTTGGAAATTGTGGGTTTTGGAATATTTCTTTTAGGCCCAGATTTTATTACTGTACAGCAGATGTACGTGGGGCCCACTTCGGGAAATTTTGTCCATCGATATTTTAAACTTGTTAGTATGCAGTACTTAATTTATATCTCCGACCGGGAATGTCATTCGAGCGGTAAACCGCATCAAATTGCTATAGTTCTTTTATACGGGTTTGCGAACGTGACATTCGCGTTGATGTTCTGTGTTGTGCTGTGATGTTGCGGATATGTCGTGGTGGATAGCAGGGTGCAATGATAGTGCAGTTTAGATTTATTTGTACATTTGATATTACGGGGCGAGCGTCCAACATGTGTACTGCCGTCACTACCTGTTTGTATAATATTCTTCTGGGGCACGACCGGGTTGAGATCGATGTACCCGTTGTACATATTTTTATTTCTGTACTAGGTTTATCCCACGAAGGAGTGCACAGATAGCCGGGTTCTGGAGGGCAACGGGTCCGTATCTCATGGCTTTTGAGAGGCAAAGGGACCTCACTCTAGAATTGGCAGACTATTCGCCGCACTCGTAGGGGGTACAGGTAGACCCAAGGAGGGGTGCTCAATTTACCGGATTCCATGAAGTGTCGGGTGTTCCATTCACTATGCTGTGGGGGACTACCTCGCTTCAGGTTTTGGCGGGTAACTTGCCGCACCCGTAGGGGTCTAGGTTTCATTGCACAGGCTATCCACACGACCAGGGGAACGTTGGGTTTCAGTAGCGGCTCTGTGAAACCCGGGAATCCCAGATTATCTGTATTGTTCTGTGATGCTTATTATTTTTCTGTAATGTTGCATATTATCACGCCTGGAGCGATTATTGTATATTGGTATATATACTATTAGATGTTGTATATGTTTTACTCCCGCGCTAGTCCAGCCCCCGCTCTGTCGTTAGTTAAGTAACCTAACGGGTGATGACGGGACCCAGTGGCGAATGCGGATGGCATATACGTACATTACATTTTTGTTCTTTTCTAGTGTGATTGATTAATAGGAATGCGTTGATTCTTATTAATGCAAGATAAAACAAACCTATATTTGATGTTGTTGGAACCAATTTAAAAAGTGTTATTACAAAGATATTTCCTTTTGTTTTGCATAGCGATATTCAGTTAGAATATCCTGCACCTCATTCGACGAGGCAAGGGCAGATATCCCTTCACCGGGAGTGACCCCTTGGGCATAAGTTTACGTCAGGGTAATAACTTTAATATAGTCGATTACAAGTTGCTTTGCATCGCGATATTCAGTTGGAATATCCTGCACCTCATTCCACGAGGAAAGAGCCGAGATCTCTTCACCGGGAGTGACCTCTTTAGCAAAGGTTTTTCGTCACTATATTTTTATAAAAAGCTATCAGGTTCCTTCAACGAGATCAAGCTCATTACGTTAAAGGTTTTTTCGCCAAAAACCAGCCATAGCCCTCCGTCATTTCTTATGGGTGGTCAGTAGTATTCAAGCTATGTTTGTTGATTAAAGTCAAGGCATAGTGTTTGGTAGTTGCTGGGTATTCGTATGTTGCATAGATAAATGTGTTGGTTTGGGACAGTCGTATTACCTTGTTGACTAAAGTCAAGGTTATGTACGGGTGGGTTCAAATCAACCTGGACAATGACGGGTAGAACTTGACATGTGACTTATGATTTGTTGACTAAAGTCAAGGTCATAAGAGCATGAGGCAAAAATCACATCGGGAGTTTCAAACATAAAGCAAACTTGCCAGGCATGCGCATACCTTCTGGAGTGTGATAACTTGGGTGGCTTCCATCAAGTTATCATGCGATGATAGTTGGATCCTGATTCTCACTGATGAGTTGGTTTACTTTTCGGGTGATCCCGACTAATTCTTCTTTCAGGTTTGGAGGAGAATTTGAGATTACAGTGGGAGGTTTCCTGATTAGATAAAGTGATAACCATTCTGATCTAGGTTAGAGTGTACGCAGAGTGTTTCTTTTCTCTCTCTCTCTTTGGCAGCGACCTTTGACCGACCCTAGACTATGACTCAGTGACCAAGTTGACCGAACCTTCTTTCAATACTGGCTTTTGGATTGTCTATAGTTGCATAAGTCATTGCCGCTCCTTCTTTTACCCTTTGCATTTCTCAGAACACCCCGTATTACTACGGACATCCACTTCCATTGGATAGATCCATCATATGGTTATATACGAACTCGAAGGGACTTCTTCGAGGATGGATCCAGGTTCAGGAGAAATAGAATTAGTTTATTCAGTTGTCTTTTATTATCACCTTCTCTCAGGTTGCGAGAGCTCCTTGGTTTAGGAGAGTACACCTATTACGCTTATTGGATAGTCTTATTCCAAACCATAGGCTGGTGCCGAAAGGTAGGGAATGAAGAAAACCAGTTAGCCTAAGTAAGGTGTGCAGAAGGTAATAACTAAAGACAAAATAAAGGGATTAGAAAGAGGGCAAAATAAATTGCGACTGTTATCATTCACGACCAAACCGCGTACTTCATCGCTACTCATATTTCACCTTTAATGGAATAAGGTATTATTCAGTTGTCTTTTATCATCGTCTTCTCTCAAGATACGAGTACTCCTAGGTTGAGGAGGGTACACCTATTATGCTTACTGGATAGTCTTCTTCCAAACCATAGGCTGGTGCCGAACGGTAGGGAAGGAAGAAAACCACTTAGCCTAAAGGGGTGTACAGAAGGAAATGAATAAAGACAAATAAAGGGATTTGGAGAGGTGGCAAAGAGATATACGGTTATAGTCATGAATTGGATTATGGAAGAGGCATTACTAAGAATACCAGGATACCCCTAAGAAACATTTTAATGTTTCAGTGCATTATTAAAGGAAAACTGATTTCCCGATTAGATACTTACTCTAGGGTATGTATTTACCAAGTTTCATTCTCATATCTGTATGGTTTTACAGATGATGAGTGTGAGTAAGTTATTGGGAATTAGGTGATCATCCTCATTATATCGGAATTCGTTGTAATTGGTGATATTTGAGGAAATCGGCTGGGTACAGTTTTCAACCTACGACGCACAACGTTTTGAGTTATTCAACTCAGCGGACTTATACAGAGTATTGTATGTTGTCCAGTGTCCGTCAGGATAAAGGTGTAGGTCCTCGTACTATATTCTGTTTACTTGTGACTTCTCTAGTTTTTAGACAAGTGTTTCGTAGAAATACAATGTCTAAGTTTTGAGAAGTTGTGGGTATAAGAATAAAGTAGAGAACCAGGTATCGCAAGTATCGGGATTCTTCAAAGAGATCGAAGATGTAGATTCTTATGATTGGTATTCAAATGATAGTAATGGTTTTGAGAAACTTCTTTCTCTTTCAGGTTACTCATAATTGGATGGATTCCTAAGTTGAGTAATGCTGAGTAGCCTCTCTCCATTAAGTTAATATGTACTGGAGATAGCTGCATATTTTGAATCTGGTTCAAATTAAATTAGTGCCTCTATTTCTATATTGTATATAGAATGGTTCATATCTTAACGATGTTAAGGTAAGGGGAGTTGTCCAGCTTATGCTTAAAACCAGACACTGGATAACTCAAGGCACGTTTCTGTAATGGATGTTTGTGGGTTGATCCTGGCTTTGACGAGGGTTGACTTTTCTACCATCTGGAAGATCGATAGTGATATTGTTTTTGACTCGCCACAGTTTTAGTAAAATGGATATTTTTTCAAAAAACAGTAATGGGAGTATGGTAGAACTGGAAGTAATTCCAGAACCGCAAACGATTACGGAAAATTTAATAGGACCTATATATTCAATCAGGTTTGACATTCCAATAGCCACTCTGCAGATATGATGGGTAACCTCAGACACCCGAGAGGTACTCCGGTAGCCACAAGGACGGTGATAGGGAGGTTCTTGTTTACCCAGACTTGACACTACGGTTGTTCCAGGCTATGAGACCCGGCAGGAGAATAAGTATAGCGTCGTTCTAAACTAGCTTTAGAAGTGTACGTATATATTATTCTGCCAGAGGGTTATCGTAGTCAGTGGGAGCAGCGGAAGCATAGTGGGCAAGTAGCTTATGTCTATTTATAGACTTCAGCAGTTATAGCGGAGATAGGTCATCTAATTTTGATGAGACAGTCATGGCTTTGATTTCATCAGAATAGGGGATGGATCTGTTAAGAAGGTAGTAGGGTGTGATGTCCTGGTATTTGGATGACATACAGAGAGTAGGAAGTAAAATTCCTGTACTACAATCGGTTGTACTTTGGTCGTCACACAGTTGTTTCTCCACAAAGGATATGGATATAATATCTGACATTCTGGTTACTAGATCTATGGTTTTAGATCTAGTATTGGTTAGTTTCCCAATCAGGGTACTTTGACAGTATTCTAATAGTATTTTAGAATAGATGACTCCTTGCATGGTGGTGAACCTGCAGGTGATGGAGTCACCCTCTCTAAAGGTGTCTTAGAGACTAAAGGAGAGAGGGAAGTGCATGATTGGCAGATCATTTGCTCAGGCAATTGAGTCAATCGTGAGATGTCAAGTACCACACCAGATGTTGTATTTGCACTAGTTGCGATAAGTTTATATTAATCCAATCCTGAAGAAACATAAGGAAGCAGTTTTAGAACATAAGTGCATGTTCTACGGATTTGATGACGGCAGCCTCCTTCGGGAGACGGTTATCGTTCCAGGCTTCCAAGGTGACATGGATGACAGAGTGATTGTCAGAATTGTAGTTTTCCCTCTGACGAGGGACAGTATTATGGACAGGTGGTCCAAGAGGATACTGTGGGAGGCATGGTGCTGGATACTGATTAGGTTCAGTTATCAATACAGTCTAAGAAGTTTGGATTTGGAGTTCATTTATGAACTAGGTCCCATCAGATATTCAGACATACTCTAAAACAGGTATTACTAGACTCGGGAGATGGCTTTCTCCGCGAATTTGAGATTTAGAGAGAGATAGAAAGAAACATCAGGGCGGATCCACTCACTGAGGCTATTTCTCGAACATAAGAGTTTTACAAACTAGCTTTGTGAAACTGATTAGTAGAGGAGTTGGATGTTCGGTATCACACGGGCTGTGAGTATGCGACATCGCAATAATTAGCCTTAAGTGCAAGTGGGAGATTGTTGAAGATAGTGCCCTCAAAGTCAATTATTGGATCGCAGGTACGTGATTGCCATGATTGAGGCAGGACCTATACCGATATGACAGTCTTGCTCGAGATGATAGTATGCTATCTGGTTTGTCTTTATCATCGTATACATGCTTTAGTTCACTATTGCATGATGATAGAGCCTATAGGATTCTTACTTGACTACCAGCAGTATGATGGCGATCATATACGTGGGAGCTGGGGTCTGTAAGCACATCCTTAAAGTGTCCCTAGTCGTGGGAGTTTTGAGACAGGGCATCGATACTCCAGAGTAGACTAGTGTATACAGTCGAGACCCCGACGAGGGGCGGTGGCCTGTCTCACAAGCCACTGGTGTCGGTTAGATCACCTAAGATGTATACAGGTGCTCATTAGGATATGAGTACACCGGACAGGACTTGCCGGGAACATGCTAGTTGGTATTATACATATCGTCGGATAGCAGTTCCCTGGTGACATGTGTACAGGTTAGTTCATCGACCTGAGCTCGTCATTTGTCTCGTGTGAGTTCCCACTGTGCTTAGATTACTACCCTACCACGCTCAAAGGAGTTGGGCAAACAGGTTTTAGTTGGGTACAATCCCGAGCCACATTGGAGGCAAGTGAGCGGATCGGCAGGGGATTCGTCTCTCCCGGTATTGGGGGTGAGATCGCGCTGTGTCTAGAAGAGCCATTACACAAAGCCCTCGGCCGAGGCAGGAGATTTACTGGTAGGTACTCCAGTAGTATCTCTGGGTGTTCTGGGCCACTCTCTGACACGACTTATACCGCTACTGGGGGTCTGACGTTACCAGCCCCCTAGGCCCGATATGCGATACTTATAGACGAACGGACCGGACTGTATGTATATTGTCACTGTTAGGCTCAGTAGGGTTTATGGATGAGTTCGCTCGTCGGCTTCCCTTCCAATCAATACTTAGGAAACTGTTACGTACAGCCAGTACCTCTGACGTGCTAGTGGTTATAGCTAGTGCCAGTGTGTTGATGAGTCATTAGAATCCCCTACAGACACTTTCCCAAGTTCGGGCGAAACGTTGTAGAGGCCATATGGTTTTATGGCAAGGTTCGGAAAATGCACGTGCGTTTTCGCACGTGTCATTTTTCGGGCAGATAATACTGGTCGGCTTTGGTTTAAGCCGGATCCGAATATTATGCTGTGTAGATATAATATCTTTGTCTCAGTTGCATTTGTATTCGGTCGTAATACAAATGCGGGTATGTTTATACTGATACGGGGTTATCCTGAAATTCGTTTCAGGATCACTTTTGGAAGTTGCCAGTTTCCAGTTTTCTATCAGCCATATTTGATATTCGGTTAAATGTGGATTTATCTTTTCTTCTTGAGGGTGAGTCATGAGGTGAGTCGTGTTTCTAGAAGGTTCTAGAAGGTCGACTAGGATGGTGAGGTGGATTAGTGCATTAATGGTCATTTAATGCTTTAGATGACAAGGTTAGTGAATCATCACTCTCATTAATGTGTTCATACTAGGTGTTTAATGACTCATTCTTGCATTATTGCTTAGGGTCACCTCCCCCCTCTCCTACACTCACCCCCTCCACCATTATATATGGCCGGCCCCCTCTTGGTGATGGGAAAAATGGTTGCTTGAGAGAAAAAGATGAGAGTTTGAGTGTATGGAAATTTGATAGATACTCATTTCATATTTCCACCCGATCCAAAAGGCAACTTCATTAACCATTCATCCATAGCCTTGGACGTAACGAGACAAAGTGTTCTACTCATTCTCTATTTCATCTTGGTCGTCTCTTTTAGCAAACTATACGACCGAGATGCCTCGGTTCAGAGGCGGGAGCCCGTTTAAAGATCCGTCGACGTGGTGCCACCTGGACGACAAGACTGGAGATCGAGAAGATCGGAGCAGCCGCAACAAGCGTGGGATGATGGTTGAAGACCGAAGGACTCGGATCGTTCGGTATAACTCTTCTACCCACTTTGTAGTATTATTAGTTTAGCTTTAATGGCAAATCCGGGTTACGGTACACGATAGCGCCAGTTTATAAAAAGTTTTTGTTCCGCGTTTGGCGTCTGTTAGACGGCCGGGGCACTACCGTAGACTTACAGTCATCTCATGATGCAATCCTTGCTTCCACTGTCATAGAGAAAATCGAAGTATCTCTCAGGTGGGTGAGGAACCCTACCAGATCGGCGGAGAAGCTGAGGTACGTCGGGAGCTATTGAATCCTCCGGTTCTACCAAATCATCAGCTGTGGTTTGTATAGCTGGAACTCCTTCCAGTTCTACCTCATGACCACAAATTTCTTTCCAAAATAAATTCCTTTTCTAAAAAGGTGGCATGCTGAGAACTTAAAACATCTTTTGTTCTTCGGTGTGGTAGAAGATATACCTTGTGAATGCTTGGGATATCCAACAAACTTCCCCAGAACTGACCTTGCCTCGAGCTTGTTCGGATTTTGCTTTTGACATAGGCCAGACAACCCCAAATCTTAAGTTACTTAAGAGATGTGATCTTCCCATACTATATTGCATATGGAGTGGTAGGCACCTGATTTAGTTGGAACCCAATTCAAAAGGTATGCAGCTTCTCAAGTGCATAACTCCCAAAAGAAAATAGGCAACTTAGTAGTACTCAACATAAAGCGCACCATATCTAATTGGGTGCTATTGCTCCGTCCCGATACACCATTGTGTTGTGGTATATTCGGAGGAGTAATACTGAGAGAGAATCTCATTCTCCTTTAGAATAGTCCAGGATCTCCGTGCTTAAGTATTCTCCTCCCTAATCTTATCATAGGAATAATACTTATACACTTTTTGGTTCTCTACTTCTGACTTATATTCATTAAATTTCTTAAAAGTTTCAGACTTGTGTTTCAACAGGAACATATGTCCGAATCTTAAGAGATCATCAGTGAATGTAATGAAGTACAAAAAACCGGTCCTGGCATGTGTAGACAGGGGACTTACATACATCATCATGTATCAATCCCAAGAGTTCATTAACTCTTTCTCTGTTTCTAGTAAACGGAGCTATGGTCATTTTATCTTTGTGACGTGACTGGAAAGTTTCACAAGATGTAAATTCAAACTGATTTAAATATGCATCTAACTGTAACTTAGCTAGTTGTGTCGCATTGATATGACCTAGTCTACAATGCCTTAAGAAAGATTCGTTCATTTTTGAACTCTTCCTCTTTTATGTGTTCTATACGTTAAGAACTGTAGTTTGATTTAGAACGTATATGCCACTAGATAACGTGCCTGAACCGATCAACACTTGATATAGGAAAATGTTCAAAATATTATCCAACAATACAAAATTATATCCTTCTGTACATAATAAAGAGACTGATATGATGTTGTATATCAGGTTCAGTATCTAATAATATTTGTTCAGAATCAATGTATTTGGTAATACAGGGTGATAACTGCCTACAAGCTTGGCTGCAACAATTGCACCGTTTCCAACTCTTGAAACTTATCACCCATTCCCAGTTCTCTACCTATCTATAGCCCATGTAACAGATTACATATATGGGATCCTGATCCGGTATCTCATACACAGGACGTAGAGGATACTGAGAAACAGTTTTCGGTAATGAACATACCCGAAGAAGATGCATCAGCATGCACTTTCTTCGTTTGGGCGGCACGGGAATCCTGATAATCCCCTATTTCCTGCTCGGTCTTATAATAATTATAAGTTGGAGCGGGACCACGTTCCCTAGCTCAGTATAACAAACGGGTTCGGTCAATACATCCATATTATTATCTTAATTAAGACGTGACATGGTCGCTATCTGGAGAGAGAGAGAAGAAGACACTTAGCGTATCCTCTTGCAAGATTAGATTGGTTATAATTTTATCTAATCAGGACGGCTCCCACAATTTTTATCAAATCTTCCTTCAAACCCTAAAACGTAAGACTAGCCAGAATTAATTACACCCTACAAGTTCGCTAATTTTTCGGCCAGGCCAGTGCCGGTACTTTGAGGGAGGTTCTCCGTGCTTTCGCACGGACCTAATTAAAATAAATCTCGTTTTTCCAGGGGCATAACCCCGTTAACAGCTTTCTAGACACCTACTTAATCGGCTAATTGTAATGTGTAAAACTCTCTCAGGAGTAACTCTTGCTCGTAGTGGGTATCGGGATCCAACTATCTCATAGAAGGTATGCAATCTCATTGCAAATTTCAACACTTAAAATTCTCGATAATATTTTGCCCCTAGTGACTTATAACCCTAACTATGGTCAACAAATCATAAGCACTAGTCAAGTTTTACCCGTCATTTCATGATTAATTAGACCCACCCACATGACGCTTAACTATGGTCAACAAAGTCACATGACTGTCCTAATTAATCACATCATATGCTGTGTAGGAAGACATCACTTAGCTACCACACACTACGCCTTAACTATGGTCAACAAACGTAGTACGAATACTAAGTACTCTATTTTCTAAAATGACGGAGGGTTGCGATAGGTTTTTTAAGAAAAACCTTTGCGTAATGAACTTGATATCGTCGTAGAATCGAGTGATTTAAAATGGAGTGTTTTTTAGGCTTTTACTAGTTTTTCTAAAGAGATCACTCCCAGTGAAGGGATCTCGACTCTCTCCTTATCGAATAAGGTGCAGGATATTTCATAAATACCACTATACAAAGCAAAAAATAAAGAAGCAATCAAAAAATAAACCGAGTGGGTTGTAGCATATGCTAATTTCGCTAAAGAGGTCACTCCCGGTGAAGGGATCTCGGCTCTTTTCTTATCGAATAAGGTGCTGGATATTCTGCAAGGAATACCGATATGCAAAGCAAAAACTAGAGCTACCAGTTTTTAAAACAAGTTTCTACAACATTTTTTAGGTTTCTTTTATTTCATTAATCTCATTAATGAATGTCCCATCATTTAAGTTACCTAAGCATCACGATAAATACAACGTACGCTTATGCCATCCGCATTCGCCTCGATGTCCAGTCATGCACCGTTAGGTTAGGTAACTAACGGCAGAGCGAGGGAGGGCTAGCGCGGTTGTAAAACATAAGCAACGTCTATATAATATATCACATATACTATATACAGTATCTATCTCATCATATACAGTGATCACATCACAGAATATCGCAGCAGAAAACAACATATGAAATATTGGATATACTAGGATTTCCGTGTTTTAGATTAAGCCTGTATAAAACACGGATTCCACGGTCGCGATGAATAGCCAAACCTACATCTCAAGACCCCTACGAGAGCGGCAAGTAACCCTACCAATTCTAGAGTTAGGAGACCCGGTCTCGACTCCTCGATATAGTCTCCCACTGGACCCTAGAACCCGGTTACTTATGCTCCCCGCCTTGGGTCTATCCTAATGCGGAAAAGTAAATAATATACATCAATGGTGACATCATCCTCAACCCGGAAGTGCCCCAATAAAAGAATATTATATACAAGCTTTTACATGAATGAAAATGAAAAACTCTCATCTCACATAAAAACCCCCGGCTATTCAAACACGACGATCCAATATAACATATCCCAACAACACATAACATCACATGTCATCAACATAAGTAAATATGCGTATCCCAATTGCCGTTGACGTATAGCAACGAAACCAGCGATACACCACATATTACACTTACGGTCGTAGAAAAGAAAGTGAAAACTTCAACAGTTAGAATCTGCAACCACCTTAGATATCATAAACCCGAAATATCACATACTTTCGATTACATGCCTAACCAAATGAATTCCTTAGACATCACATGCCTAACAATTATAAACCCCGCATTTTAGTCTCGATATTGAAAATACTTTCCAATAACCTGTCGGGTAATTCAACAAGATTCCCAATAACCTGATCGAATGCTCATCGGAAATATTAGCAGACGGCCGCACCCCCCGATGCCGTCAACGAAGTGCACTAAGGCGGAACATCGCGGCCGTGAGCACCCGAACGGATGCTTTTGGCGACGGGGTTCTCCTACAGTCACTTGGTCAGGGCTATGGGGCATGGCTATCTAGTAAGATTATCTAGCGAGTATCCGCGTACGCTACGTGATTGCGACGGACTTTTGATCACATCAAAATCCGGTGGCAACCAATCAAACGAGACTAAATTGCTAGATTTATAAAATTCAAATTAGTGTGGATTCCAAGCATTGTATCTCATCACATGATACCCGGACGAAGTTAAACTTTTCGATCGATTCATCAAAGTCCTACAATTCCCCGAAAGCTCAACAGTTGAGCACAGTTTAATAATACTCAGAACCATCCACAGTACCTATGAACCAGCCGTAGAAGGGCAGACCCAAGACTCATTAATGGCACCGTGGAACTGCCGCAAACCCTAAGGTTTAAAAGCGGTTCCATGGTCATTATGTCGAGTCAGGGTTTCATTCTTCTAGAGGGTTCACAGAATTACTTGCATGTTTTTCCGAATACGTTAAATTTGGAAAAATAGGTTTTTGACATTCGTTCGAACTTTTTAACTTCTCCTAGACAACATACGAATACCCGAAACATTGTTAAAACAACGAATATGAAACACTCCGAATTGCTTATAGTGTAAGATCACATCACATGCAGAATTAGCAAAAACAAACAACACCTGAAACACCAAAACCCAGACCCTGGAACACTGTAAAAATTTTAAGCCCAAATTCTACAAAATGGCCGAGCAGGCCGGATTCCCTAGTGATGTGGCCGGCCAAATTCCGGCGAGGGGGCTTGAAATTTCTACTGTGTTCATGTTGAATCTCATACAACATTTTGCGATTGTTGTAAAAAAATTTTGAAGATTTTTAAAATCGACAGAAACTAGGGTTTCGTGTTGCAAGTTTCGGAGTCGTTTCGGTTTCGTAATCTTAACAAAAATCGTCTAATTTTCTAGCATGGATCTGATACCACTGTAGGGTTGCCTAGCACAGCAGAAAGGTTTTGGGGGGCATCTTCCATACCAAATTAAAATTTTAGCCGTACTAGCTAACCCTAACCTAGAGTCGTATACTAGAAAATCCGACGAAACATAATACAAACAACTTTGCATAAGAAGTGAACAAGGAATACAACCATTGTAGACCGGTCCTTCACTTCAATAGCTCCGTGTAGTAATCCTTTCACTGCGATCATGAATTCCCGGACTCTAGAGAGGCTTCGATGAAGAAATGAACAAGCTTGCATCGAAGTCTTCGAGACCGAAAATGATCTACGTCGAAGAGACACTAACCCAAGCCACCCCTTCACTAATTATAGAATTAGTGAAGCAAACACCCTATACTAAATGGCAAGTAATAGAGGATGATGAAGTAGGAATTTTTCTCACATTATAAATAATTTTCTCACATCTCCATTGAAGCTAGAAAGCTTTGAGGAAGAAGAAGAAGAAAACTCTTAGGATAATTATCAATTAGATAATGACAACCATAGGTGAGTTAAGTATCATATACTTAACCTTTGTAGAGAGTTAACCATGGCTAAGTCTAATGGTTGGGTTTATAAATATCTTAAGCAAAACAAAAGTTGTGGACTAAGTCAATGGAAATCCAAGCTTCTCAAAGCTTCTTTCCATGACAAAAATGCCATCATTTTGATTTACCAAAATAAATAACAACCCTTCATTATACATAGCATGGTGTAAGTCACACACACACCCTTATTGCATGTATCATCAAACATGACACAAAACATATACACAAATATATATCACATATATATATAATGCACAATATCAAGTGAGAAAAGAAATCTTAAGTGAGCCAATACCAATTAATGTAAATTAATATATCAAATATATAATTATACATTAGATTATTAAATCAACTCTTGACTTAATAATCCAGCTATATCACATATAACCGACTAATATCAAATGTAACAACTTATCGAATCAACATTTGATTCGATTACCCGGCTATATCACATATAACCGACCTTTGTCACAAATCGCGAGGATAGAATACGGTATGTCATATCGTATTAATCTCGGTCCCGCACATATCATATATGTGCTCCTACTCCGTTTCTCTTGAGCCAGGAAACCTCTATGTAGGACTCTAAAGACTCATCAATACGCCGGCAGTAGGTGATGATCATATCAAACACCCACAAGCCGCAAGCGGCCTGCTAAACGTAACGGCCACCCAGGTATTGAGCGATGAGAAGATCAACAAGCATGCCTGCTCATACTCCTGTGAATCCAATCAGTAACACCACCGTACAGTCCGGTCTCTTCGTCTGATATATAGCATATCTCGTCTAGGGGTGGTTAACGTCAGACCCCAGTAACTCGATAAGTCGTGCCAATGTGAGGCTCATAACGGGTCGAGAAACTACTGATAACACTTATCAGTATATCTCCGAATCAGCCCTGGCCAGGGACTTCCTTTTATAGCTAATCGAGCACATCGCAACATCAACCCCAAATGCTGGGAGAGACGAAACCCCTCCTATCGCTCATTCCCTCCATGTGATTCGGGACTGTACCCAAAACTCACCATTTTGCACGTTCTCTTGAACATGGTAAGGTGGAAATCAAAGCACAGTAGGAATCACACAAGACTCTATGACGATCTTGGGTCTACAGACTAACCTGTACCAGTGTCACCAGAGAACTGCCATCTGACGTGAGATATAATACCATCTGGGAGTTCTCGGCGAGTCCGTACAGTGCACCCAGTCTTCACTAAGCACCTGTATACTATCTATGATGTCAAACACCAATGAATATGGGATCATCCATCGCCCATCTATATTGGTCGAGAAGTTATACGCTAGTCTACTCTGGTATATCGATACCCTGTCTTGATACACCCACGACTAGGAACATTTGAAGGATGTACTTACCGACTACCGTGTCCCCACTAGTATGATCTGCATCATAATCCTGGTAGTCAAGTACTGATCCTAAAGGATTTATCTGAAAGGTTCCTAGGCACCCTATAGTGGTCTCACAAGGCATCGAACATGCCAATTTAAAATTTTTTGTGCCGAGAAACCCTGGACTACGGATCTTAAACTAGATGTTTAGGCGAAATGAAAACTTAGTTAACACTTAACTACTGGGATACGGAAATTACAACCTTTGTAGATCCGGATATCCACCTCCACGGCTCCGCAAGGGCGTCCTCTCGCTGTCCATCTTGAAGCTTGAACTCTCATGACGGCTTCATCGGAGAAACGTGCGGAATAGGTCGTCGGCTTCGTGTCAAAGACGATCTACGTCGAGGTTGCACAAACTTAAGCTCCGACTTCACAAACTTGTGAAACTTGTGAAGTAAACACCCAAAACAACTTGGCAAGAGGTAGAGGATGAAGAAATAGGAGGTGGGTTCACTTTAGATTTGGATTTCTCTCACTAAATCTCAAGTTACCATTAGAGTAGCAAGCTTGAAGAAGAAGAAGAAGATGGAGCTCAAGAAAAGAATATGATAAGTCTTGTGATAAAAATAAATTTAAATCAAAAATACTTATCATAACTTGAACTAGGGTTAAGTGTAGAGAATTAACCATGGTCACTTGGATGGGTTAGGGTTAAGCATGAAGATAAGGATGGTTAGCAAAGTCAAAGCTTCATGAAGCTTCAATATAAAACAAATAAAGCCACCATTCTTATCTTAATCCATTTCAAATAAATAAATAAACAAATAAATAAATAAATGAATATGCAAAACCCTAATTATCAAATTAACCATGGATTAATTCTATAAACTTAACTATATGATCAAGTATCATCAAACATGATACAAAGAAGTGCACGAAAGCATATCACATATACAATGTGCATTAAGTGAGAAAAATCCGTTTAAAGTGAACCAATACTAGTTAATGCAAAGTAATATATCAAATATATAATTATACATTAAATCATTAAATCAACACTTGATTCAATGATCCGGTCATGTCGCACATAACCGACTAGTATTCAATGCATCGATTTATCGAATCAATGATTCGATAACTAGGTCATATCGAATATAACCATTCGAAACATATATCGCGAGAATGAAATGCGGTATCACATACACGCATTATTCTCGGTCCTGCACATATCTCATATGCGCTCCTATTTCGTTTCGCTTGAGCCAGGAAACCTCTATGTAGGACTCTAAAGACTCGTCGAGTCTGCTACGGTTTCCTGCTTGGAACTCTTCCAGCTAACCGCCCCTCCGTAAAGGGTAAAGACAAAGCCCGACTGCGACTTAGAGTCGTCCTTATCACTCTGGAAGCTCGAATCGGTAAAGGACTCCACTTGGAGTTCTCCGTTACCATACACCAAGAACATATCTCTAGTCCTTCGCAAGTACTTGAGAATGCTCTTCACAGCTGTCCAGTGACTCTCTCCAGGATCAGCTTGATACCTGCTCACTACACTTAGTGAGTATGCTACATCGGGTCTGGTACATAGCATCGCATACATGATAGAGCCTACTGCCGAAGCATAGGGTATCCCTTACATGCGAGCTCTCTCCAAATCAGTCTTAGGATACATCTCTTTGGAGAGAGTGACTCCAGAGATCGTGGGCAAGTTCCCACGCTTGGACTCTTCCATACTAAACCTCTTTAGTATGGTGTCAATGTACCTGGATTGGGACAATCCCAAAATCCGTTTGGATCTATCTCTATAGATCCTGATCCCCAATATGCAGGAGGCATCACCAAGATCTTTCATTGAGAATCTTTGTGATAAGAAGAGCTTGACCGATTGCAGCATAGGAATATCATTTCCTATCAAGAGTATGTCGTCCACGTACAATACGAGGAAGACAACTTTACTCTCTGCCACCTTCTTGTAGATACAAGGTTCATCTGGATTTTTGACGAAATCAAACTCTTTGATAACGACGTCAAAGCAGATGTTCCAACTCCGCGATGCTTGCTTTAATCCATAAATGGATTTAAGCAGCTTGCACACCTTCCCGCTGCTCCCACTGTCTACGAAGCCCTCTGGCTGAGTCATGTACACGCACTCTTCTAAATCACCATTTAGAAAGGCGGTCTTAACATCCATTTGCCAGATTTCGTAGTCATGAAAGGCAGCAATGGCAAGCATGATTCGGATGGATTTAAGCATAGCCACTGGAGAAAAGGTTTCGTCATAGTCCACACCTGGTCTTTGACGAAAACCCTTTGCTACAAGTCTAGCTTTGAAAGTCTCCACTTTCCCATCTACACCAAGTTTCTTCTTAAAGATCCACTTGCTCCCAATGGGTTTTACCCCTTCAGGAGCAACTTCCAAAGTCCATACTTTGTTGGTGTACATGGAATCCATCTCGGACCGCATAGCATCCATCCATTTCACTGAGTCCCCACTCGTGATGGCCTGCTCGAAGCTAGTTGGGTCATCATCCTCCATGATGCAATCCTCGCTTCCACCGTCCATGAGAAAACCGTAGTATCTCTCAGGTTGGCGAGGAACCCTACTAGATCGGCGGAGTGGCTGGGGTTCATCGGGAACTACGGAATCCTCGGGTTCAACCAAATCTTCTGTTGTAGTCTGTGTCGCTGGAACCTCTTCCAGTTCTACCTCAATGCCACTTATCTGTTTCATAAGAAAACCTTTTTCTAAGAAAGTGGCATGTCGAGAAACAAACACCTTTTGTTCCTCGGGGTGGTAGAAGATATACCCTTGTGAATTTTTGGGATATCCTACAAACTTACATAAGACAGATCTTGCCTCGAGTTTGTCCGGATTTTGTCTTTTGACATAGGCTGGACAACCCCATATCTTAATATAATTAAGATGTGGTCTCTTCCCTTTCCATATCTCATATGGAGTGGTAGGCACTAATTTGGTAGGAACTCTATTCAATAGGTCCATGGCTGTCTCAAGCGCATGTCCCCAGAAGGAAATAGGTAACTCAGCTGTACTCATCATTGAGCGCACCATATCTAATAGGGTGCGGTTTCTCCGTTCAGATACACCGTTGTGCTGTGGTGTATATGGAGGAGTTAGCTGAGAGAGAATCCCATTCTCTTTTAGGAAGTCCAGGAATTCAATGCTCAAGTATTCTCCTCCTCGATCAGATCGTAGGATTTTAATACTTTTTCCGGTTTGGTTCTCAACTTCTTGTTTATATTCCCTAAATTTCTCAAAAGCTTCTGATTTGTGTTTCATCAGGAACACATACCCGAACCTAGAGAGATCGTCAGTGAATGTAATGAAGTATGAAGAACCATCCCTGGCATGTGTAGACATGGGACCGCATACATCACTATGTATTAGTCCTAAGAGTTCGGTAACTCTTTCTCCGTGTCCCGTAAACGGAGTTTTGGTCATCTTCCCTTTGAGACATGACTGGCAAGTGTCATAAGATGAAAATTCAAACGGATTTAAATATCCATCTTTATGCAACTTAGCTAGTCGTGTCGCATTGATGTGACCCAGTCTACAATGCCACAAGAAGGATTCGTTGAGTTCAGAACTCTTCCTCTTGTGTGTGTTTGTTATGCTCAGAACTGTTGATTGGTTTAGAACATAAATGCCATTGCACAACGTGCCTGATCCAACCAACTTTTGGTTACGGAAAATGTTCATAACATTGTCCTGTAATACAAAATTATATCCCTCTTTACTTAATAAAGAAACCGATATAATGTTGCATATCAGGTTCGGCATGTAATAGCATTCGTTCAGAACCAATGTATTTCCAGTTGGTAATACAAGGTGATATTCTCCGACAGTCTTAGCTGCAACAATTGCACCATTTCCAACTCTAATTTCTTTATCACCTTCTCCAAGTTCTCTACCTTTCCTAAGCCCATGTAACTGATTACATATATGGGATCCTGACCCGGTATCCAATACCCAGGACGTAGAGCAAATGGAGAAACAATTCTCAGTAACGAACACAGCCGAAGAAAATGCATCAACATGTACTTTCTTCATTCGGGTGGCATGGGAATCCTGGTATTCCCCTATATCCTGTTCATTCCTATAACTCTTATAAGAAAGAACGGAACCAACGTTCCCCAGCACAGTATAACATGCGGGTTCGGTCAATACATCCATATTATTATCTTTATTAAGGCATGAAATGGTCGCTACCTGGAGAGAGAGAGAAGAAAACACTTTAGCGTAAGCTCGTGCAAGATCAGATTGGTTATTATCTTATCTAATCAGGATGGCTCCCACTGCTTTTTATCAAATCTTCCTCCAAACCCTAAAAGGAAAGACTAGCCGGGATTAATTACACACTACAAGTTCGCCAATCTTTCAGCCAGGCCAGTGTCGGTACTTTGAGGGAGGTCCCCCGTGCTTTCGCACGAACCTAATTAATGTAAACCTCGTTTTCCCAGAGGCGTAACCCCGTTAACACCTTTCTAGACACCTACTTGATCAGCTAATTGCAATGTGTAAATCTCTCCCAGGAGTAACTCTTACTCGCAGTGGGTATCGGGATCCAACTATCTCATAGAAGGTATGCAATCTCATTGCAAATTTCAACACTTGAAATTCCCGATAATCTTTTGCCCCTAGCGTGCTATGACCTTGACGCATGCCAAACAACCCATAGTCCGCTATCAAGTTCAACCCGTCATTTCCTGATTGAATTAAACCCACCCGCACGACCCTTGACGCATGCCAAACAACGCCGTGCGAATACCCTAATCCAATCTGCATCATATGCATAAGCAGATAAATACTAGTTAGCTACCGTACACTATGCCTTGACGCATGCCAAACAACCGCAGCACGAATACTAAATAGTACTTATCTGAAATGACGGAGGGCTACGACAGGTTTTTCTGAAAACCTATTGCGTAATGAACTTGATATCGTTGTAGAATCGAATGAAGTTTTTTAAAAATGGAGTGATTTTGAGGCTTTTCTAGTTTTGCTAAAGGAGTCACTCCCGGTGAAGGGATCTCGGTCCTTTCCTGGTCGAATGAGGTGCGGGATATATCATATATATCGCTGTGCAAAGCAAAAACGCAAAAGCAGTCAAAAGCAAACCGAGTGTGTAGCATCTGCCAGTTATTGCTAAAGGAGTCACTCCCGATGAAGGGATCTCGGTCCTTTCCTCATCGAATAAGGTGCGGGGTATATCATATATACCGCTATGCAAAGCAAGAACTGTAGCTACCTGTTTTATTTTAAAATTCGATTCTACAATATCTTAGGTTTCTTATCTTTCATTAATCACATTAATGAAGTCCCATCATTTAAATACCTAAACATCACAGATAGATATAACGTACACTTATGCCATCCGCATTCGCCTCGATGTCCCCTCGTGCACCGTTAGGTTAGGTAACTAACGACAGAGCAGGGCAAGGCTAGCGCGGGTGTAAAACATAAGTAACGTCTATATAATATATCATATATACTATATACTATATCCATCACAGAATCACATCACAGATATCGCAGCAGAATAAACATATGAAATATTGGATATACTAGGACGTCCGTGTTTTCAATACGAGCCAGTATAAAACACGGATTCCACGGTCGTGATGAATAGCCAATCCCACACCCCTAGACCCCTACGAGAGCGGCAAGCAACCCTGCCAATTCTAGGGTTAGGAGACCCGGACTCGACTCCTCGAGTTGGTCTCCCACTGGACCCCAGAACCCGGTTACTTGTGCTCCCCTCCTTGGGTCTATCCTAATGCGGAAAAGTAAATAATATACAAAGGGTGACAACTTCCGCTACCTGAAAGCGCCCCAAATGAAAGAATATTACATACAAGTTTTTATACATGAATGAAAATGAAAAACACTCATCTCACATAAAAAAACCCCGGCTATTCAAACACGACGATCCAATATAACATATCCAGCAACACATAACATCACATGTCATCAACGTAAGTAAGTATGCATACCCCAATTGTCGTTGACGTATAGCAACGAAACCGGCGATATGAACATACTACACTTACGGTCACAGAAAAGAAAGTGTAAAACTACAACAATTGGAATCCGCAACGGTTTTAGACATCACATGCCTAATCAGATATAAATCCCGCATTTTAGTCTCATTATCGAAAACTCTTTTCAATATCATATGGGACTAAATTGCTAGATTTATAACATTCATTCAGTTATCTCATAATTACTTGTGAATTCCAATTATTGTATCACATTCCAGATAAACAGAAAATGTTAAACTTTCCGATCGAACAATCGAACACCCAAGTTTTCCCAATACAGATCAACACATGAAATAAGTCTAACAACATTCAGTTCGTACCTCAGTACCAACGGTCCAGCCGTAGAAGGGTCAAGCCAACGCCTCACATGTGGCACGCCGTACTGCCCCAAACCCGAAGGTTCAAAGGGCAGTTCAAGACAGTCACATAATCGAGTTAAGGTTTGTTGTCTTCTAGAGGGACCATCGAGTTACTTGCACTACTTAGAACGTCGTTAAACTACGGAAAAATCCAACACTTGGAAATTTCCCGACAGGGGAAAAATTGGGTATTTATATCCGGTCGAACTTTTTAACATATTCTAAAATTTATCCGGAAAGCCAAATAGACAAAATTTGATACCCCGATCGAAACACCGAATCCCCAAAACAATTGCAGAAAATTCAACTCTTGAATCAATATTAAAAATTCCCAGAAAACTCAGCAGAATTTATCAGGAGTTACTGTGCAAACAAAGTGGGCTGACGTCACCAATTGGCCGCTGATCAGCCGCAGAAGCCATGCTTCTGCCGCTGATCCGCCGCGAAAAACACTGTTCACCAGAAACTTTTTGCACCGTAATTCTTATTTTTTCCTGCTGAATTTTTTAGCAATTTTTAATTTGGAAAAATCCACTGTTTTCAAAAAAGTACAGAGAGCATAATTTGGGTTTCGGTTTTTGGTCGTTCGGACTTCAAATTCCGTCTACGCTTCGCCTAAGGCTCTAGCTAGGCTCTGATACCAGTGAAAGGTTCCTAGGCACCCTATAGTGGTCTCACAAGGCATCGAACATGCCAATTTAAAATTTTTGGTGCCGAGAAACCCTAGACTACGGATCTTAAACTAGATGTTTAGGTGAAATGAAAACTTAGTTAACACTTAACTACTGGGATACGGAAATTACAACCTTTGTAGATCCGGATATCCACTTCTACAGCTCCGCAAGGGCGTCCTCTCGCTGTCCATCTTGAAGCTTGAACTCTCGTGACGGCTTCATCGGAGAAACGTGCGGAATAGGTCGTCGGCTTCGTATCAAAGACGATCTACGTCGAGGTTGCACAAACTCAAGCTCCGACTTCACAAACTTGTGAAACTTGTGAAGTAAACACCCAAAACAACTTGGCAAGAGGTAGAGGATGAAGAAATAGGAGGTGGGTTCACTTTAGATTTGGATTTCTCTCACTAAATCTCAAGTTGCCATTAGAGTAGCAAGCTTGAAGAAGAAGAAGAAGATGGAGCTCAAGAAAAGAATATGATAAGTCTTGTGATAAAAATAAATTTAAATCAAAAATACTTATCATAACTTGAACTAGGGTTAAGTGTAGAGAATTAACCATGGTCACTTGGATGGGTTAGGGTTAAGCATGAAGATAAGGATGGTTAGCAAAGTCAAAGCTTCATGAAGCTTCAATATAAAACAAATAAAGCCACCATTCTTATCTTAATCCATTTCAAATAAATAAATAAACAAATAAATAAATAAATGAATATGCAAAACCCTAATTATCAAATTAACCATGGATTAATTCTATAAACTTAACTATATGATCAAGTATCATCAAACATGATACAAAGAAGTGCACGAAAGCATATCACATATACAATGTGCATTAAGTGAGAAAAATCCGTTTAAAGTGAACCAATACTAGTTAATGCAAAGTAATATATCACATATATAATTATACATTAAATCATTAAATCAACACTTGATTCAATGATCCGGTCATGTCGCACATAACCGACTAGTATTCAATGCATCGATTTATCGAATCAATGATTCGATAACTAGGTCATATCGAATATAACCATTCGAAACATATATCGCGAGAATGAAATGCGGTATCACATACACGCATTATTCTCGGTCCTGCACATATCTCATATGCGCTCCTATTTCGTTTCGCTTGAGCCAGGAAACCTCTGTGTAGGACTCTAAAGACTCGTCAATACGCCGGTAGCAGATGATGATCATATCAAGCACCCACAAGCCGCAAGCGGTCTGCTAAACGTAACGGCCACCCGGGTATTGAGCGATCAAAAGATCGACGAGCTAGCCCGCTCACACTCCTGCGAATCCGACCAGTAACACTTACCATACAGTCCGGTCTCTTCGTCTGATATGTCGCATATCAAGTCTAAGGGTGGTATACGTCAGACCCCAATAACCCGATAAGTCGTGCTGATGTGAGGCTCATAACGGGTCGAGAAACTACTGGTAACACTTACCAGCAAATCTCTGATCAGCCCTGGCCAGGGACTTCCCTGTTACGGCCAATCGAGCACTGCGCAACATCAACCCCCAATACCGGGAGAGACGAAACCCCTCCTATCGCTCATTGCCTCCATGTGACTCGGGACTGTGCCCAAAGACCACCGTTTTGCACGCCCTCATGGACGTGGTAAGGTGGAGATCAAAGCACAGTGGGAATCACACAAGACTCTATGACGATCTCGGGTCTACAGACTAACCTGTACAAGTGTCACCTGAGAACTGCCATCTGACGTGAGGTATAATACCATCTGGGAGTTCTCGGCGAGTCCGTCCAGTGTACCCAGTCTCCACTGAGCACCCGTATACCATCTCTGATGTCAAACACCAATGGATATGGGATCATCCATCGCCCATCACATGGGTCGAGAAGCGTATACGCTAGTCTACTCTGGTATATCGATGCCCCGTCTCGATACACCCACAACTAGGGACCTTGAAGGATGTACTTATGGACTACCATGTTCCCACTAGTATGATCTGCATCATAGTCCAGGTAGTCAAGTACAAATCCTAAGGGCTTTACCAACATGTAACTATAAGACAGTATAAAGAGACTAGTGTACATGTTAAGATAAAGAGTAACCAGATAGCATACTATCATGTCGAGCAAGAAAGTCATCTCTATATATGTCCAAGCATCCAATATAATATACATAATCTGTACAATACTGGCCTCTAGGGCATACATACAACTAACATTATCAACATGTAATAGAGAGACAATAAGTGTACATGTTAAAAAAAAGAGCAACCAGATAGCATACTATCATGTCGAGCAAGAAATTCCTCCCTATACATGTCCAAGCATCCACTAAAATATACATCATATGTACAGTAATGGCCTCTAGGGCATACATATAACTAACAAGAGGAAACGCGATACGTTTTATGATAGTCGTTCTACTCTGTTCTCTACTTACCGCAATCAAAATGGTGTCACTTTGCAGCTAGCCGGTTGAGGACGGGTCGATCCACAGGGAGATGGTTGTATGTCCGTTCTTGTCTTAGACGTGTCAATTCAAGAATGTATATGTGTATGTTCAAATCTATCCTAAGTGATCGTACTTATGTTCAAGCAAGCTTGTTAGGTTTAAGGTTGGTTAGTAGAGTTTGGATTAGTCCTGTCCTTGTCTTTTTCCAATCTTAAAACGATATTGGAATAATAGAAAGTAGCAGGGATTAGGAGGACATAGGAATGGGATTTGCGAGTTTAAGCAAGCTTTCCAACGCTAAATCCATTCCTAGTGCCCCTTGTCCTTCCGCTACGTGCGCTTATTTCCAACCCTAGGCCAAACACCCGCAATCATGTATCCAATTAAGTCACAACTACATGTCATGTTGTAGCGCGCCAAAAGGACTTCTCGACTTAAGTCGTGGCTATATGTCACGTATAGCGCGCCTAAGTGAGGGGGTTGTATTTGTTTGGTCTAGGCTCGTTTCAGGATGTTTGGCGAAGAGAAGCACATAGGATTTTTCAGTCCCTCATACTAACCTTCTTTAGCCCCTAACAAGTATGGAAATTATTCACACATTTAAATGAAAATAAAAAACAAAGTAAGAATGAAGCAAAGAAAGAAAGGAAAAAATACGGTTTTACAAAGATGCAGGCTAACTACTTCTGTCCTCACCTAAGCAAGGAACTCCGTCGAGTATCATGGCTTGGAAATAAGGATAAGAAGAAAAGGAAAAGAACAAGAAATAACAACTACTTAACAACAATTAATAAAGTTACACTAAAAATTAAAATTAAAAGACAAGAAATAAAAGATACAAGATAATAAAAACACCATCATCTTCATTTAACTTCCACTCAAGAGATCTCACTACACTTTAATGGAGGAAAGATGATGAAGAAGAAGAACTACAAACTAAACTACACTAAAATCTAACTAAAAAGAAGCATCCTAACAATGGCTCAAAACTAGAGTATTTATAGGCAGAGATCTGAAACCCTAGGGCCAAATTCCGAGCCCAAATGCAATTACAAAAATACCCGAAAAATTTCGTCCAACTCCGAGTCAACTCGGCAGCGGAACCGCTGCATAATGGCCACATTGGTCATGGCTCCGCGGCTCTTTGGGGGAATTGTAGGGTGATTTTTCTAGGGCTTCTCCACGTTGCTATTTTCTTGTGTTCTACAGGTCCTAAATTGCAAATTGATTCCATAATTTCTTCAGATCTTCAACAGTCCAAAATAGCTTCACTTTTAATTCATTTGACCTTTATTTCCCTCGAGCTCCGCTCACCCATTAAATCTTGTGATGCCCCTCTCTTGCTTTGTGCTATTCCAAGACACGAATCACCACTGTTATTTGTCTTATCTCTTGAACTGGTAAGCGGCACTGGACGGATACGGATGACCGGAACCCGGCTTTTATCTGTCTATGGCAAATGTTCTGGATTTTGGCGTAAATATAGAGATTTTGTATGATTTGGGTTATTTTGGATAAGAACCTGTAACCTGTAAATATGTAGCAAACACGGATCAAAAGCACCTGCTTATAAACAAACGAGTAGAAGAAAGGATGGTATTAAATGCAATATTCTGGTGTGAACAAATACCCCCAAACTTAACTTTTGCTCGTCCCGAGCAAAACCAATTATTCACAAAAAGTCCTAACCTCACTTTCGTAGGGAACGCGATTTGCAGTAAGCTCATGCAACAAGCCATTAAACGTTTAGGTGTCCCTAGTAGGAGGAGTGTTGTCTCCTGAGGGTTTTCAGCGGATAATACCCACAAAATCTCATCAATCTAGTTTCGTAAGTTAAACGTCGATTCTACTCCTACAGTTTAGCATCTAATTTAGAAACTCTATCATCCTAAGTTAGAAATATCCATCCCTTATTTTTCACACCTCCTTATTATTCAACCTCAAATCCTATACATTTTTACAGTTTAGAAAGATCTCGGTATCTCTTGAGTTTTCCTTCTAAAGCGCAGTCTCCAATCCGGAATTTTTATCAACTTTACAGAAAACATTAGTCTTATTATTTATTCCTATTTTTCCTCCAAACATCGATCGTATACCCCTACGTGTGTGTAAAATTTCACCCTTACACTTAAGAATTCAATTCAAGCTATAGTACCCTTACCCTAATACCTAATACTACTTCTTTTCATTAACGATGGACGGATTTGCTCACACATCTTTCATGCGACTATTAATGCTTCTTGAGGCACTAACCAGCCGATTACTGAATGTGTGAAGTTAAAGCATAAATAGCAGTTTTCATGTCTTGTAATTTATTCTTTTTCATTATTTTTCTTTTTCAAGACCGAATATATTTTTCAATGATGCTCTTTTGGTGGTTAGCTTTAAATACCGTTTTTTCTTTCATACTAGGCTTTCAAGCAAGAATATTTCTAGGTATCCTCTACTATCCCGAGTTTCAAGGCGTGTGTATGTGCAGTTTGTAGGGTATATACTTTCTAAATATGGACTCAAGAATAGAAACTATTTTTCAGACTTATCCTTCAATAAAGCTTTCAATACTTTCCTTCCATCTCGACTTAACTCAAGAACTGAACTGAAGATTATCTACTTCTAAAAAAACTGCAAGGATGTATATTTACTAAGGTTAAACACAAATAGGGTTATTTTTAGATTTTTCAATTCCTAATCCTAGAATTTAGTTATTTCTAACGTATCAACTAAATTGTTGGAATAAAAATCTAAGTTACCCTACTAGCTAACTTGACGACAAAGTTTTTATATTTTTGGAAAAATTTTCGATTTTTGTGGGTTTTTAATAAGTATGAAAATGCAAAATATACACATGAATGCGAAGGTAGAAAGCTTACCGAGCATACCCCCAAACTTAAACTTGACAGTGTCCTCACTGTCAGGCTACACCAGGAGGGTCAAAATTGTCGGCGCTCCCCTGGGTTTTTTATAAAAGAAAAATCAAACAAAATGTCACGCCCCACTTTCCGGTGTACGGCGAAGGGGACGCGACTAGCCGCTACGTATTTACTCTGAAATAAACACGCTAAGCGTATCTAAGCAATATAAGTAAAATACATAAGAGACAAAGACAATAGATATAATTGAACCGCAACTTTATTTATTAACATTCTTTTTACAATACATCTGAAAGTAAATATATGGAATGGAAAGCAATGCCTAAACAGTGGCATAATAGAAATGGAAAATACAGAATGTAAATGTATACAAGTTACAAGAGCTCCGGGTCGAAGGCTAGCAGATCCAAGTCCTCGCCGGTGGGCTCGATCTCCAGTGAATCACCTGACGACATTCCAAAGAAAAAGAAAGAATTTCGTCAGCGAACAAATCGCTCGGTAAGTCCCGTAAATAGACGAGAATGGAATAGACAGAATATAGAGTATATTATTATAATGTTGTATTTAATATTAACGCTGTTGTTTGTAACTTGGTACAGAAGAATGCCAGTGTATACGAGAGGAGTCCTACTATTCCGGAGACTAAGGTATACGGAGCACAAGGAACCGTTCAGCCATGGTACAACGGCAATTGAATTCAGGTTAGGTGTGTTATGGTTGCAGTCTTGTGCCACTTCTAACACCTTCCGTACCAATCTACCCCTTATAAACCCCGCGGTGTCTTGATTGTATTAATGTATTGTTTGAAGTGTATATTATATATAAATGGATGACTTTCCAATACCATGATATCAGTAAATGGATGTAACTGGAGAATCATGTAGATGGATGTATATCCATGGTTCGGTTCGGTCAATATAGATTGATTAGATTGAATAGACGGATTCATAGATCCATGTTGTATTGAAATTTGATACTTTAATCATATTCAAGTCAGATTGATTATATCGAGACTCAGTCTGAGTCAGACAATTTGAAAAGAAATTGAATCCTGAATTATGTTTTGGTGCTATCGGTAACTGCTGCACATGGACGGCAGGATTTGTATCTTTTTCAAAGATAATTACCGTGTTGATAACACTGTTTGTTAAGTTTTCTACCTTAAATAGGCAAGCACCCATATCTCCGGCTCTCTGAGGCTCATGTGACTGGTCCCGCTTAAACCTATGTTTACTAGGGTCCTTATTGTAATTTAGTATAACTTGAGGGGGTTTTATATAAAAATAATTTTGTATAATTTTCAAAATACATCTCAAGTATTTTATTATCGTCTTTAAAGTTTTCATTGATGTATATTTTATCAATGTGACATTTCTAGTGAATAAAACCTAATTTCATAATATATGGTGTTTATTTGTAATATTGGAATTGTGTGGTATTTTCTTATAAATGAGATGTTTTTCTTGAATTTTGGAAATGTGGAATATTATAAATATTAAAAATAGATATCTTGATATTAATTACATATATATTTATTTATTAAAAATATAAGTTTTATTTATAATAGAAATTATATTTTCTAAAGAAAATTGTATTTTAAATCTTTCGAGATCGTATGCTCCTTGCGGAAGTCTGCATTTCACTCTACTAGGCCCAAGGATGTGTGATAATCCGCATTATCCCGAACGGGTTCCCCGAAATGGGTTTTAGAGACGCATTTGGAAAGATTTGTTAAAATACACATCTTGTAGAAAAAAGTTTTTATAAGTCGGAGGTAGTTATGTATAAAATCGTATTTTTCCCAAATCTATGTTCCCAAATTTCATCGTGCTATATTACATATAAGTGTTGTGAGGAGGTAGGTCATTACCTCGTGAGTTTTCTAAGGTAATACGGTTTTAAAAAGTTCAAGCATGTCGAAATAAAACATAAGCGTATTTTAATGTAAAAGTGGAATAAAACTTTCTACGGTTATTATTTTGATGCCAAACTTGTTCTATTATATTTATTAATGTTTAATGGTCATGAAATAAGAGTTTGGTATTATTGTGTTTAAGAAAAATAGAACTTTTTAAGGAAAAACCGAATCGGAGGTCGGATTAACTCCGCTTCCGTCGGGTTTTAGTTTTGAATATTTTTAGAATAGAGAAAAAAAGAAGAATTAGGGACTTACTGATTATTGACTAGAAGAAAGAAGGAGGAAGAGGTAGTAGGTGCCGGTGCATCGTTTCGTCGTCGGAATCTCCTCGGATCGTCGTCGGAAGTTCGTCGGAGCTTCGTCCTTTGCTAACTCCACTTGCACACAAAAAGCCTTAGGAATTTTCTTGAGAGTTTGGGCAGAGATTTATGAGTGCGGAGGATGATTTGAGAGGTGGTAGTTATAGGAAAAATTTAGGGTGTAGGGTAGTGAAAGGGTGTGATAAAAATTGTATTTAAATTTGCATTAAAAAATATTAAAATGGGGTATTTAATTCTCTGGTTAATTGCAGAGAATTTAAACAGTGCAGTGGGAGTGGGGTAGGCCAAAGGGTGCAGGGGGTTAAAGAAATTTAAGGATCGGACCGAGTTGACGCGGCGGCGCTGGCCGATTCAAGCGGTTTGCATGCCCGAGTTGGGCGAGTCGGGGCGCGTCTTGATGCCACGTGTCCCTGACGTTTGGTCTAGCCTCGTGGTCACATTTGTTTATTCTGTAACTTACCCTATTACGTGTAGTGCACGTGTAGAATCTTGGGCTTCTAAAAGATTAAAAGAATTTTAAATAAAAAATAATGTGTGGCTGATGGGATTTGAACTCCGGTGCTTTGGTTCAGCAGTGCAAGATCTTACCAATGAGCTACAAGCTCCTTCTTGTTATTCAAAAGTAAATCAAATACTTATAGTACTCACAGAAAATGTAAATACCCCAAGTATACATTAACTTTTAATCAATTTTATGTACACAAGAATTGGAGTTGTTACACAAAATATATATACACAAAAAGGTCCCCCCAAACTTAAGTGAAACAGTGTTTCCACTGTTTAAGAGTTTAAAGTTCAAATTTAGGGGGAGAACAATATCAATCTATACAAGGCCTTACATAGGCCAAAAGTTAATACCAACCATTCAAAAATTTTATCATGGTAATGCAGCGGTTTATGAAAGAAGGCGTAGAGAAAAGAAATAAAGAATACACGATACCATGTGTGGATGGAAGCGGCGTATGGTCTCGGTGGAGGAGAAGAATGGCGGAGGGGGAAAAAATGGAATACGAACTTGAGGGTGGAAATGGAGTGAACAAATTAGTACAATTTGTAATGACCGATGTGTAAAAAGCGATTGTACTAATTTATCAACCCATTGAGAAATGGGGTCAAACTGTTAGCTATAGTGCCCTCAAGGCAATTATCATAGTTGCAGGTAGGCGACTGTGATCATTGAGGGAGGACTTATACCGGTAGAACAGTCTTACTCGAGATGATAGTATGCTATCTGGTTTGTCTTTATCATCACTATTACATGTTGATAGAGCCCATAGGATTCTTCCTTGATTACCAGTATTATGATGGCGATCATATACGTGGGAGCTGGTGGTCTATAAGCACATCCTTAAATGTCCCTAGTCATGGGAGTTTCGAGACTGGGCATCGATACTCCAGAGTAGACTAGTATATACTGATCGAGATCCCGACGAGGGGCGGTGGCCAGGTATCACAAGCCATTGGTGTTATTTTGTTCACCTAAGATACTATACAGGTGCTCATTGGGTTATAAGTATAGTGGACGGACACGCCGAGAACCTGCTAGTTTGTATTATACCTATTGTCATATAGCAGTTCCCAGGTGACATGTGTACAGGTTAGCCTGTCGACCTGAATCATCATTTGTCTCGTGTAAGTTCCCACTGTGCTTTGATTACTACCCTACCACGGCTCAAAGGAGTCGTGCAAACAGGTTTTAATTGGGTACAGTCCTGAGCAACATGGAGGCAGTGAGCGGATCGTCAAGGATTCGTCTCTCCCGGTATTGGGGGTTGATGTCGCGCAGTGCACGGGTGGCCATCACCAGAAATCTTTGGCCAAGATAGTCGAGAATTACTGATCTAGCATCGGTAGTTTCTCATGTGGTGATAGGTTTCATACCGACACGAATTATCGCGTTATTAGGGGTCTGACTTTATCCACCCCCTAGACTCGATATGCAATACTCTTAACGAACAGACTGGACTGTACGGATATTATCACTGTCAAGCTCAGTAGGGGTTTGGATGAGTTTGCTCGTCAGCCATCCTTTCGCTCAATACCTGGGTAGTCGTTACGTACAGCTAGTGTCGCTGACGTGCTTGTGGTTAAACCCACTGCCAGCGTATTGATGAGTCTTTAGAGTCCCACACAGAGGGTTTTCACGGTTCAGGCGATATGGTGTAGATGACGTATGTTGGTATATACAGGTGTCCGATTAAATTTGTACAGGCTGCACAGACTTTAATCGGACGGTTGATAATACTAGCGGCTTAGGATTAAGCCGGATTATTAAATCAGGTTTTGATTTAATAATTTATATATATGTATATATATATATGTATTCAAGTATTATTGTTCACTATTCTTTTTCTCTCTTGGCTATTCGTATTTTGGTACGAATACACGTATATGTATTTTGATACGTATACCAGGTTGTATTCCGTATTTATACGGAATTGTTTCTAGAAGATGGCCACCTCATTAATTGATTTTTATTTTAGAAAATCAATTGGGAAATGAGGTAGAGGGTGAGTTGGCATGAGCATGGGTCATGTCATGTAGAGAGGTATGGAATGCAATTGTTTATTGAAAAATGGTGGAGATATTTTTTCTTTTGCATGATTGGAAAAATGAGGAGGGGGCAGCCACTTGCATGGATCGGGCTTGCTCATTTTCATTTTTCCTCACTTTCTCTCTTCACTCATTCATTCTCACTTGGAGAAAATACTTAGCACATTTCTTTAGTTGCTCATGCCACATGGTTCCTCACCTCCTTCATCTTCTTGAGTTGCTATTTTGAGTATTGTGATGAGAGGAAAATTATAGTGACACATTCTTACACCTCCACTCTCTATTGCTAGCAACCTTAGAGCGTCGGTTGCCTTGCTTGGCGAGGCTGAAGCTTGCGCCGTTTCCCTCAGGTGGATCATCGTAGATGGAGGAAGACCAGCAACCAAACTCGATCCAGACGACCACTACGAGATTGGGAAGATGGTTGAAGACCGAAGGACACGGATCAACTCAGTATAACCATTCCTATCTCTTTTATTAGCTTGATAGTATAGGGTTTAGGGTAGATCTAGGCATCGAGTCATGGTACGCCAGTTTAAAAAAAATTTGTTCCGCATTTGGCCACGGTTTGATGGTCGGGGCGCTGCCTTAACCCAACACAAACCTCTCAAGATTCGTAAGAAAATATGGGCCGACCAGATTTGGTAAACTAGACACAGGAAATGAAGGTGATACGGTGTCTTGCAAGGTGGGAATGATGGAAAGGATGGAGGGGAGTGATCGAGGAATGGTATCAGTTAAATATTCAGGAGGGTGTGCACAGTCAATAAAAGGGACAAGATGAATTGGAAAATCCGACTCATCAAGTAAACCTGGTTCATCCACAATGCTATCCTCAAAATTCTCCTAAAAAATCAGCTCATCCATGCATTCATCATCAATTTCCAGACGGATATGGGTTTCGGGAAAAACGGTTAATGACTCGGGATGATGTCTACACGGAAGTGAAAGGACATGATGAATTGGAGAGAAAAACTCATCCAAAATTGTGGGTTCATCATCCAAAATATTCTCTGCATCGATATCCTCAATCAAGTAAAAGTCAAATTTCTCAGACACCTCATCAAAAGCATGGATTTTAATCAATTCAGGTTCTAGAGTGGAGGTGTAGAGATCAAAAGGATTGGGATTGGTTTCACTTGAAATGGACCATTCATGATCGGGTAAATCAAACACTACAAAGTCGCACAACTCATCAAACGTTCTATCTTCAATTAGTGAATCATTTGGGACACTCGATAGACTTTCAAAACCGGAGTTGTGGAATTCAATTTAGAACAGGTAAGTTTGATTTGGAAGGGTGTACTACTCACTCACACCACGCAAATTCTCAATTTGTCGTAACGCCTCATCATACATTGGAAAATTCGGAGCTAGTTGGAAACTAGCAACTGGTTCGTTAGGTTGTATGAGGGCAGCCATAGACGCATTCAAATCCATCATCTGTTGGCATGACGCTACCCGAAATTCTTCCAAAGTTTTTTCAAGACTAGACATGGGTTGTGAAGGGGTTTCAGTAAAATATTCAAATTCAATTGGATACGTGAAACTCCCAAAAGGCTGTTCAGAAGCAATATCTAGGGAACGTGTAAAAGTCGAGTAAGATTGATAGGAATCGAATGGATGTGAAAAATGGACAGGATTAGGATCAACATTCTAATATGAAGATGATTGAAATTGTTGTCCTACGGAATTTGGAGTGGTGAAAGGAGTGAAAGATCGGCTACGTGATGGTTCAATTCGGTCAGCGATGGACATGGGTTTCGGAGTCGCAACATGACTCTCAAAATGGGTATCAACGTAAGAAGGTGGGGGAGGTTGAAACGGTTGATACGAAGTGGATTACGGAGTCCAATTGTTTGTCCTAAATGCGTCTATCCGATCTCTCAACGAAATTTTGGGCATGGATGGATCGTTCGAAGTTCGACCAAAGTAAGAACCGTATAAAGAAATTTCTGGCTGCGGGTACCAAAGTTCAGCAAGAGTTGGTCGTTTTGGGGTACCCATGTTATGAAAAGGTAGGGAGGGAGGAAGGTGGGTGAATTTTTATAAATTTTTGAATTTTTTTTTTGTTTTTGGAGTTTTTGAAAAAAAAAATTGTTTTTTGAAAGAATACGGAATTATGGGACTTAATATAAGCACAATCACAATCATAATATGCATAAACAACACTTAGAGCTAGGGTCTTCAAAGTCCAACTAGACCGTTCCTAGACTTCCAAGCGACAAGTTGCAAGATAACCCTCGAATCGCCTCTTCACTGCCAATTGTGGCCAGGTAAGCACAAGTGAGGTAAGGAGGGTTCCACTCACGAATCACCGTGAGATGGGCCTTTTAAAATTACCTCCTCACTTGTCTAGCCTAGGCACCACAAAGTCAAGTTTAGATAAATGACCGATTCCCCGCAACCTTCACTTGTCTTAAATGAGCCCGACAAGTCCTTATAGGTTTGGTCTAGATATTTTTTATTAACTCAAGGTAATGCATTTACTTTTTGTGATTTGTAAAGTCTTAGGAAGGGTGATGAAATCCCCACCCAATCTTAATTGGTGTTCAAGCCCCTTAATGTCCGTATTATTATATGCAAAGCGTATAAACAAACAAAATCTAAAACAACAAAAAATTTATTTGGCGGCGGCGCAATCTGTGCAAAGAGACCTATAGAAAATACAGTTCAGTGGAGTTCATAGAGAGGTTTATAAGAAATAGAAAGGGTGGAAAAAAATTGGGGCTCAGAAGTCTCAATACAACTGCGGAACCGCCGCTAAATCTAAGGTTTGACCGTGGTTCCACGGTCAAACTTAGGACTTGGGGCTTCGTCTTTGGTTCCTGCACTCCCCTTGTTCTCTACACCAATATAAAATGCTCTATTTTCTTATTTGATTACTGTACTTTCTCCAGATAGCCTGCACACTTGCACACACAAAATATCAAAAATAACAAAATGGTTTTTATTATATTTATTTTTTATATATATACAAAAAAACATCAACCCTAATAACAAGAAAGAAATACGTTACAATCTCCCCAGCAACGGCGCCATTTGATTGTCGTAGCGGAAACGCTATACGTTTTATGATATGCGTTCTACTCTGTTCTCTACTTACCGCAATCAAGACGGTGTCACTTTGCAGCTAGCCGGTTGAGTATGGGTCGATCCACAGGGAGATGGTTGTATGTCCGTTCTTGTCTTAGACGAGTCAATTCAAGAATGTATATATGTATGTTCAAATCTATCCTAAGTGATCGTATTTATGTTCAAACAAGCTTGTTAGGGTTAAGGATGGTTAGTAGAGTTAGGATTGGTCATGTCCTTGTCTTTTGTCATTCTTAAAACGATATTGGGATAATAAAAAGTAGCGGGGATTAGGAGGACATAGGAATGGGATTTGCGAGTTTAAGCAAGCTTTCCAAAGCTAAATCCATTCCTAGTGTCCTTTTTCCTTCCGCTGCATGCGCTTATTTCCAACCCTAAACCAAACACCCGCAACCATGTATCCAATTAAGTCACAACTATATGTCACATTGTAGTGCGTCCAAAGGACTTCTTGACTTAGGTCACGGCTATATGTCACGTATAGCACTCCTAAGTGAGGGGGTTGCGTTTGTTTGGTCTAGACTCGTTTCAGTATGTTTGGCAAAGAGAAGAACAAGGGATTTTTCCATCCCTCATACTAACCTTCCTTAACCCCTAACAAGTGTGGAAATTATTCACACATTTAAATAAAAATAAAAAAAAAGCAAGAAGGAAGCAAAGAAAGAAAGGAAAAAAATATTGTTTTAAAAAGATGCAAGCTAACTACTTGGGTCCTCACCTAAGCAAGGAACTCTATCGAGTATCATGGTTTGGAAATACGGATAAGAAGAAAAGGAAAATAACAAGAAATAACAACAACTACTTAACAACAATTAATAAAGTTACACTAAGAATTAAAATTACAAGACAAGAAATAAAAGATACAAGATAATAAAAACACCCTCATCTTCATTTAACTTCCACCAAAGAGCTATCACTACACTTTAATGGAGGAAAGATGAAGAAAAAGAAGAACTACAAACTAAATTACACTAAAATCTAACTAAAAAGAAGCATCCTAACAATGGCTCAAAACTGGAGTATTTATAGGCAGAGATCTGAAACCCTGGGGCCAAATTCTGAGCCCAAATGCAATTACAAAAATACCCCAAAAATATCATCTGACTCCGAGTCAACTCGGCAGCGGAACCGCTGCATAATGGCCACATTGGTCACGGCTCCGCGGCTCTTTGGGGGAATTGTGGGGTGATTTTTCTAGTGCTTCTCCACGTTACTATTTTCTTGTGTTTTACAGGTCCTAAATTGCAAATTGATTCCATAATTTCTTCAGATCTTCAACAGTCCAAAATAGCTTCACTTTTAATTCATTTGACCTTTATCTCCCTCGAGCTCCGCTCACCCATTGAATCTTGTGCTGCCCCTCTCTTGATTTGTGCTTGTCCGAGACACGAATCACCACTGTTATTTGTCTTATCTCTTGAACTGGTAAGCGGCACTGGACGGATACGGATGACCGGAACCCGGCTTTTATCTTTCTATGGAAAATGTTCTGGATTTTGGCGTAACTGTGGAGATTTTGTATGATTTGGGTTATTTTGGACTAAGAACCTGTAACCTGTAAATATGTAGAAAACACGGATCAAAAGCACCTGCTTATAAACAAACGAGCAGAAGAATGGGCGGTATTAAATGCAATATTCTGGTGTGAACACTCTCTTCTAAATCACCATTTAAAAAAGCGGTCTTAACATCCATCTATCAGATTTCATAGTCATGGTATGTAGCGATGGCAAGTAGGATCCGGATGGACTTAAGCATAGCCACTGGAGAAAAGGTTTCATCATAATCGACACCCGGTCGTTGACGAAAACCTTTTACTACAAGTCTAGCTTTGAAAGTCTCAACTTTTCTATCTACACCAAGTTTCTTCTTAAAGATCCACTTGCTCCCGATGGGTTTTACCCCTTCAGGAGCAACTTCCAAAGTTCATACTTTGTTAGTGTACATGGATTCCATCTCAGATCGCATTGCATTCAGCCATTTCACAGAGTCCCCACTTGTGATGGCCTGCTCGAAACTAGTAGGGTCATCATCTTCCATTATGCAATCCTCACTCTAACCGTCTACGAGAAAACTGTAGTATCTCTCAAGTGGATGAGCAACCCTACTAGATCTGCGAAGAGGCTGAGATTCGTTGGGACTACTGAATCCTCCGGTTCTACCAAATCGTCAGTCATAGTTTGTGTAGCTAGAACTTCTTCCAGTTTTACCTCATTGCTACTAATTTCTTTCACAAAAAATTCATTTTTCTGAAAAGGCGGAATGCCGAGAAACAAACACCTTTTGTTCCTCGGTGTGGTAGAAGATATACCCTCACGAATGTTTAGGATATCCAACAAACTTGCACAGAACAAACCTTGCCTCGAACTTGTCCGGATGTTGTGTTTTCACATATGCCAGACAACCCCATATCTTAACATAATTAAGACATGGTCTATTTCCTTTCCATATCTCATATGGAGTGGTAGGCTCGGATTTGGTGGGAACCATATTCAATAGGTCTGTAGCTGTCTCAAGTGCATAACCTCAAAAGAAAATGGGTAACTCAACAGTATGCATCATAGAGCGCACCATATCTAATAGGGTGCGGTTTCTCCGCTCCGATACACCGGTGTGCTGTGGTGCATACGGAGGAGTAAGCTGAGAGAGAATCCCATTCACTTTTAAATAGTCATGGAATTCTATGCTCAAGTATTCTCCTCCCCGATCAGATCGAAGGATTTTAATACTTTTACCCGTTTGGTTCTCTACTTCGCACTTATATTTCTTAAATTTCTCAAAAAGTTCAGATTTGTGTTTCAACAAGAACACATATCCGAACCTTGAGAGATCATCGCTGAATGTAATAAAGTACGAGGAACCATTCCTGGCATGTGTAGATATAGGTCCGCATACTTCACTATGTATCAGTCCCAAGAGTTCAGTAGCTCTTTTTCCGTGTTCAGTAAACGGATTTTTGGTCATCTTGCCTTTGAGACATGACTGGCAAGTTTCATAAAATGTAAATTCGAACGGATTCAAATATCCATCCTTATGTAACTTAGCTAGTCGGGTCGCATTGATATGACCTTGTCTACAATACCATAAGAAGGATTCGTTCATTTCTGAACTTTTCCACTTGTGTGTGTTTTGTATATGTAGAACTGTATTATGATTCAGAACGTATATACCGTTACATAACGTGCCAAAACCAATCAACACTTGATTTAGGAAAATGTTCATAACATTATCCTCCAGTACAAAATATATCCATCTTTATCTAATAAAGAAATTGATATTAAATTGCACAACATTTTTGGTACGTAATAATAGTCGTTCAGAATCAATGTATTATCTTCAGGTAATACTGGGTGATATTCGCCAACTGCTTTGGCTGCAACCATTGCACCATTCCTTAATCTGAGAGAATGATCACTTATTCCTGGTTCTCTACCTTTCTTTAGCCCATGTAATATATTACAAATGTGGGACTCTGATCCGGTATCTAATACCCAGGACGTAGAACAAACTGAGAAACAGTTCTCGGTAATAAACACACCCGAAGAAGATGCATCGACATGCACATTCCTCACTCGGGTCACATGGGAATCCGGGTATTCTTATATTTCCTACTTAGACTTATAACAGTTATAAGGTAGAGCGGAACCAACGTTCCCCGGCTCAGTATAACAAGCGGGCTCGGTCAATACATCTATATTATTATCTTGATTAAGGCGTGTCATGGTCGCTACCGAGAGAGAGAGAGAGAGAGAAGAAAACACTGCGTGCGCTCTTGCAAGATTAGATTGGTTATTATTTTATCTAATCAGGATGGCTCCCACAGTTTTTATCAAATCTTCCTTTAAACCCTTAAAGGTAAGACTAGTCGGGATTAATTACACCATATAAGTTCGCCAATCATTCAGCCATGCAGGTATTAGTACTCCGAGGGAGTCTCCCCGTGCTTTCGCATGGAAATAATTAAATAACCTCATTTTCGCAGGGGCATAACCCCGTTAACACCTTTCCTATACACCTACTGGATCAGCTAATTGTAAAGTGGAAAACTCTCCCAGGAGTAACTCTTACTCGCAGTGGGTATCGGGATCCAACTATCTCATAGAAGGTATGCAATCTTATTGCAAATTTCAACACTTGAAATTCCCAATAATATTTTTGCCCCCAGCAACTTATGACCTTGGCTATGGTCAACAAATCATAAGCGCTAGCCAAGTTCAACCCGTCATTTCCTGATTGAATTAAACCTACCAGTACGACCCTTGGCTATGGTCAATAAATTCGTACGACTACCATAATCCAATCGCATCATATGGTTGTAGATAAGCACTAATTGGCTACCGCACACTATGCCTTGGCTATGGTCAACAAACGTAGCATGAATACTAAATAGCACTTATCTGAAATGACGGAGGGCTACGACAGGTTTTTAAGAAAACCTTTTGCGTAATGAACTTGATATCGTTATAGAATCGAGTGATTTGAAAAGGAGTGGTTTAAGCTTCGCTTTTTAAAATTGAACAGTTTTCAAAACAAACCGAGTAGGTTGTAGAATTTACTATCTTTTGCTAAAGAGATCATTCCCGGTGAAGGGATCTCAGCTCTTTCCTCATCGAATGAGGTGCTGGATATTCATAAAGAATACCGCTATCCAAAACAAAAACTAGAGCTACCTTTTTGAAAATTTGATTCTACAACATCTTTAGGTTACTTTACTTTTCATTAATCTTATTAATGAAGTCACATCATTTATGTTTCCTAAACATCACAGAAGAAATGAAAATAGAACGTACGCTTATGCCATCCGCATTCGCTACGGGGTCCTGTCATGCATCGTTAGGTTACTTAACTAACGGCAGAGCGGGGGCAGGGCTAACATGGATGCAAAACATAAGCAACTTTTATTATATATCATATACATAATAAAACATTCATCTCACGCAGTTATATGATCTCATCACAGAACATTGCAGCAGAAGTCAACATATGAAATATAGGATATATTAGGAGGTCCGTGTTTTAAATCAAGCCAGTAAAAAATACGGATTCCACGGTCGTGATGAATAGCCAAACCCACATCCCCAGACTTCTACGAGAGCGGCAAGCAACCCTGCCAATTCTAAAGTTAGGAGACCCGGTCTCGACTCCTCGAGATGGTCTCCCACTGGATTCTAGAACCCGGTTACTTATGCCGCCCACCTTGGGTCTATCCTAATACCGAAAAGTAAATAATATACAACAATGGTGACATCATCCTCAATCCGGAAGTGTCCCAATAAAAAAATATTACATATAAATTTTTACATGAATGAAAATGAAAAACTCTTATCTCATGCAAAAAAACCCGGCAATTCAAACACGACGATCAAATATATCATATCACAGCAGCACATAACATCACATGTCATCAATGTAAGTAAATATTCGTATCCCAATTGTCGTTAACGTATAGCAATGAAACCGGCGATACACCACATATTACACTTACGGTCGCAGAAAAAGAAATGAAAACTACAATAATTAGAATCTGCAACCACCTTAGACATCATAAACCCGGAATATCTCATACTCTGGATTTCATGCCTAACACTATAAACCTGGCATTTTAGACTCAAATTGAAAACACTTTTCAATAACAAGTCACGCAATTCAACAAGATTTCCAACAAATGATCGAATGCTCGTCGGAAACATTAGTAGACGTCCGCACCCCCGATGCCATCGACGAAGTGCACTTAGGCGGAACACCGCGGCCGCAAGCACCCATACGGATGCTTTTAGCAACGGGGTTCTCCTACAGTCACTTGGTCGGGGCTATGGGGCGTGGTTGTCTAGTAGTGTTACCCGGCGAGTGTTCGCGTATTATACGAGATTGCGACGGAGTTTTGATCCGAATCAAAACCCCGTGGCAGCCGATCAAATGAGACTAAATTGCTAGATTTACAAAATACTAACCAGTTTTCACAAAACTAATTATTGTGGATTCTAACTATTATATTATAGATATCTAAACGATATTAAACATTTCAATCGATTTATCAAACACCCACAAAACCCAGAGACCTCAACAACTTGAGTCTCACTTAAAAATACCCAGAAAATCCAGAATAAGGAAATGGAGCAACAGAAGAAAATTCACCCCACAAATCTACAATATTGCGGCGGAACAACTGGCAAACAATGGTTTGGGCCGCGGTTCCGCGGCACATTGATGGATTTGAGAACTCGAATTTCTTAGGGCTCCATAATTTAACCTGCACGATTTTCTGAATATTTTTAATTTCAAAATTTCCAACTTTTGAAATTTTTTCCAGAAACTCGGTTTTATGGGTTTCGAAAAGTCGATCGAACATTTTAACGTCGTATAGACCACTCCTAATACTCTAGCTTGGCTCTGATACCATGAAAGTATGTCTTACTACCACTACTAGGTTTTTGGAAGTATCAAGTATACAATTTTAAAAAATCTATTGTGCTATTGCATGCTATCCTAGAATCGAACTAGAGAATTAGGGTTTATAAGCAAGTAATAAAACTTTATCCTAAAAACAGGGACGCGACCGCATAGGTCCGTCTTGCCTGAATTTGGCGGCAGATACTAATTGGTGATATCTATCCACCTCTCCGAAGATGCCAAATTGATTTATGACACCATATATCGAAGCTTTAAACGGATGCGGCCAATGTAGTAGACTTCGTCAGATTCCCCCTCGCTGAACGGTTTTTGATTGTGGGGACGCTCTTCCCTGCAGGCGCAAGCCCCTGTAGTTAATTACGCTACCGCATCGCGGTAACCACTTTCTCCTTCTCCAGATGGTCACTTCATGTCGTGTGTGTTTGTTTTGTTTTTGGTTGCCCATGGATTGTATACGGAGACTAATTTATGTCGTCGCCCGTAGGGCGTGGATTAGTCCAAATCTGTATTTTCTTAGATTTGGGTTTGGGGGTTCGGTTTAAGGATACGTTAGTCTCATTTGAGACTAAGATCAACTTAAACGTTTGTTAAGGATACGTTACTCTAATTTTAGACTAAGATCGACTTAACGGGATCATTTAGATCCAACAAAAAAGAATTTGGACTCTATTGTTTAGTTTAGGAACATTGCGGTCGATTACCAGTTTAAGGAATGGTGGTCCATCATTAGTTTAAGGACATTACGGTTGATTACCTATTTAAGGACATGGTGGTCCATTATTAGTTTAAGGACATTGCGGTCCAGTTTAAAGACATCATAGTCTGTAAAAGTTAAGGACACCATACTCCATGGATTTAAAGGACCCCACAGTCCGAGATTAAGGACATCATAGTCCATGGGTTTCAAAGGACCCCACAGTCCGAGGTTAAGGACATCATAGTCCATGAGTTTAAGGACCTCACAGTCCACGGAGTGATTGGTTATCGGGACCCATCACCTCTCTGAAGACGTTGAAGGATTACAACGAATATCAAAGGAGTGAAGAGATATACCCTTGAACCAAAGTTGATTGGGAAATCTGTAGTCCAATTTGGAACTAAGATCAATTAATTAGGTTATGAGCACATTGGCTTAGTTAAATTTGAATTGAGGACTTATGGCCAACTTGGGCTAAGTCCAATTAGATTTGAAATGTTGGCCCTTTGTTGGACTGTTGAACATTTGTCTGGGTTCAGCCCCCCATTATTTAGCAAAGCTTAAACAGGGGTTTGGGGGCTCTGACAACATTTTGTCTTTGGCTGAGCACTAGCCATTCATTATAGCTCTGGATTTTAAGGTTCATTTGAATGGGAGATTTGCCTCTGGAAAACTTAACCAATTTGGGCTAAGCTTGGCTTTAAAATAGTGTTAAACACTAGAGAATACTTGGCGATCACGTGCTCCCACGTGATGTGCTGAAAATAGTGTTAAACACTAAGGACGAGGCACTTAAAGTAGTATTAAACACTAAAAATGAGGCGGTCACGTGGAGTCACGTAAGGCGCCAGAGAATTGGGCCAGACTTCCTTTATTTTACTCTCAAAATCTGCCAATAAGTGTTAAACACTTAATCTTCGTAATCATCATGTGTGGACTGATTTGAATGATGGAAGTTGTGATCAAAATATTTTTTACCGCAATCAAGAACGGTGTCGCTTGGTATCTAGCCGGTGAGTATGGGTCGGTCCACAGGGATTTTGTGTATTCTCAATTTGTTCTAACGAGTTAATTCCAAACGGTGTTGGATTGATTATCACTAAAAACTAAGTTAATCTAGACTAGGATTAAAATCTTGCTAGGGTTAGGTTTAGGTTAAGTTTGGAAAGTCAATATTCCTCACCGCTTCCTATGCCCTAATTAAGATCTATGAGGTGTTATGGTAATAATTAATAAAGTGGATTGGTACCATTGGGAAGAAACGATGTTTCTTCCTCTAGGTTCTTGTCCTTCCTTTCTTAATTCTTACCCTAACCTCCATGGAAAACATACGCAACCGGTCTTTTAAACTACGGTATCACCGCTACCTCGTGGGATAGGGTGCCGTAGGGAGCGGTGTGTTTACGTATGCATGGAGTCCTATAAAAAGATGTGATGGTCAAGAAAGGAGTGAGAGTTCTTCATCTCTCAAGCCTTCCCTATTCCTAACCCTAACAAGTGAGAAACTACTCACTCATTTAGGGAATAGATAAACATGTTCTAAACTAATTAACTAGGGCAGATAATAAAAGTTATACTATGGCAGAAAGAAAATTAACTAGGTCAATAAAAGAAAACTTACTCTAATTTTTATTTGATGCTCTCTTGCAACATTTACAGGAATTGAATTCTGAATTTTGATAACTAAAATAAGGCACAAGAAGCGGCATACCTCAAAAGGAGGTTTAGGATTTCTATTTATAGAGCATAGAAACCCTAGGGTTACAATCGACTCACATCTGCATTTACAAATATACCCCTAAAGAAGACTAGTCAACGCACCGTCACGCCATCAACTTTCCCACCGACACGCGTCTACCACGGCCGCGGAACCGCGGCCAAAACTCATGTTTGGCCGTGGATCCGTGGCCAAATGGTGGGGTATTGGGTTGCATTTCTCTGGACTTCTTCTGTTTGCATTTGTCTTCTTGTTTCTTTACTTGGTTTCTCAGGTTGTCTTCTAGTTTTCTTCCAGATTTCCACAGTGAATAATTTCGTGGACTTTACCGCTTACTTCGTGTTGAAGTCTTGAACCTTGCGCTGCCTTGGTTCTTTATGAAATTGTCCATTGATCTTCGTTTAGTCTTCAAACTGTAGGCATGATCAATATCTTTCCATTTGTTGATCGTAATCTCACTTTTGTATCGTCTTTTCATCGTTTTCACTGTTTTTGTTCCGAGAACCTGTAACCTGCAACTATGTAGCAGGCATGTATCAAAAGCACATGTTTATTTGTAAAATGAATAAGAATGGGGAATATAATAATGTAATATTATGATATGAACAAATACCCCCAAACTTATCTTTTGCTCGTCCTCAAGCAAACCTAGTTTATTCTTGAAAAATACCTAGCCTCACTTTCGCAGGGAAACACGATTGCACTGAGCTCGTGCAACAAGCCGTTAAACCTCTAGGTGTCCCTAGTAGGAGGAGTGTTGTCTCCTGAGGGTTTTCAGCGGATACTACCCACAAAACCCTATCAATTCGGCCTATTGACTTTTATTCTCCAATTAGGTTTTCCAACAAGGAATTCTATTATCTTTGACTCAGAAATTATCCACCCGTATTTTTCATGCTTCCTTATCATTTAACTTAAGATTATATATGTTTGGTAGACTTACTTAGCTTTTAGCATCTTTTGAGTTTTCCTTCTAGGGTTCTATCTCAACTTAGGAATTTTTATCATCTCTACTAAACATATAAGTCCTATTTTTCATTCCTATCTCTCATCTAAACCCCAATCACATACCCCTACGTGTGTGTATAGATCACCCCTACACTTGGAAATTCAAATCAAGCTATTATACTCTTGTTCATCGTCCAAAGTACTTTTCAATTGGTGAATTTTTTTTAGATGAAATTGCTCAGACATTCTTCATGCGATCGTTAATACTTCTTGAGGTATCAACGACCGATTACAAAATGTGTTTGCACATTAAGACGTAATTCCTAGTCTTGTAACACCTAAGACTTTAGCAGTGACTCCCAAACTAGTTGGTCTAAGGCACTAGGTGATAAAGCACCCTCGCTAAATATTTTTTTCTATTTATATAGCCTTAAGTAATTACAAAAACCAGTGTTCATTTTTTTATCTCTTTATTCACACTTGTATTTTTATTTTATTTTCCTTCATACTGAGGATTTTAGACAAGAGCATTTCAAGGTCTCTTCTACTATTCCAAGTTTCAAGGTTCGTGTTTGTGCAATTTGTAGGGTATATATTTTCAGAATTTAGACTTAAGCTTAGGGATTATTTTTCAGACTTATATTTTAATAAAAAATATCAATACTTTTCCCTTGTTTTGACTTAGCCCAAGAAGTGAACTTAAAATTTGTCTATTTCTAAGTAAACTACAAAGACATATATTTTCTACCATTAAATTTTAAGAAAGGTTATTTTTTAGGGTTTTTAATTTACTAAGTTTTGGATCTAGTTTTTCCTAGCTAGTCAACCGTCATGTCAAATTTAAGTCAAATATGGCTAAAATTGAACTTTTCAATTTTTAGAATTTTTGAAAATTTTCAATTTTTATGGGTTTTAAAATAAATATGCAAATGCAAAAATATACATATGAATGCGAAGGAAGAAAGCTTACCAAGCACACCCCCAAACTTAAACATGACAGTGTCCTCACTGTCATGCTACACCAAGAGGGTCAAAATGGCCGGTATTCCCCTGTTTATTTTTTTTTATATTTTTTTTATTGTTGAAAGAAAAACAAAACATATATACAAAAAGCCCCTCCCCAAACTTAAGTGAGACAGTGTTTCCACTGTTATAAGCGTTAAAGTTCAGAGTTAAGGAGGAGAAAAATCAAACTATACAAGGCCTTACACAGGCCAAAGGTTAGCACCAACCATTCAAAAATTTTATCGTTATAATGGTGGGGTTGGTGAAAGAATGGAGTGTAGAGAAAGGAGATGAGAAGCACACGAGACCGTATGGAAAGAAAGGTGGAATATGGTCTCGGAGAAGAATGGCGGAAAAGAGAAAGAAGTGTAGTACGAACTTGAGGGCGTAAATCGAGTGAATAAATTAGCGCAAATTGTGATGACCGATGTGTTAAAAGCGATTGTGCTAATCTATCAACCCGTCGAGAAATGGGGTCAAATCCCTCAAGATTCGCGAGAAAACATAGGTACGTTGAACTTGGTAAACCATCCATTGGAAGCGTGACGGATTCTTGCGCGGTCGAAACGACGGATTCCATCAATGGTTTGAAATGACTTAGCTTGAGTTCGAGTTTCAGAGGTGAAACAATTGAAGGTAAAATTGGTTAAACTGTCTCAAACTTGAAGGATTCCATCAATGGTTCAAAATCACTGTAAGCAACCGATTCGGATGGTTCAACTGACTCATCCGAAAATTCAAAGGACTCAAACTCGGGTAATGAGTCTTTAAAATCGTTCGAAAAAGTGAAACACTCGTAATCATTATCGGTTGTGCAAACTGTATCAGATTCAAGGAGGAACGCACTAGTGGCGTCAAAATTGCTGTGATCGAACAGAAATTTTTCAAGATCACAATCCTCCTGCATGATTTCTTGCGTGGTCGGAACGATGGAAAGGATGAAGGGGGATGATTTAGGAAGTATAACAGTTAAAGGTTTAGAAGGATGAATTGGAAAATCCGACTCATCAAACAAAATTGGTTCATCCTCAATACTATCCTCAATACTCTCCTCAATACTATCCTCATAATTCTCCTCAAAAGTTATCAAATCCATACAATTATCATCAAAATCAAGACGCATATGAAGTTCGAGAGAAATATTTAATGACTCAGGATGATAAATTGGAGAGAAAAATTCAGTCAAATTTGCAGGTTCATCATCCAAAATATTCCCTGCGTCAATATCCTCAATCAAGTGAAAATCAATTTTTTCGAATACCTCATCAAAAGCATGGGTATTTAACAATTCAGGTTCTAGATTGGAGGTGTAAAGGTCAAAAGGATTGGTGATGGTTTCACTCGAAAGGGACCCTTCACAATCTGGCAAATCAAGCACTACAAAGTCACACAACTCATTAAACGTTTTATTTTCAACTGGTGAATCATTTAGGACACTTGATAGACATTCAAAACCAGAGTTGTGGGATTCAATTGAGGATGGGTAGGTTTGATTTGGAAGTGTGCAGAACTCACTCTCACCACTCAAATTCTCACTCTGTCCAACCGCCTCATCATACATTGGAAAATTTAGAGCTAGTTGGAAACTAGCTACCGGTTCACTAGGTTGTCTTGATGAATTAAGGGCGGCAATGGACGCATCCAAATTCCTCATCTATTGGTTTGTCGCTACAATATAAGCTTCCAACGACTGTTCTAGACTAAACATGGATTGTGAAGCGGTTTCAGTAAAAGATTCAAATATGTTTGGATACGTGAAACTCCCAAATGGTTGTGTAGAAGCAATGTCTAGGAAAGGTGTGAAAGTCGGGTAGGACTGGTAGGAATTGAATGGTTGGACAGGAGTAGGATCAACATTTGGATAAAAAGGTGAATGGACTTGTTGATCCCAAGAACTGGAAGTGTTGAAAGGGGTGAAAGATCGGTTATGAGCTTGTTCAATATGTTCAGCAATAGACATGGGTTTCGGGGTTACAACAAGACTCGAAAAAGGAGTATCAACGTAAGAAGGTGGTGAAAGTTGAAATGGTTTATACAAAGTGGATTTCGGAGTCGAACTGTTTCTCCTAGACGCTTCTATTCGATCTTTCAAAGAAATTTTGGGCATGGAAGGGTCGTCCGTAATTCGACCAAAACAATTCGCGTATGAAGTAATGTTTGGATGAGGGTACCAAAGTTCGGCAAGAGTTTTAGGAGGTGGGGTACCCATGATGTAAGAAGAAGAAGAAAAAGAATGTGGGTGCAAGTGGGGTGCAATGTATTTCTAAGCGACAAGTGGCAAGTTTTTTTTTTTTTAAATTTCCGTTTTGTGTTTTTTTTTTATAAGGAGCTTTTTGCAAAAAGATTTTCAATAAAAAAGCTTAGACACGTGTTCAATCAATCACAATATGCACAATCAAGCCTAGATCTAGGGTCACCTAGGTCAACTAGACTGCTCCTAACTATTCCAAAGGGCAAGTTATGAGGACCTCAAACCGCCTCTTCACCGCCAATTGTGGCCAGGTAAGCACAAGTAGAGAAAGGAGGGATCCGCTCACGAATCACCGTGAGACGGGCCTTTTAAAATTACCTTTCCCTACCTGTCTAGCCTAGGCACCACAAAGTCAGGTTTAGATCAACGGTCGATCCCTACAACTATTCCTTTGTCCTATTGAGCGCGAAGTCCTTAGGGCTGAGTCTAATCTTTTTTTAATTAACTTGATGGTTAATGCAATATGCTTTATGTGATTTTTGGGGTCCTGGGAAGGGTAATGAAATCCCCACCCAATCTGGATTGGTGTAAAATCCCCTTAAAATCAATTTAAATATGCAAAGCAGTAAAAACAATCACTTGCAAACAAACTTTTTTTAGCGGCGCAAAGAATCCTGCATAAGATCAAGTTATTGGAAAAGAGGAGAAGTTTTTTTTTTACAAAGAACCCTGCAGGAAATTTTTACAGAGGAGATAATGGGGTTATAGAGAAGAAGAGAAAGCTTACAGAGGTATTTTTGCTTGCTGACGTCATCAAGGCGATGCGGTTGCGCGGTCAAAGACTCCTTCTGGCGGCGGTTTCGCGGTGAGAAAGAAGGATCAGGCCTCCAAAAATCTTCTACTGTCTGTTCTGATTATCCTCTGCTTGTTCAGATCTGGTTTTTTCTGTTTTACTCTCGGGATTTTTCCAGATCTGAATTCGTTAGTCGATCCTGCATAATTCAAACGAAACACCATTCAAAGAATAACAAGAAGATAAATTTTTATATTTTTTATTATTTTTCAGTTTTTATGATTTTTCAATTTTTATATTAACCCGAAATTACAAAAAGAAAATAACTACGCCATCCCCGGCGACGGCGCCATTTGATTGGGATGTGAGATTTTGTGATCAAAATATTTTTTACCGCAATCAAGAACGGCGTCGCTTGGTAGCTAGCCGGTGAGTACGGGTCGGTCCACAGGGATTTTGTGTATTCTCAATTTGTTCTAACGAGTTAATTCCAAACGGTGTTGGATTGATTATCACTAAAAACTAAGTTAATCTAGACTAGGATTAAAATCTTGCTAGGGTTAGATTTAGCTTAAGTTTGGAAAGTCAATATTCCTCACCGCTTTCAATGCCCTAATTAAGATCTATGAGGTGTTATGGTAATAATTAATAAAGTGGATTGGTACCATTGGGAAGAAACGATGTTTCTTCCTCTAGGTTCTTGTCCTTCCTTTCTTAATTCTTACCCTAACCTCCATGAAAAACATACGCAACCGGTCTTTTAAACTACGGTATCACCGCTACCTCGTGGGATAGGGTGTCGTAGGGAGCGGTGTGTGTACGTATGCATGGAGTCCTATAAAAAGATGTGATGGTCAAGAAGGGGTGAGAGATCTTCATCTCTCAAGCCTTCCCTATTCCTAACCCTAACAAGTGAGGAACTACTCACTCATTTAGGGAATTGATAAACATGTTCTAAACTAATAAACTAGGGCAGATAATAAAAGTTATACTAGGGCAGAAAGAAAATTAACTAGGGCAATAAAAAGAAAACTTACTCTAATTTTTATTTGATGCACTTTTCCAACATTTACAGGAATTGAATTCTAAATTTTAATAAATAAAATGAGGCACAAGAAGAGGCATACCTCAAAAAGAGGTTTAGGATTTCTATTTATAGAGTATAGAAACCCTAGGGTTACAATCGACTCATATCTGCATTTGCAAATATACCCCTAAAGAAGACTAGTCAACGCACCGTCACGCCATCAACTTTCCCACCGACACGCGTCTAGCACGGCCGTGGAACCGTGGCCAAAACCCATGTTTGGCCGCGGATCCGCGGCCAAATGGTGAGGTCTTGGGTTGCATTTCTCTGGACTTCTTCTGTTTGCATTTGTCTTCTTGTTTCTTTACTTGGTTTCTCAGGTTGTCTTCTAGTTTTCTTCCAGATTTCCACAGTGAATAATTTCGTGGACTTTACCGCTTACTTCGTGTTGAAATCTTGAACCTTGCGCTGCCTTGGTTCTTTGTGAAATTGTCCATTGATCTTCGTTTAGTCTTCAAACTGTAGGCATGATCAAGATCTTTCCATTTGTTGGTCGTAGTCTCACTTTTGTATCGTCTTTTAATCGTTTTCACTGTTTTTGTTCCGAGAACCTGTAACCTGCAACTATGTAGCAGACATGGATCAAAAGCACCTGTTTATTTGTAAAATGAATAAGAATGGGGAATATAATAATGCAATATTATGATATGAACATGGACACGTGATAGTGCCCATGTATTGGGTATTAATTCCTCTGTTTTTCCTTATTTGCCCTTTTAAAAAGGTGTTTGTCAGGGGTTACGTGGGGACACGTGAGGCGCCCTAAATCAGTACTGCATTTGGCTTTGTTCTCTTTTATTTTGAGGGTCACGTGGGAGCACGTGAGGCATTGCCTCTGGGCTAATTCGTTCTTATTTTGAGGAGTTTATTAAAGGGTCACATGGGGGCACGTGAGCATGTCTTATTCGTTCTTTTTTGCCCATTGAGGATGAGGGTCACGTGTTACCACGTGACTAGATTGGGTTTTGATCTCTTTACGTGCATGGAGAGCTAAGTCTCTTGTTTAAGAATTAAATTCTTTTGTAGGGTTAAACCCTAGTCTCATTTAGAGGAATTAAATTCCTATATATTTGGAAGAACTAAATTCTTATTAGGGTTAAACCCTAGTTTCATTTGGAGGAATTAAATTCCTATGAATTTGGAAGAATTAAATTCTTATGTAGGGATAAATCCTAGTTTCATTTGGAGGAATTAAATTCCTATGAATTTGGAAGAATTAAATTTTTATGTAAGGTTAAACCCTAGTTTCATTTGGAGGAATTAAATTCCTATGAATTTGGAAGAATTAAATTTTTTAAACACAATTCTCCTTCTAAGTTTTGGATCTGCATGGCAGAAGCTCCCCGATGAGAATTAAATTCTCAACTTGTGGGGAGATTTGCTTCTGCAGATCTTCAACCAAAGGAAGAACTAAGTTCTTATTCAGAAGAGTTAAACTCTTAATTTGAGAATTAAATTCTCTACTTGTTTTATGGAGCTTAGATCTTTTTCTCTTTCTCACCTAAGGTTTTTTTCTCTGAAGAGTTCTTATTTTTCTCTCTTGAGAATTAAATTCTCCTCTCTTTTTTCTCTCTGTTGTTGTATATCTCCCAAAAAAAGTCGATCCCCCTCTCTTCTTTTCTTGGCTCCTTTTTATAGGAGAAAGAAAAGAATCGATCTGTTTAGTCAATTTTTCATTAAAAGATTTTGGTTGTTTTTGTAACCAACATAATTTTTTAGATCATCCAGTGCATTTTATTCACCATTGGATTTTTAATCCAAATGATATTTTATCTGTTATTCCTGGTAAATTTCAGGGGAATCTTTCCTTGTATAAAATCTTTCCATAAATTGGTGATTTTTAATCACCATTGGATTTTTAATCCAACGGTGCTCCATTTCACAGAGCACCTTCTTTTTTGTTTGGAAAGATTTAAAGAAATATTTTTCCAGTTAGGATTCTCGATTCCCTCTTAATTATAATTTAATTCTATTAGTTCAGAAGGCTTAAGAGCCTGTCACGTGTTGGCATGTGACCTTCTGATTGACCATTTAATTAGAATTTATTTCTATTGTTTCAGAGATCTTAGGATCCCATCACGTGTTGACACGTGACCCCCCTGATTAAGCATTTAATCAGAATTTAATTCTGTTTTTAAAGGACTCAGGAATTATCGCGTGTCAGCACGTGACCCTTGGTCACGTGTGAGCACGTGATGCCCCTTTGGGGTTTTTTCTTGTTTTATTATATCTTTTAATTCCTTCAGTGGGTTTAAAGGCTCATCACCTGTGGGCACGTGACTCCTGTTGATTAGAATTCAATTCTATTATAACAGAGTCCCCAGGAAACCATTACGTGTCAGCACGTGACCCTTAGTCACGTGTGAGCACGTGATGCCCCATTGGGTTTTTTCCTGATATTTCTATATGGGAACAAATGCCCCCACCGCATTGTTCTCACGTGTTTGCACGTGAGTGCAACGCTGTCATCTTTTGTGGCCGTTGGATCTGCCTAGAGAAGGGGGAAGATGAACTGTTTCCCATCACATCCTATAAATGCAGTGGTCCCTTCAGAAGCGCCTCCACTTTTTTCATCTTCTTCCTTGCTCGTTTTCCTCTGAGAATTTAATTCTCTTTCCCAGAGCTCAGTTTGTTTCAAAAATTTCCTGAGTTTAACTCTATCAACAAAAGATTTCCTTTTTTAAGTAAGGATCTTGAACGGCTGAACAACTTCTTGTAGAAATTTTCTTTGGATTTTAAATCCACACCAAGGGTTTTTCCCTTTAACAAGAACCCATCCTTCCAAGTTCTTTAAAATAATGTCCAACCTTTAAATAATAAACTCCTTTTGTTAGGGTTTTTCTGATCTCAGAGATCGATGGTGATACTTATCTTCTCTCTGGAATTTAATTCCATCCCAAAAAGCTTTAGCTCTGAAAATGTTTTCTGGGAATTTAATTCCTCTGTTCAAAAAGAATTTAATTCCTCTAAAGAACTTATTTCTTAAAAGAAGAATTCTTGGGATTTTTCATCCTGAGTTGTTCTTGCAGAGCTCCTTCTCGATTTGCACAGAGCTTCTGTAATGTTTTTTTTCTTGGGGAATGTGCAGGGTTGTTTGAAATCCACTGTTCTTTTATTGAGAATCTTCCTTTCGTTCTCATAATGATTACTCTGCGTCATCATTAGTGAGCCGCCATCTTGATTTTGTAGGGCCCCTGTGTTTTGTAACCAATGGTCACATAAAATAAGTTCTTTGTCGCTTTCTTCCACTGTCTTTTTGTATATATATATTTATAAAAATATACATACACGTGTGGGTTTCATTAACAGTTTCCTTTCATCTGTTTCAGGAACAATGGCTTCTCTTCCGTACTTCCCTTTCACCCGCTCGGAGGCTGCCTTTCCTCAGTCACCGTCTGATGAAGAGGTGATCGCGATGATTAGAGCTCACGACCCTAATTGCACCAACTTTCTTTTATGGGGGACCTGGTACGGTCATATCATCCGTGGTCGCCATAGCTTTCTTTGCGAGATACCAATGGAGCCTACCTACCCATTTTTGCCGATGGAGCGTCCACGGACCGCCTTTGCTGTGGAGATGTTGAACTGGACCCCTACGAGATGGCTTGAGCCGTCAACAACCGGGATTCCAAACCATCCTGTGACAGCTATAGACATCTTAGGGCGTCGTATCTGCCAAGGTGAAGCCCATCCTTGGGGACAGGTTTACAAAATAGGGCTTACTTCTCGACAACCCACGGGTTACCTTCTCTGGGCTCGTTATATCAGGTCCGCCCATCGTGTGTGACTGAAAAGTGTCAAGCTCTATCAGGAGGTGTACACGTCTCTCTTCCACTATCAGTCCCCTCATGTCTGGTGGATTAAGGCTTTCTTAAATCAGTGGAATCTTCCCACCAACACCTTCTTGCTAGGGGACCGCGAAGTTTCAATTTCTCTGGAAGAGTTTCGCGAGATCTCGAGGTTGCCGATCAGGGGGCGCCCTATGAAGAACTGCTGCCTCCTGATGAGTATGTTTTCGAAACTGAGCCTGCTATACTTGACGGCCTGTCGACTGAAAATGCCGTCCGCCACAAGCACCCAAGTCTAATCAAGACTTTGGGCATTTTTGAGAAGCTATTTACAGAGTCAGAGGAGGAGGGCGTCACTTTCAAAAGCTTTATCGCCTGCTTCCTTCGCGGAGATGTTCTATCAAAGACGGCTCCGAAGTTTGCGAGTATCAACGACCCCTTCGGGTTTGGTTTAAATAAGCTACGGCTAAAGCAGAGGATTTGCCGTAGTTCTACATTCCAATTCTGTCGGTTGTATCTTTTGAGTCGATCGCAGCTCCTGGCATAGACGAAGAGACTTTCTTCGTAGGTTTTATCAGCGTCTCACTCAGCTGGTTCGTCATTCCAACGCACCGTCGATTCATGAGAGCTTCGGTCATTTACCCTGCTCATCGCATCGCTGGAGGGACGCGACTAGCCATGGGCATTGCGGGGCTAGCACATCTGTATCATTGGCTAAGCGCTGCAGCCAATACCTCAACACCAGACGTGAACGTAGTGAGTTTCTCTCTTCATTACTTTACGTCATAGATTGAGATGCACGTGCTAGGGGCATTTGCTACGCATCAGATACCCAGCTTTTATGATGCTTACACTTTCCCACGGCTTATGAGGTTGGTGGATGCCTCTGCTCCTGATCCGACTAAGTCCGGAGCTATTCGTTTGCCGCTTAGCCCCTATGCCAATGCGAGCGGGATGGTGTTCAACGATTGAGTCCTCTCTGCTCCTTCAGGACCGATTCAACAGCTTTGTGACTCGTCGAAAGAGGGAGCACCCTCCCTGAAGCCCAAGGAAGCCATGCACTTATATTCGATCAGACCGGATTACTTGGTATTTCGTCAAAACGGTGCAGCCCTTTTTATGCGGTACAACCCACACCGCTTTGCTCGGAAATTGGGATATGACCAGGGTGTCCCCTTTGAGACGTTTACAGTGGAACCCAGCCCATCATCAGAAGTTGTTCGTGACGCCGCTCATCACTTCATGAAGCTGAACACCTGATCTCGCTTCGTGATTCGTGAAGCTGACTATATTCCTCGATGTGTGGGGGCTTTCACGGGATGGTATCTCCACCGAGTCTGTCCTATTATTGCTGAGGAGAGGAGGATGCTCCTCGGATATAGGAATCCTACTCCGATCCAGCCTACGGGAGTCCCGCCGCGACCGCGGGCAGTGGTTCGCCCTCCCTTGAGAGATACTGGTGTCGTGCTTATTCCTGAGGCGGCGGAAGTGGATCTGACTCCCACAGCTGGTATGCCGCTGCGCACTAGAGCTCAATCCAGGGCCAATAAGACGCCAGTAGTAGTATCATCAGCTGCGGCGTCAGCAATGGCAGTGTTGTCGTCGGTAGCACCGCCGAGTGAGAATATTGAAGGCGAAGTGGGTCAACATCGTACTAAAGCACCGAGGGGAAAGAAGCGATCGTCTTCTGTAGTTAGTTCTAGGTCCAAGAGGCGAAAGAAGACGGTCACTAATCTTCTCGACTTTTTAGTGGAATCAGAGCCTATCCTTCAAGATGAACCACTAGCCATACAAGAATCGGATGGTGGTCTACTTTTCCCGGGTTCATCTGCCGAGGAAGCCGCACAATTGGCTGAGGCTATAAGACGCTCACAGGATGAATCTGAGAATGTAAGGATCCTGAAGAGGCCTTATCCTGCCGTCATCTTTTACGGAGATCCTCCATCGATACGACGGATATTTATAGGTCCTTTGGAAGAGGGGGCGAGATAGCCCTGAAGCAGCCTATCTCGGCCGACGCCGAAGACACGCTGTCGTTGTGGACCGGTGGCCATGAGTCTACCCTCGAACCCCGGCGAGCATACCTCCTCATAAAGGAACGCTGGCTTAAACAAGCCATACTAGAAGCTCCTTTGCGCATTGGTATACTTATATATCCTTTTGTAGTATTTTGCACTACTTATATATATATATATATATCCTTATCCTCATGAAAACTTTGCAGGGACTTCGGCAATGGCGGAGGATCTGAGTTCGAGTCGCGCCTTGACCATGGACTCTACAAATATCCTCGATGAGACACAAATAAGTGTGGAGGGGGTCGATACAACTGTTGTTCCTGCAACGGAGCTCCTATCGGTGACTCCCGTTTCCCAGGTGCTTGCTCCCCCGGAAAAGGCATCTTCATTGGTCGCAGATTCAATGGATCTTTCTGGGGACGGCCCGGAGGCTATAAGGCAGGTAATCGAGGCTACCGTCCTCTCATTGGAGCCTGCCATAGTGGCTGCTACTCCTCAATTGGGAGTTGTTATACAGGCCCATGTCCCCGATGATATACCTGGGAGTATGGAGGAGGCCGCCGAAGCTGCTATCCCTCCTGTTCATAGCGGGAGGAGCATCGAAGGTAGCCCTCTACATTTTAGTTCAATAATCTCTCCATTATCTGAACCTTTTTGTCTTTTCAGAGCTACGAGGATTGGCGGCATCCATCGTGGACTTATCCCCCAGGAAGTCTTTCCAGCGTCTGTTAGAGATGGCCGCTCTGCAGGCGATATCCCCTCAACGCATCGTTCTCTCTTCCGGACAAGTTAAGCGTCATTTGCCCTCTCCTCACGACATTATTATTATTATTTCATATAATAACACTGATGTCTTTTACAGCTCTGGAAGCTGATGACGAAGTTGAGATTCTTGACGGGCCTAGGGAGCCTTCAGACTCCTCTTGCATGACTGTGGGTAAGTAAAGTTTCAACACTTTTCCACCTGCTCTTTACTTGCAAGTCTCGCTGATTTCTTTTTATGAATCTTAACAACTTTGCCAGTTCTTACCATGCTGGAATCTCGCATCGTCATGCCGTCCGGCCCCTATGCTCTACGTGCCTCGGAACGGATGGCAAAGCTAAGCCTTCACTACTTATCAGCTCTGATTGAAGATCTTCGTGCTGGCAGTCTGATCACGGCCGAAGCATTTGCCGTTGAAGCCAACGATTCTCTTCTCTTTCTTTCTACTTACCATAGTGGAACATTAGTGCAAGTCTGGGTTGAGTTCTGTCGTCAGGTGGAGGCTTGTTTGCATAGTCTTGAATGTACACACCTTCCTTCGGAGGTTGTTGCTGTGAAGGCGAGCTTACGGGGGCCGATTGAGCGGTGCACTGCAAACATGCTATCATGCGAGAAGAGGCTCAGCCGAAAGTTTTCGGAGAGGGAGCTGGCTTCCAAAGCGCTGAGGGAAATTCAAGCCAATCTTACGGCCAAGACCACTCGGGCATATGAACTTTGGCGGGTGCTTCAAGAGGCTATCAAGGAGGTGGTAGCCATTGATAAGGCCGTCATTTTCACTCGCGAAATGGTCGAAGCTCATAAGGTTACCGAAAAAGAGCTTAAAAGTTGGCTTGCCTCATACCAGGCTCAACAGGCTCAAGCGGAGGCCCGTCTCTTAACGATAATAAATCATGAAGCCGAGGCCCAGCGGAAAAAGGATGAACTGGAAAACCTATTAAATCGTCCGCCGGCTTGAAGAATTGTATATTTTTTTATTCTTCTTTTGTATATACTCCTGAATGAGAGTATTTTTATTTTTTCACAAATTGTACTTTGTATTCATTTTGATTCATGAATAAAAGACATATTTTGCTTCATGATGGTGTGTCCCTTTTAGTAAATGCATTTTGTGGATAATCTATTTCGATTTCCTTGTAGGACAGCGATGGCTTAGGAGTCAGGTTCAGATCTGCCTCCTAAGGCTTTCTAACTTTATGAGCCGTGAGGGTCTTATAAAGGTATTTCTCCTTACGAGTCGTGAGGATCTCGTAAGTGTGTTTTCTCTTAAGAGTTGTAAGGATCTCACGAGAGAGTTTTTCTTGCTTACAAGTCGAGAGGACCCGTAAGTGATTATTTCTTTTCTTGTAGGAGAGGGTGGCCTGCAGAAAATCTACCTTGACCTCTCTGTGAAGCAATGATGGATTGGGAGATGGGGTTAGGATCTGCCTCCTAATACTTTTCAACTTTATGAGCCGTGAGGGTCTCATAAAGAATTTTCTCCCTACAGGTCAAGAGGATCCCGTAGGTGTAATTTCTCCTTAAGAATCGTGAGGATTCCTAAGTGCGTTTTCTCTTGAGAGTCGTAAGGATCTCACAAGAGAATTTTCACCCTTACGAGTCGAGAAGACCCATAAGTGATGGATGAGCTTGACATTATCCGCATTTCATGGAGTCAGGGGTTGCTCTGGCCATTTCCCACGGGGTCAAGATTGACTTTAGCCGTGTTCTATAGGACCAGAATTTGCTCTGGACGCTTTCCACGGGGTCAGGATTGACATAAGTCATGTTCCGCAAGGATCAGGATCCGCTCTGGACGCTTCCCACGGGGTCAGGATTGACATAAGCCGTGTTCCATGAAACCAGGATTTGCTCTGGATGCTTCCCACGGGATCAGGATTGACATAAGCCATGTTCCGCAATGACTAGGATCCGCTCTAGACGCTTTCCACGGGGTCAGGATTGACATAAGCCGTGTTCCATGTGACCAGGATTTGATCTGGATGCACGGGGTCAGGATTGACATAAGCCGTGTTCCGCAAGGACTAGGATCCGCTCTGGACGTTTCCCATAGGGTCAGGATTGACATAGGCTGTGTTCCACGTGACCAGGATTTGCTCTGGACGCTTCCCACAGGGTCAGGATTGACATAAGCCGTGTTCCGCAAGGACCAGGATCCGCTCTGGACTCTTCCCATGGGGTCAGGATTGACATAAGCAGTGTTCCACGAAACTAGGATTTGCTCTGGATGCTTCTCACGGGGTCTGAATTGACATAAGCCGTGTTCCGCAAGGACCAGGATCCACTCTGGACGCTTCCCACGGGGTTAGGATTGATATAAGCCGTGTTCCACGTGACCAAGGTTTGCTCTGGATGCTTCCCACGGGGTCAGGATTGACATAAGCCGTGTTCTGCAAGGACCAGGATCCGCTCTAGACGTTTCCCATGGGGTCAGGATTGACATAGGCCGTGTTCCACGTGACCAGGATTTTCTCTGGATGCTTCCCACGGGTCAGGATTGACATAAGCCGTGTTCCGCAAGGACCAGGATCCGCTCTGGACGTTTCCCACATGGTCAGGATTGACATAGGCTGTGTTCCACGTGATCAGGATTTGCTCTGGATGCTTCCCACGGGGTCAAGATTGACATAAGCTGTGTTCCGCAAGGACCAGGATCCGCTCTGGATGCTTCCCATGGGGTCAGGATTGACATAAGCCGTGTTCCACGTGACCAGGGTTTGCTCTGGATGCTTCCCATGGTGTCAGGATTGACATAAGCCGTATTCCGCAAGGACTAGGATCCGCTCGGGACATTTCCCACGGGTCAGGATTGACATAGGTCGTGTTCCACATGACCAGGATTTGCTCTGGATGCTTCCCACGGGGTCAGGATTGACATAAGCCGTGTTTCGCAAGAACCAGGATCCGCTCTGGACGTTTCTCACGGGGTCAGGATTGACATAGGTCATGTTCCAGATGACCAGGATTTGCTCTGGATACTTCCCGCGGGGTCAGGATTGACATAAGCCGTGTTCCGCAAGGACCAGGATCCGCTCTGGACGCTTCCCACGGGGTCAGGATTGACATAAGCCGTGTTCCACGTGACCAGGATTTGCTCTGGGCGCTTCCCATGAGGTCAGGATTGACATAAGCCGTGTTCCACGAAACCAGGAGGGGTTGACTCTCGGTTGTCTGTGTTAGTTATATGTATGCCCTAGAGGCCATTACTGTACATTGGATCTATATTGTAGTGGATGCTGGGACATATATAGGGAGGACTTTCTTGCTCGACATAATAGTATGCTATCTGGTTGATCTTTACCTTAACGTGTACACTGATTGTCTCTCTGTTACATGTTGGTAAAGCCCTTAGGATGTGTACTTGACTACCTGGACTATGATGCAGATCATATTAGTGGGGACATTGTTAGTTATATATATGCCCTAGAGGCCACTACTAGGCATTGGATGTCGACCTATGGAGGGTTCTCACTGTGTGACAGTGTGGCGAAGCATAGGCTCTTACCCCCAGGGTGTCCCGAGACCGGAATCAGAGCCTAGCTAGAGCCTTAGGCGATGCGTAGACGGAGTTAGAAGTCCAATCGAACCGAAACCCTATCACAAATTTGCTCTCTGGACTTTTTTCAAAAACTGGATTTTTGAGAATTAAAAATATGCAGAAAACTCAGCAGGAATATCTAAGAGTTACTGTAAAATTCGATGCCCTAATTCCATCAAGCAGCCGCGGTTCCGCGGCACGAGCATGGCTCGTGCGGCGGTTCCGCGGCCGATTTGTCTTATCATGCATTGAATTTTGCACAGTAACTCCTACTTTGCAGTGCTGGTTTTCCTGGGAATTTTTAATATTTTTTAAAGAGTTGAAATTTCTGGGTTGTATTGGGAGTTCGTAGATTCGATCGGATTGTCTAATCTTGTCTATGTGTTTTTCTGGGTAATTTTAGAATATGTTAAAAAGTTTGACCGGATATGAATACCCACTTTTTCCCCTGTCGGGAAATTTCCAATTGTTGGATATTTCCATGGTTTAAAGACGTTCTAAGTAGTGCAAGTAACGCGATGGACCCTCTAGAAGACAACAAACCTTAACTCGATTATGTGACCGTCTTGAACTGCTCTTTGAACCTTCGGGTTTGGGGCAGTACGGCGTGCCACATGTGAGGCGTTGGCTTGACCCTTCTACAACTGGACCGTTGGTACTGAGGCATGAACTGGATGTTTTTAAACTTGTTTCATGTGTTGATCTGTTTCGGGAAAACTTGGGTGTTCGAATATTCGATCGGAAAGTTTAACATTTTCTGTTTATCCGGATTGTGATACAATAATTGGAACTCACAAGCAGTTATGAGATAACTTAATGAATGTTATAAACATAGCACTTTAGTCTCATTTGATCGGTTGCTACGGAAATTTGATGTGATCAAAAGTCCGTCGCAATCACGTAGCGTACGCGGATACTCGCCGGGTAAACTTAATAGACAGCCTCACTCCATAGCCCCGACCAAGTGACTGTAGGAGAACCCCGTCGCCGAAAGCATCTGTTCGGGTGCTCGCGGTAGCGGTGTTCCGCCTTTGTCACGCCCCGCTTCCCAGTGTACGGCGAAGTGGACGCGACGAGGTCCGCTACGTATGTACTCAGAAGTACATACGCTAAGCGTAGCTAAGCAATATAAAATAATCACAAGAGACAAATGATATTGAAATAACAGCAACTTTTATTAATAACATTCTTTGTACAATGCATGAAATGAAAATACAACTGGAATGAAAAGCGATGCCTAAACAGTGACATAACAGAAATGAAAAATACTGGAAAGAACAATGTACAATTATCTAGAGCTCTGGGTCTTCTTGGAACTGCTCCAAATCTTCACCGGTGGGCTCGATCTCAGCTTGGTCCAACGCACCTGACGACATTCAAAGAAGAAAGAAATAGAATGTCGTCAGCGAACGGGTCACTCGGTAAGTCCTAAAGAATAAGAAGAATGAGAATGACAGAGTAACAGTATTTTCTAAAGTACTATATTGTTGAATATTATGGAATATTGTGTAACGCTGTTGTTTGTAGCTTGGTACAGAAGGATGCCAGTGTATACGCGGGGGATCTCTATATGCTAGAGATCAGGGCAAAAGGAAAGTACAAGGAACCGTTATGCCACGGTACAACAGCAATAGGATTCAGGTTAGGTGTCTTAATCTGACCACCTCGTGCCACCTTTAACACCTTCCGTACCAATCTACCCCTTAAACCCCGTAGTGTTTTAACAGTATTGTAGTATTGGAATATGTAAATTGAGTGACTGACCAAAACCATGATATCAGTAAACATGTTGTAACTGTATAATCAGGTAAATGGAATATCAGGATAATGGATGAATATCCATGGTTTGATTCAATCACAAGGAATATATTGTTAGCTGGATTCAGGGTTTCATGTATTCAAATTGGGTTGGAGTATAAAAGAATATAGATTGACTTGAATCATATTCGAATCAGGAATAGTCAGACTCTAATCCGAGTCAGACTAAAAGAAAAATAATTTGAAGTCCAATATTAGTTAGGGGCCTTTTTGTAATTTGTAAAACTTGAGGGGGTTTTCTGTAAAAAGTACTTTTGTATAGTTTTCAAAATACACCTCAAGTATTTAATAATCGTCTTTATTGTTATAATGAATGTGAATTTTATTTGTGTTATTCTAGTGAATATATCCTAATCAAAGTATTAATTGTTTTATCTGAAATTCATGGTATTTTAGTGTAACTTTTAATCTTGTAATTTTTTTTAGAAAAATGTGGAAACTTTATATTATGATAAAATAGGTGTTTAAATGATAATTATATATATATTAACACATGAATAATTTTATATAAATATTTTATTTTAAAAAAATCTCATTTTCCCTAAATATCTTATTTTGAACCTTTCGAGTCCTTGCGGAGGTCTGAATCTCGCACTACTAGCCTGCGGGTGCACGATGAACCGTACTATCCCTAACAGGTTCCCCAAAAGTGGGTTGTAGCGGCGCTTTGCTTAGGTTTAACAAATACTTTTCATTTGGGAAAACGGTTTTATAAATATAAGGTATTTATTTGCAAAAAGTATAGTTTTCCGTATTTTAGTTGTTAGGGTTTCCTAAGCCAACTAGCCTACTTCTAAGGTCTAAACGATGAGTCATTAGAAGCCTCAAATCGCCTCTTCACCGTCAATTGCGGCCAGGTAAGTGCCAGGTAAGTGGGAAGAAACCACAGTCGTGGGCCTAATTAAAAACCACTAGCCTTAGACACACTTGCCTAGGCACCACAAGACAGTTTAGATAAACGATCGATGTCCATGACCAATCGTGCTTTCATTTTATTAAAAGATTTTATTTAGAAATGTTTACAATTTAAAGCTTTCAATAAAGATTATAAAGATTAGGGTATTTTAGTGAAAAGTCCTGTAATTTCGTATTCTGTGTTTTGATATTTATCAATTAGGGTTATATTGAGTGTGTGTAGAGGTAGGTCATTACCTCGTGACTTATTTTAAGTTTTGGTGAAGTTTAAAGGTAAAACATGACATGTTAAAGTTGAAGGTATAATAGCGCAAGAATACGGTATTCGAAAACGTTATCATTTTATGTGTGAAATTTCATTCAAATTGAGTTCTACAAGTTTTGTGATCAAGATAAACATATTTAGAAATGTTTACAATTTAAAGCTTTCAATAAAGATTATAAAGATTAGGGTATTTTAGTGAAAAGTCCTGTAATTTCGTATTCTGTGTTTTGATATTTATCAATTAGGGTTATATTGAGTGTGTAGAGGTAGGTCATTACCTCGTGACTTATTTTAAGTTTTGGTGAAGTTTAAAGGTAAAACATGACATGTTAAAGTTGAAGGTATAATAGCGCAAGAATACGGTATTCGAAAACGTTATCATTTTATGTGTGAAATTTCATTCAAATTGAGTTCTACAAGTTTTGTGATCAAGATAAACATATTTAGGAGTGAGGTAATTGATTAAACTAAGAAAAATGAACTTCATGATATTTTTATGAAAAGAATACGGTTTTGCAAAGAAGCTATCATTTCATGTGAAAAAGTTTGATTAAATTGGTTTATGGGTGATTAATAGTCAACATGAATATGGGTAGATATTATGTATTAGGTGACAAGTGGAAATTTATAGAAAAACCGAATCGGAAATCGGTTTGTCCGATTTCCGTCGGGTTCCAAAAAGTCGTATTTTTACACTTATAGAAAAGAGAGATAGAAGGGATGGGACTTACGGTTTGGACAAGCTAATGAAGCTAATAGATGTAGTGGTTGCCGATTCGTCGAAAGCGTCGCAAAGGTTCTGATCCGGTCGCCGGAATCCGTCGTCGATTTCGGCAGCGCTTCGTTTCTTGCTCTTCGTACCGAGTTCTCGAGAATTTGAGAGAGTAGACTTAGAGTTGTGAGGGAAAAAGGTAGAGGATAGGGGTCTTTATATAGGGCTAGGCTAAGGTTAGGGTTTGGATTAAAAATATTAAAAGAAAATATAAAAAAAACATTAAAAATCATTAAACCTAGGAGTAAAAGGGATTTATTGGCCAAATCAAAACCGATCCAGGTATAATAAGTATGCAAAAGGGTTGACCAAGTCAAGAGCCAAGTTTTCTCAGTTGGTGACTCGGCCGTCCGGCCGAGTCCGGCCGGATCGGCCGGACCGAGTCGGCCGATTCGCCGGCCGGCAGCGCCGAGTCGGGCCGAGTCAAGGGTCCAATGGCCGGGGGTTTTCCTGAGGAACAACTTGGTATTTTTACTTTTTGTTGTCCAGTACATATTTTTGGAGTTATGGCCTTTTTACCGTTGACTTCCAAAAAAAATAAATACAAAAATAATGTGGAGCATGAGATTTGAACTCCGGGGGCTTGGTTCAACAGTGCAAGGTATTACCAATGAGCTACAAGCTCCTTCTTGTAATTATTGTGGTTTTTAATTACTTAAACTGATAGCAGCAAGAATAAATACTCCAAGTATACATTAAATTTAAAGTAATTTCTTGTACACTAAAAATGGAGTTATTTCATTCTTGTAGCTTGTAATTAAAAAAAAATAATAATTACCTAAATCTTGTGCTCAGGCTTAAATACCCCTTTGTGGATTTTTAAAAAATATTCTGAAAAAAATTGTATAGGAAAAAGTGTATAAAAATTATGGTTGTTACATTCTACCCTCCTTATAAAAATTTCGTCCTCGAAATTTGTAAAAGGAAAGTGTAACAGTGCAAAGAAGTTTGGTTGCAGAACTATTGGTAGTGTATGAAAATATTTAGAAGGAATAAATATTGCAAAATGTTTTGATCAAAGTGAGGGAGTTACCTGGGTTACCTTGGTTCTTAGTCTCAGGTTCTAAGGCTGTTAAGGTGGAGGCTTGACGTCTCGACATATTTTTCTGAGTAAGCCGATACATCGATGCCTGACTGGGTAGGGATGGTCCATGTGGAGGTGATGCTGGAAGTGCAAGACTAGGTGCAGGGGTCTGGATAGCTGGCTGCTTCGGGTAGATAGTGGGTGTGTTGGCTGAGTTCCGTCTATAGGGACAGTCTCCAATTCTATGATCGGATGCGCCGCAAACTAGGCACAGGCCTTTTGCGCGCCTACAGTCCTTCCACAAGTGTCCATTCCTATGGCAGTAGTAGCAAAATCCTGAACTTGACTGGTTAATTGTTTCCTTCTGTCTCTTGGGTTTTGCAGGTTGTGTAGTATAGGTTCCTCTTACCATCTGGGTGGCAGTGCGTTTCCTAACGGTTGCTCCTGCTTCTGGTCGGTTCAATAATATGGCAGTCTGCTGCTGCAGTCCAACCAGGAGGCTTTGGATTTCCTTAAGCAGAACCGTCTGCTCGTTGGGTGGAGCAGGAACGGCAGATGTGGGAGGTAGTGTTGGAGGTGTAGGTGTGTTGTTGACATTGGTACTGATGTTGTTCGGGGAATCCATAACCCTGAAGAAAAATTTGGGTTAGGACAGATTCAAATTCATGAAATGATAAGATTTCAAGGAATAGAGATTTGCAAGATTCAAGGAACATGAATTGTAAAGAATGTTAAAGTTGCCGTTTCTTGTGTTATATTGCTTAGGTTGTTCACGCAGACCAGAACTGCATGACAGGGATTCATACAGCTCTGACCTGCATGGGCCACCAACAAAACCTGTCACGCCCCGCTTCCCAGTGTACGGCGAAGTGGACGCGACGAGGTCCGCTACGTATGTACTCAGAAGTACATACGCTAAGCGTAGCTAAGCAATATAAAATAATCACAAGAGACAAATGATATTGAAATAACAGCAACTTTTATTAATAACATTCTTTGTACAATGCATGAAATGAAAATACAACTGGAATGAAAAGCGATACCAAAACAGTGGCATAACAGAAATGAAAAATACTGGAAAGAACACGGTACAATTATTTAGAGCTCTGGGTCTTCTTGGAACTGCTCCAAATCTTCACCGGTGGGCTCGATCTCAGCTTGGTCCAACACACCTGACGACATTCAACAAAACCTGTCACGCCCCGCTTCCCAGTGTACGGCGAAGTGGACGCGACGAGGTCCGCTACGTATGTACTCAGAAGTACATACGCTAAGCGTAACTAAACAATATAAAATAATCACAAGAGACAAATGATATTGAAATAACAGCAACTTTTATTAATAACATTCTTTGTACAATGCATGAAAAGAAAATACAACTGGAATGAAAAGCAATGCCTAAACAGTGGCATAACAGAAAATGAAATAAACTGAAAAGATCAAGGTACAGTATCTAGAGCTCTGGGTCTTCCTGGAACTGCTCCAAATCTTCACCGGTGGGCTCGATCTCAGCTTGGTCCAACGCACCTGACGATATTCAAAGAAAAAAGAATAGAATGTCGTCAGCGAACAGGTCGCTCGGTAAGTCCCAAAGAATAAGGAGAATGAGAATGACAGAGTAACAGTATATATTTTCTAAAGTGTTATATTTTCGGATATTATGAAATATTGTGTAACGCTGTTATTTGTAGCTTGGAACAGAAGGATGCCAGTGTATACGAGGGGGATCTCTATATGCTAGAGATCAGGGCAAAAGGAAAGTACAAGGAACCTTTATGCCACGGTACAACAGCAATAGGATTCAGATTAGGTGTCTTAATCTGACCACCTCGTGCCACCTTTAACACCTTCCGTACCAATCTACCCCTTAAACCCCGTAGTGTTTTAACAGTATTGCAGTATTGGAATATGTAAATTGAGTGACTGACCAAAACCATGATATCAGTAAGCATTGTTGTAACTGTATAATTAGGTAAATGGGATATCAGGATAGTGGATGAATATCCATGGTTTGATTCAGTCACAAGGAATACATTGTTAACTGGATTCAGGGTTCCATGTATTCAAATTGGGTTGGAGTATAAAAGAATATAGGTTGACTTGAATCATATTCGAGTCAGGAATAGTCAGACTCTAACCCGAGTCAGACTAAAGAAAGATAATTTGAAGTCCAATATTAGTTAGGGGCCTTTTTGTAATTTGTAAAACTTGAGGGGGTTTTCTGTAAAAAGTACTTTTGTATAGTTTTCAAAATACACCTCAAGTATTTAATAATCGTCTTTATTGTTATAATGAATGTGTATTTTATTTGTGTTATTCTAGTGAATATATCCTAATAAAAGTATTAATTGTTTTATTTGAAATTCATGGTATTTTAACGTAACTTTTAATCTTTTAATTTTAGGAAAAATTGGAAACTTTAGATTATGATAAAATAGGTGTTTAAATGTTAATTATATATATATTAACACATGAATAATTTTATATAAATATTTTATTTAGAGAAAGTCTCATTTTCCTTAAACATCGTATTTTAAACCTTTCGAGACCGAATGCTCCTTGCGGAGGTCTGAATCTCGCACTACTAGCCTGCGGGTGCACGATGAACCGTACTATCCCTAACAGGTTCCCCAAAAGTGGGTTGTAGCGGCACTTTACTTAGGTTTTATAAACACTTCTCATTTAGGAAAACGGTTTTATAAATATAAGGTATTTATTTGCAAAAGAGTTTAGTTTTCCGTATTTAAGTTGTTAAGGTTTCCTAAGCCAACTAGCCTACTTCTAAGGTCTAAACGATGAGTCATTAGAAGCCTCAAATCGCCTCTTCACCGTCAATTGCGGCCAGGTAAGTGCCAGGTAAGTGGGAAGGAACCACAGTCGTGGGCCTAATTAAAAACCACTAGCCTTAGACACACTTGCCTAGGCACCACAAGACAGTTTAGATAAACGATCGATGTCCATGACCAATCGTGCTTTCATTTTATTAAAAGATTTTATTTAGAAATGTTTACAACTTAAAGCTTTAAATAAAGATTATAAAGATTAGGTATTTTAGTGAAAAGTCCTGTAATTTCGTATTCTGTGATTTGATATTTATCAATTAGGGTTATATTGAGTGTGTGTAGAGGTAGGTCATTACCTCATGACTTATTTTAGGTTTTGGTGAAGTTTAAAGGTAAAACATGCTATATTAAACTTAAAGGTATTATAGCGCAAGAATACGGTATTCGAAAACGTTATCATTTTATGTGTGAAATTTCATTCAAATTGAGTTCTACAAGTTTTGTGATCAAGATAAACATATTTAGGAGTGAGGTAATTGATTAAACTAAGAAAAATGAATTTCATGGTATTTTTATGAAAAGAATACGGTTTTGCAAAGAATCTATCATTTCATGTGAAAAAGTTTGATTAAATTGGTTTATGGGTGATTAATAGTCAACATGAATATGGGTAGATATTATGTATTAGGTGACAAGTGGAAATTTATAGAAAAACCGAATCGGAAATCGGTTTGTCCGATTTCCGTCGGGTTCCAAAAAGTCGTATTTTTACACTTATAGAAAAGAGAGATAGAAGGGATGGGACTTACGGTTTGGACAAGCTAATGAAGCTAATGGATGTGGTGGTTGCCGATTCGTCGAAAGCGTCGCGAAGGTTCTGATCCGGTCGCCGGAATCCGTCGTCGATTTCGGCAGCGCTTCGCTTCTTGCTCTTCGTACCGAGTTCTCGAGAATTTGAGAGAGTAGACTTAGAGTTGTGAGGGGAAAAGGTAGAGGATAGGGGTCTTTATATAGGGCTAGGCTAGGGTTAGGGTTAGGATAAAAAATATTAAAAGAAAATATAAAAAACATTAAAAATTCATTAAAAATCATTAAACCTAGAAGTAAAAGGGATTTATTGGCCAAATCAAAACCGATCCAGGTATAATAAGTATGCAAGAGGGTTGACCAAGTCAAGAGCCAACTTTTCTCAGTTGGTGACTCGGCCGTCCGGCCAAGTCCGGCCGGATCGGCCAGACCGAGTCGGCCGATTCGCCGGCCGGCGGCACCGAGTCGGGCCGAGTCAGGCTTCCAGTGGCCGGGGATTTTCTGGGGGTACAATTTGGTATATTTACTTTTTGTTGTCCAGTACATATTTTGGCAGTTATTGCCTTTTTACCGTTGACTTCCAAAAAAAAATAAAACAAAATAAATACAAAAATAATGTGGGGCATGGGATTTGAACTCCGGTGGCTTGGATCAGCAGTGCAAGGTATTACCAATGAGCTACAAGCTCTTTCTTGTAATTATTGTGGTTTTTAATTACTTAAACTGATAGCAGCAAGAATAAATACTCCAAGTATACATTAAATTTTAAAGTAATTTCTTGTACACTAAAAATGGAGTTATTTCATTCTTGTAGCTTGTAATTAAAAACAAAAATAATTACCTAAATCTTGTGCTCAGGCTAAAATACCCCTTTGTGGATTTTTTAAAAAAAATATTTGAAAAATTTTGTATAGAAAAAAGTGTATAAGAAATTAGGGTTGTTACATTCTGCCCTCCTTATAAAAATTTCGTCCTCGAAATTTGTAAAAGGAAAGTGTAACAGTGCAAAGAAGTTTGGTGGCAGAACTATTGGTAATGTATGAAAATATTTAGAAGGAAGAAATATTGCAAAATGTTTTGATCAAAGTGAGGGAGTTACCTAGGTTACCTTGGTTCTTAGTCTCAGGTTCTAAGGCTGTTAAGGTGGAGGCTTGACGTCTCGACATATTTTTTCTGAGTAAGCCGATACATCGATGCCTGACTAGGTAGGGATGGTCCATGTGGAGGTGGTGCTGGAAGTGCAAGACTAGGTGCAGGGGTCTGGATAGCTGGCTGCTTCGGGTAGATAGTGGGTGTGTTGGCTGAGTTGCGTCTATAGGGACAGTCTCCAATTCTATGATCGGATGCGCCGCAAACTAGGCACAGGCCTTTTGCGCGCCTACAGTCCTTCCACAAGTGTCCATTCCTATGGCAGTAGTAGCAAAATCCTGAACTTGACTGGTTAATTGTTTCCTTCTGTCTCTTGGGTTTTGTAGGTTGTGTAGTGTAGGTTCCTCTTGCCATCTGGGTGGCAGTGCGTTTCCTGACTGTTGCTCCTGCTTCTGGTCGGTTCAATAATATGGCAGTCTGCTGCTGCAGTCCAACCAGGAGGCTTTGGATTTCCTTAAGCAGAACCGTCTGCTCGTTGGGTGGAACAGGAACGGCAGATGTGAGAGATAGTGTTGGAGGTGTAGGTGTGTTGTTGACATTGGTACTGATGTTGTTCGGGGAATCCATAACCCTGAAGAAAAATTTAGGTTAGGACAGATTCAAATTCATGAAATGATAAGATTTCAAGGAATAGAGATTTGCAAGATTCAAGGAACATGAATTGTAAAGAATGTTAAAGTTGCTGTTTCTTGTGTTATATTGCTTAGGTTGTTCACGCAGACCAGAACTGCATGACAGGGATTCATACAGCTCTGACCTGCATGGGCCACCAACAAAACCTGTCACGCCCCGCTTCCCAGTGTACGGCGAAGTGGACGCGACGAGGTCCGCTACGTATGTACTCAGAATTACATACGCTAAGCGTAGCTAAGCAATATAAAATAATCACAAGAGACAAATGATATTGAAATAACAGCAACTTTTATTAATAACATTCTTTGTACAATGCATGAAATGAAAATACAACTGGAATGAAAAGCGATGCCTAAACAGTGGCATAACAGAAATGAAAAATACTGGAAAGAACAAGGTACAATTATCTAGAGCTCTGGGTCTTCTTGGAACTGCTCCAAATCTTCACCGGTGGGCTTGATCTCAGCTTGGTCCAACGCACCTGACGACATTCAAAGAAGAAAGAAATAGAATGTCGTCAGCGAACAGGTCGCTCGGTAAGTCCCAAAGAATAAGAAGAATGAGAATGACAGAGTAACAGTATTTTCTAAAGTATTATATTGTTGAATATTATGGAACATTGTGTAACGCTGTTGTTTGTAGCTTGGTACAGAAGAATGCCATTGTATACGAGGGGGATCTCTATATGCTAGAGATCAGGGCAAAAGGAAAGTACAAGGAACCATTATGCCACGGTACAACAGCAACAGGATTCAGGTTAGGTGTCTTAATCTGACCACCTCGTGCCACCTTTAACACCTTCCGTACCAATCTACCCCTTAAACCCCGTAGTGTTTTAACAGTATTGTAGTATTGGAATATGTAAGTTGAGTGACTGACCAAAACCATGATATCAGTAAACATGTTGTAACTGTATAATCAGGTAAATGGAATATCAGGATAATGGATGAATATCCATGGTTTGATTCAGTCAAAAGGAATATATTGTTAACTGGATTCAGGAATTCATGTATTCAAGTTGTGTTGGTATATAAAAGAATATAGATTGACTTGAATCATATTCAAGTCAGAAATTAGTCAGACTCTAATCCGAGTCAGACTAAAAGAAAGATAAATTTGAAGTTCAATATTAGTTAGGGGCCTTATTGTAATTTGTGAAACTTGAGGGGGTTTTATGTAAAAAGTACTTTTGTATGGTTTTCAAAATGCACCTCAAGTATTTAATAATCGTCTTTATTGTTATAAAAAATTTGAATTTTATTTGTGTTATTGTAGTGAATATATCCTAATAAAAGTATTAATTGTTTTATCTGGAATTCTTGGTATTTTAGTGTAACTTTTAATCTTGTAATTTTAGGAAGAAGTGGAAACTTTATATTATGATAAAATAGGTGTTTAAATGATAATTATATATATATTAACACATGAATAATTTAATATAAATATTTTATTTAGAAAAAATCTCATTTTTCCTTAATATTGTATTTTAAACTTTTCGAGACCGAATGCTCCTTGCGGAGGTCTGAATCTCGCACTACTAGCCTGCGGGTGCACGATGAACCGTACTATCCCTAATAGATTCCCCAAAAGTGGGTTGTAGCGGCGCTTTGCTTAGGTTTAACTAATACTTTTCATTTTGGAAAACGGTTTTATAAATATGGGGTATTTAATTGAAAAAAGAGTATAGTTTTCCGTATTTTAGTTGTTAGGGTTTCCTAAGCCAACTAGCCTATTTCTAAGGTTTAAACGATAAGTCATTAGAAGCCTCAAATCGCCTCTTCACCGCCAATTGTGGCCAGGTAAGTACAAGTGAGGAGGGAGGTATCCGCTCACGAATCGTGAGACGTGCCTTTTAAAGTTACCCAAGCTCACTTGCCTAGTCTAGACACCACAAAGTCAGTTTAGATAAACGATCGATATCCATTACCAATCGTGCTTTCATTTTATTAAAAGATTTTACTTAGAAATGTTTACAACTTAAAGTTTTCAATAAAGGTTATAAAGATTAGGGTATTTTAGTGAAAAGTCCTGTAATTTCGTATTCTGTATTTTTTTGATATTTATCAATTAGGGTTATATTGAGTGTGTGTAGGGGTAGGTCATTACCCCATGACTTATATTAAGTTTTGGTGAAATTTAAAGGTAAAACATGCTATGTTAAACTTAAAGGTATTATAGTGCAAGAATACGGTATTCGAAAACGTTATCATTTTATGTGTGAAATTTCATTCAAATTGGGTTCTACAAGTTTAGTGATCAAGATAAACCTATTTAGGAGTGAGGGAAATAATTAAACTAAGAAAAATGAACTTCATGGTATTTTTATGAAAAGAGTACGGTTTTGCAAAGAACTTATCATTTCATGTGAAAAAGTTTGATTAAATTGGTTTATGGGTGATTAATAGTCAACAAGCATATGGGTAGATAATATGTATTAGGTAACAAGTGGAAATTTAGAGAAAAACCGAATCGGAAATCGGTTTATCCAATTTCCGTCGGGTTCCAAAAAGTCGTATTTTTATCTTAAAGAAAAGAGAGGTAGAAGAAGGTGGGACTTACGATTTGGACAAGCTAAGGAAGCTAGAGGTCGTGATGGTTGTCGATTCATTGAAAACGTCGCGAAGGTCCTGATCCGGTCGCCGGAATCCGTCGTCGATTTCGGCAGCGCTTCGCTTCTCGCTCTTCGTACCGAGTTCTCGAGAATTTGGGAGAGTGGACTTAGAGTTGTGAAGGGAAAAGGTAGAGTATAGGGGTCTTTATATAGGGCTAGGCTAGGGTTAGGGTTAGGGTTACAAAATATTAAAAATAAATATAAAAATCATTAAAATTTCATTAAATCTGGTCTTAAAAGGGATTTATTGAGAAATGGGTAATGGTACTGGAAAATTAGACTATACAGGGGGGTTGACCAGGTCAACAGAAAAAATTTCATGTTGACGACTCGGCCGACCGGCCGAGTCCGGCCGGCGGCGCTGGCCGATTCGCCGGCGGCGCCGGCCGATTCGGCCGAGTCAGGGCCGAGTCGGGCGCCGTTGGGTCGGGTCTGGTCTGGGGGGAATTTTGGTATGGTTTATTTTTTATGATTCGCAATAAATTGTGAGTTATGGCTGTTTGACCGTTTGACTTCTAAAAAAAATTAAAACAAAAAGATATAAAAATTATGTGGGGTATGGGATTCGAACTCTGGTGGCTTGGTTCAGCAATGCAAGGTATTACCAATGAGCTACAAGCTCCTTCTTGTAATTATTGTAAAGAAATAGATACTTAAATTGTTTCGAGCAACATCAATACTCCAAGTGTACACTATATTTAAAGCAAATTTTTGGTATACAAAATTGGAGTTGTTACAATCTACCCTCCTTACAAAAATTTCGTCCTCGAAATTTACATCTTTTATTTAAGGACTAATTTACAAAAAGGTGCGGATATCTTGCACGCATCTCATCAGCCCTTTCCCACGTGGATTCTCCTGGAGTGTCTTTCCTCCACATTACCCGGACCAAATTAACTTCTTTGTTCCGAAGTGTCTTCATTTTTCTGTCCAGGATCTCCACAGGTTGTTGCTCACAAGACAAATCAGGCTGTATCGTGAGCTCGGAATGATCTAGTACATGGCTGGGGTCACTCACATACCTTCTGAGTTGGGATATATGGAATACGTTATGCACTCCTTCCAATGAGGGTGGGAGCGCTAAACGATATGCCACTTCACCGACTCGTTCGAGTATATCGAACGGTCCAATGTATCTTGGACTCAACTTTCCCCGTCTTCCAAATCTGATCACTCCGCTTTGTATACCAAAAATTTGCTTTAAATATAGTGTACACTTGGAGTATTGATGTTGCTGGAAACAATTTAAGTATCTATTTCTTTACAATAATTACAAGAAGGAGCTTGTAGCTCATTGGTAATACCTTGCATTGCTGAACCAAGCCACCAGAGTTCGAATCCCATACCCCACATAATTTTTATATCTTTTTGTTTTAATTTTTTTTAGAAGTCAAACGGTCAAACAGCCATAACTCATAATTTATTGCGAATCATAAAAAATAAACCATACCAAAATTCCCCCCAGACCAGACCCGACCCAACGGCGCCCAACTCGGCCCTGACTCGGCCGAATCGGCCGGCGCCGCCGGCCGGACTCGGCCTGTCGGCCGGGTCGTCAACATGAAATTTTTTTCTGTTGACCTGGTCAACCCCCCTGTATAGTCTAATTTTCCAGTACTGTTACCCATTTCTCAATAAATCCCTTTTAAGACCAAATTTAATGAAATTTTAATGATTTTTATATTTATTTTTAATATTTTGTAACCCTAACCCTAACCCTAGCCTAGCCCTATATAAAGACCCCTATACTCTACCTTTTCCCTTCACAACTCTAAGTCCACTCTCCCAAATTCTCGAGAACTCGGTACGAAGAGCGAGAAGCGAAGCGCTGCCGAAATCGACGACGGATTCCGGCGACCGGATCAGGACCTTCGCGACGTTTTCAACGAATCGACAACCATCACGACCTCTAGCTTCCGTAGCTTGTCCAAATCGTAAGTCCCATCTCTTCTATCTCTCTTTTCCTTAATGTAAAAATACGACTTTTTGGAACCCGACGGAAATCGGACAAACCGATTTCCGATTCGGTTTTTCTATAAATTTCCACTTGTCACCTAATACATAACACCTACCTATATTCATGTTGACTATTAATCACCTATAAACCAATTTAAACAAACTTTCTCACATGAAATGATAGCTTCTTTGCAAAACCGTATTCTTTTCATAAAAATACCATGAAGTTCATTTTTCTTAGTTTAATTAATTCCCTCACTCCTAAATAGGTTTATCTTGATCACTAAACTTATAGAAAGCAATTTGAATGAATTTTCACACATGAAATGATAACGTTTTCGAATACCGTATTCTTGCGCTTTAATACCTTCAAGTTCAATATATCATGTTTAACCTCTAAAACTTCATTAAAACTTAAAATAAGTCACGAGATAATGACCTACCTCTACACACACACAAATATAACTCTAATTGATAAACGTCAAAATATAGAATACGAAAATATAGGACTTTTCACTAAAATACCATATTCTTTATAAACCTTTCTTGAAAGCTTTAAGTTGTACACAATTCTAAATAAAATCTTTTCAAATAAAAGCACGATATGTCATGGACATCGATCGTTTATCTAAACTATCTTGTGGTGTCTAGGCAAGTGTGTCTAAGGCTAGTGGTTTTTAATTAGGCCCACTACTGTGGTTCCTTCCCACTTACCTGGCACTTACCCGGCCGCAATTGACGGTGAAGAGGCGATTTGAGGTTTCTAATGACTTGTCGTTTAGACCTTAGAAATAGGTTAGTTGGCTTAGGAAACCCTAGAAACTAAAATACGGAAATTTACACCTTTTACAAATAAATACCTTTTATTTATAAAACCGTTTTCCTAAATGAATAGTATTTGTTAAACCTAAGCAAAGCGCCACTACAACCCACTTTTGGGGAACCTGTTAGGGATAGTACGGTTCATCGTGCACCCGCAGGCTAGTAGTGCGAGATTCAGACCTCCGTAAGGAGCATTCGGTCTCGAAAGGTTTAAAATACGATATTTAAGGAAAATGAGACTTTCTCTAAATAAAATATTTATATAAAATTATTCATGTGTTAATATATATATAATTAACATTTAAACACCTATTTTATCATAATCTAAAGTTTCCACTTTTTCCTAAAATTAAAATATTAAAAGTTACGTTAAAATACCATGAATTTCAAATAAAACAATTAATACTTTGATTAGGATATATTCACTAGAATAACACAAATAAAATTCACATTCATTATAACAATAAAGACGATTATTAAATACTTGAGGTGTATTTTGAAACTATACAAAAGTATTTTTACATAAAACCCCCTCAAGTTTTACAAATTACAATAAGGCCCCTAGCTAATATTGAACTTCAAATTATCTTCTTTTAGTCTGACTCGGGTTAGAGTCTGACTATTTCTGACTTGAATACGATTCAAGTCAATCTATATTCTTTTATATACCAACACAACTTGAATACATGAATTCCTGAATCCAGTTAACAATATATTCCTTTTGACTGAATCAAACCATGGATATTCATCCATTATCCTGATATTCCATTTACCTGATTATACAGTTACAACATGTTTACTGATATCATGGTTTTGGTCAGTCACTCAACTTACATATTCCAATACTACAATACTGTTAAAACACTACGGGGTTTAAGGGGTAGATTGGTACGGAAAGTGTTAAAGGTGGCACGAGGTGGTCAGATTAAGACACCTAACCTGAATCCTGTTGCTGTTGTACCGTGGCATAACGGTTCCTTGTACTTTCCTTTTTCCCTGATCTCTAGCATATAGAGATCCCCCTCGTATACACTGGCATCCTTCTGTACCAAGCTACAAACAACAGCGTTACACAATGTTCCATAATATTCAACAATATAATACTTTAGAAAATACTGTTACTCTGTCATTCTCATTCTTCTTATTCTTTGGGACTTACCGAGCGACCTGTTCGCTGACGACATTCTATTTCTTTCTTCTTTGAATGTCGTCAGGTGCGTTTGACCAAGCTGAGATCGAGCCCACCGGTGAAGATTTGGAGCAGTTCCAAGAAGACCCAGAGCTCTAGATAATTGTACCTTGTTCTTTCCAGTATTTTTCATTTCTATTATGCCACTGTTTAGGCATCGCTTTTCATTCCAGTTGTATTTTCATTTCATGCATTGTACAAAGAATGTTATTAATAAAAGTTGTTGTTATTTCAATATCATTTGTCTCTTGTGATTATTTTATATTGCTTAGCTACGCTTAGCGTATGTACTTCTGAGTACATACGTAGCGGACCTCGTCGCGTCCACTTCGCTGTACACTGGGAAGCGGGACGTAACAGGTTTTGTTGGTGGCCCATGCAGGTCAGAGCTGTATGAATCCCTATCATGCAGTTCTGGTCTGCGTGAACAACCTAAGCAATATAACACAAGAACCAGCAACTAAAACATTCTTCACAATTCATGTACTTTGAATCTTGCAAATTTCTATTCCTTGAATCTTATCATTTCATTTATTTGAATCTGTCCTAATCCAAATTTTTCTTCAGGATTATGGATTCCCCGAACAACACCAGCACCAACGTTAACAACACCCCTCCAGCACTACCTCTCACACCAGTTGTTCCGGCACCACCCACTGAGCAAACAATGATATTCGATGCGATCCGCAGTCTTCTCGAGGGATAGCAACAACTTCTGAGTCGTCCCGAGACAGATGCACCGGGAATAAAGCAATTCAGAGCTTTGCTCCCAAAACAATTCTCGGGTAAAGGAAGCCCTCTCGAAGCAGAAGAATGGGCACAAAGCATCGAAGACGATCTGGCAGCGGCTCAAGTGCCAGACCACGCTTGGGTCCGTGTAGCGAAGCTACAGTTCACGGATAACGCTCCCAATTGGTGGAAGGCGGAAGAAACCCGTCTAGCACAGTCGATTGAATGGAAGACATTTCGCGAGAAGTTCGACACGAAATATTTCCCTGTGACTGCCAGGTTCGCTATGGAGCAGCAGTTTATTCATCTACAGCAAGGATCAATGTGGGAGAAATCGGTAGATGAATACGATGCTGAGTTCATTATGATGAGCCGGTAAGATATGTCACAATAGTTCAATTTTTAAATATCACATATTACACAGCTAACACAATTTTTTAAACAGATTCGCGGCACACCTGATTCCGACGGACGAGATCAGAGCCCGTCATTTTCAGCAAGGTTTGGACACAGAGATCAAGGCTGCTCTAGCGACAGGAAAGTTTTTGACTCATGAGGAAGCCCTGGAAGCTGCCCGCAGTTATGAGGCAGTCATAAAAGAGAGGGGCAGACCTCAGTCTGTAGGAGTCAAACGCCCTGCCAACCAGATGGCAGGTGGAGCCACGTCCAGACCATCTTTCGTGCCGAGGCGACCCGGAGTACCAACTCATCGTCCTAGCCCAGCCTTTTGCACTTACTGCAAGAGAACTGGACATATGATGAAGGACTGCCGTCGAGCCAACCGCCTCTGCTTAATCTGCGGTTCAGCCACTCATGATATTGGATCTTGTCCCCAAAGGCAGAACTCAGTTGCTGCACCCAGGCCAGCAAATACTTATCAGCAGCGACCAGCTCTTCCGGCACCTGCTCCCAGACTTGCACTGCCTGCACCACCTAGGGGACCACAAGCTGCACCACATCCTCGACAGTTCCATCAAGCTCAAAGGAACGTTCAGAGACATGCTCCTCAGGCCAGGAGGAATGTGCCGAAGCGTCAGGCTTTCATGATGTCTGTGGAAGAAGCTGAGGCCACTGGCCAAGTCATCACTGGTAAATCTTCTTTCTCAAACTTATCTTTTAGTCTTGTTTACCTGCACACTTTCCCTATACCTAAAACCTATCCCATATACCTTAGGTACAATCCTAGTAGCTTCACTACCTGCACTTACACTGTTTGATACTGGAGCATCCCACTGCTTTATGTCGCAACGGTTTGTCCGAACCCATGCGATTCCAGTCTCACCGCTTGTATCCAGCTGGAACGTCAGTTCTGGGAATGGTGTTCTAAAGGCAACTATGGGATACAACATGTGTCCAGTAATCGTCTGCAGTCGAGAGTTTTACGCTGACTTCAAAGTACTGGACATACCAAACTTCGATGTAGTTCTAGGAATGGACTGGCTTGGAACTTTTTATGCTACCATCGACCGTCGTCAAAGGAGGGTAGTATTTGAGATTCCCGATCATCCGGTCTTCTATTTCAAGAGTGGAGATCGTACACTGGAGCCAAGTACTTACAAAGCGAAGCCAAGGGAAGCAGTAGTTGCAGCAGCTCAGGCAGAGGAAGAATCAAGACCGGAGGTAGTTCGAGAGTTCGACGATGTATTCCCTGACGATATATCAGATTTGCCTCCCGATCGAGCTCTTGAATTCAGTATTGACTTAGTACCAGGAGCACAACCAGTGATCAAAGCACCGTATAGACTAAGTCCGGAAGGATTGAAGGAAGTTCGAACACAGTTGGACGAATTACTGGCGAAAGGATGGATTCATCCCAGCACTTCAAGTTGGGGAGCACCTGTACTATTGGTGAAGAAGGAAGGTTCATACAGAATGTGCATCGACTATAGGGCCTTGAACGAAGTTACTATAAAGAACAAGTATCCACTCCCGCGCATCGACGATTTGTTCGATCAGCTAAGTGGATCTTGTGTCTTCTTTAAACTAGATCTTCGTTCAGGTTATCATCAAGTGAAGGTCAAGAAAGCTGATATTCACAAAACAGCTTTCAGAACTCGCCATGGACATTACGAATTTCTAGTAATGCCATTTGGAGTGACCAATGCACCAGCAATCTTCATGAACCTTATGAACCAAGTTTTCCGGGAGTATTTAGACAGGTTCGTTGTCATCTTCATCGACGACATCCTGATATATTCTAAGAATTGAAAAGAGCATGCGGAGCACTTACAAATTGTCCTAGAAACACTTCGACAACATAAGCTTTACGCCAAATACAGCAAGTGCGAGTTTTGGCTAAAACAAGTTGGTTTTCTTGGACACATCGTATCAGGAGAAGGGATTTCTGTGGATCCAGCAAAAGTTTCAGCAGTCAGCGAATGGCCTGCACCAAAATCAGTGAAGGATATTCGGAGTTTCTTGGGTTTAGCTGGATATTACAGAAGATTCATTGAAGGCTTTTCGAAGATAGCAACACCCCTGACCAAGCTCACACGAAAAGATGAAGAATTTGTGTGGTCAGAAACATGCGAACAAGCTTTCGTAGAACTCAAATCAAGACTGACATCTGCACCTATTCTCGTCATACCGGATCAATCTGGAGGATTTGAAGTACATTGTGATGCATCCGGTAAGGGACTAGGATGTGTTCTACATCAGCACGGTAAGGTTGTGGCTTATGCTTCAAGACAACTGAAGACTCATGAGCGCAATTATCCAACGCATGATCTGGAGTTGGCAGCCGTCATTTTTGCTCTCAAGATTTGGCGCCACTACTTACTTGGTGAACGAGTGAACATCTACACAGATCACAAGAGTCTGAAGTATGTGTTTACTCAGAAGGAGTTGAATATGCGGCAGAGAAGATGGTTAGAACTTATGGCGGACTTTGACATCAACTTGCAATATCATCCAGGAAAGGTGAACGTAGTACCTGATGCTCTTAGTCGCCAACCATTAGCAATGAATCTCACCGCTCAGTGGAAGCTGCAGCAAGACCTACATCAGATGGAGATCGAACTAGTCATGCCAAGTGATGTTTCAAATTTGATGAATCTGCAAGTTCAATCAAATATGGTCAAAAGCAGCTCAAGCCAGCGATGCTAAGTTACAAAAGATCAGAGAACAAGTGGAGAATGGACTCAGAACAGATTTCATCATCCATGAAGACGGATCTTTGAGATACGGCAGCAGATTGTGTGTGCCAAAGGGTCCTGTTCGGGAAGAGTTAATGAAAGAAGCTCATAGCTCTCCCTATTCAGTACATCCAGGAGGTACCAAAATGTACAAGGATCTACGTCAGAATTATTGGTGGCATGGAATGAAGCGTGAAGTAGCCAGAAGCGTCGCAAAATGCTTGGTGTGTCAGCAAGTAAAGGCTGAACATCACAGGACTGCTGGATTACTTCAACCGTTACCAATCCCAGAATGGAAGTGGCAGCATATCACGATGGACTTTGTGACTGCTCTTCCTCGCAGCACAAAGGGTAACGATGCGATTTGGGTCATTGTGGATCGACTCACAAAGTCGGCTCACTTCATCCCATTTCGAGTTGGCCAATCAACTGAGACATTAGCGAAGAAGTATATGGAGGTAATAATCTAATTTAGATTTAAAAACTCTTCATAAGGTACTATCTCTGATACCCATGAACTCATACAGGAAATTGTGAGACTTCATGGAGTACCGGTCTGCATTGTCTCCGATCGTGACACCAGGTTCCGATCGCAGTTTTGGCAGAGTCTGCAAGCTAGCTTGGGAACAAGTCTAAATTTCAGCATGGCTTATCATTCACAAACAGATGGTCAGTCGGAACGAACTATTCAGATCTTGGAGGATATGCTCAGAGCATGTATGCTCGACTTCAAAGGATCGTGGGAGGATCACCTGCATCTTGTGGAGTTTGCGTACAACAACAGCTACCAAGCAAGCATAGGAATGGCACCTTTTGCAGCATTATATGGAAGGAAGTGTCGATCACCATTAAGTTGGGACGACATCGGAGATAGAGAACTCCTTGGACCAGAGATGATAGTAGCAACCGTTGATGCGGTTCGTACTATCAGGGAAAGAATGCGCATAGCCCAAGATAGACAGAAACACTGGGCTGATGCGAAGAGACGACACTTGGAGTTCCAGCCAGGAGATCATGTATTCCTGAAAATCTCTCCGAACCGCGGAGTGATCAGATTTGGAAGACGGGGAAAGTTGAGTCCAAGATACATTGGACCGTTCGATATACTCGAACGAGTCGGTGAAGTGGCATATCGTTTAGCGCTCCCACCCTTATTGAAAGGAGTGCATAACGTATTCCATATATCCCAACTCAGAAGGTATGTGAGTGACCCCAGCCATGTACTAGATCATTCCGAGCTCACGATACAGCCTGATTTGTCTTGTGAGCAACAACCTGTGGAGATCCTGGACAGGAAAATGAAGACACTTCGGAACAAAGAAGTTAATTTGGTCCGGGTAGTGGAGGAAAGACACTCCAGGAGAATCCACGTGGGAAAGGGAGGATGAGATGCGTGCAAGATATCCGCACCATTTTGTAAATTAGTTCTTAAATAAAAGATGTAAATTTCGAGGACGAAATTTTTGTAAGGAGAGTAGATTGTAACAACTCCAATTTTGTATACCAAAAATTTGCTTTAAATACAGTGTACACTTGGAGTATTGATGTTGCTGGAAACAATTTAAGTATCTATTTCTTTACAATAATTACAAGAAGGAGCTTGTAGCTCATTGGTAATACCTTGCATTGCTGAACCAAGCCACTAGAGTTCGAATCCCATACCCCACATAATTTTTATACCTTCTTGTTTTAATTTTTTTTAGAAGTCAAACGGTCAAACAACCATAACTCACAATTTATTGCGAATCATAAAAAATAAACCATACCAAAATTCCCCCCAGACCAGACGCGACACAACGGCGCCCGACTCGGCCCTGACTCGGCCGAATCGGCCGGCGCCGCCGGCCGGACTCGGCCGGTCGGCCGAGTCGTCAACATGAATTTTTTTTCTGTTGACCTGGTCAACCCCCCTGTATAGTCTAATTTTCCAGTACTGTTACCCATTTCTCAATAAATCCCTTTTAAGACCAAATTTAATCAAATTTTAATGATTTTTATATTTATTGTTAATATTTTGTAACCCTAACCCTAACCCTAGCCTAACCCTATATAAAGACCCCTATACTCTACCTTTTCCCTTCACAACTCTAAGTCCACTCTTCCAAATTCTCGAGAACTCGGTACGAAGAGCGAGAAGCGAAGCGCTGCCGAAATCGACGACGGATTCCGGCGACCGGATCAGGACCTTCGCGACGTTTTCAACGAATCGACAACCATCACGACCTCTAGCTTCCTTAGCTTGTCCAAATCGTAAGTCCCACCTTTTTCTACCTCTCTTTTCTTTAAGATAAAAATACGACTTTTTGGAACCCGACGGAAATCGGATAAACCGATTTCCGATTGGGTTTTTCTCTAAATTTCCACTTGTCACCTAATACATATTATCTACCCATATGCTTGTTGACTATTAATCACCCATAAACCAATTTAATCAAACTTTTTCACATGAAATGATAAGTTCTTTGCAAAACCGTACACTTTTCATAAAAATACCATGAAGTTCATTTTTCTTAGTTTAATTATTTCCCTCACTCCTAAATAGGTTTATCTTGATCACTAAACTTGTAGAACTCAATTTGAATGAAATTTCACACATAAAATGATAATGTTTTCGAATACCGTATTCTTGCGCTATAATACCTTCAACTTTAACATGTCATGTTTTACCTTTAAACTTCACCAAAACTTAAAATAAGTCACGAGGTAATGACCTACCTCTACACACACTTAATATAACCCTAATTGATAAATATCAAAACACAAAATACGAAATTACAGGACTTTTCACTAAAATACCCTAATTTTTATAATCTTTATTGAAAGCTTTAAGTTGTAAACATTTCTAAATAAAATCTTTTAATAAAATGAAAGCACGATTGGTCATGGACATCGATCGTTTATCTAAACTGTCTTGTGGTGCCTAGGCAAGTGTGTCTAAGGCTAGTGGTTTTTAATTAGGCCCACGACTGTGGTTCCTTCCCACTTACCTGGCACTTACCTGCCCGCAATTGACGGTGAAGAGGCGATTTGAGAATTCTAATGACTCATCGTTTAGACCTTAGAAGTAGGCTAGTTGGCTTAGGAAACCCTAACAACTAAAATACGGAAAACTATACTTTTCGCAAATAAATACCTTATATTTATAAAACCGTTTTCCCAAATGAAAAGTATTTGTTAAACCTAAGCAAAGCGCTGCTACAACCCACTTTTGGGGAACCTGTTAGGGATAGTACGGTTCATCGTGCACCCGCAGGCTAGTAGTGCGAGATTCAGACCTCCGCAAGGAGCATTCGGTCTCGAAAGGTTCAAAATAAGATATTTAGGGAAAATGAGATTTTTTTTAAATAAAATATTTATATAAAATTATTCATGTGTTAATATATATATAATTATCATTTAAACACCTATTTTATCATAATATAAAGTTTCCACATTTTTCTAAAAAAAAAATTACAAGATTAAAAGTTACACTAAAATACCATGAATTCCAGATAAAACAATTAATACTTTTATTAGGATATATTCACTAGAATAACACAAATAAAATTCACATTTGTTATAACAATAAAGACGATTATTAAATACTTGAGGTGTATTTTGAAAACTATACAAAAGTACTTTTTACATAAAACCCCCTCAAGTTTCACAAATTACAATAAGACCCCTAACTAATATTGAACTTCAAATTTATCTTTCTTTTAGTCTGACTCGGGTTAGAGTCTGACTAATTTCTGACTTGAATATGATTCAAGTCAATCTATATTCTTTTATATACCAACACAACTTGAATACATGAATTCCTGAATCCAGTTAACAATATATTCCTTTTGACTGAATCAAACCATGGATATTCATCCATTATCCTGATATTCCATTTACCTGATTATACAGTTACAACATGTTTACTGATATCATGGTTTTGGTTAGTCACTCAATTTACATATTCCAATACTACAATACTGTTAAAACACTACGGGATTTAAGGGGTAGATTGGTACGGAAGGTGTTAAAGGTGGCACGAGGTGGTCAGATTAAGACATCTAACCTGAATCCTGTTGCTGTTGTACCGTGGCATAACGGTTCCTTGTACTTTCCTTTTGCCCTGATCTCTAGCATATAGAGATCCCCCTCGTATACACTGGCATCCTACTGTACCAAGCTACAAACAACAGCGTTACATAATGTTCCATAATATTCAACAATATAGTACTTTAGAAAATAATGTTACTCTGTCATTCTCATTCTTCTTATTCTTTGGGACTTACCGAGCGACCTGTTCGCTGACGACATTCTATTTCTTTCTTCTTTGAATGTCGTCAGGTGCGTTGGACCAAGCTGAGATCGAGCCCACCGGTGAAGATTTGGAGCAGTTCCAAGAAGACCCAGAGCTCTAGATAATTGTACCTTGTTCTTTCCAGTAATTTTCATTTCTGTTATGCCACTGTTTAGGCATCGCTTTTCATTCCAGTTGTATTTTCATTTCATGCATTGTACAAAGAATGTTATTAATAAAAGTTGCTGTTATTTGAATATCATTTGTCTCTTGTGATTATTTTATATTGCTTAGCTATGCTTAGCGTATGTACTTCTGAGTACATACGTAGCGGACCTCGTCGCGTCCACTTCGCCGTACACTGGGAAGCGGGGCGTGACAGGTTTTGTTGGATCATTGGTAATGTGGAGGAAAGACACTCCAGGAGAATCCACGTGGGAAAGGGAGGATGAGATGCGTGTAAGATATCCGCACCTTTTTGTAAATTAGTCCTTAAATAAAAGATGTAAATTTCGAGGACGAAATTTTTGTAAGGAGGGTAGATTGTAACAACTCCAATTTTGTATACCAAAAATTTGCTTTAAATATAGTGTACACTTGGAGTATTGATGTTGCTGGAAACAATTTAAGTATCTATTTCTTTACAATAATTACAAGAAGGAGCTTGTAGCTCATTGGTAATACCTTGCATTGCTGAACCAAGCCACCAGAGTTCGAATCCCATACCCCACATAATTTTTATATCTTTTTGTTTTAATTTTTTTAGAAGTCAAACGGTCAAACAGCCATAACTCACAATTTATTGCGAATCATAAAAAATAAACCATACCAAAATTCCCCCCAGACCAGACCCGACCCAACGGCGCCCGACTCGGCCCTGACTGGGCCGAATCGGCCGGCGCCGCCGGCCGGACTCGGCCGGTCGGCCGAGTCGTCAACATGAAATTTTTTTCTGTTGACCTGGTCAACCCCCCTGTATAGTCTAATTTTCCAGTACTGTTACCCATTTCTCAATAAATCCCTTTTAAGACCAAATTTAATCAAATTTTAATGATTTTTATATTTATTTTTAATATTTTGTAACCCTAACCCTAACCCTAGCCTAGCCCTATATAAAGACCCCTATACTCTACCTTTTCCCTTCACAACTCTAAGTCCACTCTCCCAAATTCTCGAGAACTCGGTACAAAGAGCGAGAAGCGAAGCGCTGCCGAAATCGACGACGGATTCCGGCGACCGGATCAGGACCTTCACGACGTTTTCAATGAATCGACAACCATCACGACCTCTAGCTTCCTTAGCTTGTCCAAATCGTAAGTCCCACCTTCTTCTACCTCTCTTTTCTTTAAGATAAAAATACGACTTTTTGGAACCCGACGGAAATTGGATAAACCGATTTCCGATTCGGTTTTTCTCTAAATTTCCACTTGTTACCTAATACATATTATCTACCCATATGCTTGTTGACTATTAATCACCCATAAACCAATTTAATCAAACTTTTTCACATGAAATGATAAGTTCTTTGCAAAACCGTACTCTTTTCATAAAAATACCATGAAGTTCATTTTTCTTAGTTTAATTATTTCCCTCACTCCTAAATAGGTTTATCTTGATCACTAAACTTGTAGAACCCAATTTGAATGAAATTTCACACATAAAATGATAACGTTTTCGAATACCGTATTCTTGCACTATAATACCTTTAAGTTTAACATAGCATGTTTTACCTTTAAACTTCACCAAAACTTAATATAAGTCATGGGGTAATGACCTACCCCTACACACACTCAATATAACCCTAATTGATAAATATCAAAAAAATACAGAATACGAAATTACAGGACTTTTCACTAAAATACCCTAATCTTTATAACCTTTATTGAAAACTTTAAGTTGTAAACATTTCTAAGTAAAATCTTTTAATAAAATGAAAGCACGATTGGTAATGGATATCGATCGTTTATCTAAACTGACTTTGTGGTGTCTAGACTAGGCAAGTGAGCTTGGGTAACTTTAAAAGGCACGTCTCACGATTCGTGAGCGGATACCTCCCTCCTCACTTGTACTTACCTGGCCACAATTGGCGGTGAAGAGGCGATTTGAGGCTTCTAATGACTTATCGTTTAAACCTTAGAAATAGGCTAGTTGGCTTAGGAAACCCTAACAACTAAAATACGGAAAACTATACTCTTTTTGCAATTAAATACCCCATATTTATAAAACCGTTTTCCAAAATGAAAAGTATTAGTTAAACCTAAGCAAAGCGCCGCTACAACCCACTTTTGGGGAACCTGTTAGGGATAGTATGGTTCATCGTGCACCCGCAGGCTAGTAGTGCGAGATTCAGACCTCCGCAAGGAGCATTCGGTCTCGAAAGGTTCAAAATACAATATTAAGGAAAAAAGAGATTTTTTCTAAATAAAATATTTATATTAAATTATTCATGTGTTAATATATATATAATTATCATTTAAACACCTATTTTATCATAATATAAAGTTTCCACTTCTTCCCAAAATTAAAAGATTAAAAGTTACGTTAAAATACCATGAATTTCAAATAAAACAATTAATACTTTGATTAGGATATATTCACTAGAATAACACAAATAAAATTCACATTCATTATAACAATAAAGACGATTATTAAATACTTGAGGTGTATTTTGAAACTATACAAAAGTATTTTTACATAAAACCCCCTCAAGTTTTACAAATTACAATAAGGCCCCTAGCTAATATTGAACTTCAAATTATCTTCTTTTAGTCTGACTCGGGTTAGAGTCTGACTATTTCTGACTTGAATACGATTCAAGTCAATCTATATTCTTTTATATTCCAACACAATTTGAATACATGAAACCCTGAATCCAGTTAACAATATGTTCTTTTTGACTGAATCAAACCATGGATATTCATGCATTATCCTGATATTCCATTTACCTGATTATACAGTTACAACATGCTTACTGATATCATGGTTTTGGTCAGTCACTCAATTTACATATTCCAATACTACAATACTGTTAAAACACTACGGGGTTTAAGGGGTAGATTGGTACGGAAGGTGTTAAAGGTGGCACGAGGTGGTCAGATTAAGACACCTAACCTGAATCCTATTGCTGTTGTACCGTGGCATAACGGTTCCTTGTACTTTCATTTTGCCCTGATCTCTAGCATATAGAGATCCCCCTCGTAAACACTGGCATCCTTCTGTACCAAGCTACAAACAACAGCGTTACACAATGTTCCATAATATTCAACAATATAGTACTTTAGAAAATATTGTTACTCTGTCATTCTCATTCTTCTTATTCTTTGGGACTTACCGAGCGACCTGTTCGCTGACGACATTCTATTTCTTTCTTCTTTGAATGTCGTCAGGTGCGTTGGACCAAGCTGAGATTGAGCCCACCGGTGAAGATTTGGAGCAGTTCCAAGAAGACCCAGAGCTCTATATAATTGTACCTTGTTCTTTCCAGTAATTTTCATTTCTGTTATGCCACTGTTTAGGCATCGCTTTTCATTCCAGTTGTATTTTCATTTCATGCATTGTACAAAGAATGTTATTAATAAAAGTTGCTGTTATTTCAATATCATTTGTCTCTTGTGATTATTTTATATTGCTTAGCTACGCTTAGCGTATGTACTTCTGAGTACATACGTAGCGGACCTCGTCGCGTCCACTTCGCCGTACACTGGAAAGCGGGGCGTGACAGGTTTTGTTGGTGGCCCATGCAGGTCCGGGTAATGTGGAGGAAGGACACTCCAGGAGAATCCACGTGGGAAAAGGAGGATGAGATGCGTGCAAGATATCCGCACCTTTTTGTAAACTAGTCCTTAAATAAAAGATGTAAATTTCGAGGACGAAATTTTTGTAAGGAGGGTAGATTGTAACAACTCCAATTTTGTATACCAAAAATTTGCTTTAAATATAGTGTACACTTGGAGTATTGATGTTGCTGGAAACAATTTAAGTATCTATTTCTTTACAATAATTAGAAAACCTGTCACGCCCCGCTTCCCAGTATACGGCGAAGTGGACGCGACGAGGTCCGCTACGTATGTACTCAGAAGTACATACGCTAAGCGTAGCTAAGCAATATAAAATAATCACAAGAGACAAATGATATTGAAATAACAGCAACTTTTATTAATAACATTCTTTGTACAATGCATGAAATGAAAATACAACTGGAATGAAAAGCGATGCCTAAACAGTGGCATAACAGAAATGAAAAATACTGGAAAGAACAAGGTACAATTATCTAGAGCTCTGGGTCTTCTTGGAACTGCTCCAAATCTTCACCGGTGGGCTCGATCTCAGCTTGGTCCAACGCACCTGACGACATTCAAAGAAGAAAGAAATAGAATGTCGTCAGCGAACGGGTCGCTCGGTAAGTCCCAAAGAATAAGAAGAATGAGAATGACAGAGTAACAGTATTTTCTAAAGTACTATATTGTTGAATATTATGGAACATTGTGTAACGCTGTTGTTTGTAGCTTGGTACAGAAGGATACCAGTGTATACGCGGGGGATCTCTATATGCTAGAGATCAGGGCAAAACGAAAGTACAAGGAACCGTTATGCCACAGTACAACAGCGATAGGATTCAGGTTAGGTGTCTTAATCTGACCACCTCGTGCCACCTTTAACACCTTCCGTACTAATCTACCCCTTAAACCCCGTAGTGTTTTAACAGTATTGTAGTATTGGAATATGTAAATTGAGTGACTGACCAAAACCATGATATCAGTAAACATGTTGTAACTGTATAATCAGGTAAATGGAATATCAGGATAATAGATGAATATCCATGGTTTGATTCAGACACAAGGAATATATTGTTAACTGGATTCAGGGTTTCATGTATTCAAATTGGGTTGGAGTATAAAAGAATATAGATTGACTTGAGTTATATTCGAGTCAGGAATAGTCAGACTCTAACCCGCGTCAGACTAAAAGAAAGATAATTTGAAGTCCAATATTAGTTAGGGGCCTTTTTGTAATTTGTAAAACTTGAGGGGGTTTTCTGTAAAAAGTACTTTTGTATAGTTTTCAAAATACGCCTCAAATATTTAATAATCGTCTTTATTGTTATAATGAATGTGAATTTTATTTGTGTTATTCTAGTGAATATATCCTAATCAAAGTATTAATTGTTTTATCTGAAATTCATGGTATTTTAGTGTAACTTTTAATCTTGTAATTTTTTTTAGAAAAATGTGGAAACTTTATATTATAATAAAATAGGTGTTTAAATGATAATTATATATATATTAACACATGAATAATTTTATATAAATATTTTATTTAAATAAAATCTCATTTTCCCTAAATATCTTATTTTGAACCTTTCAAGACCGAATGCTCCTTGCGGAGGTTTGAATCTCGCACTACTAGCCTGCGGGTGCACGATGAACCGTACTATCCCTAACAGGTTCCCCAAAAGTGGGTTATAGCGGCGCTTTGCTTAGGTTTACAAAATACTTTTCATTTGGGAAAACGGTTTTATAAATATAAGGTATTTATTTGCAAAAAGTATAGTTTTCCGTATTTTAGTTGTTAGGGTTTCCTAAGCCAACTAGCCTACTTCTAAGGTCTAAACGATGAGTTATTAGAAGCCTCAAATCGCCTCTTCACCGTCAATTGCGGCCAGGTAAGTGCCAGGTAAGTGGGAAGGAACCATAGTCGTGGGCCTAATTAAAAACCACTAGCCTTAGACACACTTGCCTAGGCACCACAAGACAGTTTAGATAAACGATCGATGTCCATGACCAATAGTGCTTTCATTTTATTAAAAGATTTTATTTAGAAATGTTTACAACTTAAAGCTTTCAATAAAGATTATAAAGATTAGGGTATTTTACTGAAAAGTCCTGTAATTTCGTATTCTGTGTTTTGATATTTATCAATTAGGGTTATATTGAGTGTGTGTAGAGGTAGGTCATTACCTCGTGACTTATTTTAAATTTTGGTGAAGTTTAAAGGTAAAACATGACATGTTAAAGTTGAAGGTATTATAGCGCAAGAATACGGTATTCGAAAACGTTATCATTTTATGTGTGAAATTTCATTCAAATTGAGTTCTACAAGTTTTGTGATCAAGATAAACATATTTAGGAGTGAGCTAATTGATTAAACTAAGAAAAATGAACTTCATGGTATTTTTATGAAAAGAATACGGTTTTGCAAAGAAGCTATCATTTCATGTGAAAAAGTTTGATTAAATTGGTTTATGGGTGATTAATAGTCAACATGAATATGGGTAGATAATATGTATTAGGTGACAAGTGGAAATTTATAGAAAAACCGAATCGGAAATCGGTTTGTCCGATTTCCGTCGGGTTCCAAAAAGTCGTATTTTTACACTTATAGAAAAGAGAGATAGAAGGGATGGGACTTACGGTTTGGACAAGCTAATGAAGCTAATGGATGTGGTGGTTGCCGATTCGTCGAAAGCGTCGCGAAGGTTCTGATCCGATCGCCGGAATCCGTCGTCGATTTTGGCAGCGCTTCGCTTCTTGCTCTTCGTACCGAGTTCTCGAGAATTTGAGAGAGTAGACTTAGAGTTGTGAGGGGAAAAGGTAGAGGATAGGGGTCTTTATATAGGGCTAGGCTAGGGTTAGGGTTTGGATTAAAAATATTAAAAGAAAATATAAAAAAACATTAAAAATTCATTAAAAATCATTAAACCTAGGAGTAAAAGGGATTTATTGGCCAAATCAAAACCGATCCAGGTATAATAAGTATGCAAGAGGGTTGACCAAGTCAAGAGCCAACTTTTCTCAGTTGGTGATTCGGCCGTCCGGCCAAGTCCGGCCGGATCGGCCGGACCGAGTCGGCCGATTCGCCGGCCGGCGGCACCGAGTCGGGCTGAGTCAAGGGTCCAATGGCCGGGGGTTTTCCTGAGGAACAACTTGGTATTTTTACTTTTTGTTGTCCAGTACATATTTTGGGAGTTATGGCCTTTTTACCGTTGACTTCCAAAAAAAAATAAAACAAAATAAATAAAAAAATAATATGGGGCATGGGATTTGAACTCCGATGGCTTGGTTCAGCAGTGCAAGGTATTACCAATGAGCTACAAGCTCCTTCTTGTAATTATTGTGGTTTTTAATTACTTAAACTGATAGCAGCAAGAATAAATACTCCAAGTATACATTAAATTTAAAGTAATTTCTTGTACACTAAAAATGGAGTTATTTCATTCTTGTAGCTTGTAATTAAAAACAAAAATAATTACCTAAATCTTGTGCTCAGGCTTAAATACCCCTTTGTGGATTTTTAAAAAATATTTTGAAAAAAATTGTATAGGAAAAAGTGTATAAAAATTAGGGTTGTTACAGCCTTGGTGCACTTCGTCGACGGTGTCGGGGGTGCGGCCGCCTACTAAAGTTTGCGACGAGTATTCGATCAGGATGTCGGGAATCTTGTTGAATTGCCCGACTTGATATTGAAAAGAGTTTTCGATAATGAGACTAAAATGCGAGGTTTATAATTGTTAGGCATGTGATGTCTAAGGAATTCATTTGATTAGGCATGCGATGTCTAAAGGGGTTGCGGATTCCAACTGTTGTAGTTTTACGCTTTCTTTTCTGTGACCGTAAGTGTAATATGTGATATCGCCGGTTTCGTTGCTATATGTCAACGACAATTGGGATGCGCATATTTACTTACGTTGATGACATGTGATGTTATGTGTTGCTGGATATGTTATATTGGATCATCGTGTTTGAATAGCCGGGGGTTTTTATGTGAGATGAGTGTTTTTCATTTTCATTCATGTAAAAGCTTGTATGTAATATTCTTTTATTGGGGCACTTCCCGGTTGCGGAAGATGTCACCCTTTGTATATTATTTACTTTTCCGCACTAGGATAGACCCAAGGAGGAGGGCACAAGTAACCGGGTTCTAGAGTCCAGTGGGAGACCAACTCGAGGAGTCGAGTCCGGGTCTCCTAACTTTAGAATTGGTAGGGTTGCTTGCCGCTCTCATAGGGGTCTAGGGGTGTGGGTTTGGCTATTCATCGCGACCGTGGAATCCGTATTTTATACTGGCTCGTATTGAAAACACGGATGTCCTAGTATATCCAATATTTCATATGATTCTTCTGCTGCGATATCTGTGATGTGATCATGTGATATGTTCTGTGATAGTTACTGTATATAGTATATATGATATATTATATAGACGTTACTTATGTTTTACACCCGCGCTAGCCCTGCCCCGCTCTGCCGTTAGTTACCTAACCTAACGGTGCACGAGGGGACATCGAGGCGAATGCGGATGACATAAGTGTACGTCGTATTTATCTGTGATGTTTAGGTAACATAAATGATGGGACTTCATTAATGTGATTAATGAAAGTAAAAGAAACCTAAAGATATTGTAGAATCGAATTTCAAAAATAAAACAGGTAGCTACAGTTCTTGCTTTGCACAGCGGTATATATGATATATCCTGCATCTTATTCGATGAGGAAAGGACCGAGATCCCTTTACCGGGAGTGACTCCTTTAGCAATAACTGGCAGATACTACAACCCTTGGTTTGTCTTTTGATCGCTTCTATAGTTCCTACTTTGCACTGTGATATATATGATATATCCCGCACCTCATTCGACGAGGAAAGGACCGACGATCCCTTCACCGGGAGTGACTCCTTTAGCAAAACTAGAAAATCCTCAAAAGCACTCCATTTTAAAATCATTTGATTCTACAACGATATCAAGTTCATTACGCAATAGGTTTTTAGAAAAACCTGTCGTAGCCCTCCGTCATTTCAGATGAGTTGTATATAGTATTCGTGCTGCATTTGTTGGCTTTCGTCAAGGTGCAGTGTGCGGTAGCTATATGCTGCTTATCTGCTGCATACGATGCGATTGGATTAGGGTAGTCGTGCGGTTTTATTGGCTTTCGTCAAGGGTCGTGCGGGTGGGTTTAATTCAATCAAGAAATGTACGGGTTGAACTTGACTAGCGGGCTATGGTTTATTGGCTTTCGTCAAGGTCATAGCACGTTAGGGGCAAAATATTATCGGGAATTTCAAGTGTTGAAATTTGCAATGAGATTGCATACCTTCTATGAGATAGTTGGATCCCGATACCCGCTGCGAGTAATTGTTACTCCTGGGAGAGTTTTACACATCACAATTAGCCGATCAAGTAGGTGTCTAGAAAGGTGTTAACGAGATTACGCCTCTGGGAAAACGAGGTTTACATTAATTAGGTTCGTGCGAAAGCACGGGGGACCTCCCTCAAAGTACCGACACTGGCCTGGCTGAAAGATTGGCGAACTTGTAGCGTGTAATTAATCCCGGCTAGTCTTTCCTTTTAGGGTTTGAAGGAAGATTTGATAAAAACAGTGGGAGCCATCCTGATTAGATAAAATAATAACCAATCTGATCTTGCAAGAGCGCACGCTGAGTGTTTTCTTCTCTCTCTCTCCAGGTAGCGACCATATCACGCCTTAATCAAGATAATAATATGGATGTATTGACCGAACCCACTTGTAATACTGAGCTGGGGAACGTTGGTCCCGCTCCAACTTATAATTGTTATAAGACAGAGCAGGAAATTGGGGATTACCAGAATTCCCGTGCCGCCCAAACGAAGAGAGTGCATGCCGATGCATCATCTTCGGGTGTGTTCATTACAAAGAACTGTTTCTCAGTATCCTTGGCATCCTGGGTATATGATACCGGATCAGAATCCCAGATATGTAATCTGTTACATAGGGCTACAGATAGGTAGAGAACTGAGAACGGGTGATAAGTTTCATGAGGCAGAAAACGAGGCAAGTGTTGCAGCCAAGTCTGTTGGTCACTGTCACCCTGTATTCCAAATACATTGATTCTGAACGAATGTTATTAGATACCGAACCTGATATACAAAATCATATCTATCTCTTTATTAGTAAAGAAATGATAAAATTTTGTATAGTTGGATAATGTTTTGAACATTTCCTATATCAAAAGTTGATCGGTTCAGGCACGTTATCTAAAAGCATTGATATTCTAAATCAAACTACAGTTCTTAGTATACGGAACACACACAAGAGGAAGAGTTCAGAAATGAACGAATTCCTCTTGAGGTATTGTAGATTAAGTCATATCAATGCGACCCGACTAGCTGAAATTACATTTAGATGCATATTTAAATCTGTTTGAATTTGCATCTTATGAAACTTGCCAGTCATGTCACAGAGATAAGATGACTACAGCTCTGTTTATTGGAAACAGAGAAAGAGTTAGTAAACTCTTGGGATGATACATGTTGATGTATGTAAGGTCCCCTGTCTACACTTGCCTAGACCGGTTCTTTATACTTCATTACATTCTCTGATGATCTTTCGAGATTCAGACCTATGTTCCTGTTGAAACACAAGTCCAAACCTTTTGAGATATTCACAGAATATAAGTTAGAAGTAGAGAACCAAAATACGGGTATAAGTATTATGTCCTATGATGAGATCAAGGAGGAGAATACTTGAGCACGGAATTCTTGAACTTTTCTAAAGGAGAATGAGATTCTCTCTCAACATTACTCCTCCGTATACACCATGGAACGTTGGTGTATCGGGGCGGAGCAATCACACCCTATATGATAAGGTGTGCTCTATGATGAGTACTACTGAGTTACCTGTTTCCTTTTGGGAGTTATGCGTTTGAGAAGCTGCATACCTATTGAATAGGGTTCGAATCAGATCACTGCCTACCAATCCATATGAGATATGGAATGGGAAGAGCCCATATCTTAAGCTAGTTAAGATTTGGGGTTGTCCGGCCTATGTCTAAAAGCAAAATCGGAACAAGCTCGAGGCAAGATCTGTTATGTAGAACTGGAAATGTTCCAGCTATACAAACTGCAGCAGATGATTTGATAAAACCAAAGAATTCAATAGTTACCAACGAACCTCAGCCTCTCCGCCGATCTAGTAGGGTTCCTCACCCACCTGAGAGATACTTCGGTTACTCTATGACAGTGGAAGCGAGGATTGCATCATGAGATGATGACCCAACTAGTTTCGAGCTGGCCATCAGGAGTAAGACTCTGTAAGAATGGCTGGATGCTTAGCGATCTGAGATGGAATCCATGTACACCAACAAAGTATAGACTTTGGTTGCTATATCTGAAGGGTTAAATCCCTATCAGGAGCAAGTATATCTTGAGAAGATTACTTGATGTAGATGGAAAAGTTGAGACTTTCAAAGCTAGACTTGTTAAAGCTTTTCGTCATCGACCAGGCGTGGATTATGATGAAACCTTTTCAAGTGGCTATGCTTAAGTCCATCCAGATCCTACTTGCCACGGCTACATACCATGACTACGATATCTGGCGGTTGGGTGCCATGACTACTTTTCTAAATAATGATTTAGAAGAGAACGTCTATAAGTACATAGCCAGAGGGCTTCGTAGACAGTGGGAGCAGCGGAAACGTGTACAAGATGCTTTATAGGATAAAGCAGGTATCGCGGAGTTGGAACATCTATTTTGATGTGTTAGTCAAAGAGTTTGACATCATCAAAATGGTAGATGAACCTTGTATAAACAAAAAGGTAGTAGGGAGTATGGTGGCGATCCTCGTAGAGTACGTGGATAACATGCTCTTGATAGGGAAGGAGTTTCCTATGGTACGCTCGGTCAATCTCCGCTTATCACAATGATTCTCCATATAAGATCAAAAGGATACCTCATAAATCCTGGGTTTTGGATCTATGAGATAGATCTAATTGGATGTTAGGATTCTCACTAGTTGTAGTGAGATGGTATCAACCGATCCTGGGGAGAATCACTGGAAGGGTTCCAGGGTGATAAGGACGACTGAAAGTCAGTCACAGGCATTGTCTTTACCCTCAGTAAAGGGACGGTATGTTGGAAGAGTTCCAAGCTAGATACCGTGGCATACTAGACGATAAAGGCTCAATACATCGCTATTTAAGATGCTACCAAAGAGGCAGTCTGGATGTATATTTGTTCATGAGATGAACTTAGTTCCTCCCATTGTGTGACAATGGAGTTGTGGCTTATGCCAAGGAACGTCCGTCCCATCAATGATCCAGATATATTCTAAGGCAGTATCACCTGATCATGGAGATGGTTGATCTCCAAGGACATCGAGGTTAGGAGAGTAGACTCAGAGGACAGCACGGCGGATCCACTCACAAAGGCCTTTTCCCAGAGAGAGACTTTTATGGGATGGTTGAGTATGAGATACTACAACCACTGCTATCAGATGGCCCTAGTGCAAGTGGGAGATTGTTAGTTATATGTATGCCCTAGAGGCCATTACTGTACATTGGATGTATATTGTAGTGGATGCTGGGACATATATAGGGAGGGCTTTCTTGCTCGACATGATAGTATGCTATCTGGTTGCTCTTTACCTTAACGTGTATACTGATTGTCTCTCTGTTACATGTTGGTAAAGCCCTTAGGATGTGTACTTGACTACCTGGACTATGATGCAGATCATACTAGTGGGGACATGGTAGTCCATAAGTACATCCTTCAAGGTCCCTAGTCGTGGGTGTATCGAGACGGGGCATCGATATACCAGTGTAGACTAGCGTATACCTTCTCGACCCATACAGATGGGCGATGGATGATCCCATATCTATTGGTGTTTGACATCAGAGATGATATACGGGTGCTCAGTGGAGACTGGGTACACTGGACGGACTCGCCGAGAACTCCCAGATGGTTTTATACCTTACGTCAGATGGCAGTTCTCTGGTGACACTGGTACAGAGTAGTCTGTTGACCCGAGATCGTCATAGAGTCTTGTGTGGTTCCTACTGTGCTTTGATTTCCACCTTACCACGTCCAAGAGGGCGTGCAAAACGGTGGTTTTTGGGTACAGTCCCGAGTCACATGGAGGCAATGAGCGATAGGAGGGGATTTGTCTCTCCCGGTATTGGGGGTTGATGTTGCGCTATGCTCGACTGGCCATAACAGGAAATCCCTGGCCAGGGTTGCAGTGATCTACTGGTAAGTGTTATCAGTAGTTTCACACATGTTATGGACCTCACGTCGGCATGACTTATCGAGCTATTGGGGTCTGAAGTTTACCACCCCTAGGCGAGATATGCGACATATCAGACGAACAGACCGGACTGTACGGTAAGTGTTACTGGTTGGATTCAAAGAAGAAGAGCGGGCTTACTCGTCGATCTTCTTATCGCTCAATACCCGGGTGGCCTTTACGTTTAGCAGACCGCTTGCGGCTTGTGGGTGTTTGATATGATCATCACCTGCTGTCGGCGTAGTGACGAGTCTTTAGAGTCCTACACAGAGGTTTCCTGGCTCAAGCGAAACGAAATAGGAGCGCATATGAGATATGTGCGGGACCGAGAATAATGCGTGTATGTGATACCGTATTCTATTCTCGCGATGAATATATCGATATGGTTGTATGCGATATAACCTAGTTATCGAATCAAGGATTGATTCGATAAGCCGATACATTGGATATTAGTCGGTCACATGCGATATGACCGGATCGTTAAATTAAGTGTTGATTTAATGATTTAATGCATAATTATATATTTGATATATTACTTTGCATTAACTAGTATTGGTTCACTTTAAATGGTTTTTCTCACTTGTTTGTGCACATTGTATATGTGATATATTTTTGTGCACAAGTTTGTATCATGTTTGATGATGCATGCTAACTTGGGTTTGTGTAAAGATTAAGCCATGGTTATATGAATGGTTAGGGTTTTGTTTTCTTATTCATTCATTTATTTATTTATTCTTTTCGGAAAATAATAAGCATAAAGAGAAAATGGTGGCTTTCTTTGTTTGTATATTGAAGCTTCATGAAGCTTTGAACTAGTCCACCATTTTTGTCTCATACTTAACCCTAACCATTCCACTTAACCATGATTCATTCTCTACACTTGGCCATGGTTAAATATATGATAAGTATTATTTTTCTTTTGAATCATAATTAACTTATCATATTCATCTTCTTCTTCTTCTTCATCTTTACAAAGAAGAAAAGCTTGCACCATCAATGGTGATTTGATGAAATGAGTGAGAAAACCAATTCTAAAGTGAACCCACCTCCTATTTCTTCATCCCCTACCTCTTGCCAAGTAGTATATGGTGTTTTCTTCACAAGTTTCATGACTTGGTGAAGTGGGAGCTTGATCTTGTGATGCTTCGACGTAGATCATCTTCGGCATCGTAGTCGATGACCTAGCCCGCCCATTTCTCCGATGAAGCCAACGCTAGAGCCCGGGATTTGATTTAGACAGCAAGGGGACTTCATCACGGAGCTATGGAGGTGGAGCACCGGATCTACAAAGGTTGTATTTCCGTTCACTTAGAGTAAAGTCGTTTACTTGTATTTGTTTCGCCTAAAATTCTAGTTAACGATCCGTATTAGGGTTTCTCGGCACTTGTAAAATTTGAAATTGGCATGGTTGATGCCTTGTGAGACCTCATTAGTGTGCCTAGGAATCCTACAGTCTGTGCATCGTCGAGTCATGGAATGGGGAACTTTGCCGCAACTCCGATTTGTTGATGTTGCGTCTGTTGTAATGAGACGAATGTTGAGATGATCTCCAAGCTTTCTGTGAACCATCGAGATGTGGCTTCTTTTTTTGATAAGGCCTGGTGGGAAGGTATGGTTCCCTCTTTGTTTGTGCCCCTGGATCAGGGATCGATGTGATCTCACCTGTAGAGCAAAAAGTTTCATTTTATATATTTTCTTTCCGCAATGCTCTATCATTTCAGCTTTTATATCACGAAAATCGCGATTGCCCAATCATTTCGGCTATTTTTCGCGGTGCCCAATCATTTCGGCTATTTATTTTATTTACCCACTGCTTTTTATTGCGAGTTTGAGATTTGATACTGATTTAGGTATCAGCATCGCTACTACTGGGATATTGCCAGGAGCGAATCATCATTTGCCTTTGTCGATGTCGAACAAAGGTAGTTTAGTAAACAGGGTTAGGATCCTGTCGACTGAGGCTTTTAACTTTACGAGCCGTAAGGGTCTCATAAAGGTATTTCTCCCTATGAGTCGTGAGGATCTTGTAGGTGTGTTTTCTCCTTAAAAATCGTGAGGATTCTTAAGTGTATGTTCTCTTATAAGTCGTAAGGATCTTACAAGAGTGTTTTCTCCTTATAAGCCTAGAGGACTTACAAAGGTCGTTTGCCATATGAGCATATCCCTAGTCTCTGGTGGGACTCTTGTTAGGGAAATGTTTATTCGCGCCCGTGGATTGTATACAAGGGTCAATATTGAACCGCTTATAGGGCAACACTGGAGGTTGAGATGGCTTAAGAACAGGTTCAGATCCCTGTAGCTTAAGGCTTTTGAATCCTATGTGCCATGAGCGTCTCAAAGGGGAATTCTCCTTACGAGTCTTAAGAATCTCGTAAGTGTGTTTCTCCTTAGGAATCGTGGGGATCCCTAAGTGTGTTGCTCCTTTGTGAGTCGTAAGGATCTCACGCAGGTATTTTCTCTCCACGAGGTCAAGAGGACCTTGCAAGTGTCTTTAAACGAGATTGCGCCCTTTCGGGTTTTCACAAAACTCGCCGGTAGCCCTGCTGTTTTTACTCAAGGAGCCCTTTCGGGTTTTCATCCGTGCCCATTTTGCTTATGGACATACCGTTTTCTTCTTCTTTTTTTATTTTTTTGTGTCAGCCTTGGGATGCTGCGGTCCATAGTAGTTTATCGACGTCTCGGGCAATAGCCAGTTTTAGGACATAGTGTCCATCGTTAATTTGAGGACGTTTCAGTCTGTAAGCCGGCTACTACTTATAGAGTTTGGGCTTAGGAAGATAGCGAGCGGACATAGGCGTCGTCATCTATCGTTGACCTAGGCCGTGACTCGTCAGGCGTAGTATTTTTTTAGGAAGCGACCGTTTATTGGCCTGAAAGGTCTTTCGCCATGCATGTCCATGAGTATATAGGCTCCACCCTAGTAAACTTTGTCTATGATATACGGGCCTTCATAGTTCGGCATGAACTTCCCCCACTTAGCACAATTACGGATCATAGGTCTCTTGACCACTAGCATAAGTTCGCCTTGGCGAAATGTTCTCGGCCTAATCAATTTTTCATGTGAGTGCGTCATCTTTGCTTTATAAGCCTCCAGATTTTGTTGCGCCATGAGCCAGGTTTCATCAAGGGCGTCGAGCTCCTCAAGCCGAAGGTGAGCATTTTCTTCGTCTGTTAGCTCGTAGTGAACCGCCACTCGTAGAGAGGGTAACTCTATCTCGATGGGGAGTACCGCATCTGTGCCGAATACTAATGCATACGGCGTTGTGTTTGTGCCCGTTTTGAACATAGTTCGATACGCCCAGAATGCTTCATGCAGTCTTTCGTGCCAGTCCCTCTTATTTCGAGACGCCGTCTTTTTCACAATTTTCGTCAAGGTCTTGTTGAAAGCCTTAGCTAGACCGTTAACTCGGGGATTATAGACCGAAGAGTATCTCCAGTCTATATTATGCTACTGTGTAAAGCGGCTAATCTTATGACTTCTGTAGGCCGGCCCGTTATCGGAGATAATCCGTCGCGGAGTGCCAAACCGATAGATGACGTATGTCTTAAAGAAATGGAGGATATTCTCCGTCTTCACTTCTCTCAGCGGTACTGCTTCCGCCCATTTGGAGAAGTAATCAGTTGTCGCCAAAATGAATCGATGTCCTTTGGATGATGCTGGTTCAATGGGCCCGATTATGTCAGTTCCCCACATTTCGAATGGCCAGCTAGCCACCTTTGGGTGTAGCGGATTTGGATGTTGATGGATAAAGTCCCCGTGAATCTGGTACGAGTAGCACTGCTTCGCGTATTCGAGGCAGTCTTGGATCATCGTGGGCCAATAGTAGCCCATCCTTTTGATTTTTAGTTTCATCTTCGGCCCGGCTTGGTGAGAACCGCAGAGTCCATCGTGAGTTTCTTGGACGACTCTCCTTGCCTTTTCAGGTCCCAGGCATCTTAGCCACAGAGAATCAAATGATCTCTTATACAGAGTATCATTGACAACGGTGAAGGATAGAGCTTGTTTCATGAGTTGATGTCATGACGACGCATCTTCAGGTGTTCGACGGGATTTGAAGTAGTCTATAAAGACTTCTCTCCAATCCATAGCCTTTTCCTGGTCTTTTATTTGTAGGGTCGTTTGCTCGGTAGCTTCCTTTTCTTTGGACGACTCTGGAGATATTTCTGTCGGCGCAAGAACCCGACGGCTTTGCACAACGATCCTCACGTCATCGAGGTTCTCGTCGGCCAGTTCTTTAGCGAGCTTGGCTAATGCATCCGCTTTGCTGTTTTCCACACACGGTATACTTTCCAGTATGTAGGAGGGAATTTGAGTCAACAGTTGCTGCACTCTCTTGCCGTACTTCACCAGCTTTGGCTTGCACGTTTGATAGTCGCCGTTTACTTGACTAACGATCAGCCGGGAGTCTCCGTATATAAGAAGGTTCCCAATTCCCATGTCGATGGCGATCTCAAGACCTGCTATCAAAGCTTCATATTCGGCCTCATTGTTCATCCTCGGCTCTGTTAAGGAGAAGGTAAAGCGCATTATCCCTCCTTGTGGAGTCACGGAGATGAGGCATATCCCTGATTTGATTATGGGGGTGCTTTGCTTGCGCTTCTTCATGGAAGATGCTCCATCAAAGTAAAGTTCCTGATCGCACGCCGATGGCGTGTCGGATGTTCAAAGAATTTAAGTGTAACCGCGATCAGGACGGTGTCGCTTTGCAGCTAGCCGGTGAGCACAGGTCGGTCCACAGGGAGATGGTGTTATCTTACCTTCTTGTCTTAGACGAGTTAATAAAGAATCTTGTATGTGTTTGTTTGATCTAACCTATGTGTTTATCTGCAAGTATAAAGTTGTTAAGAAAATACGAGATTGTAAGCTAAGAAATCCGTACTCAAAAACCTTTGAGCCGAGTCTTGACCAATTGAAGCTAAGCAATCGGAAACAACGTGGATTAGGGGATTTAAGCGCGGTATTCGTGGAATCCGGCTTATTTACCCTTGTCCTTCCGTTCTTGTCTCTTGCCTTCGCCTCCGGCCAAACCGAACGCAACCGGTCGTGGTTAGGAATCACCGTTACCTTGTCAGGGTACGGTGCCTAACGGAGCGCTTGCGTATGGTTTGGGTGAAGTTCAAATGGAAAATAACGGGAAAAGGAATTAGCAAAGAAATGTTAACTTATAAAACCGTATTAATTCTTATCAACAACAATAATTACAACATTTACAAAATGAACAAAAGAGAACAAAAAAGAAAAGAACAAAGAAAAGAAAAGATACAAGTAATAAAGAGCATGAATAAAATTGCATGAAATAGAATGCAAGTAATAAAAAGACAAGTAATAAAAAGCGAGTAATAAAAGAATACGGAACTAGGACCCAAGCCAAGCATGTGCTCAATAGCCAACCCTTAAACTTGCAAGCTCAATGAAGAGATTGCAAGATCAAGGGAAGGGTAGAAAACGCATGTGAAATGAAGTGCTAGTCCCGGAAGAAAATACGACCCTTGAGATCAATAACTAACTCTTAACCATTCAACCTCAATGAAGAGATTGAATGAGCAAGAGAAAGCAGAAATCTCAAGGGGGAGCAAACTAACAAGAAAGATAAAGAACCCTCATCTTCATTAATCTTCCACTCAAAAGCTCTCACTACAATTTAATGGAGAAAGAATGAAGAAGAGGAAGAAGAAGAACAAAATTCTACAAAAAAGAGAACAAAGAAAAGCTCCCTTGGTTAAGCTCTGGTCCGGGGTATTTATAGGCTGGAGAATGGGATTCTAGGGCAACCAGAGGACCACATATAAAAGTACCAAAACACCCCTGAAAGATTGCGCAGAGAGGCCACCGTACTGCCGCGCATGCGCGGCCAATACCCCCTTTTGGCCGCGCATGCGCGGCCGTTCTGTCGAATTAGGGGTTGGTCTTTTGTCGTTATCTCTGGTATGCTTTTTCCTCGTGTTTGCCGACTTCAAAAATGCGCAAATGTCTTCAGAATAATTCCAGATTTCCAAGTCCAAGTTTGCTTTATTTCCTTCACTTTTTGACTTTATCTCTCCCTCGAGCTCCGCGCACCCATTGATTTTTGTGCAGCCCACCTCGTGCTCTGTGCTTGTCCCAGACATGAATGACCACTGTCACATGTCTTGTATCGGGAACCGGTACTCGGCACTGGACGGATATGGATGACCGGAACCCGGCTTTTATCTGCTGTCAACAGATGTTCTGCTTTTGGCGTAACTGTGGAGATTTTGTCCTGATTTGCAACATTTGGAACGGAAACCTGTATTCTGTAAATATGTAGCAAACACGGATTAAAAGTACCTACCTATAAACACACGAGCGTAAGAATGGGCGGTATAAAATGCAATATTCTGTGATGAACAAATACCCCCAAACTTAACTTTTGCTCGTCCCGAGCAAAACCAATTATTCACAAAAATAAAAAGATAACCGCACTTTCGCAGGGAACGCGATTGCACTGAGCGCGTGCAACAAGCCGTTAAACCTCTAGGTGTCCCTAGTAGGAGGAGTGTTGTCTCCTGAGGGTTTTCAGCGGATACTACCCACAAAATCCCGTCAAGCTAGTTTATAAAAATAACTAAGATTCAAGCCCCTAAAGTTTTGTTTTAGAAAATAACAATTCTATAATCCTAAGTCTAGACCATCGAACCTTTATTTTTCACACCTCGCTTCTTATTCAACTACAGATTTTATATGTCTTTACGTGCAGTGCAAATAGTGTCGTTAAGTTCCCGAAAGGTCGAATAAAGTCATTATGTCACACAATAAAGCCCAGATAACAATTTTAAAAGGATCACATAAGTTTTATAGAGAGTTAAGCATTTTTCAAGTTTCGTTTTCCAGTAAGGTTTCAACTTCAGAATTTCTATCTTCCTTAACAGGAAACTAAGTCGTATTTTTCACTCCACCTTATTCTTGTTTTCATTTCATACACACCTCTGTGAATGTGCAATAGTCTTTATCATAGAGTAAAACCTTCATATCTCCGTTAAATTTTTTATAAAAGCCTGTCTTTTATCAAGATTATTCTCACACAAAGAACCGTTAGGAATTTTAACTCGGAGAGAACACTTGCTTGACTTTGTTTTTAAAACTGGACTTTCTAGGCTTCTTAGCGAGCTTTGGGCCAATGCACCCAAACCAGTTGATTTTAGGGCATTAGGTGTAGAAACACCCCAGCGGACTTAATTACTCAAGTTACCTAGGTCCAAAAACAAAAGACAGTTTGGCGTGAAAAACATGATGATTCAATACGAACGGAGATATAACCGGTAGTTCAATTATTTTTTGGATAAAAGACGTGTTTAGTGGGTTCGGTGTGTAATCATTCCAATCAAGTTTCAGATGGGTTATTTTTCAGACTTAGTTCCAATTAAGGCATCAATAATATTCCTTCATATTCACTTACTTCATAAACTATTCTTGATATATTACTTATTTCAGAACAAACCTATCTGATCCTCAGAAAATCATTTATCTATTTAAAAGTTTTTTTTTAAACATAAAAGACTTGTCTTCTAATTTCCAAGACTCACGACACGTGTAGTGTGATGTAAAGACGTATATCAGCTATAGTTAACTTCAAAGGAGAGTTATCTTTCAGGTTTTCAAAATCTAAACATAAGATTTAGTTATTCCTATTTTTTCAAACAAAAACCATCGAATGTTGAATCAGAGTTCTTCCACAAGCTAACTTGACAAAAAGTTTTTATATTTTTAGAAATTTTTCGATTTTTATGGGTTTTTAATAAGGTATGCAAATGCAAAATATACAAATGAATGCGAAGGGAGAAAGCTTACCGAGCACACCCCCAAACTTAAACTTGACAGTGCCCTCACTGTCAGGCTATACCAAGAGGGTCAAAATTGCCGGTGCTTCCTAAAAACAAATTATATACAACAAAGAAAACAAAAAATATATACAAAAAAAATGTCCTCCCCAAACTTAAGTAAAACAGTGTTTCCACTGTTAAGCGTTAAAATTCAGGATTAGGTGGGAAAGAAAACAGTATCCCATCTATACAAGGCCTTACACAGGCCAAAGGTTAGCACCAACCATTCAAAGATCTTATCTCTATAAAGCAGTGGCTGGTGGAAGAATGCGGAGAGGTAAGAAATGGAGACTACGCGAGACCGCTTGTGGAGAGAAGTGGAATGCGGTCTCGGTAGATGAGGGGAAGAAGAATGGCGGAAGGGAAAAAGAAGTGGAATACGAACTTGAGGGTGCAAATGGAGTAAATAGATTAGCACAATGTGTGATGACCGATGTGTGGAAAGCGATTGTGCTAATATATTTACCCGTCGAGAGATTGGGTCAAATCCCTCAAGGTTCGTGAGAAACCATGGGTACGCCGAACTTGGTAAACCAGACATATGAAATGTAAGTGATACGGGTTCTTGCAAGGTCGGAACGATGGAAAGGATGGAGGGAAGTGGTTGAGGAAGGGTATCGGTTAAGGGTTCAGGAGGGTGTACACAGTCAGTGGAAGGATTAGGATGAATTGGAAAATCCGACTCATCAATTAAAACTGTATCATCCTCAGTGCTATCCTCAATATTCTCCTCAAAATTCAGCTTATCCATGCAAATTTCATCAAAATCAAGACGCATATGGGATTCGGGAAAAACATTTAAAGAATCGGGATGATGATTTGAAGAGAAAAACTCAGCCAAATCTACGGGTTCATCATCCAAAATATTCCCAGCGTCGATATCCTCAATCAAGTGAAAATCAAAATTCTCTGACACCTCAACAAAAGCATGGATATCAATCGATTCAGGTTCTAAAGTGGAGGTGTAAAGGTCAAAAGGTTTAGGATCGGTTTCACTTGGAAGAGACCCTTCACAATCGGGCAAATCAAACACTATGAAGTCGCACAACTCATTCATCATTCTATCTTCAATTGATAAATCATGTGGGACATTTGATAGACTTTCAACACAGGAGTTGTGGGATTCAATTTGAGACGGGTAGGTTTGATTTGGAAGGGGGTACATCTCACTCTCTCCACTCAAATTCACAGCCTGTCCTGCCGCCTCATCATACATTGAAAAAGTTGGAGCTAGTTGAAAACTAGCTACCGGATCACTAGGTTGTATGAGGGCGGCCATGGACGCATTCAAATCCATCATTTGTTGGCTTGACGCTACCCTAAAGTTTTCCAACGACTGTTCTAGACTAGACATTGGTTGTGAAGGGGTTTCAGTAAAAGATTCAAAGTTGTTTGGATACTGAAAACTCCCAATTTGCGGTTCTGATGCAATGTCTAGGGAAGGTGCAAAATTAGGGTAGGATTGGTAGGAGTTGAATGGCTGGACAGGAGTGGGATCAACATTGGGATAAGAAGGTGAATGGAATTGTTGATCCCAAGAATTTGTAGTGGTGAAAGGAGTGAAAGATCGGCTACGGGATTGTTCGATATGTTCAGCAAGAGACATTGGTCTTGGGGTTACAACTGGATTTTCAAAAGGGGTATCAACACAAGAAGGGGTGAATGTTTGAAACGGTTGATACGAGGTGGATTGCGGGGTCCAGTTGTTCGTCCTAGACGCGTCTATCCGATCTCTCAAAGAAATTTTGGGCATGGATGGGTCGTTCAATGTTCGACCAAAGCAAGAACCGTATGAAGTAATGTCTGGTTGTGGGTACCAAAGTTCGGCAAGAGTTTTGCGAGGTGGAGTACCCATGATATGAAAGAAAGGTAGAGAAAAAGGAGGGGGAAAAGAATGTGATTTTTTTTTTTTTGTTATTTTAGTTAGTAAAAGAATGAAATATACACAAAAAAGAATATGGACAAAAATCACGACACAAAAATACCACACACCTAATCGTTCTAGGGTTCACCTAGGTCAACTAGACCTGCTCCAGAACTTGATTGTCGAAGTAAAACTGTGTCGAGAAACAGGCTTAAAAATACACTGATCACGAGGCCAGGTAAGTGCAGAGATAAGGGGAGGTTTTCCAACGCTTTCGCGAAGTTCCTTAATTAAATAACCCTTTCTCTTTTGGCGGTTTCGCCGTTAACACTTTCCTAGACACCCCGTAAACAATATACCGTTAAGCAAGCTTCTAAATACAGTTAACTTCTCCTAGTGAGCGCGAAGTCCTTAAGGCTTAAAATCTAGTTTCTTTTAAATTTGTGCGGGTAAACGTTATGCTCAAGTTCGTGATTTGTGGGCCACGGAAAAAGGTGATGAAATCCTTTACCGTATGTTGTGGGGTTCGCTTGCCCTTAAGTCCGTATTAATTGATGCAATGCGCAATTCAAAAAATTCTTATAAAGAATCAAAACAATCGTTTTTTTAGTTTAAGCGCGGCGCTGCAACAAATACGGGTTAGTCAAGTTTTAGCGTTTGCTAGCGAACTTGCAAAGAATCCTGCAAAGAATAGTATATTGGAAGCGTCGGATTTGAGAAGAAGGTGTTAGTAAAGTACGTACCGTTTAAGTTTTGGGTTAGGAAACCCCCGTTGAATCAAATCCGGTAAGCTTGAAAGGTTCGCTTGCGCGGGTCAAACTACCCGGATCTTTGGCACTGTACTTCGTAATCACCTTTGCCTTGAGTGCACACTTTGCTCCCCACAATCGCAGTTTGCAAATACGCAAAAAGCTGCACACTTGCCCACAAAGATATTGTCCAAAAAACAAAAAAGAAATATATTTTTTTTTATATACAAAAAGAATATTAACCCGAATAACAAGAAAGAAAATACGCTACCGTCTCCCCGGCAACGGCGCCATTTGATCGCACGCCGATGGCGTGTCGGATGTTCAAAGAATTTAAGTGTAACCGCGATCAGGACGGTGTCGCTTTGCAGCTAGCCGGTGAGCACGGGTCGGTCCACAGGGAGATGGTGTTATCTTACCTTCTTGTCTTAGACGAGTTAATAAAGAATCTTGTATGTGTTTGTTTGATCTAACCTATGTGTTTATCTGCAAATATAAAGTTGTTAAGAAAATACGAGATTGTAAGCTAAGAAATCCGTACTCAAAAACCTTTGAGCCGAGTCTTGACCAATTGAAGCTAAGCAATCGGCAACAACGTGGATTAGGGGATTTAAGCGCGGTATTCGTGGAATCCGGCTTATTTACCCTTGTCCTTCCGTTCTTGTCTCTTGCCTTCGCCTCCGGCCAAACCGAACGCAACCGGTCGTGGTTAGGAATCACCGTTACCTTGTCAGGGTACGGTGCCTAACGGAGCGCTTGCGTATGGTTTGGGCGAAGTTCAAATGGAAAATAACGGGAAAAGGAATTGGCAAAGAAATGTTAACTTATAAAACCGTATTAATTCTTATCAACAACAATAATTACAACATTTACAAAATGAACAAAAGAGAACAAAAAAGAAAAGAACAAAGAAAAGAAAAGATACAAGTAATAAAGAGCATGAATAAAATTGCATGAAATAGAATGCAAGTAATAAAAAGACAAGTAATAAAAAGCGAGTAATAAAAGAATACGGAACTAGGACCCAAGCCAAGCATGTGCTCAATAGCCAACCCTTAAACTTGCAAGCTCAATGAAGAGGTTGCAAGATCAAGGGAAGGGTAGAAAACGCATGTGAAATGAAGTGCTAGTCCCGGAAGAAAATACGACCCTTGAGATCAATAACTAACTCTTAACCATTCAACCTCAATGAAGAGATTGAATGAGCAAGAGAAAGCAGAAATCTCAAGGGGGAGCAAACTAACAAGAAAGATAAAGAACCCTCATCTTCATTAATCTTCCACTCAAAAGCTCTCACTACAATTTAATGGAGAAAGAATGAAGAAGAGGAAGAAGAAGAACAAAATTCTACAAAAAAGAGAACAAAGAAAAGCTCTCTTGGTTAAGCTCTGGTCCGGGGTATTTATAGGCTGGAGAATGGGATTCTAGGGCAACCAGAGGACCACATATAAAAGTACCAAAACACCCCTGAAAGATTGCGCAGAGAGGCCACCGTACTGCCGCGCATGCGCGGCCAATACCCCCTTTTGGCCGCGCATGCGCGGCCGTTCTGTCGAATTAGGGGTTGGTCTTTTGTCGTTATCTCTGGTATGCTTTTTCCTCGTGTTTGCCGACTTCAAAAATGCGCAAAAGTCTTCAGAATAATTCCAGATTTCCAAGTCCAAGTTTGCTTTATTTCCTTCACTTTTTGACTTTATCTCTCCCTCGCATCTTCATTAATCTTCCACTCAAAAAGCTCTCACTACAATTTTAATGGAGAAAGAATGAAGAAGAAGAAGAAGAACAAAACTACACAAAAAAGAGGCTAAAGAAAAGCTCCCTTGGTTTGGCTCAGATCTGCTGTATTTATAGGCAGGGAAAATGAAATCTAGGGCAACAAACTGGACCCATGTGAAAAGACCCAACTACCCATGAAAAATGACAGTGAGAGGGGCCCACTTGGCCGCGGATCCGCCGCCAATACCCCCTATTGGCCGCGGATCCGCCGCCCTATAGGGGAGTTGGGATGTCAGTTTTTGTGTGCTACCCTGTTCTGCTGTCCCCTCTTGTCTGGTACATGTATTTTCTGATAATCTTTCCAGAATATCTTCAGAATTCTTAGTCCAAGATTGCACTCTTTTATTTACTTTTGACTTTATCTCTCTCGAGCTCCGCGCATCCATTGATTCTTGTGCTGCCCCCCTCGTGCTCTGTGCTTGTCCGAGACACGAATGACCACTGTCATATGTCTTGTCTCTGGAACTGGTACTCGGCACTGGACGGATATGGATGACCGGAACCCGGCTTTTATCTGCTGTGACAGATGTTCTGTATTTGGTGTAACTGTGGAGATTTTGTCCTGATTTGCAACATTTGGAACGGAAACCTGTATTCTGTAAACATGTAGCAAACACGGATTAAAAGTACCTACCTATAAACACACGAGCGTAAGAATGGGCGGTATAAAATGCAATATTCTGTGATGAACAGTTCCCACCGGGTATCATTCTCTCTTCTCTCCCCATCGATCGTGTCAAACACGTGTTCGTCGGGCAATTCGCAGTTCAAAGGAGAATTGGCAGGTATTGGATGCTCAGCGAGGAAGTCGACGATGGCCTGGCCTTTCACTGCCTTAAGAGGTCGATAAGTTATCGAGAACTCCATCAAGAGTAGGGCCCACTTAGCGAGCCATCCTGTTAATATGGCCTTTGACATCAAATATTTGAGGGGATCCACCTTTGATATGAGATGGACCTCGTATGCCAACGCATAGTGTCTGAGCTTCGTTATCGCGAAGGTCAATGCCAGGCAGTGTTTTTCAATGGGGGAGTAATTGCTTTCCCTTGACTGGAGCGGTCAGTACTGGCGGATTCTGTAGGTATTTCTTGATTTCGTCCAGTGTGCTTTGGCATTTGTGATCCCAGAAGAACGGGGTTCCCTTCTTCATTAGGTGACTATAAGGACGGCACTTGCTTGAGAGATTGGCTATGAATCGCCAGATGTACGCGAGTTTTCCTTGGAGAGACCGCGGTTGCTTGAGAGTCCTTGGCGGAGGTATTTCCATGATCGCCTTGATCTTTGATGGGTATATCTCGATACCTTGATGTCGGACGACGAATCCTAGGAACTTGCCCGAGGAAACTCCGAACACGCATTTGAGAGGGTTCATCTTCAAGTTGTATTTCCGAAGGCGCTAAAATACAATCTTCAGATGTTCTAAATATTCCTCGTATGATTTGCTTTTTACTACAAGGTCGTCAATATAGCATTCGACAATTTCATGTATGAGGTCATCGAAAATCTTCGTCATGGCCCTCTGATAGGTGGCACCAGGTGGCACCAGCGTTCTTTAGACCAAAAGGCATCACCTTGTAGCAGAATATGCCCAAAGGGGTCTGGAAAGCGGTATGCTTCTAGTATTTAGGATGCATCTTTATTTGATTGTATACTGATGAGCCGTCCATGAAGGAGAAAACTTTCTGAATGGACGTATTATCTATCATCAGCTCAATGACCGGTACTGGAAAGTCGTCCTTCGGGCAAGCTTTATTGAGATCCCGGAACTCCACGCAGATGCGCACTGTCCCATTTTTCTTCATTAGTGGGACAATGTTGGCGATCCAGTCAGGATACTGAACCTCTTGGATGAATCCGGTGTCGATTAGCTTCTTGACCTCGGCATTGATGCTCATCTCAAGCTCGAGCCGCATTCTTCTCGGTGCTTATTTGATCGGCTTGACGTCTGGAGAAATCGCCAATTTGTGGACAGTAATCTCTGGATCGAGTCCTGGCATCTCTAAATAGTTCCATGCAAAGCAATCTTTATACTACATGAGCACGTCTTTAAGCGTAGCCTCCTTTTCTTCGGACAACAGTTCACTGACGAACGTCAGCCGTGGGTCGTTTGCCGTTCCCAAGTCGATTTTTCTGAGGCCATCTGCGGTAGTATGTATCCCATCTTCCAGCTCTTTTTGCGCCGGTGGAAATTCTGAGATTAACTCATCTTCATCATTCTCGAAGCACGAGGGGAGGTTATCCATATTCTCGGGTTCTTCTTCTGACAGCGTTATCACGTGACAGGTACGAGATCGCTTCCAAGACCGATGTTGATCTGGTTCTATTCTCGCTGCATACGTGGCTTTCGGTTCATGCTTCTGCAGCAGGATTACCCTCCAGCTGCTGGATAAAGCGAATCTTCCAAGTTGCTACTGGTCTTCAACCCAGTTCTTGAAGGTGAAGTAGTCTTCGAGAAGATGCCTTATTGCTTAGTGATAAGAGCAATAGTCTAGGTGAGAAACCTTGTCTGCTTGCTCGGGGTGCTTGGACTCCGGGGATGTCATCATCCGATATTTTATGACAAGATTGAATATCTTCTTTGTCTTGTCTTGGGGAAAAGAATATTCCCGACCCATCTTCTTTATAAGAGATGGATCCCGGCTGCCCGATTCTTGATCGCATGGCTTCTTGGACCCGCTTGGCCGCTGTCGAACGTTTTTTCCGTTCTTTGGTTTATTTTTGCCTTTGCACTGGGTCTTTTGTATGACGGGCTGGTGACGAAAAGTATTGTCATTCTCCGCGGCCTGCTGAAGGAGGCGCTGCGTCCTGGCTTTCTCGTAAATGGCCATTTCGCGGCTATGGTCATCCCGGACCTTTTGACTCGCTTCCCTTATCAGCTTGTCCATCTGTTCTTCAAATGACGGACTTGGCATTTTCATGGCGGGGCCTCATTTTGGTTCAGGATTAGCGCCTTTTAATAGAACATCTCCTTCTTCATCAAAGTCATGTATAACGCAGCAGTCATGGAATCGTTCCCGTCTCTTGGATTGAACATATCCAAGCCCGGTCGTTTCCATTTTCCCGTTGGGCAATTTTCGCTGAGTTCCAGGGACGTTCCAGATCCTGTTGTAGAACTAAGCTTGTCGAGCAGTCTGCTTAAGGGGTACACCTTGGCGCCTCAATAGCCTTTTTAATCCGTCTGTGTAGTATCTGGGCAGACGGATGGGCTGGAGCCTGTCAAGTGTCGAATCGGCAGCATGCCAAACTTCTTTCTCCACTTTGGTTTCCGTTGATCGATAAAAGAGGATCGCCTTTTCATCTCTTCGCTTGGGAGGGATATAGAATGTCTGCAGTTCTTGCACACTATATGTTTCAAGTGCATCGAGCTCTTTGTAATGCTCTTGCGGAACTATGGCAGCTTGCAAACTTTGATCATCATCAGCGAAGGCTTACATCGACGGCCGAGCAGAGAATACGACATTGACCTCATCTTCTGAATCGCTGCCGAAGACCAGAATAGGGGTGGATGGTCCCGACTTGTTGCATTGGGGTGACCCTGAATAGACTATCTCTTCTTCCTCATTGGTATCACTCCCGAAGACCAGAATAGTGGTGATAGCTTTGTTCTTCGGTTTGTGGCATCTTTCCGTGTCCTCGAAATCTGGTAAGAAGTATTTTGCATCTTCCTACTTTCAGACTTCATTCACGGAGAATGGGTTTAGTTCCCCTGTCACACTATACTCGAGACCATCCTTGAAATACTTCATACACTGATGTTGTGTATAAGGGATGATGTTGTACTCGTGTAACCAAGACCTGCCGAGCAAAACGTTGTAGCAAGTCTTGGCGTCAATGACATGAAACTTGATGTCCGTGACAAGAAGCCCAAAGTGTAGTGTCAATATTACAGACCCGGGCGTCCATGATGACTGGGAGTCAAACCCGGAGATGGTGATTTTATCACGAGCGAGGTGCTGAACGCTACTGCAGATTTCCTTCAACACTCTTACATTGAGAAGATTGACGGAGGACCCATTGTCAACCAGGATTTTTCATATCTTGATATCCTGACGGTATCCGGAGACATAAAGAGGACGGTTATGCTCGCACGTCCCGAGGAGGAGATCTTCATCACCGAAGGTGATATCAGCTGTGTGCACTTCTTCCAACTCGTCTTTCATCTTTTCTTCGACGAGGAAAGTTTGGAATTGCTCGGGCTCTTGTAGTGCCTTGATCAAAGAATCTCTCGCCTCTTTGGATAGCAGAAGGGCGTAGAGAATGTTTAGCTGCGAGGGTATCTTCCTCATGTGTGCCAGAACGTTGTAATCCACCTTGTTTTTATTGGGCGGATCCTTGGTTGTTAGTTCTTCGACGGCTTGGTCATCAAAGGTGATATCCTCAGGGACCTTTTCTTTTCCCTTATCCTTTTTGGTCGACCCCCTGTTTACGGGTCCGAGATTCTTTTCAGGCAATGTGCGATTGCACAGCTGAATGTTCTCGCAGCTCTTCGGTTCTTCCTCTTTTCCTGAGGTGGATTCTTTAAAGAGAGGGCCAAGAGCCATTTCTTCTTCAGAATCACTCTCGAATGTGAGAACTTGCGATCCCTTGCTATCAACCATGTGACAGTTGCCGGCAGCTCTTCCATATTCGTCTGTCGCATTTTTCTGCTGTCGACGAGCCCCGCGCTTCATCATCTTGAAGTGCTGCATGTTAGTGACATACCCTTGCCACCAATTTTTAAAGGCGTTGCATTCTTCAGTAGGTTGCACAATCCTTCGATGATATAAACATTAATTAGGATGCACATCCTCTTCATTAAAGTGTATCTCATCAGAAGTGTTTCTTTCGAAAGGCGGCAGCTTCATTCCCATTGATATGGATTTAGCGAACCTTTTCTTCGTTTTAAGCCTGCTCTTGTCTGTCACGGGCATGCCTCGGTCTGGTTGGGATGCTTCAACCCTTTCATCTAGTCGCCGGAGTTTGGCCTTTTCAAATATGGCCATTTCGTGCTCTCGATCAGCCTTACTTTTTAGAAGAGCTTCGTTTAGAAATGCATCAATCATCTCGTCCGACGGTCCTAGAAGTTCTAGCTCGGGATCTGCCCCATGTTTCTCTGCATAAAGAGCTTCTTCATCGTTTATCGATGAGTGAGAGATCACATGGCAGCTTGCCACATAATCTTTAGGCTCATCCGACGAGTCTTCTCCATTGTCATCATCTTCGTCCTCAAGGACGTAGCTGAGAAATTCTTGGAGTGTGACTAGGGTCCGCGCCTTCTGGTTATATTCTTCCAGCACGTCAATATGTTTTTGTAGGTCCGTGCGCTCGTCATTAAGCTTTACGGGCTTTTTAGTCTTCTTCTTATTCTTCGAAGACTTTGACGGCTGGGTGTGAGCGCTTTGGCTATCACCACCAATTTTTAGAGTTGGGCGCAGTTTCAGCATTCCCACGATGATCTCAGGTTCCAGTGGATTTTTCCACCTGATTGCCAGGCATGTTAGGATATCCTTCAGCATTCTTTTAGTCTTGGCTGAAAGAACGACCTCCCATGGAGCTTTTTCTACAAAAGAGCATGATACCCCTGGTGTGTCTGTCCTTTTAAGAGCGTGCGGCTGCGGCGGGCTTACTTTCCAATTCTCGGACAGTGCAAACTTACCCTGTTGGTATTGGTCTTCGATCCAGCCTTTAAAGACGAAGCAATCTTCAATTGGATGGCCTATCGTTTGGTGATAGGGTCAATAATTGGGATTATTAGCCTCACCGAGTTGCAATGGGTGTTTTGGACTCGGCAAATTAATGAGCCTGTTGCGCACCGCCAACTCGAACAATCTTCTCGTTTTGTCCCAAGGAAACGAATAAGGGCGCTTTATTTTCTCATTATAGAATCGACGTGTCTCGTCTAGGCGATCAGTTAATTTTGGACCGCTGGGCAGCTGTTGTGCATTGGCGATGAAGGTCGCTTTCCCTTTCCCTTTTTCATTCCGCGGCTTCGGCTTTGAAGAGGAAGGCCTATGCCCCATCTGGTCCATTTGGGCCAGTTTGTCAATCAAGGCTTGGAAGGTGGTGGGCTTGAAAAACATCATAAATTGGGAGATGGTCGCCTGCGGATCAAGAGTACCCACGAACATGCCCACCGCAGGCGCTTCTTCGATGCGCTGCTCACATTTCGACCACAGATTCCGCCATCGTATTGAGTATTGAACCCATGTCTCGCCTGGTTTCACCCTGGCGTTAATTACTGCGGTAATCGGAGTACGCTCGCTAGCACTTGCGAATATTTGTGTGAACAACAGCTCCATCTCTGCAAATGTCTGGACAGAGTCGTTCAGGAGTTCAGAGTACCATTCGAACGCTGTCTCCGACAAGCTGCCGACGAACTGGCAAAGTAGCAGTTTATCGTCACCTCCAGTGTTGCCACATAGAGCCCTGAACTTGAAGACATGCTGGTGGGGATTGCCCGTCCCTTTATATACATGGAATTTAGGGATCGTATATCCCGGAGGGTACCTTATTTGGTCATACCAGCCCGGGTAGGGTCGTCCAGTCTTAACGATCTGCCCGGCTGTTTCGCTCGCATGATGAGCTCGTATTTGCTGAGCGATGTAATCATCCAGAGCGGCCTTGGAGATGGTCTCCTCCTTGGCTGCTGAAAGAGCCGGAGGAAGGTTCGATATCTCCCCTTTGTCGTCTTCAATGATAACCGGGGGGTCTTCAGCTGGAGGTTCCGGCTATAACATCATCCCGGCCATGTCTTGGAACAAAAGAGCCATTCGTTTTATGTTGGCCGCCTGTTCTGCGGCCTCTTTTTCTTTCCTCTCGAGCATTCTTCGGAGGAATTCAGCATCAGTTTCTTGTTCCTGACGCTGCTCTGAGGTCTTTGGATTTTCTTTCGGCCCAGTGAATGCGGCCATTGCAGTCGGCATCTCCTGAAGTTTTTGCTGCTGTTGCTCCTGAGCCTTTGTTATTGATCGGGTAAGCGGTTGATGACCCGTAGAAGCACGACTTTCCTCTTTTCCGGAAGCTATATAAATGGTATGTGTTACCATGCCCCCAGACTTGGGGCGTTTAGATTCAGCGTCCTTGCGGTTCGCCGCGGTCACAGGGGCTTTCTCCGGCCTCCTTCTCTTATGAGCGGTTGAAGTTGAGAGAGCCGTTGCAGCGGGCACCCAGACGGATGACATCTTCTGTGGTACCATGGGATGGCTCTTTTCCTGCCGAGCTTTAATCTTCTTTAGTCGGCGAGAGTAGTCTTGGTCAATCACCAATTCCTGGACCTGTCGCCAGACTTAGTAAGTTTTGGAGGACAGCCGCTGAGGGGGCTGCTCCGGCTTCTTTTCTGTAGCATTCTCCACAGGTGGAGGGGATCTTTTCAGTATGGCAGTTGTAGAGTTCTTGTGGACCCTCCTAAGCGGTTCAAAGCTGTTCCCAGTTGGAACAGCATCATCGATTTCCACCATGGAAGCTGGCAGAGTCAGTGCAGAAGGGGAGCTGCCCCCAGCCTTCCTTACTCGGCTCCAGTGGCGATGTCAAGCGTGTCGAGTCGTTGGGATTGTCTCGGCTGTAGGGGTGACTTCCTTATACCCCATATGTTGGCGAAGGGTTGTCGCTGGCGTCAGCCTCTTGAAGACCGATGTCCGTTGAGAAGCAATGTCCAATCTATCAAAGACAGACCTCTCGACAGGGAAAGCATCTTTGAGGACTTTTCCTGGAGCGGAAACCGGCACAGTCAGTCTTGTGAAAACTGACTTCTTGGCAGAAGAAGCCTCTCTGATGATTCCGTCCGCTTGAGCCTGAATGGCTATCCGCTTTGGGATGGCTACTTCAGGTATCGCGGGCTTGTGGACGTTCTGGCCCAGTCTGTTGAAAACTGAGGCATTGGATTTGGGCGACCCATTGAGAGGGGCCGCAGCAGTGGTAAGTCGATCAAAGACCGACTTCTTTGGGGCTTCTTGCAACAGCAGCGGGGCATTGAAGCTCATTGGTGGGATCATGGTCCCAAAGAACAGCCTAGTGGTGGTCTGAGTTACTTGCTCTACTGGCATCTTGAAAAGGGAGGCCGCTTGAGGCCCGTAGGTTACACCTCCAGATGAGGAGGAACGGGAGTCGCAGTTGCGGCTGGAGCAGTTAGAGGCCATTGCTGTTCTTTTTTCTACACGGGAGCAAAACCAAATCTTAGTACCTCGAACCCAAGGGCAACCAAATTAAACCGCGATTCGTTCGCGAACACGACACACGAAGTGTGGAGTGGAAAGATGAAAAGGGCCCACCGGGCGTGCCAGAATCTGTTCTCCGCCGAAAAACGGGGACGCGACCGCGTAGGTCCGTCTTGCCTGAATTTGGGGGCAGATGCTAATTGGTGCTATCCGTCCACCTCTACGAAGATGCCAAGTTGATTTATGACACTATATATCGAAGGTCTAAACGGATGCGACCGATGTAGTAGACTTTGTCAGATTCCCCCTTCATTGAGGGGTTTTTGATTGTGAGGACGCTCTTCTCTGCAGGCGCAAGCCCCTGCAGTTAATTACGCTACCGAATCGTGGTAACCACTTTCTCCTTCTCCAGATGGTCACTTCATGACGTGTGTGTTTGTTTTGTTTATGGTTGCCCGTGGATTGTATACGGAGACTAATTTATGGCGTCGCCCGTAGGGCGTGGATTAGTCCAAATCCGTATTTTCTTAGATTTGGGTTTGGAGGTTGGGTTTAAGGATACGTTAGTCTCATTTGAGACTAAGATCAACTTAAACGTTTGTTAAGGATACGTTAGTCTAATTTTAGACTAAGATCGACTTAACGGGATCATTTAGATCCAACAAAAGAGCATTTGGACTCTATTGTTTAGTTTAGGGACATTGCGGTCGATTACCAGTTTAAGGACATGGTGGTCCATCATTAGTTTAAGAACATTGCGGTCGATTACCAGTTTAAGGACATGGTGGTCCATTATTAGTTTAAGGACATTGCGGTCCAGTTTAAAGACATCATAGTCTGTAAAGGTTAAGGACATTATAGTCCATGGGTTTAAAAGGACCCCACAGTCCGAGGTTAAGGACATCATAGTCCATGGGTTTAAAAAGACCCCACAGTCCGAGGTTAAAGACATCATATTCTATGAGTTTAAGGACCTCACAGTCCATGGAGTGATTGGTTATCGGGACCCGTCACCTCTCTGATGACGTTGAAGGATTACAACGACAAATATCAAAGGAGTGAAGAGATGTACCCTTGAACCAAAGTTGATTGGGAAATCTGTAGTCCAATTTGGAACTAAGATCAATTAATTAGGTTATGAGCACATTGGCTCAGTTAAATTTGAATTGAGGACTTATGGCCAACTTGGGCTAAATCCAATTAGATTTGAAATGTTGGACTGTTGAACATTTGTCTGGGTTCAGGCCCTCATTATTTAGCAATGCTTAAACAGGGGTTTGGGGGCTCTGACAACATTTTTTCTTTGGCTGAGCACTAGCCATTCATTATAACTCTAGATTTTAAGGTTCATTTGAAGGAGAGATTTGGCTCTGGAAAACTTAACCAATTTGGGCTAAGCTTGACTTTAAAATAGTGTTAAACACTAGAGGATACTTGGCGATCACGTGCTCCCACGTGATGTGCTGAAAATAGTGTTAAACACTAAGGACGAGGCGCTTAAAGTAGTGTTAAACACTAAAAATGAGGCGGTCACGTGGAGTCGCGTGAGGCGCCAGAGAATTGGGCCAGACTTCCTTTATATTACTCCCAAAATCTGCCAATAAGTGTTAAACACTTAATCTTCGTAATCATCACGTGTGGACACGTGATAGTGCCCATGTATTGGGTATTAATTCCTCTGTTTTCCTTATTTGCCTTTTTAAAAAGGTGTTTGTCAGGTGTCACGTGGGGACACGTGAGGCGCCCTAAATCAGTACTGCCTTTGGCTTTGTTCACTTTTATTTTGAGGGTCACGTGGGAGCACGTGAGGCATAACCTCTGGGCTAATTCCTTCTTATTTTGAGGAGTTTATTAAAGGGTCACGTGGGCGCACGTGAGCATGCCTTATTCGTTCTTTTTTACTCATTGAGGATGAGGGTCACGTGTTACCACGTGACCAGATTGGATTTTGATCTCTTTACGTGCATGGAGAGTTAAGTCCCTTGTTTAAGAATTATATTCTTTTGTAGGGTTAAACCCGTCTCATTTAGAGGAATTAAATTCCTATATATTTGGAAAAATTAAATTCTTATGTAGGGTTAATCCCTAGTTTCATTTGGAGGAATTAAATTCCTATGAATTTGGAAGAAATAAATTCTTATGTAGGGTTAAACCCTAGTTTCATTTGGAGGAATTAAATTCCTATGAATTTAGAAGAATTAAATTCTTTAAACTCAATTCTCCCTCTAAGTTTTGGATCTGCATGGCAGAATCTCCCCGATGAGAATTAAATTCTCAACATGTGGGGAGATTTGCTTCTGCAGATTTTCAACCAAAGGAAGAACTAAGTTTTTATTCAGAAGAGTTAAACTCTTAATTTGAGAACTAAATTCTCAACTAGTTCTATGGAGCATAGATCTCTTTCCTTTTCTCACCTAGGTTTTTTTCTCTCTGAAGAAATCTTATTTTTCTCTCTTGAGAATTAAATTCTCCTCTCTTTTTTCTCTCTGTTCTTGTATATCTCCCAAAAAAAGTCGATCCTCCTCTCTTCTCTTCTTGGCTCCTATTTATTGGAGAATGAAAAGAATCAATCTGTTTAGCCAATCTTTCATTGAAAGATTTTGGTTGTTTTTGTAACCAACATGATCTTTTAGATCATCCAGTGAATTTTATTCACCATTGGATTTTTAATCCAAAAAATATTTTATCTGTTATTCCTGGCAAATTTCAGGGGAATCTTTCCTTGTATAAAATCTTTCCATAAATTGGTGATTTTTAATCACCATTGGATTTTTAATCCAACGGTGCTCCATTTCACAGGGCACCATCTTTTTTGTTTGGAAAGATTTAAAGAAATATTTTTCCAGTTAGGGTTCTCGATTCCCTCTTAATTAGAATTTAATTCTATTAGTTCAGAGGGCTTAAGAGCCTGTCACGTGTTGGCATGTGACCTTCTGATTGACCATTTAATTAAAATTTAATTCTATTATTTCAGAGGTCTTAGGATCCCATCACGTATTGACACGTGACCCCCCTGATTAAGCATTTAACCAGAATTTAATTCTATTTTTAAAGGACTCAGGAATTATCACGTGTCAGCACGTGACCCTTGGTCACGTGTGAGCACGTGAGGCCCCATTGGGGTTTTTCCTTGTTGTTTTATTATATCTTTTAATTCCTTCAGTAGGTTTAAAGGCTCATCACGTGTGGGCACGTGACTCCCGTTGATTAGAACTCAATTCTATTATAACAGAGTCCCCAGGAAACCTTCACGTGTCAGCACGTGACCCTTGGTCATGTGTGAGCATGTGATGTGTTGGAGATAGTGCCCTCAGAGTCGATTATTGGGTCACAGGCACGTGATTGCAATGATTGAGGGAGGACCTATCCCGGTAGGACAGTCTTACTCGAGATGATAGTATGCTATCTGGTTTACCTTTATCATCGTGTACTGCTTTAGGTGACATGACATGTCGCTATTGCACGTTGATAGAGCCCCTAGGATTCTTGCTTGACTACCGGCAGTATGAGGGCGATCATATACGTGGGAGCTGGTAGTCTATAAGCACATCCTTAAAAGGTCCCTAGTCGTGGGAGTTTCGAGATAGGGCATCGATACTCCAGAGTAGACTAGTGTATACAGTCGAGACCCCGACGAGGGGCGGTGGCCGGTCTCACAAGCCACTGGTGTCAGTTGGTTCACCTAAGATGTATACAGGTGCTCATTGGGTTATGAGTACACCGGACAGGACTCGCCGGGAACATGCTAGTTGGTCTTATACCTGACGTCAGATAGCAGTTCCCTGGTGACATGTGTACAGGTTAGTTCATCGACCTGGGGATCGTCATTTGTCTCGTGTGAGTTCCCACTGTACTTTGATTACTACCCTACCACGGCTCAAAGGAGTCGTGCAAACAGGTTTTAGTTGGGTACAGTCCCGAGCCACATGGAGGCAGTGAGCGGATCTTCAGGGGTTCGTCTCTCCCGGTATTGGGGGTGAGGTCGCGCTGTGTCTAGGAGAGCCTTTACACGAAGACCTTGGCCAAGGCAGGAGATTTACTGGTAGGTATTCCAGTAGTATCTCAGGGTGTTCTGGGCTACACTCCGACACGACTTGTACCGCTTTTGGGGGTCTGACTTTTACCCACCCCCTAGGCCCGACATGCGATGCTCATAGACGAACGGACCGGACTGTACGGATATTGTCACTGACAGGCTCAGTAGGGTGTCAGGATGAGTTCGCTCATCGACGTCCCTTTTGGTCAATAGCTGGTGGCCCGTTACGTATTGGATTATACCTCTGACGTGCTAGTGGTTAAATCCACAGCCATAGTATTGACGAGTCTTTAGAGTCCACCACACTTTCAGTTACTCAGCTTTCGGGCGAAACGCTGTAGAGGCCGTATGGAGATATGGCAGGGTTCGATCAGAAACGTGCGGTATTGCACGGATCGTGATCGGACGGTTTTTACTAGCCGGCTTTGGCTTAAGCCGGATCCTAGTATTTGACAGTGTAGTTTTGTCTCTTTGCATTTGTATTTCGGTCGGAATACAAATGCGGGTGTGTATGCACAGTATCGGGGTTTTCCTGTAATTTTTTATGGGATCGGTTTTTCTGGGGTTGCCAGTTTGCATTCCGTTCCGGCCGGTTTTTCTTTGTTCTTTCCCGGCCGGACTTTTTCGATGGAGGGTGTTATTTGCAATTTACAAATAACACTTTGTGGAGGGGTTTATTGCATAAGTTTTGACATGTTTGCATCTTTGCTCCTTGATGCATTTATTATGACATGTGAAAGTATGGGTTTGTGTTTTTGTGTTGGATATTGGGTTTGGGGCCGGCCACTGTGGGGAGTGGTGTGAGGGGTTTTAATTTTAGTGGATTAATTTCTTTTGTATGGATTGGTATATTAATGTGTGTGCTGGAATTGTTTTAAGGAGTTGATGAATTAATATATATGTATTCATTTTGGTTGCTTTGATGGGACAGAGAGAGAGCTTGCTTCATTCTTAATATTTTCAGTGAGCACAAGTTTTTTGGCCGAGCTCATTTGCTAGGAGGCTCCATTCTTCATCAAGTTTTGATCCATGAATATCTTTGTGAAAAATTCCTCCATCATGGCAACCTCACTAAACCCCAAAAGAGATAACCTTCTACACTATATCTATAGCAAGTCTTGGACGCGTCGGCTAGCCTACTTCGCGCCCGAGTTGCCTCGGCATTGAGGCGGGAGCCCGTAAAAGATGCAGGCGACGTGGTGCCCTTCCGGCGAGGAGATGGAGACCGGACATTCCGCGTGAGATCGGGACGACGACGAGAAGACCGGAGGACTCGGATCATTCGGTATATCTCTAACCCGTCTTGTAGTTAGCTTAGACTTGTTAATGGTTACGATCCGGGTGTTTAGTGCGCGGTGGTGCCGGTTTGCTAAGTCCGCAAAAATTAAAGTTTTTCACCGCTTCCGCATTTGGCCGTCGGGTTGTCGGCCGGGGCGCCGCCGTGCACTTACAGTGGTATTAGAGCCTCGCCATTAACTTCGTCTAGCTTTGTGTAATGTGTTTTTCAGTTCCGATCGATCAAATGTCCCAAAACCCATATTTTCTTCACGACAGTTTTCTGTTGAAATTTTTTGGTCTCTAAAAATTTTTCAGGTTGTAGAAAATACATGTACTGGAAGTTCTAAGAGTAATGGGAAAATTCGACACAGTGATCTCTTAGCCAGAGCGCGGAACCGCGGCCAAACCCCACTTTGGGCCGCGGTTCCGCCGCAATCTGGAGAGGTCAATGGGTCAACTTTTTCCAGTGGGCTTCAGGGGAGAAAATATGTATTTTGGAACATTAATTTTGGGCCCAGAATTTCTGGATGTGCTACAGTAGTACTTGGGGCCCACTTGTTAAAATTTGATTGATCGGATATTTTAAACACATTTTTCACAGTATTTACATTATATCTGCGACCGTGAATGTCACTCGATCGGTAAATCCGGTCTAACTGCTATAGCCCGGTTAGACGGATTTGCGAACGTGACTTTCACGTTGATGTTCTGTGTTTTGCTGTGATGTTGCGGATCGGTCGTGGGGATAGCCTGGATGCAATGCTAGTACAGTGTTGTTGTATTATGTACATTTGATTTTGCGGGGCGAGCGTCCGACATGTGGACTGCCGTCACTGCCTGATTGTATTATTCTTTTGGGGCACGACCTGGTTGCGGTCGATGTACCCGTTGTATGTATATTTTACTTTCTGTACTAGGGTTACCCCGCGGAGGGGTGCACGGATAGCCGGGTTCTAGAAGGCAACGGGCCCGTATCTCAGGGCATTGAGACGGAAGGTGCTTCAGTCTGGAATTGGCGGGCTATTCGCCGCACTCGTAGGGGGTACAGGTTGACCCAGGAGGGGTGCCCAAGTTACCGGATTCCGTGAAGTGCTGGGTGGTCCATTCACGGCGCTGAAGGGGGCTGCCTCGCTTCAGGTTTTGGCGGGTGACTTGCCGCGCCCGTAGGGGTCTAGGTTTTCATTGCACAGGCTATCCACACAACCAGGGGAACGTCGGGTTTCAGTAGTGGCTCTGTGAAACCCGGGGATCCCAGATATCTGTATTGTTCTGTGATGCTGTACATTTCTGTTATGTTGCATTTTATTCACGCCTTGAGCGAAATACTATATATTGGTATATATATTAGTAGATGTTGTATATGTTTTTCATCCGCGCTAGTCCAGTCCCCGCTCTGCCGTTAGTTAGCTAACCTAACGGGTGATGACGGGACCCAGTGGCGAATGCGGATGGCATATACGTACGTCAGTATATTTTCGTTCTTTGTGGTGTGATCCATTGATGGGAATGCGTTGATTCGGATCAATGCAAGTTAAAACAAACCTATTCTGATGTTGTTGGAACACTTTTCAAAAGGCTGTTATTGCAAGGACGTTCACTTTTGTTTTGCATCGAGGTATTCATTTGGAATATCCTGCTCCTCAGTCGACGAGGCAAGGGCCGAGATCCCTTCACCGGGAGTGACCCCTTGGACAGAAGTTTGCGTCAGGGCATTAGCTTCACTATAGCCGATTACTTTTGCTTTGCATCGTGGTATTCAGTTGGAATATCCTGCACCTCATTCTACGGGGAAAGAGCCGAGATCCCTTCACCGGGAGTGACCTCTTTAGTAAAGGTTTTCGTCACTATATTTTCTAAAAAGCTATCCGTTCCTTCAACGATATCAAGTTCATTACGTTAAAGGTTTTCGCCAGAAACCATTCGTAGCCCTCCGTCGTTTCAGACGGGTAGCAAGTAGTATTCATACTATGTTTGTTGACCTTCGTCAAGGCATAGTGTATGGTAGCTGCTTGTTGCTTTTCTGCTGCATAGATAGATGCGTTGGTTTGGGACAGTCGTATAGCCTTGTTGACCTTCGTCAAGGGCTTGTACGGGTGGGTTCAAATTAACCTGGACAATGACGGGTGGAACTTGACATGTGACTTATGATTTGTTGACCTTCGTCAAGGTCATAAGAGCATGGGGCAGAAATCACATCGGGAGTTTCAAAAGAACTGAAACTTGCCAGATATGCGCATACCTTCTGGAGTGTGATACCGTGAGCGGATTCCGTCACGTTATCATGCGATGAGAGTTGGATCCCGATTCCCACTGATGAGTTGGTTTACTCCTCGGGTGACCCCGACTAATTCTTCTTTCAGGTTTGGAGGAGAATTTGAGGTACAGTGGGAGGTTTCCAGATTAGATAAATTGGTAACCATTCTGATCTTGGTTAGAGTGCACGCTGAGTGTTTCTTTTCTCTCTCTCTCTGGCAGCGACCATTGACCCGACCCAAGACTATGACTCAGTGACCAAGTTGACTGAACCTTCTTTACACTGGCTTTTGGATTGTCAGAGTTGCAGACCTCATTGCCACTCCTATTTTTACCCTTTTCTCCAGGACTCCCCGTATTACTACGAACGTCCACTTCCATTGAAAAAAACCATCGTATGGTTAGATACGAACTCGAAGGAATATTCGAGGATGGTTTCCGGTTTTGGAGAAAACGGATAGGATTATTCAGTTGTCTTTTCCTTTTACGTTCTCTCAGGTTGCGAGTACTCCTTAGTTTAGGAGATAGTACACCTATTACGCAAATTGGATAGTCTTCTTCCAAACCATAGGCTGGTGCCGAACAGTGGGGAATGAAGAAAACCAATTAGCATAACGATGGTGTGCAGAAGGTATTAAGATTAAGACAAAACAAGGGATTAGTAAGAGGGCAAAGTAAATTGCGACTGACATTCACGACCAAACCAAGTATTTCTTCGCCAATCCTAAATCACCTTTGTATTTCTCCAGGACACTCCGTATCACTACGAAGATCCACAGTTTATTGGATACTCCATCGTATGGTTATATACGAACTCGAAAGGAACTTGTTCCAGTTCGGGGATGGATTCTGGTCCAGGAGAAATAGGAATAAGGTTTATTCGGTTGTCTTTTATCTTCACCTTCTCTCGCATTGGGAGTGCTCCTAGGACTAGGACAGTACACCCATTATGCTTATTGAATAGTCTTCTTCCAAACCATAGGCTGGTGCCGAACGGTAGGGAAGGAAGAAAACCATTTGGCCTAAGGGGTGTGCAGAAGGTAACGACTAAAGACATATAAAGGGATTTGGAGAGGTGGCAAAGAATTATACGGTTATAGTTGTGAATCTGGTTAATGGTAGAGGCATTACTAGGAATACCAGGATACCCCATCGAAACATTTCAATGTTTCAGTTCAACTGTGTACTGTTAAAAGAAAACTGATTTCCCGATTAGACACTTGCTCCAGGGTATGTATTTACCAGGTATGATTCTCACATCTGTATGGTTTTACAGATGATGAGTGGGAGTAAATTATTGGGAATTAGGTGACCATCCTTATTATATCGGGATTCTTTGTAATTGGTGATATTTGAGGAAGCCACCTGGGTTGTTTGCTGGTCGGCAAATATTTGGTTTTGAATATCCGCTGTTGTGCACCAATTTCAAATTGATATATCTGTACGTCTATTTTCATAGAGTGAGATATACCTTTTGATATTATGTCGATGACATTTACCTATATCAGTGGATGGTTAGGTAAGGAGCATTAAACAGCGGTGTAATTCTTCTTAACCATAAGAACAGTTTTCAATCTACGACACACAGTGAAAGAGTTGTCAGACTCAGCGGACTTATACAAAGTATTGTATGTTGTCCAGTGTCCATTTGGACAGAGGGGTTGGTCCTCATACTATATTCTGTTTACTTTTAACTTCTCTAGTTCTTAGACATGTGTTTCGTAGAAACACAGGGTCTAAGTTTTGAGGAGTTATAGGTATTTGAATAGAGTAGAGAACCAGGTGTAGCAAGTATCGGGATTCTTCAAAGTGATCGAAGATGTAGATACTTGTGTATGGTATTCAGTTGATAGTAATGATAAAGAGAAATTGCTTCTCTTTCAGGTTACTCATAATTGGAAGCATTCCTAAGTTGAGTAACGCTGATCGGCCTCTCTCCATTTAGTTGACATGCATTGGAGATAGCTGCATGATTTGAATCTGGTTCAATTAAATCAGTGCCTCTGGTGCTATATTGGATATAGTACAGTTCATATCTTAACATTGTTAAGGTACGGGGAGTTGTCCGGCTTATGATTAAAACCAGACTCTGGATAACTCAAGGCACGTTTCTGTAATGGCTGTTTGTGGGTTGACCCAGGCTATGACGAGGGTTGATTTTCTACCATAAGAAAGATCAATAGTGATATTGTTCTTGACTCGCCACAGTTTTAATAAAAATGGATTTTTTCAAAAACAGTAGTGGGAGTATGGTAGAACTGGAAGTGATTCCAGAACCGCAAACGATTACTGAAGATTTGATAAGGAACCTAAAGATTCAATCTATTTTGACATTCCATTGGCCACTCTGCAGATAAGGTGGGTAACTTCAGGCACCCGAGAGGTACTCCGGTAGCCTCAAGGACGGTGACAGGGAAGTTCTTGTTTACCCACACTTGCCATTGTTGTTGTTCCAGGCTGCGAGACCCTGTGGGAGGATAAGTATAGCGTCGTTCTAAACTAGCTTTAGAAGTGCACGTCTATATGACTCTGCCAGAGGGATGTCGTAGTCAGTGGGAGCAGCGGAAGCATTGGTGGACATCAGGCTTATGTCTATTTATAGACTAAAGCAGATATAGTGGAGATAGATCATCTATTTCTGATGTGACAGTCATAGGTTTGACGTCATCAGAATAGGGGATGGATCTGTTGAGAAGGTAATAGGAAGTGATATTCCTATACTACGATCGGTTATACTTTGGTCGTCACACAGTGGTTTCTCCACATAGGACTTGGATATAATATCAGACATACTGGTTACTAGATCTATGGTTTTAGATCTGGATTTGGGTGGTTTCCCAATCAGGGTACTTTGACAGCATTCTAAGAGTATTTAGAATGGACGACTCCTGGCATGGTAGTGTACCTGCAGGTAATGGAGTCACCCTCTCTAAAGGTGTCTTATAGACTAAAGTAGAGAGAGAGGTGCATGATTGGCAGATCACTTGCTTAGGCAATTGAGTCAATCATGAGATGTCAAGTACCACACCAGATGTTGTTCTTGCACTAGATGCAATAAGTTGATATTGATCCAATCCTGGAGAAACAATCGGAAGCAGTTTTAGAACATAAGTGGATGTTCTAGGGATATGATAACGACAGCCTCATTCAGGAAACTGTTATCATTCCAGGCTTCCAAGGTGACATGGACGATAGGGTGATCGTCAGAATTATAGTTTTTCCCTCTGACGAGGGGCAGTATTTTGGACAGGTGATCCAAGGCAATACTGAGGGAGGCATGGCGCAGGATACTGATTAAGTTCAGTTGACGATACAGTCTAAGAAGTTTGGATTTGGAGTTCATTTATGAGCTAGGTCCCATCAGACATCCAGACATTCTAAGACAGGTATTGCTCATTTCGGGAGATGGCTTTCTCCGCGAACTTGAGATAGAGAGAGGCATAGAAAGAAACATCAAGGCGGATCCACTCACTGAGGCTATTCCTCGAACGCAATAGTTTCACAAACGGTTTTTGTGAGACTGACTAGTAGAGGAGTTGGGTGTTCGGTATCACACGGGCTGTGAGTATGCGACATCGCAATAATTAGCCTTGAGTGCAAGTGGGAGATTGTTGGAGATAGTGCCCTCAGAGTCGATTATTGGGTCACAGGCACGTGATTGCAATGATTGAGGGAGGACCTATCCCGGTAGGACAGTCTTACTCGAGATGATAGTATGCTATCTGGTTTACCTTTATCATCGTGTACTGCTTTAGGTGACATGATATGTCGCTATTGCACGTTGATAGAGCCCCTAGGATTCTTGCTTGACTACCGGCAGTATGAGGGCGATCATATACGTGGGAGCTGGTAGTCTATAAGCACATCCTTAAAAGGTCCCTAGTCGTGGGAGTTTCGAGATAGGGCATCGATACTCCAGAGTAGACTAGTGTATACAGTCGAGACCCCGACGAGGGGCGGTGGCCGGTCTCACAAGCCACTGGTGTCAGTTGGTTCACCTAAGATGTATACAGGTGCTCATTGGGTTATGAGTACACCGGACAGGACTCGCCGGGAACATGCTAGTTGGTCTTATACCTGACGTCAGATAGCAGTTCCCTGGTGACATGTGTACAGGTTAGTTCATCGACCTGGGGATCGTCATTTGTCTCGTGTGAGTTCCCACTGTACTTTGATTACTACCCTACCACGGCTCAAAGGAGTCGTGCAAACAGGTTTTAGTTGGGTACAGTCCCGAGCCACATGGAGGCAGTGAGCGGATCTTCAGGGGTTCGTCTCTCCCGGTATTGGGGGTGAGGTCGCGCTGTGTCTAGGAGAGCCTTTACACGAAGACCTTGGCCAAGGCAGGAGATTTACTGGTAGGTATTCCAGTAGTATCTCAGGGTGTTCTGGGCTACACTCCGACACGACTTGTACCGCTTTTGGGGGTCTGACTTTTACCCACCCCCTAGGCCCGACATGCGATGCTCATAGACGAACGGACCGAACTGTACGGATATTGTCACTGACAGGCTCAGTAGGGTGTCAGGATGAGTTCGCTCATCGACGTCCCTTTTGGTCAATAGCTGGTGGCCCGTTACGTATTGGCTTATACCTCTGACGTGCTAGTGGTTAAATCCACAGCCATAGTATTGACGAGTCTTTAGAGTCCACCACACTTTCAGTTACTCAGCTTTCGGGCGAAACGCTGTAGAGGCCGTATGGAGATATGGCAGGGTTCGATCAGAAACGTGCGGTATTGCACGGATCGTGATCGGACGGTTTTTACTAGCCGGCTTTGGCTTAAGCCGGATCCTAGTATTTGACAGTGTAGTTTTGTCTCTTTGCATTTGTATTTCGGTCGGAATACAAATGCGGGTGTGTATGCACAGTATCGGGGTTTTCCTGTAATTTTTTATGGGACCGGTTTTTCTGGGGTTGCCAGTTTGCATTCCGTTCCGGCCGGTTTTTCTTTGTTCTTTCCCGGCCGGACTTTTTCGATGGAGGGTGTTATTTGCAATTTACAAATAACACTTTGTGGAGGGGTTTATTGCATAAGTTTTGACATGTTTGCATCTTTGCTCCTTGATGCATTTATTATGACATGTGAAAGTATGGGTTTGTGTTTTTGTGTTGGATATTGGGTTTGGGGCCGGCCACTGTGGGGAGTGGTGTGAGGGGTTTTAATTTTAGTGGATTAATTTCTTTTGTATGGATTGGTATATTAATGTGTGTGCTGGAATTGTTTTAAGGAGTTGATGAATTAATATATATGTATTCATTTTGGTTGCTTTGATGGGACAGAGAGAGAGCTTGCTTCATTCTTAATATTTTCAGTGAGCACAAGTTTTTTGGCCGAGCTCATTTGCTAGGAGGCTCCATTCTTCATCAAGTTTTGATCCATGAATATCTTTGTGAAAAATTCCTCCATCATGGCAACCTCACTAAACCCCAAAAGAGATAACCTTCTACACTATATCTATAGCAAGTCTTGGACGTGTCGGCTAGCCTACTTCGCGCCCGAGTTGCCTCGGCATTGAGGCGGGAGCCCGTAAAAGATGCAGGCGACGTGGTGCCCTTCCGGCGAGGAGATGGAGACCGGACATTCCGCGTGAGATCGGGACGACGACGAGAAGACCGGAGGACTCGGATCATTCGGTATATCTCTAACCCGTCTTGTAGTTAGCTTAGACTTGTTAATGGTTACGATCCGGGTGTTTAGTGCGCGGTGGTGCCGGTTTGCTAAGTCCGCAAAAATTAAAGTTTTTCACCGCTTCCGCATTTGGCCGTCGGGTTGTCGGCCGGGGCGCCGCCGTGCACTTACATGATGCCCCATTGGATTTTTCCTGATATTTCTATGAGGGAACAGTAGTGGTCCCCGAACTCTTCTTAGGATCCACTAGGCGAAAGGAACGAGCTTGCTTAAGGATCTTCGAGGCCGAAGATGATTTACCTTGAGGAATCTCTAACTCAAGCTACCCCTTCAATAATTGAAGAATTAGTGAAGTAAACAATCTATACTAAATGGCTAGTTTAGTATAGATTGATGAAGTAGGAATTTTGCTCACTTTAAAATTATTTTTTTTCTTTTTCTTTCTCACCTCACTCAAAACTAGAGAGCAAAGAAGGAGATGAAGAAGATGATCAAGTGATGAACCATTGGGTGAGAAAATATCTCAAGAGATATTAGTAAATAGTTGATCATGGCTAAAGATAATGGTTGGCTTAATAAATATCTAGAGTAAAACAAAATTAGTAGACTAAGTCAAGACTTCTACATGCTTCCACAAGCATCTTTAGCCATGCTAATTTACACCTAATTTTGATTTTTCCCTTAATAATTAAAAATTATCTTTAGTTTGGTGTGAGTCTTATACACCCATGTCCAATGTATCATCTAGCAGACACAATAGTAAATTCATTAATATATATCTCATTTATATTTATATGTATTTGTAGAAAAGAAATTCTTAAGTGAGCTAATATTAGTTAATATATATTAATATATCAAATATATAATTATATATTAAATTATTAAATCAACACTTGATTTAATAATCCGGCTATATCATACATAACCGACTAATATTATTTATATGTATATATTATTGAATCAACACTTGATTTAATAATCCAGTTATATCATATATAAACTATATCGCAATATTAAAATACTGTATCACATACACGTATTAATCTCGGTCCCGCACATGTCACATATGTGTCCTACTTCGTTTCACTTGAACTAGGAAACCTCTTTGTAGGACTCTAAAGACTCATCAATACGCCAGTAGTAAGTAATGATCATATCAATCACCCACAAGCCGTCAGCGGTACTAGCTGGACGTAACGGCTAGCCAGGTATTGAGTGATCAGAAGGTCAACAAGCAAGCTTGTCTAAACTCCTGCAAAGCTTATAAGTAATACTACCGTACAGTCCGGTCTCTTCATCTGATATGTCGCATATCGAGTCTTGGGGTGGTAAACGTCAGACCCCAATAACTTGATAAGTCATGCCGATGTGAGGCTCATAACGGGTCGAGAAACTACTGATAACACTTACCAGTAAATCTCATCATCAGCCCTGGCTAGGGACTTCCTGGTATAGCCAATCGAGCAAAGTGCAACATCAACTCCCAATACCGGGAGTGACGAAACCCCTCCTATCGCTCATTGCCTCCATATGACTTGGGACTGTACCCAAAATCTACCTGTTTGCACGACTCTTTTAATCCGTGGTAGGGAGAAAATCAAAGCACAGTGGGAGCCACACAAGACTCTATGAGGATCTCGGGTCTACAGACTAACATGTACCAGTGTCACCAGAGAACTGCTATCTGACGATAGGTCTAATACCATCTAGGATTTCTCGGCGAGTCCTGTTCGGTGTACCCATTCTCTAATAAGCACCTGTGTACAATCTTTGATGTCAAACACCAATGGTTGTGGGATCAACCATCGCCCTATAGAGGGTCAAGAAACGTACATACTAGTATACTCTGGAATATCGATGCCCTATCTCGATACTCTCTCGACTAGGAACAATTAAAGGATGTACTTGTGGGCTACCCTGGCCCCACTAGTATGATCTGCATTATAGTTCTGGTAGTCAAGTACACATCCTAAGGTCTTTATCAACATGTAACGGAGAGACTGTATAATGATATAAGTGTATATATTAAGATAAAGAGCAACCAGGTAGTATACTATCATGTCGAGCAAGAAAGTCCTCTCTATATATGTCCAAGCATCAACTATAATATACAATCATGTACAATAATGGCCTCTAGGGCATACATATAACTAACAATAGAAACTTGGGTGCCGGCGCTCATGTATTGTGCACGTGGGCGCCACTTAAGAATTTAATTCTTGTTTATGATATGCGTTTCTGTGCTTTGCATGCTGACGCCCACGTGGGCTTTATGTGCAGCTCCACCATATAATTTAATTCTAAGAGGTTGGCGCCGGCGTCCTCATGGGGAGTACGTGAGGCACTACCTCGTTAAAATTTAACAGAACTTAGCTCTTTTTATTATGTTTAAATATTGGGGGAACACCTTCATCATGTCTCCAATAATTATGAAGTTCGACATTGAGAAGTTTGATGGGAATATGAGATTTTGTCTAGGCAAGTTCATATGATTGCTATATTGATATAAAATATTTTGAAGAAGGTAATTCTTAGGGAGGATTCAAGACCTTCCGTTATGACGAAGGAAGCATGGGAGGAGTTGGATGAAAAGGCTCTCGCGGCTATCTAATTGTGTTTGACAAACAAATTTTTGCAAGATGTTTTGGTAGAGAAGACGACGGTTAGTTTGTGGTTGAAGTTAGAGAGATTATATTTGAAGAAGTCTCTTACAAATCGACTCTTTTTGAAGCAGCGTCTCTACACATTTCGTATGTCAGAAAGCTCTATTATCAAATCTCACATCGATGAGTTTAATTCGATCATTATGGTAAGATCGATATTAAGATTGATAATGAAGATCAAGTACTTTTATTGTTATGTTCTTTACCACCCTCTTATAAACACTTTCGTGACACCATAGTTTATGGACGAGATACTATCTCGATCAAGAATGTCAAAGAAAATTTGATGAACAAGGAGAACATCGACAAGGAGTTAATTTCTAGTGAAAGCAATGGTCAATCTTCAGGCTTATTTGTTCGAGAGCGGGTGGAGAAGAGAGATATGAAATGTAGCAAGAAGAATTCAAGGTTGAAGTCTAAACATAAGAACTTGACCTGTAACTATTGTAAGAAGAAGTGGCACTTCAAAGTCGATTGTTTCAAATTGCAGAACAAGTATAAGTATGAAGACAATCAGAAGGAGTTTTTAGATAAAACTAGTATTGCGGAAGGAAAAGAAGATCTACTTGTGGTTCTTAACAACATACATCAATCCAAGGATGAATGAATTATGGATTCGGGTTGTTCCTACCATATGTGTCCCTATAAGGATTTGTTCACCACCTATGAGTCTGTTAATAGTGGAATGGTTTTGATGGGAAACAATAGTTTGTATAGAGCTATTGGTAAGGAGATGATTCAAATCAAGATGTTTGATGGCGTTGTGAGAACATTAGCGGAAGTTAGGCATGTCTCTGACTTGAAGAAGAATCTCATCTCATTTTGTACACTCAAAATTAATAGTTATAAGTTCTCCACTGAAGGTGGATCTTGAAAGTAACCAAATGTGCTCTCGTCATTATGAAGGGCTTGAAAATTGGGTTCTTATATGTGTTGTAAGGCTCGACAACTAGCAGATCAATGACAATTTCATTATCTAAATCTATGTCAGATTCAGATGTTACTAGATTATGGCACATAAGGCTCGGGTATATAAGCGAAAGAGATATGGCCGAGTTATCGAAGGAGGGTCTACTTTATGGTCAAAGTACATCGAAAATGGAGTTTTGTGAGCATTGCATTTTTAGAAAGCAAAAACGAATTAGCTTAAGTTCGGTAGTGCACAACACAAAAGATTGTAAGTCTACGGTAGCGCCCCGGCCGTCATTCTGATGCCAAACACAGAACAAAAAATTTTATAACTGGCGTTATCGCATACTATATCCCGGATCTTGCCATTAACGCTAAACTAACAAACTGAAAAGAGGTAGAAAGGCTATACCGATCGTTCCGAGTCCTTCGGTCTTTAGCCATCATCCCACGCTCCTCACGGCAACTCTGATCTCCTGTCTCCTCATCGAGGTGGCACTACGTCAATGGATCTTTAAACGGGCTCCCGCCTCTATACCGAGGCAACTCGGTCATCAAGTCTGCAAAAAGAGATGACCAAGATGAAGTAGAGAATGAGTAGAATACTTTATCTCAAACACCCTAGGGTTCTCATCACATGATAGGGTTAGGATGGAGGTGGAAGAAGATGCTAAGGATTGGAAATGGTGAACTCAAGAAGAATCTCAAGAGAGCAAAAACTCAAGCATATAAACTTGTGGTGGTTTTATTTCTTTTGTGAGTAGATATATATATGGTTTGTGTAAAGAAAATATCTCAAAAAATATCTCTCCAAAAATATCTTCACAAACCCTAAAATATCTATACACAAAACAAACTACCATTAATTCTACCATGACTCACTTAGTGACTCATTAGCATGAGTCACTAATGAACATGCTAGAAGAAATATGTCACCAAGATGAGTCACCCTTTCCAAAACCAATTAATCATTTAAACCAAAATGATTAATCCAAAAATAAATGCATCTTCTAAAATATTCTCGTAACGGATTACGAAAATACCCCTCACTTGTAAATACATACCTGTATCCGTATTCTGACCGAATACGAATACGAGAGACTAAAATATTCTGACTCAATATAATACTTGGATCCGGCTTAAACCAAAGCCTACCAGTATTATCTGTCTGAAATATGACACGTGCACAAGTGCACGTGCATTTTCGAACCCTGCCATAAAACCATACGGCCTCTACAACGTTTCGCCCGAACTTCGGAAACTATCTGTGGGGGACTCTAAAGACTCGTCAGTACCCTGGCAGTAGGTTTAACCACAAGCACGTCAGCGGTACTAGCAGTGCGTAACGGCTGCCCATGTACTGACCGAAAGGGAAGCCGATGAGCGAACTCATCCTGGAACCCTACTGAGCCTATCAGTGACAATATACATACAGTCTGGTCCGTTCGTCTATGAGCAACGCATATCGGGCCTAGGGGGCTGGTAACGTCAGACCCCTAATAGCGGTATAAGTCGTGTCGGAGGGTAGCTCTGAACACCCTGAGATACTAATGGAGTACCTACCAGTAAATCTCCTGCCTCGGCCGAGGGCATTGTGTAATGGCTCTCCTAGACACAGCGCGATCTCACCCCTAATACCGGGAGAGACGAATCCCCTGCCGATCCGCTCACTTGCCTCCATGTGGCTCAGGACTGTACCCAACTAAATCCTGTTTGCATGACTCCTTTGAGCCGTGGTAGAGTAGTAATCAAAGCACAGTGGGAACTCATACGAGACAAATGACGATCTCAGGTCGATGAACTAATCTGTACACATGTCACCAGGGAACTGCTATCTGACGCTAGGTATAATACCAACTAGCAAGTTCCCAGCGAGTCCTGTCCGGTGTACTCATAACCCAATGAGCACCTGTATACATCTTAGGTGATCCAACTGACACTAATGGCTTGTGAGACCGGCCACCGCCCCTCGTCGGGGTCTCGACTGTATACACTAGTCTACTCCGGAGTATCGATGCCCTGTCTCGAAAACTCCCACGACTAGGGACCACTTTTAAGGATGTGCTTATAGACTACCCAACTCTCACATATATGATCGCCATCATATTGTTGGTAGTCAAGCAGGATCCTAAGGTCTCTATCAACGTGTAATAGTGAACAGTCACCTAAAGCTATACACGATGATAAAGGCAAACCAGATAGCATACTATCATCTCGAGTAAGACTGTCCTACCGGTATAGGTCCTCCCTCAATCATTGCAATCACGTACCTGCGATCCAATAATTGACTTTGAGGGCACTATATCCAACAATCTCCCACTTGCACTTAAGGCTAATTATTGCGATGCCGCATACTCACAGCCCGTGTGATACCGAACACCCAACTCCTCTACCAATCAGTTTCATAAAGCTCGTTTGTAAAACTCTTGTGTTCGAGAAATAGCCTCAATGAGTGGATCCGCCCTGATGTTTCTTTCTATGTCTCTCTTAATCTCAAGTTCGCGGAGAAAACCATCTCCCGAATTGAGTAATACCTGTCTTAGAATATGTCTGGATATCTGATGGGACCTAATTCATAAATGAACTCCAAATCCAAACTTCTTAGATTGTATCGTCAACTGAACCCCTGCACCATGCCTCCCACAGTATCCTCTTGGACCACCTATCCATAATACTTCCCCTTCGTCAGAGGGAAAACTATAACTCTGACAATCACTTTGTCATCCATGTCACCTTTGGAAGCCTGGAATGATAACCGTCTCCCGAAGGAGGCTGCCGTTATCAAATCCGTAGAACATCCACTCATGTTCTAAAACTGCCTCCGAATGTTTCTCCAGGATTAGATTAATATCTTAACTTATTGCATCTAGTGCAAAAACAACATCTGGTGTGGTACTTGAAAACTCATGATTGACTCAATTGCCTAAACAAGTGATCTGCCAATCATGCACATCCCTCCCCCTTTAGTCTGTAAGACACCTTTAGAGAGGGTGACTCCATCACCTGCAGGTACACCACTATGCCAGGAGTCATCTATTCTAAATACCTTTAGAATACTGTCAAAGTACCTAGATTGGGAAACTACCCAAATCTAGATCTAAAACCATAGATCTAGTAACCAGAATGTCTGATATTATATCCATATCCTGTGTGGAGAAACAACTGTGTGACAACCAAAGTACAACCGATCGTAGTATAGGAACCTCACTTCCTACAAAGTGCATGTCATCCAAATACCAGGACATCACACTCTACTACCTTCTTAATAGATCCATCCCCTATTCTGATGAAGTCAAACCAATGACTGTCACATCAAAAATAGATGATCTATCTCCGCTATAACTGCTTAAGCCTATAAATACACATAAGCTACTTGCCCACTATGATTCCGCTACTCCCACTGACCACAAAAACCCTCTGGCAGAATAATATATACGTGCACTTCTAAAACTAGTTTAGAACGACGCAATACTTAACCTCCTGCCGGGGCTCATAGCCTGGAACAACAGTAGTGTCAAGTCTGGGTAAACAATAACCTCCCTGTCACCGTCCTTGAGGCTACCGAACCGAAGTACCTCTCGAGTGCCTGAGGTTACCCACCATATCTGCGGAGTGGCTAATGGAATGTCAAACCTGATTGAATCTATAGGTCCTATTAAATTTTCCGTAATTGTTTATGATTCTGGAATTACTTCCGGTTCTACCATACGCCCACTACTGTTTTCTGAAAAAATCCATTTTACTAAAACTGTGGCGAGTCAAGAACAATATCACCATTGATCTTCCAGATGGTAGAAAGTCAACCCTCGTCATAGCCTGGGCCAACCCACAAACTGCCATTACAGAAACGTGCCTTGAGTTATCCAGAGTCTGGTTTTAAGCATAAGCCGAACAACTCCCTATACCTTAACATCGTTAAGATATGAACCATTCTATATCCAATATAGAAACTTTGGCACTTTATTTAATTGGAACCAGATTCAAATCATGCAACTGTCTCCAGTGCATATTATCTTAATGGAAAGAGGCTAATCAGCATTACTCAACTTAGGAATACATCCAATTATGAGTAACCTGAAAGAGAAACAAGTTTCTCAAAACCATTACTATCAACTGAATACCAATCATAAGTATCTACATCTTTGATCTCTTTGAAGAATCCCGATACTTGTGACATCTGATTCTCTACTTTATTCCTATACCCACAACTTCTCAAAACTTAGACCTTGTATTTCTACGAAACACTTATCTAAAAACTAAAGAAGTCATAAGTAAACAGAACATAGTACGAGGACCAACTCCTTTGTCCTAATGGACACTGCACAACATACAATACTCTGTATAAGTCCGCTGAGTTGAATAACTCAAAACCTGTGCATCGTAGGTTGAAAACTGTACTTATGGTTAAGAACTATTCCGCTGTTCAATACTCCTTACCCAATCGTCAACTGATATAGATAGATGTCATTGACATAATATCAAAAAGTTATATCTCACTTTATAAAAATAAACGTACAGATATATCAATTTGAAATTGGTGCATAACAACGGATATTCAAAACCAAATACATACCGTCCGGCAAAAACCCAGGCGATTTCCTCAAATATCACCAATTACAACGAATTCCGATATAATGAGGATGATCACCTTATTCCCAATAACTTACTCCCACTCATCATCTGTAAAACCATACAGATGTGAGAATCATACCTAGTAAATACATACCCTAGAGTAAGTATCTAATCGGGAAATCAGTTTTCCTTTAACAACGCACAGTGAAACTGAAACATGAAAATGTTTCGAAGGGGTATCCTGGTATTCCTAGTAATGCCTCTTCCATAATCCAAATTATGACTGTAACCGTATATTTCTTTGCCATCTCTCCAAATCCCTTTATTTGTCTTTATTCATTACCTTCTGTACACCCCTTTAGGCTAACTGGTTTTCTTCCTTCCCTACCGTTCGGCACCAGCCTATGGTTTGGAAGAAGACTATCCAGTAAGCATAATAGGTGTGCTCTCCTAATCCTAAGAGTACTCACAACCTGAGAGAAGGTGAGGATAAAAGACAACTGAATAATACCTTATTCTATTTCTCCCGAACTGGGGAAAAAAGAAAAGGTGAAGTAGGAGTGGCAATGAAGTACGCGGTTTGGTCGTGAATGATAGCAGTCGCAATTTACTTTGCTCTCTTTCTAATCCCTTTATTTTGTCTTTACTTATTACCTTCTGTACACCCTATTTAGGCTAATTAGTTTTCTTCATTCCCTACCTTTCGGCACCTGCCTATGGTTTGGAAGAAGACAATCCAATAAGCGTAATAGGTGTACTCTCCTAAACCAAGGAGCCCTCGCAACCTGAGAGAAGGTGATGATAAAAAACAACTGAATAAACCAATTCAATTTCTCCTGAACCTGGATCCATCCTCGAAGAAGTCCTTTCGAGTTTGTATATAACCATACGATAGATCTATCCAATGGAAGTGGATGTTCGTAGTGATATGAGGTGTTCTGAGAAATGCAAAGGGTAAAAGAAGGAGCGGCAATGACTTATGCAACTTAGACAATCCAAAAGCCAGTATTTTAAGAAGGTTCGGTCAACTTGGTCACTGAGTCATAATCAAGGGTCGGTCAAAGGTCGCTGCCAAAGAGAGAGAGAAAAGAAACACTCTGTGTGCACTCAAACCTAGATCAGAATGGTTATCACTTTATCTAATCAGGAAACCTCCCACTGTACTGTCAAATTCTCTTCTAAATCTGAAAGAAGAATCAATCGGGATCACCCGAAGAGTAAACCAACTCATCAGTGGGAATCGGGATCCAACTCTCATCGTATGATAACGTGAAGGAATCCACTCACGTTATCACACTCTAGAAGGTATGTGCAAGCCTGGCAAGTTTCAGTTTCTTTAGAAACCCCCGATATGATTTTTACCCCATGCTCTTATGATCTTGACGAAGGCCAACAAATCATAAGTCACATGTCAAGTTCTACCCGTCATTATCTTGTCAATTTGAACCCACCCGTACATACCCTTGACGAAGGCCAACAAGGTAATACGACTGTCCCAAACCAACTCATCTATCTATGCAAAAGAAAAGTAACAAGCAGCTACCATCCACTATGCCTTGACGAAGGCCAACAAACATAGCATGAATACTACGTGCTACCCATCTGAAATGACGGAGGGCGACGGCTGGTTTTTGGCGAAAAACCTTTAACGTAATGAACTTGATCTCACTGAAGGAACCTGATAGCTTTTTAGAAAATATAGTGGCGAAAACCTTTGCTAAAGAGGTCACTCCCGGTGAAGGGATCTCGGCTCTTTTCTCGTGGAATGAGGTGTAGGATATTCCAACTGAATACCGCGATGCAAAGCAACATGTAATCGACTATAGTGAAGTTATTACCCTGACGCAAACTTCTGCCCAAGGGGTCACTCCCGGTGAAGGGATCTCGGCCCTTGCCTCGTCGAATGAGGTGCAGGATCTTCCAACTGAATACCACTGTGCAAAACAAAAGAAAACGTCTTTGTAATAACACTTTTTAAAACTGTTCCAACAACGTCCAAACAGGTTTGTTTTCCTTTGTATTGATCAGAATCAACGCAGTCCCATCAATTAATCACACCAGAAAAGAACGAAAATAAAATGTACGTATATGCCATCCGCATTCGTCACTGGGTCCCGTCATTGCCCGTTAGGTTACTTAACTAACGACAGAGCGGGGACTGGACTAGCGCGGGTGCAAAACATAAACAACATCTACTAGTATATATACCAATATACAATAATCGCTCCAGGCGTGATAATATGCAACATTACAGAAAAGTAATAAGTATCACAGAACAATACAGATAATCTGGTATCTCCGGGTTTCACAGAGTCGCTACTGAAACCCGACATTCCCGTGGTCGTGTGGATAGCCTGTGCAATGAAACCTAGACCCCTACGGGTGCGACAAGTTACCCGCCAAAACCTGAAGCGAGGCAGCCCCTACAGCAAAGTGAATGGACCACCCTGCACTTCACGGAATCCGGTAACTTGAGCACCCCTCCTTGGGTCAACCTGTACCCCCTATGAGTGCGGTGAATAGTCTGCCAATTCTAGAGTGAGACCCCTTTGCCTCTCAAAGCCATGAGATACAGACCCGTTGCCCTCCAGAACCCGGCTATCCGTGCACTCCGCCGCGGGGTAAACCTACTACAGAAATGAAAAATATGTACAACGGATACATCGACCTCAGCCCGGTCGTGCCCCAAAAGAATATTATACAAACAGGCAGTGACGGCAGTCCACATGTTGGACGCTCGCCCCGCAATATCAAATGTACAATCAAATCTAAACTGCACTACCATTGCAAACTGCTATCCACCATGACAAATCCGTAACATCACAGCACAACACAGAACATCAACGCGAATGTCACGTTCGCAAACTCGTCTAAAAGGACTATAGCAATTAGACGCAATTTACCGCTCGAATGACATTCACGGTCGGAGATATTATGTAAGTACTGTAAACTAACAAATTTAAAATTCCGATCGACAAAACTTTCCGAACTGGGCCCCACATACAACTGCAATACACAAACAAAATCTGGGCCCAAACAAAATATTCCAGAAACCACAATTTTACATGAAAGACCCTACTGTAGAAAAATGGTTCACTGTTGCTCCAAAACGGCGGCGGAACCGCGGCCAAACCATGGTTTGTGCGGCGGTTCCGCGGCGCTCTGGAAGCTTCAGTCTACCAAATTTCTACAGTATTCTTAAAAAAGTCTGCTCGATTTTCTGAGATACTCAAAATGATTTTTAGACCAGTTTTAAAAATCGACAGAAACTTTAACATGAAAAGTGCGGTTTTGGAAATTTCGTTCGATCGATGCTTTAAACACGTTAGAACAAATTAGTAAAGCTTAATGGCGTGGCTCATACCATGTAAGTCTACGGTAGCACTCCGGCCGTCATTCTGACGCCAAACGCGGAACAAAAACTTTTATAACTGGCGCTATCGCATACTATATCCCGGATCGTGCCATTAACGCTAAACTAACAAACTGTAAAGAGGTAGAAAGGCTATACCGATCGATCCGAATCCTTCGGTCTTTAGCCATCATCCCATGCTCCTCGCGGCAACTCCGATCTCCTATCTCCTCATCGAGGTGGCACCACGTCAACGGATCTTTAAACGGGCTCCCGTCTCTAAACTGAGGCAACTCGGTCATCAAGTCTGCTAAAAAAGATGACCAAGATGAAGTAGAGAATGAGTAGAATACTTTGTCTCAAACACCCTAGGGTTCTCATCACATGAGAGGGTTATGGTGGAGGTGGAAGAAGATGCTAAGGATTGGAAATGGTGAACTCAAGAAGAATCTCAAGAGAGCAAAAACTCAAGCATATAAACTTGTGGTGGTTTTATTTCTTTTGTGAGTAGATATATATATGGTTTGTGTAAAGAAAATATCTCAAAAAATATCTCTCCAAAAATATCTTCACAAACCCTAAAATATCTATACACAAAACAAACTACCATTAATTCTATCATGACTCACTTAGTGACTCATTAGCATGAGTCACTAATGAACATGCTAGAAGAAATGTGTCACCAAGATGAGTCACCCTTTCCAAAACCAATTAATCATTTAAACCAAAATGGTTAATCCAAAAATAAATGCATCTTCTAAAATATTCTCGTAACGGATTACGAAAATACCCCTCACCTGTATATACATACATGTATCCGTATTCCGACCGAATACGAATACGAGAGACTAAAATATTCCGACTCAATATAATACTTGGATCCGGCTTAAACAAAAGCCTACCAGTATTATCTGTCCGAAATATGGCACATGCACAAGTGCACGTGCATTTTCGAACCCTGCCATAAAACCATACGGCCTCTACAACGTTTCGCCCGAACTTCGGAAACTATCTGTGGGGGACTCTAAAGACTCGTCAGTACCCTGGCAGTGGGTTTAACCACAAGCACGTCAGCGGCACTAGCAGTGCGTAACGGCTGCCCATGTACTGACCGAAAGGGAAGCCGATGAGCGAACTCATCCTGGAACTCTACTGAGCCTATCAGTGACAATATACATACAGTCCGGTCCGTTCGTCTATGAGCATCGCATATCGAGCCTAGGGGGCTGGTAACGTCAGACCCCCAATAGCGGTATAAGTCGTGTCGAAGGGTAGACCTGAACACCCTGAGATACTACATGAGTACCTACCAGTAAATCTCCTGTCTCAGCCGAGGGCTTTGTGTAATAGCTCTTCTAGACACAGTGCGATCTCACCCCCAATACCGGGAGAGACGAATCCCCTGCCGATCCGCTCACTTGCTTCCATGTGGCTCGGGACTGTACCCAACTAAAACTTGTTTGTACGACTCCTTTGAGTCGTAGTAGGGTAGTAATCAAAGCACAGTGGGAACTCACACGAGACAAATGACGATCTCAGGTTGATGAACTAACGTGTACACATGTCACCAGGGAACTGCTATCTGACGCTAGGTATAATACCAACTAGCAGGTTCCCGGCGAGTCCTGTCCGGTGTACTCATAACCCAATGAGCACCTGTATACATTTTAGGTGATCCAACTGACACCAATGGCTTGTGAGACCGGCCACCGCCCCTCGTCGGGGTCTCGACTGTATACATTAGTCTACTCCGGAGTATCGATGCCCTGTCTCGAAAACTCCCATGACTAGGGACCACTTTTAAGGATGTGCTTATAGACTACCCAACTCTCACGCATATGATCGCCATCATACTGTTGGTAGTCAAGCAGGATCCTAAGGGCTCTATCAACGTGTAATAGTGAACAGTCACCTAAAGCTGTACACGATGATAAAGGCAAACCAGATAGCATACTATCATCTCGAGTAAGACTGTCCTACCGGTATAGGTCCTCTCTCAATCATTACAATCACATACCTGCGATCCAATAATTGACTTTGAGGGCACAATATCCAACAAAGATACCCCTGCCTTTATCTATTCGGATCTTTGGGAACTCTCTCAAGTTGCTTCCAAAGGAAGCGGTGCAAAATATCTACTTACTTTTATCGACGATTTTTCAAAAAAGGTTCGGGTTTACTTCTTGAAGCACAAGAGTGGAGTTTTTTTTACATTAAAAAAATGGAATACATTGATTGAGAAGCAGACAAGCAAGCAGATTAAGAGACTAAGGATGAACAACAGATTAGAATTTTGTGGTGGATATTTCAATGAATTCTGTAAAGACAAAGATATCGTTCGGTATTATACCATTGTACACATACCATAGCAAAACGAAGTCGCGGAGCGCATGAATCGGACTCTTCTGGAAAGAAATCGGTGCATGTTATCGAATGCAGGGCTCGACAAGGAGTTTTAGGTAGAAGCGGTGAACACAACATACTTCATTGTGAATCGATCACCTAATACGGCGCTTGGTAATAAAACACTGGAGTAGGTATGGTCTGAGAAGCACACCGATTATTCTACATTTCAAGTGTTTGGTTGTCCCGCATATGCACATTGTTGTGAAGGCAAGTTAGATCCTTGAGTGAAGAAATGCATTTTTCTTGGTTATGCTACCAAGGTCAAAGTTTAAAAGTTGAGGTGTCCAGATCCTAAGTCGCCAAAATTTATGATTGGTGGAGATATCACTTTTGACGTGTCTGCTATGTTGAAACCAAAGAACGCGGAAACTTCAAATCAAGACGATACAAGAAAGGACGAGCCAGACATTGAATTTGAGGTCGATGAAAGCTCGGGTTCATAGGAGATCTCTTTTTCACCATCATCTGATGAAAATCGGTCCCAAGATGAGCAATATCAACTCGCTCGAGACCGGCAACGAAGGGACATTAGACCGCCACGAAGATATGGCTATGATGATCCAATGGTGTATGCGTTGTCCGTTGTAGAGACAGTTGATAGTACCGAGCCTGTGAGTTATCAAGAAGCTATCTTTTCAAATGAGTCAGCTCGTTGGCTAGTCGCTATGAATAAAGAGATTGAGTCTCTTCACAAGAACTAAATATGGAAGCTCGTTAAGCCCGAAAGAGAAAAGAAAGTAGTTGGCTGCAAGTAGGTTTTCAAAAGGAAAGAAGACCTCGTTGTTTGTTAAAGAAGTCTCTTTATGGTTTGAAGCTATCGCCTAGACGTTGGTACAAGAATTTGACTCCTTCATGAAGGATATTGGGTTTACGAGAAGTAAGAGCAACAATTGCGTTTATTGCAAGAAGCTTGCCGATAGTTCTTTCGTATATTTTTGCTTTATATTGATGATATGTTGATAGCAGCAAGGTATATGGTTGATATTCAGAAGCTTAAGGAACATTTGAAAGAAAAGTTTGAGACCAAAGATTTAAGAGCGGTCAAGAAAATTCTAGGTATAGAAATTAGACGCGATCACAAGGGAGGAAAACTTTACTTGTCTTAACAGCGATACGTTGAAAATGTTTTGGAGCATTTTAGCATGACAGACGCTAAATATGTAAATACCCCTTAGGCGGCTCATTTTAAACTTTCAACTTGTTCATCACCGCAAACCGTGGAAGAAATTAAGTATATGTCGCATGTTCCTTGTTCGAGTGCACTGGGTTACACTGTGTATGCTATGGTTTGTACCCGACCTGACATTTCCCATGTAGTTATGTTAGTCACTATATAGCATATCCTGATAAAGACCATTGGTAAGAAGTGAAATAGATTTTACGATACCTATAAGATACATCAGATGTGGGATTGGAGTTTGGAAAGAACAGTAACAGTTTGGTTGGTTTTAGCGATTCTGACTATGCAGATGATCTCGACAGGCGAAGGTCGATCACTGGCTATGTATTCTCTTTAGGAGGATGTGCCATTAGTTTGCGTACTTCATTACAGTCTACAGTAGCATTATGTTCGACAGAGGCAGAATATATGGTCGTTGTTGAGGCCGTCAAGAAACCAATCTGGTTGAAGAGCCTATTATCGAAACTTGGTATCCAAAAGGATACCATAATAGTTTATTGTGATAACCAAAGCGTAATTCATTTGACAAAAGACCGGATGCACCATGACAGAACGAAGCACATCAAAATTCGATATTGGTTTGTTCATGAGTCATTGAAAAGGAAGAGAGAATCGCAAAGAAGGTTGGCACAACGGATAATCCGGCCGACAAGTTGACTAAGTCTCTTTCGTTTGTTAAGTTTGAGTATTGCTTGAATTTAATTAGAGTGTATCGCACTCATTAATCCCTTTAGGGGTTTTGTGGAGAAGGTGGGGCCACTACTAATATTATGGAGGAGTTTTGTGGCGAATGCGAGGTAAGGTGGAGATTTGTTATGTTTACCTCGTATTCTTAATCCCTAGAAGTTCCCATCATATTCGGCGTTTCACGGAGTGCCCCAGTTTTAGATATGTTTACTGCAAAGGGACAGACGTCTGAAGCCCAAACTTCAGATGTCTGATCCATATTTGAAATCATGTACACAGAGAGTCGAGAGACGTCTTCACTCTTGTTTTTATGACGTTAACCAGTGCTCTGTTTTTTGGCAGACGTCTGTTATGGTCTTCGTCAGACATCTGCGTGCTCTCTGGGATCTGTTGAAGCTTTTGGGTAGAGATCTGGTAAGTCCTTCTTCAGACATCTGTCGACATCTTGGGCCGAATATTTGTAAATCTTAGTTCTACTCTGATTTGCCTATATTATATATATATATATATATATATAAAGAGAGAGAGAGAGAATAATGGAAAAAAGAGGCCATAGGAGGAAATTTCCTCCTATGGCGTAGAAAAAATACAAGCTCCACCAATTTTTTCAACGATCGGCCCCCATCATCTTCATCGTTATCATCTAAGATGTGGGTAAACCAAATTTCATGTGATTCTACAACTTTTTCACCGTTGATTTAGCAATATAAAAAGTTCTATTGTCGGTAAACCGTTAATTTTGAACCCACTAAATCAACGGTGAAAAAGTTGTGGAATCATATGAAATTTGGTGTACGCACATCTTAGATGATAACGATGATGATGATGGGTGCCGATCGTCGAAAAAATGGCGGAGATTGTATTTTTTCCACGCCATAGGAGGAAATCCCCTCCTATGGTCTCTTTCCTCCATTAATCTCATATATATATATATATATATATATATATATATTGTAGTTTGTAATTCTAATTGGGTTAATCCTTTTGTAATCAGAATTAAGAGAGAGAAGGCTAAGGTTCTTTGTTAGGGATTTTGTAAGAGTTCATCCACCGTTGTAATCCTCCATATTTTGTCGATTAGTAAAGTGTTTTTTTTTCGCCCGTGGTTTTTTCCGCAAGGATTTTTCATATAAATATTATGTTTTTTGGTTTGTGCTCTATTTCAATTACATATGGTCACTTTATCTTTTGTTTATTTTTTGTGGTCATATTTATAGCAACACTTGTAAATGAATATCAGTAGTGTTTATTGTTCTGGTCTTTTTTTTATATAAAGAATCAATGTATAAATTTTGGATGTCCTTTTCAAATATAGAATCTTGAAATGGTTTATTACTTCTGGCCCCCTCAAAACATAGAAAATTCTTTTCTTACCCCCAAATCTTGGTATTTACATTTTATCCCCAAAAACTAAAAGATACATCATTTTAGCCCCCTTTACGATTTCGGTAAGAAATAACCCTATTAATTTTAACTTTAATTTTTCTCTGTAGATTTTAGATTCACCATTCATCCGAAAACAACAAGTAACACCGCAGAAATATTCAACTTCCGTATAACTAAAAAAGGTTGTTGAAGATGCTCATAATTTCAAGGGCGATTTTAGGACAGGTGCAGCAGAAGTTTAAACCCTAATTTCAATTTTGGGGAAGAAATTGAGTATTTCCAAAGAAAAAGAGAGGTTGTGATATTCTAAAGAAAAACTTGATGCTATGCTGTTAAAAGTTGACAGAAATAGTAAATGGGTAAAATGATGTATTTTATTAGTTTTTTTTTGGGTAAAAAGTAAATATCAAGTTTTTGTGAGTTAAAAAGAAATTTGTTATGTTTCATTGTGTGTGTGTTGTGGGGTGGGGGTGGTTTTACAAGTAAAAAACCCATCTTGAAATGCCTTGCATTTATACTTCACATTTAATTGCACATGTCTCGTATTAATTTGTGGCTGAGAGAGAGAACTTAATAGATGCTGGAAAAAGTTGTGAAATAATTACATATATATTTATAATTAAGAGGTAAATCAGACTTCTTATCTGGAGTTCATATTATTTATTGCTGCTTTAATAGCTAACCAAGTGATATTTATTTTAATTCATCGTCTCATAATTGGTAAACAACAAATGAGATTATTATAACGTGCTTGGATAAAGAAATCAATTACGAACATTTATTTTTGTATAAAAAAATGATAGGATCTCACACATATATAAATGAAACTAGTTACCCAAGGTGATGTTTGAACGTGGGGTCCACATGTATGTATATCAAGAAATTATGAATAAAGAATACGGACCAGCCGACTAAGTAAAAAGTGTGTATATTTTTTACCTAGCTATAGAATTTGTGAAATGTGTATCCAATTTTTTTTTACCTATAGAATTTTACAGGCAGGCCATGCATAATGGTGTCTAATTTAATTTTGCTTTGAAAATTAAGTGAAGGATAAGTGGATAATATTAAGGAGAGAAATTTAAATGCATAAACAATAAACATTAATTAAGGGGGTTATTTAAAAGGTGTGCCTAAACTTCTATATCTATGAAGTTTTCATACAAATTGTGAAGCCTTTTTTTTTAAAATATTGGAAACGTAATAATGGTTATAAAAAAAATTTGGTTTCAACTTTCAAGAGAATGGCATGTTTTAATTTTCAAATTTGTGCTGGTGGGGGAGGGTGTGTGTGTGTGTGTGTGTTGTGTTTTGAGGGTAGGATAAAAAGAAGGCTGAGGGGGCACCTTATGTATGAAGAACAAGAAAAAGAAATTTCATCATTTTGAAATAATTTTTCTTCGAAAGAAAGAGGACGCCTGCACGGAAACACTACTACAATAAGGGGTTGCCCGTACTACTTTATCTGTAGGGGCAAAGCACTGCCCCTACGGATATATTCGTAGGGGCTCGAAAATTCTCCAAAGATGCAATGGCCGCAGGTGCAAGTCTTCGTCCTGAACACGTCCCTACGGAGTAAAAATTGCCACTACGGTTTCATGCGTAGGGGACTATATACCTGCGGTGTATTCCGTAGAGACAAAATATTTATTTAATTTAGTGGTTTATAAAATAAAATACTTGTCCCTCCGGAGCTATCCGTATGGGCAATTTCCAGCCCCTACGGAGTTAGCCGTAGATCAAGATATAAGCCCCTACGGATATATCCGTAGGGACAAGTGTAACACCTGTTACTGAGTCCATAGGGGCAAAATGTCGTTTATCCTGATATTTTGTTCCTACGGATAAATATGTAGGGGCAAACTGTGGACCTACGGACTAATCCGTAGGTGCAATAGATGGCCCTACGGATTAATCCGTAGGGACATAATATCAGTTTTTTTTTAAAAAGGTCTTCCTGTTTTTAACCCGCCTTGTACACAATAATATATACATCATATAACTAAATATAGAAATATTCATAATCAACATTTCACGCATAATATATATAAAAAATAGACAAACAGAATACGATATCAGGATAAATCATCGTGAACAAGCAAACAACCACCAACTATTATCGTCCAAAATTTATACAATATGTATCAAATAAGTATATACATTCTCAAAAATATAAATAAAGCTACCTTACCTCGGTCCATCTCCTCCACCTCTGGTAATCGACGTAATCTGGCGCATCTGCTCCTCGGTGCAGCCTTGAGTCGTCAAAAACTCGACCAATGAAGAAGCAGACTGTGCAGGAGTCTGAGCGGGCTGTGGAGCTGCAGGAGTGGTCTGCGCAACCGCAGCCGAGGTAGTGGCTTGCGGAGCCTGTTCATCTCAGAAAACTGCATATTAATACCGCTCATTCAATATCTATTTTGTGATATATCGGTGCTATTAATCAGTGTCTGCTCTGTAATTACAGTTTACAGGTATTCATGATAAAATACCGAAAACACATTCAAAATCACGGATATAACATTTGGGAGCTGACACTGCAAACGAAACAGAAAAACGACCGATATCCGAAGAGCTCTTTTGAAAATAAACTTGTGCACACATTTTGGTCCAACACATAACATGTGTGCACCAGCTCTTTGGTGACTAGGACCATGATGGGGCAGCCATGATACATGGAGCAAGTGGACACATGGGGGATATGGCTAATAAATGCATAAAGTTTTGATTTGATATATGGCATCTTGTTCCCTCCAATTCTCTGCATGCAAACCAGGCTAAAACAGACAAAACTAGCAGCACCAGAGTGACATTGGGATGCACACATGTCTACACAACAAGCACGAGACCCAGTGCTCGGATTTTGGCCAAGGACATGCACCTCAAAATCGGCCAGGCCGGCCCCACCATCTCCATTAGGCCCCAGTTTTCTACAGGCCTTCCCTTGGTGCTACGTCAGTTTATTTTTATTGTTTGTTTAATCTTCTTCTTTGCCTATATAAGCATACCAGTGGGCAAGTGATCAAGGGTCATTCATATGCACATATTCTATCTTATAGTTTTAGTTTGTTCTTTTGTTTAACTTGAGGGTGAGTGGGCTTCATCATTGGTTTATTCTTCTTCTTCTTCTTCCCTCTTGAAGCTCTCTTTGGAGAGCTTCATTAAAGAGGTTGAACAAGCTACTAAAAATCTTGTATCTAATTTCTTCAGGTGTTAATATATATTGTTGTTTCTTTTATTCTTTCTTCTTTTCTTTACTTGCTTTATTATCATGCTTAACTAATTTTTTGGTTGTGGTAATGGTGAGGAAGTGAGATGAAAGTCTTTGCCTCCTCCACCTCTTGTTTATGTTTCATGTGCTTAATTTATGATTTTAACTTAAATATTGCTTATGTATTGATATGATATGGTATTTTGAAATATGGTTACTTTGTAACTTCCTCATATACCATATTCATTCCTTTTCTCCATTTCAATGTTTAAAGTTAAAATAAATTTAGTATTAAATTTGCTAAGTTTGGATATGGTATATTGTGATAAGATGCTTGACAAACTCTTTGTTTTATATACTATATACCATCACAAACCCTTAGCAAACTCAACACTAAAACCATTTGCTCTCACTAACTATTTTGTGTTTTTGTTGTTGCGGTATGCTTGCTAACCCTTGTGTTTAGTGTTGATACCCCAAGCTCGGACATACAAACGGTAAGTGATCAAAACGGACTCATTTCGTGCTTTGCGGCAAATATCGGAATTTGACGGTTTGTGCTCCGCAACCGCGTTGACAAGTCGTGCTTCATGCCGGGATCAAGGTATGGCCGGACAACTCATGATCAAGGAAGTGTAGAGGTAAACGTCGCGATTCGATCTTCCAAACCAAACCCGCAACCATTCTTTCTTAACTTGTTTTCTTACTTTTCTTTTTTTCGTATTCTTTATTTTATTATATGTGACAAACAACCAATTCATTAATTTGTTAAACCTTAAATCATGATACCTGATACACAGTTTCCTGTGGATTGACCCATACTTGCCGGCTCGCTACAACGTGCCGTGCACTTCAAGTTATAAATATTTAAAACGAGAACGATCTCGCGTGCGCAATCCGTTTCATTAAAACCATATCTCTATTTCCAAAATATACGCGTTTGCGCACTCGGGTGAATTCTCAATAAGTTTTTGGCACTGTTGCCGGGGAGTTGGTAGTATTGGGTACTGTTATTTCTGGTTCTTACTAACTCATTAACTACTAACTCAATTTATTTTATTTTTTTTTTCAAAACCAACAAAACACGATTCTTTTTAACCTGTTCTCTGTCTTTACTGTCTCCTATCACTCTGTAAACCAACTTAAAAATCAAGTTAAACCATTGGCATACTAATATTGCATAAAGACTTCACACAAAATTCCATCACAAACCAACTTGATTTGGCCGGCGACATCAAGGAAAATTCCGAGCCCGCCATCCCAATGAAGGTTTTTGTGGTTTTTTTCTTTTTTGGTGATCTCCGGTGCAGTGTTTGTACTCTAGTGGTATTGATAGATTTTTACAATTTTGAGTGTGTAGGAATTGGGGCACATATATCGCTTTTTGAAACTAAATATCGTATTTTCCGACATTTCAGGTTTTTAAGGAATTACGACCAGCGATTGTGCGGAGCGAGACTCAAATGCAATTGCAAAACGTTAGTGAAGTATAGTGCCAATGATCCGGATAGTTTGACCCGCGCAAGCGAACATTTAAGGACTCGGATCACTTCAAAGGGGTTTCTTAACCCAAATCAAATCGGTACGTATTTTCTAACATATTCCTCTCGAGTCCGACGTATTCCAATATTCTATCTTTTGCAGGATTCTTCGCACAATTTTACCGCCAATTGCACAGAGAACTAACCGTATTTTTTTCAGCACTTAAACTTAAACAAAAAAGAATTGCTTAAATTGCTTGATTTCTTGAATTCTTTTATTTGATTGCGCATTGCATCTTAATACGAAATTAAGGGCACGACCAAACAAAATACGGTAAAGGATTTTATCACCTTTCTCCGTAGTCCACAAATCACAAAACAGCATTCTTGCATACCCTCGGTAATTTTAAAATCAATTAGAACTCTGACTCTAAGGACTTCGCGCTCATTAGGAGAGGTTAACCGTGTTTAGAATTTTGCTTAACGGTATATCGTTCACGGGGTGTCTAGGCAAGTGTTCACGGCACAACCGCCGAAAGAGAAAGGGTTATCTAATTAAGAAATTTCGCGAAAGAGTTGTAAAACCTCCCTTTATCTCTTGCACTTACCTGACTTCATGATCAGTATATCTTGAGCTTATTTCTCGACACAGTTTTACTTCGTCAATCAGGTTCTTGAGCAGGGCTAATTGACTTAGCATAACATAGACTGCTAGGGGTGTGATGTTCTTTATTTTTGTGACATTTGTGAATTCTTGTTAATATGGGTGACACACGATTTAACTCGATTTTTCACGATTCTTATTCATTTGTTTATACTCGGTCCCAATTAATTTGTACAAATTGCCATGATTCTTGCTATATTCATGAACATTGTCATTTTCTAGGGGGTGGCCAACCGTCCCAAATTTTTGATAACGGTCACCCACCTAACACTCTTAAACCTAGTGCCACTTCAACCATACACCAACTGATTGAAAATTTAGAGAAAGAGGTCGACAAACTGACTGCTTTAGCATCACCACCATCATAACCCCTTCAACCCGAAGCAATTGAACCATCATTAGTTAGTGATAGTGAGATGGATGCTAGATTGACCTCTCTAGAAAAAAGGTATTGAAGTAATGACTGCGGTCGAGAATCAAACAGTTGCGACGCTAACCCTGTTTATACAGCAATCTGAGTAACTATTTGTTGCTCAAATTCAATCATTGACTAGAATCGAGGACCAAGTGAAATATTTAGCTGTGATGATTCTAGGGAGTGAACACAGTCAATCAGAACCAAATAGTGTTAATATCTGTCATCTAGGAAGTCACCCGAGTGAGGTAAAAGATCAATTGAATTTTGATAATTTCATAGATGATGATACGATTGTATTGACTGGGTGTTACCAGGACACACAAGAAAACCCTCTAAGTAAGTCCACCATTAGCCTTCAGGTATCCAATGAACCTCTTGTCACTTGTGATTTAGAGATTGATTTAACCGAAATTATACTTGATGAGGAAATTCTTGAACCGACTGAATTTTTCTTTTCAATTTTAAATAAGGGACCTTGTGAATTTGTCGGATATGGTTGGGATAGATTAGAAGAGATCAATGATCGGAAACCCACAATTTTTGTATCACCTATTGATATTGTTTCGGAAGAAACATTAGTGTGGGAACCTACTTTTTTAGATGATATGAACCTACCCATTTGTGAATGTGATGAGGGAATTTTTTTTTTGGGAGAGTTAGTAAATAATGTGAATAGGATTGTGGAAAATCATAGGGAGGAAGCCTGTCTTGAAGAATATTCTTTCATATCAAGTTTTGAGAAAATTTTTGCTGATGAACTTGATATTTTTGGTGAGTTGGAGTCAGGATCCATTTGGGAACATCCTAAGAATCTTTCTTTTGCCGAACTTTTGCGGATGAATTCCAGTTTTTAAACGAACCTGATTTTGAAACTACACATATACTTCTTGAAAATTCAATCGAACAACAATTCTTTTTCCTCTTCAAAACTTCATTTTCACCTTCAGCGTCTTCCGATCCCTACCTTCACACACACATGCCCTTTACTGACATCTAATCATTTTTTGTATATTCTCCTTTTCTTTTTATTATACCTATTCTTTTGTCAGCCATGCCACTGTATTGACAAAATATTTGAATGGCTGGTATTAATTTCTGGACTAACCCAATCGTTTCACTTGTATATGTTGTAATTAGTCGTAGGTTTTTCTTTTTCTGTGAATAAAAGTCTCACACCGATGTCTAAGTCTAGCTACCGGAGACGGGGGCAACGATGAAGACATCGTAAAACTTAGCTTTGGGGGCGAGCACTGCGTTTATCTGCATCATGTGTATATTGTATATTCTGCATTGCATACATATTAAAAACCCATAAAAATTGAAAAAATTTCATAAAAACTTTGTCGTCAAGTTAGCTAGTAGGGTAACTTAGATTGTTATTCCGAAAATTTGGTTGATATATTAGAAGTAACTAAATCCTAGGCTTAGCAATTGAAAACCCTAAAAATAACCCACATTCTGTTTAAACTTGGTAATTATACGTCCTTACAGTTTTTTTTTGAGAAATAGGTAATCTTGAGATCAGTTCTTTAGTTATGTCAAGATGAAGGGAGAGTATTGAAGCATTACTGAAAGATATGTCTAAAAAATTGTTTCTATTCTTGAGTCCAAATTTAGAAAATATATACCCTATAAACTGCACATACACGCACCTTAAAACTTGGGATAGTAGAGAATACCTAGAAATACTCTTACCTAAAAGCCTGGTATGAAAGAAAAAACGGTATTTAAAGCTAACCACCTTAAGAGCACCATTGAAAAATATATCCGGTTTTGAAAAGAAAAAGAAAAATAAAAGAAGAAAATAAATAAATAAAATAAAGTCAAGACCTGGAGATTGTTATTTACGTTTTAAGCTCATACATTTAGTAATCGGCTGCTAGTGCCTCAAGAAGCATTAATAATCGCATGAAAGATGTGTGAGCAAAACCGTCCATCCATTAATGAAAAGAAGTAGTATTAGGTATTAAGGCAAGGGTACTATAACTTGAATTGAATTCTTAAGTGTAGAGATGAAAATTACACACACGTAGGGGTATACAATCAATATTTGGAGGAAAGATAGGGATAATGAATAAAACTTATATTTTCTGTAATGAGGATAAAAATCCTTGATTGGAGACCGCACTTTAGAAGGAAAACTCAGGAGATACCGAGATCTTTCTAAAACTGTAAAACGTATAGGATCTGAGGTTAAATAAATTGGAGGCGTGAAACATAAGGGTTGAATATTTCTAATTTAGGATGATAGAATTTCTAACTTAGATACTAAACTGTAGGAGTAGAATCGACGTTAACATATAAAACTAGTTTGACAGGATTTTGTGGGTGTAATCCGCCGAAAACCCTCAGAAGACAACACTCCTCCTACTAGGGACACCTAGAGGTTTAACGGCTTGTTGCACATGCTCAGTGCAATTGCGTTCCCTGCGAAAGTGAGGCTAGGATCTTTTGTATTGCTCGGGATGAGCAATAGATAAGTTTGGGGGTATTTGTTTATCTCAGAAAACTGCATATTAATACCGCTCATTCATTATCTATTTTGTGATATATCGGTGCTATTAATCAGTGTCTGCTCTGTAATTACAGTTTACAGGTATTCGTGATAAAATACCGAAAACATATTCAAAATCATGGATATAACGTTTGGGAGCTGACACTGCAAACGAAACAGAAAAACGACTGATATCCGAAGAGCTCTTTTGAAAATAAACTTGTGCATACATTTTGGTCCAACACATAACATGTGTGCACTAGCTCTTTGGTGACTAGGAACATGATGGGGCAGCCATGATAAATGGAGCAAGTGGGCATATGGGGGGACATGGCTAATAAATGCATAAAGTTTGATTTGATATATGGCATCTTGTTCCCTCCAATTCTCTGCATGCAAACCAGGCTAAAACAGACAAAACTAGCAGCACCAGAGTGATATTGGGATGCACACATGTCTACACAACAAGCACGAGACTTAGTGCTCGGATTTTGGCCGAGGACATGCACCCCAAAACCGGCCAGGCCGGCCCCACCATCTCCATTGGGCCCCAGTTTTCTACAGGCCCTCCCTTGGTGCCACGTTAGCTTATTTTTATTGTTTGTTTAACCTTCTTCTTTGCCTATATAAGAAGACCAGTGGGCGAGTGATCAAGGGTCATTCATATGCACACATATTCTATCTTATAGTTTTAGTTTGTTCTTTTGTTTAGCTTGAGGGTGAGTGGGCTTTATCATTGGTTTCTTCTTCTTCTTCCCTCTTGAAGCTCTCTTTGGAGAGCTTCATTAAGGAGGTTGAACAAGCTACTAAAAATCTTGTATCTCATTTCTTCAAGTGTTAATATATATTGTTGTTTCTTTTATTCTTGCTTCTTTTCTTTACTTGCTTTATTATCATTCTTAACTAATTCTTTGGTTGTGGTAATGGTGAGGAAGTGAGATGAAAGGTTTTGCCTCCTCCACCTCTTGTTTATGTTTCATGTGCTTAATTTATGATTCTAACTTAAATATTGCTTATGTATTGATATGATATGGTATTTTGAAACATGGTTAATTTGTAACCTCCTCATATACCATATTCATTCCCTTTCCCCATTTCAATGTTTAAAGTTAAAATCAATTTAGTGTTAAGTTTGCTATGTTTAGATATGGTATGTTGTGATAAGGTGCTTGACAAACTCTTTGTTTCATATACTATATACCATCACAAAACCTTAGCAAATTCAACACTAAAACCATTTGCTCTAACTAACTACTTTGTGTTTTTGTTGTTGCGGTATGCTTGCTAACCCTTGTATTTAGTGTTGATACCCCAAGCTCGGACATACAAACGATAAGTGATCAAAACGGACTCGTTTCGTGCTTTGCGACGAATATCGGAATTTGACGGTTTGTGCTCCGCAACCGCGTTGACAAGTCGTGCTTCATGCCGGAATCAAGGTAAGGCCGGACAACTCATGATCAAGGGAGCGTAGAGATAAACGTCGCGATTTGATCTTCCAAGCCAAAGCCGCAACCATTCTTTTTTAACTTGTTTTCATGCTTTTCTTGTTTTCGTATTCTTTCTTTTTATTATTTGCGACAAACAACCAATTCATTAATTTATTGAACCTTAAATCATGATACCTAATACACAATTCTCTGTGGATCGACGCGTACTTGCCGGCTCGCTACAACGCGTCGTACACTTACGGTTATAAATATTTAAAATGAGAACGATCTCACATGCACAATCCATTTCATTAAAACCATATCTCTATTTTCAAAACATACGCGTTTGCGCGCACGGATGAATTCCCAACAGAGCCGCAGCCGAAGGAGATGTATGTGGACCCGTAGCCGAAGTACCCTGTCGCATCTGTTCAATTTTGTGTGTAATAAACGAGTAAGAACTGTATATTAGTTGAATTAATTTCATTATCAGGTTATTGCGAAACCCCAATCTAATATTAATCAAAGTTAAGTCTACAACCAAATAAGCTCAGGCTACTAATATTGGATATGTTACTTTTTATAATATGATATAATATTTTACTATTAAGTAGTATACATACCATCATCTTCTTCAACTCCTGGACGGTGGTCTTCAAGATGGCAACATCTTGCTCTAGACGTCGCTCACGGGGGGTAAGGGAAGTAACCGCCAGAGTAGAGTCCAACCTCATATGGGCCCTGCTAGGACCCAGTCCCCGGCCTCTCTCACAACTTCCGTGGTGCCCTCCATGTGCGGCGTCTAGAACTGGGGTCAGCAGTATCGGATCGTTCTGTCCAGTAAAATCGATCCCCGATTCCTCCGCCTGCTCCACCACCTGCTCCTACACCCACATTAACCATTAAAATATAAGTATATCATTTAAATTTGAAGTTTTCAAAACAAAAATTTCAAATCTATTAGAATAAATATTAACACTTACGCAATACTCCTGGGTAGCGGTGTCGGGGAATCGAAGCTCGCCCGTGGAAGGATCTGTCGAGGTGCCGTGGACGGCAAGATATGCGGACAGCACGCTCGGTGTACCACCCTGTGCCAGGGTCTGAGCTCTCTGCAATTCGCAAAAATTTACATATATTATAAAATAACTCTTAATATTACATTATATCACAGTAGGTCTATTGTAATTTACCGATAACTCCATGACACGAGTAATATTCCTCGAGCCACCTGTATAAGTGGGGCGACCCCTCTTCGCCGACTTTCTATTCTCTTTATTTTGATCGGCATGTTTCTGCACAACACATTCAGATTTAGTTTTCTAATTAAGCAACACAAAAAAATAAATTATATACTAAACATTGAATTACATTTAAAATACAAACCTGTTTGCGCTGAGAGTCGAAATATTGGCATAAGAGAGGCCATATATCTACGCCGACTCTCGCAAAAGCCGGAGTATGTAGAAGAGCCGCTCTCTCTGCCTCGGGGGTCACCATCCACAGGGAATAGCAGTCGATCTTTAGCTCGTTCCTATTGTATCGGACCTTTGATTGCATGTTCTTCATCAGGCTATGGTACAGAGCGTGAAGATCGAGCACTCTCTCAGGGTGATCAGGGTCGGGTACAGGCTAAAAGTCGTAATCCAACTACAAATACAAAAAAAACAATGTTATTAAATTGCAATTGTTAAGTAATAATAAATTTATTGGGTAAGGCAAATAAAACTATATATTAATACCCGAGCCTGATCCCAGAAGAGGGCAAATGAGCACCGGTGCTGGTCGCCCCACTCAACGTGAAGTGGATACTTCTTCACGAGGCGGCTCTCATCCCCCATATACCGGCCGAATCTCTCGGCATAATCGCCGATATAGCGATAATCATGGGTAAAAAAGAGAGGGAATGCTGCCTCCCCCTAGCTCTGTCGGGCCTCAGCCTGTGGGACTGATTCGGGCCTCGAGTCCCCCTCTCGGGATGGGGATGCCCTGCATCTACAAGAAATATCAAGACAATCAATATTAAGACAAAGTTATATTAAGAAATCAAGATTTAACGAAAATTGAAGTGTGATATATACCTCCGGCGACAGAAGCACGAGCCTGGGCCCGGGCAGTAGCACGAGCGGGACGATAGTTCTTCCGGTAAGGAACAACCGGTGACCTGGACGTGGACGCATCTCCAACTAGAAAATAAACATCGATAAAATTACATGAAGTTCATGTTTATTCTTAAAAGATATGTAAAATGAATAAATATTTTATATTTATTCATATAAACCTGCAGACTGAGCGGAGGGTATGGAAGTGATGGGAGTGGCCCCTGCACCAGACGTGGACACACCACCTATAATTAGACAATCAAATATTGACTATATAAGTAATTGCAAAAAGAATGTATATATCAATAATATAACATTCTAAATCAACATGTATACACTATAGGATATATAAACATACCCGCATGTGCGGTGGTGGCCTCTACCCGAGATGCAAGTACGTAAGAGCAAAAAGAATGTATGTATATTCATGATATAGCATTCTAAATCAATATACATGCACTATATGATATATAAATATACTTGGAGGTGCGGGAGTGGCCTCTGTCCCTGATGTGGATGCACCACCAACAGCTAGACAATCAAACATTGAATATATAAGTAATTTTGACATGAATATGCATGTATATCTATAATATTTCATTCAAAATGAATATGCGTGCAATATACCTGGAGGTGTGGCAAAGTCCACACGGAAGGAGGCATCCGAAGGGGTCTCCGATTGGGGTGCAAGACCGGCCCTCTGAAGCTCCCTATGCAGCTCTCCGGGAGGCAGAACCGCTCTGCCTCTGCCTCTGCCACGGCTGGAGCTCCTGCCGCCCCTCGCTGCTCCCGTCATCATCAAAATCTAGATAAAACGGTTCGTGGACATATTAGACAATCATTACATATGCATGCTATATATGTATAGAGCGTAAAATGCGAAGTAATAATATAACATTACTAATAACCTTTTTCGTTTCGTGGACGCATGTTCATACTATAATATTGCATTATTCTACTCCCCATTCTTATTCGTTTTACAAATAAACAGGTGCTTTTGACGCATATCTGTTACATGTTACAGGTTACAGGTTCTTGGACAGGAAACAGTGAAAATGATGAAAAGATGATGCAAAAGTGGACTTTGACAAACAAACAGAAGACTCTTGATCAAGCCTACATCGAAGGACAGTTCACAATTGACAAGGCAACGCAAGGTCCAAAATTATAAAGCGAACGGTTAAAAATCCATTGCAAATTGTTCACTGGAGATCTGGAACCAACGTAGAAGCCCAATTGATAAAAGAACCACAGAATATTAAGCCCCAGAAAGCCCAAAACAAGACCTGAAAGATTCAACATTCGAGCCAACAAATGGGCCGCGGAACCGCGGCCTAAGCCAACCAATGCCGCGGTTCCGCGGCCATAGGAAGCCCGGGGTTCTTGAAATTTTTACCAAAACTCAAGTGCGGCTCTAAAAAGATTTCTTAGGGGTATTTTTGTAATTGCAGACGCGCGAATCAAATGTAAACCTAGGGTTTCTATGTCTTATAAATAGAAGCCCAAATCATTGTATTCTTTTCATGCCTCCCTTCATTAATAAATTTTAGAATTCTTTTGGAGAGCATCAGTGCCTCTTTTCAATTCATGAATTCAGATCTGACAACCCTACGTTGATATTTGGAGAGAGCCATCTGTAAGTAGTTTTATTTAATTGCTCTAGTTTAGATTTTAATTCTTTGTCCTAGGTAGATTTAATTCCTTGCCGTAGATAATTGTTTAGAGTTAGTTTTGGGGAAGGCTTTTGAGAGATAAGATCTCTCATCCCTTTCTTGCCCATTATATATTTTCAATAGGACTCCATGCATACACGCACACACCGCGCCCTACGGCGCCCTATCCCTCGAGGTAGCGGTGATACCGTAGTATAAAGGCCCGATTGTACGCATTTTCCATAAAGGTTAGGGTAAGGATCACTATAGGAAGGACAAGAACCTAGAGGAAGGAACACCTTCCCGAATGGATCTAATCCCCTTTATTGATAATTACCATAACTCCTCATACATCTTCATCTGGGTATAAAAAGCGTTGAGATTTACTTGCATTTCCAAGCCATCCCTAAACCTAATCCTAGCAAGACGTAGTATAGAATAATTAGGTTTTTAGATTTAATAATCAATCCAAACACCCTTCGGAATTAACTCGTTAGCGCGATTAGGAGATTCACAACATCCCTGTGGACCGACCCGTACTCACCGGCTAGCTGCAAAGCGACGCCGTTCTTGATTGCGGTAATAGATAGTTTTTGAGATCAAATCAAATGGCGTCGTTGCCGGGGATGGCGTGTTATTTCCTTTTTGCAATTTCGGGTTAATCTAAATTAAAAAAAAATCATAAAAATCTGAAAAATCCAAAAATTATAAAAATATATCAATTGTTATTTTTGGAAAAGATACTTTGTTGTTTGAATTTTGCAAGATCTACAAACAGAGACGGATCTGGAAATTTACAGAAAGCGAAATAGCAAATAGACGATCCTATCAACAGAAGATTGCAACAACAGAAGAACTGAAAAATTCTGGAGATCTGAAGCCCCCAACGCACCGCGTTTCCGCCGCAAAAACCTACCTAATACCGCGGAACCGCGGCCTTCTAGTCAAATCAGAGCATCAGAAAATTTCTAGGGACTCGCGCCGACTACCCCACCGCGGAACCGCGGTGGGAACCAGGTTTTGCCGCGGAAGGGCGGCTCCACAGTGACATCATCTGACTATCTTTTCTCTGTAAGCCTCCTCTGTTCCTCCTCTGTAATTTTTGAAATATCTTTTCTGAAAATTCCTGCAGGATTCCGTGTGCTATAAAAATATTTCTCCTTCCAAATAATAATCTTGTGCAGGATTTTTGTGCTTCGTTTAAAATAGAAATTGATTGCAAGTAATTTTTTTTGTTGCATATCTTTTCTCGAATATCTTTTTGCAACAATTTTTCCAAATAAAGAGAAAAAGAAAAAAAAGAAAATTTTTATTAGAAAACTTGCAAACTTTTGCCGCAAATAAATCCTTGCACCACCACCACCCAACTTTCTTTCTTTCACCCTTTCTTCTTACAACATGGGTACCCCACATAATAAATCACTTGCCGAACTTTGGTATCCCGAACCTAATTTTGCGTCGTACGTCAATTTGTTCGGTCAATTTAAAGACGATCCTTCCTTGCCTAAAATATCTTTGAAAGATCAAATAGAGGCGTCTAGGAGAAACAGTTCGACCTTTCAACACACTTTGTGTCAACCAAGTCAACCTTTACCACCTCCATATGTTGATACCACTTTTCCAAGTCCTTCTGTCACTCCTAAGCCGATGTCCATTGCTGAGCATATTGCTCAATCTCGCAGCCGATCATTCACCCCTCTCCACTCATCTAGTTCTAGAGATCCACATGTCTATTCACCTTTTTATCCACCTGTTGACCCTACCCCTATCCACCCACCCACTTCCTACCAGTCCTACCCGACTTTCCCACCGTCACTAGACACTGCCTCTACACAGCCATTTGGGAGTTTCACATATCCAAACACTTTCGAATCTTTTACCGAAACCCCCTTACCACACAAGTCTAGTTTGGAAGAGTCGTTGGAGGCTTATATCTTAGCAACAAATAAAATGACTAGGAATGTGGAAGCGTCCATGGCCGCCCTTATACAACCTAGTGAACCGGTAGCTAGTTTCCCGCTAGCTCAAAAAATTTCAATGTATAAGGAGGCGGTTGGACAGAGTGAGAATGTGAGAGGATTTCTAAATCAAACCTATCCTTACCCAATTGAAGCCCACAACTCCAGTTTTCCATCGAATGTCCTAAATGATTCACAAGTTCAAAATAAAAACGAGTTGTGTGATTTTGTAGTGCTTGATTTGCCAAATTGTGAAGAACCCCTTTCGAGTGAAACCACACTTAATCCTTTTGATCTTTACACCTCCACTCTAGAACCTAAATTGATAAATATCCATACTTTTGATGAGGTGTCTAAAGAAATTGATTTTCACTTGATTGAGGATATAGACGCCGGGAATATTTCGGATGATGAACCTGTCAATTTGATTGAAATTTTATGTTCAACTCATCATCCCGAGTCATTAGATGTTTCTCCCGAACCTCATATGCGTCTTGATTTTGATGATAATGGCATGGATGAGCTAAATTTTGAGGAGAATTATAAGGATAGTATTGAGGAGAGTTTTGAGGATTATATTAAGGTTGAACCATTTTTATTTGATGTGTCTGATTTTCCAATCCATCCTCTTGAACATTTAACTAAATCACCCTCTCTCCTTTCCATCGTTCCGACCATGCTTGAAGCCTGTGAGCTTGAAAAATTTTCCTTTGAATCTGACATGGTTTTCACAGCCGATACCATGTACGAGTGTTTCACTTTTTCGGACGATGTTGATGACTCACCACCCGAGTTTGAGTCCTTTACATTTTCAGATGAGTTAGTTGAACCATCAGACTCGGTTGCTTACAGTAGTTTCGAACCATTGATGGAATCTTTTAAGTTCGAGACAGTTTACTACGGTGAGAATGAGACTATCCCTAATCAGCTCCCTCTCGTCCTTCCTATCATTCCGACCGTACAAGAGACCGTTACGCTTTCATATCCTATACCAAGTTCGGCGTACCCATATTTTCTTGCGAATCTTGAGGGATTTGACCCCATTTCTCGACGGGTTGATAGCTTAGCGCAATCTCTTTTAACACATCGGTCATCACAAATTGCGCTAATGTATTCACTCAATTTACACGCTCAAGTTCGTGCTACACTTCTTTCTCTCTTTCGCCATTCTTCTCCTCCACCGAGACCGTATTCCACTCTTCTTTCCACACGGTCTCGTGTGTTTCTCATTTCTTTCATCTACACCTCATTATTTCACCAACTCGATCATTACCACGATAAGATTTTTGAATGGTTGGTGCTAACCTTTGGCTTGTGTAAGGCTAAGCTTAAGTTTGGGGGGAACCTTGTTGTATATATGTATATATATTTTTGTTTTCTTTTTCTATAAAAAATAAAAATAAAAAATTCAAAACATTAAAAAAAATTATAAATAAATAAACAGGGAAGTGCCGGCATTTTGACCCTCTTGGTGTAGCATGACAGTGAGGACACTGTCAAGTTTAAGTTTGGGGGTATGCTCGGTAAGTCTTCTTTCTTCGCATTCATTTGTACATATTTTTGCATTTGCATACTTATTTTAAAAACCCATAAAAATTGAAAAATTTCAAAAATTATAAAAATTATTGTATTCAATTTTGGCCTTATTTTGACTTGAGTTTGACAAACAGGTTAACTGGCTAGGAACAACTAGATCTTCGACATAGTAAATTAAAAACACTAAAAATAACATTTCTTAAAGTTTAACGGTAGAAAGTATATGCCTTTGTAGTTTATTTAGAAATAGGCAAATTTTGAGTTCACTTCTTGGGCTAAGTTGAAACAAAGGAAAAGTATCGATATTTTTATTAAAGTATAAGTTTGAAAAATAATTCCTAGCTTAAGTCTAGATTCTGAAAACGTATACCCTACAATTTGCACAATCACGCACCTTGAAACTTGGAATAGTAGAAGAGACCTTGAAATGCTCTTGTCTAAAGTCCTTAGTAAAATGAAAATAAAAGAAAAAAAATGAATAAAGAGAAAAAAAATGAACACTGGTTTTTGTGATTACTTAAGGCTAAAAACTAGAAAAATATTTAGCGAGGGTGCTTCATCACCTAGTGCCTTAGACCAACTGGTTTGGGAGTCACTGCTAAAGTCTTGGGTGTTGCAAAACTAAGGATTACACTTTAATGTGCAAACACATCTTGTAATCGGTCGTTGGTACCTTAAGAAGTATTAACGGTCGCATGAAGGATGTGTAAGCAAAATTCATTTAAATTCACCTACTAATAAGTACTTTGGACAACGGACAAGAGTATGATTGCTTGATTTGAATTTCCAAGTGTAGGGGTGATATATACACACACGTAGGGGTATGTGATTGGGATTTAGATAAGAGAAAGGAGTGAAGAATAGAACTTGTATCTTTAGTAAAGTTGATAAAAATTCCTAAGTGGAGATGGAACCCTAGAAGGAAAACTTAAGAGATGCCGAATGCTAAGTAAGTCTATAGAACATATATAATTTAAGTTAAATGATGAGGAAGTGTGAAGAATATGGATGGATAATTTACGAGTCGACGATAATAGAATTCCTTGTTAGAAAACCTAACTGGAGAATAAAAGTCGAAGAGCCAAATTGATAGGATTTTGTGGGTGTAATCCGCTGAAAACCCTCAGGAGACAACACTACTCCTACTAGGGACACATAGAGGTTTAACGGCTTGTTGCACGAGCTCAGTGCAATCGCGTTTCCCTGCGAAAGTGCGGTTAGGTTTTTGTAGAGAATAAAAAATAAGTTTGCTCGAGGACGAGCAAAAGATAAGTTTGGGGGTATTTGTTCATACTATAATATTGCATTATTCTACTCCCCATTCTTATTCGTTTTACAAATAAACAGGTGCTTTTGACGCATGTCTGCTACATGTTACAGGTTACAGGTTACAGGTTCTTGGACAGGAAACAGTGAAAATGATGAAAAGATGATGCAAAAGTGGACTTTGACCAACAAACAGAAGACTCTTGATCAAGCCTACATCGAAGGACAGTTCACAATTGACAAGGCAACGCAAGGTCCAAAATTATAAAGCGAACGGTTAAAAATCCATTGCAAATTGTTCACTGGAGATCTGGAACCAACGTAGAAGCCCAATTGATAAAAGAACCACAGAATATTAAAGCCCAGAAAGCCCAAAACACGACCTGAAAGATTCAGCATTCGAGCCAACAAATGGGCCGCGGAACCGCGGCCCAAGCCAACCAATGCCGCGGTTCTGCGGCCATAGGAAGCCCGGGGTTCTTGAAATTTTTACCAAAACTCAAGTGTGGCTCTGAAAAGATTTCTTAGGGGTATTTTTGTAATTGCAGACGTGCGAATCAAATGTAAACCTAGGGTTTCTATGTCTTATAAATAGAAGCCCAAATCATTGTATTCTTTTCATGCCTCCCTTCATTAATAAATTTTAGAATTCTTTTGGAGAGCATCGGTGCCTCTTTTCAATTCATAAATTCAAATCTGACAACCCTGCATTGATGTTTGGAGAGAGCCATTTGTAAGTAATTTTATTTAATTGCTCTAGTTTAGATTTTAATTCTTTGCCCTAGGTAGATTTAATTCCTTGCCGTAGATAATTGTTTAGAGTTAGCTTTGGGAAAGGCTTTTGAGAGATGAGATCTCTCATCCCTTTCTTGCCCATTATATATTTTCAATAGGACTCCATGCATACACGCACACACCGCGTCCTACGGCACCCTATCCCTCGAGGTAGCGGTGATACCGTAGTATAAAGGCCCGATTGTGCGCATTTTCCATGGAGGTTAGGGTAAGGATCTCTAAAGGAAGGACAAGAACCTAGAGGAAGGAACACCTTCCCGAATGGATCTAATCCCTTTTATTGATAATTACCATAACTCCTCATAGATCTTCATTTGGGTATAGAAAACGTTGAGATTTACTTGCATTTCCAAACCATCCCTAAACCTAACCCTAGCAAGACTAGATCTAGATAATCGTAGTATAGAATAATTAGGTTTTTAGATTTAATAATCAATCCGAACACCCTTCGGAATTAACTCGTTAGCATGATTAGGAGATTCACAACATCCCTGTGGACCGACCCGTACTCACCGGCTAGCTGCAAAGCGATGCCGTTCTTGATTGCGGTAATAGATAGTTTTTGAGATCAAATCAACGCATTAGACATATCTAATTGGATTTCATCACCGATATCATTTCTAACCCACGTAACTTCATGATCAGCCGAAGACAACCCGTCTTTTAAAACAGACGGTCGGAGCACTCTAAGTCTTCTCTCTTCTTCATCCCCATCGTTGTCCTCGAATTCTGGGACATCATAAACATCCCTAAGTTTCCAAAGCATACAACACTCTATCCCGGATACTTCAAACACTGTGAGTAGTATACTTGAAACGCTTGGTTCGGAAAGATAAACGGATCGTCCTGACCGTAAAATCGAGGTGTGTTCACACTGGTCAATCCATATTCATCTTTCCAAGTCCTGAGATTGTTTCTCCACATATCTGTATCGGTTCGTGTATCGTACCAAGTACACTGAAATATATAAAACGGTTCTGATCGTCCGGGATATTGGATGCCAAGTATACAATTTAAGTATCCATAATAAATCACACCATCCGATCCTGCCGTCGCAATCCCACTATTCTGAGTGGTTCTAGATGTTTCTATGTCCTTAACTTCGAATTTGTATCCAAGGACACCGAATCCTTTATAATATGCAACCTCCATACTAAGAAACTGAGCTAAATATCTTGAATCACTCTTTAATGATGTAGACAAGTTCGGATCGTGGATCTAACAAAATAAATTTTACGACAAATACATAACGATATAAGTTTCGATTAAAACTGGTAGCAATAACATGTTATTCGAATAAGTTACATGATCTGCAACCTAATCACAAAAATTATCCTGATAATATTTTTCCAATCGTTCATCGTTCCAATCAGGATGCCCCTCACGTACCTCGTTAAAATAAATTATGTTCTCAACAATAAATTATGACATTAATATTATATCATTTCATACACACACAAACACAAATATAACAATTAATCTAAAAAAACTTACTCTCTAATTTTTTCAAGACATGCGCTATTGAGGAGGATAAACCGATATATCTTGTTGATAAACATAGTGTCTACCCTCTTATAATCAGTTTTACCATATGGCCCATCCTGAATTCTTCGAGGCCGGTTAATTCTCGTCTCAATATTCTCGTCCAGATAGCGGGAACAAAAATGGTTGCTTCATCTAGAAAATAACCTTGCATGATAGAACCCTCTGGTCGATTTCTATTGCGCATATACTTTGTTAGAGTATAGAGGTACCTAAAGAAAAATATGTTAAATAAATAAATACGGGTATACAGGACAACAATAATTTTAAAAATTGAGTGAAACGAAAAATTCCACGTACCTCTCGACGGGATACATCCATCGATATTGTACCGGTCCGGCTAACTTAGCCTCAATTGCAAGATGAACCGTCAGGTGTATTATGATATCGAAGAATGACGGTGGGAAAATACGCTCAAACTTGCAAAGTATCAATGAAATATCTAGTTTCTCCAGCATCACAACATCCAGTGTTTTAGCGCATAATTCTCTGAAAAAACAACATAGGTCATTGATTACTAGACCAACCGATTCGGGAAGGGAAGTCCTAAGGGCTAATGAGAGAAGGTGCTCCATAATAGTATGGTGATCATGACTTTTCAGCCCATCGATCTTGCCTTTCACAATTTTTATTTTCTTGCTAAATGATCCTGAGAAACCTGTGGGAACTTTCAAATCATGCGACACCTGCAGAAATCTTTTCTTCTCCGGTTGTGACATATGATATGCGGTATTGGGAAGTACAAATTTGCCTGGTTTACCCACTATCGATGTAGGATGCAATTCACTTCTAATTTCCCAGTCATGTAGATCCATCCGAGTATTGAAGTTGTCTTTCGATTTCCCGTCTTTACAAAAAAGTAAGTTGAGTACATGCTCGGATACTCCCTTCTCTATGCGCATGACATCCAGACAATGACGCACTAAATTTGTTGACCGGTACGGAAGCTTAAAGAAAATGCTTAACTTGTTCCAGAATGGTAGTTTGACCTGTTTTGTCGGATTCATCCCGAAGGTCACATTATTGTAACCATCCCACCGAGCAGTCACATCCTCTCCGGAAAATGGGGCTGGAGGTCCAAGAAGCTCCTGATGACCATCAAAGTGAACAGCGTCTAATCTGTAGGGGTGGTCTAGAGGCAGGAAACGTCGATGGCCGCAATAACAAACCTTCCTGCTAAAATTCAAGAATTTCGATATTGTATGTTGATAGCAATAAGGACATTCTTTGTGACCATGTACAGACCAACCTGATAGCATTTCATACACAGGAAAGTCATTAATTGTCCACATTAAAGCCGCACGTAGTATGAAAGTTGTATTTATGTTTGCATCGTAAGTCTCTACACCATCAATGAATAAAAATTTTAACTCATCGATCAGAGGTCGGAGATAGACATCGATATTATTTCCCGGTGAGTTTGGTCCGTCGATAAAAAGAGGCATCATAAAGTATGATTGGTCCATAACCAACCAAGGCGACAGATTATAAACTATCATTACAACGGGCCATGTGTTGTGGCTTCCAGCCATATAGTTGAATGGGCAGAAGCCATCACTAGCGAGTCCGAGCCTGACATTGCGAGGATCGCTACTGAATATTTCGTGTCTCCTATCGAAATCCTTCCATGCCGGTGAATCTATTGGATGACTCATTTTTCCATCTTCACTTGGAGGAGCACAGTGATGCCAATGTAAGTCCATATTGCGACCCCCGGTACTTACGGGGAGGCGGAAACGGTATAAAAAACGAATTTTTATCGCAAGAGGCAACATGGACTAAACTGTGTCGGGATCGTTGTCTAAACTAAAACTAGTTAACAAGCTAAAGAGAGTTAGCTACTATGGAAGATGGTTATACCTAAACTTGAACTCCTTCTTCTTCAAACCTTGTAGAGGTTGATGGTTCTCTTTTCGTCGCCTTCTCCCGTCGAAGATGGATCCACCTCGAAGGTTCGACTTTGGGCTCTTCCTCGATCTTTGAGTGAACTAGGGTTTCCGGCTTGCTAAACCTTCATCCTAGAATGAGTAGAGAGTGATTAGGGTTTGCTTTTCTATCTAAAGAGAATGATTCTCAACACATGAGAAGGTTTCTCTTTTCAAGAGGAGGAAGAAGATGAAATGAGGAGAGAGAGAGGTTATGATAGAATGAGCTCAATTATTTCTTTCTTGCAACCATATTGCAAAAGAAATGAATTATCTAAAAGATAATAATTGAAAATGAGAATAGTTGATGGTAGTATTTTGAATGACCACAACCATGCTTCATTTAATAAAAAGTAAGCATGAATCAAGGAAGACTTTCAAGGCATGAAAGTGGTCAATGGTCAACAAGTCAACCAAGGTCAACAAGTCAACAAAAAACAACCATAACATAATTCTCATTTAATTATTATTATTAATAGATAATATACAAATCCATTAGGGTTTGGAAAATGATAACTGTCAACTGTGCATACGCACCCGATCCGAAACCCTAATGAAAAACCTCATTCTCCGCCTCAAGCAACTGTGCATACACACCTGCATTCTCGTTCCGAGAAACAAGAATACCAAGATATAAAAGCAACCCCCAAAACATATACCAGTATCTGGCTCAAACCAGAGCCTGCCAGTATAATCCGTCCGGACTCCAAACGTGCACAAGTGCGTGGATGAGAACGAACCCTGTCGCAAAACCATGCGACCTCTACTCTGTTTTGCCCAGAGGCGAATACCCTCTGTGTGGGACTCTAAAGACTCGACACTACGCTGGCAGTGGGTTTAACCACAGACCGCAAGCGGCACTAGCTGTGCGTAACGGTCCCCAGGTAGATGCCGACAAGAAGGCTGACGAGGTGAAACCCCATCTGAACTCCTACTGAGTCTGAATGTGACATTCTCCGTACAGTCCGGTCTGTTCGTCTGATACATCGCATGGCGGGCCTAGGGGGCGGTAAAACGTCAGTCCCCCAATAGCGGTACAAGTCGTGTCGGAGTGAAGCCCAAAACACCCTGAGATAACACTAGAAACCTACCAGTATATCTCGCTTGCCCTGGCCAGGGACTACTCGTGTAATGGCTCTCCTAGACACAGCGCGATGTCAACCCCCAATACCGGGAGAGACGAATCCTGTCTAACTGTCACTGCCTCCAAGTGCTTCGGGACTGCACCCAACCACCACCTGTTTGCACGACTCCTTTGAGCCGTGGTAGGGTAGTGATCAAAGTGCAGTGGGAACACACTCGAGGCGAAGTGTCAGTGTCAAGTCAGCGGACTAAGCTGTACTCATGTCACCTGGGAACTGATAACTGACGATAGGTATAATACCAACTTGTCAGTTCCCGACGAGTCCTGTCCAGTGTACTCGTAACCCAACGAGCACCCGTATACTATCTCCAGTACGACGTACTGATGGCTGTGGGACAGACCATCTCCCACACTGGGATGAGAAGCGCATACGCTAGTCTACTCCGGAGTATCGATGCCCTGTCTCGATAGTCCTACGACTAGGGACCTGTATAAGGATGTGCTTATCGATTACCCAGCCCCCACTAGTGTGACTGCCATCACAACGCTGGTAATCAAGCAAAGATCCTAAGGGCTCCACTAATGCGTATAAGTGATATACTGAAATAAACACAAGTACACATTGAAGTAGAAACAAACCAAGTAGCATACTACTATATTGAGCAAGATTGTTTATACAAGGTGAATATCCCAAGCTTCCATCAAGTAATATACAAACTAGTATGATACAGTAATGGCCTCTAGGGCATATACACTAACAATCTCCCACTTGCACTAAGGCCATGTACTGGCGTATCGAAGACCTATCATCTCGATCAGCCGCTCGAACTGAGTCTGGGGTAGGGCCTTGGTGAATGGATCTGCAGTGTTCTCTTCTGAAGCAACCCTCCGAACCTCGATCTCCTTGCGATCCACGATCTCCCTGATCAGGTGATACCGCCTCAAGATGTGCCTGGATCTCTGATGGGACCTGGGTTCCTTTGCTAAAGCTATAGCCCCGTTGTTGTCGCAATACAGAGGTACTGGGTCAACAATGGACGGAACCACCTGAAGTTCTTTTAAGAACTTCCTTATCCAGACAGCTTCTTTTGCGGCATCAGATGCAGCGATGTATTCCGCTTCCATAGTCGAGTCTGCAACGGTTTCCTGTTTGGAACTCTTCCAACACACCGCCCCTCCATTGAGGGTAAAGACAAAACCCGACATGGACTTGGAATCATCCTTGTCACTCTGGAAGCTGGAGTCAGCAAAGGCCTCAATCTGGAGGTCTTTTCCGCCATACACCAAGAACATCTCCTTAGTCCTCCTCAGGTACTTGAGAATGTTCTTTACCGCTATCCAATGTTTCTCCCCAGGGTTTGACTGATACCGGCTTACTACACTCAGTGCATAAGCTACATCCGGTCTGGTACACAACATCGCATACATTATAGAGCCTACCGCAGAAGCGTAGGGTATAATAGACATGCGATCCCTCTCCAAATCAGTCTTGGGAGACATCTCTTTAGAGAGGGTGATCCCGTGACAAGCCGGTAAGTTACCGCGCTTGGAATCTTCCATACTGAATCTTTTCAGTACGGTGTCGATGTACCTGGACTGTGAAAGTCCTAATATCCTCTTGGATCTATCACGATGGATCCGGATCCCCAGGATGTAAGAGGCATCACCCAGGTCTTTCATGGAGAACCTGTGTGACAAGAAACCCTTGACAGATTGTAGCATAGGAATGTCATTTCCTATTAAGAGAATGTCATCCACGTATAAAACAAGGAATACTACAGTTCTCGCTACAAATCTACTATAGATGCATGGTTCATCTGGATTTTTGATAAAGTCAAATTCCTTGACCGTCTCATCAAAACAGATGTTCCAACTCCGCGATGCCTGCTTTAGTCCATAGATGGACTTAAGCAACTTGCACACCTTTCCGCTGCTCCCACTCTGAATGAAACCCTCTGGCTGATCCATATAGACACACTCCTCTAAATTTCCATTTAGAAAAGCGGTTTTTACGTCCATCTGCCAAATCTCATAATCGTGGAAGGCAGCAATGGCAAGAAGGATCCGAATGGATTTCAGCATAGCCACTGGAGAAAAGGTTTCGTCGTAGTCCAAGCCAGGTCTTTGACGGAAACCCTTTGCTACAAGTCTAGCTTTATAGGTCTCAACCTGTCCATCTACACCAATCTTCCTTTTGAAGATCCACTTGCATCCTACGGGTTTTACCCCGTCTGGAGCAATGTCCAACGTCCATACTTTGTTGGTGTACATGGACTCCATTTCGGTCCGCATTGCATCCAGCCATTTTACCGAGTCAATGCTCTGAACGGCCTGCTGGAAGCTAGTAGGCTCATCATAGTCTATGATGCAATCCTCTCTATCCCCGTCTATGAGAAAACCGTAGTATCTCTCGGGCGGATGAGACTGCCTACTACTTCTACGGAGCGGCATAGGAATGTCCTGTTCTTTTGAACCCTCTGGTTCTACTAAGCTTTCAGTAATAGTCTGTGGTTCTGGAATTTCTTCCAGTTCTATTGCGCTCCCACTTACTTCTTTTTCTAAGAACTGATGTTCCAGAAAATGGGCATTACGAGAAACAAGGACTTTTTGCTCCTCTGCGTAATAGAAAAGATACCCCCTGGAGTTCTTTGGGTATCCCACAAACTTGCACAGTACTGAGCGCGCCTCGAGCTTGTCCGTATGCTGCTTTTTGACATAAGCTGGACATCCCCAAATCTTCAGGTACTGAAGATAGGGTTTCTTCCCACTCCATAACTCATATGGTGTGGTAGGCACAGTCTTAGTAGGAACTCGGTTCAATAGGTATGCAGCTGTTTCTAGCGCATACCCCCAGAATGATCGCGGTAACTCAGCGTTACTCATCATAGACCGTACCATATCCAATAGGGTCCGATTCCGTCTCTCCGATACACCGTTATGTTGCGGGGTGTATGGAGGAGTAAGCTGAGAGAGAATCCCATTCTCTTTTAAATAGTCCAGGAATTCGGCACTTAAGTATTCTCCACCTCGATCCGATCTTAGAATCTTAATACTTTTGCCGGTCTGTTTCTCTACTTCATTCTTATACTCCTGGAATTTTCCAAAGGCCTCGGACTTATGTTTCATTAAGAAGACATAACCGTACCTTGAGAAGTCATCCGTAAAAGTAATGAAGTAAGAATGTCCGCTTCGGGCATGTGTAGACATTGGACCGCACACGTCACTGTGTACGAGTCCCAAGAGCTCGCTCGCTCTTACTCCATGTCCAGTAAACGGAGTCTTTGTCATCTTTCCCTTGAGACAGGATTGACAAGTGGCATACGATTGATATTCGAACGCATTCAAATACCCTTCTGTATGTAACTTCGTCAACCTTCTCTCATTGATGTGACCCAATCTACAATGCCATAAGAAAGTCTGATTTATTTCTGGAGACTTTCTTTTGTGTGTATTCTGGACATTAAAAATCTGTGGTTGGTTTAACACGTATATACCATTACTCAAAGTACCTGACCCAATCAAAACTTGATTAAGGTGAATGTTTACAACATTACTTACAAACGCAAATTCATAACCTTCTTTAGAAACTAAAGATACAGAAATGATATTACAAGTTGCGTTGGGTACAAAAAAGCAATTACGCAAAACCAAAACATGCCCATCTGACATTCCCAGGTGATAGTCCCCCACGGCTTTAGCATCCATGCTAGCTCCGTTCGCAACTCTGAGGGTCATGTCACCTGCCTTCAAAACCCTACGGTTTCTCAACGCCTGCAAAGAATTACAGATATGAGATCCTGATCCGGTATCCAATACCCAGGAAGCAGAGTTTATAGAAAGACAGTTTTCAATAACATACACACCTGAAGCTGAAGCCGCAACCTGCTTCAGTTCCTGTGTCCTGGCTTTCCAAGCCCTGCAATCTTTCTTCCAGTGTCCACTCTTGTGACAATAGAAGCATTCCTCTTTACCAACAAGCTTCCCCGCTATCTTTGTTGCCTTTTCCTTTCCCTTCGCACCCACTTTACTAACACCGCCTCTTGGTTTGGCGGGGGCTTTCTTCTTCTTTCCCTTGGCTTTCGCCTTGGACCTAGAAGAAGAAGATCCTCCTACAAACAAAGTGGATGTATCCCTACCCTTCTGTAGGGTGCCCTCTGCGCTCCTCAGCAGGTTGAGGAGTTCTGAAAGTTCAACTTCCTTTTCTTGCAAGTTGAAATTCAGTATGAACTGGGCGTAAGTGGATGGAAGGGACTGGAGAATTATATCTGTGTAGAGTTCACTATCCAACGTGGTCCCAAGTTCCGCGAGCTCCTCAGTGTAGCCAATCATCTTAAGCACGTGGTCCGCTACCGATGATCCGACGGCCAACTTAGTCGAAAATAACTTCTTCGACACTTCGTATCTTGCGATACGAGACTGCTCTCCATACAGTTCTTTTGTATGAAGAAATATGGATTCCAAATCCATATTCTCGTGCCTCCTCTGATGGTCATTGTCCATCGAGGCAAGTACGAGGCATCTGGCCTTCGCGCTGTCAATCTCCCAAGTCTTACGGATTTCCTTATCCGCGACGCTGGAGGTGGGACCTGGGACGGGGGGAGCTTTGGTGGTAAGAAGATACCCCAGCTTGTCGTAAGAGATTGCCAATTTGACATTCCTGAGCCAATCTTTGTAGTTTGGCCCTGTCAGTATGTTTTTATCTAGAAGTAACTTAAGTCCAGTCATTTCGATTTGGTCGCTGCAGGGGGAGAGAAGAAACACTTAGCACGATGCTCTTGCAAGTTTAGAATGGTTTTTAATTTGTCTAAACAGGATGGCTCCCACTGTCTCTCGAATCCCTCCTCAAACCACAAAGGAAGAATTAGTCGGGATCAATCCCACCGTACAATACTTGCTTAACCGTTCAGCCAGGCCAGTGTCGGTACTTCGAGGGAGGTTTTCCAACGCTTTCGCGAAGTTCCTTAATTTAAGAACCTCTTTTCCCTGGGGGCGTAGCCCCGCTAACACCTTTCTAGGCACCTACTAGGTTTATAGCATTGATCGTTTAGTGAGAAATTTCCCGAGGAGTAGCATATACTCACAGTAGGATCGGGATCCAAATATCATCGCGTGACGAAAATGAAGGAATCCTACCATAATCATCACACTCCAAATGGTATGCAAATCTAGCAAGTTTCAGTACTTATGAAACTCCCGATGTGGATTTTTGCCCCATGCTCTTATGACCTTGGCGTGAGGTCAAAATGTCATAAGTCACATGTCAAGTTCTTCCCATCATTATCCCGGTTGATTTGAATCCACCCGTACCTACCCTTGACGTAGGCCAAAATGGTGGTACGACTGTCTCAAAACAACGCATTCTATCTATGCAACAGATAAATATCCGGCAGCTACCAATCACTATGCCTTGGCGTGAGGTCAAAATACATAGCTTGAATACTACCGTATATTTAACTGAAATGATGGAGGGCTACGAATGGTTTTGGCGAAACCGTGAACGTAGTGAACTTGATATAATCGATGGAACGAGATAGCTTTTAGAAGGAGTGGCTCAAGCTCCGCATTTAAAAGTTAGTTTTTGAAAAGAACCGAGTGGTTTTTTTGAAAGTGTTCCATCGACTTAAACTTGGTTTATTATCTTGCATTAGTTCTTTTAATGCGTGATATTCTTGTATTAGTTCTTTTAATGCGTCCCATCATTTAATCCTACCATTGCAGAAAACAACCAAAATATGACGTACGCTTATGCCATTCACATTCGCCACGGGGTCCCGTCATCACTCGTTAGGTTACTTAACTAACGACAGAGCGGGGGCTGGGCTAGCGCGGCTGTAAAACATAAGCAACGCCTAAATAGAAAGCAATGATAGACATTACAGATCACAGATGAATACATTGGATATACTAGCAATCCGCAATCCTTTCGAGCCTGAAACGAAAAGCGGATAACACGGTCGCGGTGAATAGCCAAATACCCCACCCAAGACCCCTACTGGTGCGGCAAACTACCCGCCAAGTTCCCGGTAGTTTGTGCACCCCACCATGGGTCTATCCTAGGAGCAAAAACAGTAAAAAGAATTATACAATGACGGCTACAACCCCGACCCGGTTGTGCGGCCAAACAAATAATATAATTACATCAATTTACATTTACAATGAATGAAAGAAAAACAAAAGCTCATCTCACATCCACCCCGGCTATTCACCCGCGACAGTCCAACACATTCATATACACATTCCAGCACATTACAGATCATGTATAACCCCGACTAATCGACTTATAGCGATTAGCCGACGTTCAATACATGCAAACATCACAGATATAACCATCAAAGCTAAAGTGCAGTGAAGTTCGGAAAAAAATACGGAATTATAGGACCCCAAAAGGAAATTTCTTTTCTGGAAAATCTGGGTACATATAATATATTTTAAAAATCCCAAAACCAACACAGAAGAACACTGCACGAAAAACGATGCAGTGAAGAAACCATACTGCGGCGCTTCCGCGGCACATGCCTACCTCGTGCCGCGGAAGCGCGGCGCTTTAAGTGAATTGGTGTATCGTTTTTCTTGTGTGTTCAAACAAAACCCTGAGCCGAATTTACAAGTATAAAGTTTTTCATTTTGAGCAAAAAAAATTTCAACAGAAACTCAGGTTTTTAGTTTTCCGGTTTTGCGATTTTTCGGTTCCGAACTTCGTTACACTTCACTACCAAGCTAGTTTAAGTTTAGTTAGGCTCTGATACCACTGTAAGTCCATATTGCGACCCCCGGTACTTACGGGGAGGCGGAAACGGTATAAAAAACGAATTTTTATCGCAAGAGGCAACATGGACTAAACTGTGTCGGGATCGTTGTCTAAACTAAAACTAGTTAACAAGCTAAAGAGAGTTAGCTACTATGGAAGATGGTTATACCTAAACTTGAACTCCTTCTTCTTCAAACCTTGTAGAGGTTGATGGTTCTCTTTTCGTCGCCTTCTCCCGTCGAAGATGGATCCACCTCGAAGGTTCGACTTTGGGCTCTTCCTCGATCTTTGAGTGAACTAGGGTTTCCGGCTTGCTAAACCTTCGTCCTAGAATGAGTAGAGAGTGATTAGGGTTTGCTTTTCTATCTAAAGAGAATGATTCTCAACACATGAGAAGGTTTCTCTTTTCAAGAGGAGGAAGAAGATGAAATGAGGAGAGAGAGAGGTTATGATAGAATGAGCTCAATTATTTCTTTCTTGCAACCATATTGCAAAAGAAATGAATTATCTAAAAGATAATAATTGAAAATGAGAATAGTTGATGGTAGTATTTTGAATGACCACAACCATGCTTCATTTAATAAAAAGTAAGCATGAATCAAGGAAGACTTTCAAGGCATGAAAGTGGTCAATGGTCAACAAGTCAACCAAGGTCAACAAGTCAACAAAAAACAACCATAACATAATTCTCATTTAATTATTATTATTAATAGATAATATACAAATCCATTAGGGTTTGGAAAATGATAACTGTCAACTGTGCATACGCACCCGATCCGAAACCCTAATGAAAAACCTCATTCTCCGCCTCAAGCAACTGTGCATACACACCTGCATTCTCGTTCCGAGAAACAAGAATACCAAGATATAAAAGCAACCCCCAAAACATATACCAGTATCTGGCTCAAACCAGAGCCTGCCAGTATAATCCGTCCGGACTCCAAACGTGCACAAGTGCGTGGATGAGAACGAACCCTGTCGCAAAACCATGCGACCTCTACTCTGTTTTGCCCAGAGGCGAATACCCTCTGTGTGGGACTCTAAAGACTCGACACTACGCTGGCAGTGGGTTTAACCACAGACCGCAAGCGGCACTAGCTGTGCGTAACGGTCCCCAGGTAGATGCCGACAAGAAGGCTGACGAGGTGAAACCCCATCTGAACTCCTACTGAGTCTGAATGTGACATTCTCCGTACAGTCCGGTCTGTTCGTCTGATACATCGCATGGCGGGCCTAGGGGGCGGTAAAACGTCAGTCCCCCAATAGCGGTACAAGTCGTGTCGGAGTGAAGCCCAAAACACCCTGAGATAACACTGGAAACCTACCAGTATATCTCGCTTGCCCTGGCCAGGGACTACTCGTGTAATGGCTCTCCTAGACACAGCGCGATGTCAACCCCCAATACCGGGAGAGACGAATCCTGTCTAACTGTCACTGCCTCCAAGTGCTTCGGGACTGCACCCAACCACCACCTGTTTGCACGACTCCTTTGAGCCGTGGTAGGGTAGTGATCAAAGTGCAGTGGGAACACACTCGAGGCGAAGTGTCAGTGTCAAGTCAGCGGATTAAGCTGTACTCATGTCACCTGGGAACTGATAACTGACGATAGGTATAATACCAACTTGTCAGTTCCCGACGAGTCCTGTCCAGTGTACTCGTAACCCAACGAGCACCCGTATACTATCTCCAGTACGACGTACTGATGGCTGTGGGACAGACCATCTCCCACACTGGGATGAGAAGCGCATACGCTAGTCTACTCCGGAGTATCGATGCCCTGTCTCGATAGTCCTACGACTAGGGACCTGTATAAGGATGTGCTTATCGATTACCCAGCCCCCACTAGTGTGACTGCCATCACAACGCTGGTAATCAAGCAAAGATCCTAAGGGCTCCACTAATGCGTATAAGTGATATACTGAAATAAACACAAGTACACATTGAAGTAGAAACAAACCAAGTAGCATACTACTATATTGAGCAAGATTGTTTATACAAGGTGAATATCCCAAGCTTCCATCAAGTAATATACAAACTAGTATGATACAGTAATGGCCTCTAGGGCATATACACTAACAGCCAAATCATTGCCTCAGCTGTGTTCTTACACCTGAATAGCCTCTGCAGCCTCAGTGTTATGGGAAAGTATCGTGCTATCTTGACATGTATATCGGGCTTCTTATCAGAATCTTTCGGCTTATACCTGGCATCTACACATGTCGGACACTTTTTCAAATCTGAATTCTCTTTCCGGTACAACGCGCAATTTTTAGGACATGCTTGAATCCTCACACTTCAGACCCAAATTAGACCTCATCTTCTAGGCTCCGTACCAGCTGTCGGGCACGTTATTTCCCGGGGGCATAGAATCTTTCAAGAACAAAAGAAGCATTATGAATGACTTGTTGCTCTATCCATTAGGCACTTAATCTGGAAAAGTTGGATGAACCATGAGAGGGTGGAATACTTTTTATTCTCATAAATTGGTTTTCTAACATCATTCATGAAAATTTCATACTTATTCGCACGCGGTCCTTGACTGGAAGGAATGCCATCTTCGGTATGAATAGATTCACCTAGGGCAGCCTCTAGCATATCCTCCATTTCTTCTCTTGGAAAGAAATTATCGTCTTCTTCTTCTGCCGCATTACCGTCTTCTCATTCTTCTTCTGCCGCATTACTGTCTTCTTCTCCTTTCCCGTAGTATAGCCAAGTTGTATAAAGTGTAGTAAAACCATGTTTAACGATATGAAGCTCTGCAAATTCTACCTTCTGCCAGTACTTATTCCCACATCTATCGCACGGGCAGAGAATATTCTCTAACACGATCTTATTATTTGTGCGTGCAAATTCAATAAAAGCAGCAACTCCAGCGACAAACTTAGGTTGTATACGTTGTTGCCAATCCACATACATCCAGTCCTTAACTCTGATGTACTCATGGGCCATGTTAGACTGTATAACATATAAATTGTAGATTATGATGACTATTTTGAGAAATCTAAGAACGGGATGGTTACTGACAAAGGAGAAAATCCGTATATAAGATTTGTATGTGCGTTTGCCGTTGAAAAGAATAAATTACCGATAATCAAAGTTAGATTTGAGGATACCCATGTATGAGTTGTATTCTATATATGTGTGTTTCAATTTATGATTTCGCTTAAGTGTAGGGTTGTTAGTGTGTATGTGCTGTGTGTGCGTTTGTTGTGTATTCATTTTGTATATGTGTGTTTCGGCTGTCGGGGCTGTTGGGTGTTTTCGTCACCCCATTGAGATGGGAATACGCGCGCGCTTGTCAGGCGCATTACAGATTCCCCTGCCTAGGATAGGCCGGGGTTTATTGGTTGTGGGGATCTGAATCTCCAGCAACCGCGGACTAAGCTGCCGTTAATTACCCCTCGCCTTTGGAGCGAGAGAACCTCCGATTGACGGGTTAAACTGGTCATGCGAACTCAATGTGCAGTGTACGTGTATTTTGTTTTGGAGGGGGGCTTGGATATATCAGGAGCCACGCAGAGTTTTTATGGGGGTCCCGCTACCCGGATAGTGGGCTGGGGGTCAAGAGGGCTAGCAGCCCCCTTGCGGGGTGCGGGGCAGCGCCCCGTTAGAAATTTTTTTCTAATAGGGACAGTATCGCGGAGTATGTGTGTGTGTGTGTGTGTATGTATATATACGTATATATACAAAAAAAAAGGAAAGGGCATCCAAAGGATGCGTGGGGAAAAGCGTCAGCACTTTGGGTGCTAGCGCTTTGAGCGCAAGAACACCAGCGCTTTGAGCGCTAGTGCCCCATGTGCCAGGCACGTGGGCGCTCGGGCACTAGCGCTTTGGGTGCTAGCGCTCCGAGCTCAAGAACGCTAGCGCTTTGAGCGCTACCTCCCCACGTGTCAGCACGTGGGCCCTCGGACGCTAGCGCTCTGAGCGCAAGAGCGCTAGGGCTCCACGTGTCAACACATGGGCGCTCGAGCGCTAGAGCTTTGGACGCTAGCGCTCTGAGCGCAAGAACGCTAGCGCTTTGAGCGCTAGCGCCCCACGTGTCAGCACATGGGCGCTCAGGCGCTAGCGCTATGAGCGCAAGAGCGCTGGCGCTCCACGTGTCAGCACATGGGCGCTCGAGCGCTCCACGTGTCAGCACATGGGCGCTCGAGCTCTAAAAGGGACTTGGTCCCTGCAATGGGAGTTGTACTCCCAGAAATGAGCACTTATTATTGTGTGTGTGTGTGTGTGTGTGTGTGTGTGTGTAGGTAAACTCCTAGGATATTTTGAAGCTGATGAAGGGCTTCTCCCCTTGAGCCCTAGTTCTTCCCCAAAGTGGGGTTTCTGGAGATGGGTCTCCTTCTTCCTCCTCTGTTGGCAGGATCTTGAAGATCAAGAGATGTGAGATTTTAAAAATCTTTTTTTTAGATCTGATGGAAGATCTGAGTTCTCCTTTGTGGGTTTTATGGTGGAAAACTATTTAGTTTTATAAAAAGAAGAGTAAAACTCTTGATTTAATTCAAAAGAAAGAAGAAGGTTTTAGAACCTTGAGGAAGGACAAAGATCTCAGATCTGGATTTTTTTTTTGGAGAGAGAAAAGTTATGGGGATATTTTCATTATCCTTGCCTTTATAGGCTATACACTTTACACATAGCCCCTTGGGCTTCACAAAATGGCATTTTGCCTATCCCATGGCTCATGTGCCATTTCTTTTTGCACATAAGTCATGGGCTTTACAAGAATTTAGTTTTATACCCATTTTTCTTACATTTATTCATAAAATAAAGTAAAAGAAATAAAACAAAATTTTGGCATAGAGGGGGTCGGCCGCTTCATGTTCGGGCTAGCTCCGGGCATTGGCCCACTTGACCTGGGCTTGGGCCCACCTGGCTTGGGGTTGACTTTGATTTTGACTTGGTCAACCGGGGTGTAAATTTTTACCCCAACAAATTGCCCCCATCAATAAATGCACACAACATATGTGGGTCATGTGGATGAAATTGATAGATCTTCTTTCACGTGGAGGCGACTTGATTCGGTTCCCACCTTTTGGGAAGCCGGCACTACCATTTTTACGACATGGACGGTCGATGCTTGACGTGTCTTCGAGATTGAGTGTCTGGTTGACTTGATTCCGAGGCGGAGCATAATTCCGACGAGGAGGTCGTTGCTTCCCTTTTAACGACGTGGACTGTCGATTCTGCCCTTTTTGCGACTTGGACGGTCGGTTCTGCCCTTTTTGCGACTTGGACGGTCGGTGCTGCCCTTTTTACGACTTGGACGGTCGGTGCTGCCCTTTTTATGACTTGGACGGTCGGTTCTGCCCTTTTAGCGAATTGGACGGTCGGTTCTTCCCTTTTTGCGACTTGGACGGTCGATGCTGCCTTTTTAGCGACGTGGACGATCGATACTGCCCTTTTTACGACGTGGACGGTCGGTGCTGCCCTTTTTACGACGTGGACGGTCGGTGCTTCCCTTTTTGCGACGTGGACGGTCGGTGCTGCCCTTTTTGCGACTTGGACGGTCGGTGCTGCCCTTTTTGCGACTTGGACGGTCGGTTCTGCCCTTTTTGCGACTTGGACGGTCGATGCTGCCCTTTTAGCGACGTGGACGTTCGGTGCTGCCCTTTTTACGACGTGGACAGTCGATGCTGCCCTTTTTGCTACGTGGACGGTCGATTCTGCCCTTTTTGCGACTTGGACGGTCGGTGCTGCCCTTTTTGCGACGTGGACGGTCGGTTCTGGATTTGGCTTGCTCCGCTTCTTGCGGTGTCAGGGATGAAGTCGACTTGTTTCCGAGGTGGAATTTGATTCTGCCAGGGAGGTCATTGGTTGTTTTGCTGATTTGATACGATTTGGATTGACATCAGCACTGCTACACTGGAATATAGTACCAAGAGAGAATCATCATCGGTCATGACAGGATTTGGGGATTTTAGTTTTGGTTTGGCATCAGCATCGCTACACTGGAATATGGTACTAGGAGCGAATCATCATTTGCCGTGAGGGAATTTCCCCCGTTCCCAGTTCAACGACTTAGGGGTCATCTGTTCCCAGTTTAACGACTTAGAGGTCATCTGTTCCCAGTTTAAAGACTTAGATGTCTATTGGATTGGAGTTTGGAATTTTGGGGTTAGGATAGACATCAGCGTTGCTAACACTGAAGCACATGTGCCAGGAGCAATTCATCATTTGCCTTTTCCTTTTAGGAAGCGGTGGCTTAGGAGACCGGTTTAGGTCCCTATCACCTAAGGCTTTTCAATTTTATGAGCCGTAAGGGTCCCATAAAAGCATTTTCTCCCTACGAGTCGAAAGGATCTCGTAGGTGCACTTTCTCCTTAGGAGTCGTGGGGACTCCCAAGTGTGTTTTTCCTTTGTGAGTCGTAAGGATCCCACGAAGGTGTTTTCTTACGAGTCATAAGGATCCCGTAAGTTGGTTCTCCTCATGTATCGTGAGGACACATGAGTGGGTCTTCCAAAATGGAGCATAAGTCCAAGGGTGAAGACCGGCCGCTGGAATGGTGATTGCGGTGGGGTATGGGTATGATGAGAATTATTTAAGCCCGTGGATTGTATACGATAGTTGATTTAGGGACTAACCGTAGGGCCGGGAGAATTTTGAGAAATTGGGTTTTGGTTAGCGTCTGCATCGCTGCATTGGCATATGATACCAGGAGCGACTCATCATTCGCCGTTTGGGGACTTGGAATTTAGATCTTGTTTGGTATCAGCATTACTGCACTGGAATAATGCCATGAGCAACTCATCATTTGCCCCGGGAGGACTTGGGATTTGGTTTTTGGGTCGGTATCAGCACCGCTAACACTGAAGCATAACGCCAGGAGCGACTCATCATTTTCCATTTCCCGTTGGGAAGCAATGGCTTAGGAGACAGGTTTAGATCCCTGTCACCTAAGACTTTTCAATTTTATGAGCCGTAAGGGTCTCATAAAAGCGTTTTCTCCCCACGAGTCGAGAGGATCTCGCAGGTGTATGTTCTCCTTAGGAATCGTGAGGATTCCTAAGTGTGTTGCTCCTTTGTGAGTCGTAAGGATCTCACGCAGGTATTTTTTCCTCATAAGGTCGAGAGGACTTTGCGAGTGTGTTTTATCTTTTCTTTTTCATGAGTTTGCGCCCTTTCGGGTTTTCACAAACTCGCCGGTCGTCCTGCTATTTTTACTCACGGAGCCCTCTCGGGTTTTCATCCGTTCCCGTTTTGCTTGTGGACATACCGTATTATTTTTCTTTTTTTTGTGGTCGCTGGTGGGACTTTTAAAAGTAATCTCATCGGTGGGACTTGGGGGAGATAGGGGGCGTTCATGCCCGTGGATTGTATACAGTTTTGTAAGATGTATGATCCAGATCGTAGGGTTGGTGTGCTCAATTCGCCTGCGACTTGGAGCATTCACGCGTAGTACTTCTTGAGATATTGGCCATTGATGGGTGGCATGGGCCTTTCTCCCTTGGCACTTATTAGTTGGTAGGATCCTCCGTCGAACACTTTCTCGATGACGTATGGTCCTTCCCAGTTTTGCTCGAATTTTCCCTTGGCGTGTCAATTGGGGATGATCGGTCTTTTGAGGACCAACACCAATTCGCCTTTCTTGAAAGCACGGAGACGGGTCATCGTATCATAGGCCCGTGAAATTTAGGCTCGGTACAGCTCCAGATTTTGCTGTACTGCAAGCCTTTTTTCTTCGAGGGCGTCAAGCTCCTTCAGTCGAAGGAGGACGTTTTCCTCCTCCGTCAATTCGTGCTGAACGGCCATTCTTAAGCTTGGAACTTCGACTTCGAGGAGGAGGACCGCCTCCACTCCGAAGAGCAATGAGTATGGAGTGGACTGAGTTAGAGTACAGTGCGTGGTACGATATGCCCACAACCCCTCGTGAAGCTTGAGATTCCAGTCTCTCTTGTTGGCTGAAGCATTTTTCCTCAGGAGTTTGCATAGAGTCTTATTGAAGGCTTCGGCTAGCCCATTGGCCCTTGGATTATAGATGGAAGAATATCTCCAGTCTATCTTGTGTTAAGTAGCGAATCTTGAGACTTTGAAGCTCTTGAAAGAAGGCCCGTTGTCAGAAATGATTCTTCTTGGCGTACCGAAATGGTATAGAATATTATGCTGGAAGAATGTCAGAATATCTTCTGTCTTGACTTCTTTTAGCGGGACAGCTTCAGCCCATCTGGAGAAGTAGTCTGTTGCAGCCAGTATCAACCGGTGTCCTTTGGATGACAGATGATCAATTGGACCAACTATGTCGGTTCCACAGACTTCGAAGGGCCACGACGCCACTGTAGGATGCAACGGATTAGGGTGCTTGTGAATGAAATCAAGTTGAATTTAGCAGATATAACATTGTTTTGCATGCTCTCCGCAATCCCGTATCATGGTAGGCCAGTAATACCCAAGCCGTTTAATTTGAAGTCGCATCTTGGGGCCGGACTGGTGAGCCCCGCAGACGCCTGAGTGAACTTCTTTTATAACTTTTTAGGCTTCGGCCGATGACAGACACCTGAGCCAAAGTTGGTCATATGACCTGCGGTTTAGCATGTCATTCACAAACATGTATCGGAGAGCTCTCTTCTTCAGCTGAGTCCTTGCAGATTTTCCTTCGGGCAGCTTGTCGTATCGGAGGTACTCTATGAAGGGTTCTCTCCAATCGGGCTCATCTTGGATGATCGAAGCTTCTTCGGCAGGAGTGCTCTTCTGTCCCGCGCTTTCCTCTTCTCGTAGAGAGACCGGAGGTAGAATTTGCCGGCTCCTGACTGTGATCAGAATTTCATCCATGTTAGGATCAGCCAGCTCCTTGGCTAAGCGAGCGAGTACGTCGGCCTTTCCATTCAATGCTCTAGGGACTCTCATTAGTTCAATGTGAGTGAACCGTTTCATAAGTTCCACCACTTGGCTTCTATATCGAGCTAAGTCAGGTTTGTATATCTTATAGTCTCTACTTACTTGGTTGACGACAAGCTGAGAGCCACCGTAAACCCATATCCGAAGGATTTCCATTTCTATGGCGAGCTCCAGACCAGCTATCAGAGCTTCATACTCGGCCTCATTGTTTGTGCGAGGCTCGGTAAGAAAAAGAACGCCGTAGGGTTCCCATTGATGGCGTGATGAACACCAATCCTATCCCTGCTTTTATCTCCGGGATGCTTGATTTACTGGAGGTCCTTATCGATGAGGCCCCATCGAAGTAGAGCTCCAAACATGGCTCGTCATTCTCGAGATGCAGCACTTGTTCGTCGGGTAACTCGCAATTGAGTGGTGACCCTTCTGGTATGGGATGAGCAGCGAGAAATTCTGCAAGAGCTTGCCCTTTTACTGCTTTCTGAGGAGTATAAACTATGTCAAACTCAAGTAGCGTGACAGCCCATCTTGCTATTCTGCCAGCTAGGCTTGCTTTGGTCATCAAGTGTTTGAGCGGGTCGACCTTGGAGATCAGCATAACCCGATGGGCGAGCAGATAGTGCCTCAGCTTCTTCACAACAAATATCAGAGCCAGGTATTGCTTTTCGATCGGGGAATAGTTGTGTTCCGCCCCGACTAAAGTTCAACTGAGGTAGTAGAGGGCATTCTCTTTTCCATCCTCGTTGTTCTGGGCAAGGAGCATACCGAGTGACTCATCTAGCGCGGCAGTGTAGAGAATCAGCGATTTATTTAGAATGGGAGCGGCCAGCACTGGAGGGTGCAACAAGTATTGTTTGATGCTTTCGAACGCTGCTTGACATTCGGCATCCCAGATAAAAGGAGCTCCTTTCTTCATGAGCTTTGAGAAGGGCCTACATATTCCTGATAAATTTGAGATAAACCTCCGTATATAAGCAAGCTTGCCTTGAAAAGATCTTAGCCGTGTCAGGCTCTTTGGAGGGGGCATTTCCATGATATCCTTTATCTTGGATGGGTCAACTTCGATCCCCCGATGTCGAACTATAAAGCCCAGGAATTTTCCCGATGACACGCCAAAAGCGCACATCAGAGGATTCATTTTCAGATCGTACTCCCTCAGTCTGGTGAGAATGGTCCTAAGATCTTGGATGTGGTCGGCCTTGGCTTTAGTCTTGACGACCAGATCATCAACATAGCATTCGACGACCTTATGAATTAGGTCATCAAAGATATTGGCCATTGCCCTTTGATATGTAGCACCTGCATTCTTCAGTCCGAACGGCATCACTTTGTAGCAGTATATTCTGATCGGGGTTCGAAATGTTGTGTGCTTCTCATCCTCAGACGACATCTTGATCTGATTATATCCAGACGAGCCATCCATAAAGGTGAACAGCTCGTGATTTGAGGTGTCGTCGACCATCATTTCCATGACCGGTAGCGGGAAGTCGTCTTTAGGACATGCCTTGTTGAGGTCCTTGAAATCGACACAAACTCTGATCTGCCCATTTTTCTTCTTCACTGGACTATGCATGCGATCCAGTCCGCATATTTCTCTTCCCTGATGAAACCGGATCGATGAGCTTCTTGGTTTCCTCGATGACCTTTTCTTCTAGTTCCCTTCTCATTCTTCGAGTAGCTTGTTTAACTGGCTTAGCATCAAGAGATATAGCCAGTTTATGCACGGCCACTTCAGGGGAAAGGCCAGGCATTTCTTTGTATGTTCACGCGAAGCAGTCGACGAACTCATGCAGCAGGGCAATTATCTGTTCTTTCATTTCCTTTGACAAGAGTGAGCTGATGTAGGTCGTCCTTGGATTGTTAGGCGTTCCTAAATCGATCTCAGTTAGCTCATCGAAGGTTGCTTGTCCGCCATCTTCGAACTGTTGGGGAGCTTCTTCTGGCTCGGCTATCTCGTCTTCATCATTTGACTGTTCGCTGGCTTCCCCAATATGGATCATGTAGCATGCCTTAGAATCAAGCTGGATGAAACCTATGCCCCATCTATCTGGGATTCATCCACCGATGAGTGCTCGGACCTGAGGCGGATGCCATAGCCCTTCATAAAACTTTGCTTCGGACTCCGATTGATATAATCGGTATCCGCACCTTTTGAAGTATTCCCGCATCTCGGGCGTATAGTATCTGGGATTGAGGACAGCTCTTATGCTTCTCTCATAGGGAAGGCACGCGACAGAAAGATCGTCCGGGTGCACAACGGGGTTTGACCCATAAAACAGGATGCCCTTTTGTCCATTTTTCCTCCTGGGAACGTAGATAGTTTTCAGCTGATCCACAGTAGAGACTGATAATGCGTCGAGCTCTTTGTACATCCGTTCCGGCATCCTTGTGATGGCCAGGGACCCTTCTGCAATTTCGAAGGTCTCTCGTAGTTTCGCTTGCTGCATGGGGGTCCAATCTGCACAGTTGTTGCATGGCAGGTCCTCTTCTTCTGACTCTTCAGTGTCGCTGCCAAGATGAGGGCGGACTTTGCTGCTAGATGGGATTTCAGTATCGGATTCGTCCGTATCGCTACCGAAACATGGGCGAGTTTTACGGAAGGACGGACTTCCAGCGTCGAACTCATCAGTGTCACTATCAAAACGCGGGTGCACTTGGGTGTTTTTGCTTTTGAAAGTGACAGCTGGCTCCAATTTGCTTTTGAGTCTTGGGGCCGCTCTATCCTCAGTCAGTTGTGGCTTAGCATTTTGGTGGTTCATAAAGTACCGAGAATCTTCATATCGGACTTCATGCACACCGAACGGCTGGATGTCTCCGTCAATGCGTCTTTCTTCGCCATTTTTAGTATACTTCATGCATTGATGGAGAGTTGACGGAATGATGCTGTAATCGTGGAGCCACGGCCATCCCAAGAGAATCTTATAAGACGTGTCGGCATCGATCACGTATATCTTAGCTTCAGTTTGCAGATCCCCGAATTTAATTGGCAAAGCTATAGACCCCAGAACTTGCTGGCAGTTTTGATTAAAGCCTTGAATGAAAATCCTTTCCCTCGACAGGTGTCGGATATCCATTGACAAACTCTTCTGTGTCCGCAAGTTCATGATGTTCACTGAGGACCCCGGATCAATCAATATGCGATTAATCCGATCTCCGTCGCTGTACCCGGTCACGTAAAGCGGCTGATTATGCTCAGTCGTTCCCAGTAGCAAGTTTTCATCCTTAGATGTGACTGCGGCGGCTTGCAAAGTGTACTGAGCTTCTTTCATATTAATTTCCGCAAAGCGAGCCTGATACCGCTCAGGGTTTTGTAGAGCATGAATGAGAACATCTCTGAGCTCTTGAGATAGAACCAAGGCATCATAGATGCTAAGGAGAGACGGAAGCTTTCGGAGATGAGCCAAGACATTATAGTCAACTGGGGAAGGACTCGAATCTTCATGGGCAAGTTCTCTGCCATCTTCTTCATTAGCGACCTGTTTTTCCTTCCCTTTTGGGACATTGCCCTGATTTGGCGGTAGAGCCCTGCCGCTTCTGAGCTGGATTTGATTGGCCTTTGTGGCGAGCTCCTCGTCCTCTTCGGGAAAACAGAGCTCCTCCTCAGAGTCACTGCCAAGATGGATGGCATAGCAGGTCACTACTGGGATCTCTTCATTGGAGTCTTCTTCTAACTCCTCCAGAATTTCAGTCGCTCGTACAGGGAGGAACTCCTTCAATTGAATCAGAGTTCTTTCCTTCTGTTCATATTCTTCGAGGGAATCGATATATTTTTGGATGGTCGATCTTCCTGCAGACTCCTTTTCACGCCGAGCTGCACTTTTCTTCTATTTGAGCTTTTTGGATTTTGAACCTGATGGAGCCGCATTGGCAGCTGGAAAGGTAGGCTTCTTCTGCCCTTCCCATTCCGTCCTAGGCTCTTTCCGAAGTAGCTTTATCATCTTCTTCGTCTTATTATATATGTGCGTACTCCACGGAGGCCACGGTGAGTCCGCTCCATTTCTCAGGGCAGCGGGTTCGGCTGTCCGCTCCCAGAAGGTTTCAGCTTCTGTCTGTATAAAGTTGGTGGTTGCAACTTGATTGTTCACCAACACGCTTTTGGACAGCTCGATCTCTCCAGCCTTGTACTGCTTCTCGACCCAGTCCTTGAAGATATAGCAATCCTCGATCGCATGGCTCACTACTCGGTGGTACGGGCAATACAAGGGATTGTCGGTCATTTTTGCTTCTTGGGGTCTTTTCGACTCCGGCAATTGTAGGCCGTTGTAAGGCATCTTTAAATATCTTGCGGACCTTGTCCCTTCTGAAAGAGCAAACCCTGTTCTTTTTCTCCTTTAGGGAAGGACCTTCTCCTCCCAGCACTGGCTTTCGAGACCGGTTGGTTTTGGATTCGCCCGCCCTTCGCTTTTCTTCATTGTCGGACGCATTGAAGACATTGGTACTGCTGGGATTCCCGCTTCTACGGTTGTCATCCCGCTTGCTTTTCCAAGTCTTGTCTCTCTAAGAGTCCGGGGTAGACTCTTGATTTGAGCGTTCCAGTATTTGGACTTTCTTGGTTAGCTCTTGAAACGTCTCGAGACCTGCTATACACAAGAATGGGACCATCCAATTGCTGATATTCCCAATGAGAAGGCTGACGGACTGGTCCTACTCCAGCGGCGGTTCGCACTTGAGTGTGAGATTATGCCATCGGGTGATAAAGTCGGTGTTGCTTTCATTCTTCCCCGGCTTGGTCCTCACAAGGTCGGCAATGGAGATTTTATCACAGACTCTCATGAACCTTTGCCGAAACAGAGACTCCATTTGGGCAAAGGTAATAACGGACCGGTCTGGTATACTCGCGTACCAGTCAAAAGCGACACCGGTCAGGCTGTTGACAAACTGATGAAGAAGGAGTGCATCATTGCCCCCTGTATTTCCACACGATGCTTTAAAGTGGGCGACGTGCTGATTTGCGTTTCCCGTCCCGTCAAATCTTCCAAATTTAGGAATGACGTAGCCGCTCGGGAACTCGATCAGATCGTATTGTGCGGGATATGTGTAGGGTTACTAGGCACCGTCACAAGGGTCTATAAGGTATCAACCATGCCCGATTTAAATTTTAGACGTGCCGAACAACCCTAACCAAGACCTTAAACTAGAGATTAGGCGAAACAAAGCAAGTAAACAACTTTACTTCTAAGAGTTTGGGATTACAACCTTTATAGTCCGGTCCTTCACTTCTTAAGCTTCGTGTTGTGGTCCCTTCACTGCGATCATCAAGTTCTCGGACTCAAGAGAGGCTCCATGAAGAGAAAGATGCAAACTTGCTTCCGATCTTCAATAACAAAGATGATCTACCTTGAAAAAACTCTAACCCAAGCTCTTACATTGCTAATCAAGTATTAGCAAAGCAAACACCCTAATCTAAATGGTTAGAATAGATTAGGATGATGAAGTAGGAATTTAGCTCTCATTTGTTTTCTATTTCTCACTCAAAATCATCACTAATGAAAAAGCTAGAAAGCTTTTCCATCCAAAAGAAGAAGGAAGAAGAAGAAGCGTTCTCTTTGTGATGAATAATGAAATCATATCTAAGGTTAGAAATCCAACCATGGGTTAAGAATAATCACTTAACCCTTGTAGAGATTTTACCATGGTTAAGAGTTTGGGTTGGGTTAAGGAAATATCAACAAAATATCATAACAAATATCTTTGCTTAAAACAAAAGCAAAGCTTCTAGAAGCTACTAGAAAGTTTAACCCTAATCCAAACCCAAACCATGTTTAATCTCCACAAAACATGTTGCATTTGTAATCTTAACTTGTTGCAATATTATATATCACATATATAATATATTTTGTAACAAAATAAAATAATACAATTAACATATATCACATATATATCAATGTATTACCCGAGTGAGAAAAAGAATCTTTAAGTGAGCTTATATTAGTTAATGTAATTTAATATATCAAATATATAATTATACATTAAATTATCGAATCAACACTTGATCCGATAATCCAGCTATTTCACAAATAACTGACTAATATAATCTGTATCAGTTCATCGAATCAACACTTGATCCGATGACCCGGCTATATCACATATACCCGGCCGGTATCTCATATCGCGAGAATCTAATACGGTATCACATACACATATTGTTCTCGGTCCCGCACATATCGCATATGTGCTCCTACTCCGTTTTGCCTAAGCCAAGAAACCTCTGTGTAGGACTCTAAAGAATCGTCAATACGCCGGCAGTAGGTGATGATCATATCAAACACCCACAAGCTGCAAGCGGTCAGTTAAACGTAACAGCCACCCAGGTATTGAGCGATCAGAAGATCAACAAGTAAGCCTGTACTTTCTCCTGTGAATCCAATCAGTAACACTCCCGTACAGTCCGGTCTCTTCGTCTGATATGTCGCATATCTCGCCTAGGGGTGGTAAACGTCAGACCCCAGTAGCTTGATAAGTCGTGTTGATATGAGGTCTATAACAGTTTGAGAAACTACTGATAACACTTACCAGTAAATCTCAGCAACCCTGGACAGAGATTTCCAGTTATAGCCAATCGAATACAGCGCAACATCAACTCCCTATACCGGGAGAGATGAAACCCCTCCTATCGCTCATTGCCTCCATGTGATTCGGGACTGTACCCAAAAGTTACCTTTTTGCACGCGCTCTTAGACGTGGTATGATGGAAATCAAAAGACAGTGGGAATCACACAAGACTCTATGACGATCTCGGGTCTACAGACTAACCTATACCAATGTCACCAGAGAACTGCCATCTGACGTGAGGTATAATACCATCTGGGAGTTCTCGGCGAGTCCGTCCAGTGTACCCAGTCTCCACTGGGCACCCGTATACCTTCTCTGATGTCAAACACTAATGGATATAGGATCATCCATCGCCCATCATATGGGTCAAGAAGCGCATACGCTAGTCTACTCTGGAGTATCGATGCCCTGTCTCGGTACTCCTACGACTAGGAACATTTGAAGGATGTACTTGGTGACTACTCTGTCCCCACTTGTATGATCTGCATCATAGTCCTGGTAGTCAAGTACTCATCCTAAGGGCTTTATCAACATGTAACATAGAGGCAATCAGAGTACATGTTAAGATAAAGAGCAACCAGATAGCGTACTATCATGTCGAGAAAGAAAGTCCTCCCTATATATGTCCAAGCATCCACTACAATATACATCGTATGTACAGTAATGGCCTCTAGGTCATACATATAACTAACAATCTCCCACTTGCACTAGGGCCATCTGTTGTGGTATCGCATACCCAACAATCAGCAGTGGTTGAAGTATCTCATACTCAACCATCCCATAAAATTCTCTACTGGGAAATAGGCCTTTATGAGTGGATCCGCGCTGTTGTCCTCTGTGTCTACTCTCCTAACCTCGATCTCCCTGGAGATCAACCATCTCCATGATCAGGTGATACTGCCTAAAAATTATATCTGGATTTCTGATGGGACGGGGGTTCCTTGGCATAAGCCACAACTCCATTGTCACACAATGGTAGGAATGAAGTTCATCTCATGAACTTATATATATCCAGATTGCCTCTTTGGTAGTATCCTTGGTAATGATGTATCTTGCCTTTAATCGTCTAGTAAGTCACGGTATCTAGCTTGGAACTCTTCCAACATACCGTCCCTCCACTGAGGGTAAAGACAATGCCTGCGACTGACATTCAGTCGTCCTTATCACCCTGGAACCTTTTCCAGTGATTCTCCCCAGGATCAATTGATACTATCTCACTACTACTAGTGAGAATCCTAACATCCATTTAGATCTATCTCATAGATATAAAACCTAGGATTTAGGAGGTATCGTTTTGATCCTATATGGAGAATCTATGTGATAAGAGGAGATTGACCGAGCGTAGCATAGGAAACTCCTTCCCTATCAAGAGTATGTTATCCACGTACTCTACGAGGATCACCACCATACACCCTACTACCTTTTTGTATATACAAGGTTTATCTACTATTTTGATGAAGTCAAACTCTTTGACTACCACATCAAAACAGACGTTCCAACTCTGCGATGCCTGCTTTATCACATAAAATATCTTGCACACGTATCCGCTGCTCCCACTATCTACTAAGCCCTCTGGATGTGTACTTATAGACGCTCTCTTCCAAAACATCATTTAGAAAAGCAGTCATGACACCCAACCACCAGATATCATAGTCATGGTATGTAGCAGTGGCAAGTAGGATCTGGATGGACTTAAGCATAGCTTTGAAAGTCTCAACTTTTCCATGTACACCAAGTAATCTTCTCAAGATATACTTGCTCCTGATGGGGATTTAACCCTTCAGATAAAGCAACCAAAGTCCATACTTTGTTGGTATATAAGGATTCCATCTCAGATCGCTAAGCATCCAGCCATTCTTACAGAGTCCCACTCCTGATGGCCTGCTCGAAACTAGTTGGGTCATCATCTCATGATGCATTCCTCACTCCCACTGTCATAGAGAAACTGAAGTATCTCTCAGGTGGATGAGGAACCCTACCAGATCGGCGGAGAGGCTGAGGTTCGTTGGAAACTATTGAATCCTCCGGGTTTACCAAATCATCAGCTGCAGTTTATATAGCTGGAACTCCTTCCAGTTTTACCTCATAACCACTAATTTCTTCACAAGAAATTCCCTTTTTTCTTAAAAAGTGGTATGCCGAGAAATAAAACATCTTTTATTCCTCGGCGTGGTAGAAGATATTCCCTTGTGAATGCTTGGGATATCCAACAAACTTCCACAGAACTGACCTTGCCTCGAGCTTGTCCAGATTTTGCTTTTAAACATAGACCGAACAACCCCAAATCTTAACATCCTTAAGAGATGGGCTCTTACCATACCATATCACATATGGAATGGTAGGCATCTGATTTGGTTGGAACCCTATTCAATAGGTATGCAACTTCTCAAGTGCATAACCTCAAAAGAAAATAGGTTACTCAGTAGTACTCATCATAGAGCATACCATATCACATAGGGTGTGATTGCTCCGCCCCGATATACCGACGTGCTGTGGTGTATTCGGAGGAGTAATGCTGAGAGAGAATCTCATTTTCCTTTAGAATAGTCCAGGAATTCCGTGCTCAATTATTCTCCTCCTTGATCTCATCAAAGGACATAATACTTATACCCAGTTTTTGGTTCTCTACTTCTAACTTATATTCATTGAATTTCTCAAAAGTTCCAGACTTGTGTTTCAACAGGAACATATTTCCGAATCTTGAGAGATAATCAGTGAATGTAATGAAGTACAAAGAACCGGTCTTGGCATTTGTAGACAGGGGACTTTCATACATCAGCATGTATCAATCCCAAGAGTTCACTAACTCTTTCTCTGTTTCCAATAAACGGAGCTGTGGTTATCTTATCTTTGTGACATGACTGGCAAGTTTTACAAGATGTAAATCCAAACTGATTTAAATATGCATCTTTATGTAACTTCAGTTAGTCGGGTCGCATTGATATGACCTAGTCTACAATGCCTTTAGAGAGATTCGTTCATTTCTGAACTCTTCCTCTTGTGTGTGTTCTGTATGTTAAGAACTGTATTTTGATTTAGAACGTCTATGCTTTTAGATAACGTGCCTGAACCGATCAACTCTTGATATAGGAAATGTTCAAAACATTATCCAACAATACAAAATTATATCCTTCTTTACTAATAAAGAGACTGATATGATATTGTATATCAGGTTCGGTATCTAATAACATTCGTTCAGAATCAATGTATTCTGGTAATATAGGGTGATAACTGCCAACTGATTTGGCTGCAACACTTGCATCATTTCCAACTCTTGAAACTTATCACCCGTTCTCAGTTCTCTACCTTTCTGTAGCCCATGTAACATATTACATTTGCGGGATCCTGATCCGGTATCTCATACCCAGGACGTAAAGAATATTGAGAAACAGTTCTCGGTAACGAACACACCCGAAGAAGATGCATCAGCATGCACTTTCTTCGTTTGGGTGGCACGGGAATTCTGATAATCCCCTATTTCCTGCTCTGTCTTATAACAATTATAAGTTGGAGCGGGACCAACGTTCCTTAGCGCAGTATAACAAGCGGGTTCGGTCAATACATCCATATTATTATCTTGATTAAGGCGTGACATGGTCGCTACCTGGAGAGAGATAGAAGAAAACACTCAGCGTATGCTTTTGCAAGATTAGATTGGTTATAATATATTTAATTAGGATGTCTCCCACTGTTTTAGTCAAATCTTCCTTCAAACCCTAAAAGGAAAGACTAGCCGGGATTTAATTACACTCTACAAGTTCTCCAATCTTTCAGCCACGCCAGTGCCGGTACTTTGAGGGAGGTTCCCTGTGCTTTCGCACGGACCTAATTAAAATAAACCTCGTTTTCCTAGGGGCATAACCCTGTTGACACCATTCTAGACACCTACTTGATCGGCTAATTGTAATGTGTAAAACTCTCTCAGGAGTAACTCTTACTCGCAGCGGGTATCGGGATCCAACTATCTTATAGAAGATATGCAATCTCATTGCAAATTTCAACTCTTGAAATTCCCAATAATATTTTACCCCTAGCGTCCTATGACCTTGACGGAGGTCAACAAACCATAGGCTGCTAGTCAAGTTCTACCCGTCATTTCCTGATTGAATTAAACCCACCCGCACGACCCTTGACGGAGGTCAACAAGGCCGCACGACTACCCTAAAACAATCTGCATCATATGCATAAACAGATAAATACTAGTTAGCTACCGCACACTACGCCTTGACGGAGGTCAACAAACGTAGCACGAATACTAAGTAGGACTTATCTGAAATGACGGAGGGCTACGCAGGTTTTTAAGAAAACCATGAGCGTAATGAACTTGATATCGTTGTAGAATCGAGTGATTTTAAATGGAATGGTTTTTAGGCCTTTTCTAGTTTTGCTAAAGAGGTCACTCCCGGTGAAGGGATTTCGGCTCTTTCCTCGTCGAATAAGGTGTAGGATATTTCACAAATATCACTATGCAAAGCCAAAACTATAGAAACAATCAAAAGACAAACCGAGTTTGTAGCATCTGCTAGTTTCGCTAAAGAGGTCACTCCCGGTGAAGGGATCTCGGCTCTTTCCTTATCGAATAAGGTGCTGGATGTTCTACAAGGAACACTGCTATGCAAAGTAAGAAGTAGAGCTACCAGTTTTTGAGACAAATTTCTATAATATCTTTAGGTTTCTTTTAGTTTCATTAATCTCATTAATGAAGTCCCATTTTAATTATGCTTCACAAGCATCACATTTGAAACGAAATCAGCAATATAACATATATCTTATATATATAATATAAACATTCGTCTCAGGCAGTAATATGATCTCATCACAGAACATTGCAGCAGAAGATAACATATGAAATATTGGATATACTAGGATTTCCGTGTTTTATGCGAGCCTGTATAAAACACGGATTCCACGGTCGCGATGAATAGCCAAACCCACATCTCTAGACCCCTACGAGAGCGGCAAACAACACTGCCAATTCTAGGGTTAGGAGACCCGGTCTCGACTCCTCGAGATGATCTCCCACTGGACCCTAGAACCCGGTTACTTGTGTCCCCGCCTTGGGTCTATCTAATGCGGAAAAGTAAATAATATACAATGGTGACATCATCCTCAGCCCGGAAGTGCCCCAATAAAAGAATATTACATACAATGAATTTTACATGAATGAAAATAAAAACCCTCATCTCACATAAAACCCCGGCTATTCAAAACGCGACGATCCAATATAACATATCACAGCAACACATAATATTTCATATTATCAACGTAAGCAAGTATGCGTATCCCGATTGTCGTTGATATATAGCAACGAAGCCGGCGACACACCACATACTACGCTTACGGTCACAGAAAAGAAAGTGTAAAACTACAACAGTTGGAATCTGCAACCTCCTTAGACATCTCATGCCTAACCAAATGAATTCCTTAGATATCGCATGCCTAACAATTATAAACCCCGCATTTTAGTCTCGATCTCGAAAACACTTTTCAATATCAAGTCGGGCAATTCAACAAGATTCCCGACATCCTGATCGAATGCTCGTCGCAAACTTTAGTAGACGGCCGCACCCCCGTTATGCCGTCGACGAAGTGCACTAAGGCGGAACACCGCTACCGCGAGCACCCGAACGGATGTTTTTGGCAACGGGGTTCTCCTACAGTCACTTGGTCGGGGCTATGGAGCGTAGCTATCTATTAAGTTTACCCGGCGAGTATCCGCGTACGCTACGTGATTGCGACGGACTTTTGATCGCATCAAAATCCCGTGGCAACCGATCATCTGAGACTAAACTGCTAGATTCATAACATTCAAATCAATTATCTCATAACTACTTGTGGATTCCAAATATTGTATCACATTCCAGATAAACAGATAATGTTAAACTTTCCGATCGAATAAACAAACACCCAAGATTTCCCAAATAGCTCAACACTTGAGTGGAGATCAAAAAGTATCCATCACATGCCACAGTACCGATGGTTCAGCCGTAGAAGGGTCAAACCAAAGCCTCACATGTGGCAATGCCGTACTGCCCCAAACCCTAAGATTTAGAGGTGGTTCAGACGGTCACATAATCGAGTTAAGGTTTGTGTTCTTCTAGAGGGTCCACCGCGTTACTTGGACGACTTAGAACGTTCTTTAACTAAGGAAAAAATCCAATACTTGGAAATTTTCCGACAGGGGAAAAAGTGAGTTATTAATATCCGTTCGAACTTTTTAACATATTCTAAATTACCCGGAAAAAACTTAAACGAAGTTAAACTTTCCGATCGAATCAACGATACAAAAGATCTCCAGAAAACTCTACACTTGAGAAAAATTAAAAATTCCCAGTAGCATGAAAAAGTACCCAAGAATCATACCTTGAAGTACGAGCCCTGACTCCTTATTATGGCAGCGGAACCGCCGCAAAACCCATGGTTTGGCCGCGGTTCCGCGCTCCCATGATGGAGTTGGGGCTTCGTACTTCACAGTAATTCTTAGAATTTCCTGCTTATTTTTCTGAGTATTTTAATATGAAAAAATCAACATTTTTAAAAATTTCCAGAAAAGGGGTAAAACGCAACATTTCGGAGTTCGATCGGACTTTAAATTTCGTCTAGACTTCGCCTAAAACTCTAGCTTGGCTCTGATACCACTATAGGGTTACTAGGCACTGTCACAAGGGTCTATAAGGCATCAACCATGCCCGATTTAAATTTTAGACATGCCGAACAACCCTAACCAAGATCTTAAACTAGAGAATAGGCGAAACAAAGCAAGTAAACAACTTTACTTCTAAGAGTTTGGGATTACAACCTTTGTAGTCCGCTTCACTTCATAAGCTCCGTGTTGTGGTCCCTTCGCTACGATCATCAAGTTCTCGGACTCAAGAGAGGCTCCATGAAGAGAAAGATGCAAACTTGCTTCCGATTTTCGATAACAAAGATGATCTACCTTGAAGAAACTCTAACCCAAGCTCTTGCTTTGCTAATCAAGTATTAGCAAAGCAAACACCCTAATCTAAATGGCTAGAATAGATTAGGATGATGAAGTAGGAATTTAGCTCTCATTTATTTTCTATTTCTCACTCAAAATCATCACTAATAAAAAAGCTAGAAAGCTTTTCCATCCAAAAGAAGAAGGAAGAAGAAGAAGCATTCTCTTTGTGATGAATAATGAAATCATATCTAAGGTTAGAAATCCAACTATGGGTTAAGAATAATCACTTAACCCTTGTAGAGATTTTACCATGGTAAAGAGTTTGGGTTGGGTTAAGGAAATATCAACAAAATATCATAACAAATATCTTTGCTTAAAACAAAAGCAAAACTTCTAGAAGCTACTGGAAAGTTTAACCCTAATCCAAACCCTAACCATGTTTAATCTCCACAAAACATGTTGCATTTGTAATCTTAACTTGTTGCAATATTATATATCACATATATAATATATTTTGTAACAAAATAAAATAATACAATTAACATATATCACATATATATCAATGTATTACCCGAGTGAGAAAAAGAATCTTTAAGTGAGCTTATATTAGTTAATGTAATTTAATATATCAAATATATAATTATACATTAAATTATCGAATCAACACTTGATCCGATAATCCGGCTATTTCACAAATAACCGACTAATATAATCTATATCAGTTCATCGAATCAATACTTGATCCGATGACCCGGCTATATCACATATACCCGGCCGATATCTCATATCGTGAGAATCTAATACGGTATCACATACACGTATTGTTCTCGGTCCCGGACATATCGCATATGTGCTCCTACTCCGTTTTGCCTGAGCCAGGAAACCTTTGTGTAGGACTCTAAAGAATCGTCAATACGCCGGCAGTAGGTGATGATCATATCAAACACCCACAAGCTGCAAGCGGTCAGCTAAACGTAACAGCCACCCAGGTATTGAGCGATCAGAAGATCAACAAGCAAGTCTGTACTTTCTCTCATGAATCCAATCAATAACACTCCCGTACAGTCCGGTCTCTTCGTCTTATATGTCGCATATCTCGCCTAGGGGTGGTAAACGTCAGACCCCCAGTAGCTTGATAAGTCGTGTTGATATGAGGTCTATAACAGTTCGAGAAACTACTGATAACACTTACCAGTAAATCTCAGCAACCCTGGCCAGAGATTTCCAGTTATAGCCAATCGAACACAGCGCAACGTCAACTCCCTATACCGGGAGAGACGAAACCCCTCCTATCGCTCATTGCCTCCATGTGATTCGTGACTGTACCCAAAAGCCACCTTTTTGCACGCCCTCCTGGACGTGGTATGATGGAAATCAAAGCACGGTGGGAATCACACAAGACTCTATGACGATCTCGGGTGTACAGACTAACCTATACCAGTGTCACTAGAGAACTACCATCTGACGTGAGATATAATACCATCTGGGAGTTCTCGGCGAGTCCGTCCAGTGTATCCAGTCTCCACTGAGCACCCGTATACCTTCTCTGATGTCAAACACCAATGGATATGGGATCATCCGTCGCCCATCTTATGGGTCAAGAAGCGCATACGCTAGTCTACTCTAGAGTATCGATGCCCTGTCTCGGTACTCTTACGACTAGGAACATTTGAAGGATGTACTTGGCGACTACTCTGTCCCTACTTGTATGATCCGCATCATAGTCCTGGTAGTCAAGTACTCATCCTAAGGGCTTTATCAACATGTAACATAGAGACAATCAGAGTACATGTTAAGATAAAGAGCAACCAGATAGCGTACTATCATGTCGAGCAAGAAAGTCCTCCCTATATATGTCCAAGCATCCACTACAATATACATCGTATGTACAGTAATGGCCTCTAGGGCATACATATAACTAACAATATGGCCGCTCACTACTGCCAATTTCTTTCTGAGTTTCAGCTTCGGCCACCAATGTTTTGACTTTTCTGGTGACCAAATCCATTATCCGATCTTGTGTTAGCTGGATAGTGCTATCTGGGGCCAAGGCGTCCCCAGAAGCGGAATGTTGCCGGCTTTCGTGCGGCTCGACCAGTCTTGGACCCAAAGGAACAGGCATTGGCTACTTCGGATTGTCATCACCCGGCTGATGAGTAGCGACTTGTGCTTGATTGGGAGGCGCTCGAGCAATTTGAGCCGTAAGCTGCATCACAACGTTCGTTAGGTCGTCGATTTTCGAATAGAGCTTAGCCATCTCTTTATCTTTGCTCTTGAGCTGTTTTCGAAGCTCTTGAAGCAGCTCTTGCTCCGCGGTCCTGGGGCAGAAAGTCAGCTCTTCCTCGCTGTCCGAGCTTGACTCTGCCTGGACCGAAGGGTCCTTCTGCCTATCGTCCTCATCGAGAGGGTTTTCATCATCCAGCGGAGGCGGCTGTTCTTGGGAAGCGGCAACCTCATTCAAGCCAGATTGGGCTTGGGATGTGGTGGCCCCATCCTTACTTTTGCTGTGAAGATTGTCGTTGGGGTGCCCACCCGCCATATAGACCGTATGGATAATATATCCAGCCGTCTTTTTATCATCGGCGGCCGATTTCACAGATCGCTGTCTTGAACCCTATGTTTCGGTAGCGGGCAGTCGATTGACGGTGGCTATCCTGACCAGGTTCTTGAATAGTGCTGGCGCTTCTTTTCTGGGTTTGCCCCGCTGCTTTCGTGCGGCACAGAGCGCCTGATAGACTCTTGAAGAGACAGTGTTATACTTTTTCTGTTGGGGCCGGGTCACGTCTCTTTGTAGCGACGTTCGGACCGATGTCTTCTTGATTCTGGCGGTCATGGCATTTTTCTGAACCCACCTCAGAGCTTCAAAGGAATTGCTGATTTTTACGGCCGACTCAGCCGTCGTCACAGAGTAACCCTGCTCTTGAAACTTCATAAGATTCCACTTGGCGGAAGTCCTGGCCCTCTTGTTCGCTCGATACCTGAGCCGCTTCTACCTTAACTTTTCTGTTTTAAGCACTTGGCAGACTTTGGCCCTTCGGGAAGACGCCGTAGACCGGGCGATGGAGGATTTTGGAGATACGCTCGATTGTGCATTTGCTGGAGTCATCTCCTGAGCTCGTCCGTAACATTTGATGTCTCCCTTTGTACCGGAAGTCTTGCCCCCAGCTGGAGCGCCAGAGAGTCGTTCAGACACCTTCTTAAGCTTCGGTTGTGGTGCCTTAGCGATCACAACATTCGGCCTCCTGGCCTTTGAGACCGGCTTGGACACCTGTTTTGCCGGGATTTCTGCCAGATGAGCGCTTCCGGCAGGGTAGATGATGACGGAGCCAAACTGGCGGGGCAGTTCCTCCCACTATCGACTGAGGCTTGCGGGGAGAACCACACGAGTATTGACCTTGACCACGTACGGGATCGGGGTCACGTTTGAAGCTGAATTCGTCTTGGGAGACATTGTCGTCGAAAGTTGATTGTTGCACGGAAGAAAACATCATTTCAGTGTAGGCAATCGACATGTATATTTATTGAGTTCGCATGAACGTTTAACCCAAAATATGGGAGGAGAGAAAAGTCCAGCCGGGCGTGCCAGAATCTGTAGGGTGTTTTTCGTCACCCTATTGAGATTGTAATACGCGCGCGCTTGGAGCGAGGGAACCTCCGATTGACGGGTTAAACTGGTCATGCAAACTCAATGTGCAGTGTACGTGTGTTTTGTTTTGGAGGGGGGCTTGGATATATCGGGAGCCACACAGAGTTTTTACGGGGGTCCCGCTACCCGGATAGCGGGCTGGGGGTCAAGAGGGCTAGCAGCCCCCTTACGGGGTGCGGGGCAACGCCCTGTTAGAATTTTTTTCTAACGAGGACAGTGTCGCGGAGTATGTGTGTGTGTGTGTGTGTATACGTATATATACAAAAAAAAAAGGAAAGGGCATCCAAAGGATGCGTGAGGGAAAGCGCCAGCGCTTTTGGTGCTAGCGCTTTGAGCGCTAGTGCCCCATGTGCCAGGCACATGGGCGCTCGGGCGCTAGCCCTCCGAGCGGAAAAGCGCTAGCGCCCCACGTGTCAGCACGTGGGCACTCGGGCGCTAGCGTTTTGGACGCTAGCGCTCTGAGCGCAAGAGCGCTAGCGCTCTACGTGTCAGCACGTGGGTGCCTGAGCGCTAGCGCTCCGGGCGCTAGCGCTCTGAGAGCAAGAACGCTAGCGCTGTGAGCGCTAGCGCCCCACGTGTCAACACGTGGGCGCTCGGGCGCTAGTGCTCTGAGCGCAAGAGTGCTAGAGTGTCAGCAAGTGGGAGCTCGAGCACTAAAAGGGACTTGGTCCCTGCAATGGGAGTTGTACTCCCAGAAAGGAGCACTTATTATTATTATTTTTTATTTTTATTTTTTTTTGTGTGTGTGTATATATATATATATATATGAGGAGTTAAACTCCTAGGATGTTTTGAAGTTGATGAAGGGCTTCTCCCCTTGAGCCTTAGTTCTTCCCCAAAGCGGGGTTTCTGGAGATGGGTCTCCTTCTTCCTCCTCTGTTGGCAGGATTTTAAAGATCAAGAGATATGAAATTTTAAAAATCTTTTTTTTTTTAAGATCTGATGGAAGATCTGAGTTCCCCTTTGTGGGTTTTGTGGTGGAAAACTATTTAGTTTTATAAAAGGAAGAGTAAAACTCTTGATTTAATTCAATAGAAAGAAGAAGGTTTTAGAACCTTGAGGAAGGAGAAAGATCTCAGATCTGGATTTTTTTTTGGAGAGAGAAAAAGTTATGGGGATATTTTCATTATCCTTGCCTTTATAGGCTATACACTTTACACATAGCCCCTTGGGCTTCACAAAATGTCATTTTGCCTATCCCATGGCTCATGTGCCATTTCTTTTTGCACATAAGCCATGGGCTTTACAAGAATTTGGCTTTATGCCCATTTTTCTTACATTTATTCATAAAATAAAGTAAAAGAAATACAACAAAATTTTGGCATGGGGGAGGCCGGCCGCTTCATGTTCGGGCTAGCTCCGGGTATTGGCCCACTTGACCTGGGTTTGGGCCCACCTAGCTTGGGGTTGACTTTGATTTTGACTTGGTCAACCGGAGTGTAAATTTTTACCCCAACAGGGGGTAAGGCTTCTATCCCATTAAAAATGTATAGAGCAAACATCCATTCGCTTGTACTTTCAACCGTTTTGAGTAAATTTCGGCAGCACCTCCCCACTGTTCTCCGAGTACACTGTAATAGAATAGATAATCATTTCAAAGCTGTGAAACAACGTTGAAATGAACATCTAATATATCTTTGTACACGGAGAACCAGTGAAAAAGTACTGACGAAATAACTCGAAACGGATGAAAACACAAGTGAATGCAGGTGTTTGCTTTATACATTCCTAACTTGTCCACACTGGACAAATCTATCGGATATCATACGATTGAACCTTCTCGTCACATAGACTATACGACGGTTGTTAGTACCGAACTATACCGTCCGATATTTAATAATCTTTGTATAATTCTATGTCACGACGAATATCGAACGTATGTTAACCGATAGACGTGGACTAAGTCGCGTTTTGATTTTCATATATCAGTATCGATGAGAATATGAAAGTTTCATATTATTATCGAGTATCATATATTGGTTTTAACTTGAACATTTAACTTGAATAGGTTTTACGTTTACGTTTCGTTATTAAGAGTTCGAAGTTTTTAGTTTAGGGTAAATTTTTCTTGCGTTTACGGTAAAGTTGTATATTTACGTTATCATCGAGTATCCTACTGAATGAACTAGTGCACCCTAAACCCTAACCCTAAATAACCCAAATTAACCTAATTAAGCACAAATAACCATAATCGTTACCCTAACAAAAATTATCCCTAATTAACCCAAACTTAACCCAATTTACCAAAATTAACCTAATTAACCCTAATCAACCCAAACTTAACCCAATTTACCCAAATTAACTTAATTGACCATAATCAACCCTAACTTAACCCAATTTACCCAAATTAACCTAATTAAAGGAATTGACGGGGGTCAAGCCAGAGCCCCATCCTTGTCCAGTAACCATTCTGAGGGGGAGTACGCGCCTAGGGAACCTGATACAGCAGGAGCATCTTTGATGACAGCGGGACAAGAAGGCACCATAACCCTTTCAAATTATCACTAATTAATCCAAATTAACCGTAGCGTCTAATTAACTCAAATTAACCCTACCTTCTAACCCTAAACCTGAACCCTAACCCTAACCCTAGCCCAAGTCTTACCCTAACCCTAACCCTAACCCTAGCCCAAGTCTTACCCTAACCCTAACCCTAACCCCAACCCTAACCCCAACTAATTAATCCTAACCCTAACTGAACCGAACCCTAACCCTAATCCTATCCTAACCCTCACCCTAACCGAACCTTGAACCCTAACCCTAGCCCAAGTAGCAATCCAATAATCAACAAAAACAGAAATAAAAACATAATTAGCAGTAAGAATATGAAATTTACTAATCTGTAGTTAGGCCGGCGATGGAGGAGACCGGAGATGATCGACGACGCAATCGGCGACGAGTCGCGAGTGGTGGCGACGAGGAAGTCGACGGTGATGTCGGGGACGACGAGGTGCGCGCGGAAGGGCGATGGCGACAAGGCGCAGGCGGTGGCAACGAGAGGCGCGCGCGGGAGAGTGTGAGCGGGGAATTTTTAGGAACGTTCGAGGACTTTTCTGTGCTTTATTTTTTTTATTAATAACCCATATATATGCCCCTACGAATTTAACCGTAGGTCCTTTTGCGGCTCCGTAGGGCAAATAACAAATTGCGTTTTAATATTTTTAATTTAATTCGTATGGCACCGTAGGGTCAATCATATGGACCTATAGAGTAATCCGTAGGGGCATCATTTTATTTCCCCTATGGAAACCTTTATCCGTAGGGGCAACCCCTTATTGTAGTAGTGAAAATTATTCTCTATATATGCGGCCGTGTACATCCGGACAAGAAAGAAAAGAAATAGAAGTGCGGGCCCCACACGCAGCATAAGACTGCCCGAAACACACACACACACACACACACACCCTCTCACCCCTTGCCCGGTGTATTACACCCGGCACACTGAACAATTTCTCCGCCTGCACACCCTTGGGTTCTAATTATAACACTGGAGATTAATATGACTTTTTCACTATTCATCCTTTCTTAATTAGATTTTTCATTGTTGTTGATTGTGCACCGACTAACAATAATGATCAAAATAAACAGTCTATGGTCTCAAAAGATGGAAAAAAATTAACTATATTTTGCAATTTATAAGTTTATTACTACCTTGTGGAGAGGCAATAAATCTTTCTTTGCCTCCAAAGTTTACCTATGACAATAAAAATAGTAATAAAATATACTACAAAAAAGAAAAGTATGACATTTTATACCTTATTCATATGGCACATCTATGGTGTTAAGCTGGACTTTACATTCTTGGTTTATCAATTAAAATTCATTGAGAAACATTTTATTATCTGTAGACATTCTCAGATTCAATATTTACGGAGACAGCATTGCTCTTGAAAAAAAGAACTCCTAAAAAAAAGAGAGAGTAATTTTATGACCGCCGGAATTGGGGGAATAAAGTATTTAACCCTGATTATTTTCTTATTATCAGCAAAGAGCCTCCTATGAACCAGCACATAGCGCCACGTGGTGGTATGACGTCAGAATGGAACAAAAAACACAATCTTTTTCATGACTTGCTATCTTAGGAACACATGCGAATCTTGTAACGAGATTTTGTCAACGTTACGTGTATGACACATCACAGTTTATGGGAAAAAGATCGCTGACAAAACGGGTGTAACCAAGCCAGAAATGCTCAGGTAAAAGGCGCCGCTTACATCCAAAAAACAAGAGATCTAAAACTCTTGTTCCAAAGAAGAAGAAGATCCCTCCACACTACCTCTTCATTCAAATTTTGCTTGGGCCTTTTTCTTGTCTAAACTATTTCACTCGAACTTGAAAGTAGAGAGCAAAATGATGCGGGTGCATATGATAGGCGAGCTTGGGTACTGATGATGCTCAATACTGACGATACGAGATCAGGACACGTGGCGGATGACATATCCTAAGACCCGGAAGGAAGGGCCCACGGAGGCCGACCAGGTCACCCTTGTACCCGAGTTGCAAGCACAAGCTGGCCCTCCTCGGGTCCTCCTGCAAATTTGCCTCCTCGGCCCCTCAGCTCGCCACGAGCTGCCACAGGACCAAGACCCCTCAGCCCTCTTGCTCGGTTCGGAGCTCCCCAGCCGAGGCCGTCTTCCTCGGCTCCTCCGACCGACCAACTCCACCACTCGCAGGCGTAACCCCCGCTCCGCGAATCTCGCCACGCCCAGATTCTCCGCCAGCAACGTCCCACGCTCCACGCCATCACGATCCCCATTAATGGGCGATCCGCTCTTCACGCGGGCGTGACGTCGGGAGCGTAACGGCCGGCGAGATTCTCACGCCTACTGCTGCGTGCCGCCGCCGCTATATAAACCCCCATCGCAGAGGGGTCAAGGAAGCCGTTTTTTATTCCACTTAGCCGTTACTCTGCTCGGATCTAGCACTAATTTGATCGTCGAAGGGTCCTCGGTGGTACCAAACCACCCCAGGACTTCTTTGCAGGTACTCGGCGCCAAACTCCTCAAATCACCAATCTCATCAAAACCCATTGAGATCTACACGCAACAGAAGATCACCACCAAAATCCACCGGGAGATCAACGGAAGACAACATCTGACGGAGACCCGAAAAGGATCTCCATCAGTTGGCGCCGTCTGTGGGAATCGCAAACTCCACCAAAGCAAAGTTGGCCTTCCGATCTCCGTCCGCATGGCAGGCAACCATCCTGAAGATCCCGGTACCATCCGTCGCCTTCCTCTCACCGAAGGCGTGGATGAGCCTCCTCCAGCGACCATCATCAATGCCCTCGCCAGCCGGATAGATCGGCTACAGTCCCTCGTAGAGGCGCCCGTCCGCGTCCAAACGGCCGGTCCTGGGCCCCAGATCGCCGCTCTACCGCCTCCAGAAGGCTCTGCCCCCGTCGGGACGGCTGACCACTAGCAGGCTACGACTTCTGGCCACAGATCTCTCGGGCCGGTACTCCCTGAGGTCCGCTGGGCGCCCCACGGCTCCACACCAAGGTCCGCCGCCAGAACGCCTCGCCTCGAGCCTCCTCACGACCCTTATCCCCTGAGGAGATGTCAGCCACCTCGCCTATCCACAGGCATGGTCGACACCACCTCCCTCGGCGGGGCCGCACAGAAGGGGTTCACCTCGGCGGCTCGAGAGCCACCTCGCCCAGGGATCTGAGGCACCTCATCGAGAGGAACCGGGGCCGCTCCCAGATGCAGGTCACCCACAGCAGAGGCCAGGGATCCCAAGACGCCGATTCCTCAGGATAACACGGTCGACTCGACGCCCTCGAGAAGAAGATCGAGGGCATGCGCCGGGAGGCTCACCTCTCGAGCGACGGGGCTAAATACGCCTCCGATTCGCTCACAAAGCCGTTCACCAAGGAATTGCTCACCGTCCACATCTCCTCGCGCAACAAGCCCCCAAAGGTCTCTCTGTTCGACGGGAAAACCGACCCGCAGGACCATTTGGACGCTCTCACCGCGTGGATGAGCTTCCAGGACCGCCGCCGCCGCCCAGTGCAGGGCCTTCCCGGCCACCCTCATCCGCGCAGGTCGGGACTGGTTCCGGTGGCTCGAGCCCCGCTCAATCTCGACCTTCGACGAGATGGCTACTCAGTTTCTCGGCCATTTCGTTGGGAACCGTCGGCAGAAGCGCACGGTCGACTACCTCTTCACGATTAAGAGCGGGGACAAGGAGACGTTCAAGGCCTACATCACGCGCTTCTATAACGCTCTTCTCGAGGTCCCCAAGCATCGGGACTAGACCGTCATCACGGCGCTCAGATCTGGTCTGAGGCACAAGGAGTGGTTACGCTCCTTTGCGTTGGCGCAACCTAAGACCATGGCCGAGGTCAAGGCGTGGACCGAGCGCGAGGTTCAGCTGGAATCCGAGGTGAACGCGAACCTCCCCCGAGCAGAACGATCCAACCAGAAGAAGAGGGCTCGGGAGGAGAGGCCGGAGCGTCAACAACCCTATCACCCGAAGTTCCAAGAGTATACCCCTGTCAACGTCTCCCTTGCAGTATTGCTAGAGGAGGCCCAGAACGAGGGGTTTTTCAAGTTCCCTCCGATCCCGCGTCAGGCCGTGAAGCGAACCCGGGGCCCTTACTGCGCTTTCCACCGGACACTGGCCACGCCACGGAGGATTGCAAGAAACTCAGGGACTACATCGAAGAGCTCATCCGATCGGCATATCTCGCCACATACTTGAGGGACAAACGGCAGGCCGACCGCGAGCAGGAGCAGCATCGCCCTCCCGCCGACCTGACCATTGGTCAAATCATGCTCGTTTCAGCGGACGGCCAGCATGGAACTCAGGGAGCCCCGTACCCTGTGCCAAGCATGGAAGCCAACAGTCCTTCAGGGAGCTCGTGCCGAGCCAATACAGTCATCTACTAGCCTGTACTTTTCTTTTAGGGCAATGTAAACTCCTCCTAGGGTCTGTTGTTAATTTAATAAAGATCAATGGAACATTGCGAAAAAGAAGGAAAAGCCTTGTTTATTCAAAAGGTATTATGGGCTTCTCGGCCATACACGCAAAAAGGAAAAGGAAATTACAACAGTGGCGGGTAGCTTCCCTACCGCAACGCCACAGACCAGAAAGTCCTCCTTAGAGGCAGCTCAGCAGCTTCCCTGCTCAGCTATCCATGGCGGGTAGCTTCCCTACCGCAACGCCAGGGATCAGAAAGCCCTCAAGAGGCAGTCGAGCCCGAGGATCTCTCGCTCGGCTATCCTTCAGGACAAAAGCCCTCGCCAAGAGGCACCGGGCAGTAACCCTCCCCGGCCAAAGGTCCTTGGTAGGTTTCTTACAGCCCCTCCCGTGCCAAGGACCAAAGTCCTCCCAGAGGCAGTCGGGTCCTTGCTCGGCTATCCCCGGCTGGTAGCTTCCCACCACAACCGACAGGGATCAAAGTCCTCGCCAAGAGGCACTGGGCGGTAACCCCGCTCGGTCCCCGTCCTGAAGGATCAAAGCCCTCGTAAGAGGCAACCGAGCAGCTGCCCTGCTCGGTCAACTCCGGCTGGTAGCTCCCTACCCACGACGCCAGGGATCAAAACCCTCACAAGAGGCACCCGAGCGGCTACCCCGCTCGTTCATCCCAGGCTGGTAGTTGCCTACCCACGACGCCAGAGGTCAAAACCCTCGCCAAGAGGCAACCGTGTAGCTTCACTGCCCGGTCATCCTTAGTGGGCTTCTTACAGCTCCTCCAACGCTAAGGATCAAAAGCCCTCGCAAGAGGCAACCGAGCAGCTACCCTGCTCGGTCGCCCCTGGTGGATAGCTTCCCTACCGCAACGCCAGGGATCAGAATGTAAGTCGATGTACAACACCCCAATACTTGTGGGGAGGCGGAATTTTCAAAAACGAACTTGTTTAGTGAACAAACATCGACTAACCGCTTGAATCGAAGCTAAACGATAACTAACTTAAAACATAGAGTTTCTATGCTACTATGTTTAGGGATTATACCTAACGAATCGTGTCCTTCGTCTTTGCGAACTCCACCTCCTCCTCGGCCTTCTCGAAGTAGTAGATGATCCACCCGAGAGCTTTACTCCAAGCTTAGCCTCTAAACTTGAGGCAACTAAACTTCTCTAAGTGCTAATCAAAGAAGCTTGGTGAAATATAGAGAGGGTTATGGATTAAGTAGTCTAACTAATCCTTATACTCAACACATGAGAGGGGAGGATTAGGGTTTGAAGAGGGAGAGCTTAAGGAGAGAGAAGGTGAGGATAATAGTGAAGTGAGAAGAATGAGTTATCATAATATATATCAAGCATTTCTATTTTTCAAGAAAAGAAAAGAAATCATTTTACAACCATGCTTGATAAATATCTTGTGGTGATTCATCTCCATGAGTCATTAAGCAATTATGAAGCATTAATGACATGGATGAATTATCCATATGACTCACTAATCTCATTCAATGTATATGCCACCTAAACCTCCTTAGTCACCATCTTCTAGAAGCTTCTCGCGCAACTACGAGAACGCCCCTCCTTTCCGCAAAAATACGGAAAAACTTTAGACTGTATAAATCCAATAACCGGATACCAGTAACTGGCTTAAACCAAAGCCGACTGGTAAAAACTGTCCGAAAGTCGTACGTGCGTAAACACACGTATGCGTCCGAACCCTTGTCGTAAAACCATACGACCTCTATATCGTTTCGCCTGGAGTAGGGAAACTCTCTGTGTGGGACTCTAGAGACTCGACTACTACGCTGGCAGTGGGTTTAACCACAGACCGCAAGCGGCACTAGCTGTACGTAACGGTCCCCAGGTAGATGTCGATAAGAAGGCCGATGAGGAAACCCATCCGAACTCCTACTGAGCCTGATGTGACAATCTCTATACAGTCCGGTCCGTTCGTCTTAGACTATCGCATATCGGGCCTAGGGGGGCGGCAAGCGTCAGTCCCCTAATAGCGGTATAAGTCATGTCGGAGCAAAGCCCATTACACCCTGAGAAACTACTGGAACCTACCAGCAAATCTCGCTTGCCCTGGCCAGGGACTTTGCGTAATGGCTCTCTGACACAGCGCGATATCAACCCCCAATACCGGGAGAGACGAATCCTGTCTAACCGCCACTGCCTCCAAGTGCTCGGGACTGCACCCAACTGCTACCTGTTTGCACGACTCCTTTGAGCCGTGGTAGGGTAGCAATCTAAGAACAGTGGGACACACTCGAGGCGAAGTAGCAGTGTCAAGTCTGCGGACTATGCTGTACTCATGTCACCTGGGAACTGTTCACTGACGACTGGTATAAAACCAACCAACAGTTCCCTGTGAGTCCTGTCCGGTGTACCCGTAACCTAACGAGCACCTGCATACTATCTCCAGTACGACGTACTGACGGCTGTGGGACAGACCATCTCCCCAACTGGGATGAGAAGCGTACACACTAGTCTACTCCGGAGTATCGATGCTCTGTCTCGATAATCCAACGACCAGGGACCTGAATAAGGATGTGCTTGTAGACTACCCAGCCCCCACTAGTGTGACTGCCATCACAACGCTGGTAGTCGAGCAAGATCCTAAGAGCTCTATCAATACGTATACTCACATATTAAGATAGAAAAACCAAGTAGCATACTACCATGTTTAGCAAGACTGTTATATACATGTGAATATCCCAAGCTTCCATTAAGTAATATACAAACTAGTATGATACAGTAATGGCCTTCTAGGGCATAAACACTAACAATCTCCCACTTGCACTAGGGCCATGTACTGGCGTATCGTAGACCGATGATCTCGAGTAGCCTCTCGAACTGAATCTGAGGTAGGGCCTTTGTGAATGGATCAGCAATGTTCTCTTCAGAAGCAACTCTCTGAATCTCGATCTCCTGACGATCAATGATCTCCCTGATCAGGTGATACCGCCTCAAGATGTGTCTGGACTTCTGATGGGATCTTGGTTCCTTCGCTAAAGCTATAACTCCGTTGTTGTCGCAATACAGAGGTATTGGATCAACTATGGTAGGAACCACCTGAAGTTCTGTTAGGAACTTCTTCATCCAGACTGCTTCTTTTGCGGCATCGTAAGCAGCTATATACTCCGCTTCCATCGTCGAGTCAGCAACGGTGTCCTGCTTGGAGCTCTTCCAGCACACCGCCCCTCCATTGAGGGTAAAGACATAACCTGACATGGACTTGGAATCGTCCTTATCACTTTGGAAGCCGGAATCAGCAAAGGCCTCCAACCTGAGGTTTTTTCCGCCGTAAACCAAGAACATCTTCTTAGTCCTTCTCAGGTACTTGAGAATGTTCTTTACTGCTATCCAGTGCTTCTCCCCTGGGTCTGACTGATACCGGCTTACCACGCTCAATGCGTAAGCTACATCTGGTCTGGTACACAACATCGCATACATTATAGAGCCTACCGCAGAAGCGTAGGGTATAATAGACATGCGTTCCCTTTCCAAATCAGTCTTGGGAGACATCTCTTTGGAGAGGGTGATTCCGTGACAAGCCGGTAGATTACCGCGCTTAGAATCTTCCATACTGAATCTTTTCAGTACAATGTCGATATACCTGGACTGCGAAAGTCCCAACATCCTCTTGGATCTATCACGATAGATCCGGATCCCCAGAATGTAAGAGGCATCACCTAGGTCTTTCATGGAGAACCTGTGTGACAAGAATCCTTTGACAGATTGTAGCATAGGAATGTCATTTCCTATCAATAGAATGTCATCCACGTACAAGACGAGGAATACGACACTTCTGGCTACAACTTTACTATATATGCACGGTTCATCTGGATTTTTGATAAAGTCATATTCTTTGACTGTCTCATCAAAACAGATGTTCCAACTCCGCGATGCCTGCTTTAGTCTATAAATGGACTTAAGCAGCTTGCATACTTTCCCGCTGCTCCCACTCTGATTGAAACCCTCTGGCTGATCCATATAGACGCTCTCTTCTAGATTTCCATTCAGAAAAGCCGTCTTTACGTCCATCTGCCAGATTTCATAATCATGGAAGGCAGCAATAGCAAGAAGGGCCCGAATGGATTTGAGCATAGCCACTGGAGAAAAAGTTTCATCATAGTCCAAACCAGGTCTTTGACGAAAACCCTTTGCAACAAGTCTAGCCTTATAGGTTTCCACCTGTCCATCTACACCAATCTTTTTCTTGAAGATCCATTTGCATCCTATGGGTTTTACCCCATCTGGAGCAAAGTCCAAAGTCCATACTTTGTTGGTGTACATGGACTCCATTTCGGTCTGCATTGCATCTAGCCATCATACCGAGTCGCCGCTCTGGATGGCCTGCTGGAAGTCAGTAGGTTCATCATCATCTATGATGCAATCTTCTCTATCCCCATCTATGAGAAAACCGTAGTATCTCTCAGGCGGATGAGACGGCCTACTATTCCTGCGGAGGGGTGCGGGAATGTCCTGTTCTTCTTGAACTCCTGGTTCTACCAAACTTTTAGTAGCAGTTTGTGGTTCTGGAATTTCTTCCAGTTCTACTACGCTCCCACTCTTCTGATTTTCTAAAAATTCAGTTTCTAAGAAGCGGGCATGACGAGAAACAAAAACCTTTTGTTCCTCTGCGTAATAGAAAAAATATCCCATAGAGTTCTTTGGATATCCCACAAACTTACACTCTACTGAGCGTGCCTCGATCTTGTCCGGATGCTGCTTTTTTACAAAAGCTGGACATCCCCATGTCTTCAGGTACTGAAGATAGGGTTTCTTCCCACTCCATATCTGATATGGTGTGGTAGGCACAGTTTTGGTTGGAATTCTGTTCAAAAGATATGTCGCTGATTCTAGCGCATAACCCCAGAAAGATCGCGGTAACTCAGCATTACTCATCATGGATCGTACCATATCCAATAGGGTTCGATTCCGTCTCTCCGATACACCGTTGTGCTGTGGAGTGTATGGAGGAGTAAGCTGAGAGAGAATTCCTTTCTCTTTTAGGTAACCTAGGAACTCGGCACTTAAGTATTCTCCACCTCGATCAGATCTCAGTGTCTTAATACTTTTGCCTGTTTGGTTTTCCGCTTCACTCTTGTATTCCAGGAATTTCTCAAAGGCCTCGGATTTATACTTCATTAAGAAGACATGTCCAAACCTAGAGAAATCATCTGTAAAAGTAATGAAGTAGGAATAACCACCTCTCGCATGTGTAGACATTGGACCACATACATCGCTGTGTATGAGTCCTAAGAGCTCGCTCGCTCTTACTCCTTGTCCAGTAAATGGAGTCTTTGTCATCTTTCTTTTGAGACAAGATTGACAAGTGTCATAAGTTTGATATTCGAACGAGTCCAAATATCCTTCTCTATGCAACTTAGTCAACCTTCTCTCATTGATGTAACCCAGTCTACAATGCCATAAGAAAGCTTTATTTAAATCTGGAGACTTTCTTTTTAGTGTGTTCTGGACATTGAAAATTTGGAGTTGGTTTAAAACATATATACCGTTATTTAGGGTACCGGACCCAATCAAACCATGATTAAGGTGGATGTTAACAACATCTCTTACAAACGTGAAATCATAACCTTTATTTGATAACAAGGAAACTGATATGATATTACACGTTAAGCTTGGTACAAAATAACAGTTATGTAAAACCAAAATGTGTCCACTCGTCAATCCTAGGTGATAATCCCCGACGGACGCAGCTCCCACGCTAGCTCCGTTAGCAACCTTTAGGGTCATATCACCTTCCTTCAGCACTCTACGGTTTCTCAGTGCCTGCAAAGAATTGCAAATATGAGATCCTGATCCGGTATCCAATACCCAGGATGTAGAGTTGATTGACAGACAATTCTCAATTACAAACACACCTGAAGTCGAAGCCACAGCTTGCTTCGGTTCCTGGTTCTTGGCGTTCCACGCCTTGCAATCCTTCTTCCAGTGCCCTTTCCTGTGACAATGGAAGCACTCATCCTGGCCAACTACCGGTACTGCAAACTTTTTCTTTCCCTTCCCTCCCACCTTACTAACACCTCCTCTAGGTTTGTTGGCGGCCTTCTTCTTCCTTCCTTTGGCCCTAGCCTTGGACCCGGAAGAAGATGTACCGCTAACAAACATAGCGGGTGTTTCCCTTGCTTTCTGCAAGGTGCCCTCTGCACTCCTTAACATGTTCAGGAGTTCCGGAAGTTCAACTTCTTTTCTTTGAAGGTTGAAGTTCAGGATAAACTGGGCGTAGGTGTGAGGAAGGGACTGGAGAATAAGGTCTGTATAGAGCTCATTATCCAAAGTCGTCCCAAGGTCTGTGAGCTCTTCAATATAGCCGATCATCTTTAGGACATGTTCTCCTACTGATGACCCGACAGCCAACCTCGCTCGAAACAAGTTCTTAGAGGTCTCGTATCTTGCTATACGAGATTGCTCTCCATAAAGTTCCTTTGTATGGAGAAATATGCCATCTAGGGTCATATCCTCGTGCCTCCTCTGATGTTCATTGTTCATTGAGGCAAGCACGATGCACTTGGCTTTCGCGCAATCTAAATCCCAGGTTTTGCGGATTTCCTTATTCGTATTGCTGGATTTGGGACCAGGGACAGCAGGTGCCGTAGCGGTGAGGACGTACCCCAATTTGTCATAGGTCAAAGCCATTTTGACATTCCGCAGCCAATCTTTATAGTTTGGCCCTGTCAGTATATTTTTCTCTAAAAGTAACTTAAGTCCAGTCATTTTCAGGGTCGCTGCAATTAGGAGAGAGAGAAGAAAACTCTTTAGCATGATGCTCTTGCAAGTTTAGAGTGGTTTTTAGTTTATCTAAACTGGATGGCTCCCACTGTTTCTCGAATCCTTCCTCAAACCATAAAAGAAGAATTAGCCAGGACTATTCTCACCGTACAATACTTGCTTAACCGTTCAGCCAGGCCAGTGTCGATACTTCGAGGGAGGTTTTCCAACGCTTTCGCGAAGTTCCTTAATTAAATAACCTCTTTTCTCTGGGGGCGTAACCCCGCTGACACTTTTCTGGACACCTACTTGGTTTATAGCATTGATCGTTAAGTGACGAATATCCTGATAAGTAGCATATACTCACAGTAGGATCGGGATCCAAATATCATCGTATGATAATGTTGAAGGAATCCTACCAACATTCATCAAACTCCAAATGGTATGCATCTCTTTGCAAATTTCAGTTTCTTTAAAAATTTCCGATATTAGTTTTTGCCCCATGCTCTTATGACCTTGACGTATGCCAACAAATCATAAGTCACATGTCAAGTTCTGCCCATCATTATCTTGTTAATTTGAACCCACCCGTATATACCCTTGACGTAAGCCAACAAGGTAATGCGACTGTCCCAAACCAACACATCTATCTATGCAACAAATGAATACCCCAGCAGCTACCAAACACTATGCCTTGACGTAAGCCAACAAGCATAGCTTGAATACTACTGACCATCCATAAGAAATGACGGAGGGCTACGACTGGTTTTGGCGAAACCGTGAACGTAGTGAACTTGATATAACCGAAGGAACCTGATAGCTTTTAAAAGGAGTGGTTAAGTCTCCGCATTTAAAAATATCTGTTTTAAAATTAACCGAGTGGTTTCTTTTAAATTGTTCCAACGATTTAAACTTTGGTTTGTTTTTCTTTGCATTATAGATAATGTGTCCCATCATTAACCTATCATTGTAGAAAACAACGAAAATACAACGTCCTCTTATGCCATCCGCATTCGCCACGGGGTCCCGTCATCACCCGTTAGGTTACTTAACTAACGACAGAGCGGGGGCTGGGCTAGCGCGGGTGTAAAACATAAGTGACGTCTAAATAGCTATCATATATAGATATTGTAGATTCGTCAGACGCAATAATAGGCATTCCAGATCACAGATGAACTTTATTGGATTTGCAAGCAATCCGTGTTTGTTTTGAGCCTGCAACAAAAGACGGATTACACAGTTGTGATGAATAGCCATTACCCCACCCAAGACCCCAACGGGTACGGAAAACTACCCGCCCGGCAGTTTGTGCACCCCACCTTGGGTCTGTCCTAGGAGCAAAAACAGTAAAATGAAATAATACAACGGTGGCTACAACCGCAACCTGGATGTGCCCCGCAAAATAATATTACAACAAATTACATTTAAATCAAATGAATTAAATAATAACCCATCACAGAACCCCGGCTATACATCACAACAGTCCAACACAGTTCATATCCACAAACAGTAAAAACCATTACAGAAATGTGCAACCCCCTGCCAACCGACATACTAGCAGTTAGGGGAGGTTTACGAACACATTATACAAACACAGATATAATCCAATAAGCAAATACTGTATAATTTCGTTCGATTAAATACATTTAATATTGCTCCAATACTTCTCTGTAAACTTGAAACCTGAGCAAAATTAAAAAATACCAGAAAATCCCAAATATCACAGAGAACCATCACAAGAAAAATGGGTCCCTGAATCGTCAACTCGGCGGCGGAAGCGCGGCGGATCGGTGCTATCCGCCGCGGTTCCGCGGCGCCGTAGGCGATTCAGGGGACCAAATTTTTTGTGTGTTCTACTACTATCATTTTAAGCTTTCTGAACATCCCTGAAAAAATTTTGGACTTCATTTATAAATCGACAGAAACTTGATATTTTAGGGTTTTCCGGTTTCGTTTTTTCCGTTCGAAATTCATACAAATTTGCAAAAAAGTTATTTATTGTTTAGCGAGGCTCTGATACCACTGTAAGTCGATGTACAACACCCCAATACTTGTGGGGAGGCGGAATTTTCAAAAACGAACTTGTTTAGTGAACAAACATCGACTAACCGCTTGAATCGAAGCTAAACGATAACTAACTTAAAACATAGAGTTTCTATGCTACTATGTTTAGGGATAATACCTAACGAATCGTGTCCTTCGTCTTTGCGAACTCCACCTCCTCCTCGGCCTTCTCGAAGTAGTAGACGATCCACCCGAGAGCTTTACTCCAAGCTTAGCCTCTAAACTTGAGGTAACTAAACTTCTCTAAGTGCTAATCAAAGAAGCTAGGTGAAATATAGAGAGGGTTATGGATTAAGTAGTCTAACTAATCTTTGTACTCAACACATGAGAGGGGAGGATTAGGGTTTGAAGAGGGAGAGCTTGAGGAGAGAAGGTGAGGATAATAGTGAAGTGAGAAGAATGAGTTATCATAATATATATCAAGCATTTCTATTTTTCAAGAAAAGAAAAGAAATCATTTTACAACCATGCTTGATAAATATCTTGTGGTGATTCATCTCCATGAGTCATTAAGCAATTATGAAGCATTAATGACATGGATGAATCATCCATATGACTCACTAATCTCATTCAATGTATATGCCACCTAAACCTCCTTAGTCACCATCTTCTAGAAGCTTCTCGCGCAACTACGAGAACGCCCCTCCTTTCCGCAAAAATACGGAAAAACTTTAGACTGTATAAATCCAATAACCGGATACCAGTAACTGGCTTAAACCAAAGCCGACTGGTAAAAACTGTCCGAAAGTCGTACGTGCGTAAACACACGTATGCGTCCGAACCCTTGTCGTAAAACCATACGACCTCTATATCGTTTCGCCTGGAGTAGGGAAACTCTCTGTGTGGGACTCTAGAGACTCGACTACTACGCTGGCAGTGGGTTTAACCACAGACCGCAAGCGGCACTAGCTGTACGTAACGGTCCCCAGGTAGATGTCGATAAGAAGGCCGATGAGGAAACCCATCCGAACTCCTACTGAGCCTGATGTGACAATCTCCATACAGTCCGGTCCATTCGTCTTAGACTATCGCATATCGGGCCTAGGGGGGCGGCAAGCGTCAGTCCCCTAATAGCGGTATAAGTCGTGTCGGAGCGATGCCCATTACACCCTGAGAAACTACTGGAACCTACCAGCAAATCTCGCTTGCCCTGGCCAGGGACTTTGCGTAATGGCTCTCTGACACAGCGCGATATCAACCCCCAATACCGGGAGAGACGAATCTTGTCTAACCGCCACTGCCTCCAAGTGCTCGGGACTGCATCCAACTGCTACCTGTTTGCACGACTCCTTTGAGCCGTGGTAGGGTAGCAATCTAAGAACAGTGGGACACACTTGAGGCGAAGTAGCAGTGTCAAGTCTGCGGACTATGCTGTACTCATGTCACCTGGGAACTGTTCACTGACGACTGGTATAAAACCAACCAACAGTTCCCTGTGAGTCCTGTCCGGTGTACCCGTAACCTAACGAGCACCTGCATACTATCTCCAGTACGACGTACTGACGGCTGTGGGACAGACCATCTCCCCAACTGGGATGAGAAGCGTACACACTAGTCTACTCCGGAGTATCGATGCTCTGTCTCGATAATCCAACGACCAGGGACCTGAATAAGGATGTGCTTGTAGACTACCCAGCCCCCACTAGTGTGACTGCCATCACAACGCTGGTAGTCGAGCAAGATCCTAAGAGCTCTATCAATACGTATACTCACATATTAAGATAGAAAAACCAAGTAGCATACTACCATGTTTAGCAAGACTGTTATATACATGTAAATATCCCAAGCTTCCATTAAGTAATATACAAACTAGTATGATACAGTAATGGCCTTCTAGGGCATAAACACTAACACAGAAAGCCCTCCCAGAGGCAGTCAAGCCGGAGGATCCCTCGCTCGGCTATCCGTCAAAATAAAAGCCCTCTCTAAGAGGCACCGGGCAGAAACCCTGCCCGGCCAAGGGTCCTTGGCAGGCTTCCTACAACCCCTCCCGCGCTAAGGACCGAAGTCTTCGCCAAGAGGCTCCGGGCGGTAACCCCGCTCGGTCCCCGTCCTGAAGGATCAAAGCCCTCGCAAGAGGCAACCGAGCAGCTACCCTGCTCGGTCACCTCCGGCTGGTGGTCGATGCTCGCATTTCCAGAAGTCAAAAGATGGCACCCCCCATGGGGCCACCGAGCAGCCTCCCACTCACGCTCGGCACAAATACGGCGAACAGCGCTTTGCCCGTCACCCTCAAAGGATCCGAGACCCCAGTGAGGGGGATCAGGTCTATCCAGGTCTAAACGATCTCCCCTCGACTTCGGGGCCCATGGGGATACCTCCTCGGCAGCTCTTGGCATGCTCGTCGGCAAGTGATCGAAATCAACCCGACGGACGATCGCTAGACAGATGGAAAACCTGACATGAAAACACAGCGGTGCAAGCAGAGATATCTTACGAGCATTCTTCACAAACAGATGGTAGAGCGCGATTCGATGAAGCCAAAGAAAATTTTTATTACTACCAAAGACAAAGGCTTTACAAAGGGTTTTTTTTGGGGCTCCCTAGCCTTACAAAATTCCAAAAACAAAGAAATAAAAGGAGGAAGAAGGGGGCTCTAGACCTCGGGGCCAGGTACGACCTCGAGGTCCTCGACATACACCACATGACGCGTGGGGTCCTCGGCGGTTTCCTCGCCAGGAACCTCTTCCCCCTGCTCATTGGCATCCGCGAGGGGGAACTCGGCCCGGAGATCTCCGTCGGCAAACTCCGGCATCCGGGCCTTTTTAACGGCATCGAGGGCGTCATGCCAGATGCGGGTCGTAGCTGTTCCCCTCCGAATGACGGCGCGACAGGGACGTCTTGCCTGAGATTCGGGGCAGAAGCTAATTGGTGCTATCCGTCTACCCCTCCGAAGATGCCAAGTTGATTTATGACACCGTATATCGAAGGTTTAAACGGATGCGTCCGATGTAGCAGACTACATCAGATTCCCCCTCGCTTGAGGGGTTTTTGATTGTGGGGACGCTCTTCCCTGCAGGCGCAAGCCCCTGTAGTTAATTACGCTACCGCATCGCGGTAACCACTTTCTCCTTCTCCAGATGGTCACTTCGTGTCGTGTGTGTTTATTTTGTGTTTAGTTGCCCGTGGATTGTATACGGAGACTGAGTTATGTCGTCGCCCGTAGGGCATGACTAGTCCAAATCCGTATTATCTTAGATTTAGGTTTGGGGGTTTGGGTTTAAGGATACGTTAGCCTCATTGAGGACTAAGATCAACTTAAACATTTGTTAAGGATACGTTAGCCTAGTTTTTAGACTAAGATCGACTTAACGGGATCGTTTAGATCCTACAATAGGGCAATTAAGAGAGCCCTGTTGTTTAGTTTAGTGACGTTGCGGTCAATAGGTAGTTTAAGGACATTGCGGTCCAATATTAGTTTTAAGACATTGCGGTCAAGGTTAAGGACATCATAGTCCATGGGTTTAAGGACCCCACAGTCCGATGTTAGTTTTAAGACATCACGGTCAAGGTTAAGGACATCATAGTCCGTTGTTAGTTTTAAAACATTCCGGTCAAGGTTAAGGATGTCATAGTCCGTTATTAGTTTTAAGACATCCCGGTCAAGGTTAAGGACCTCATAGTCCATGAGTTTAAGGACCCCACAGTCCATATCAATGTGCGGTTGTCGGGACCCGTCACCTCTTTGAAGACGTTGAGGAATTACAATGCTAAGTATCAAATGAGTGAAAAGATGTACCCTTGAACCAAGGTAGATTAAATGATCTTTGGTCCAATTTGGAAACTAAGATCAATTATTGTATTATGAACCCATTGGCCCAGTTGAATTTGAATTGAGGACTTATGGCCATCTTGGGCTAAGTCCAATTGTGTTTGGGATATTGGTCCTCTATTGATTCATTGAAGAAGAGGCTTTGCCTCTAGAAACTTAGCCAATTGGGCTAAGGCCAGTGTTTGAACACTAGAAACCAACAGTGTTGAACACTGCTGTTGAGATTGACAACTGGTGTTAACAACAAAATATAATCAGTGTTACATACTAGCAACAAGGCTTTCAAATTAGTGTTAAACACTAAAGCAAATCAGTGTTAAACACTGGCCAGAGAGATTTCAAATTAGTGTTTAAGCACTAAAGCGAATCGGTGTTAAACACTGGAAATAGAGATTTAATTTAGTGTTAAACACTGCAAAATAGAGTTTTTCAATTAGTGTTACACACTAAAGCAAAGCAGTGTTAAACACTGGATACAGGGGTTTCAATTTAGTGTTAAACACTAAGGCAAGAGGGGTCACGTGGTAGCACGTGAGAGCGCCCTCCTTCTCTTTATTTGTTCTGCCGAGAGTATTGAATACTTTGGAGCATCACGTGCTGTCACGTGATGGGTATTTAAGTGTTTGTCTGTTAGAGCTTCTGCCAAGGGGTCACGTGGGCACGTGAGGCATTGCCTCAAAGCCCTTCTCTGTAGAACTTTTCAGGGGTCACGTGGTAGCACGTGATCCTGCTTCTTTGCATGTTTGTTTATCTTTTAGGAATTAAATCCTTCATAGGGTTAAACCCTAGCTATTAGATTCCCACTTTCTTTTTGAAGAATTATATTCTTAGATGGAGTTAAACCCGGGCTTTTCTTCTGTAGGAATTAAATTCCTGATGTATGTGAAAAACTGAATTCTATCCTAGGGTTAAACCCTAATTTCTTCTTTCTTGAGGGAATTAAATTCCTGTTATTTTGACAGAATTAAGTTCTTAACTAGGGTTAAACCCTGGTTCTGTTCATTTTGAAGGAATTAAATTCCTATGACATAGGGTTAAACCCTAATTTTATTTCAAAGGAATTAAATTCCTATAATTCTGTGAGAATTAAATTCCCAAACTTCCATTCTCTCTCTATGCTTTGGATCTGCATGGCAGGATCTCAACCCAATGAGAATTAAATTCTCAATTCATGGAAAGATGTGCACTCTGCAGATCCTCTACTAAAGAGAGAACTAAGTTCTTCTTTTTAATATAAGAGTTAAACTCTTTGAGAATTAAATTCTCTATTTAAAAGCCTCTCCTTTCTTACCTAAGGTTTTCTTTTGCAGAAGATCAAATTCTTCCAAAGTCTCGAGGCTCTATTTCTCTCCCTCTGTATGTCCCTCTATATTTTGTTCTTTGGGCTCCTATTTATAGGAGAAGGAAAAGAAATAATAGTTTTAGTAAATCTTTCATTGAAAGATTTGATTTGTCTATTGAGAGATTTGATTTATCTTTATCATTCATCTGGGCCTTTGGATTATTAGGTGAATTTTATTCACCATTGGATTTTAAATCCAAAGATATCTCTTTGTTATTGCGGTTAGATTTAAGGGGGAAATCTTTCCAAGTCCAAGATTTTTCCATAAATTGGTGATATTTAATCACCTTTAGATTTTTAATCCAACGGTTCCAAATAATTCTTTTCCACTTTGGAAAGATTTGAGAGATCTTTTCACAGAATTTAATTCTGTCATAAAAATAAGGCTCTTGAAGCTGGTCACGTGTGGCCACGCGACCGTTGGTCACGTGTGCGCACGTGACCCCTGGTCACGTGTAGGCACGTGACCCCCCCTGGAATGGGCTTCCCTTCCTTCTGCGCTCTGTTCTTTGCCGCTGCTTGGTCATCACGTGTCAACATGTGACCACCGGTCACCTGTGCACACGTGATGCCTTTTCTGGAGCTTTTTTCTTGATTTACTCAGGGAACGAATGTGCCTTGTGCCGCCGCTTTTACATGTCACGTGTCAACACGTGACCGCTGGTCACGTGCTAGCACGTGATGCCTCCTCCTTAGGTTTTCCTGATTTTAAATCAGGAAACAAATGCCCCCGCAGCGTTGTTCTCACGTGTCAGCACGTGAGTGCAACGCTGTCACTTTTGTGACCGTTGGATCCATCTAGGGAATCAGGGAGATGAAGCGTTTCCATCACATCCTATAAATGCCCATGTCCTTTTCAGAAGAGCCTTCACTTTGCTCATCTTCTTCCCTTGAGAACTTTTTCCCTTGAGAATTTAATTCTCGTTTCCAGAGCTTAGTTCTCTGTCTCAAACATTTTCCAGAGTTTAACTCTGTTGAAGGATCCTTTTTCCTCAGGTAATGATGTTGAACGGTCGAAGCTCCTTCATTTTAAAAGAACTCTCTGGATTTTAAATCCACATTAGGGGTTTTACCTCTTTTAATATGAACCCATTTTTTTTTTGAATTTATCAACGAAAATAGAGAACTATTTAATCTTCGAACAATGGATCTCCTAGGGTTCACTTGATGCTTTTAGGGAGATGATGAGATCCGTTGCCTCTTTTTAAGGAATTTAATTCCGTTTGAAGAAAATGTTTCTGGGAATTTAATTCTCTTCTCTTAATAAGGAATTTAATTCCTATGAAGAACTCAGTTTCTTCATATGGAGGCTTCTTAGGGTTTCCTTGCCCTAGGTTGTCCTTCTGTACTCAACGGAGAAGACGCTTGCAATGATGTCTTGTCTGGGAATTTAATTCTCTTGATCCTGTGTGATTTGTTGCAGAGTCCAAGGTGGATTTTTATTAGGAGAATGTGTAGGGTCATTTAAGGTCCACTGTTTATTTAATTAGAATATCCACCTTGTCTTATTATAATTGCTATGTCTCATCATCAACCAGCCGTCATCTTGATTTCGTGGGACCCCCATGTTTTGTAACTAATGGTCCTACCAAACAAGTCCTCTGTCGCTTTCTTCAACTGTCTTCATATATCTATGCTCATGTGTGTGTGTGTGTGTGTGTGTGTGTGTGTGTGTGTATGTATGTATATAAATACACATATATACATATTGCTGGCTCCACTTTTAACAGCTTTTCTTTACTTTGTTTCAGGTGCGATGGCTTCTGTTCCGTGCTTTCCCTTCACTCGCTCGGAGGCTGCTTTTCCTCAGTCACCATCTAATGATGAAGCGATGGTGATGATTCGGGTTCATGACCCAAACTGCACCAACTTACTTCTATGGGGAACTTGGTACAGCCATATTATCCGGGGTCGCCGGAGTTTCCTCTGTGAAGTGCCGACAGAGCCCACTTTCCCATTTTTGCCGATGGATCCTCCGAGGACGGTTTTCGCTGTGGAGATGCCAAATTGGACCCCGATGGGACGGCTCGAGCCTTCGACGACCGGTATCCCGAACCATCCAATCCCCGCTATAGATATCTTGGGACGACGCATTTGCCAGGGTGAGGCCCACCCATGGGGGCAAATTTATAAGATAGGGCTCACTCCTCGACACCCTACGGGCTACCTCCTCTGGGCTCGCTATATCCTTGCTACCAATCGTGCGCGGCTGCAGAAGGTCGGGCTTTACCAGGCAATATATGCGTCACTCTTCCATTATCAGTCCCCGCATGTCTGGTGGATTAAGGCGTTCTTGAATCAATGGAATCTCCCCACCAACACTTTTCTTCTAGGGGACAGAGAAGTCTAGATCTCTTTGGGGGAGTTCTATGAGATCTCGGAACTGCCAATTCGAGGGACGCTTTATGAGGAGTTGCTGCCCTCTGATGAATACGTCTTTGAACCCGAGCCCGCACCGCTTGACGGCTTGTCTGCTGAGAATGTCGTCCGCCACAAGCGTCCTAGCTTAATCAAGGTGCTGGGTATCTTTGATCGTTTGTTCACCGAATCTGAAGAGCAGGGTTTTACTTTCAAGAGCTTCATTGCTTGTTTCCTTCGCGAGGGCGTCTTGTCGAAGTCAGCTCCGAAGTTTGCAAACATTAAAGACCCCTTTGGGTTTGGTCCGAAGAAGCTGCCGACTAATGAATCGGATCTACCGCAATATTACATCCCCATAATGTTACCGACGTCTTTCGAATCCATTGCAGCTCCCGGCATGGATGAGGAGACGTTCTTTGTTAGGTTTATCAGCGTCTGGCTCAGCTGGTTCGTCATTCCTATGCACCGCCGCTTTATGAGAGTTTCGGTCGTTTATCCGGCTCACTGTATTGCTGAGGGAACACGGCTGGCCATTGGCATCCCGGCATTGGCGCATCTTTACCACGGGTTAGGTGCTGCAGCTAACACTTCCACCCCCGGCGTGGATGTGGTAAATTTTTCGCTTCATTACTTTACGTCTTGGATCGAAATGCACGTCTTGGGTGCTTTCGCCATGCATCAAAGTATTAGTTATATGTATGCCCTAGAGGCCATTACTGTACATACGATGTATATTGTAGTGGATGCTAGGACATATATAGGGAGGACTTTCTTGCTCGACATGATAGTATGCTATCTGGTTGTACTTTATCTTAACATGTACTCTGATTGTCTCTATGTTACATGTTGATAAAGCCCTTAGGATATGTACTCGACTACTGGGACTATGATGAGATCATACTAGTGGGGCCACGGTAGTCGACGAGTACATCCTATAGCAGTTCCTAGTCGAGGGTGTATTGAGACAGGGCATCGATACACCAGAGTAGACTAGCGTATACGCATCTTGACCCATATGATGGGCGATGGATGATCCCATATCCATCGGTGTTTGACATCAAGGATGGTGTACGGGTGCTCAGTGGAGACTGGGTACACTGGACGGACTCGCCGAGAACTCCCAGATGGTATTATACCATACGTCAGATGGCAGTTCTCCGGTGACACTGGTACAGAGTAGTCTGTCGACCCGAGATCGTCATAGAGTCTTGTGTGATTCCCACTGTGCTTTGATTTCCATCATACCACGTCCAAGAGGGCGTGCAAAAAGGTGGCTTTTGGGTACAGTCCCGAATCATATGGAGGCAATGAGCGATAGGAGGGGATTCGTCTCTTCCGGTATAGGGAGTTGATGTTGTGCTGTGTTAGATTGGCTATAACCGGAAATCCCTGGCCAGGGTTGCTGAGATTTACTGGTAAGTGTTATCAGTAGTTTCTCGAACTGTTATAGACCTCAAATCGACACGACTTATCAAGCTACTGGGGTCTGACGTTTACCACCCTTAGGCGAGATATGCAACATATCAGACGACGAGACCGGACTGTACGGGAGTGTTACTGTTTGGATTCACAGGAGAATGTACAGGCTTGCTTGTTGATCTTCTGAGCGCTCAATACCTGGGTAGCTGTTACGTTTAGCTGACCGCTTGCAGCTTGTGGGTGTTTGATATGATCATTACCTACTGCCGGCGTATTGACGATTCTTTAGAGTCCTACACAGAGGTTTCTTGACTCAGGCAAAACGGAGTAGGGGCACATATGTGATATGTGCGGGACCGAGGATAATGCGATATGTGATACCGTATTCTATTCTCGCGATATTTGATATCAGCCGGGTCATCGGATCAAGTGTTGATTCGATGAATCGGTACGGATAAATATTAGTCGGTTATATGCGATATAGCCGGATTGTCGGATCAAGTGTTGATTCGATAATTTAATGTATAATAATATATATGATATATTAAATTACATTAACTAATATTTTCTCTTAAAAGATTCTTTTTCTCACTCGGGTAATACATTGATATATATGCGATATATGTTAATTGTATTATTTTATTTTGTTACGATAAATATTATATATGTGATATATAATACTGTAACATGATATGATAACTAATGCAACTTGTTTAGTGGAGTTTAAATATGATTAGGGTTTGGATTAGGGTTAAGCTTTCTAGATGTTTCTAGAAGCTTTTCTTTTTGTCATGATAAAGATATTTTCAAGTGAGTCATGCTTTAACCCAACCCAAACCCTAACCCTAGTTAATTCTCTACAAAGGTTCACTTGACCATGGTTGCATAATTCTATCATATTATTCTTTTCCTATTCATCACAAAAGGATTCTAATATTGTTCCTCATCTTCTTCCTTCTTCTTCTTTATTTGAAATGGTTTCTTGCTTTGATTTTTGTGATGGATAAATATGAGAAAAAGATAAATAAAGAGAGCAAAAATCCTACTTCATCATTCTCATCTTCCCTTGCCATTTAGATGAGGGTGTTCACATCATTTCATGAGTGTTAGCTTGTGTTAAAGAAACTTCAAGGTAGATCATCTTAGTATCGAAGATCGGAAGCAAAGGTTGCGTCTTTCTCTTCGTGGAACCTCTCGAGAGTCCGGATCCCGATGATCGCAGCGAAGGGACCACAACACGGAGCATAAGAAGTGAAGGACCGGATCTACAAAGGTTGTAATCCCTCTCACTTAGTGTTAAAATGTTTAGCATGTTAGTTTTCGCCTAATCTCTAGTTTAAAGTTCCGTATTCGGGTTGTTCGGCACGGCTAAATTTTTAATCGGGCATGGTTGATGCCTCGTAGACCCTTGTGCGCGTGCCTAGCAACCCTACACAAAGGCCCGCATTCTACGACGCTTATACCTTCCCGCGGCTTATGCGATTGGTGGATGCATCTACTGCTGACCCGACTCAATTCGGGGCTATTCAGACGTTGATTTCTCCTTACGCTACTGCTGGCGGGTTGGTGTTTAATGATCGGGTGTTATCTTCTTCCGCGGGTTCAGCCCAGCCGCTTTGGGATCGGTCGATAGACAACGCGCCCTCTTTGAAGCCTCGGGAAGCCGCATGCTTATACGCAATCAGACCGGGTTACTTGGTGTTCCGTCAGGACAGTGCGGTTCTCTTCATGCGGTACAATCCGCATCGCTTTGCCCGGCAGTTTGGCTATGATCAGGGCGTCCCGTTTGAAGCTTTCATAGTCGCGCCGGTTCCTTCGCTTGAGGCCGTCCGAGATGCCGCCCACCATTTTGTGAGGCTGAACACCGGTTCTCAGTTCATGATCCCCGATGGTGATTACATTCCCCGATGCGTGGGGTCGTTCACGGGCTGGTATCTCCATCGGGTGAACCCGATTATTATTGAGGAGAGAAGGGTGCTTCTTGGCCACGGTGCCCCTATTCAGGTTCCGGCCACGGGAGCTGCGCTGCGACCGCGTGTCCCGGTCCGCTTTCCCCTGAGGGATACCGTTGCTGCGCTTATTCCTGGAGAGTCGGGAGTAGATCTTACTCCAATAGCTGGTATGCCCCTGGGTACTCGATCGAGGGGTAAACGGGCTCCGGTAATAGTACCACCACCCGAGGCAGCACCACTCTCCGTGGCGTCGACGATGGCAATGTCATCTCCAATTGTGGCGCCGAGTGAGGGTGGCAGGGCTGAGGTTGTTGAGGGTGTTGAGGGCGATGTGGGTCGTCGCCGTACTAAGGCTTCGTGGGGAAAGAAGCGGTCGTCCTCGGCGACCGGATCTGGGTCCAAGCGTCGAAGGAAGGTTGCTACTAACTTGCTCGACTCTTTAATAGAGTCTGAGCCCATTCTTGAAGATGAACCGTTGGCCCTGCAGGAATCAGATGCTGGGCTACTTTTCCCTGGTTCGGCAGCTGAGGAAGCTGCACAGTTGGCTGAGGCTATAAGGCGTTCCAAAGATGCGTCTCATAACGCCAGGGTTCCGAAGAAGCCCTATCCCGCTGTAATCTTTTACGAAGACCCCTCGTGGATTCGGCGGCGGTTTATCGGTCCTTTGGAGGAATGGGGGGAAAGGGCCCTGAAGCAGGCCGCTTCAGAAGACGCAGCGGACGCACTTTCTTTGTGGACCGGCGGTCATGAGTCTACCCTTGAACCCCGGCGAGCACGCCTCCTTGAGAAGGAACAGCGGCTTGAAGAAGCCATATTGAAGGCTTCTTTGCGCATCGGTACGTTGTTGTTCTTTTTTTGTAGTTTTTCAGAGTATTTACGCCTGTATATATGTATCCTTATTCTTATGTGAATTGTGCATAATCTTCGACGCTGGGGGAGCTCCCTACGGGATCGTTGAAGCTAAAGCCTGTCGAAATTCCTGATGAAGCGTTGCTCGATGTGGAGGGGGCTGATGAGGCTGCTCCTCTTGCAATAGAGCCTCCAGTGGCAGTTCCTGATCACGAAGCGCTTGCTCCTTTGGGGGAGGCTCCTTTGGTGGTTGCCGCCCCAATGACTCTTCCTGAGGGTGGCCCAGAGCTGAGAGAGAGGTTGTCGGGACTACCCTCCCTTTGTTGGAGCCCGACGTCACGGCGGAGGCCGTTGAAGCTGCAATCCCCCCGGCTCAGAATGGGAGGAGTGTTGAAGGTAACCTTCTGAATTTTAAATTAGCAAACTTTCCGTTGTCTGAACTCTTTTATTTTCTCAGAATTATGCGAGCTGGCGGCCTCTATTGCCGATCTGTCTCCCCGGCAATCCTTTCAGCGTCTGCTGGAGATGGCAGCTCCGCAGGCGATATCTCCCCAACACATCGTCCTCTTATCCGGACAAGGTTGGTGTCGTCGATCATTTCTCATAGCATCGTTGTTATTTTGCGTATTGACATTGATGTTTTCTACAGTTTTGGAGGCCGATGACGAGGTTGAGGTCCTCGAAGGGCCAGGGGAACCTTCATCTCCTACTTGCATGACCGTAGGTGAGTGACATTTCGGTATAGTCTGACTTGTTCCTTTGCTTAAGAGTTTTACTGATATTTTTCAAATATGAACAGCTTTGCCAGCCCCCATAGCGTTGGAATCGCGTATCGCCATGCCGCCCGGTCCTTATGCTCTGCGAGCTTCAGAACGCTTGGCCCAATTGAGCCTTGTCTCCTTGTCATCTTTAATTGAGGAGCTTCGTGCTGGCAGCGCAACCACAGCTGAAGCATTTGCCGCCGAAGCTAACGGTTCTCTTCCTTTTCTTGCCACCTACCACGGCGAAGAGGTGGTGCGAGTTTGGGTGGAGTTCTGTCGGCAGGTGGAGGCTTGCTTGCACGCCCTAGAATGTTCCCACCTTTCCTCGGAGGCCATGGCTGCAAAGGCGGACTTGCGGAGGCTGATAAAGCGGTGCGCGGCAAACATGGTATCATGCGAGAAGAGGCTCGGTCGCAAATTCTCAGAGAGGGAGCTGGCCTCTAAGGCATTGAACGAGCTTCAGGCCAGCCTCACAGCCAAAACCAACAAAGCGTATGAACTCTTGCAGGTGCTTCAAGAGTTTATCAAAGAGGTGGTGGCTCTCGATAAAGCTGCCGTATTCACTCGCGAAAGGGTCGAGGCTCACAAGGCCACTGAGAAAGAGCTCGAAGGCAGGCTCGCTTCGTATCAGGCCCAGCAGGCTGAGGCTGAGGCTCGTCTTCTGGAGATCTTGAATCATGAAGCTATGCCCCAGCAAAAGCAAGACGAACTGGCAAAATTGCTAAATCGCCCACCGGCTTAAAAACTTGTATCTTTTCCTTTCTTTTTTGTACATACTCCTGAATGAGAGTATTTTCTTTTTGTTCCTTCATGAATTGTACTTTGTATCCATTTTGGTCTATGAATAAAGACACATTTTTCTTCTCAATGGTGCGTCTCCTTTTTATTGAATGTGTTCTGCGGACAATTTATCTCGGTCTCTTTGGAGGGCAGCGATGGCTTAGGATTCAGGGTTAAGGTCTGCCTCCTAAGACTTTTGAGCTTTACGAGCCGTGAGGATCTCATAAAGAGTTTTTCTCCCTACAAGTCGAGAGGATCCCGTAGGTGTAAGTTCTCCTTAAGAATCGTGAGGATTCTTAAGCGGGTTTTCCCCTGGGAGTCGTAAGGATCTCACAAGAGAGTTTTCTTCCTTACAGGTCGTGAGGACCCGCAAGTGCTGGCTGTGGTCACCCTTATCCGTGTTTCACGGGGTCAGGGATTGCTCAAGGTATCGTAGTTTAAAGACGTCGCGGTCAAGGTTAAGGACCTCATAGTCCGTGGATTTAAGGACTCCACAGTCCGATATTAGTTTTAAGACACCACGGTCAAGGTTAAGGACCTCATAGTCCGTGGATTTAAGGACTCCACAGTCCGATGTTAGTTTTAAGACATCACGGTCAAGGTTAAGGACCTCATAGTCCGTGGATTTAAGGACTCCACAGTCCGATGTTAGTTTTAAGACATCACGGTCAAGGTTAAGGACCTCATAGTCCGTGGATTTAAGGACTCCACAGTCCGATATTTGGTTACTGGGACCCTTCATCTCTTTGAAGACGTTGAGAAATTACAACGACAAATATCAAAGGAGTGAAGAGATGTACCCTTGAACCACGGTAAAATCAGTATAGAATCATCATGGTTGATCGTTTAGTTTTAAGACATTACGGTCGAGGTTAAGGACATTATAGTCCGTGGATTTTAAGGACTCCACAGTCCGGTGTTTTCTCTGGATGCTTCACACGGGTTCACTGCCGTGCTTGGCGAGGACCAGGCTCCGCTCTGGGCGTTTTCCACGGGGTCAAAGAGTGACATTATCCGCGTTCCACGTGACCAGGAATTTTGCACTAGATACTTCACACGGGTTCACTGCCGTGTTTGGCGAGGACTAGGCTCCGCTCTGGATGCTTTACACGGGTTCACTGCCGTGCTCTGCGAGGACCAGGATCCGCTCTGGACGTTTTCCACGGGGTCAAAGAGTGACGTTATCCGCGTTCCACGTAACCAGGAATTTTGCACTAGATGCTTCACACGGGTTCACTGCCGTGTTCGGCGAGGACTAGGCTCCGCTCTGGATGCTTTACATGGGTTCATTGCCATGCTCTGCGAGGACCAGGATCCGCTCTGGACGTTTTTCACGGGGTCAAAGAGTGACGTTATCCGCGTTCCACGTAATCAGGAATTTTGCACTAGATACTTCACATGGGTTCACTGCCGTGTTCGACGAGGACTAGGCTCCGCTCTGGATGCTTTCCACGGGGTCAAAGAGTGACGTTATCCGCGTTCTGCGTAACCAGGAATTTTGCACTAGATGCTTCACACGGGTTTACTGCCGTGTTCGGCGAGGACTAGGCTCCGCTCTGGATGCTTCACACGGGTTCACTGCCGTGCTCTGCGAGGACCAGGATCCGCTCTGGACATTTTCCACGGGGTCAAAGAGTGACGTTATCCGCGTTGCACGTAACCAGGAATTTTTCACTAGATGCTTCACACGGGTTCACTGCCGTGTTCGGCGAGGACTAAGCTCCACTCTGGATGCTTCACACGGGTTCACTGCTGTGCTCTGCGAGGACCAGGATCCGCTCTGGACGTTTTCCACGGGGTCAAAGAGTGACGTTATCCGTGTTGCACATAACCAGGAATTTTGCACTAGATGCTTCACACGGGTTCACTGCCGTGTTCGGCGAGAACTAGGCTCCGCTCTGGACGTTTTCCACGGGGTCAAAGAGTGACGTTATCCGCGTTCCACGTAACCAGGAATTTTGCTGATTGTACCCGCATTTCACGGAATGGAGGTTTGGCTGTTGGTGACATGTATATCGCCGAGCGATGGAACTAGGGGTTGCCTCTGCTCCTCTTTGTCTGAAGTTGTGTCCATTGTTACGAGACGAGTGTTAGGATGATCTCTAGGTCGCTTGCGACCCGTCGAGATTTAGCTTCTTTCTTTGATGAAACCTGGGACGAAGTATGATCACTTCTTTATTTACGTCCTTGGATTGTATACAGGGTGTGATGGAACGTCACCTGTAGGGCATAAATTAATTTTTTTTTATTTTATTTCTTTTTCCGCGATGCTCTATCATTTCAGCTTTTATATCGCGAAGGTCGCGATTGCCCTATCATTTCGGCTATTTTTCGCAGTGCCCAATCATTTCGGCTATTTATTTCATTTTTACTCGCTGCTTTTTATTGCGAGTTGCCCCATCATTTCGGCTATTTTGCGTGCATACATCTTTACTTGCTGATTTTTATTGCAAGTTGCCCCATCATTTCGGCTATTTCGTATGCGCGTGCGGCCTACTGGTTTTTCGCCATAAACCTGAAATTAGACACCGATTTCGGTATCAGCACCGCTACAACTGGGATATGGCCAGGAGCGAATCATCATTCGCCTCTGTCGATGTTGAACAAAGGTGGCTTAGCAAGCAGGGTTAGGGTCCTGTTGACTAAGACTTTTGACTTCATGAGCCGTAAGGGTCTCACAAAGGTATTTCTCCCTACAAGTCGTGAGGATCTCGTAGGTGTATTTTCTCCCTAGGAATCGTGAGGATTCCTAAGTGTATGTTCCTCTGTAATTCATAAGGATCTTACAAGAGGGCTCTCTCCTTATAAGTCGAGAGGACTTATAAGGGTTGTTCACCATATGGACATACCCCTAGTCACGGGTGGGACTTTGCTGGGGAAATGTTTATTCGCGCCCGTGGATTGTATACAAGGGTCAGTATGAGCTGCTTGTAGGGCATTGTCGAAGGTTATGGGGGATTTTGCTTAAGCACAGGTTTAGGTCTCTGTAACTTAAGACTTTCAAGTCTTATGAGCCGTGAGGGTCCCATAAGAGAGTTCTCCTTGCGAGTCGTGAGGATATCGCGAGTGTATTTTCTCCTTAGGAATCGTGAGGATCCCTAAGTGTGTTGCTCCCTTGTGAGTCGTAAGTATCCCACGCGGGTGGTTTCTCCTTACAAGGTCATGAGGACCCTGCAAGTGTCCTTTAACGAGGTTGCGCCCTTTCGGGTTTTCACAAACACTCACCGGCAGTCCTGCTGTTTTTACTCACGGAGCCCTTTCGGGTTTTCGTCTGTGCCCATTTTGCTTGTGGACATACCTTTATTATTTATTATATATTTTTTTTACGAGATCGCGCCCTTTCGGGTTTTCACGAACACTCGCCGGTAGTCCTGCTGTTTTTACTCACGGAGCCCTTTCGGGTTTTCATCCGTGCCCATTTTGCTTATGGACATACCGTTTTTTTTTAATATTTTTTTTATAATTTTTTTTATTCATCTCATCAGCCTAAGGATGATGCGGTAGTAGTTTTAAGGACATTTCGTCCCGTCATTAGTTTAAGGACGTTCCGGTCCGACGTTAGTTTAAGGACGTCTCGGTCCGACGTTAGTTTAAGGACGTCTCGGTCCGTCATTAGTTTAAGAATGTTTCGGTTCGTCGTTAGTTTAAAGACGTTTCGGTCTGTCGTTAGTTTAAGGACGTTTCGGTCCGACGTTGAGAGGGCCGGCTACTACTTATAGAGCTTGAGCTTAGGAAGATAGCGAGTGGACATAGTCGTCGTCATCTATCATTGACCTAGGCTATGGCTCATTAAGCGCAGTATTTCTTTAGGAAGCGGCCGTTTATTGGCCTGAAAGGCCTTTCACCGTGCATATCCATGAGTAGATAGGCTCCACCCTGGTAGACCTTATCTATGATGTACGGGCCTTCATAGTTTGGCTCGAACTTTCCCCGCTTGGCGCGATTGGAGATCATAGGCCTTTTGACCACTAACACGAGTTCGCCTTGGCGGAATGTCCTCGGCCTGGTCGATCTTTTATACAAGCGCGTCATTTTCGCTTTGTAAGCCTCCAGATTTTGTTGCGCTATGAGCCGGGTTTCATCAAGGGCGTCAAGCTCCTCAAGCCGAAGGTGAGCATTTTCTTCGTTTGTCAACTCGTGTTGGACTGCCATTCGTAGAGAAGGTAGCTCTATCTCGAGGGGGAGTACTGCTTCCGTACCGAATACCAATACGTATGGCGTCGCGCTCGTGGCCGTCTTGAACGTAGTTCGATACGCCCAAAGAGCTTCTTGCAGTCTCTCATGCCAGTCTTTCTTATTTTGGGACACCGTCTTCTTCATGATCTTTGTCAAGGTCTTGTTGAAGGCCTCAGCTAGACCGTTAGCCCGGGGATTATAGACTGAGGAATATCTCCAGTCTATATTGTGTTGTTGCGCGAAGCGGCTGATCTTATGGCTTCTGTAAGCCGGCCCGTTATCGGAAATGATCCATCGCGGAGTTCCAAACCGATAAATGACGTGCGTCTTGAAAAAGTGGAGGATATTCTCCGTCTTCACTTCCCTCAGTGGTACTGCTTCTGCCCATTTGGAGAAGTAATCAGTCGTCGCCAAGATGAAACGATGTCCCCTGGACGATGCCGGTTCGATGGGGCCGACTATGTCAGTTCCCCACATTTCGAATGGCCAGCTAGCCACCGTTGGATGTAGTGGATTCGGATGCTGATGGATGAAATCCCATGGATTTGGCATGAGTGGCATTGCTTCGCATATTCGAGGCAGTCCTGGATCATCGTGGGCCAGTAGTAACCCATCCGTTTAATTTTTAACTTCATCGTCGGGTCTGCTTGATGAGAACCACAGATTCCGTCATGAACTTCCTGAACGACTCTTTCTGCTTCGTCAGGTTCTAAGCATCTCAGCCACAGAGAATCAAACAATCTCTTGTACAGAGTATCGTTGACGAAGGCGAAAGATAGAGCTCGTTTCATGAGCTGATGTCTTGAGGACGCTTCCTCGGGCATTCGGTGGGACTTAAAGTAGTCTATGAAGACTTCCCTCCAGTCCTCGGCCTTCTCACGGTCTTTTATTTGTAGGGACGTCTGCTCAGTCTCCCCCTTTTCTTCGGATGATTCCAGAGATAGTTCTGCTGGGGCGAGCACTCGACGGCTTTGTACCACGATTCTGACGTCATCGAGGTTCTCGTCAGCTAGTTCTTTAGCGAGCTTAGCTAACGCGTCCGCTTTGCTATTTTCCGCGCGTGGTATGCTTTCCAAAGTGTAGGAGGGAATTTGGGTTAACAGTTGTTGCACCTTTTCACCGTACTTCACCAACTCCGGTTTGCACGTTTGGTAGTTGCCGTTTACTTGACTAACGACCAGTTGAGAATCCCCGTATATGAGGAGGTTTTCAATTCCCATGTCAATGGCAATCTCGAGGCCTGCTATCAGAGCTTCGTATTCGGCTTCATTGTTCGTCCTCGGTTCTGTTAAGGAGAAAGCGAAGCGCATTATCCCTCCCTGTGGAGTCAGGAAGATAAGGCCTACCCCCGACTTGATTATAGGGGTGCTTTGTTTGCGCTTCTTCACGGAAGATGCTCCATCGAAATAAAGCTCCCATCGGGTATCACCACCGTCGATTGCATCAAACGCATGTTCGTCCGGCAAATCGCAATTTAGAGGAGAATCGGCAGGTACTGGATGCTCAGCAAGGAAGTCGGCGATGGCTTGGCCTTTCACTGCCTTAAGAGGCTGATAGGTTATTGAAAACTCCATCAAGAGCATGGCCCATTTAGCGAGTCTCCCTGTCAATATGGCCTTTGACATTAGATATTTTAGGGGGTCCACCTTTGATATAAGACGGACTTCATGTGCCAATGCATAGTGCCGGAGTTTTGTTATCGCAAAGGTTAACACCAGGCAATGTTTTTCGATAGGGGAGTAATTGCTTTCTGCCCCCAGAAGAACTCGGCTTAAATAGTAGAGCGCTCTCTCCTTCCCTTGGTCGTTTTCTTGTGCGCCTAAGGAATCCTCAAGGGCTGTTGTATAAAGAATAAGGGGCTTTCCCTTGACTGGAGCAGCTAACACCGGCGGGTTCTGCAGGTACTGCTTGATCTCATCTAGCGCGCTCTGGCATTTTTGGTCCCAGACGAATGGGGTTCCCTCCTTCATCAGGTGGCTGTAAGGACGGCACTTGCTTGACAGGTTGGCGATAAACCGCCGGATGTACGCGATCTTCCCTTGGAGAGACCGCAATTGTTTGAGAGTCCTTGGCGGTGGCATTTCCATAATCGCTTTGATCTTAGATGGATCTATTTCGATACCTCGGTGTCGGATGATGAATCTCAGGAATTTACTCGAGGAGACTCCGAACGTGCATTTGAGGGGATTCATCTTCAAGTTGTATTGCCGAAGGTGTTGAAATACAGTCTTTAGATGCTCGAGATGTTCCTCGTATGATTTGCTTTTAACCACGAGGTCGTCGATATAGCATTCGACGATTTCATGTATAAGGTCATCGAAGATCTTCGTCATGGCCCTCTGATAGGTGGCACCGGCGTTCTTTAGACCGAAGGGCATCACCTTGTAGCAAAATATTCCCAAAGGAGTCCGGAAAGCGGTGTGCTTCTGGTCTTCGGGATGCATCTTTATCTGATTATACCCTGATGAGCCGTCCATGAAGGAGAAAACCTCATGAGTGGACGTATTGTCTATCATTAGTTCGGTGACTGGCACTGGGAAATCATCCTTTGGACAGGCTTTATTGAGATCCCGGAAGTCCACGCATATGCGCACTGTCCCATTCTTCTTCATCACCGGGATGATGTTAGCGATCCATTCAGGATATTGAACCTCCTGGATAAAGCCAGAGTCGATTAGCTTTTTGACCTCGGCATTGATACTCACCTCAAGCTCGAGCCGCATTCTCCTCGGCACCTGTTTGACCGGCTTGATGTCCGGGGATATCGCCAATTTGTGCACAGCAATCTCTGGATCTAGTCTTGGCATTTCGGAATAGTTCCATGCGAAGCAATCTCTATGCTGTACAAGGACATCTTTTAATGCAACTACCCTTTCTTCAGATAGTAGCTCGCTGACAAACGTCGGCCGTGGGTCACTTGTCGTGGGCATCTAAGTAACTATCGCCTTTTGTGGATTGATAGGACGGTCCTCTTCCCGCTGAACTTTCACCTTTTTCTGTCGGCGGGGATAATCTTGATCAATTACCGAGTCTTGGACTTGATGCCAGACCTTGTAGATTTTAGAGGACAGCCGTTGAGGGGGCTTTTCCGTCTTCACCTTTGTAGCGCTCTCCATAGGTGGAGGAGATCTTTTCAGCACAGCGGTCGGAGAGTTCTTGTGGACCTTCCTAAGTGGTTCAAAGCTGTTTCCAGTTGGAACAGCAACATCAATTTCCGCCGTTGGAGTCGGCGGAGTCAGTCCAGAAGGAGAGTTGCCTCCGGTCTTCCTTACTCGGTGCCAGTGGTATATCCCTAGTAGGAGGGGTGTTGTCTCCTGAGGGTTTTCAGCGGATTACACCCACAAAATCGTATAATAAAAGAGAGATGATGAAAGTTATATAAAGATAAGAACTATAAAAGAAAGAACTTGAAAATATGAGTTTTCAACTCTACCAGCTTTTCAGTTGCTATGAGCCCTATCTTAATAGTCATGAAAAGATGTTAGAAATCACATCATCCCTCAATAAAACATCGCCTTTAGTTTTCATTCCTACCTTTCTTCCAAACATTGATCATATACCCCTACGTGTGTGAACTGGACATCCCTACACTCAGAGAATTCAATTCAAGCAATCATACTCTTGTCCATCTACCTCAGAACTTTTTAATAGATATTTAGATGGAATTTGCTTACACATTCTTCATGCGACCGTTAATACTTCTTGAGGTACTAACCGATCGATTACTCATGTGCTTGCTAATTAGGTGTTTTTTCTCGTCTTGCAACACCTAAGGCTTAGCAGTGGCTCTCAAACCAGTTGGTCTAAGGCACTAGGTGATAAAGCACCCTCGCTATATATTTTTTTTATTGCTGCCTCGGTGATAACAAAACCAGTATTCATTTTTCTTTTCACCATTTTATCTTTTATGCTCCACTTTTATTTTCTTCATACCTTGGCTTCTAGACAAGAGCATTTCAAGGTATCCTCTACTATCCTGAGTTTCAAGATGTGTGTACGTGCGTATAGTAGGGTTTCAACGTTCAAATGTTTGGCTTCCAGAATAGGAACTATTTTTCAGGCTTATTTTTATCCTCAGATTAGTAATTTCCTTCATCTTACTAACCTTTGGGACAACAGCTCATAACCACTTATTACTAGTTTCATTTAAGAAAACTTCTAACTTTCTTGTTTTTCTTAAACTATTCCTATCTTTTATATATAACTTTTCACTTTCTACTCCTTTATTATCACAATTTTTTGTGTGTGCTTATATATAGTATAATGCAAAGTAGGGCGTAAATAAGCACAGGAGCACTGAAAAACGATTTCTTGGGAGCTTCTTGCGATGGTACAGGAGCGCTGAAGCTCGTTGGCGGGAGAATGGTCCTGAAGAAGAGCCCAGTGGTGGCTTGAGTTGCCTGCTCCACTGGTATAGTGAAAGGGAGGCCGCTTGAGGCCCGTAGGTTACTCCTCCAGATGGGACAGAGAGAGAGTTGCTGTTGCAGTTAGTGCAGTTCAAAGCCTGTTGATTTCTTGAAGAGCTTGAATATTCTGCCCCCTGCGTCGACCTTGGTCTTTGGCATGTGCCAGTTGTTTGAGGACCGATTCCATCAGCAAGACTGCTGCTTGACAGTCATCCTCTGGGCTTCCTCCATCGGCGTTGAGGCACCGAGGGTGGGAGGTGGGAGCATCGACCAAAAACGAATCCCGTTGATTTCTTGAAAAGCCGGATTGCAGAGATTTGAGGCTGCAAGTGACTCATACTTGACTCCGCCGGATATGACAGAGCCTGAGTTACTGGGGTGGGAGCAAATGCCATTCTTCATAGAGACGAAATGCCGGCTTCAATATCCACTCCCCTAAGGGCAACCAAAAACATAAACGCCGCGATTATTTGATCGCGGGAAAAACACGACACACGAAGTGTGGAGTGGAAAGAGGAAAAGGTCTCACCGGGCGTGCCAGAATCTGTTCCCCTCCGAATGACGGCGCGACAGGGACGTCTTGCCTGAGATTCGGGGCAGATGCTAATTGGTGCTATCCGTCTACCTCTCCGAAGATGCCAAGTTGATTTATAGCACCGTATATCGAAGGTTTAAACGGATGCATCCGATGTAGCAGACTTCATCAGATTTCCCCTCGCTTGAGGGGTTTTTGATTGTGGGGACGCTCTTCCCTGCAGGCGCAAGCCCCTGTAGTTAATTACGCTACCGTATCGCGGTAACCACTTTCTCCTTCTCCAGATGGTCACTTTATGTCGTGTGTGTTTATTTTGTGTTTAGTTGCCCGTGGATTGTATACGGAGACTGAGTTATGTCGTCGCCCGTAGGGCGTGGACTAGTCCAAATCCGTATTATCTTAGATTTGGGTTTGGGGGTTTGGGTTTAAGGATACGTTAGCCTCATTGAGGACTAAGATCAACTTAAACGTTTGTTAAGGATACGTTAGCCTAGTTTTTAGACTAAGATCGACTTAACGGGATCATTTAGATCCAACAATAGGGCAATTAAGGGAGCCCTGTTGTTTAGTTTAGTGACGTTGCGGTCAATAGGTAGTTTAAGGACATTGCGGTCCAATATTAGTTTTAAGACGTTGCGGTCAAGGTTAAGGACATCATAGTCCATGGGTTTAAGGACCCCACAGTCCGATATTAGTTTTAAGACATCACGGTCAAGGTTAAGGACATCATAGTCCGTTATTAGTTTTAAGACATTCCGGTCAAGGTTAAGGACGTCATAGTTCGTTATTAGTTTTAAGACATCCCGGTCAAGGTTAAGGACCTCATAGTCCATGAGTTTAAGGACCCCACAGTCCGTATCAATGTGCGGTTGTCGGGACCCGTCACCTATTTGAAGACGTTGAGGAATTATAACACTAAGTATCAAAGGAGTGAAGAGATGTACCCTTGAACCAAGGTAGATTAAATGATCTTTAGTCCAATTTGGAAACTAAGATCAATTATTGTATTATGAACCCATTGGCCCAGTTGAATTTGAATTAAGGACTTATGGCCATCTTGGGCTAAGTCCAATTGTGTTTGGGATATTGGCCCTCTGTTGATTCATTGAAGAAGAGGCTTTGCCTCTAAAAACTTAGCCAATTGGGCTAAGGCCAGTGTTTGAACACTAGAAACCAACAGTGTTGAACACTGCTATTGAGATTGACAACTGGTGTTAACACCAAAATATAATCAGTGTTACATACTAGCAACAAGGCTTTCAAATTAGTGTTAAACACTAAAGCAAATCAGTGTTAAACACTGGCCAGAGAGATTTCAAATTAGTGTTTAAGCACTAAAGAGAATCGGTGTTAAACACTGGAAATAGAGATTTAATTTAGTGTTAAACACTGCAAAATAGAGTTTTTCAATTAGTGTTACACACTAAAGCAAAGCAGTGTTAAACACTGGATACAGAGGTTTCAATTTAGTGTTAAACACTAAGGCAAGAGGGGTCACGTGGTAGCACGTGAGAGCGCCCTCCTTCTCTTTATTTGTTCTGCCGAGAGTATTGAATACTTTGGAGTATCACGTGTTGTCACGTGATGGGTATTTAAGTGTTTTTCTGTTAGAGCTTCTGCCAAGGGGTCACGTGGGGCACGTGAGGCATTGCCTCAAATCCCTTCTCTGTGAAACTTTTCAGGGGTCACGTGGTAGCACGTGACCCTGCTTCTTTGCATGTTTGTTTATCTTTTAGGAATTAAATCCTTCATAGGGTTAAACCCTAGCTATTAGATTCCCACTTTCTTTTTGAAGAATTATATTCTTAGATAGAGTTAAACCCGGCTTTTCTTCTGTAGGAATTAAATTCCTGATGTATGTGAAGAACTGAATTTTATCCTAAGGTTAAACCCTAATTTCTTCTTTCTTGAGAGAATTAAATTCCTGTTATTTTGACAGAATTAAGTTCTTAACTAGGGTTAAACCCTGGTTCTGTTCATTTTGAAGAAATTAAATTCCTATGACATAGGGTTAAACCCTAATTTTATTTCAAAGGAATTAAATTCCTATAATTCTGTGAGAATTAAATTCTCAAACTTCCATTCCCTCTCTATGCTTTGGATCTGCATGGCCGGATCTCAACCTAATGAGAATTAAATTCTCAATTCATGGGGAGATGTGCACTCTGCAGATCCTCTACTAAAGAGAGAACTAAGTTCTTCTTTTTAATATAAGAGTTAAACTCTTTGAGAATTAAATTCTCTTTTTAAAAGCCTCTCCTTTCTTACCTGTAGTTTTCTTTTGCAGATGATCAAATTCTTCCAAGGTCTCGAAGCTCTATTTCTCTCTCTCTGTATGTCCCTCTATATTTTGTTCTTTGGGCTCCTATTTATAGGAGAAGGAAAAGAATCAATTAGTTTTAGTAAATCTTTCATTGAAAGATTTGATTTGTCTATTGAGAGATTTGATTTATCTTTATCATTCATCTGGGCCTTTGGATTATTAGGTGAATTTTATTCACCATTGGATTTTAAATCCAAAGATATCTCTTTGTTATTGCGGTTAGATTTAAGGGGGAAATCTTTCCAAGTCCAAGATTTTTCCATAAATTGGTGATATTTAATCACCTTTAGATTTTTAATCCAACGGTTCCAAATAATTCTTTTCCACTTTGGAAAGATTTGAGAGATCTTTTCACAGAATTTAATTCTGTCATAAAAATAAGGCTCTTGAAGCTGGTCACGTGTGGCCACGCGACCGTTGGTCACGTGTGCGCACGTGACCCCTGGTCACGTGTAGGCACGTGACCCCCCTGGAATGGGCTTCCCTTCCTTCTGCGCTCTGTTCTTTGCCGCTGCTTGGTCATCACGTGTCAACACGTGACCACTGGTCACGTGTGCACACGTGATGCCTTTTCTGGAGCTTTTTTCTTGATTTACTCAGGGAACGAATGTGCCTTGTGCCGCCGCTTTTACATGTCACGTATCAACACGTGACCGCTGGTCACGTGCTAGCACATGATGCCTCCTCCGTAGGTTTTCCTGATTTTAAATCAGGAAACAGTAGCCACGGCCAGGTCATCATAGAAGTCCTTCGACTTCTTATAGCTCTCCACCGCCTTCAGTTCGGCCGACTTGGCAGCCTCGGCCGCTGCCCCAAGCTCCTTCCGGAGGGTCTTCACCGTCCTCTTCAAGTTGCCGGCAAGCACCTGGGCATCCCCGAGCTTGGCCTCGGCAATCACGGCAGCCTCGCGGTGCTGGGCTACCTCCCGTTTCCCGGCCTCCACCTCGCCTTCCAAGGAGGCAACCCTCGCCGTCGCCGCCTCCAGCTCCCGCCTGGAGCTCTCTTCCCGCGAGGCGAGCCAGCCCGCAACCTCCAGCGCCGGGGCTATCACCTCGGCTTCCATACGCAAGGCGAAGGCAACGTGTTGGAGAACCTGGGAGATACGAAAGAGATCAGAAAGACGAAGGAGGCACCGAATCTCACAATGAACCAAAAACTTACCTGCACGGACTCCTGGGCGATGGACGCCAGCTGAGCCCTGAAGGTCCCCCCTAGAACTTTACCCCCGGCCGAGACCTCTATCTCATGCAGAACGCTATCCGCAACGGATAGCCCCGAGGGCACCGCGAACCGGAGGCCCCCTTCCTCCACCACGATTGGCGAGGACCGACCCCGGGAAGGTCTCTGGGAGCTCCTTTTGAGCGGCTCCGAGGGAGATCCGATCTCCTACTCCGAGACCGGGTCCTCCAGAACTAGGGCCCGCTTCTGGCCCGACACTCTGCTGGGACCCAGGACGGGATCCGCCCCCGAGCGCTCACAGGACACCACCACCGGAGTAGTAGGAGCCGGGGCGGGCTTCGCGCGGGAAGAGCTGGCGCCCCCAGCCTTCGTAACCTTCCTCGGCTGGCGCATGGAGGCTTTAAGCGAGTCTAAGTCCATGGATCCTGCACAAAGCAAATACCCGACAAGTCAGCGACACGAGCAAAACACAAGCCAAAAAGCAAGCCTAACTTACCGACGAACTCAACGTGGCTGACCCCGGCCCAGCTCAGGACCCTCTCAGACAGCAGCATGTCAGGTCGGGGGATGGGCTCCCACGACGCCACTCTCACCGCGGCGGGGTCATTGGACTGGTTCCCCGGCAAACATTTCTCCCTCGACTACTTGGTAGGCACGGGCCTGTCCTCGCCCTCGGGAGGGAAAATGAAGAAAAGTTTCTTTTTCCAATCATGAATAGACGAGGGCAAGGCCACGACCCCGGTCCCGGCAGCGCCCCCGGCCACTTTCTGTAAGAGAGATAGACCCATCTCGGGTCGCCCGCTCGACCACCAGGGTGACTTTTGAAGACGAGAGAAGAATCGAGAAGGGAGAGGCTGAAGGGAACCGCCTGTAACTTCAGGCGGATCAAGAACCCGAGGAGGATCCTCCATCAGTTCGGCACTAACTGGATAGGGGCTAAACCGAAAAAATTCAACGCTGCAACGACCTCGGGAGAGAAGGGCAGGCGCATTCCGCCCTAAAAAGCTTCTAAATACAAGGCGATCCCTGCTCCATACTTGATCCGCCCTCTCTCCCTCCTTGGCCAGTCGGAGCGTGTAACACGAGGGGATGTGGAAGCGAGCCAGGGCATTGGCGAGCTCGTCCTGATACCTCACCCAACACGAGGAGCCGGGGGCCGCATCTGCCGCCTCCTCCCTGGGGGCTGCCCCTGCCTCACGATCCCGGGGAGAGGATCCGACCCCTGCTCCCCGGGGGGACTCGGACACAACTAAAGGGTCCCTAGAACTTACTCCTACAGCATCTACTGACTCTATAAAGGAAGACATCTAACCTTGCAGAAGGGAATCCTCGGGAGAAAGAAGACGAGCGCCGAGCAACCAGGACTTAGAAGAGGGAAATATGAGGGAGTAGGGGCCCAAGGACGGCCCCACCCCTGTTTATTGCTACACGCGGCCTCATCCAACGACGTCCGTCCTCTCCCGCCAAAACGACTCCTCGCGTCCAGCGGCTCCGATCGCTCCACGTGTCGATCCTGCGCTGGACCGTGTCCCATCAGACGCCGCAGGCATGCATGCATCGCGTCGGCCAACCGACGCTTGACACGTGGACCGTCATTTCAGTGGCAGAATGCACGAACCGGCGCACCTTCCTTAAATGCAGAGATCTCGCCCAGATTCGATAGCAGAAAAGACAACTGACAACCCGAGGACTCGTCCCGACAAGGTCTTAGGAAGGAGCTCACCTCGGGAGGCCCGGCAGTCCACTCCTGACCCTACCCGCTAGCTGGTCGGGACAAGAGTGGGGGGCTAATGATGATGCTCAATACTGGTGATACGAGATCAGGACACGTGGCGGATGACATGTCCCAAGACCCGGAAGGAAGGGTCCGCGTAAGCCGACCAGGCCACCCTTGTACCCGAGTTGCAAGCACAAGCCGGCCCTCCTCGGGCCCCCCTGCAAATTTGCCTCCTCGGCCCCTCAGCTCGTCCCGAGCTGCCACAGGACCAAGACCTCTCAGCCCTCTTGCTCGATTCTGAGCTCCCCAGCAGAGGTCGTCTTCCTCGGCTCCTCCGACCGACCAACTCCACCGCTCGCAGGCGTAAACCCCGCTCCGTGAATCTCACCATGCGCAGATTCTCCGCCAGCAACGTCCCACGCTCCACGCCATTACGATCCCCATTAATGGGCGATTCGCTCTTCACGCGGGCGTGACGTCGGGAGCGTAACGGCAGGCGAGATTCTTGCGCCTACTGCCGCTATATAAACCCTCATCGCAGAGGGGTCAAGGAAGCCATTTTTTATTCCACTTAGCCGTTACTCTGCTCGGATCTAGCACTAACTTGATCGTCGGAGGGTCCTCGGTGGTACCAAACCACCCCGGGACTTCTTTGCAGGTACTCGGCGCCAAACTCCTCAAATTACCAATCTCATCAAAACCCATTGAGATCCACACGCAACAGAAGATCACCACTAAAATCCACCGGGAGATCTGTAACAACTCCAATTTTTGTATACATAAAATTGATTTAAATTTGAAGTATACTTGGGGTATTTAATGTTACTGTTACCACTTTAAATATTTATTTTCCCACAATAATTACAAGAAGGAGCTTGTAGCTCATTGGTAACACCTTGCACTGCTGAACCAAGTCACCAGAGTTCAAATCCCCTGCCCCACATTATTTTTTAGATTATTTTTGTTTTAAATTTCTTGGAAGCCCAACAGTCCACAGACCATAACTCCCAAAAGTTGAACTAAACATAAAAAACTAAATATACCAGTGTCTTAATCCGGAGATCCCCCACCTACCCACGCCCCGACTCGGCCTGACTCGGGCCGGCGCCGCCGGCCTGACTCGGCCGGATGGCCAAGTCCCCAACACAAAATTTGTGCCTTTTCATCTTCTTTAACCCCTTGCGCACACCATTTATTTGGATCGGTACCCGAATCTTAAATATCCCCCATTTACTACAATTTTTAATGAATTTCTACATTTTTTTACAATTTTTTTAATTAAAAACCTTTCACCTACCCTACCCTAGCCTATCCTATAAATACACCCCTACCCTCTACCCTCTCATCCCAAAACCTTAAGCTCACTCTCTCAAAATTTTCCAAGAAGTGTGTACTTTGAAAACAAGTTCGCAGCGAAGCTCCGACGAAATTCCGGCGGGAATTCCGGCGACGTTTTTAGAAACAACCGGCGACGAAGCAACGCCTCGGCAACTCTTTTAGTTCCCCCTACACTCCTTTGCTTAATCAAAAACCGTAAGTCCTATTATATCCCCCTTTCTATTTCTCTAAAATACGAAACTACGAAACCCGACGGAATCGGAACAAATCTGATTTCCGATTCGGTTTTCTATAAAATTTCACTTCTCACCAATACATTCATGCCTAAATATCTTTATGTTGACTATTAAAGTTTTAAAAATCAATTTGAATAAGTTTCATCACATGAAATGATAACCTTTCCAATTTATCGTATTTTTCACTTTAATACCACAATATTTCGATTTCATATTTAACCCCTTAAACTTTGCTATACATTTAAAGTAGAGCACGAGATAATGACCTATCTCCACACACACGCAAATACAATCCTAAACGATATCATCAAAAACTTAGAATACGATAAAACAATATTTTCATTTAAATACCATATTCTTAATAAAAATCATTTCTAGAAGTTTTAGCTTTGATACACTTTTAAATAAATACCTCTTGTTAGGAAAACACGATAAGTTGTGGACATCGATCGTTTATCTAAACCTGACTTTGTGGTGTCTAGGCTAGGCAAGTGAGCAAAGGTAACTTTAAAAGAGATCCGCTCAAGCTACAAACAACAGCGTTAATACGATATTACTACAAGATAATATAACTTTAAAAGATATCTTCTTATTCTGTCTTTTTCTATTTTCCTCTTACCTTTGGGACTTACCGAGCTACCTGTTCGCTGACGACATTCTATTTCTTTCTTTTTTGAATGTCGTCAGGTGATTTGGACCCGGCAGAGATCGAGCCATCGCAAGAAGACTTGGAGCAGTTTGCTGAAGATCCTGCACTTTAGTTTCATTGTACATTTTTTCCTCTCTGTACTTTTCATTTTGTGTTATGCCACTGTTTAGGCATATTTTATTTCAGTTGTATTTCCTTTCATGCATTGTACAAAGAATGTTAATAAATAAAAGTTGCTGTTCTTTTTTATTTCTTGTCTCTTGTGTATTTATTTTATATTGCTTAGATACGCTTAGCGTATGTACTTCTAAGTATATACATAGCGGGTCTCGTCGCGTCCCCTTCGCCGTACACTGGGAAGCGGGGCGTGACAAGATCAATGGAAGACAACATCTGACGGAGACCCGAAAAGGACCTCCATCAGGTACGTAATTGCAGACGCATGCATGTAATAGCTAACCTTCCAAGTACCGTGCGTCCGACTAATTACTATATCCTAATTACCATATCTTACATTATCTATTCCCATCAAATCAGCGGGAATTTTTTTCGCTGGAAAAAGACACACCAACAAAACAAATTTCATTAATTTCAATTTAGCGCTCACTTTTAACTCAACATCTTCATATTAAGATGGAGGAAAGAGCCCACAGAGTGGATATCCATCTATGGCGTCGAAAATATACACCCTCCATCATATTTTACGATGATCAGCATCCATCATTTTCATCTTTATCATCTAAAATGTAGACACACCAAATTTCATATGATTCTACAAACTTTTCACCGTTGATTTAGTGGGTGCAAAATTAACGGTTTACCGACAATAGAACTTTTTACATTGTTAATTCAACGACGAAAAAGTGGTAGAATCACATGAAATTTGGTGTATCCACATCTTAGATGATAAAGTTGAAGATGATGGGTGCCAATCGTCGTTAAATATCACGGAGGGTGTATTTTCCGACGCCAGAAAAGGAAATCCCCTGCTATGGCCTATTTCCTCCATTATTCTTTTATAAAATTTGGATTATATAAGTAAATTTGAGATTTTTATAAAGTTCTGAGGGCAGTTATGAAAAATCATAAAAATAACAAAACTTTGATATTTTCACTTTCGTCTCCACTCCCACTTAATATCTTTAGCATAAAATTTGGATTATTTACGCAATTTTGAGTTTTAATGAAGTTATGAGGGCAATAATGAAAAATAATTAAAATGACAAAGTTTCGATTTAATTATACTTTTGCCATCTCCCAAGAATTATAGTATTGCCATCAACTAAAAATATAGCTGAGATTTTCACTAACATACCATGAAGTCCCAATGTTAATATAGATAAATGCCATAGATTTTTTACAAATAAATACCATGAACTTTAAATAGATACCATAGTTTTTTTTTTTCAAATAAACACCATGAATTTCTCAAGCTTTTTAAATAGATATCATGGACTTTTTTTATTTCAAATCAATACCATGAATTTTCGATATTTTTCACATAAATACTATGCGCTTTGCTTATTACAAATATATAGAAAGAACTTTTAATATTTTTCAGATAAATATCATGGGTTTTTTAAAATTAAAAATCACAATCTTTTAGTATTTTAATAGGTCTTCCTTTGCTATAAATAAATATCACGAAATTTGTTTATTATAAATAAAACCATGAATTTTAGATAAATGCTAAGAAATTTGTTTTCTTTTAGCTAATAACTCAAAATCTCAAGTAGATTTCCACTAAAATACCATGAATTTTTAATATACTTAAGATAAATGCCGAGAGACATTTTAGTACAAATAGATACCATGGACTTCAAATAGATACCATGGACTTTTTTCAAAAAATACCATAAACTTCCCAAATTTTTTTAAATAGATACCATGGACCTTTTTTTATTTCAAATAAGTACCATGAAATTCCGTTATTTTTTACATAAATACCATGAGAATTTCCTAATAAAAAATAGGAAGAACTTTTAGTGTTTTTCATATGAATACTAGATTTTTTAACAAATTAAAAAATCATAAACTTAAAATATTTTCCAGATAAATACTGTCACGCCCTCTTTCCAAAACACGAAGAGCGAGAACGAACGAGACCCACAATGTATTCATACTGAGAAGCATTCCTTCTCGACATGAATACGCTAAGTGTAATTACAAGCAAAAAAATAATAAATAGAAGAATTTAAAATAATAGTAATGTCCAATAACATTTATTAGAGTCCTAAAAAAATAGCTGAATACAGTTCGAAAATTCAAGAAATTAGAAATAAAAGATAGCCTTGAACAAAAGAAGACATACTACAACTGAAGTTAATGCTCGGCTTGAGAAGAAAGGTAGTTGCTATCCTGCTCGCTCGGCTCAACTTCGTACCAAGCTTGGTCTCCTGACTCAAAATCACCAGACGAACATTCCCACACAAAGAAAAGAAAAACAAAGAAAAATGGAATGCCTGTCAGCGAACTATAGTTTGATAAGTTCTCAATTTTAAAAGAATGTTAAAGTAGAATATGATTTATATAAAAAGAAGAACAATCAAGCACATATAAATAAAAGGGGCATAAATAAAACAACAATAACATGATATTTATTCTCTAGATTGTACTATCATATTTTAAGTTTGTAAGCTCGACTAGTGAGGATTTTACATGTAACGAAGATATCCCGTTTCTCCTCGAAACAACAGAAACACGGATTCAAAAGGTTCATGAGTTAGTAATGCATTGTTCCGTAATACGCGGAACTACGTCGATCATGTATAATCCTCGTTATATGTAAATACCCTCATTTGTCGAACTTCCCATCAACGTATGAATTATTCATTTTAAGGAGGTAATGCAAATGCTAGCATGAATTTATTTATGAATGCTTGCAATAACTGCAGATGCATGTCAGATTCACGGATTCATGGAATCACAAATTCATGTATTCGCGGAGTCATGTCGAGTTCAAGATGTAATACCAAATATTTCATACATATATAACATGAAATTAATAGTAAAAAAATAAAGAAAATTATTTTCAATCAATTACCTATTCTTAACCAACAACAACTGAGCCTTTTATCCCAAGCATATGGGGTAGGCTAGATGAACCAACATGAGAATCACGTCGGGTTCAGCACATGAATCCTCCGCCTCCACTCACTCCTATCGAACAATATACTTTCATTGAGTCTTTTGGCAACCATATCGTTTCGTATCACCTCCATCCATGTTTTCTTCGGTCTTCCTTTTGCCCTTTTACCATTGCCCATATCGAGAGTATTTATTCGTCGAACCGGTGCTTCCATAGGTCTGCGTCGTACATGACCAAACTATCTTAGCCGTTTTTCTCGCATCTTCTCCTCCACGGGTGCTACACCAAACTTTTGCACGAATATCCTCATTTCGCACCTTATCTTTTCTAGTGTTACCGCACATCCAACAAAGTATGCGCATCTCCGCTATGTACATCTTCTGTGTATGATACTTCTTAGGAGCCCAGCATTCTGTACCATATAATAAGGCAGGCCAAATAGCGCTCCGATAGAACTTCCCTTTCAATTTTAACGGAAAGTTACGATCACACAAAATCCATGTTGCACTCCTCCATTTCAACCAACCAGCTTGGATCCTTTGATTAATATCACTATCGATCTCCCCATTCTTTTGGATGATGGAACCTAGATATCTAAACTGGTCTCTCGGTGATATCTCTTGCCCTTCCAATGTTATACCAACATGGTTTTGACTTCTTTGGTTACTAAATTTGTAATGCATATATGCTGTCTTGGACCTGCTCAATTTGAATCCCCGAGATTCTGATGTTTGCCTCCATAATTCCAATTTGGCATTAACCCATTCTTTCGTCTCATTTACTAGAACAATATTATCAGCGAATAGCATACACCAAGGCACCTCATCTTGGATAGTTCTAGTAAGCTCATCCATCACGATAGTAAATAGGAATGGACTTAATGCAGATCCTTGATGTAAACCAATTGTAATCGGAAAATCACTCGTTAAGCCGCCGCAAGTTCTGATATTTGCCACTACTCCATCATACATATCCTTGATTATGTCAATATACTTGACGGGGACCCCCTTCTTCATCATTGTCCCCTATAATATCTTTCTAAGTACCTTGTCGTACGCTTTTTCTAAATCAATAAATATCATATGAAAATCTCTTCTCTGTTGGGGTCAAAATTTGCACCCCGGTTGACCGAGTCAAAGTCAAGGTCAACCCTAAGCCAGGTGGGCCCAAGCCCAGGTCAAGCGGGCCCATACCCAAGTCGAGCCCGCGGCCAGCCTCCTCCATGCCAAAATATAGATCATGTAATAAATAATTTTTATGTAATTTTTATGCATAAATGTAAACAAAATGGGCATAAAGCCAAATTTTTGTAAGCCCATGGCTTATGTGCAAAAAGAAATAGCACAAGAGACATGGGATGGGCAAAATGCCATTTTGTAAAGCCCAATGGGCTATATGTAAATATGTAAGCCTATATAAGACAACATGATGATGAATAAAGCAATACACTTTTTCATTCCCCCCAAAACTAGGGTTCTTGCCTCTTTCCCCTTTCTGAAGGTTCTAAACCTTCTTTTTTCTTTTGAATTAAATCAAGAGTTTTACTCTTTCTTTTATAAAATTAAATAGTTTTTCACCACAAAACCCACAAAGGGGAACTCGGATCTTCCATCAGATCTCAAAAAGATGAGATTTTTAAAATCTCACACTTCTTGATCTTCAAGATCCGGCCAACAAAGGAAGAAGAAGGAGACCCATCTCCAGAAACCGCACTTTGGGGAAGAACTAGGGCTCAAGGGGAGAAGCCCTTCATCATCTTCAAAACATCTTAGGAGTTTAACTCCACTCTAATTTCTCCTTCAGGAGTTTCTGGGACTAAAAGCCCCTTTTTCTTGCCGGCGCCCAAGCTCTCGAGCGCCCAGGGCCCACGTGCCGACACGTGGCGTGCTAACGCTCGAGCGCCCAGCGCTCCAGCACCCAGCGCTCCAGCGCCAAGCGCCAAGCGCCCACGTGTCGACACGTGCGCTCCAGCGCCCAGGGCCCAAGCGCCCAGCGCCCACGTGTCGAACACGTAGCGCCTAAGCGCACATCACCTAAGCGCCCAGTGCTCAAGGCGCCGGCCCCACGCGTCCTTTGGGCGCTTTTTTCCCCCTTTTTTATATATATGTATACATGTATATATATGTATAGATACGCATACACTCCACAACACTGTCCCTCCCAAAAAAAATTTGGGCCGGGGCGCATCCCCGCATCCCGCAAGGGGGCTGCTTGCCCCCTTAACCCCCAGCCCGCTATCTGGGTAGCGGGACCCCCGTAAAAACTCTGCGTGGCTCCTGATATATCCAAGCCTCCTCCAAATCAAAACACATGTACACTGCACATTGAGTTCACATGACCAGTTTAACCCGTCAATCGGAGGTTCTCTCGCCCCACAGGCAAGGGGTAATTAACGGCAGCTTAGTCCGCGGCTGCCGGAGATTCGGATCCCCACAATCAATAATCCCCGGCCTACCCTAGACAGGGGGAATCTGTAGTACGCCTTACAAGCGTGCGCGTATTCCCATCTCAATGGGTGACGAAAAACTCCCTACAGATTCTGGCACGCCCGGTAGGACCAATCTCTCCTCCCATATTTCGGGTTAAAAGTTCAAGCGAGCTCAATCAATATACATGTCTATATTTATACTAAAATAATGCTCTTTCATGCAGGTTTTCAAGCAATCACCTTTCAACAATGTCTCCAAAGATGAACTCAGCTCCCATCTTCTACACGATGAAGATGGACTCCAGGACGGTCCTTCCAGCCAGTCTCGGGCGACAATGGGAGGAGGGGCCACTACCATTCGGCTCTATCTTGTTCGTGTCAGCTAACGCCATCCCAGCTCCTCAAGCCCCGGTGACAGACAAACCGGTCTCGAAAGGCAGGAGACCAAATGTGGTGATCTCGAGGGCGCCCCAACCCAAATGCAAGTCGGTGTCTGAACGACGTTCCTTGGCCCCAGCTGGGGGCAAGGCCATCAACACCAACAAAACAACAAGGCGTCTCGAGCAAGCTCTGGCGGTGCCCCTGACAACTGCTCGATCAGGTGTCTTCTCTAAGCTCCTCGCTAATCGACTCACGGTGTCTTCCCAGGAAGCAGATGCCCGCCAAGCCCTCAAAATCAAGAAGCTAAGGCAGAAAAGGTTCAGATTCAGATCCAACAAAAAGGTTAAGGCTCCCGCTAGGCTGAGCTTCATGAGGCTCTAAGAACGGGGTTACCCCACCGAAGATGAGGAAATGGATGGGTATATGGTTCGCACTGTCTACATGGTTGTACATGAAGAAACGAATCCTCCTCTTCTTCACAGCCATGGTGATGATATGATTGACGCTACCCAGCATCTATTCGATCTAAGTAATGAAGAGCCCGCTCAGGCCGAAAAGCCATAGGAGCCCATGGGTCCTGCGGAATTGAGCTTAGGCAATAAAGATGATCTGGTTGTCATAGCCGGAACTACAGAACAAGCGTTATTCCGATGGCTTCAGAGGCAGTTTCAGGACAGGGATGAGAAGTTAGCCAAGGTACAGTCCAAGGTCGATGAATTGGCAAACGTCGCGGCGGATCTTGCGACCCAAGTCGCCCGATTGCGATTACAGCAGAATCAAATTTTGGTTCATGAGCCAGGGATTGATACCCGGAGGCAGCCAACTGATACCCCCTTCAACCTAAGAGCGGAGCGCCTTCGCGAAAAACGGCCGCAATTAGCCTCCAATCCATCCGATACATACGCCGGGGGAGGGAATTGCCTCTGAAAGAGAAACTGGAAAAAGTCTATTCCTTCAAAAGGGAAAAAGTCCACAAGATATTCAGGGACGCCCTAAGAAACGGTTTACAACTGCCAGAATCAAAGAGACCGCAAGAAGCGAATATGACCGACGATCCAGAATATTGCCCCTATCACAGGGTGATAGGTCATGCCATTGAGGACTGCTTCGTCTTCAAAGATTGGGTCGAAAGGCAATACAAGACGGGTGAGATAGAACTGTCTAAAGGCGTGTTAGCAAACAGTCAAGCTACGACCGCCGATTTCATACAAATGGAGACCGGAGCCTTTCGAGGACCTAATCCTCCCAGATATGTGCCATTATCTGAAAAGGACGAACCAAAGACTGATCGGCCTCGAGGACCAGTATCAGTAAAGGCACCTATTCCAATGGAGAGAAAGAAGAAGGTATACCCCTTCAGGAGGGATGAAGTCCGCAAAATATTCGTGGACGCCTTGAACAACGGTCTGCGACTGCCCGTTCCAAAGAGGCCACATGAAATGAACATGACCGGCAATCCCATATACTCCCCATATCATAGAATGGTGAGTCATACCATCGAAGACTGCTATATTTTCAAAGATTGGGTAGAGAACCAATACAAGCTTGGAAAAACCTCACATTCCTCGGATGTATCGGCAAGCCACAGAGCTACGGTCATCAATACAGCTCCGACAAGATCAAAGTTCAAGGGGCTAGGATAAGCAAAGAGCACCACCACGTCGTTAAACTGGGAACACCAGAGGACCACCACGTCGTTAAACTGGGAACAATCGACCACCACGTCATTAAACTGGGAATAATCGACCTCTAAGTCGTTAAACTGGGAATGTAAAAAAAATGTGTGTAAATAAAAAAAAGAGAAAGAAAAGCCGAAATGATGGGGCAACTCGCAATAAAAATCAGCGAGTAAAATAAAAATGAAAATAAAGAAATGATGGGGCAACTCGCAATAAAAATCAGCGAGTAAAATAAAGATGAAAATAAAGCCGAAATGATTGGGCAACCGCGAATAAAAGCCGAAATGATAAGGCAATCGCGATCTTCACTATAAGAAAATCTGAAATGATAGAGTAATCGCGGTAAAAAAAAACAACAAAATCAAAAACAAACAAAAAAAAACAACGGCGAATGATGAGTCGCTCCTGGTACCATATTCCAGGGCAGCGATGCAGACGCCAACCAAAACCCAATTTCCTAAAATTCTTCCAGCTCTACGGTTAGTCCCCAAATTGACTACCGTATACAATCCACGAGCTCAAATAATTCTCATCATACCGATGCCCCACCGTAATCACCAGTTACGCGACTGGTCTCCGCCCTTGGAATTATGCTCCATTGTGAAGACCCACTCATGTGTCCTCACGATACATGAGGAGAACAAACCTTCGTGGGATCCTTACGACTCACAAAGGAAAAACACACTTAGGAGTCCTCACGACTCCTAAGGAGAAAATACACCTGCGGGATCCTTACGACCCGTAGGGAGAAAATGCTTTTATGGGGCCCTTACGGCCCATAAAATTGAAAAGCCTTAGGTGACAGGGTTCCAAACCTGACTCCTAAGCCATCACTCCCCAATCCCCAAGTGGCGAATGATGAGTCGCTCCTGGTACCATATTCCAGTATAGCGATGCAGACGCCAACCAAATTCCAAATCCCAAGTGGCGAATGATGAGTCGCTTCTGGTACCATATTCCAGTGCAGCGATGCAAACACCAACCAAACTTCAAACCCCATACCCCAAACGGCGAATGATGAGTCGCTCCTGGTACCATATTCCAGTGCAGCGATGCAGACGCCAACCAAATTCCATACCCCATACCCCAAGTGGCGGATGATGAGTCACTCCTGGTACCATATTCCAGTGCAGCGATGCAGACGCCAACCAAATTCCACAACCCATACCCCAAGTGGCGAATGATGAGTCGCTCCTGGTACCATATTCCAGTGCACCAATGCAGACGCCAACCAAATTCCAAATCCCATACCCCAAAATGGCGAATGATGAGTCGCTCCTGGTACCATATTTCAGTGCAGTGATGCAGACGTCAACCAAATTCCAAACTCAAATTCCCAAGCGGCGAATGATGAGTCGCTCCTGGTACCATATTCCAGTGCAGCGATGCAGACGCCAACCGAATTCCAAATCTCATGCCCCAACGGCGAATGATGAGTCGCTCCTGGTACCATATTCCAGTGCAGCGATGCAGACGCCGTCCAAAACTCAAATTCCCAATGGCGAATGATAAGTCGCTCCTGGTACCATATTCCAGTGCAGCGATGCAGACGCCAACCAAAATTCCAAATTTCTCAAATCCCAACGGCGAATGATGAGTCGCTCCTGGTACCATATTCCAGTGCAGTGATGCAGACGCCGACAAAGTCCTGAAATTTTTCCGGCCCTACGGTCTGGATCATACATCCTGCAAAACCGTATACAATCCACGGGCGTAAACAATCCCAATCTCTCCCAAGTCCTACCAGTGAGACCACATTCAAAGTCCCACCAAAAATAATAAAAAAAAAACAACAAACAAAAAAAAACAAAAACAAAAATAAAACAGTATGTCCACAAGCAGAACGAGCACGGATGAAAACCCGAAAGGGCTCCGTGAGTAAAAACAGCAGGATTGCCGGCGAGTTTGTGAAAACCCGAAATGGCGCAAATTCGTAAAAAAAAGAAGAGATGAAATGCACTCGCAAGGTCCTATCGATTTTGGGAGGAGAAAATTCTCGCGTGAGATCCTTACGACTCACAAAGGAGCAATACACTAAGGAGTCCCCACGACTCCTAAGGAGAAAATACACCTACGGGATCCTTACGACCCATAGGGAGAAAAAGCTTTGTGAGACCCTTACGGCGCACAAAATTGAAAAGTCTTAGGTGATAGGGACCTAAAACCTGTCTCCTAAGCCATCGCTTCCTGATAAGCAAGCGCAAATGATGATTCGCTCCTGGTACCATATTCCAGTGTAGCGATACTAATGCCAAGCAAAAACCAATTCCCAAATCCTTCTTGGGCAAATGATGAGTTGCTCCTGGCATTATTCCAGTGCAGCAATGCAGATGCCAAATAAAAAAAAAACAATTCCCAAATCCTCTCAAAGACAGATGATGATTCGCTCCTGGTACCATATTCCAGTATAGCGATGCTGATGTCAACCCAAATCAAATCAAACCAACAACCTCTGCGGCGAAATCATGTTCCGTCCCAGAATTTCCCCCGTGTCGAAATCATCCTTCGCATCGGGATATTTACCTTCCCTGCCGGAATTATGCTTCGGCTAGGAATCAACCAACCGACACTCCGCCTTGGGGAAACGTCGACCAGCGACACTCCGTCTCGGGGAAACGTCCAACAGTGACACTCCATCTCGGGGAAACGTCCAACACAGACACTCCGCCTTAGGAAAACGTCGACCAGCGACACTCTATCTCGGGGAAACGTACAACATAGACACTCCGCCTTGGGGAAACGTCGGCCAGCGACACTCCGTCTCGGGGAAACATCCAACAACGACACTCCGTGCTGGGGACAAGTCGAACATCAGCGACACTCCGTGCCGGGGACAAGTCGATCAACGACACTCCGTGCCCGGGACTAGTCGACCAGAGACACTCCGTGCCGGGGACAAGTCGAACATCAGCGTCACTCTGTGCCGGAGAAAAGTCGATCAGCGACACTCCATGCCGGGGACAAGTCGAACATCAGCGACACTCCGTGCCGGGGAAAAGTCGATCCGCGACACTCCGTGCCGGGGACAAGTCGACCAGCTACACTCCGTGCAGGGGAAAAGTCGATCAGCGACACTCAGTGCCGGGGAAAAGTCGATCAGCGACACTCGGTGCCGGGGACAAGTCGAACATCAACGACACTCCGTGCCGGGGACAAGTCGATTAGCGACACTCCGTGCCGGGGACAAGTCGAACATCAGCGACACTCTGTGCCGGGGACAAGTCGACCAGCGACACTCCGTGCAGGGGACAAGTCGACCAGCGACACTCCGTGCCAGGGAAAAGTCGATCCGCGACACTCCGTGCCGGGGACAAGACGACCGGCGACACTCTGTGCCGGGGAAAGGTCGATCAGCGACACTCCGTGCCGGGGACACGTCGAATATCAGCGACACTCCGTGCTGGGGACAAGTCGACCAGAGACACTCCGTACTGGGGACAAGTCGAACATCAGCGACACTCCGTGCCGGGGACAAGTCGATCAGCGACACTCCGTGCCGGGGACAAGTCGATCATCAGCGACACTCCGTGCCGGGGATAAGTCGATCAGCGACACTCCGTGCCGGGGACAAGTCGACCAGAGGCACTCCGTGCCGGGGACAAGTCGAACATCAGCGACACTCCGTGCCGTCGACCGTTCATGTCGCAAAAAGGGCAGTGCAGGCTTCCTACAAAGTAGGAACCGGATCACTCCGGGCTAGGGAAACGTCTACCACGGACACTCCGTCTCGAAGACGCGTCAAGCGTCGACCGTCCATGTCGTAAAATGGGCAGTGCAGACTTCCCATAAATCGGGAACCAAATCGCTCCGGATCAGAGCGTCGACCGTCCATGTCGCAAAAAGGGCAGTGCAGGCTTCCTACAAAGCAGGAACCAGATCACTCCGGGCCAGGGAAACGTCTACCACGGACACTCCGTCTCGGAGACGCGTCAAGTGTCGACCGTCCATGTCGCAAAAAGGGCAGTGCTGGCTTCCCACACATCGGGAACCAAATCGCTCCGGATCAGAGCGTCGACCGTCCATGTCGCAAAAAAGGCAGTGCAGGCTTCCCACAAATCAGGAACCAAATCGCTCCGGATAAAGCGTCGACCGTCCATGTCGCAAAAAGGGCAGTGCAGGCTTCCTACAAAGCAGGAACCGGATCACTCCGGGCTAGGGAAACGTCTACCACGGACACTCCGTCTCGGAGACGCGTCAAGTGTCGACCGTCCATGTCGCAAAAAGGGCAGTGCAGGCTTCCCACAAATCGGGAACCAAATCGCTCCGGATCAGAGCGTCGACCGTCCATGTCGCAAAAAGGGCAGTGTAGGCTTCCCACAAATCGGGAACCAAATCGCTCCGGATCAGAGCGTCGACCGTCCATGTCGCAAAAAGGGCAGTGCAAGCTTCCTACAAAGTAAGAACCGGATCACTCCGGGCCAGAGAAAAGTCTACCACGGACACTCTGTCTCGGAGACGCGTCAAGCATCGACCGTCCATGTCGTAAAAAGGGCAGTGTGGGCTTCCCACAAATCGGGAACCAAATCGCTCCGGATCAGAGCGTCGACTGTCCATGTCGTAAAAAGGGTAGTGCATCCCAAAAGTGGGAACCAAAGCAAGCCGCCTCAACGTGAAAGAAGATCCATCAATTTCATGCACACGACTCACATATGTGGTGTGCATTTATTGATGGGGACACTTTGTTGGGGTCAAAATTTGCACTCCGGTTGACCGAGTCAAAGTCAAGGTCAACCCTAAGCCAGGTGGGCCCAAGCCCAGGTCAAGCGGGCCCATGCCCAAGTCGAGCCCGCGGCCAGCCTCCTCCATGCCAAAATATAGATCATGTAATAAATAATTTTTATGTAATTTTTTATGCATGAATGTAAACAAAATGGGCATAAAGCCAAATTTTTGTAAGCCCATGGCTTATGTACAAAAAGAAATAGCACATGAGACATGGGATGGGCAAAATGCCATTTTGTAAAGCCCAAGGGGCTATATATAAATATGTAAGCCTATATAAGGCAACATGATGATGAATAAAGCAATACACTTTTTCATCCCCCCAAAAACTAGGGTTCTTGCCTCTTTTCTCTTTCTGAAGGTTCTAAACCTTCTTTTTTCTTTTGAATTAAATCAAGAGTTTTACTCTTCCTTTTATAAAACTAAATAGTTTTTCACCACAAAACTCACAAAGGGGAACTCAGATTTTCCATCAGATCCCAAAAAGAAGAGATTTTTAAAATCTCACACTTCTTGATCTTCAAGATCCGGCCAACAAAAGAAGAAGAAGGAGACTTATCTCCAGAAACCCCACTTTGGGGAAGAAATAGGGCTCAAGGGGAGAAGCCCTTCATCAGTTTCAAAACATCTTAGGAGTTTAACTCCACTCTAATTTCTCCTTCAGGTGTTTCTGGGGCTAAAAGCCCCTTTTTCTTGCCGGCGCCCAAGCGCCCGAGCGCCTTACGCTCAAGCGCCCAGCGCCCATATGCCGACACGTGGCGCGCAGCGCTTGAGCGCTCGGCGCCCACACGTCCGGTGCACACGTGCCCGGCGCCCACGTGCCGACACGTGGCGCGCTAGCGTCCGGCGCTCAAGCGCCAAGCGCCCACGTGCCGACATGTGGCGCGCTAGCGCTCGAGCGCCCAACGCTCAAGCGCCCACGTGTCGACACGTGGTGAGCTAGCGCTCGAGCGCTCAGTGCCCACGTGTCGAACACGTGGCGCACTAGCGCCTAAGCGCACAACACCTAAGCGCCCAGCGCTCAAGGCGCTGGCCCTACGCGTCCTTTGGTCGCTTTTTTCCCTTTTTTATATATATGTATACATGTATATATATGTATAGATACACACACACTCCACAACACTGTCCCTCCCAAAAAAAATTTGGGCCGGGGCACTGCCCACATCCCGCAAGGGGGCTGCTAGCCCTCTTGACCCCTAGCCCGCTATCCGGGTAGCGGGACCCCGTAAAAACTCTGTGTGGCTCCCGATATATCCAAGCCCCCTCCAAAACAAAACACACGTACACTGCATATTGAGTTCGCATGACCAGTTTAACCCGTCAATCGGAGGTTCCCTCGCCCCAAAGGCGAGGGGTAATTAACGGAAGCTTAGTCCGCGGCTGCCGGAGATTCGGATCCCCACAATCAATAAACCCCGGCCTACCCTAGGCAGGGAGAATCTGTAGTACGCCTGACAAGCGCGCGCGTATTCCTATCTCAATGGGGTGACGAAAAACACCCTACATTCTCCTCTCACGAAAACGCTCGACAAGTTGACGAAGCAAATGAATAGCCTCTGTCGTCGATCGTCCATGCATGAATCCAAACCGGTTCTCTATTATCATAATATCCTTCCTTAGCCTGTGTTCAATCACTCTCTCCCAAAGTTTCATGGTGTGGCACATAAGTTTTATTCCACGGTAGTTTGAGCAACTTTGAATGTCACCCTTGTTCTTATATATAGGTACAAGGATACTTTTCCTCCATTCATTTGGCATCTTTTTTGTCTGCCAAATCTTATTAAACAGATCTGTCAGCCATTTAACGCCGATTTCTCCTAAGCATCTCCAAATTTCGATAGGAATCCCGTCAGGACCAACCGCTTTTCTTAAACTCATTCTGTTCAAAACTTCTTTAACCTCAGATAGTCTTATTTTACGCATGAAATCACGGTTTATATCTTGAGATTGAATGACAAGTCCATCCAAATTCTTAGTAAAGCTCTCATTGAACAATTTGTCAAAATAATCTCTCCATCTTTTCTTGATATCCTCATCTCGAACTAAAACCTTCTGATTTTCATTTTTGACACACTTCACCGCACATAAGTCTCTAGTCTTCCTTTCCCGCATCCGAGCAATCCGGTATATATCATTTTCAGCCTCTTTAGTGTCTAATTTCTCGTACACCTCCTTGTAGACCTTAGATTTAGCTTCCCGAACAGCTTTCTTAACTTCCTTTTTAGCCATTTTATACTTCTCAAATCTCTCCACATGTCTACTTTTCTTCAAATGTTTATAAGAATCCCTTTTAATTTTAATAGTAGTCTTTACTTCTTCATTCCACCATGATATGTTCTTAGATGGTGGAGCGCCACCTCTCAACTCACCAAGGAGATCTCTAGCTACATTCTTGATACAACTAGCCATTTTGTTCTATGTTCTGTCTGAATCATTTTCCGACTGCCAATCCGCTTCTTGGACTACACGATCTATAAAAGCCTTTTGGTTACCTTTTTTCAATCACCATTTAATTCTAGGCTCTAGCTTACGTCTAATTTTCCTAGGTCCTCTTCTAAATCGAAAATTTAGAACTAAAAGTTTATGTTGAGCGGTTACACTCTCACCTGGCACTACCTTACAGTCGATACAACAAACTCTATCTATTCTTCTCGTCAGAAAAAATTCTATTTGACTAGCACTTGATCCGCTCCTAAAAGTGATAAGGTAGGACTCTCTTTTCCTAAACCAGGTATTTGCTAAGATCAAGTCATAAGCTTAGACAAAATCTAGAATCGAGTCACCTATTTCATTCTTTTGTCCAAAACCAAAACCTCCATGGATAGCATCAAACCCACTACGACTAGTACCTACATGTCCATTAAGATCACCACCAATAAATAACTTCTTTCCACTAGGTATACTTTGCACCATCTCGTCTAAATCCTTCTAAAATAGACACTTACTAGCGTCATCAAGACCTATCTGTGGTGCATAAGAACTAATAATATTAAGGATCTCTCCACCTAGAATAAGCTTAACCAGTAAAATTCTATCACTTTTTCTCCTAATCTCAACTACATTCTCAAGCAACCGTCTATCTATGATTATGCCTACCCCATTACGATTTTTATCTCTACCCGTATACCAAAGCTTATAACCCCAAGGCTTTATGACTCTACTCTTTTCACCTACCCACTTAGTTTCTTGCAAACACATAATACTAACTCTCCTCCTAATCATCACCTTCACTAATTCTATTAGTCTACCCGTAAGGGAACGTATGTTCCAGGAAGCTAGACGGATCCTATGAAACCCTTTCTTATTTGTCACTACACACGGGGTCCGATGTAGCGCGCCGTTTCTGAACGACGACTCTTGCTTATTTGTCACTACATCCGGAGTCCGATATAGCGCGCCGTTTCTGGACAACGATCTAAAAGCCCTTACATACTTAACACTACGCCTGGGATCCGATATAGCGCGTCGCTGAGTAGGGGACGCCCCAACGATATTCTTATTATGGTTCATGTCATAAAATGTGACAAAGTTTTACGTTGGCTGTCATAAGCCTACCACAACTCTTACCCTTTCTCATCCGGACTTGGGACCGGCAACGGTGGGTTTGCATGCTCACAAGTAAGAAACATTAAGACTTTAAAATTATAGCAAGAAAATTATATATCAAATCATAGAGAAAACACACACACATCAATATTCTGCAAGTTACACATACTTCATAAAGTTTTGTATAACATTTCATATGCATGCATGATAATATAAATTAGTCATTTGCCATGGAGATTGTTTTTTTCCACGCATACTTTTTCAATTTATTTCATCCATGCATGTATATATGATTCATGCCAATAGATTTCCAAGCTTCCATTCTGCCATTCTCTCTTTTTAAAGCATCATTTTCATTTTCAAACATTACAACTCTCATCCATATTTTCCCTGCAGAAGAATTGAGAGAGAATTTCGCATATACAGAGGCTTGAATTATAGGGTAACCCTCACATTTTGCTTCAATAGCAAAAGATTAGCTTCTTTTATTTTTTACAAACCTGCACTCAATTTTTCCCCCCCTTGTTCTTTCTGCAATCTTTTATATCAAAATACATCCCGATAAATAAATCACTGCCAACGGTTATGGAGACCCCAATGGAAAAATGAATGATATAACACAGAAGTTTAAAGGTATTTTAGAAATAATAATCCGATTCTAACAAGAACGGTGATGATTTTACGCGAACAACATTTACATGGTATCTGCAATTTAGCCTTCAGAAAAAAATGGATGGATGTGCTAAAAGCCCAGATGTCTTAGGGAAACGAAAAATCTAGGTTTATATCCGATAAATGCTGTAAAGTCAACCATATAAATCATGCATTTATACTTTAACACACAGTCTAATATATATCTTACAAAAAAAACTAGTGCCATGTAAGTGTAATGGAGTAATATGAAGGCATCACATCAGGGCAGATAAAAACTAATTGAGATAATAAGTTTGGATAAGATTAAAACACATACAAATTTCTATATAATACTAAATGATTTTTTAATATTAAAGAATGATAGAAACCTGTAGAGTCTAATGGTGGAAGAATATTTACATGTGATTTATAACTCACTGAACAAGAAAAAGAAGAGGGAACTTACTGTTTGGCAACTTGATCTCTAAATTAATCAAGTTGCCAACCGGGTTGAATTAGTCTCGAATTTATTTTCGAGGCCACGGTTGGCAGATCGGGACTCATTCTTCTTCCTTGTCAAAGAATTCCTTAACTTTTGAGGAAAATATACTACTATAAGGGTTGCCCCTACGGATTTACCCGTAGGGACAAACCACAGTCCCTACGGATATATCCGTAGGGACAATAAAATACCCTGTAGATACAAACGCCGTAGGTGCAAGTTGAAGCCCTGAACTTGCCCCTACGGACAAAAACTTGCCCTTTTGGAGGGGAGAGGAGACGGATGTAGAAAAATATTTTTGGTTTATTCTTAACGAAAAATATTTTTTGTAATAATAACAGTAAAAATCTAAATCGTAACTGTTTTGCCGTGATATCAAAAGTAGATAGGATATACATACATAATAATATATAAAATATTTATAAAGTTTAAAAAATGATTTTTTAAGTATCTGTGAGATCTCATTATTATCTAAAATTATTTTAACTAATATACTTATATCATTTAGTATATTTTATCATATGAAATAACCAAACATCAGCCTGATATTTTTGAATCCTAACAAAACCAAAACAACTCACTTCAAATTCTATAATTAGTTAAGAAAATATATCAACACCTATTATGAATAAAAAAATTGCAACAACATATACATGTGTTTTAAAGGAAATGGCGTTTTATTAAAGAAGAAGAGTACGTGAGATTTGCAATAGTTACAAATGTTATGGGCTTTCCTTATTAAAAATAAATATCACAAACTTTGCTTATTATAGAAAATACGACGAGTTTCAAATAAATGCCATGGATTTATTTTTTTGACAACTAAACACAATGCTTTAACTAATATTTAGATACATATCATGACCTTTGTTTTTAGTTGCTACACACCCTGGATATAAAAAAATATCAGACTTTTATGTTGATAATCTAGAACCATATATAAATAATTGCTTTACATAATCAACTTTACCTTGTATAAAATTTAATTTTTATTGATGTGAAGGGTCCGACCAACAATCAGGCTTGTATTAATCAAGTAACAACCATAAAAATAAAATTGCCCCAAAATTTCTTTTAATTAGATTTGATCAAGTAAATTGCGCACTATCAATACAGCATAGAACATAAAGAGCTAGAATTTTTATTTATTTATTATTGGCTAAATTTCAACTTTCTATCATGAACTTTGGATATTTTCCACGAATGACATCCTGAAATTTTCAAATGATGGATGTTTTGCTACCATGAATTTTCAGAGTATCACAAAACCATCATAACGGCGTTAGCGGAAAATTAAAAAATGACCATACCTCCATTTTATATAAATTAACAAAAAGAAGGACCGCTAGAATTTAATTCCCTTTTTTTTGTTAAAATATAAATTAACAAATGAATTCCAAAAAGAAAAGTTAATTCCATTTTTCTTTGTTAATTTACATAAAGGGCATTATAGTCATTTTCTAATTTCACATCAAACATTGTAATGATAGTTTTGTGATCTTCTTAAAGTTCATGCATGGTAGAAATCCATCATTTAAAAAGTTCGGGATATCATTCGCATAAAAGACCCAAAATTGATGGTAGCAACTTGAAATTTAACGTTAAATTTTTTTGAAGCAACTGAGATATGAAATGGGGGAGTTCTCTTTTGAGATATGTCACAGTCACAGATTTTCTCTTTGAAGACCTATTAGAGATTATTTGCAATTTTATTGCAATTATTTCTTTTTGGAACCCTTTTGAAATCACATCATGTCATTTGAGACCATACTTAGACAAACTCTCATAACTTCACTAAAATGGACTGATCTTTCCTAAATAAGACAAACAAATTTCATGAAATAAGTACTTGTAGGGAAAACTTCAACTTGCATCGACTCCAATTAAATTTTTCCCAAAATAATGCCTTTTATAGATTTTGAAGACCTTTTCTAATTGACAAAAAAGCAAGTAAACAAAAACGAAAAGAACATCTCATCAATATCTCAAAAATCTAGAACTTAATGCATTGAATCCTACAATCGTATTTGCGTATTTATAGTTGCACTCTCATTTCTAGACGCACTTTTCTATAGATATGAAGGGGTTCTAATATTTACACAAAGACATCTCTTTCTACTTATAATGTGGGACTAAGAGCAAGAGAGCTTCACATGAATTCTCCACAAAAGAACAATCAAAGAAAAATATGAAAAGAAGAATAATCCAACTTTCTATAGATATGATTTGTGTTTTGAAATATCCATGAATTCTAATAATATATAAATGAAATTAGTAACATTAGCCACAATAGTAGAAGTTTTTCTCATTATTCATCTTTTCTTGCAGTGTTTGTGGGTTGTGCACGGTTTAATGATAAAAGTCAAAATAAATAGTATATGGTCAAAACAGTGGGAAAAATAATTACATTTTGCATGTTATAACTTTATCACTAGTCACTAAGTTGGGTTAAAAATACAACCCCCCTATAGTTTTTGGTTTATTTATTAAAATTAATGGAGAAAAATTTTATTATTTATAGAGGTCTCAGGTGCATATAGAGAAAAAATGTAATATTTACGGACGGAAAGTCTTCCTATGAACCAGCAAACAGCTCCACGTGGCGGTAGCATATTAGAATAGAACAAAAAACACAATCTTCTTCATGAGTTACTTTCTAAGGAACGCGAGAGAATCTCGTAACATGATTTTGTTAACGATATGAGTATAGTGTATCATAATTAATGGGAAGAGACGGCCGACACATCTAAAATTATGGAGTACTTGCCATATAAGTGCCAGTTAATGATGGCTCTGTTCTTAACAAATTAAAAGAAGGTCCCTTTATTAAAGTTTTACTAAGCCTTTTTTCGTCCAGCCTATTGTTCTCGAACTTGAAAGCAGAGAGCAAATGAAGCATTATTTGAGGTTATTTGTAATTTTGTTACAATTTCTTTTTGGAAGCAGTTTGAAAACTCATCATGACATTTGAGGCAATACTTAAACAAACACCCAGAAGTTTACTAAATTGGACCGATCTTTCCCAAATTAGCCAAACATATTTTCAAATTTCCTAATATAAGCATTTGTAGGGAAAACTTCAAGCTTGCATTGACTCCAAATTCAAAATTTCCAAAATAATGCTTCTTATGCAATGCGAAGCCCTTTTCTAATTTGACAAAAAGGAAAGGAAAAAATTTAAGGAAAAGAAGAAAAAAATTAATAATAAAATATACATTGAATTTAGCAATCAAATTCATTAATTTATAATCACACTACTAAAATAGGGGGTTGCCCCTACGGATTACTACATCCGTAGGGGCAGATTTAGTTTGGCCCTACGGACTAATCCGTAGGGCCTTAAGGTTGCCCCTATGGTTCTTATATATTAATTTAAAAATATTAAATCGTGAATTGTTGTTTGCCCCTACGGAGCCGCAAACCAAGAATCTACGGATAAGTCCGTAGGGGCATATAAATAGGGATTTAATTAAAAAGGCACAGATCGATCCCTACGCTGATTATCTTTTATTTATCGAAGTATCGCGGGCGAACCCAAAATCCCCAAATCCTCGTTCCCGCCGATCGCCAAATCTCTCGTCGCCGTTCTCGTCGTCGCCACCGCCTGATTCTTCCTCGTCGCCGTTTTCGTCGTCGCCTCCGTTTCGTCGTCGCCACTGATCGTCTCCTCCACTGCACAGGTTAGGAAATCTTCAATTAAACAAATTTTTGATTATTTTAGGGTTAGGGTTCATGTTGGGGCTGGGGTTCGGCAGGGGATTTGCGGTTGGGGCTGGGGTTGGAGTTGGAGTTAGGGTTAGGGTTGGGGTTTGGCTGGGGCCGGGAGTGGCGCTGAGGTTAGGGTTAGGGTTAGGGTTGGGGTTGGGGTTTGGCTGGGGCCGGGACAGGGGCTGGGGCTAGAGTTAGGGTTGAGGTTGGGGTTCTTAAATTTTAGAGTATGATAGGTGTGGTACTAATTTTCCTGGGGAAAACTGTGTGAGAGCATGGACTGCAGATCCGTTCAAATTAGAGCTGAAAATTGAAAATGTTGCTTGCATTTTGCTCAGGCGTAACTCTTGAACGAATAGATTCTGATGGTGCAGTGCATGTTAAGATACGGACTGTTTTTTTTTTTTGTGGGAAAACTGGTCTCAGGGACGGAGATTTTATTTATGATTTGCTGAGTACAACTGCATATACAACAGAGACAGCAAATCTGAATACACTTTCATTTCTAGCAAAAGTAATTAAAAATTTAGAGCTTGGGATTGAACTTCCTTGAATGTAACTCTGATGTATGGTAAATTTGTTATTCTTGATTTTGCACCATCTACATTCAATTCGTGCCTATCTTTGTGAGGTTTTACCCAGCGGGTATATCCGATCAGGTTAAATTTGTTAACTCGACAGATAATATTCAGTATGCAGGCTAGTTGAGGATAAGGGTTGCTTCCTGTGTGTCAGGACCGGGTTTCTGATACCAGTTATATTTTATTTAAATACTTCGTATAGTCTATATGACGAGAATATTCAATCGTATGATAACCGATAGAAGCCTTATCCCCGACAGCCGAAACACACACACACAACAAGAATACACAACAAACGCATCATTAGAAAGTGATTCAAGATGTTCAAGTTAAAATCAATATATGATACTCGACGATAATATGAAACTTTCATATTCTCATCGATACTCATATATGAAACTAAAAGCGCCATTTAGTCCCCGTCTATCGGTTAACATACGTTCGATATTCGTCGTGACATAGAACTATACGAAGGTTGTTAAATATCGGACGGTATAGCTCGATACTAACAACCGTCGTATAGTCTATGTGACGAGAAAATTCAATCGTATGAGAACCGATAGATTTGTCCCGTGTGGACAAATTAGGAATGTATAAAGCAAACACCTTCATTCACTTGTGTTTTCATCCGTTTCGAGATATTTCGTCGGTACCTTTCCGCTGGTTCTCCGTGTACAAAGATAGATTAGATGTTCATTTCAACGTTGTTTTACAGCTTTGAAATGATTATCTATTCTATTACAGTGTACTCGGAGAACAGCGGGGAGGTGCTGCCGAAATTTACTCGAAACGGTTGAAAGCACAAGCGAATGGGTGTTCCCTCTATACATTCTTAATAGGATAGAAGCCTTACCCCCGACAGCCGAAACACACACACACAACAAGAATACACGACAAACGCATCATTAGAGAGTGATTCAAGATGTTCAAGTTAAAACCAATATATGATACTCGACGATAATATGGAACTTTCATATTCTCATCGATACTCATATATGAAACTAAAAGCGCCACTTAGTCCCCGTCTATCGGTTAACATACGTTCGATGTTCGTCGTGAGATAGAACTATATGAAGGTTGTTAAATATCGGACGGTATAGCTCGATACTAACAACCGTCGTATAGTCTATGTGACGAGAAGATTCAATCGTATGATAACCGATAGATTTGTCCCGTGTGGACAAGTTAGGAATGTATAAAGTAAACACCTTCATTCACTTGTGTTTTCATCCGTTTCAAGATATTTGTACCTTTCCGCTGGTTCTCCGTGTACAAAAATAGATTAGATGTTCATTTCAACGTTGTTTCACAGCTTTGAAATGATTATCTATTCTATTATAGTGTACTCGGAGAACAGCGGGCAGGTGCTGCCGAAATTTACTCGAAACGGTTGAAAGTACAAGCGAATGGGTGTTCGCTCTATACATTCTTAATGGGATAGAAGCCTTACCCCCGACAGCCGAAACACACACACACAACAAGAATACACAACAAATGCATCATTAGAGAGTGATTCAAGATGTTCAAGTTAAAACCAATATATGATACTCGATGATAATATGGAAGTTTCATATTCTCATCGATACTCATATATGAAACTAAAAGCGCCATTTAGTCCCCGTCTATCGGTTAACATACGTTCGATATTCGTCGTGACATAGAACTATACGAAAATTGTTAAATATCGGACGGTATAGGTCGATACTAACAATCGTCGTATAGTCTATGTGACGAGAAAATTCAATCATATGATAACCGATAGATTTGTCCCGTGTGGACAAATTACGAATGTATAAAGCAAAGACCTTCATTCACTTGTGTTTTCATCCGTTTTGAGATATTTCGTCAGTATCTTTCCGCTGGTTCTCCGTGTACAAAGATAGATTAGATGTTCATTTCAACGTTGTTTCACAGCTTTGAAATGATTATCTATTCTATTACAGTGTACTCAGAGAACAACGGGGATGTGCTGTCGAAATTTACTCGAAACAGTTGAAAGCACAAGCGAATGGGTGTTCGCTCTATACATTCTTAATGGGATAGAAGCCTTACCCCCGACAGCCGAAACACACACACACAACAAGAATACACAACAAACGCATCATTAGAGAGTGATTCAAGATGTTCAAGTTAAAACCAATATATGACACTCGATGATAATATGGAACTTTCATATTCTCATCGATACTCATATATGAAACTAAAAGCTCCACTTAGTCCCCGTCTATCGGTTAATATACGTTCGATAATTTATTCTTTTCAATGACAAACGCACACGCAAAGCATATACACGGATTTTCTCCTTTTTCAGTAACTATCCCGTTCTTAGATTTCTCAATATAGTCACCATAACCTACAATTTATATGTTATACAGTCTAACATAGCCCATGAGTATGTCAGAGTTAAGGACTGGATGCATATGGATTGGCAACAACGTATGCAACCTAAGTTTGTCGCAGGAGTTGCTGCTTTATTGAATTTGCACGCGCGCATAATAAGATCGGGATAGAGAAGATCCTCTGCCCGTGCGATAGATGTGGTAATAAGTACTGGCAGAAGGAAGAATTGGCAGAGCTTCATATCGTAAAATATGGGTTTACTAGATTTTTTACAACTTGGAAATATCACATGGAAGGAGAAGAACGCAGTAATGCGGCAGAAGAAGAAGGAGAACACGATAATGCGACAGCAGAAGAAGGAGAAGATGGTAATGCGGCAGAAGAAGAAGACGGTAATTTATTTCCATCAGAAGAAATGGAGGATATGGTAGATGTTGCCCTAGGTGAATCTATTCGTACCGAAGATGACATTCCTTCCGGTCAAGGACCGCGTGCGGATAAATATGAAAATTTCATGAATGATGCTAGAAAACCAATTTATGAGAATGCAAAGTATTCCACCCTCTCATGGTTCGTCCAACTTTTCCAGATTAAGTGCCTAAATGGATGGAGCAATAAGTCATTCACAATACTTCTTTCGTTCTTGAAAGATTCTATGCCCCCGGGAAATAACGTGCCCGACAGCTGGTACGGAGCCCAGAAGATGATGTCTGATTTGGGTCTAAAGTGCTAGAAGATTCAAGCATGTCCTAAAAATTGCGTGTTGTACCGGAAAGAGAATTCAGCTTTGAAAGAGTGTCCAACATGTGGAGAGGTCGGGTATAAGCCGAAAGATTCTGATAAGAAGCCTGATATACCTGTCAAGATAGCACGATACTTTCCCATAAAACAAAGGCTACAGAGGCTATTCAGGTGCAAGAAAACAGTCGAGGCAATGATTTTGCATCACCGTGCTCCTCCAAGTGAAGATGGAAAAATGAGCCATCCAAGAGACTCACCGGCATAGAAGGATTTCGATAGGAGGCACGCAATATTCAGTAGCGATCCTCGCAATGTCCGACTCGGACTGGCTAGTGATGGCTTCTGCCCATTCAACTATATGGCTGGAAGTCACAGCACGTGGCCTGTTGTAATGATAATTTATAATCTGTCGCCTTGGTTGGCTATGGACCAATCATACTTTATGATGCTTCTTCTTATTGACGGATCAAACTCACCGGGAAACAATATCGATGTCTATCTCCGACCTCTGATCGAGGAGTTAAAATGTTTGTTCATTGATGGTGTAGAGATATACGATGCAAACACAAATACAACCTTCATACTGCGTGCGACTTTAATGTGGACAATTAATGACTTTCTTGCGTATGAAATGCTATCAGGTTGGTCCGTACATGGTCACAAAGCATGTTCTCATTGCCATCAACACACAACATCGAAATTCTTGAATTTTAGCAGAAAAGTTTGTTATTGCGGCCATCGACGTTTCCTGCCTCTAGACCACCCCTACAGGTTAGACACTGTTCACTTTGATCGTCATCAGGAGTTTCTTGGACCTCCAGCTCCATTGTCCGGAGAGGACGTGACTGCTCAGTGGGATGGTTACAATAATGTAACCTTCAGGATGGATCCGACAAAACAGGTCAAACCACCATTTTGGAACAAGTTAAGAATTTTTTTCGAGCTTCCGTACTGGTCAACAAATTTAGTGCGTCATTGTCTGGACGTCATGCATATAGAGAAGGGAGTATCAGAGCACATACTCAACTTGCTTCTTTGTAAAGACGGGAAATCGAAAAACAATCTGAATGCTCGGATGGATCTACAGGAGTGGGGAATAAGAAGTGAATTGCACCCTAGACCGGTAGCGGGTAAACCAGGCAAGTTTGTACTTCCCTATGCCGCTTATCATATGTCACAACCGGAGAAGAAAAGATTCCTGCAGGTGTTGCATGATTTGAAATTTCCCATAGGTTTCTCAGGATCATTCAGCAAGAAAATAAAAATTGTGAAAGGCAAGATCGATGGACTGAAAAGTCATGATCACCATGTTATCGTGGAGCACCTTCTTCCATTAGCCCTTAGGACTTCTCTCCCCGAATCGGTTGGTCTAGTAATCAACGAGCTATGTTGTTTTTTTAGAGAGTTGTGTGCTAAAACACTGGAGGTTGTGACGCTGGATAAACTTGAAAATTCTATTGCGTTGATACTTTGCAAGTTTGAGCGTATTTTCCCACCTTCATTCTTCGATATCATAATACACTTGACGGTTCATCTTGCAACTGAGGCTAAGTTAGCCGGACCGGTACAATATCGATGGATGTATCCCGTCGAGAGGTACGTGGAATTTTTCGTTTCGCGCAATTTTTAAAATTATTGTTGTCCTGTATACCCGTATTTATTTATTCAACATATTTTCTTTAGGTACCTCTACACTATTAAAAAGTACATACGCAATAAAAATTGACCACAGGGTTCTATCATGCAAGGTTATCTTCTTGATGAAGCAACCACATTTTGTTCTCGCTATCCGGACGAGAACATTAAGACGAGACTTAACCAGCCTCGAAGAATTCAAGACGGGCCATATGGTAAAGCCGATTATAAGAGGGTAGACACTATGTTTATCAATAAGATATATCGGTTTATGTTGCTTAATTGCGCATGTCTTGAACAAATTAGAGAGTAAGTTTTTTTGGATTAATTGTTATATTTGTGTTTATGTGTGTATGAAATGATATAATATTAATGTCACCATTATTTGTCGAAAACAGAATTCATTTTAACGAGGTACGTGAGGGGCATCCTGATTGGAACGAAGAACGATCGGAAAAATATCATCAGGATAATTTTTGTGATTGGGTCACAGATCATGTAAGTTATTCGAATAACATGTTATTGCTATCAGTTTTAATCTAAACTTATATTGTTATGTATTTGTCGTAAAATTTGTTTTGTTAGATCCACGATCCGAACTTGTCTGCATCATTTGAGAGTGATTCAAGATGTTTAGCTCAATTTCCTAGTATGGAGGTTGCATATTATAAAGGATTCGGTGTCCTTGGATACAAATTCGAAGTTAAGGACATAGAAACATCTAGAATCATTCAGAATAGTGGGATTGCGACGGTAGGATCGGACGGTGTGATTTATTATGGGTACTTAAATTGTATACTCGGCATCCACTATCCCAGACGATCAGAATCCTTTTATATATTTCAGTGTACTTGGTACGATAAGCGAACCGATACGGATAAGTGGAGAAGCAATCTTGGGACTTGGAAAGATGTATATAGATTGACCAGTGTGAACACACTTCGATTTTATGGTCAGGAAGATCCGTTTGTCTTTCCGAACCAAGCGTTCCAAGTATACTACTCACAGTGTTTGAAGCATCCGGGATGGAGTGTCATATGCCGTTGGAAACCCAGGAATGTCTACGATGTCCCAGAATTCGAGGACAGCGATGAGGATGAAGAAGAGAGAAGGAAAACTAAACATTTAACAAATAGAGTAAAGGAAAACTTGATTTAAAGCAAGTGGTTTTATCAAAATAAATGGCATTAAACATTTAAAAACAATATTATATTTTCTCGAAAATTTCGACAGAGTCTCCTTTGTAAATACCGGCCCCCAAACGGGTACAACACATGAAAATACATATGAATAACGAATAATGGCATCCCCAAGCGGGAGCTAGCTCTTCGCCGATGGCGGAAACACAACCATATGCACATGTATATCAAAAGTGCACAATAAGCATTATAAAGTAAGAAATAAAAAAATACTACGTCGGCTCAAGTGAGCATCGACACCAAACACCATAAATACAAGTCCCACGAGTCTCACTGTCTAGTCAAATATACAAGGGTAGATGGAGTATAGTAGATACAATATAATGTACATTCTGGAATAAAAATATCCTCGCAACCGACCTACGAGCAAGCTGCAAATCAAGCAAATGAAGCCAAAAGAGGAAGAACGCCTGCCGCTACTGCACCGACGGATCAAACCTGCAAGACACTGTGGCACAACGGGGGTGGGTTGCCAACTCGTAAGTAGTAAGTAATATCTAATAAGGCTATCGTAAGCATGCACGCAATTTCGTCATAGCCTACATATACTAATGTGATACGATGCACTGGTATGTATGCAACATAAAAGCATAAACAACACGAGATCTGAATATGTTTAGTACGAGAAAATCTGTATTCTTATCTTAGTAAAACTTCTGTAATTTAACTATAGTATCATCAATGAAATCAATAGAAATCCGTGTAAGGTATCGACAGCAAATATGAATATCTCAATATCTCGACATCTCAGGTCTCAATACCTCGATGTCACAATGTATCAATATCTTAATATCTCGGGCTCCGGTAATCCGGACTGGCCCATATCATCAATCTCAAGACTACATCGGTATCCTCCGGATATCCGCCGCGTCATAAATAACCGGTCAGTATTGCTCCTCTATCGGGCTCAACGCCATCATCTGCGATCATCTTGCCCCGGGGTACCGCACCGGGTCCACCATGGACTCGCAGATGGTCCCTCCCCCTACCTTAAATCGGGTGTATGATACCACTCAAGAACCGAGAAAAACCTTGGTGGACACCACACATATCATATCACGAGAAAACCGCAACTTACATTTTTAAAATGGAAATACGTTCTTACATCCTTGCGGTTTCTCCAAATCCATAAATCTCATAAATACTGAAATTCTCGAGAAGAATCACAATACATGAACATGTAGAATTTGATGATTGTCTATGATATCAACAATATGAAATACGACGCGTGACTAGAAAACTATGCATGAACGATGATGCAATGAGATATATGCATATGACTAACAATCCTACATATCTATCCTGATGAATTGAATATATAAATACAGGTTTACAAATCATATATGTTGCAATGATTTTATATTCTGATTTAAACAAGTTATATAGTGTTCGTGGCATAGCAATTACCACGGTGTGTGTGTCTACATGAATAGTGCTCGTGCCGTATAAACCAATGGTAATGGTGCAAGTGTCCTATGAGATGATATCATACACACACACACACACATATAAAAGATGATGTGATGCAACGACATGAATAATTAGGAACTACGCATATAATGTAATTACTAATAGAAATTCTAATTATCGGGCGCTTTGCACTATCCAGACGATCCCCCCATAGACGTGTACATCTACTCACTGGGACGCCTCGGCTAAACTGATCCGATTTCAGCTCTTTCCTTTCCATGTCGCGTCTGACGTCTCTGCAACCGATCCTATAATCACACAATGCAAACACATAAGGCTATATATTCAGTAAAACGCGACGTTAAGACCATACGAGAAAACTAGGGCCCGCAAGCTAAACACGCATGCACTTAAGGCACAAAAATCCGCGTAACATCGCTCAATTCCAATACGATCTGTCTGTTCTCACAGACACACCAGACCATGGCTCAAATCACACGCATCGCGCAAAATATAATACTAAAATATAGGTAATTGGTCCCAGATTTTATCTGGAACAAAAACAAGAAAAACTAGCAATACCAAACACCCTAAAATACTTACAGATAACTTCCTGCAAAATTTCAACACTCAAATCCATAGGGGGGCCGGCCAGATCAGAAATAATAGGGTTCTCACCGGGTGGAATCGGGTGAAAAGGGCCCGGGTTTTTACACTGCACTCCTGAGACGATGTATATGTAGGGTTACCTAGGACGGCAGCAAGGTTTCGGGAGGTATCGTCCATCCCGTTTTTAAATTTTTTCCGTTCTAAAGAACCCTAAGCTAGAATCTTTAACTAAAAATTTAAACAAACAAGCAATGTTAACAACTTAACATCTAAGTGAATGAGGAATACAACCTTTGTAGACCAGTTCTTCACTTCAAAAGCTCCGTGTAGAGTCCCTTCGCCGCGAGTTGTAATCTCCCAAACTCTAGAAAGGGTTGCCTTGGAGAAATGAACAAACTTGCTCGAAGTCTTCGAGGCCGAAAATGATCTACGTCTAGGAGACTCAAGCTCATGCCACCTCTTCACTAAATTAGGGTTTAGTGAAGCAAACACCCTAAACTAAATGGCTAATAGTAGAGGATGATGAAGTAGGAAATGGGTTCTCTTTAGTTTTCTTTTTCTCACATTATTTTCTCACCATAGAAAAAGCTAGTAAGCTTTTTCTCTCATGAAGAGAAAGAAGAAGAAGTGAGGAGAGAATGAACTCATGAGGTGAGAATAACAACCATGGGTGAGTTAGTGTCATACACCAACTCATATAGAGAATAAACCATGGGTTAACAATAATGGTTGGGTTAATAAATATCTTTAAGTAAAACAAAATGAGTGTACTTGGTCAATGGTTCCACAAGCTTCTACAAGCTTCAACCATGTGACTAATTACCACTAATTTTGTGAATTACCAAGATAAATAAAACCCTCACATTATTATAAGTATGGTGTAAGTCTCATATACCCATGTTGCATGGGGCATCAAGCATGACACAAAATAATGTACATTAATATATATCACATATATACTAAGTGTACACAAGTGAGAAAAGAAATCTTAAGTGAGCTAATATTAGTTAATGTAAGATAATATATCAAATATATAATTATATATTAAATTATTAAATCAACACTTGATTTAATAATCCGGCAATATCATATACAACCGACTAATATCAAATATAACAATCTATCGAATCAACACTTGATCCGATAACCCGGCTATATATCATATAACCGTCCGATATCACATATCGCGAGAATAGAATACGGTATCACATACACGCATTAATCTCGGTCCTACACATATCACATATGTGCTCCTACTTCGTTTCGCATGAACCAGGAAACCTCTGTGTAGAACTCTAAAGACTCGTCAATACGCCGGCAGTAGGTGATGATCATATCAAAAACCTATAGGCCGCAAGCGTTCTGCTAAACGTAACGGTCACCCGGGTATTGAGCGATCAGAAGATCAACAAGCAAGCTTGCTCGTACTCCTGCGAATCCAATCAGTAACACTACCGTACAGTCTGGTCTCTTCGTCAGATATGTCGCATATCATCGCCTGGAGGTGGTAAAACGTTAGACCCCAATAGCCTGATAAGTCATGCCGATGCAAGGTCCATAACGGTTTGAGAAACTACTGATAACACTTACCAGTAAATCTCAACAACCCTGGCCAGGGATTTCATGTTATGGCCAATCGAGCATAGCACAAAATCAACCCCCAATACCGGGAGAGACGAATCCCCTCCTATCGCTCATTGCCTCCATGTGACTCGGGACTGTACCAAAAAACCATCTGTTTGCATGACTCGGTAGAGCCGTGTTAGGGTGGAAATCAAAGCACAGTGGAAGACACACAAGACTCTATGACGATCTCGGGTCGACAGATTAACTTGTATCTGTGTCACCAAAGAACTGCTATCTAACGATAGGTATAATACCATCTAGGAGTTCTCGGCGAGTCCGTTCAGTGTGCCCAGTCTCCACTAAGCACCTGTACACCATCTTTGATGTCAAACACTAATGGATGTGGTATCATCCATCGCCCATCATATGGGTCAAGATGCGTATACGATAGTCTACTCTGGAGCATCGATGCCCTGTCTCAATACTCTCTCGACTAGGAACAATTATAGGGTGTACTTGTAGACTACCCCTAGCCCCACTAGTATGATCTCCATCATAGTCCTGGGTGTCAAGTACACATCCTAAAGGGCTTTGTCAACATGTGAGAGCAAGACAGCATCACGTATACAAGTCAACATGTTAAGATAAAGAGCAACTAGATAGCATACTATCATATCGAGCAAGAAAGTCATCCCTATATATGTCCAAGAATCCACTACAATATACATCCCATGTACATTAATGGCCTCTAGGGTATACATATAACTAACAATCTCCCACTTGCACTAAGTCCATTTGTCGCAGTATCACATACTTAACAGTATAGCAGTGGTTGTAGTATCCCATACTCAACCATCCTAAAATCTCTCAAATTTTATTTGGGAGAGCAGGCCTTGGTGAGTGGATCCGCCGTGTTAACCTCAAAATCTACTCTCCTTATCTCGATCCGTTAGAGATCAACCATCTCCCTGATCAGGTGATACTAGTCTCAGAATATGTCCGGATTGCTGATGGGACCTGTTCCTAGGCGAAAGCCACAACTCCATTGTTGTCACAATAGCAGTTATTGGACGCTCAGTGGTAGGAACCTTGTTCATCTCATGAACAAGTAATGTCCAAACAACCTCTTTGGTAGAATCGTTGGTAGCAATGTATTCAGCCTTTATCGTCTAGTATGCCACGGTATCTAACTTGGAACACTTCCAATCATACCTTCCCTCCACTGAGGGTAAAGAAAATACCTGTGACTGACTTTCAGTCGAACTTATCACTCTGGAAGCTGGAACCAAGAACTTTCTTTTAGTGCTTCTCAAGTACATAAGAATGTCCTCCACAGCTGTCCAGTTATTCTCCCAAGATCCGATTGATTCCTGATCACTACACCTAGTGAGTCATCTACATCTGGTCTGGTACATAACATCGCATACATGATAGAGCCTACTGTCGAAGCATAGGGTATCCCTTGCACATGAGTGATCCATGAGTAAGTGTACGAACTACCACGCTTAGAATCCTCCATACTAAACCCCTTTAGTATGGTGTTAATGTACCTGGATTTGGGACACTCCCACCATCCACATAGATCTATCACCATAGATCATAATCCACAAGATGTAGTGTTGGGGTAAAAATTTGCACCCCGGTTGACCGAGTCAAAGTCAAGGTCAACCCCCAAGCTAGGTGGGCCCAAGCCCAGGTCAAGCGGGCCCATGCCCAAGTCGAGCTCACGGCCAGCCTCCCTATGCCAACAAAAAAATCATGTAATAAATAATTTTTTATGTAATTGTTTATACATGAATGTATGCAAAATGGGCATAAAGCCAATATTTTGTAAGCTCATGGCTTATGTGCAAAAATGAAATGGCACATGAGCCATGGGATAGGCAAAATGCCATTTTGTGAAGCCCAAGGGGCTATATGTAAATATGTAAGCCTATATAAGGCAACATGATAATGAATAAAAAGATAACACTTTTCATTCTCTCAAAAACCTAGGGTTTGTGCCTCTTTCCGCTTTCTGAAGGTTTCAAACCTTCTTCTTTTTTTGTGAATTAAATCAAGAGTTTTGCTCTCCCTTTTCCAAAACCAAATAGTTTTTCACCACAAAACCCACAAAGGGGGACTTGGATCTGTCATTAGATCTCAAAAAGAAGAGATTTTTAGATCTCACATCTCTTGATCTAGCCAACAGAGGAGGAAGAAGAAGAACCCATTTCCTCAACCAAAACATTTTTAGGAGTCTAACTCCACTCTAAACCCTATTTCTGGGACTAAAAGCCCCTTTTTCTCGCCAGCGCCCACGTGCCGACACATGGCGCGCTTGCGCTAAAGCACCCAGCGCTCGAGCGCAAATCGCCCACGTGCCGACACGTGGCGCGCTTGCGCTCCAGCGCCCAGCACTCGAGTGCAAAGCGCCCACGTGCCGACACATGGCGCGCTTGCGCTCAAGCGCCCAGTGCTCGAGCACAAAGCGCCCATGTGCCGACACGTGGCGCGCTTGCGCCTAAGCGCACAGTACCTAAGCGCACAGCGCTTAAGGCGCTGGCCCCACGCATCCTTTGGATGCCTTTTCCCCCTCTTTTTTTATATACATACATACATACATACATACATACATACATACATATATATATATATATATATGCATACATATGTACACATACACATACACCACGACACTGTCCCTGTTAGAAAAAAATTTCTAATGGGACGCTGCCCCGCACCCCGTAAGGGGGCTGCTAGCCTCCTTGACCCCTAGCCCGCTATCCGGGTAGCGGGACCCCCGTAAAAACTTTGCGTGGCTCCCGATATATCCAAAACCTCCCTTTCAAAACACAACACACGTATACTGCACATTAAGTTCGCATGACCAGTTTAACCTGTCAATCGGAGGTTCTCTCGCTCTAAAGGCGAGGGGTAATTAACGGCAGCTTAGTCCACGGCTGCCGGAGATTTGGATCCCCATAATCAATAAATCCCGGCCTACCCTAAGCAGGGGGAATCTGTAGTACGCCTGACAAGCGCACGCGTATTCCCATCTCAATGGGGTGACGAAAAACACCCTACATGTAGTAGGTATCATCTAGATCTTATATTGAGAATCCTCGTGATAAGAGGAGCTTGACCGAGTGTAGCATAGGAAACACTTTCCTATCAAGAGTATGTCATCTACGTACAATACGTGGAAGATAACCTTACTCTCTACAACCTTCTTGTATATATAAGGTTCATCTACCTTTTTGATGAAGTCAAACACTTTGACCGCCACATCAAAACAGATGTTCCATCTCCACGATGCTTGCATTGATCCTGATGGACTTAAGCATAGTTTTGAAAGTCTCAACTTTTCCATCTATACCAAGAATCTTCTCAAGATCCATTTGCTCCCAATGGGTTTTACCCCTTCAGGTGCAACATGCAAAGTTATACTTTGTTGGTGTACATGGATTCCATCTTTAATCGCATAGTATCCAGCCTTTTCACAGAGTCGCTACTCGTGATGGCCTGCCTGAACCTAGTTAGGCAATCATCAACCATGATGCAATCCTCGCTCCCACTGTCACCGAAAAGAACGTAGTATCTCTCAAGTGGATGAGGAACCCTACCAGATTCGTGGAGAGGCCGAGGTTCGTTGGAGACTATTGAATCCTTTGGTTTCACCAAATCATCAGCTGTTAGTTTGTGTAGCTGGAACTCTTTCCAGTTCTACCTCATGACCACTAATTTCTTCATAAGAAATTTCTTTTCTAAAAAGGTGGCATGCAGAGAAACAAAACACCTTTTGCTCCTCAGAGTGGTTGAAGATATTCCCTCACTAATGTTTGGAATATCCTAACAAACTTATACAGATCTGACCCTGCCTCGAGCTTGTCCGGATTTTGCTTTACAACATAGGCCGGACAACTCCATATCTTAACACGATTAAGATATAGTCTCTTCCCATTTCATATCTCATATGGAGTGGTAGGCATTGATTTGGATGGAACCCTATTCAATAGGTATGCAGCTTCTCAAGTGCATAACCCCAAAAGAAAATAGGTAACTCAACAGTACTCATCATAGAGCGCGCTATATCTCATAGGGTGCGATACCTCGGTCTCGATACACCGTTGTGCTGTGATGTATACGAAAGAGTAAGCTGAGAGAGAATCATATTCTCCTTTTTAGAAAATCCAGGAACACCATGCCTGAGCATTCGCCTCCTCGATCACATCGAAGGACTTAATACTTCTACCCGTCGGTTCTTTATTTTCAAGCTTATATTCCTTGAATTTCTCAAAAGTTTCTGACTTGTGTTTCAACAGGAATATATGTCTGAATCTTGAGAGATGATCAGTGAATATAATGAAGTACGAAGAACCAACCTTGGCATTTGTAGACATAGGACCGTATACATCATCATGTATTCGTCCCAAGAGTTCAATAACTCTTTCTCTGTTTCTAGTAAACGGAGTATAGGTCATTTTACCTCTGAGACAAGACTAGAAAGTATCATAAGATAAAAATTCGAACGAATTCTAATATTCATCCTTATGTAACTTAGCTGGTCATGTCGCATTGGTATGACCTAGTCTACAATACCACAAGAAGGATTCATTCATTTCTGAACTACTCCTCTTGTGTGTGTTCTATATACTTTGAACTGTGGTTTGATTTAGAACGTATATATTGTTATATAACGTGCCTGATCGAATCAACTCATGATTCAGGAGAATGTTTACAACATTATTCTCCAACACAAAATTATATCCTTCTTTAACTTAATAAAGAAACCGATGCAATGTTTTATATCAGGTTCGGTATGTAATAACATTCATTCAGAATCAATGTGTTAATACAAGGTGATATTTGCCAACTGATTTGGCTGCAACAATTGCACTATTCTCTAACACTTAGAGACATATCACCCATTCTCAGTTCTCTACCTATCTGTAGCCCATGTAATATATTACATATGCGGGATCTTGATCCGGTATCACATACTCAGGACGTAAAGATTACTGAAAAATAGTTCTTGGTAATGAACACACCTGAAAAAGATGCATCAACATGCACTTTCTTCGATTGGGTGGCATGGGAATCTGGATATTCCCTTATTTCCTGCTCGGACTTATAACAATTATAAGATATAGCGGAACCAACGTTCCCTAGCACAGTATAATAAGCAGGTTCGGTCAATGCATCTATATTATTATCTTGATTAAGGCGTGACATGGTTGCTACCAGGAGAGAGAGAAGAAAACACTCTGCGTGCGCTCTTTGTAAGATTAGATTTGTTATTATTTTATCTAATCAGGATGGCTCCCACTGTTTCTATCAAATCTTCTTTCAACTCCTAAAAGGTAAGACTAGCCGGGATTAATTACACTCTACAAGTTCACCAATCTTTCGGCCAGGCTAGTGTCGGTACTTTGAGGGAGGTTCCCTGTGCTTTCGAACGGACTTAATTAAAATAAACCTCGGTTTCTCAAGGGCGTAACCCTGTTAACACCTTTCTAGACACCTACTTAATCGGCTAATTGTAATATGTAAAACTCTTCCAGGAGTAATTACTCGCAGTGGGTATCAGGATCCAACTATCTCATAGAAGGTATGCAATCTTTTTGCAAATTTCAACACTTGAAATTCTCGATAATGGTTTTTACCCCTAGCACTTATGACATTGACTATAATCAACATATCATAAGCACTAGTCAAGTTCTACCCGTCATTTCTTGATTAATTAGACCCACCCATATGACTCTTGACTATGATCAACATAATCACATGACTGTCCTAATTAATCGCATCATATGCAGTGTAGGAAGACATCACTTAGCTGCCGTACACTACGCTTTGACTATGATCAACATACGCAGCACGAATACTAGGTACTCTACTTCATAAAATGACGGAGGGCTACGCAGGTTTTTAAGAAAACTATGAGCGTAATGAACTTGATATTATTGTAGAATCGAGTGATTTTGAAAAGGAGTGTTTTTGAGGATTTTACTAGTTTTGCTAAAGAGGTCACTCCCGGTGAAGGGATTTCGGCTCTTTTCTCATCGAATGAGGTGCATGATATTTCACAAATACCACTATGCAAAGAAAAAGCAATCAAAAGACAATCCGAGTTTGTAGCATCTGCTTGTTTGGCTAAAGGGGTCATTCCCGGTGAAGGGATCTCGGCTCTTTCCTTATCGAATAAGGTGCTGGATATTCTACAAAGAATATCTCTATGCAAAGCAAGAACTAGAGTTACCAGTTTTTAAAACAAGTTTCTACAATATCTTTAGGTTTCTTTTATTTCATTAATCTCATTAATGAAGTCCCATTGATTATGCTTCACAAGTATCACATAAGAAACGAAAGCATCAATATTTATTATATATCATATTTATAATATAAAATATAAGCATTCATCTCAGAATATATAGTGATCACATCACAGAATAACAGCAGCAGAAGAATCATATATGAAATATTGGATATACTAGGAATTCCGTGTTTTAATTTAAGCCAGTATAAAAACACGGATTCTACGGTCGCGATGAATAGCTAAATCCACATCCCTAGACCCCTACGAGAGTGGAAAGCAACCCTACCAATTCTAGAGTTAGGAGACCCAGTATCGACTCCTCGAGATGGTCTCCCACTGGACTCTAGAACCCGGTTACTTGTGCTTCCCTCCTTGGGGCTATCCTAATGCGGAAAAGTAAATAATATACATCAATGGTGACATCATCCTCAACCCGGAAGTGCCCCAATAAAAGAATATTATATACAAGATTTTACATGAATTGTAACATTTCAGAAAAATAAAATATTATTTTTGGGAATTTTTATAATTAAATAATAAATATTGCAAATATTTCGATAGTGCGGTATAATTAAATACCGATAAATTGGGAAAAATTTGGAAAATTATAGAAATTACTGAAATGAGGGTGTTTTATGTGATTTATGCAAATTACAAACTTTTATGATTAATTATATTCCATTTTGTTGCTAATCGCAATTAAATATCGCTAATTGTGTATTAAGCTAGTTTTGTGCACATTACATGCACCAAGTCATTTTCACACTTGTTACATTTTCCTAGATGATATTTTGTTTTGGATGGTGTTGTTTTGAAATTAAGAGAAAAGAAAAGAAAAGATAACAAAAGAAAAGAAAAAGAAAAAAAAGAGTAAACAAATAAGCGAGGGTATTTACGAGGCATGGTGCTTTGAGTTTGGACACTCTCTTTCTTTCCCTCACTCCCTCCAAGCTCCAGCAGCAGCCCTCTTCCTTTCCCCTTCTCCTTCTCCTTCTTCTTCTTCTCTTCATTCAAGCTTCAATCCTTCATCAAAAATCCATCTCCTCTTCACTAAAAACATGCACAAGCTTCCTACAAGCCCTTTGGACCAAGAAAAATAGGATTTTGACGCTGTAGTGGTTTCTTGAGTGCCGGATGAGGTATTTTCTTTATCATTAACATTGTATTTCCATTACCTTAGCAACCATACAAGTTTAGGAATGCTTTGAGTGGTTTTGTGAACTTAGAAAATTCCAAGTTAAGCTTAGGGTTGTGATTTGAATCCAAAGGTGAAATTGTGGCTTAGTAATAACCTTAGACCCCTGTAGGGATTGCATAGTGGGCTAAACCATAGACTAGAACCCTGCAACATGAAACCAGAAACCTCGATACCTTTTTTTTATGGAAATTGTGAAGGGAATTTGAGATCTGCTAACACCCGGATGACCTGAAAATTATTTAGCAAACACCGTGAGTAGTGCAGGCAGCGTAGATGATAACTCTAAGACCCGAGACCCCCGGTACACCTCCAGGCCGCAAATTTAATCTTTTTGGTCACAATTTGCGGCCAGGGCATGAGCTTTGGGTCTCTTGCTTGTTCTGTGTCTCCATTTTCAGTAAACTAGATCTCTCCTATGTGCAAAATTGACTGATTTCAGTTAGGGTAAAATCTGGGACCATTTTCCTTAGTTGCTGCTTGTTTTGCGATTTCGTTTTAAACATGGTTTTGTGAAATTGAATTGGATTCCGTCGTGTGGCGTTTGAACGTCAATAACGAGGATTATTTGGTTGTGTTTTGCGGGCGTAGGCTATAGGTTCTAACCAATAAGCGATTTGTGTGCCGTTTTGGTTTTCCGCCTTGATTTTAATACGCATTTGCGATTGTGTTATATATGTAGATACCCTATGTGGACTTGGAGCAACGAGGATGTGCGTGGCGTTATCAACTTCAGCAAGCAAGGATCAGGGTGAGTAGATATATATCTACGTGGGAAGTCGGGTGGATGGCGTATAGCACCCCCGCAATTTCGTAAGAATATGATGTGATGTGATATTGATGTACATTTATATGCTATTGTGAGATATGAACTATAGCAAATGAAAGGCTTTAGGAGATTATGGGTTTAGTGTTAGCAAGAATTGAAGAAAGGACTTTAGTTGATTTCTTAGTCATGAAACCCTAGAGTAAAGATTTGCATACACGCACATATACACACTCGCATACATTTACTTTCTTGTGCGTATCGAGGATGTCATATATATTCGTATTCATATGCATGGATGATGAGGATATTGTATGGTATTTAGAGATGAGTCGATGAGATTAGGAATGGTACCTTAAGATCGGTGATGTGATTTGGTTCGTATTATGAGATACGACATGATATTAGTGGATTGATGGGCGATGTGTATTCACACACATGCGTACATATAAGTTGATGATATTAGTATTGTACTAGACTTAGATCAGTACCCTCCTGTTCACGATATATGATGATAAGGATATCAGATGAGTAATGAGATAAATATGATATTTGACTCATACCCAGATTTGGGATGCTGTACTATAGATTTACCGTACGAGATATAGTTATGATGTTAGATCCGCACTCTTGACTCGAGGATGTCATATATATATTGTATCGTACGTGATACTATTGAGACGAGATCACAGACTACTAGGTATATATATAGATCGACTCAGACTTAGGTGGATTTCCTTACCCTTTTGACTGGGCTCGAGTCATACTAGTTTTTAAATGTGGAGAATTGTGAGTAATTTAAATACCAAACTGTATGACTCATATGTTGGGTAGGTATATTTTTCAGTGTTGCTGTTACTATATCACTTTCTGTATGTTCATGATGTTTCATCGCATTGCATGCTTGTACATATGTTATCTGTAATTATTATGAAACCCTGCTGTCAGGACACCAGCACCATTACCGATGATGCGTATGTTCCATGTACACTTGCTTGCCGGCTCACACACATCATCATCGGTTATTGCCATGTCACGTACACTTTAGAGAATACTATTCATCGACATAAATTGCTAGTTGATAGTTGCAATATGTTATAGCTTTCATATGCTAGTTTAACTATTGCATTTATTGCATGATATCAGATGCATTCATATATTCATTGGTCATGCAGTATTATGGAGATTTATGCCGGTATTCACTGTTTATTGATATAATGATTTTGATGATTTCGGATGCTTCTTGAGATTTCTGGATTTGGAAACCGCATGTGAAAGTTTTATAAACCGATGATTTGTTTTAAAGAGATAGTTGCGGTTTTCCTTGATATGATGAGTATTGTCCACCATGATGTTTTTTCGGTTCTGAGATGGTTTTCGAGAGCCGATTCGAGGAGTTAGATGAACCGTCTGTGGGTACATGGTGGACCCGGTATGGTACCCCGGGGCAAGAAGCTCGAGTTGTAGACGATGAGCCCGGTAGGTGCAGACTGCCTACCGGTGATTGTCTGGCGCGGCGGATATCCGTAGGATACCGTTCGTGGTCGTGTGATTGATGATATGGGCCGATCCGGATAGCTGGAGCCCGAGATATTGAGATATTGAGATTTGAGACACTGAGATATTGAGATTTGATGATACAGGCCAGTCCGGATAACCGAAGCCTGGGATTTTGAGATATTGAGATTTATGTTTTGTGTCGATGCTTGACACTGATCTATCTGTTGATTTCATTAATGATACTCGATTTATATGTATACAGAAATCTGATTAAAGAAAGAAAACAGTTGTCTCATTCATGATGTATTCTGTTTTCATTCGTAATGCATTCATACATCATATATCTGATATGTTGCTATTTGAGGAACTGACACGAGCACGTGGTATTGCACTTTTGTGTAGATGGATCAGGATATTTATTTGAGAATATTACTTGATATGACCTAGGATAGCGTCATACATGAGATTTATGCTCTGTCATATTTTCTACTCATGAGTTGGCAACTCACCCCCGTTGTGCCACAATTTCTTGCAGGTTTTGCCGTACAGGTTTTTTGACAGCTTTGCTGGCACACTGCTTTCATTTCGGGTGATTGCTTTGGTAGGTGGGTTTACTTGCATCCTGACCACCATGGTACATTTATTATTTCAGTTGTATTTAGAAACTCCATCAACCAGACTTGTATTATTTGATAGAAATAGAGGACCAGTGTTTATTCTTCGACCTTAGAGTCGCGCGTTGTATTATTATGGTTTTCTTGATGATGATGGTTTTTATCCTGAGTTTGATCCTCGCCCTTCGGCGTTGTGTATTATATTGCATTGCGTGGTTTTGTCCGCCGGTTGGCGAAGAGCTAGCTCCCGCTTGGAGATACCTTTATTCATTATATATGCTTTATCAGGTTTGTACCTATTGGGGTCAGTATTTACAAAGGAAACTCTGCCAAAATTTTCAGAAAAGACTTGAGATTTTAAAAATGCATATTTCGGCTTATGTTGTTAAATTTTTTTACTTTAAAATTGGTTTTTCCTTCACTATACTGCTTTAATTGGTTTTGATTTCTGGGTTGGCTTAGATTACATACGCCTCGAGACGTTTCGTAATTTAAGTGCCGGTCATGTTCCGTACTTTTCGGGTCGTGACAAAGTTGGTATCGGAGCGTTAGGTTTTACCTTCTGAGTGTAGGATGGCCCTTGGTTGATGGAGTAAGTGACTCAAGTAGAGTGACGTACCGTGTGTATGTTCCGCGGCATACTTACGATACGCTACTCCGCTTAAGAAACCTTAGGATGCACATTTCCTTGCACATATTATATTCATTCCTATGATCTAGCCTCATCAGTACCAGTTATGATTTCTTTACCATGGTTACACGGGCAGAGAGAGCTACGGCTAGAGTTGCGTCAGCACGAGCTCGTCACGGACGAGGACTGACTAGGGCATGATTCCAGGGGCATACGATTGCATAGAGGCGTCGTTTTATTGTGTTTTCGCGCCATGAGCGTTTGATGGATCGCTTTTACGAGATTTCTCGGACGTGCAGATCAGCACCAGAGGATGGGGCTACTGCTAGAGACCAGCCAGAATGTGATGACCGTCAAGGCACCGAGTATTTGATGATTGAGGTACTGTTCAGCGTGCGGACAAATGAGTCAGTTGTTGCCACGAATGACAAGATATCACCCTAGATGTTTGGAGCTTATGCCGCACGAGTTATACTTCGAGATATGATAGAAGATTGCTAGTCACCAAAGATGAAAGATTAGGACATGTGATTCATTGCCTACCCCGGTGCGAGGTCATCAGATTGATTGATTCCAGTTAGAGACGACTTCATGCAGATACGATGGGAGTCGATAGAGACGATCGAATGTCAGGAACCCATTTTCCAAGTTTAAAGTATTCAGAAAACAATGCAAGTAATTCTATGGACCCTCTAGAAGAACGAAACCCTAACTCGATATAATGACCATGAGAACGCTTCGAAACCTTAGGGTTTACAGCAATTCAGCGGTACCATTAATAAAGCTTGGGTTTGCCCTTCTACGGTTGGTCCACAGGTGTTGTGGCATATATTCGATACTATTAAACTGTACCCAAGATGTTGAGCTCTTGGGGGATTATGGAACCTTGATAAATCGATCGAAAGGTTCGACGTCATTCGGATATCATGTGATGGGATAGATTGCTTGGGAGACTCCAGATACGAGTATAGCCGTTGGAGCACAGTCCATGAAGCTACGAAGAGACAAGTCCGAAGCAGTCGACATTAGAGAAAAGTAGAGCATGAGGTTCGTAAGAGATTTTGATGAGATGACGTTCCACTCTGCTGACATCAAAGATGTGATACGCATGCAGAGGCGTTGTACGTGAATATATCTTCCAGAAGGAGTCGTGATGAGTATGCAGCCGTTCCGGAACAAGAAATGGATTTAGTAAAGGATGATGACTTCCGAGCAGTTCGGCAGAAATAAGATTTGGGAGAGACTTCGACAGAACTTTTCTGGAATACTATACGAGAAGACTTGGACCGAGGAGAGGTCATATTGTGCGCACCTAATAGGCCAGAGTTCGGTATCGTCGACGAGATATGTTATGAGCGACCATAATAATTTGCTAGAGATCTTTAAAGGATATGCTAGAGCGGATCGTTTCCGTTAGTACACCGAACCGGGCCGATGAGCTAATAGATTGCAAGATTGGTAATCCACAGAGAAATGAAGACCCAGGGACAGATGACGTCAGAATGTGAGCAGGAGGCAAGTAGATATCTTGCTCTGCTAACTTTGGATGCACCGACACCTTCTCGACTACGAGGGAAGGACATATCGATGACAATGTTTATGATCTGGGATTTGGTGATTCAAATATCACGCATCCGACATTTTTGGATTTCGGTATTTTGGACGATTTGTTTGCATGTTTGAGATTTTGTATACTACGGTTGCACTTGACTTCGATTTGATGTCATTCGAGAGGTTGATTTTGATTTCATGCCTATGATATGCATATGATTTGACTTGTGCTTTCGGCATAATTTTCATGCACTTTTAGTGTTTTGATTTGATTTGTGCACGCTGATGCACATGGTTGTGAGATTATATACCACGGTATACCTGATTTGGATTTGGATTGAAATGTGTTGTATACTGTTGATTTCGATTGTGATATTCGATATTTGTTCTCGTGCACCTTGTGCATTTGAGTTGGATTTTGCACAGACTTGACGTGCTTGATGCGATTTTGGTGCACGCCAGATGCACTAAATCGGGATTCTTCGTGCATATCAGATGCACCTGATATTGCTGCCAAGTACACATGTTGCCCTTGACAGATGTTTTCGTGCACACCCGTTGCACTTAGATTTTGTTTCTGTGCATATGTATGGCACATTCATTGATTTCGATTTCCGTGCGCACCAGACGCACATGGAAGTCATATATACCTTTGTATTGATTTCCTTTGAGCAGCATATTTTATGATATTTACGATTTGGTATAGTAGCTGGGCAGGACTAGCCAAAGGACAGTACCTGAGTATATTTTGCATGCATCGATAGTTATCGAAGGGATTTCCAAAAGGGAGCTATAGTCTCAGTATTTACCTATGTGTCCGAGATGACACGAAACATTTTATAAAGGAAAGCCTTCTAAAATTGTTTTCAAAACGGCGGGACGTGTATGTTAAACAAATGATATATGTATATATAGTTATTTTCTTATAATAGACGTCCGCCACTATGCAGTGATACACGCATTGCACAGTGATTTGAAAAGAGTTTGGCATGCATTTCCTTCGGATGTTTTGACGAGTTTACCCGACACGTACTATGTACGTGTTATAGTTTGATGTATATCATGCAGGATTTCGTATTGGATTTGGACATTGGTGTCTTCACCATAACTCCAATGATTGCGAGATGCTTGACGGAGTTTTGATTTTGGATTATTATGTAAGTGCACGGCGGCGCCCCGGCCGTCAATCCGACGGCCAAATGCGGAAGCGGTGATAAACTTTAATTTTGCAAACTAGCAAACCGGCACCACCGCGCACTAAACACCCGGATCGAACCATTAACTAGTCCTAGCTAACTACAAGAAGGGGAATAGAGATATACCGACTGATTCGAGTCCTCCGGTCTTCTCGTCGTCGTCCCGATCTCCCGCGGAATGTCCTGTCTCCACCTCGTCACCGGAAGTGCACCACATCGCCTACATCTTTTACGGGCTCCCACCTCAATGCCGAGGCAACTCGGGCACGAAGCTGGCTAGTCGACGTGCCCAAGATTTACTGTAGAAAATGGTGTAGAACTTGTGTCTCTTTTTGGGGTTGTAGGAATTGCCATATTGGTGGAGGAAACGATATATCAATTGGAGATGAGCTAAAGGGTTTTTTTAGCAAGCCAAAATGATGAAAAACCCCACCCCAAATATTTGGACAGCCCCCTTCTTCCCTTGGCCGGCCATGAAGCAAGGAGTGAATGAGAGGAGAGTGTGTGGATCAAAAAAGAGTGAGTCCCAAAAGAAAAAGAAGAGGGAGAGAAGGTTATCATGATCAACCATGATTACTAAACCAAGTCCAACACTCCACCAACCTCACCCTTCATCATCATCAACAATCATGTCTTACAAAAGTCAAGCCATGATGAAGATAGAAGTCAAGGTCAAAGAAAAGCTATCATGATACAACAATATGCAATCACCACCCTCCACAAAAGCTTATTTGCACAAATGTAAATAAGCCCTCCTCCACCAATCTTCGGCCAATGAAGGATACAAAGAAAATTGGCCGAAACGGAAAGCAAACTGGCAACTCCAGAAAACTGGTCCCGTAATAAATTACAGGAAAACCCCGATACTGTGTATACACACCCGCATTTGTATTCCGACCGAAATACAAATGCAATGAGACAAAATCTACACTGTACCATACTAGGATCCGGCTTAAACCAAAGCCGGCTAGTAATATCCGTTCGATCCTGATCCGTGCAATACCGCACGTATCTGATCGAACCCTGCCATATATCCATACGGCCTGTAGTACAAACTGTCCGATCCTGATCCGTGCAATACCGCACGTATCTGATCGGACCTTGCCATATCTCCATACGGCCTCTACAGCTTTTCGCCCGAAAGCTTGAGTAACTGAATGTGGGGGACTCTAAAGACTCGTCAACACCTTGGTTATGGATTTAACCACTAGCACGTCAGAGGTATAAGCCAATACGTAACGGGCTACCAGGTATTGACCAAAAGGGACGTCTGTGAGCGAACTCAGCCTGACACCCTACTGAGCCTGTCAGTGACAATATCCGTACAGTCCGGTCCGTTCGTCTATGAGCATCGCATGGCGGACCTAGGGGGTTGGTAAGAGTCAGACCCCCAAAAGCGGTACAAGTCGTGTCGGAGTGTAGCCCAGAACACCCTGAGATACTACTGGAATACCTACCAGTAAATCTCCTTGCCTCGGCCGAGGGCTTCGTGTAATGGCTCTCCTAGACACAGCGCGACCTCACCCCCAATACCGGGAGAGATGAACCCCTGAAGATACGCTCACTGCCTCCATGTGGCTCGGGACTGTACCCAACTAAAACCTGTTCGCACGTCTCCTTTGAGCGTGGTAGGGTAGTAATCAAAGTACAGTGGGAACTCACACGAGACAAATGACGATCCCCAGGTCGATGAACTAACCTGTACACATGTCACCAGGGAACTGCCATCTGACGTCTGGTATATGACCAACTAGCATGTTCCCGGCGAGTCCTGTCCGGTGTACTCATAACCCAATGAGCACCTGTATACATCTTAGGTGATCCAACTGACACCAATGGCTTGTGAGACCGGCCACTGTCCCTCGTCGGGGTCTCGACTGTATACACTAGTCTACTCTGGAGAATCGATGCCCTGTCTCGAAACTCCCACGACTAGGGACCATTTAAGGATGTGCTTATAGACCCCCAGCTCCCACTTATATGATCGCCCTCATACTGCTGGTGGTCAAGCAAGAATCCTAGGGGCTCTATCAGCGTGTAATAGCGACCTGTCAGGTCACCTAAGCAGTACACGATGATAAAGATAAACCAGATAGCATATTATCATCTCGAGTAAGACTGTCCTAGCGGGATAGGTCCTCCCTCAATCATTGTAATCACGTGCCTGTGATCCAATAATTGACTCCGATGGCACTATCTCCAACAATCTCCCACTTGCACTCAAGGCTAATTATTGCGATGCCGCATACTCACAGCCCGTGTGATACCGAACACCCAACTTCTCTACTAGTCAGTCTCACAAAGCTAGTTTGCGAAACTATTGCGTTCGAGGAATAGCCTTAGTGAGTGGATCCGCTTTGATGTTACTTTCTATGTCTCTCTATATCTCAAGTTCGCGGAGAAAGCCATCTCCCGAAATGAGCAATACCTGTCTTAGAATATGTCTGGATGTCTGATGGGACCTAGCTCATAAATGAACTTCAAATCCAAACTTCTTAGACTGTATCGTCAACTGAACTTAATCAGTATCCTGCGCCATGCCTCCCTCAGTATTTCCTTGGACCACCTGTCCAAAATACTGCCCCTCGTCAGAAGGAAAAACTATAACTCTGACAACCTCCTTGTCGTCTAGGTCACCTTGGAAGCCTGGAATGATAACTGTCTCCCGAATGAGGCTGTCGTTATCATATCCCTAGAACATCCACTTATGTTCTAAAACTGCTTCCGACTGTTTCTCCAGGATTGGATCAATGTCAACTTATTGCATCTAGTGCAAGAACAATATCTGGTGTGGTACTTGACATCTCATGATTGACTCAATTGCCTGAGCAAGTGATCTGCCAATCATGCACATCCCTCTCCCCTTTAGTCTGAAAGACACCTTTAGAGAGGGTGACTCCATCTTCTGCAGGTACACTACCGTGCATGGAGTCGTCCATTCTAAATACTCTTAGAATGCTGTCTAAGTACCCTGATTGGGAAACCACCCAAATCTAGATCTAAAACCATAGATCTAGTAACCAGTATGTCTGATATAATTTCTAAGTCCCATGTGGAGAAACCACTGTGTGACGACCAAAGTATAACCGATTGTAGTATAGGAGTTTCTTTTCCTACTCTGTGTATGTCATCCAAATACCATGACATCACACCTTACTACCTTCTCAACAGATCCATCCCCTATTCTGATGAAGTCAAACCTATGACTGTCACATCAGAAATTGATGATCTATCTCCGCTATATCTGCTTTAGTCTATAAATAGACATAAGCAACCTGTCCACCAATGCTTCTGCTGCTCCCACTGACTACGACAACCCTCTGGCAGAGTCATATACAGGTACACTTCTAAAGCTAGTTTAGAACGATGCTATACTCATCCTCCTGCCGGGTCTCACAGCCTGGAACAACAGCAATGGCAAGTGTGGGTAAACAAGAACTTCCCTGTCACCGTCCTTGAGGCTACCGGAGTACCTCTCGGGTGCCTGAAGTTACCCACCTGTCTGCGGAGTGGCCAATGGAATGTCAAACCAGATTGAATCTTTAGGTTCCTATCAAATCTTCAGTAATCGTTTGCGGTTCTGGAATCACTTCCAGTTCTACCATACTCCCACTACTGTTTTCTGAAAAAAAAAATTTTTTATTAAAAACTGTGGCGAGTCTAGAACAATATCGCTATTGTTCTTCCAGATGGTAGAAAGTCAACCCTCGTCATAGCCTGGGTCAACCCACAAACAGCCATTACAGAAACGTGCCTTAAGTTGTCCAGTGTCTGGTTTTAATCATAAGCCGGACAACTCCCCGTACCTTAACATCGTTAAGATACGAACTGTTCTATATCCATTATAGGACCAGAGGCACTGATTTAATTGAACCAGATTCAAATCATGCAACTGTCCCCAGTGCATGTCAACTAAATGGAAGGAGGCCGATCAGCATTACTCAACTTAGGAATGCTTCCAATTATGAGTAACCTGAAGGAGAAGCAAGTTCTCATAATCACTACTATCAACTGAATACCATACACAAGTATCTACATCTTCGATCACTTTGAAGAATCCCGATACTTGCAATACCTGGTTCTCTACTTTATTCAAATACCTATAACTTCTCAAAATTCAGACCCTGTGTTTCCACGAAACACCTGTCTAAAAACTAGAGAAGTCATAAGTAAACCGAATATAGTACGAGGACCAAACCCTCTGTCCCGATGGACCCTGGACAACATACAATACTCTGTATAAGTCCCTTGAGTCCGATGGACCCTGGACAACATACAATACTCTGTATAAGTCCCTTGAGTCTGATAACTCATTCACTGTGTGTCGTAGGTTGAAAACTGTACTTATGGTTAAGAAGAATTACACCGCTGTTTAATGCTCCTTACCTAACCATCAACTGATATAGGTAAATGTCATAGACATAATTTCAAAAAGGTATATCTCACTCTATGAAAATAGACGTACAGATATATTAATTTGAAATTGGTGCACAACAGCGGATATTCAAAACCAAATATTTGCCGTCTGGCAAACAACCCAGGTGACTTCCTCAAATATCACTGATTACAACGAATCCCGATATAATGAGGATGATCACCTAATTCCCAATAACTTACTCCCACTCATCATCTGTAAAACCATACAGATGTGAGAATCATACCTGGTAAATACATACCCTGGAGTAAGTATCTAATCGGGAAATCAGTTTTCCTTTAATAGCACACAGTGAAACTGAAACATTGAAATATTTCGATGGGGTATCCCGGTATTCCTAGTAATGCCTCTTCCAGATTCACAACTGTAACCGTGTAATTCTTTGCCACCTCTCCAAATCCCTTTATATGTCTTTAGTCATAACCTTCTGCACACCCTTTAGGCCAAATGGTTTTCTTCCTTCCCTACCGTTCGGCACCAGCCTATGGTTTGGAAGAAGACTATCCAATAAGCATAATGGGTGTACTGTCCCAATCCTAGGAACACTCGCAATGCGAGAGAAGGTGAAGATAAAAGACACCTGAATAAACCTTATTCCTATTTCTCCTGAACCAGAATCCATCCCCGAACTGGAACAAGTTCCTTTCGAGTTCGTATATAACCATACGATGGAGTATCCAATAAACTGTGGATCTTCGTAGTGATACGGAGTGTCCTGGAGAAATACAAAGGTGAAGTGGGAGTGGTAATGAAATACTTGGTTTGGTCGTGAATATCAGTTTCAATTTACTTTGCCCTCTTACTAATCCCTTGCTTTATCTTAACTTAATACCTTTTGTACACCATCGTTAGGCTAATTGGTTTTCTTCATTCCTTACCGGTCGGCACCAGCCTAAGGTTTGGAAGAAGACTATCCAATTTGCGTAATAGGTGTACTATCTCCTAAACCAAGGAGCACTCGCAACCTGAGAGAAGGTAAAAGGAAAAAACAACTGAATAGTCCTATCCGTTTTCTCCAGAACCTGAAACCATCCTCGAATAAATTCTTTCGAGTTCGTATCTAACCATATGATGGTTTTGTCCAATGGAAGTGGACGTTCGTAGTAATACGGGATGTCCTGGAGAAAAGGGTAAAAGTAGGAGTGGCAACGAGGTTCGCAACTCTGGCAATCCAAAAGCCAGTGTTTAAGAAGGTTCGGTCAAGTTGGTTACTGAGTCATAGTCTTAGGGTCGGGTCAATGGTGTTGGAGATAGTGCCCTCAGAGTCAATTATTAGGTCACAGGTACGTGATTGTAATGATTGAGGGAAGACCTATCCCGGTAGGACAGTCTTACTCGAGATGATAGTATGCTATCTGGTTTACCTTTATCATCGTGTACTGTTTTAGGTGACCTGACACGTCGCCATTACACGTTGATAGAGCCCCTAGGATTCTTGCTTGACCACCAGCAGTATGAGGGCGATCATATAAGTGGGAGCTGGGGTCTATAAGCTTATCCTTAAAAGGTCCCTAGTCGTGGGAGTTTCGAGACTGGGCATCGATACTCCATTAGTAGACTAGTGTATACAGTCGAGACCCCGACGAGGGGCGGTGGCCGGTCTCACAAGCCACTGGTGTCAGTTGGATCACCTAAGATGTATACAGGTGCTCATTGGGTTATGAGTACACCGGACAGGACTCGCCGGGAACATGCTAGTTGGTCATATACCAGACGTCAGATGGCAGTTCCGTGGTGACATGTGTGCAGGTTAGTTCATCGACCTGGGGATCGTCATTTGTCTCGTGTGAGTTCCCACTGTACTTTGATTACTACCCTACCACGGCTCAAAGGAGTCGTGCAAACAGGTTTTAGTTCGGTACAGTCCCGAGCCACATGGAGGCAGTGAGCGTATCTTCAGGGGTTCGTCTCTCCCGGTATTGGGGGTGAGGTCGTGCTGTGTCTAGGAGAGCCATTACACAAAGTCCTTGGCCAAGGCAAAGAGATTTACTGGTAGGTATTCCAGTAGTATCTCAGGGTGTTCTGGGCTACACTCCGACACGACTTGTACCGCTTTTGGGGGTCTGACTTTTACCAACCCCCTAGGCCCGCCATGCGATACTCATAGACGAACGGACCGGACTGCACGGATATTGTCACTGATAGGCTCAGTAGGGTTGTCAGGCTGAGTTCACTCACAGACGTCCCTTTTAGTCAATACTTGGTAGCCCGTTACGTATTGGCTTATACCTCTGACGTGCTAGTGGTTAAATCCACAACCGAGGTGTTGACGAGTCTTTAGAGTCCCCCACATTTCAGTTACTCAGCTTTCGGGCGAAAGGTTGTAGAGGCCGTATGGAGATATGGCAAGGTCCGATCAGATACGTGCGGTATTGCACGGATCAGGATCGGACAGTTTGTACTATAGGCCGTATGGTTATATGGCAGGGTTCGATCAGATACGTGCGGTATTGCACGCATCAGGATTGAACAGATATTACTAGCCGGCTTTGGTATAAGCCGGATCCTAGTATAGTACAGTGTAGATTTTGTCTCATTGCATTTGTATTTCGGTCGAAATACAGATGCGGGTGTGTATGCACAGTATCGGGGTTTTCCTGTAATTTATTACGGGACCAGTTTTTGGAGTTGCCAGTTTGCTTTTAGTTTCGGCCGATTTCCTTTGTTCCGTTCATTGGCCGAAGTTTGGTGGAGGAGGGCTTATTTGCATTGTTGCAAATAAGCAATTGTGGAGGGGGTCTTTGCATATTATCATGTCATGATACTTGTCCCATCATTTGACTTCATAAACTCATGATTGCTTGACTTTGTATATCATCATGGTTGTTGATGATGAGGTTGGTGGTAGGTGGTTGAGTGTGGGTTTTGATTTGGTGATCATTTCCTTTTGCATGATAGTCTTCTCTCTCTCTCCCTTTGGTATTATTGGATGGCTCTCTCATCATCTTGCATATGACACTCTCATTCTCTCCTCTCTTTCAGGTCATGGCCGGCCTTCCCCTTGGAAGGGTTGTCCAAGTTTTTTGAGGGTGGAAATCTTGTTCATTTCATGCTCCAAAAGCCTACAAGTTCCTCCACATAATCCTTGTATCATCCCTCCACCAAAAGGCACCTCCATGAACCCCAAATGAGACACAATCCTCTACTACACATTCTACAGCAAACCTTGGGCACGTCGAGTAGCCGGCTTCGTGCCCGAGTTGCCTCGGCATTGAGGTGGGAGCCCGTAAACAAAGTAGGCGATGTGGTGCACTTCCGGCGACGAGGAGGAGACGGGACATTCCGCAGGAGATCGGGACGATGACGAGAAGACCGGAGGACTTGGATCGTCGGTATATCTCTAACCCATCTTCTAGTTAGCTTAGACTTGTTAATGGTTTCGATCCGGGTGTTTAGTGCGCGGTGGTTGCTAAGTCCGCAAAATTAAAGTTTTCACCGCTTCCGCATTCCGGCGTTGGATTGACGGCCGGGGCGCCGCCGTGCACTTACAGTGGTATCAGAGCCTCCCCATTAACTTAGTCTAGCTTTGTGTAATGTGTTTTTCAGTTCCGATCGATCGAAATGTTCAAAAACCCGTATTTGCCCACATCAGTTTTCTGTTGGAAATTTTTAGTGTCGAAAAATTTTTCAGGTTGTAAAATATTGATGTACTGGAAAATCTAAGAGCTCTGTAAAAATTCGACGAAGTAACTCCACAGTGGGAGCGCGGAACCGCCGCGAAAACCACCTTCCCGCCGCCCTTCCGCCGCGCACTGTGGAGATCACTTCACCAATTTTTTACAGAGGCCTTCTGGGCTTAAAATATGGGTTTTGGAATATTAAAATTGGGCCCAATATTTCTGTAAGTGCTACAGTTTTCTTTGGGGCCCACTTGTTAATCGTTTGATCAATCGGAAAATTTTAAACACATTTTTCACAGTATTTACATTATATCTGCCACCGTGAATGTCACTCGATCGGTAAATCCGGTCTAACTGCTATAGCCCGGTTAGACGGATTTGCGAACGTGACTTTCACGTTGATGTTTTGTTTTTGCTGTGATGTTGCGGATCGGTCGTGGGGGATAGCCTGGATGCAATGCTAGTACAGTTTTGTTGTATTATGTACATTTGATATTGCGGGGCGAGCGTCCGACATGTGGACTGCCGTCACTGCCTGATTGTATTATTATTTTGGGGCACGACCTGGTTGCGGTCGATGTACCCGTTGTATGTATATTTTACTTTCTGTACTAGGATTACCCTGCGGAGGGGTGCACGGATAGCCGGGTTCTGGAGGGCAACAAGCCCGCATCTTATGGCATTGAGACGGAGGGGGCTTCACTCTAGGATTGGCGGGCTATTCGCCGCACTCGTAGGGGGTACAGGTTGACCCAGGAGGGGTGCCCAAGTTACCGGATTCCGTGAAGTGCTGGGTGGTCCATTCACGGCGCTGAAGGGGGCTGCCTCGCTTCAGGTTTTGGCGGGTGACTTGCCGCGCCCGTAGGGGTCTAGGATTTCATTGCACAGGCTATCCACACGACCAGGGGAACGTCGGGTTTCAGCGGCTCTGTGAAACCCGGGGATCCCGGATATCTGTATTGTTTCTGTGATGCTGTACATTTCTGTGATGTTGCATTTTATTCACGCCTTGAGCGAATATAATATATTTGTATATATATTAGTAGATGTAGTATATGTTTTGCATCCGCGCTAGTCCAGTCCCCGCTCTGTCGTTAGTAAGCTAACCTAACGGGTAATGACGGGACCCAGTGGCGAATGCGGATGGCATATACGTACATCAGTATATTTTCGTTCTTTTTGGTGTGATCAATTGATGGGACTGCATTGATTTGGATCAATGCAAGTTAAAAACAAACCTAATCTGATGTTGTTGGAACACTTTTCAAAAAGCTGTTATTGCAAGGACGTTTACTTTTGTTTTGCATCGTGGTATTCATTGGAATATCCTGCTCCTCAGTCGACGAGGCAAGGGCCGAGATCCCTTCACCGGGAGTGACCCCTTGGACAGAAGTTTGCGTCAGGGCATTAACTTCACTATAGCCAATTACTTTTGCTTTGCACTGTGGTATTCATTTGGAATATCCTGCACCCCATTCTACGGGGAAAGAGCCGAGATCCCTTCACCGGGTGTGACCTCTTTAGCAATGGTTTTCGTCACTATATTTTCAAAAAGCCATCCGTTCCTTCAACGATATCAAGTTCATTACGTTAAAGGTTTTCGCCAGAAACCATTCGTAGCCCTCCGTCGTTTCATATGGGTAGTCAATAGTATTCAAGCTGTGTTTGTTGGCCAAAGTCAAGGCACAGTGTTTGGTAGCTGTTGGTTATTCATATGCAGCATAGATAGATGCGTTGGTTTGGAACAGTCGTATAGCCTTGTTGGCCAAAGTCAAGGGCTTGTGCGGGTGGATTCGAATCAACCTGGAGAATGACGGGTAGAACTTGACATGTGACTTATGATTTGTTGGCCAAAGTCAAGGTCATAAGAGCATGGGGCAGAAATCACATCGGGAGTTTCAAAAGAACTGAAACTTGCCAGATATGCGCATACCTTCTGGAGCATGTTGACGTGAGCGGATTCCGTCACGTTATCATGCAATGATAGTTGGATCCCGGTTCCCACTGATGAGTTAGTTTACTCCTCGGGTAACCCCGACTAATTCTTCTTTCAGGTTTGGAGGAGAATTTGAGGTACAGTGGGAGGTTTCCAGATTAGATAAATTGGTAACCATTCTGATCTAGGTTAGAGTGCACGCTGACTGTTTCTTTTCTCTCTCTCTTTGGCAGCGACCATTGACCTGACCCTAAGACTATGACTCAGTGACCAAGTTGACCGAACCTTCTTAACACCGGCTTTTGGATTGTCAGAGTTGCAAACCTCATTGCCACTCCTACTTTTACCCTTTTCTCCAGGACACCCCGTTTTACTACGAACGTCCACTTCCATTGGACAAAACCATCGTATGGTTAGATACGAACTCGAAAGAATTTATTCGAGGATGGTTTCCGGTTCTGGAGAAAACGGATAGGATTATTCAGTTGTCTTTTCCTTTTACCCTCTCTCAGGTTACGAGTACTCCTTGGTTTAGGGGTAGTACACCTATTACGCAAATTGGATTGTCTTCTTCCAAACCTTAGGCTGGTGCCGACCGGTAGGGAATGAAGAAAACCAATTAGCATAACGATGGTGTGCAGAAGGTATTAAGTTCAGACAAAGCAAGGGATTAGTAAGAGGGCAAAGTAAATTGCAACAGATATTCACGACCAAACCAAATATTTCGTTACCACTCCCACATCACCTTTGTATTTCTCCAGGACACTCCGTATCACTACGAAGATCCACAGTTTATTTGGATACTCCATCGTATGGTTATATACGAACTCGAATGGAACTTGTTCCAGTTCGGGGATGGATTCTGGTTCAGGAGAAATAAGAATAAGGTTTATTCGGTTGTCTTTTATCTTCACCCTCTCTCATTGCGAGTGTTCCTAGGATTGGGACAGTACACCCATTATGCTTATTGGATAGTCTTCTTCCAAACCATAGACCGGTGCCGAACGGTAGGGAAGGAAGAAAACCATTTGGCCTAAAAGGGTGTGCAGAAGGTAAAGACTAAAGACATATGAAGGGATTTGGAGAGGTGGCAAAGAATTATACGGTTACAATCGTGAATCTGGAAGAGGCATTACTAGGAATACCAGGATACCCCATCGAAACATTTCAATGTTTCAGTTTCACTGTGTACTGTTAAAAGAAAACTGATTTCCCGATTAGATACTTACTCCAGGGTATGTATTTACCAGGTACGATTCTCACATCTGTATGGTTTTACAGATGATGAGTGGGAGTAAGTTATTGGGAATTGGGTGATTATCCTCATTATATCGGGATTCGTTGTAATCGGTGATATTTGAGGAAATCACCTGGGTTGTTTGCCGGTCGGCAAATATTTGGTTTTGAATATCCACTGTTATGCACCAATTTCAAATCGATATATCTGTACGTCTATTTTCATAGAGTGAGATATACTTTTTGAAATTATGTCGATGAAATTTACCTATACCAGTGGATGGTTAGGTAAGGAGCATTAAACAGCGGTGTAATTCTTCTTAACCATAAGTACAGTTTTCAACCTACGACACACAGTGAATGAGTTATCAAACTCAAGGGACTTATACAGAGTATTGTATGTTGTCCAGGGTCCATCAGGACAGAGGGGTTGGTCCTCGTACTATATTCGGTTTACTTATGACTTCTCTAGTTTTTAGACAGGTGTTTCGTGGAAACACATGGTCCGAATTTTGAGAAGTTATAGGTATTTGAATAGAGTAGAGAACCAGGTGTAGCAAGTATCGGGATTCTTCAAAGAGATCGAAGATGTAGATACTTGTGTATGGTATTCGGTTGGTAGTAGTGACTAAGAGAACTTGCTTCTCTTTCAGGTTACTCATAATTGGAAGCATTCCTAAGTTGAGTAACGCTGATCGGCCTCCTTCCATTTAGTTGACATGCACTGGAGACAGTTGCATGATTTGGATCTGGTTCAGTTAAATCAGTGCCTCTAGTCCTATATGGGATATAGAACAGTTCGTATCTTGACGTTGTTAAGGTACGGGGAGTTGTCCAGCTTATGATTAAAACCAGATTCTGGATAACTCAAGGCACGTTTCTGTAAATGCTGTATTGTGGGTTGACCCAGGCTATGACGAGGGTTGACTTTCTACCATCTGGATGAACAATAGCAATATTGTTCTAGACTCGCCACAGTTTTATTAAAAATGGACTTTTTCAGAAAAACAGTAGTGGGAGTATGGTAGAACTGGAAGTGATTCGAGAACCACAAGCGATTACTGAAGATTTGACAAGGAACCTAAAGATTCAATCTGGATTGACATTCCATTGGCCACTCCGCAGATAAGGTGGGTAACTTCAGGCACCCGAGAGGTACTACGGTAGCCTCAAGGACGGTGACAGGGAAGTTCTTGTTTACCCTCAATTACCATTGCTGTTGTTCGAGGCTGCGAGACCCGGCGGGAGGATGAGTATAGCGTCGTTCTAAACTAGTTTTAGAAGTGTACGTCTATATGACTCTGCCAGAGGGTTGTCGTAGTCAGTGGGAGCAGCGGAAGCTTTGGTGGACAGGTTGCTTATGTCTATTTATAGACTAGAGCAGATGTAGCGGAGAAAGATCATCTATTTCTGACGTGACAGTCATGGGTTTGACTTCATCAGAATAGGGGATGGATCTGTTGAGAAGGTAGTAGGGTGTGATATCCTGGTATTTGGATTATATACACAGAGTAGGAAAAGAAACTCCTACACTACGATCGGTTATACTTTGGTCGTCGCACAGTTGTTTCTCCACAAAGGAAATGGATTTTATATCAGACATACTGGTTACTAGATCTATGGTCTTAGATCTAGATTTGGGTGGTTTCCCAATCTGGGTACTTAGACAGCATTCTAAGAGTATTTAGAATGGACGACTCCTGGCACGGTAGTGTACCTGCAGGTAATGGAGTCACCCTCTCCAAAGGTGTCTTACAGACTAAATGGGAGAGGGACGGGCATGATTGGCAGATCACTTGCTCAGGCAATTGAGTCAATCGTGAGATGTCAAGTACCACACCAGATGTTGTTCTTGCACTAGATGCAATAAGTTGACATTAATCCAATCCTGGAGAAACAGTCGGAAGCAGTTTTAGAACATAAGTGGATGTTCTAGGGATATGATAACGACAGCCTCATTCAGGAGACAGTTATCATTCCAGGCTTCCAAGGTGACATGGACGACAAGGAGGTTGTCAGAGTTATAGTTTTCCTTCTGATGAGGGGCAGTATTTTGGACAGGTGGTCCAAGGCAATACTGAGGGAGGCATGACGCGCAGGATACTGATTAAGTTCAGTTGACGATACAGTCTAAGAAGTTTGGATTTGGAGTTCATTTATGAGCTAGGTCCCATCAGACATCCAGACATATTCTGAGACAGGTATTGCTCTTTTCGGGAGATGGTTTTCTCCGCGAACTTGAGATATAGAGAGACATAGAAAGAAACAACTAAGCGGATCCACTCACTGAGGCTATTCCTCGAACGCAATAGTTCCGCAAACGAGCTTTGTGAGACTGACTAGTAGAGGAGTTGGATGTTCGGTATCACACGGGCTGTGAGTATGCGACATCGCAATAATTAGCCTTGAGTGCAAGTGGGAGATTGTTGGAGATAGTGCCCTCAGAGTCAATTATTAGGTCACAGGTACGTGATTGTAATGATTGAGGGAGGACCTATCCCGGTAGGACAGTCTTACTCGAGATGATAGTATGCTATCTGGTTTACCTTTATCATCGTGTACTGTTTTAGGTGACCTGACACGTCGCCATTACACGTTGATAGAGCCCCTAGGATTCTTGCTTGACCACCAGCAGTATGAGGGCGATCATATAAGTGGGAGCTGGGGTCTATAAGCTTATCCTTAAAAGGTCCCTAGTCGTGGGAGTTTCGAGACTGGGCATCGATACTCCATTAGTAGACTAGTGTATACAGTCGAGACCCCGACGAGGGGCGGTGGCCGGTCTCACAAGCCATTGGTGTCAGTTGGATCACCTAAGATGTATACAGGTGCTCATTGGGTTATGAGTACACCGGACAGGACTCGCCGGGAACATGCTAGTTGGTCATATACCAGACGTCAGATGGCAGTTCCCTGGTGACATGTGTGCAGGTTAGTTCATCGACCTGGGGATCGTCATTTGTCTCGTGTGAGTTCCCACTGTACTTTGATTACTACCCTACCACGGCTCAAAGGAGTCGTGCAAACAGGTTTTAGTTGGGTACAGTCCCGAGCCACATGGAGGCAGTAAGCGTATCTTCAGGGGTTCGTCTCTCCCGGTATTGGGGGTGAGGTCGTGCTGTGTCTAGGAGAGCCATTACAGAAAGTCCTTGGCCAAGGCAAGGAGATTTACTGGTAGGTATTCCAGTAGTATCTCAGGGTGTTCTGGGCTACACTCCGACACGACTTGTACCGCTTTTGGGGGTCTGACTTTTACCAACCCCCTAGGCCCGCCATGCGATACTCATAGACGAACGGACCGGACTGCACGGATATTGTCACTGATAGGCTCAGTAGGGTTGTCAGGCTGAGTTCACTCACAGACGTCCCTTTTAGTCAATACTTGGTAGCCCGTTACGTATTGGCTTATACCTCTGACGTGCTAGTGGTTAAATCCACAACCGAGGTGTTGACGAGTCTTTAGAGTCCCCCACATTTCAGTTACTCAGCTTTCGGGCGAAAGGTTGTAGAGGCCGTATGGAGATATGGCAAGGTCCGATCAGATACGTGCGGTATTGCACGGATCAGGATCGGACAGTTTGTACTATAGGCCGTATGGTTATATGGCAGGGTTCGATCAGATACGTGCGGTATTGCACGCATCAGGATTGAACAGATATTACTAGCCGGCTTTGGTATAAGCCGGATCCTAGTATAGTACAGTGTAGATTTTGTCTCATTGCATTTGTATTTCGGTCGAAATACAGATGCGGGTGTGTATGCACAGTATCGGGGTTTTCCTGTAATTTATTACGGGACCAGTTTTTGGAGTTGCCAGTTTGCTTTTAGTTTCGGCCGATTTCCTTTGTTCCGTTCATTGGCCGAAGTTTGGTGGAGGAGGGCTTATTTGCATTGTTGCAAATAAGCAATTGTGGAGGGGGTCTTTGCATATTATCATGTCATGATACTTGTCCCATCATTTGACTTCATAAACTCATGATTGCTTGACTTTGTATATCATCATGGTTGTTGATGATGAGGTTGGTGGTAGGTGGTTGAGTGTGGGTTTTGATTTGGTGATCATTTCCTTTTGCATGATAGTCTTCTCTCTCTCTCCCTTTGGTATTATTGGATGGCTCTCTCATCATCTTGCATATGACACTCTCATTCTCTCCTCTCTTTCAGGTCATGGCCGGCCTTCCCCTTGGAAGGGTTGTCCAAGTTTTTTGAGGGTGGAAATCTTGTTCATTTCATGCTCCAAAAGCCTACAAGTTCCTCCACATAATCCTTGTATCATCCCTCCACCAAAAGGCACCTCCATGAACCCCAAATGAGACACAATCCTCTACTACACATTCTACAGCAAACCTTGGGCACGTCGAGTAGCCGGCTTCGTGCCCGAGTTGCCTCGGCATTGAGGTGGGAGCCCGTAAACAAAGTAGGCGATGTGGTGCACTTCCGGCGACGAGGAGGAGACGGGACATTCCGCAGGAGATCGGGACGATGACGAGAAGACCGGAGGACTTGGATCGTCGGTATATCTCTAACCCATCTTCTAGTTAGCTTAGACTTGTTAATGGTTTCGATCCGGGTGTTTAGTGCGCGGTGGTTGCTAAGTCCGCAAAATTAAAGTTTTCACCGCTTCCGCATTCCGGCGTTGGATTGACGGCCGGGGCGCCGCCGTGCACTTACAGTGGTATCAGAGCCTCCCCATTAACTTAGTCTAGCTTTGTGTAATGTGTTTTTCAGTTCCGATCGATCGAAATGTTCAAAAACCCGTATTTGCCCACATCAGTTTTCTGTTGGAAATTTTTAGTGTCGAAAAATTTTTCAGGTTGTAAAATATTGATGTACTGGAAAATCTAAGAGCTCTGTAAAAATTCGACGAAGTAACTCCACAGTGGGAGCGCGGAACCGCCGCGAAAATACTGTGCCTTGACTTTGGCCAACAAACACAGCTTGAATACTATTGACTATCCATATGAAACGACGGAGGGCTACGAATGGTTTCTGGCGAAAACCTTTAACGTAAAGAACTTGATATCGTTGAAGGAACCGGATAGCTTTTTGAAAATATAGTGACGAAAACCGTTGCTAAAGAGGTCACTCCCGGTGAAGGGATCTCGGCTCTTTCCCCGTAGAATGAGGTGCAGGATATTCCAACTGAATACCACGATGCAAAGCAAAAGTAATCGGCTGTAGTGAAGTTAATGCCCTGACGCAAACTTTTTGTCCAAGGGGTCATTCCCAGTGAAGGGATCTCGGCCCTTGCCTCGTCGACTGAGGAGCAGGATATTCCAACTGAATACCACGATGCAAAACAAAAGTGAACGTCCTTGCAATAACAGCTTTTTGAAAAGTGTTCCAACAACATCAGATTAGGTTTTTTTTTAACTTGCATTGATCCGAATCAATGCAGTCCCATCAATTGATCACACCACAAAGAATGAAAATATACTGATGTACGTATATGCCATCCGCATTCGCCAATGGGTCTCGTCATTACCCGTTAGGTTAGCTAACTAACGACAGAGCGGGGACTGGACTAGCGCGGATGCAAAACATATACAACATGTACTAATATATATACCAATATATTATATTCGCTCAAGGCGTGATAAAAAGCAACATCACAGAAATGTACAGCATCACAGAAACAATACAGATATCTGGGATCCCCGGGTTTCACAGAGCCGCTGAAACCCGACGTTCCCCTGGTCGTATGGATAGCCTGTGCAATGAAATCCTAGACCCCTACGGGCGCGACAAGTTACCCGCCAAAACCTGAAGCGAGGCAGCCCCCTTCAGCGACGTGAATGGACCATCCAGCACTTCACGGAATCCGGTAACTTGGGCACCCCTCCTGGGTCAACCTGTACCCCCTACGAGTGCGGCGAATAGCCCGCCAATCCTAGAGTGAAGCCCCTTCCGTCTCAATGCCATGAGATGCGGGCTCGTTGCCCTCTAGAACCCGGCTACCCGTGCACCCCTCCGCGGGGCAATCCTAGTACAGAAAGTAAAATATATATACAACGGGTACATCGACCGCAACCTGGTCGTGCCCCAAAATAATAATACAAACAGGCAGTGACGGCAGTCCACATGTCGGACGCTCGCCCCGCAATATCAAATGTACATAATACAACCACAACTGTACTAGCATTGCATCCAGGCTATCCCCGACGACCAATCCGCAACATCACAGCAAAATCACAGAACATCAACGTGAAAGTCACGTTCGCAAATCCGTCTAACCGGGCTATAGCAGTTAGACATGATTTACCGATCGAGTGACATTCACGGTCGCAGATATAATGTAAATACTGTGAAATAATGTGTTTTAAATATCCGATCGATCAAATTTTAACAAGTGGGCCCCAAGCATTACTGTAGCACATCAAGAAATTCTGGGCCCAAAATTAATATTCCAAAAACCCTAAAAACAACCCAGAGAGCAACTGCAGAAATTTGATGCAGTGATCTCAACAGAGTGCGGCGGAACCGCGGCCCTAAGGGGTGTTTGGCCGCAGTTCCGCGCTCCTACGGTGGAGTCACTGTCTCGAATTTCTACAGTGTTCTTATAATTTCCAGTACATCACTTTTCTGCAACCTGAAAAAATTTTCGAGCAAGAAAAAATTCAACAGAAAACTGATGTGAAGAAAACGCGGATTTTGGAATTTTGATCGATCGGAAATGTAAACACATTAGACAAAGCTAGACTAGGTTAATGGCGAGGCTCTGATACCACTGTAAGTGCACGGCGGCGCCCCGGCCGTCAATCCGACGGCCAAATGCGGAAGCGGTGATAAACTTTAATTTTGCAAACTAGCAAACCGGCACCACCGCGCACTAAACACCCGGATCGAACCATTAACTAGTCCTAGCTAACTACAAGAAGGGGAATAGAGATATACCGACTGATCCGAGTCCTCCGGTCTTCTCGTCGTCGTCCCGATCTCCCGCGGAATGTCCTGTCTCCACCTCGTTGCCGGAAGTGCACCACATCGCCTACATCTTTTACGGGCTCCCACCTCAATGCCGAGGCAACTCGGGCACGAAGCTGGCTAGTCGATGTGCCCAAGATTTACTGTAGAAAATGGTGTAGAACTTGTGTCTCTTTTTGGGGTTGTAGGAATTGCCTTATTGGTGGAGGAAACGATATATCAATTGGAGATGAGCTAAAGGGTTTTTTTAGCAAGCCAAAATGATGAAAAACCCCACCCCAAATATTTGGACAGCCCCCTTCTTCCCTTGGCCGGCCATGAAGCAAGGAGTGAATGAGAGGAGAGTGTGTGGATCAAAAAAGAGTGAGTCCCAAAAGAAAAAGAAGAGGGAGAGAAGGTTATCATGATCAACCATGATTACTAAACCAAGTCCAACACTCCACCAACCTCACCCTTCATCATCATCAACAATCATGTCTTACAAAAGTCAAGCCATGATGAAGATAGAAGTCAAGGTCAAAGAAAAGCTATCATGATACAACAATATGCAATCACCACCCTCCACAAAAGCTTATTTGCACAAATGTAAATAAGCCCTCCTCCACCAATCTTCGGCCAATGAAGGATACAAAGAAAATTGGCCGAAACGGAAAGCAAACTGGCAACTCCAGAAAACTGGTCCCGTAATAAATTACAGGAAAACCCCGATACTGTGTATACACACCCGCATTTGTATTCCGACCGAAATATAAATGCAATGAGACAAAATCTACACTGTACCATACTAAGATCCGGCTTAAACCAAAGCCGGCTAGTAATATCCGTTCGATCCTGATCCGTGCAATACCGCACGTATCTGATCGAACCCTGCCATATATCCATACGGCCTGTAGTACAAACTGTCCGATCCTGATCCGTGCAATACCGCACGTATCTGATCGGACCTTGCCATATCTCCATACGGCCTCTACAGCTTTTCGTCCGAAAGCTTGAGTAACTGAATGTGGGGGACTCTAAAGACTCGTCAACACCTTGGTTGTGGATTTAACCACTAGCACGTCAGAGGTATAAGCCAATACGTAACGGGCTACCAGGTATTGACCAAAAGGGACGTCTGTGAGCGAACTCAGCCTGACACCCTACTGAGCCTGTCAGTGACAATATCCATACAGTCCGGTCCGTTCGTCTATGAGCATCGCATGGCGGGCCTAGGGGGTTGGTAAGAGTCAGACCCCCAAAAGCGGTACAAGTCGTGTCGGAATGTAGCTCAGAACACCCTGAGATACTACTGGAATACCTACCAGTAAATCTCCTTGCCTCGGCCGAGGGCTTCGTGTAATGGCTCTCCTAGACACAGCGTGACCTCACTCCCAATACCGGGAGAGACGAACCCATGAAGATACGCTCACTGCCTCCATGTGGCTCGGGACTGTACCCAACTAAAACCTATTTGCACGTCTCCTTTGAGCGTGGTAGGGTAGTAATCAAAGTACAGTGGGAACTCACACGAGACAAATGACGATCCCCAGGTCGATGAACTAACCTGTACACATGTCACCAGGGAACTGCCATCTGACGTCTGGTATATGACCAACTAGCATGTTCCCGGCGAGTCCTGTCCGGTGTACTCATAACCCAATGAGCACCTGTATACATCTTAGGTGATCCAACTGACACCAATGGCTTGTGAGACCGGCCACCGCCCTTCTTCGGGGTCTCGACTGTATACACTAGTCTACTCTGGAGAATCGATGCCCTGTCTCGAAACTCCTACGACTAGGGACCATTTAAGGATGTGCTTATAGACCCCCAGCTCACACTTATATGATCGCCCTCATACTGCTGGTGGTCAAGCAAGAATCCTAGGGGCTCTATCAACGTGTAATAGCGACCTGTCAGGTCACCTAAGCAGTACACGATGATAAAGATAAATCAGATAGCATACTATCATCTCGAGTAAGACTGTCCTAGCGGGATATGTCCTCCATCAATCATTGCAATCACGTGCCTGTGATCCAATAATTGACTCTGAGGGCACTATCTCCAACATATTATACTCGTTTTTCATGCGCATGCATTGCGCTACGATGTGTTTTATGTATTTATGATTTCGGAGCCCCGACGACATGATCCTTGTACTGAAATGTTTTAGTAATTGAGGGGTTTAAATTTAAATTCGGGGACCGAATTTATTTAAGGGGAAAGATTGTAATATTTCAGAAAAATAAAATATTATTTTTGAGAATTTTTATAATTAAATAATAAATATTGAGAATATTTCGATAGTGCGGTATAATTAAATACCGATAAATTGGGAAAAATTTGGAAAATTATAGAAATTACTGAAATGAGGGTGTTTTATGTGATTTATACAAATTACAAACTTTATGATTAATTATATTCCATTTTGATACTAATCGATTAAATATCGCCAATCGTGTATTAAGCTTGTTTTGTGCACATTACATGCACCAAGTCATTTTCACACTTGTTACATTTGCCTACATGATATTTTGTTTTGGATGGTGTTGTTTTGAAATTAAAATAAAAGAAAAGAAAAGATAACAAAAGAAAAGAAAAAGAAAAGAAAAGAGTAAACAAATAAGCATGAGGGGTATTTATGAGGCATGGTGCTTTGACTTTGGACACACTCTCTCTCTTTCCCTCACTCCCTCCAAGCTCCAGCAGCTGCCCCCTCCCTTTCCCCTTCTCCTTCTTCTTTTTCTTCTTCTCTTCATTCAAGCTTCAATCCTTCATCAAAAATCCATCTTCTCTTCACTAAAAACATGCATAAGCTTCCTACAAGCCCTTTGGACCAAAAAAATAGGATTTTGACGCTGTAGGGGTTTCTTGAGTGCCGAATGAGGTATTTTCTTTACCATTAACATTGTATTTCTATTACCTTAGCAACCATACAAGTTTAGAAATGCTTTGAGTGGTTTTGTGAACTTAGAAAATTCCAATTTAAGCTTAGGGTTGTGATTTGAATCCAAAGGTGATATTATGGCTTAGTAATGACCTTAGACACCTGTAGGGATTGCATACTGGGCTAAACCATAGACTAGAATCCTGCAACACGAAACCAGAAACCCCGATACCATTTTTTTCTGGAAATTGTGAAGGGAATTTGAGATCTGCTAACACCCGGGTGACCTGAAAATTATTTAGCAAACACTGTGAGTAGTGCAAGCAGCGTAGATGATAGCCCCAAGACCTGAGACCCCCAGTACACCTCCTGGCCGCAAATTTAATCTGTTTGGCCGCAATTTGTGGCCAGGGAATGAGCTTTCGGTCTCGTGCTTGTTCTGTGTCTCCATTTCCAGTAAACTAGACCCCTCCTATGTGCAAAATTGACTGATTTCGGTTAGAATAAAATCTGGGACCATTTTCATTAGTTGTTGTTTGTTTTGCGATTTCGTTTTAAACTTGGTTTTGGGAAATTGAATTGGATTCCGTCGTGTGGCGTTTGAACCAATAACGAGGATTATTTGGTCGTGTTTTGCGGGCGTAGGCTATAGGTTCTAACCTATAAGCGATTTGTGTGCCGTTTTGGTTTTCCGCCTTGATTTTAATATGCATTTGCGATTGTTTTATATATGTAGGTACCCCATGTGGACAGGATGAGCATGGCGTTATCAACTTCAGCAAGCAAGGATCATGGTGAGTAGATATATATCTAAGGAGGAAGTCGGGTGGATGGCGTATAACACCCCCGCAATTTCGTAAGAATATGATGTGATGTGATATTGATGTACATTTATACGCTATTGTGAGATATGAACCATAGCAAATGAAAGGCTTTAGGACATTATGGGTTTAGTGTTATCGAGAATTGAAGAAAGGACTTTAGTTGATTTTTTAGTCACGAAACCCTAGAGTAAAGATTTGCATACACGCACATACACACTCGCATACATTTACTTCCTTGTGCGTATCGAGGTTGTCATATATATTCGTATTCATATGCATGGATGCTGAGGATATTATATGGATGTAGAGATGAGTCGATGAGATTAGGCATGGTGCCATGAGATCGGTGATATGATTTGGTTCGTATTATGAGATACGACATGACATTAGCGGATTGATGGGCGATGTGTATTCACACACACGCGTATATATATGTTGATGATATTAGTATTGTACTAGACTTAGATCAGTACCCCCTTGTTCACGATATGTGATGATAAGGATATCAGATGCGTAATGAGATAAATATGATATTTAACCCAAACCCAGATTTGGGAAGCCGTACAATAGATTTACCGTACGAGATATAGTTATGATGTTAGATCCGCACTCTTGACTCAAGGATGACATATATATATATATATATATATATATATATATATTGTATCGTGCGTGATACTATTGAGGCGAGATCACCGACTACTAGGTATATATATAGATCGACTCAGACTTAGGTGGATTTCCTTACCCTTTTGACTGGGCTCGAGTCATACTAGTTTTCAAATGCGGAGAATTGTGAGTAATTTAAATACCAAACTGTATGACTCGTATATTGGGTAGGTATATTTTTCAGTGTTGCTGTTACTATATCACTTTCTGTATGTTCATGATGTTTCATCGCATTGCATGCTTGTACATATGTTATCTGTAATTATTACGAAACCCTGCTGTCAGGACACCAGCACCATTACCGATGATGCGTATGTTCCACGTACACTTGCTTGCCGGCTCACACACATCATCATCAGTAATTACCATGTCACGTACACTTTAGAGAATAACATTCATCGACATAAATTGCTAGTTGATAGTTGCAATATGTTATACCTTTCATATGCTAGTTTAACTATTGCATTTATTGCATGATATAAAATGCATTCATATATTCATTGGTCATGCAGTATTATGGAGATTTATGCCGGTATTCACTGTTTATTGATAACATGATTTTGATGATTTCGGATCCTTCTTGAGATTTCTGGATTTGGAAACCGCATGTGAAAGATTTATAAACTGATGATTTGTTTTAAAGAGATAGATGTGGTTTTACTTGATATGATGAGTATTGTCCACCATGATGTTTTCTCGGTTCTGAGATGGTTTTCAAGACCCGATTCGAGGATTTAGATGAATCGTCTGCGGGTACATTGTGGACCCAGTATGGTACCCCAGGGCAAGAAGCTCGAATTGTAGACGATAAGTCCGGCAGGGGCAGACTGCCTACCGGTGATTGTCTGGCGTGGCGGATATCCGTAGGATACCGTTCGTGGTCGTGTGATTGATGATATGGGTCGATTCGGAGAGCTGGAGCCCGAGATATTGAGATATTGAGATTTGAGACACTGAGATATTGAGATTTGATGATACAGGCCAGTCCGGATAGCCGGAGCCTGGGATTTTGAGATACTGAGATTTATGTTTTGTGTCGATGCTTGACACTGATCTCTCTGTTGATTTCATTGATGACACTCGATTTATATGTATACAGAAATTTGATTAAAGAAAGAAAACAGTTGTCTTATTCATGATGTATTCTGTTTTCATTCGTAATGCATTCATACATCATATATATGATATGTTGCTATCTGAAGCACTGACACGAGCACGTGGTATTGCACTTATGTGTAGATGGATCAGGATATTTATTTGAGAATATTACTTGATATGACCTAGGATAGCGTCATACATGCGATTTCCGCTCTGTAATATTTTCTACTCACGAGTTGGTAACTCACCCTCGTTGTGCCACAGTTTCTTATAGGTTTTGTCGTACAGGTTTCTTGACAGCTTTGCTGGCACACTGCTTTCATTTCGTGTGATTGCTTTGGTAGGTGGGTTCACTTGCATCCTGACCGCCATTGTACATTTATTATTTCAGTTGTATCTAGAAACTCCATCAGCCAGACTTGTATTATTTGATAGACATAGAGGACCGGTGTTTATTCTTCGACCTTAGAGTCGCGCGTTGTATTATTATGGTTTTCTTGATGATGATGGTTTTTATCCTGAGTTTGATCCTCGCCCTTCGGCGTTGTGTATTATATTGCATTGTGTGGTTTTGTCCGCCGGTTGGCGAAGAGCTAGCTCCCGCTTGGGAATGCCTTTATTTATTATATATGCTCTATCAGGTTTGTACCCATTGGGGTCAGTATTTACAAAGGAAACTCTGCCGAAATTTTCAGAAAAGACTTGAGATTTTAAAAATGCATACTTCGGCTTATGTTGTTATACTTCTTGCTCTAAAATTGGTTTTTCCTTCACTCCACTGCTTTAATTGGTTTTGATTTCTGGGTTTTGGCTTACTTAGATTACGTACACCTCGAGACGTTTCGTAATTTAAGTGGCGGTCATGTTCCGTACTTTTCGGGTCGTGACATGAATGAAAATGAAAAACTCTCATCTCACATAAAACCCCCGGCTATTCAAACACGACGATCCAATATAACATATCACAGCAACACATAACATCACATGTCATCAACGTAAGTGAATATGCGTATCCCAGTTGTCGTTGATATATAGCACCGAAACCGGCGATACACCACATATTACACTTACGGTCGCAGAAAAGAAATTGAAAAACTACAACAGTTGGAATCCACAACCACCTTAGACATCATAAACCCAATGTATCACATACTTTGGATTTCATGCCCAACAAATGAATTACTTAGACATCACATGCCTAAAAATAATAAACCCCGCATTTTAGTCTCGATATTGAAAACACTTTTCAATAACCTGTCGGGTAATTCAACAAGATTTCCGATAACCTGATTGAATGCTCGTCAGAAATTTTAGTAGATGGCCGCACCCCCGATGCCGTCGACGAAGTGTACTAAGGCGGAACATCGCTGCCGCGAGCACCTGAACGGATGCTTTTGGCGACGGAGTTCTCCTACAGTCACTTGGTCGGGGCTATGAGGCGTGGCTATCTAGTAAGGTTACCTGTCGAGTATCCGCGTACACTACGTAATTGCGACGGATTTTTGATCACATCAAAATCCCGTGGCAACCAATCAAATGAGACTAAACCGCTAGATTTATAAAATTCAAACTAGTTATCTCATAACTAATTATGTGGATTCCAAATATTGTATCACAATCACAGATAGCTAGACGAAGTTAAACTTTTCGATCGAATAAATAAGAACCCAAAATTTCCCAATAAGCTCAACACTTGAGCGGAGTTCAAAATGTATCCAGAAACAGCCACAGCTCTTATGAACCAGCCGTAGAAGGGTCAACCAATGCCTCACATGTGGCGCCGCTGAACTACCACAAACCCTAAGGTTTGGTGGTGGTTCTGACGGTCACATAATCGAGTTAAGGTTTCGTTCTTCTAGAGGGTCCATAGAATCACTTGCAAGATTTTCTGAAAATTTTAAACTCGGAAAAAGTCCAATACTTGGAAAATTTCCAGCGGGGAAAAACTGGGTTATTGATAACCGTTCAAACTTTTTAACATTGTCTAAATAACCCGAATACATGTTACAATTACGACTACGAAACACTCCGAGTTGATTTTGCAGAAAGTTAACATCACATGCAAATTTAGCAAAAACAAACAACACCTGAAACATCAAAACCCAGAGACTGGAACACAGGCAAAATTTTAGGGGTAGTGCTCGGTTTTTGGCCAATATGGGGGGTATGTGGCCGGCCACTTTTTATCCAAAATACCTCAAATTTTGCCAGTGTTCATGTTATATCACATACAACATTCTGCAGTTGTTTGGAAATTTTTTTGACAACATTAAAAATCGACAGAAACTGCAGTTTTGTAGTTTCAAGTTTCGAAGCAGTTTCGGTTTCGTAATCTAAAAACATCGTTTAAATTTCTAGCTTAGCTCTGATACCGCTGTAGGGTTACCTAGGATGGCAGCAAGATTTCGGGAGGTATCGTCCATGCCGTTTTTAAATTTTTGCCGTTCTAAAGAACCGTAACCTAAAATATTTAACTAGAAATTTAAACAAGCAAGCGATATTAACAACTTAACATCTAAGTGAATGAGAAATACAACCTTTGTAGACCAGTCCTTCACTTCAAAAGCCCCGTGTAGTAGTCACTTCGCTGCGAGTTGTAATCTCCCGAACTCTAGAAAGGGTTGCCTAGGAGAAATGAACAAGCTTGCTCGAAGTCTTTGAGGCCGAAGATGATCTACATTGAGGAGACTCAAGCTCATGCCACCTCTTCACTAAATTAGGGTTTAGTGAAGCAAACACTCTAAACTAAATGTTTAATAGTAGAGGATGATGAAGTAGGAAATGAGCTCTCTTTAGTTTTCTTTTTCTCACAATATTTTCTCACCAAAAACCACCTGTTTGCATGACTCAGTAGAGCCATGGTAGGGTGGAAATTAAACCACAGTGGGAGACACACAAGAATCTATGACGATCTCGGGTCGACAGACTAATCTGTACCAGTGTTACCAGAGAACTGCTATCTGACGATAGGTATAATACCATCTAGGAGTTCTCAGCGAGTCCGTTCAGTGTACCCAGTCTCCACTGAGCACCCGTACACTATCTTTGATGTCAAACACCAATGGATGTGGGATCATCCATCGCCCATCATATGGGTCAAGACGCGTATACGCTAGTTTACTATGGAGCATCGATGCCCCGTCTCGATACTCTCTCGACTAGAAACAATTATTGGGTGTACTTGTGGACTACCCCTGGCCCCACTAGTATGAACTCCATCATAGTTCTGAGTGTCAAGTACACATCCTAAAGTGCTTTGTCAACATGTGAGAGCAAGACAACATCACGTATACAAGTCAACATGTTAAGACAAAGAGCAACCAGATAGCATACTATCATATCGAGCAAGAAAGTCCTCTCTATATATGTCCAAGCATCCACTACAATATACATCCATGTACAGTAATGGCCTCTAGGGCATACATATAACTAACAATATAGTTTACTGTATATGTTTGTTTGATTTAAAAACTACCATAGAAATAGCAAATTCACAGTATCACAAAACTAGTTTCAAAACCGTATTAAAACACTAATTTATGACATTAAGGTATTTTAGTGTAAATGTGCAGAAATAATTGGATTATTAGACACTAACTACTCTTAATTACCCTATTCAAGCCATAAAAATCCTAACTTATCCTAATCTTCTCTTAAATCCCTAAGTTAGCACTAATAACCACTTAAACACTAAATTAAACTTAATAAACCAAAAGCTTAGCAAAGCGATACTTAAGTTAGGCTTTATAACTCAAGGGAAGATGGAATTGATTCAAACATGAAATTCTTGCCTCCCAAATGGAAAACTTGCCTCAAGAACCATGAAAAGGTTTGATTTTTGATGTTTAAATTTGATTTTTGTGAAGGTGTGAGGGATTTATGTGTGAGGTAGAGATTAATCCATGGAAAAATGAAGGAGGAAGAAGAGGGGTGGCTTCTATAGGGGGGGCGAGAAAGAGAGAGGGAGTTCTAGAATGAAGAGTGAGAGAAAAGCGAGCCATACCATGCATTTAATGCCCCCATGCCTCAATTTTCCATTTCTTTTCCATTTTTTTAAAAGAAAGGTCTAGAACATAAGAGAGGAAAGAAAGAAGTGCATGTTGCATTTTTTTTGAATTAAGTTGCCGTGGTTGTTGAAACGAGTATTAACTTAGGATTACACAAGATGTGTGTGCATGTTTTAAGGAAATAGTTTAGTAATTAATAAATAAGTAAAATAGATAATTAAGTGAACAATAAATTAAATGCTAACTAATAAAACACAATTATACACATATTCATATCATCAAATAGATATACTCATGTTTATATGGGAAATATTTATTAACTAGGTTTTTACGACAAACACGTATTTTCGCTAATTAACACGAAATTAACCTATACGAATTTCAAAGTGTTACACATTCCCATTTCCAGCCATACAATTGTAGTACCATGAGGGGTAAGGATCCAAAAAACTCACATTGACATTTTTTTGGAATCAACTTAACCATAAGGTTAACCACCCTCCATAGTCTAATATATAGACCGTTGAGGAAAAGGGAATAATAACTCCTTTTGCTAAAGATATTCTTTTTATCTTACCAAACCTTAACTATACGTGTATTACATAATAGAAGGTGGATAACTTCTTCTACAAAAAAAGGTCAAATGTGAATTCTATAAGATCCTTACCAACATATGAGTATCTATATAATATACCAAGAAAACTACAAAAAATTATACCCTGATTGCAATAAACTACCAAATTCTTATATATATATATATATTCTTATATATATATATATATATATATATATATATAAACTACTATAAAGCCTTCAAAATTAAGAGAAACTACCATGGCTAACGGTGCCATGCCACCGTTGCCACCGCTGTTAGTGCTAGCTCACAGTTAGGTCACCGAACATGCCACGTCATCAAAAATTAAAAAAATATAATCTAAAAACACCTATTTTCCTCCTCTCTTTTTCTAATCCTAACTCTAATCCAAACCCTCACCTCTGCCAACACCGTAGGCCCCCTTTTCTCCTCATCTCCCGGCCTCTCCTCCACTTGTCAAGGAAATAGATATTAATGTTTTTTAAAGAAAAGATACAAAAGAGTTTTTTTTTGAAAACATAAGTTCTGCTTCTTAACGTGTAGCAGTACTATGACTGTATAACCAAGCGAGGCTATCTTCTTTTTCGAAAACTGTGACTCGTTGATGCGCTTTCTTCTTTGTCGACGCTGTGCATTATTAGTCATACTGGAAGAGTACCAACGATGTGACTGTTGTAAGTGCTGCTACGGCCTTTGCAGGTTTTCACCTAGTAGTGGGGTATAATTATTTTTCTTTTTTTTTTTCTCTTTTTTTACGAGTCTACGCCATTTCAGGTTTTCGCAAGCTCGCGGATAGTTTCGCTGTTTTTACTCACGAAACCTTTTCAGATTTTCATTCGTGCCCCTTTTTGCTTTTGCACTAACTCTTTTTCATTTTTTCTCTTTGTTTTTCTGAACTAGAAATAAATATATACAATGATAACAGTGATGCCCCGATATGATTTTTTTTGAAAGATAACTTGAACACTACAAAACCTAGTATCGAATACGTCATAGCTCTTATCTCTTATTATATTGCTTGTTGGACTTGTGAGGACTTTTTCAGTTGTAATGGGTTAGGTTTCATCAAAAGATGTCAGTTAGGCTCAAAATATGACTGTGATTCTGGCGACCAAGAGTGTCAATAATTTGCTCGTCCATTTTTTGCAACGTTCATTTTTTTTGTTTTTTCTTTTAATGATTTATTTTCGTTTTTGCAATTTTTTTTTGGCATTTTTGAGATGTTAATTCCTTTTCAAATATGCATAAGGGTGTATCAAAGAAATTAAAAGGCTCAAAATGGCGTGCAAATAGAAATAATTTATAAATCGTATTTTTGGGTAAGTGGCGGTCAAATGAATGTTTCGTCCAGTAAACTTTATAGTGAAGACTTGAATTTAAACGTAGTATTTCCGAAATTATCCACAATTTATAGGTATGAAGCTATTTGTTCCATCCATGGTGATGAGTAGATAAACATTTCCGGGGTACGCATGATCGATCATGAACGGTCCCTCCCAATTTGGCGCAAATTTACCTTTATTGGTACTTGTTGGCCATATCTTCTTGAGGACTAAATCACCTTTTTGAAACAATTTTTCGTGAACCTTCTGGTTGTATGCTCTTGTCATCCTTCGTTGATAGCACTGTGCATTACATAAGGCTTTCAGCCTCCTTTCTTCGATGAGGTCCAATTCGTCGAATATGTTTCTGAACCATTCAAGCTCATTGATACTTTCCGTCTCTATCAAGATTCTCATAGATGGTATCATCACTTCTACAGGGAAGACCGCTTTGTTTCCGTAAATGTGTGAGTATGGTGTGGCTCCAGTAAAGGTTCTAATAGTCGTTCGATATGCCCATAAAGCATATAGGAGTTTCTCATGCCAATCCTTGTGAGTCACGACCATCTTCTTTAGCATCCGTATGATATTCTTGTTAGCTGCTTCATCTGCTCCATTTGTTTGCAGCCTATAGGGTGATGAGAAGTGTTATTTGATCTTGTGCTGTTCACAAAAGTTTTGAACCTTCTTCACGGAGAAATTTGCCCTGTTGTCAGTTATGATTTCGTGAGGAAGTCTAAATCGACAAATTAGATTTTCTAAGAACTTGACAACCTAGTTGGCTTTGATATTTATATATGATGCAACCTCAACCCATTTAGTAAAATAATTGATTGCGACCAATATAAACTCATGACCGTTCGAAGCTTTCGGTGATATCTTGCCGACTACATCCCATGTTGCAAAAGGCCATGGTGCAGAGAAGTGATGAAGCTCGGCCAACAGGACGTGGATGAGATTTGGGTGTATTTGACTGAGTTGGCAACTCACCTCCGTCGTGCTACAGTTTCTTGCAGGTGTTACCGTTTGGATTATTAGCGGCTTGGGGCACACATTCCTTTCGGTGATTGCTTTGGCAGGTGGGTTACTGTTGTATCGTACTCACATTCGTTTATTCTTATCTTTTTGCATCTAGTAAAACTCCATCAACTTAGAAAGGGTATATTGTGGACTTAGAAGCGAGACTTAGAGTTTGTGTGTTGTGATGTCGCACTCATTGGAGTCGACCATTTTATATTGTTGATTTTGTTTCGCTTTTCTTTTCTTCGCCATTGTGCATCGTATATTGTTGCTTGGTTGCTCCGCCGTTTGGGCGTGGAAGCTAGCTCCCGTTGGGATGCTATTTATATTATTATGTTTTATCGGGCTTTATACAAAATTAGGTGCTGTTGAATTTCAAAACGTCATAGATGCTTTTCAAACAAACTTAGCTAAACTTAAATGTTTATTTTAACCTGATCCCACCTGATGACTATTTTAAACCCCACCTCTAATATTTTCAAAAAGGGTTTAGATTCCGGGTTTCGGCTTACTTGGACCGCGTCGACGTCTTTAGATGTCATGTGATTTATATGCATGTCACATGCCACATTTGGGTGGAATTGTGATATGGAATTGATGGATATCGACTTGGATAAATGCAATGCAGATATAGATCCTTGTTTAGTCGATAGCTTGAGAAAAAGTAAGCGACCAAAGAACTCGACATACGATGACACCGAGAGTGTAAACCTCCGCTTGGTGTTATTTGTAAATATTGGGGGATTGTATATATAATACTTGATTTTGTCAAACGCTATTTGACAATCTTCATTCCATTTTGCGGGGGCGTCTTTTCTGAGTAGCTTGTAGATGGGTTCACAAGTCGGAGCGAGTTATGCTATAAAGCGGCTGATATACTAGATTCTTTCGAAAAAGCCCCTGACTTCTTTTTCTGTCCTCGGCGATGGCATTTCCCGGATGGCTTTAACTTTGGATGGATCTACCTCAATTCCTTTTTCGGTAATGATGAAGCTTAAAAGCTTGCTCAATGTTTTCCTAAACACGCATTTTATTGGATTCAGACATAATTTATACTTTCTTAAATGGGCAAACAACTTATTTAGATCATCGATGTGGTGTGCAGGTTCATTTGATTTAGCGATCATATCGTCGAAGTACACCTCTAACTCGTTATGTATCATATCATAGAATAAAGCCGTCATTGCCATATGATACATCACAAATGCATTCTTCAGTCCGAAGGGCATTACTTGATAGCAAAATGTACCCCATGGTGTTATAAAGGCTTTCTTTTCTTTATCTTCTGTCGCGAGCTTGATTTGATTGTAACCGGAGAACCCGTCCATGAAGGATAACACCGAACATGGATAACATCGAATGCCCTATGGTGTTATCTGCTAGGATGTCGATTATCGGCAGAGGGAATTCATCCTTCGAACTGGAATGATTAAGATCTCTGTAGTCGATGCATACTGTTATAGTTTTGTTCTTCTTCGACACCGACACTATGTTTGCTATCAAGACTGGAATTGTTATTTTGGATGAACCCAATGTTGAGCTGCTTGTAGGGTTCCTAGGAACACCCATGAGGTTCTACAACTGATCAAACATGTCTAATTCAAAATTTATGTGTGCCAAAGAACCCTAATATAGATCGTTAACTAGAGGTAAAGGCGAAACTACAACAAGTAAACAACTTTACTAGAAAGTGAAAGGGGCTACAACCTTTGTAGATCCGGTCCTCCACTTCCTTAGCTCCGTGATGACGTCCCTCTGCTGCGATCATCGGATCCCGGACTCTAGCGATGGTTTCGTCGAAGAAATGATCGGGCTAGGTCGTCGACTTCGATCCCGAAGATGATCTTCGTCGAGACAACTCAAGATCAAGCTCCATCTTCACTTGGTCATAGAACTTGTGAAGATAACACACTCTACTACATGGCAAGTGGTAGAGGATGAAGAAATAGGAAGTGGGTTCACTTTGGATTTGGATTTCTCACTTGGAATCATCACTTGGAAATTTTTCAAGAAAGCTTTCTTCTTCACTTGAAGGAGATGAAGAAGAAAAAATGGAAAAAGAAAATTATTTTCAAAAAGAAAATCCAAGTCATTCTTATCATTTTGCAACCATGGGTGAGTGTAACTCATGTAGAGACTAAACTAGGGTTTAGGTGAATGGTTAGGTTTAGGAAAGAAACAAAATGGTTAAAGCTTCATGAAGCTTCAAAATAAATCCAAAGAAAGCCACCATTTCATTTCTTGCCAAAATGAATAAATAAATAAATGAATAAATAAATAAATCAAACCCTAACCATTAACCTAATCATAGTTTAAAGCATACACACACCCAAGTTTGCATGTATCATCAAACATGATACAAACTAGTGCACAAAACTATATCATATATACAATGTGCACATCAAGTGAGAAAATCCATCTTAAGTGAACAAATACTAGTTAATGTAAAGTAATATATCAAATATATAGTTATACATCAAATTATTAAATCAACACTTGATTTAATGATCCGGTCATATCGCATATAACCGACCAATATCAAGTGTATCAATGTATCGAATCAACACTTGATTCGGTAACCCGGCTATATCATATATAACCGTCCAATGATACAAATCGCGAGAATAGAATACAGTATCACATACTGGTATTATTCTCGGTCCCGCACATATCTCATATGCGCTCCTATTTCGTTTCGCTTGAGCCAGGAAATCTCTGTGTAGGACTCTAAAGACTCGTCAATACGCCGGCAGCAGGTGATGATCATATCAAGCACCTACAAGCCGCAAGCGGTCTGCTAAACGTAACGGCCACCCGGGTATTGAGCGATCAGAAGATCAATGAGCAAGCCCGCTCACACTCCTGTGAATCCAACCAGCAACACTTACCGTACAGTCCGGTCTGTTCGTCTGATATGTCGCATATCTCGCCTAGGGGTGGTAAACGTCAGACCCCAGTAGCTTGATAAGTCATGCCGATGTAAGGTCCATAACATAGCGTGAAACTACTGATAACTCTTACCAGTATATCATTGCAACCCTGGCCAGGGATTTCCAGTTATGGCCAGTCGAGCATAGCGCAACATCAACCCCCAATACCGGGAGAGACGAATCCCCTCCTATCGCTCATTGCCTCCATGTGAATCGGGACTGTACCCAAAAACCACCTGTTTGCACGACTCAGTAGAGCCATGGTAGGGTGGAAATCAAAGCACAGTGGGAGACACACAAGACTCTATGACGATCTCGGGTCAACAGACTAAGCTGTACCAGTGTCACCAGAGAACTGCCATCTGACGTGAGGTATAATACCATCTGGGAGTTCTCAGTGAGTCCGTTCAGTGTACCCAGTCTCCACTGAGCACCCGCATACCATCTCTGATGTCAAACACCAATGGATATGGGATCATCCATCGCCCATCACATGGGTCGAGAAGATATACGCTAGTCTACTCTGGAATATCGATGCCCCGTCTCGATATTCCCATGACTAGGAACATTGAAGGACGTACTCATGGACTACCCAGGCCCCACTAGTATGATCTGCATCATAGTCCTGGAAGTCGAGCACATATCCTAAGGGCTTTATCAACATATAATAGAGAGACAGCAAGTATACATGTTAAGATAAAGAGCAACCAGATAGCGTACTATCATGTCGAGCAAGAAAGTCCTACATATATATGTCCCAGCATCCACTACAATATACATCCTATGTACAGTAATGGCCTCTAGGGCATACATATAACTAACAGTCTCCCACTTGCACTACGGCCATCTGTAGCAGTGGTTGTAGTATCTAATACTCAACCATCCCATATAAGTCTCTCTCAGGGAAAAAGCCTTTGTGAGTGGATCCGCCGTGTTGTCCTCTGAGTCTACTCTCCTAACCTCGATCACCCTGGAAATCAACTATCTCCATGATCAGGTGATGCTGCCTCAGAATATGTCTGGGTCACTGATAGGACCGGGGTTCCTAGGCCAAAGCCACACTTCCATTGTCACATAATGGTAGGAACCTAGTTCATCTCATGAACCAATATACACCCAAACTGCCTCTTTGGTAGTATCTTTAAAAGCGATGTTACCAGCCTTTATCGTCTAGTTTGCCACGGTATCTAGCTTGGAACTCTTCCAACATGCCGTCCCTCCACTGAGGGTAAAGACAATGCCTGCGACTAACATTCAGTCATCTTTATCAGCCTGGGACTTTCCCAGTGATTCTCCCCAGGATCGATTGATACCATCTCACTAAACTTAGTGAAAAGCCTAACATCCATTTAGATTTAACTCATAGATCCAAAACCCAGGATTTAGGAGGTATCACTTTGATCCTGTATGGAGAATCCTTATGATAAGCGGAGATTGACCGAGCGTAGCATAGGAAACTCCTTTTCTATCAAGAGTATGTCATCCATGTACTCTACGAGGATCATCACCATATTCCATACTACCTTTTTGTACATACAAGGTTCATCTACCATTTTGATGAAGTCAAACTCTTTGACTACCAAATCAAAATAGATGTTCCAACTCCGCGATGCCTGCTTTATCCTGTAAAGCAACTTGCACACGTTTCCGCTGCTCCCACTGTTTACGAAGCCCTCTGGCTGTGTACTTATAGACGTTCTCTTCTAAATCATTATTTAGAAAAGCAGTCATGGCACCCAACCACCAGATATCGTAGTCATGGTATTTAGCAATGTTAAGTAGGATCTGGATGGACTTAAGCATAGCCACGGGAAAAAGGTTTCATCATTTTTCCACGCCTGGTCGATGACGAAAACCTTTAACAAGTCTAGCTTTGAAAGTCTCAACTTTTCCATCTACACCAAGTAATCTTCTCAAGATATACTTGCTCCTGATGGGGATTAAACCCTTCAGATATAGCAACCAAAGTCCATACTTTGTTGGTGTACATGGATTCTATCTTAGATCGCTAAGCATCCAGCCATTCTTATAGAGTCCCTACTCTCGATGGCCTGCTCGAAACTAGTTGGGTCATCATCTCATGATGCATTCCTCGCTCCCACTGTCATCGAGAAACCGAAGTATCTCTCAGGCAAGTGAGGAACCCTACCAGATTGGCGGAGAGGCTGAGGTTCGTCGGGGACTATTGAATCCTTTGGCTCTGTCAAATCATCAGCTGCAGTTTTGTATAGCTGGAACCTTTCCAGTTCTACAGAACTGACCTTGCCTCGATCTTGTCCGGATTTTGCTTTTGACATAGGCCGGACAACCCCAAATCTTAACTTGCTTAAGAGATGGGCTCTTCCCATACCATATCTTATATGGAGTGGTAGGCAGTGATCTGATTCGAACCTAATTCAATAGGTATGCAGCTTCTTAAGTGCACAACCCCTTAAAAGAAACAGGTAACTCAGTAATACTCATCATAGAGCACACCATATCTAATATGGTGCGATTGCTCCTCCCCGATACACCGTTGTGCTGTGGTATATTCAGAGGAGCAATACGGAGAGAGAATCTCATTCTCCTTTAGAATAATCCAGGAATTCTATGCACAAGTATTCTCCTCCCTGATCTTATCGTAGGACATAATACTTATACCCGGTTTTTGGTTCTCTATTTCTAACTTATATTCTGTGAATATCTCAAAAGGTTCGGACTTGTGTTTCAACAGGAACATATGTCTGAATCTTGAGAGATTATCAGAGAATGTAATGAAATACAAAGAACCGGTCTTGGCATGTGTAGACAGGGGATCTACATACATCAACATGTATCATCCCAAGAGTTCAATAACTCTTTCTCTGTTTCCAGTAAACAGAGCTATGGTCATCTTATCTCTGTGACATAACTGGCAAGTTTCACAAGATGTAAATTCAAACTGATTTAAATATGCATCTTAAATGTAACTTAGCTAGTCGGGTCGCATTGATATGACCTAGTCTACAATATCTCAAGAAGGATCCGTTCATTTCTGAACTCTTCCTCTTTTGTGTGTTCCGTATACTAAGAACTGTAGTTTGATTTAGAACATCAATGCTTTTAGATAACGTGCCTGAACTGATCAACTTTTGATATAGGAAATGTTCAAAATATTATCCAACAATACAAAATTTTATCATTTCTTTACTAATAAAGAGACTGATATGATTTTGTATATCAGGTTCGGTATCTAATAACATTCGTTCAGAATCAATGTATTTGGAATACAGGGTGACAGTGACCAACAGATTTGGCTGCAACCCTTGCACCGTTTTCTGTCTCATGAAACTTATCACCCGTTCTCAGTTCTCTACCTTTCTGTAGCCCTATGTAACAGATTACATATCTGGGATCCTGATCCGGTATCAAAATACCTAGGACGTAGAGGACACTGAGAAACAGTTCTTTATAATGAACACACCCGAAGGAGATGCATCATATGCACTTTCTTCGTTTGGGCAGTATGGGAATCCTGGTATTCCCCTATTTTCCGCTCGGTTTTATAACAATTATAAGTTGAAGCGGGACTAACGTTCCCCAGCTCAGTATAACAAGCGGGTTCGGTCAATATATCCGTATTATTATCTTGATTAAGGCGTGATATGGTCGCAACCAGGAGAGAGAGAGAAGAAAACACTCTGCGTATGCTCTTAGAAGATCAGATTGGTTATTATTTTATCTAATCAGGATGGCTCCCACTGTTTTTATCAAATCTTCCTTCAAACCTTAAAAGGAAAGACTAGCCGGGATTAATTACACCCTACAAGTTCGCCAATCTTTCAGCCAGGCCAGTGTCGGTACTTTGAGGGAGGTTCCCCGTGCTTTCGCACGGACCTAATTAATGTAAACCTCGTTTTCCCAGAGGCGTAACCCCGTTGACACCTTTCAAGACACCTACTTGATCGGCTAATTGTAATGTGTAAAACTCTCCTAGGAGTAACAATTACTCGCAGTGGGTATCGGGATCCAACTATCATATAGAAGGTATGCAATCTCATTGCAAATTTCAACACTTGAAACTCCCGATAATGGTTTTTACCCCTAGCACTTATGACTTTGGCTAAGGTCAACAAATCATAAGCACTAGTTAAGTTCTACCCGTCATTTCATGATTAATTAGACCTACCCACATGACCCTTGGCTAAGGTCAACAAAGCCACATGACTGTCCTAACTAATCGCATCATATGCTGTGTAGGAAGACATCACTTGCTACCGTACACTACGCCTCGGCTATGGTCGACAAACGTAGCACGAATACTAAGCACTCTACTTTCTAAAATGACGGAGGGTTGCGAATGGTTTTTAAGAAAACCTTTAACGCTTTGAACTTGATCTCGTTGCGGAATCAAATGGTTTTTAAATGGAGTGTTTTTTAGGCTTTTCTAGTTTTGCTAAAGGGGTCACTCCCGGTGAAGGGATCGTCGGCCCTTTCCTCATCGAATAAGGTGCAGGATATATCATATATACCGCTGTGCAAAGCGAAAACTATAGAAGCAATCAAAAGACAAACCGAGGGTTATAGCATCTGCCAGTTATTGCTAAAGGAGTCACTCCCGGTGAAGGGATCTCGGTCCTTTCCTTATCGAATAAGGTGCAGGATGCTCTACAAGGAACACCGCGACGCAAAGCAAGAACTGTAGCTACCTGTTTTTATTTTTGAAATTCGATTCCACAATATCTTTTAGGTTTATTTTCTTTCATTAATCACATTAATGAATATCCCATCATTTAAGTCCACCTAAATATCACAGATAAATATAACGTACGCTTATGCCATCCGCATTCGCCTCGATGTCCTGTCTGCACCGTTAGGTTAGGTAACTAACGCCAGAGCGAGGCAGGGCTAGCGCGGGTGTAAAACATAAGCAACGTCTATATAATATATCATATATACTATATACTATATCTATCTGAACAAATCACATGATCACATCACAGATAACGCAGCAGAAAATATCATATGAAATATTAGATATACTAGGACGTCCGTGTTTTTAATACGAGCCAGTATAAAACACGGATTCCACGGTCGCGATGAATAGCCAATCCCACACCCCTAGACCCCTACGAGAGCGGCAAGCAACCCTACCAATTCTAGGGTTAGGAGACCCGAACTCGACTCCTCGAGATGGTCTCCCACTGGACCCTAGAACCCGGTTACTTGTGCTCCCCTCCTTGGGTCTATCATAATGCGGAAAAGTAAATAATATACAAATGGTGACATCATCCGCAACCTGGAAGTGCCCCAATAAAAGAATATTACATACAAGTTTTTACATGAATGAAAATGAAAAACACTCGTCTCACATAAAAACCCCCGGCTATTCAAACACGACGATCCAATATAACATATCCAGCAACACATAACATCACATGCCAACAACGTAAGTAAACATGCGTATCCCAATTGTCGTTGACATATAGCAACGAAACCGGCGATATCATATATTACACTTACAGTCGCAGAAAAGAAAGTGTAAAACTACAACAGTTGGAATCCGCAACCTGCATAGACATCGCATGCCTAACCAAATGAATTCCTTAGACATCGCATGCCTAACAATTATAAACCCCGCATTTTAGTCTCATTATCGAAAACTCTTTTCAATATCAAGTCGGGCAATTCAACAGGATTCCCGACATTCTGACCGAATGCTCATCGCAAACTTTAGTAGACGGCCACACCCCCGATACCGTCGACGAAGTGCACCAAGGCGGAACACCGCTGCCGCGAGCACCCGAACGGATGCTTTCGGCGACGGGGTTCTCCTACAGTCACTTGGTCGGGGCTATGGGGTGTAGCTGTCTATTAAGTTTACTCGGCGAGTATCCGCGTACGCTACGTGATTGCGACGGATTTTTGATCGCATCAAAATTCCGTGGCAACCGATCAAGTGAGACTAAACTCCTATGTTTATAACATCCAAATCAGTTATCTCATAACTACTTGTGGATTCCAAATATTGTATCACATTCCAGATAAATAGAAAATGTTAAACTTTCCGATCGAACAATCAAACACCCAAGTTTTCCCGAAACAGCTCAACACATGAAATAAGTCTAAAAACATCCACTTCATGCCACAGTAGCAACGGTCCAGCCGTAGAAGGGTCAAGCCAACGCCTCACATGTGGCACGCCGTACTGCCCCAAACCCTAAGGTTCAAAGGGCAGTTCAAGACGGTCACATAATCGAGTTAAGGTTTGTTGTCTTCTAGAGGGACCATCGCGTTACTTGCACTACTTAGAACGTCATTAAACTACGGAAAAATCCAACAATTGGAAATTTCCCGGCAGGGGAAAAAGTGTGTATTTATATCCAGTCAAACTTTTTAACATATCCTAAATTATCAGGAAAAACACATAGACAAAGTTAAACAATTCGATCGAATCATCGAGTCCCCAAAACAACCCAGAAAACTCAACTCTTGAGTAAATATTAAAAATTCCCAGAAAATACAGCACCTCCAGAAACAAATTACTGTGCAAACAACGTGGCCTAACTCACCAGTATGGCCGTGGAACCGCCGCACAAGCTGGGGTGGGGCCGCGATTCCACGGCGCTTTGGTCGAGTTAGGGTCACGTGCTGCACAGTAACTCATACAATTTCCTGCTGAATTTTTTGGATATTTTTAATTTGGAAAAATCCACTGTTTTGAAAAATGTACAGAGAAGGGTTATTTTTAGGGTTTCGGGGTTCGATCGGGTTTCTAACTTCGTCTAGTTATCGCCTAAGGCTCTAGCTAGGCTCTTATACCACTGTAGGGTTCCTAGGCACACCCATGAGGTTCTACAACTGATCAAACATGTCTAATTCAAAATTTATGTGTGCCAAAGAACCCTAATATAGATTGTTAACTAGAGGTAAAGGCGAAACTACAACAAGTAAACAACTTTACTAGAAAGTGAAAGGGGCTACAACCTTTGTAGATCCGGTCCTCCACTTCCTTAGCTCCGTGATGACGTCCCTCCACTGCGATCATCGGATCCCGGACTCTAGCGATGGTTTCGTCGAAGAAATGATCGGGCTAGGTCGTCGACTTCGATGCCGAAAATGATCTACGTCGAGGCAACTCAAGATCAAGCTCCATCTTCACTTGGTCATAGAACTTGTGAAGATAACACACTCAACTACATGGCAAGTGGTAGAGGATGAAGAAATAGGAAGTGGGTTCACTTTGGATCTGGATTTCTCACTTGGAATCATCACTTGGAAATTTTTCAAGAAAGCTTTCTTCTTCACTTGAAGGAGATGAAGAAGAAAAAATGGAAAAAGAAAATTATTTTCAGAAAGAAAATCCAAGTCATTCTTATCATTTTGCAACCATGGGTGAGTGTAACTCATGTAGAGACTAAACTAGGGTTTAGGTGAATGGTTAGCTTTAGGAAAGAAACAAAATGGTCAAAGCTTCATGAAGCTTCAAAATAAATCCAAAGAAAGCCACCATTTCATTTATTGCCAAAATGAATAAATAAATAAATGAATAAATAAATAAATCAAACCCTAACCATTAACCTAATCATAGTTTAAAGCATACACACACCCAAGTTTGCATGTATCATCAAACATGATACAAACTAGTGCACAAAACTATATCATATATACAATGTGCACATCAAGTGAGAAAATCCAAGTGAACAAATACTAGTTAATGTAAAGTAATATATCAAATATATAGTTATACATCAAATCATTAAATCAACACTTGATTTAATGATTCGGTCATATCGTATATAACCGACTAATATCAAGTGTATCAATGTATCGAATCAACACTTGATTCGGTAACCCGGCTATATCATATATAACCGTCCAATGATACAAATCGCGAGAATAGAATACAGTATCACATGCTGGTATTATTCTCGGTCCCGCACATATCTCATATGCGCTCCTATTTCGTTTCGCTTGAGCCAGGAAACCTATGTGTAGAACTCTAAAGACTCGTTAATACGCCGGCAGCAGGTGATGATCATATCAAGCACCTACAAGCCGCAAGCGGTCTGCTAAACGTAACGGCCACCCGGGTATTGAGCGATCAGAAGATCAATGAGCAAGCCCGCTCACACTCCTGTGAATCCAACCAGCAACACTTACCGTACAGTCCGGTCTGTTCGTCTGATATGTCGCATATCTCGCCTAGGGGTGGTAAACGTCAGACCCCAGTAGCTTGATAAGTCATGCCGATGTAAGGTCCATAACATAGCGTGAAACTACTGATAACTCATACCAGTATATCACTGCAACCCTGGCCATGGATTTCCAGTTATGGCCAGTCGAGCATAGCGCAACATCAACCCCCAATACCGGGAGAGACGAATCCCCTCCTATCTCTCATTGCCTTCATGTGAATCGGGACTGTACCCAAAAACTACCTGTTTCCACGACTCAGTAGAGCCGTGGTAGGGTGGAAATCAAAGCACAGTGGGAGACACACAAGACTCTATGACGATCTCGGGTCAACAGACTAAGCTGTACCAGTGTCACCAGAGAACTGCCATCTGACGTGAGGTATAATACCATCTGGGAGTTCTCGGCGAGTCCGTTCAGTGTACCCAGTCTCCACTGAGCACCCGCATACCATCTCTGATGTCAAACACCAATGGATATGGGATCATCCATCGTCCATCACATGGGTCGAGAAGATATACGCTAGTCTACTCTGGAATATCGATGCCCCGTCTCGATATTCCCACGACTAGGAACATTGAAGGACGTACTCATGGATTACCCAGGCCCCACTAGTATGATCTGCATCATAGTTCTGGAAGTCGAGCACATATCCTAAGGGCTTTATCAACATGCAATAGAGAGACAGCAAGTATACATGTTAAGATAAAAAGCAACCAGATAGCGTACTATCATGTCGAGCAAGAAAGTCTTACCTATATATGTCCCAGCATCCACTACAATATACATTCTATGTACAGTAATGGCTTCTACGGCATACATATAACTAACACTGCTTTATGACTTCTTCTTTAACTTGCATAGAATGTTCTGGTCGAAGTTTCCTCAGCTTTTGTTTCACTTATTTTGCTCCTTCGAATAGTGGTAGATGGTGAGTTACGATCGCCTGGTCCAATCCTAGCATGTCCGCATACGCCAGGCGAAGACATCGGAATACTCGAGCAACAAAGATCAAGCACTCATTGATTTCAGGGCATAGCTATGCTCCGATCTTTATGACCTTTGACTTATCAGCCCCGCAGAGGTTTACACTCTCAGTGTCATCGTATATTGAGTCCTTTGGTCGCTTACTTTTTCTCAAGCTATCGACTAGACAGGGATCTATATCCGCATTGCAATTCTCGAAGTCGATATCCATCAATTCCATGTCACAATCCGCAGGGATTGCCCGGGGTTGTAGTATGGATTTGAAGAACCCGTCATGGATGTTTATGGTTTTCGCAGGGTGTAGTGAGTTTTCGAAATCCTAAAATCTTTTTCAAAATCTTCTTTTTCAAATTCGTTTTACAAATCTCTCTGGGGATCTTTCGCGTAATGGAGAAACATCTCCCAGGTTTTGTCGTATCTGTTTTGACGTAAGAATATCAGTGTGGATTTGAACAAAAACAGTCAGCTGGTACATGTGTTCTTTTGGTGAAAAAGTGTTCACGGGTGTAATGGGTCTCTGAGGGTCGAGATCCATAAATTCGCCATCCATTTCAATCATGGAAGAGAGGTGATTGACCCCAGTATCTCTGGGATTTTCCTGCTTGAGATTAAATTGGTCCAACCATTGACTGATGCCATCAATTTGCTGAGTGGATGCCCCGAAAACGTCTTCGTCTTTCTTATTGTCCTCGCCATTTCCGAAGAGATCTCCGATTAAGGGATGTTTACCATTGTTGAGCTTATCGTTGTAGAGTGTTTTTCGTCACCCTATTGACATAGAAATGCGCTCACTTGTCAGGCGTATATAGATTCTCCCTGCCTGGTGTAGGCTGCGATTTAATGATTGTGGGGATCCAAATCTCTGGCAGCCCTGGACTAAGCTGCTATTAATTACCCCTAACTTTTGGAGTGAGAGAATTTCCGATTAACTGGTCAAACATATCATGCGAACTCAATGTGCGGTATGCGATATGTGTGTATTTTTGAAAAGAAAAACAATAGACGTGCTCATTTCATTTCATTTTTTAAATTTTTATTTATGAATATTTACAAAAACTTTAAAATAAGATTTCAATAAACATATTTTTTTCTTTGTAATTATTTTTTTAAGAAAACAACAAGTGTGGAGGTGAAGCGCAAGCGTGCAACACATGGGTGGGCGCGCACGCGCGCGACACGCACGCAGCATGCAGATGCGAGGCGCGCACGCTCGCACGTGCGAGCGAGGCGCGCACGCTCGCACGTGCGAGCCCGGCGCGCACGCTCGCACGTGCGTGGCATGTGCACAACAAGCTGGCGCGCATGTGCGAGGTACGCTGGTGCTGATGCGGTCGTGGGCTCGGCTTGCGTGGACCGAAAGGGCTAAACCCTAAGATTTGGAGTTGGAATTTTTTGATTTTTAATGGAGTTAAACTCCCAAAAGAATTTTTATTAATGAGTTAAACTCCAAAAAATTTCCTCCTTTCTATTTTGAGAAGAAACCTAAATGGTTCTCTTAAAACTCAAAGATTTGGATGTTGAGTGATGAAAAGAGATTCTTTTTCTTCTCTTGATGGATCCTTGGGAGGTGGGTTTCCTTTCTTCTCTCTCTCTCTCTCTCTCTCTCTCTCTCTCTCAAAAATTGGACCTTGAGGAGGAAGAAGAAGATAGCAAAAATCTTCCTTTTTTGGAGTTGATGTGTGTTAAACTCTTCTTCAATGGTTTTATGGTGAAACTTTATTTAATTTTAGGAAAAAGAAAGCTAAGCTTTTGATTTAATTGGAAATGAAGAGGAAGAAGAAGAAGTTGAGTGAGAGAAGATGGAGGCACAAGCCCTAATATTTTTTGAGGGGAATGAATATTATTTCATTTCTTCATAATATTGTCTTATATAGGCTTACAAATTTACACATAACCTCTTGGGCTTTACAAAATGACATTTTGCCCACATGCCTCATGTGCTTATTTTTTTTGCACATAAGCTATGAGCTTTACAAAAAATTGGCTTTTTGCCCATTTATTTCCCATTTTGCATATTTATTTAAATATTACATTTATTTGTTGTACTTTCTTGGCATGGGGCCAGTCTAGGCTTTGGCCCACCTGCTTGGACTTAGGTTCGGGCATGGGCCTGGCTTGAGTTCGGGCATGGACCTATTTTGGATTCGACAGTAGAGTCCGTTTGCTTTGGCTTAGGCCTACCTTGACTTTGACCTTTGATCAATAGAGTATAAATTTTAACCCCAACAAAATGCCCCCCTCAATTAATGCACACCACATATATGGGTTGTGTGCATGAAATTGATGGGTTTTCTTTCGTGTGGAGCTTGAATTGATTTGGTTCTCACTTTGTTGGCTATAGTGCCCTCAAGGCAATTATCATAGTCGCGGATTTGTGATTGTGATGATTGAAGCATGACCTATACCGATAAAACAGTCTTACTCAAGATGATAGTATGCTATCTGGTTTGTCTTTATCATCATGTACATGTTGATAGAGCCCTTAGGATTCTTGCTTGACTGCCAGCATTATGATGGCGATCATATATGTGGGAGCTGGGGTCTATAAGCACATCCTTAAATGTCCCTAGTCGTAGGAGTATCGAGACCGGGCATCGATACTCCAGTGTAGACTAGTGTATACTGATCGAGACCCCGACAAGGGGCGGTGGCCAGGTCTCACAAGCCATTAGTGTTAGTTTGTTCACCTAAGATAGTATACAGGTGCTCATTGGGTTATGGGTACACCGGACGGACTCGCCAGGAACCTGCTAGTTGATATTATACCTATTATCAGATAGCATTTCCCAGGTGACATGTGTACAGGTTAGTCTGTCGACCTGAGATCGTCATTTGTCTCGTGTGAGTTCCCACTGTGCTTTGATTACTACCCTACCATGGCTCAAAGGAGTCGTGCAAACATGTTTTAGTTGGGTACAGTCCCGAGCCACATGGAGGCAGTGATCGGATCGTCGGGGATTCGTCTCTCCCGGTATTGGGGGTTGATGTCGCGTTGTGTACGGATTGCCATCACCATAAATCCGTGACCACGGTGAACGAGAATTACTGAACCAGGATCGATAGTTTCTCAGGTGGTGATGGGTTTCATACCGACACTGAATATCGCGTTGTTGGGGGTCTGACTTTATCCACCCCCCTAGACTCGAATGCAATATTTTTAGACGAACAGACCGGACTGTATGGATATTGTCACTGTCATGCTCAGTAGGGGTTCTGCATGAGTTTGCTCGTCGGCCTCCCTTTTGCTCAATACTTGGGTAGCCGTTACGTACAGCTAGTACCGCTGACGTGCTTGTGGTTAAACCCACTGCCAGCGTATTGACGAGTCTTTAGAGTCCCATACAGAGGGTTTTCACGGTTCAGGCGATATGCTGTACATGAGGTATGTTGATACATACAGGTGTCCGATTAAATATGTGCAAATGCTGCGCAGACTTTAATCGGACGGTTGATAATACTAGCGGCTTAGGATTAAGCCAGATTATTAAATTGGGTTTTGATTTAATAATTTATATATGTATTTGTATATATGTATTCTAGTATTATTGTTCACTATTCGTTTTCTCTCTCGGCTATTCATATTTTGGTACGAATACGCGTATATGTATTTTGATACATGTACCGGGAAGTATTCCGTATTTTATACGGAATAGCTTCTAGAAGGTGCCACCTCATTAATGATGTTCTTTATTGAAAATCATTTGGGAAATGAGGTGGAAAGGAGGTATGGGTCAAAGCATGGACTTAGGTATGGTTGCATTTGATTAATGAAATTAAACAAAGGAAATGTTTTTTTTCATGATGGGAATGAGAGAGGGGGGGCCGGACACTTTAGTATGGTGATTGATTTCTTTTTGTGGAGGATTACACTTGATTACACATCACTCCCTCACTCTCTCATGCTCTAAAAAAAACACTTAGCCATTTTGCTCAAGCAAAAGATTACCTCCTTCATCTTCTTCTTGCATTACTCATTTGAGTTTTGGGTTGAGAGAAAATTGTAGTGACACTTTCATACACCCCCACTCTCCATCGCTAGCGTCTTTGGAGCGTCGATTACCTCGTTCGACGAGGTTGGAGCTTGCGCCATTTCCCTCGGATGGATCATCGGAGATGGAGGAAGACCGGCAACCGAACATCATCAAAGGATCACTAGGAGCTTGGTATGAAGACCGAAGGACATGGATCAACTCGGTATAACGATTCTAACTCTTAGTTAGTTTTCTAGTTTAGGGTTTAAGGTCGATCCGGGATTCGGGTAGCGGTAGCACCGGTTTCAGAAATTTTTGTTCCGCATTTTGGCCGCGTTTCGACGGCTGGGGCGCTGCCGTGACCCAACATGGTATTAGAGCCACCCTTTAAACCCCTTACTAGCTTGTTTAAATATGCTTAAAAGATCGATCGACGGAAATTGCCAAAATCACGATTTCATTTTCTGTTTGCTGTCGATTTTCAAAAGTGGTCAAAAAATTATTTCAGGCATCTTAAAAATCCGTGCAGGCGAATTTAAGGGTACAGAAAAAATTTGGGCTCCTGAAGCCTCCAAGTCGCCGCGGAACCGCCGCACTAACCCCCTATTGGCGGCGGTTTTGCGGCCATTTATTGGCGACGGGCCTTCAAATTTTCACTGTAGCTCATATACTTGGAATTGTGATTTATGTAATATTCTGTCTTGGCCCAGGTTTCAGTGAAGTGTTGTTTTGCTATTGGGGCCAATTTGGAACTTATTCGATCGATAATTTAAGCGTGCGTTTGATAGTACATACATTATAATCTGCGACCGTGAATGTCATTTGATCGGTAAACCCGTCTAACTGCTATATGTTTCTTTAGACGGGTTTGCGAACGTGATATTCACGTTGATGTTCTGTGTTGTGCTGTGATGTTGGTTGGATCGTCATGGGGGATAGCTATGGTGCAATGTTAGTACAGTTTTATTTCATTTGTATATTTGATATTGCGGGGCGAGCGTCCGACATGTGGACTTCCGTCACTGCCAGTTTGTATATTATTCTTTTGGGGCACGACCGGACTGAGGTCGATGTCACCCTTGTATATTATTTTATTTTCTGTACTAGGATTACCCCGAGGTGGAGTGCACAAATAGCCGGGTTCTAGAGGGCAACTGGTCCGCATCTCAAGGCATTCAGACGGAGGGGACCTTACTCTAGAATTGGTGGGCTATTCGACACACTCGCAGGGGGTATAGGTTGACCTAGGAGGGGTGCTCAAGTTACCGGATTCCGTGAAGTGCTGGGTGGTCCATTCACGTTGCTGAAGGGGGCTGCCTCGTTTTTGGTTTTGTGGGTAACTTTCCGCGCTCGTAGGGGTCTAGGTTTCATTGCACAGGCTATCCACACGACAGGAAACGCCGGGACTCACTTGCGGCTCAAGTGAAACCCGGGGCTTCAGATTATCCACCATTCTGTGTTGCTTCTGTGATGTTTCTGTGATGTTGCTTTATATCATGCCTGGGACGATTGTTATATATTTATATATACTAGTAGATATTGTATATGTTTTGCACCCGCGCTAGCCCAGTCCCCGCTCTGTCGTTAGTTAAGTAACCTAACGGGTGATGACGGGACCCAGTGGTGAATGCGGATGGCATATACGTACATTTTATTTTCGTTCTTTTCTGTTGTGATTAATTGATGGGACTGCATTGATTCTTATCAATGCAAGGATAAAACAAACCTATATATATGATGTTGTTGGAACCAAGTTTTTAAAACTGACATTACAGACATTCTCTTTTGCTTTGCACAGTGGTATTCCATTATGAATATCCAGCACCTCATTCGACGAGGCAAGGGCCGAGATCCCTTCATCGGGAGTGACCCCTTGGGTAAAAGTTTGCGTCAACGTAATACTTTACTATAGTCAATTATTTTTGCTTTGCATCGTGGTATTCAGTTTGGAATATCCTGCACCTCATTCTACGGGGAAAGAGCCGAGATCCCTTCACCGGGAGTGACCTCTTTAGCAAAAGTTTTCACCACTATATATTTATAAAACCACTTGGATTTCTTCAACGATATCAAGTTCATTACGTTAAAGGTTTTTCGCCAAAAACCAGCCGTAGCCCTCCGTCATTTCAGAAAAGTAGCGCCTAGTATTCGTGCTATGTTTATTGGCTTCCGTCAAGGCATAGTGTGCGGTAGCTATGTGTTACTTCTCTGTAGCATGGATATGCATTAATCTAGGACAGTCGTGCAGCCTTGTTGGCATCCGTCAAGGGCGAGTACGGCTGGGTCTAAATTAATCAGGACAATGACGGGTAGAACTTGACTTGCAACTTATGATTTGTTGGCATTCGTCAAGGTCATAAGCTGCTTGGGGTAAAAAATCACATCGGGAGTTTCAAACATACAGGAAACTTACCAGGCTTGCGCATACCTTCTGGAGTGTGGTGACTTGAGTGGTTTCTATCAAGTCATCATGAAATGATAGTTGGATCCCGATTCCCACTGATGAGTAGGATTACCCCTCGGGTGATTCCGACTAATTCTCCTTTTGGGTTTGGAGGAGAATTCAAGGAAACAGTGGGAGCCATCCAGATTAGATAAAATGATTAATCATTCTGATCTAGGTTAGAGTGCACGCTGAGTGTTTCTTCTCTCTCTCTCTTGGGCTATGACTATGACTCGACCTTTGACTAAAACTCATGAACCCAATTAACCGAACCTTCTTAAAACATTTTGGCTTTTGGAATGTCACGGTGTCATATATATCATTGCCACTTCTATATCACTTTTGCATTTCTCCAGAACACCTCGTATCACTACGAACGTCCACTTCCATTGGATAAATCCATCGTATGGTTATATACGAACTCGAAGGAACTTTTTCGAGGATGGATTCTGGTTCTGGAGAAATTGAACAGGATCGGTTGTTTTTTCCCTTTACCTTCTCTCAGGTTGTGAGGGCTCCTAGGATTAGGAGAGGGTACACCTATTGAGCTTACTGTATAGTCTTCTTCCAAACCATAGACAGGTGCCGAACAGTAGGGAAGGAAGAAAGCCAATTAAGCTTAAGTGTGGTGTACAGAAGGTAATAAGTAAAGACATATAAAGGATTAGAATAATGGCAAAGGAAATTGCGACTACCATCATTCACGACAAAGAACGGGTATATCCCTGCCACTCCTACATCCACTTTGTTTTTCTCTAGACCACTCCGTATCACTACGGATATCCACTCCTAATGGATAAATCCATCGGATAGTTACATACGAACTCGAAGGAACTTTTTCGAGGATGGATTCTGGTTCAGGAGAAATAGAATAGGATTATTCAGATGTCTTTTCCCTTTACCTTCTCTCAGGTTGCGAGGGCTCCTAGGATTAGGAGAGTACGCCTATTACGCTTATTGGATAGTCTTCTTCCAAACCATAAGCTGGTGCCGAAGGGTAGGGAAAGAAGAAAACCAATTAGCCTAAAGAAGGTGTACAGAAGGTAATAAGTAAAGACATAATAAAGGGATTGGAGTAAGGGCAGGTAAGTATATGGTTACTGTCGTGAATCAGGATAGTGGAGGAGGCGTTACTAAGAATACTCAGTTACCCCTTCGAAACATTTTCATGTTTCAGTTTTACTGTGCGATTTTAATTGAAAACTGTTTTCCCAATAAGAATCTAACTCCAGGGTATGTATTTACCAGATCAGTTTTTCACATCTGTATATTATTATAGATAGTTAGTGGGAGTAAGATATTAGGAATTAGGTGATTAGATCCTCATTATATCGGAATTCGTTATAATTGGTGATATTTGAGGAAATCATCTGGATTTTGCCAGATGGCAAATATTTGGTTTTGAATATCTGTTGTTATGCACCTGTTTCAAACTGATATATCTGTACGTTTATTTTATAAAGTGAGACATAACATTTTGAAATAATGTCCATGACATTTACCTATATCAGTTGGTGATTAGATAAGGTGCATTCAACAGCGGTGTAATCCTTCTTAACCATAGTACAGTTTTTCAACCTACGAGGCACAGAGTCTGAGTTATTGAACTCAGGGGACTTATACAAAGTATTATATGTTGTCCAGTGTCCATTAGGACAATGAGGTTGGTACTCGTACTGTTTTCTGTTTACTCATAACTTCTCTGATTCCAGACATGTATTTCGTTGAAATGCAAGGTTCAGATTTTGAGAAGTTATAGATGTAAGAATAAAGTAGAGAACCATTTATTGGAAGTATCAGGATTCTTCGATGAAGTCGAAGATGTAGATACTTGTTTTTGGTGTTCCGTTGATATTAATGGTTTTGAGAACTCGCTTCTCTTTCGGGTTACTCATATATGGGTGCACTCCTAAATGAGTAATGCTGATTGTCCTCTTTCCATTTGGTTGATATGCACTGGAGACAGCTGTATGATTTTGAATATGGTTCCAATTAATTTAGTGATTTTGTTTCTATATTAGATATATATAGAATCAATTTATATCTTAACGATGTTAAGGTATAGGGGGTTGTCCGGCTGATGCTTAAAACCAGAATCCGGATAAACTCAAGGCACGTTTCAGTAATGGATGTTTGTGGGTTATCCCGGGCTTTGACGAGGGTTAACTTTCTACCATCTGGAAGATCAATATTTATATTTTTCTTGATTCGCCACATTTTATTAAAAAGGATTTTTTCAGAAAAACAGAAGTGGGAGTATGGTAGAACTGGAAATGATTCCAGAACCACAAACGATCATTGAAGATTTAATAGAACCTAATTATTAAATTAGTTTCGACATTCCATTAGCCACTCCGCAGATTTGGTGGGTAATCTCAGTCACCCGAGAGGTACTTCGGTCTTCTCAGAGACGGTGACAGGGAGCTTCTTGTTTACCCAGACTTGCCATTACTATTGTTCTAGACTATAAGGCCCGGCAGGAGGATGCGTATAGCGTCGTTCTAAACTAGCTTTAGAAGTGCACGTCTATATGACTCTGCCAGAGGGTTGTTATAGTCGGTGGGAGCAGCGGAAGCATATTGGGCAAGTAGCTTATGTCTATTTATAGACTAAAGCAGGTATAGCGGAAATAGATCATCTAATTTTTGATGTGACAGTCATTGGCTTTGACTTCATCAGAATAGGAGATGGATCTGCTAAGAAGGTAGTAGGGTGTGATATCCTGGTATTTGGGATGACATGCAATTGATAGGAAGAGATATTCCTATACTACGATCGGTTGTACTATGGTTATCACAAAGTTGTTTCTCCACACAGGATATGGATGTAATATCAGGTTTTCTGGTCACTAGATCTATGGTTTTAGATCTAGATTTGGGAAGTATCCTAATCTGGGTATTTTGACATTATTCTAAAAGGTATTTTAGAATAGACGACTGCTGGCATGGTGGTGTACCTGTAGGTGATGGAGTCACCCTATCTAAAGGTGTCTTACAGACTAAAGGGGAGAGGGATCTGCATGATTAGCATATCACTTGCTTAGGCAATTGAGTTAATCATGAAATGTTAAGTACCACACCAGATGTTGTTTTTGCACTAGCTGCAATAAACATATTCAATCCTGGAGAAACATTGGGAAGCAGTTTATGAACATAAGTGAAAGTTCTTGGGATACGGTAACGGCAGCCTCCTTCTGGAGACGGTTATCATATCAGGCTTCCAAGGTGACCTGGATGACAGAGTGACTGTCAGAATTATAGTTTTTTCCTCTTTTGAGGGACGGTATGTTGGACAGATAGTCCAAGCGGATACTGAGGAAGGCATGGCGCATGTTACTGATTAAATTCAGTGGATGATACAGTCTAGGAGGTTTGCTGGATTTGGAGTTCTTTTGTGAACTGGGTCCCATCAGATATCTAGACAAATTCTAAGACAGGTATTGCTCATTTCGGAAGATAGTTTTCTCCGCGGAGTTTAGATATAGAGAGATACAGAAAGAAACATTGGAGCGGATCCACTCATTGAGGCTATTTCTCGAACGTAATCATTTTCGCAAACGTGCTTTACGAAACTGATTAGTAGAGAAGTTGGGTGTTCGGTATCACACGGGCTGTGAGTATGCGACATCGCAATGATTGGCCTTAAGTGCAAGTGGGAGATTGTTAGCTATAGTGCCCTCAAGCCAATTATCATAGTCGCGGACTTATGATTGTGATGATTGAGGCAGGACCTATACCGATAAAACAATCTTACTCAAGATGATAGTATGCTATCTGGTTTGTCTTTATCATCATGTACATGTTAATAGAGCCCTTTGGATTCTTGCTTGACTGCCAGCATTATGATGGCGATCATATATGTGGGAGCTAGGGTCTTTAAGCACATCCTTAAATGTCCCTAGTCGTAGAAGTATTGAGACCGGGCATCGATACTCCAGTGTAGACTAGTGTATACTGATCGAGACCCCGACGAGGGACGGTGGCCAGGTCTCACAAGCCATTGGTGTTAGTTTGTTCACCTAAGATAGTATACAGGTGCTCATTGGGTTATGGGTACATTGGACGGACTCGCCGGGAACCTTCTAGTTGGTATTATACCTATTGTCAGATAGCAGTTCCCAGGTGACATGTGTACAGGTTAGTCTGTCGACCTGAGATCGTCATTTGTCTCGTGTGAGTTCCCACTGTGCTTTGATTACTACCCTACCACGGCTCAAAGGAGTCGTGCAAACATGTTTTAGTTGGGTACAGTCCCGAGCCACATGGAGGCAGTGATCGGATCGTCAGGGATTCGTCTCTCCCGGTATTGGGGGTTGATGTCGCGTTGTGTACGGATGACCATCACCATAAATCCGTGGCCACGGTGGACGAGAATTACCGACCCAGGATCGATAGTTTCTCAGGTGGTGATGGGTTTCATACCGACACTGAATATCGCGCTGTTGGGGGTCTGACTTTATCCACCCCCTAAACTCGATATGCGATACTCTTAGACGAACAGACCGGACTGTACGGATATTGTCACTGTCAGGCTCAGTAGGGGTTCTGCATGAGTTTGCTCGTCGGCCTCCCTTTTGTTCAATACCTGAAAGCCGTTACGTACAGCTAGTGCCGCTGACGTGCTTGTGGTTAAACTCACTGCCAGCGTATTGATGAGTCTTTAGAGTCCCACACAGAGGGTTTTCATGGTTCAGGCGATATGGTGTACATGAGGTATGTTGATATATACAGGTGTCCGATTAAATATGTGCACATGCTGCGCAGACTTTAATCGGACGGTTGATAATACTAGCGGCTTAGGATTAAGCCGGATTATTAAATCGGGTTTTGATTTAATAATTTATATATGTATTTGTATATACGTATTCTAGTATTATTGTTCACTATTCATTTTCTCTCTCAGCTATTCGTATTTTGGTACGAATACGCGTATATGTATTTTGATACATGTACTGGAAAGTATTCCGTATTTTATACGGAATAGCTTCTAGAAGGTGCCACCTCATTAATGATTTTCTTTATTGAAAATCATTTTGGAAATGAGGTGGAAAGGAGGTATGGGTCAAAGCATGGACCTAGGTATGGTTGCATTTGTTTAATGAAATTAAACAAAGGAAATGTTTTTTTTCATGATGGGAATGAGAGAGGGGGGGCCGACCACTTTAGTATGGTGATTGATTTCCTTTTGTGGAGGATTACACTTGATTACACATCACTCCCTCACTCTCTCATGCTCTCAATAAAAAAAACTCTTAGCCATTTTGCTCAAGCAAAAGATCACCTCCTTTATCTTCTTCTTGCATTACTCATTTGAGTTTTGGGTGGAGAGAAAATTGTAGTGACACTTTCATACACCCCCACTCTCCATCGCTAGCGACTTTGGAGCGTCGGTTAGCTCGTTCGACGTGGTTGGAACTTGCGCCGTTTTCCTAGGGTGGATCATCGGAGATGGAGGAAGACCGGCAACCAAACATCATCAAAGGATCACTAGGAGCTTGGAATGAAGACCGAAGGACATGGATCAACTTGGTATAATGATTCTAACTCTTAGTTAGTTTGCTAGTTTAGGGTTTAAGGTCGATGTTTCCTGATTTAAAATCAGGAAAGCTTCTGGGAAAAGCTTCAGAAGAGGGTCACGTGCTTACACGTGACTAGCGGTCACGTGTTGGCACGTGACACCTAAAAACATCGTCAAGGCAAGTTCAGTTTCCTGACTACGTTGAAGAAAAGGGGGCTTCAGAAAGAGTCACGTGCTCCCACGTGACCCGGGTCACGTGGCGACACGTGACATTTAAATGCAAGCGTCAAAAGGCAAACCGGTTCCCTGATCAAGTCAAGGAAAAGGGTTCAGAAGAGGTCACGTGCTCCCACGTGACCAGGGTCACGTGTTGCCACGTGACGTTCAAGACAGCAGACTCATTCTCCAGTTGAACCAAGGAAAGAGAGAGTTCAAACAAGGGTCACGTGCTCACACGTGACCAGGGGTCACGTGGCAGCACGTGACGTTTAAGCAGCAATAAGAAGACGGAGCGCAAAAGAAAGCAAAAGGCTCATTCCAAAGGGGGTCACGTGCCCACACGTGACCATGAGTCACGTGGTCATACGTGACCGGCTTTCAAAGCCCATTTTGTCAAACAGAATTAAATTCTGAAGGAGAATCAAATCTTTCCAAAGGAAAGCGGCTATCTGGAAACGATCGAATTAAAGATTCAGAGGTGATGAAATATCATCTATCTATGGGAAAATCTCGGGTTTGGAAAGATTTCCCCTTTAAATCTAACCGAAACAACAAAGGAAAAACCCCTGGATTTGAAATCCAATGGTGAATAAAATTCACCCAACAATCTAAAGGTCCAAAATGAATGATGGATGCAAATCAAATCTTTCACGAAGATTCGTCAAAAACTAATTGACTCGGCTGCTTCTCCTATAAATAGGTGCCAAGAGATACAAAAAAGGAGAGATATATATACAGAGACAGGGAGAGAAAAAGAAAAAGAAGAGAGCTTCGATACTTGGAGAAACTTGGATCTTCTGCAAAAACCCTAGGTAAGAAAGGGAAAAGCTCCTTGAAAGAAAAAGAGAATTTAATTCTCAACAGAGTTTAACTCTGATAATGTAAAAACAGAAGAACATATTTCTTCTCTCTTTGATAGAGGATCTGCAAAGTGCACATCTCCCCTTAAGGTTGAGAATTTAATTCTCAATGGGTTGAGATCCTGCCATGCAGATCCAAAACATAGAGAAGGAATGCAAGCACGAGAATTTAATTCTCACAGAACTATAGGAATTTAATTCCTTTAAAATAAAATTAGGGCTTGCCCCTGTATCATGGGAATTTAATTCCTTCAGAACAAAAGAAACAGGGTTTAACCCTAATTAAGAACTTAGTTCTGTCGAAACAACGGGAATTTAATTCCCTTAATCATCATTTAACAGGGAATGGGAATTCAATTCCTTAAAAGCTTTTATTAGGGTTTAACCCTATTCAGTTCTTCACATATACGAGGAATTTAATTCCTACGGAAGATTTAGAGTTCAACTCTATTCAGAATATAAACCTTCAAAAGGAAGTAGGAATTTAATTCCTCTGAAATTTACAGCTCGAGGAATTTAATTCCTGAAAAAAGATTAACAAAGCCTCTAAACAAAATACATAGAGGCAGGGTCACGTGTCATCACGTGACCCCCCAAGAGATCTACAGAAAGTCCCTTTGAGGCAGCACCCCACGTGATCCACGTGACCCTTGGCAGAAGCTCTAATACATAGGCATTTGAATGCCCATCACGTGATGGCATGTGATGCTCTGAAAGACGCGATAATCTCAGCAGAATAAATGAAGGGAGGGCGCTCTCACGTGCTGCCACGTGACCCCTCTTTCCTTAGTGTTTAACACTAAATTAAAACTCTCGAACCCAGTGTTAAAACACTGTTGGGCCTTAGTGTTCAACACTAATTAAAAAGCTTTATCTGCAGTGTTCAACACTGATCTGTTTTAGTGTTTAACACTAATTTGAAAAGCCTTGTTGCTGGTGTTTAACACCAATTATCTCTTAGTGTTAAACACTAACTTATCAACCTCATTCCCAGCGTTCAACACTGATTGCTCTGTAGTGTTTAACACTAGGCTTTGGCCCAATTGACTAAATGGATGGAGGCAAAGCCTCTCCTGATTGGACTTAGCCCAAGATGGCCATAAGTCCTCAATTTGTGATTAACTGGGCCAATGGACTCATAACATAATTAATTCGTCTTGATCCCAAATTAGGCCAAGGACTATTTAATCCACTCCGGTTCTAGGGTACATCTCTTCACTCCTTTGATACTTGGCATTGTAATCCCTCAATGTCTTCAAAGAGGTGACGGGTCCCGACGACCATACATTGATACGGACTGCGGGGTCCTTAAACCCGTGTTTAATGCAAAATTCCTGGTTACGTGGAACGCGGATAATGTCACTCTTTGATCCCGTGGGAAACGTCCAGAGCGGAGCCTGGTCCTCGCAGAGCACGGCAGCGAACCCGTGTGAAGCATCCAGAGCACATAATGGACTGTGGGGTCCTTAAACCCATGGACTACGACGTCCTTAACCTTGACCGAGATGTCTTAAAACTAACAACGGACTGTGGGGTCCTTAAACCCATGGACTACGACGTCCTTAACCTTGACCGAGATGTCTTAAAACTAACAGTGGACCGCAATGTCCTTAAACTACCCATGGACCGCAATGTCCTTAAACTAGAACAATAGAGCCCCGCATGCTCTTTTGTCGGATCTAAACGGTCCCGTTTAAGTTGATCTTAGCCTCAAAGATGGCTAACGTATCCTTAAGCCTTTAAACAGAGTGGACTATAAATCCCCCAATTAACTCTGGCTCAAGGGTACATCTCTGAACTCCTCTGACATCCGTCGTTGTAATTCTTCAACGTCGTCAGAGAGGTGACGGGTCCTGACGGCCATACATACGTTGGACCTCTAGGTCCCTAAACTGGAACAATGGAGTCCAAACACTCCTTTATCGGATCCAAGCGATCCCGTTAAGTTGATCTTAGTCACAAAGTTAGACTAACGTATCCTTAACAAACGTTTGAGTTGATCTTAGCCTCAAGTATGGCTGACGTATCCTCAAACCAAACCCCCAAACCCAAATCTAAGATAATACGGATTTGGACTAGTCCACGCCCTACGGGCGACGACATAACTCAGTCTCCGTAAACAATCCACGGGCAACAAAACACAAAACAAACACCCACGACACGAAGTGACCAGCTGGAGAAGGAGAAAGTTGTTACCGCAATGCGGTAGCGTAATTAACTGCAGGGGCTTGCGCCTGTAGGGAAGAGCGTCCCCACAATAAAAAAACCCCTCAAGCGAGGGGGAATCTGACGAAGTCTGCTATATCGGACGCATCCGTTTAAACCTTCGATACATGGTGCCATAAATCAACTAGGCATCTTCGGAGAGGTGAACGGATAGCACCAATTAGCATCTACCCCGAATCTCAGTGCCAAGACACCGCGGTCTTGTGCGCCGTCTTTCGGAGGGGAACAGTCGATCCGGGATTCGGGTAGCGGTAGCGCCAGTTTCAGAAATTTTTATTCCGCATTTTGGCCGCATTTCGACGGCCGGGGCGCTGCCGTGACCCAACACACTTTTAGGAGGCTGCCACTGCCCTTTTTATGACATGGATGGTCGACACTCGATGTTTCTCCGTGACGGAGTGTTTGCTGTTTGATGTATCTCCAGCATGGTGTGTTCGTTTGACGTTTTGCCGAAATGGAGTGTCGCTGGTTGTCGTATCCCCGGCACGGAGTGTCTGTTTGACATTTCCCCAAGATGGAGTGTTGGTATATGACGTATCCCTGAGGTAGAGTGTCATTGTTTAATGTTTTCCTGAGACGGAGTGTCACTGTCTGACGTTTCCCTGAGGCGGAGTGTCTGTATGTGATGTATCCCCGAGACGGAGTGTCTATTTCTGACGTTTCCCTGAGATGGAGTGTCGGCATATGATGTATCTCCGAGGCGGAGTGTCACTGTTTGACGTTTTCCCGAGACGGAGTGTCGGTGTATGACGTATTACCGAGGCGGAGTGCTTGTTTGACATGTCTATGAGACTGAGTGTCACTAGTTGACGTATCCCCGGCACGGAGTGTCTCTGTCTGATTTGTCCCCGAGATGGAGTGTTTGTTTGACGTTTCCCCAAGACGGAGTGTCGCTGGTTGACGTTTTCCTGGGATGGAGTGTCACTGTTTGACGTTTCTTCGAGACGGAGTGTCTGTTTGACGTGTCCCCAAAATAGAGTGTCACTGTTTTTGATGCAGAGGTCGTTGAAATTAGTTGATTTGTTTTGTTTTGGGAGGTTCCAATCTGTCTAGCGGGAGTTCTGAACTTAGAAACACTTCCGGGTAGGACTTTAGTTTTATCTGTCCGATTCCTGTCTTATTTGGCGGGACCTTTGAATTTGAAGCATTATAGTATTGGATTTGGAATTTGGAATTTTTGTTTAGCATCAGCATCGCTATACCGGAATATGGTACCGGGAGCGAATCATCAATTGCCGTGAGGGGATTTTCTTCAATCCCAGTTTAACGACTTAGGGGTCCCTTGGATTGAAGGCTTGGAATTTTGGGGTTAGGGCCGTCATCAGCATTGCTAATACTGGAGCACAGGTGCCAGGAGCAATGCATCATTTGCCTTTGTTTGTTGGAGAGCGACGGCTTAGGAGACAAATTCAGGTCCCTGTCGCATAAGGCTTTTCAATTTTATGAGCCATAAGGGTTTCATAATAGCATTTTCTCCCTACGAGTCGAGGGGATCTCGTAAGTGTATATTCTCTTTAGGAATCATAAGGATTTCTAAGTGTGTTGCTCGTTTGTGAGTCGTAAAGATCTCACACGGGGATATTCTCCTCATAAGGTCGAGAGGACTTTGCGAGTGTATTTTCGTCTTTTTTTCACGAGTATGCGCCCTTTCGAGTTTTCACAAACCCGCCAGCAGTCTTGTTATTTTTACTCACGGATCCCTTTTGGGTTTTCATCTGTGCCCATTTTTCTTGTAGACATACCATTTTTATACAGTCCCAGTTTAACGACGTAGGGGTTGACTGTTCCCAGTTTAACAATGCAGGGGTCAACTATTTCTAATTTAACGACGTAGATGTCATCTTTTCCCAGTTTAACGATGTAGAGGTCATGGGTGTTTTCTTATCCAAGCTTTTCGAACTTTGATCTTGGCGGAGCTGAGTTGATGACCGTAACTTGGTGGTTTACTGGTACATCCGAGGATGGTAAGGTTTTCCCAACCTTGTATTGGTTCTCCACCCAATCTTTGAAAACATAGACGTCTTCGATGGTATGGATCACCATCCTATGATATGGGCAGTATATGGGATTGTTGGTAATGTTCATTTCATGTAGTCTTTTTGGAATAGGCAGTTGCAGACCGTTGTTCAAGGCGTCTTTGAATATTTTACGGACTTCGTCCCTCCTAAAGGAGTAAACTTTCTCCCTCCTCTCCATTAGAGTCGGTGCTTTTCCCGATACTGACCTTCGAGGCTGCTCGGTCTTTGGTTCGCTTGTTGTCCGCTTACTCTGGTTAGTATACGTATCGAAGGGACTAGCGGCTGATCACGGCCGTTTTTCGCAAAGGTGTTCCGTTTTTAGGCTAGAGAGAGTATTGGTTGGCTGTTTTAGGATATCAACCCCAGGTTCATGAACCAAATCTTAATTTTGTTGTAATTTCAATTGGGCGACTTTGGTCATGAGATCTACCACGACAGCTGCCAGCTCGTCGACTCCGAAACAGACCTTGGCCAACTTCTCGTTCCTGTCATGAAGCTGCTTTTGAAGCCACTGGAATAATACGTGTCCTATAGTTCTAGGTATGATAACCGAGTTATCCTTACTGCCAGAGCTTGATTCTGCAGGAATCAAGGGCTCCTTTTGCTTAATGGTCTAAGCAGGCTCTTCGTCATCTGGACCGAGCCGGTGTTGGGTAGCAACATTCACGTCATTGTCATGGCTATAAGGCGTAGGAGGACTTTTTCTTCTAGGCTCCACCATGTAGATTGTATGGGTTGTGTACCCATCTACTACATCTTCATTGGTAATGTTGCTCGTTGGGCTTTTGGCTTGTTGCCTTGGTCTGCTCCATTTAGAGAAGGGTAGGCAACTGAGAGCAGTAGGTCCCTGAGGGGTTTCGATCTCTTTTGTTATGAAATTGGCGGTCGCAACTTAATTGTTCGTCAACACACCATTGGACAATGAGATTTCTTCCTCCTTGTATTGTTTCTTGACCCAATCCTTGAAAATACAATAGTCTTCGATAGTGTGTCCCAACACTCGGTGGTATTGGCAAAAATTAGGATGATCCACCATGTTTGCGTCACTCGGCCTGTTTGGTTCCGGCAGCCACATGCCATTCTTAAGAGCATCCTTGAATATTTTGTGGACCTTTTCTCTTCTGAAAGAGCAGACCCTATTTTTTCCTTTCCTCCAAAGTTAGCTCTTGGGGTTTGTTAGTCTTCACTCCGCTCACTCTTTGCTTGTTGAGAGAATCGGTGCTGTTGAAACTTTCGCCTTTTCGGTTGTCGTCCCTCCGATGTCTCTGTCTATTTATGAATTGGAGATCCTGAGTGGACTCGGGCTTTGAGCGTTCCAACATTTGAACCTTCTTAGTCAGGCCTTGGAATATTTTGAGACTTACGGTGTACAGGAAAGGTTTCGTCCAGTCGTTCAGATTTTCTATAAGAAGATTGACGGAATGGTCTTTCTCCAACGGCGATTCACATTTGACAGAGAGATTGCTCCATCGGACTATAAAATCCATGCTTCTTTCTTTGTTCTTTGGCTTGGTCTTTACAAGGTCGGCAATGTTGATTTTATCGCTGATACTCATGAACCTTTGCTTGAACATGGATTCTATTTGAGCGAATGTCGTGATCGAGTCATTCGGTATGCTTGCATACCAATCGAAAGCAATATCGGTCAAGTTATTGACAAACTGACGGAGAAGGAGTGCATCATTGCTCCCAGTATTCATGCATGATACTTTAAATTGGGTAATGTGCCGGTTCGCATTTCTCGGCCGATCGAACCTTTCGAATTTAGGGACGACATAGCCACTGGGAAACTCTAAAAGATCGAATTGTGCAGGGTGTAGTTTCCCACTGCTGCCGACCTCTTTCTGTACCTCGGCCTCGGCCACCAATGTTTTGACTTTGTTGGTGATCAAATCCATGATCTGATCCTACGTTGGAGGATGGCTGTCATCGGTAGTCAAGACATTTCTTGAGGCATAATGTGGACGGCTTTCATGTGGCTCACCCACCTTTGGATTTGAGGGAATAGGCATCGGCTGCTTTGGGGCACCATTTCCCGGTTCATGAGCAGAACCATATGCTTAATTGGACGGCTGAGAGGCAACTTGGGCCGTGAGCTTAAGATGATGTTTGTCAAGTAGTTAATTTTTGAGTAGAGCTTAGCTATCTCCTTGTTTTTGTTTCTGAGCTACTTCTGAAGCTCTTAGAGAAGTTGCTGCTCTACGGCCTTGGGATGGATGATCGGATCTTCTTCACTTTCCGATCCTGACTCTTCATGAACCGAGGGATCTCTTTACTTATCAGCATCACTGGAAGAGTTTTCATTATCTTCCAGAGCAGGTTGGTCTTAGGAAGTGGCAGCCACATTCAAATTAGATTGGATTTGAGATGTGTTGGCCCCATTCTTGCTCTTGCTGCGTGTGCCCACCATGTAGACAGTGTGGACCACATATCCATCCATCTCTTTATCTTTGGCGGCTGATCTTTTGGACCGTCGTCGTAGCCTTTCCTCTTCGGGAGAGGACATGCGACTGAAGACGGTTGGCCTGGCTGGGTCCTTAGATGGCACGGTCCGGATCACAGTTTTCTTGACTCTTGCGGTCATGGCATTCTTCTGAACCAATTTCAGCGGTTCAAAAGAGTTAGCGAGCTTTACAGCCGATTCAGCTGTTGTTGCGGGGTAACCTTGTTCTTGGAACCTCATGAAGTTTAGCCTAGCAGGAGCGCTAGCCTTTTGTTGGCTCTATATCTGAGCCTTTTTTTGTCTTAGCTATTCGATATTTAGGGCTTGGTGGGCATCCGTTTTCCGGGAAGCCACCGTGAGTCAGTTGACGGGAAGCTTAGAGAAGATACCCGACCAAGCAGTCGTCAGGGGCACCGCCGAAGCTTGCCCGAGACACCATATAGCCTTACCCCAAGATGGAGCAATAGAGAGTCGTTCGGGAATGGAATTGTGCTTAGGCTAAAGTGCCTTCATGACCACGACATTTGGCCTTTCGCCTTTTGAGGCCGGTTTATTCATCACCGAAACTTGAGAAGCAAGAATGGTGTTGGCCAAGACAAATAAAATAGAGCCAAATTGTAGCGGTTCCTCCCATTGTCGCCTGAGACTTGCCGAGAGAATCGTTCGAGCGTCCATCTTCATCGTGTAGGAGATGGAATATGCCTTGAGATCTGAGTTCATTTTTGGAGACATTGTTGGTAATTGATTGCTTGAAAGCTGCATGAAAGAGAATTATTTTAGTATAAATATCGATATGTATGTTGATTGAGTTTGCACGATCATTTAAACCCGAAATATGAAAGGAAAGATAGGTCCCACCGGGCATCGCAGAATCTGTAGAGTTTTCGTCACCCTTTTGAGATAGAAATATGCATGCTTGTCAGGCGTATACAAATTCCTCCTGCCTGGTGTAGGCTGGGGTGTAATGATTGTGGGGATCCAAATCTCCGGCAGCTATAGACTAAGCAGCCGTTAATTACCCCTCGCTTTTGGAGTGAGAGAACCTTCGATTAACTGGTTAAATATATCATGCGAACTAAATGTGCGGTATGCGATATATATGTATTTTTTGAAAAGAAAATAATGCCAAAAGGCATGCACATTTCATTTCATTTTTTTAATTTTTATTTCTGAATATTTACAAAAAAAACTTTAAAAGAATATTTTAATAAACATGTTTTTTTCTTTGTAATTAAACTTTTTTTAAAAAACAAGTGTGGAGGTGAAACATAAGCGCGCAACATGTGGGCGGGCGCGGCATATGTGCAACATGCGTGTACGAGGTACGTGCGTGCTTGGCACGCGCTACACGAGCACGCTCACACGTGCGGGGCACGTGCGTGGCACGCAGGCGTGGACGCGGGCGTGGGCTCGGTTTGCATGGACCGAGAGGGCTATACCTTCGGATTTGGAGCTGAACTTCTTTGATTTTTAATAGAGTTAAACTCCCAAAAGAATTTTAATTGAGTTAAACTCCTAAAAGAATTTTTATTATGGAGTTAAACTCTAAAAGATTTCCTTCTTTTTGTTTGAGAAGAAACCCAAATGGGTTCTCTTGAAACTCCCAGATTTGGATCTTGGGTGATGAAAAGAGATTCTTTTTCTTCTCTTGATAGAGCCTTAGGAGGTGAGTTTCCTTTCTTCTCTCTCTCTCAAATCGGATCTTGAGAAGGAAGAAGAAGATAGAGAAAATCTTTCTCTTTTGGACTTGATGTGAGAGTTAAACTCTCCTTCAATGGGTTTGTGCTGAAACTTTATTTGGTTTTGGGAAAATGAGAGCTAAGCTCTTGATTTAATTGGAAACGAAGAGGAAGAAGAAGAACTTGAGAAAGAAAAGATGGAGGCAAAAATCCTAATATTTTTTTGAGGGGAATGAATATTATTTCATTTCTTCGTAATATTACCTTATATATGCTTAAAAATTTACACATAGCCCATTGAGCTTTACAAAATGGCATTTTTCCCATCTCATGCCTTATGTGCTTATTTCTTTTTGCACATGAGCCATGGGCTTTACAAAAAATTGGTTTTTTTTGCCCATTTATTTCACATTTTGCATATTTATTTAAATATTACATTTATTTGTTGTATTTTATTGGCATAGGGCCGGTCTGGGCTTGGGCCTACCTGCTTGGACTTAGATTCAGGCGTGGGCCCAGATTGAGTTCGACAGTACGGTCTGTTTGCTTTGGCATGGGCCTACTTGTCCACGATTTGACCTTGACTTTGACCTTTGGTTAATAGAGTGTAAATTTTAACCCCAACAATCGTCAGCGGTTTCGTTATATTCTTCTCTTTGCTCTACTCCATCTTTGTCACCTGAAATCACGATGATGGGATTTCTTGACCATGAAACAAAGGTTTTGTGAATCGGCGGGAACTTTATCTTCCGTGTCCTATGTCTGCTGTGGAAATTATGGCCAGTGCGATGGTACCCGAGACCCCATGTCCCTTCATTGACTGGAGGGTCTATGGGTTCAGTAATACCCTGGTTTCAGACACCAAGTTCTTGGCCATCTTGGTATCCCACTGACTATATAAGGCAGCAATCATCCGATCTGGATGTGCCTCCTGAGGAAAGACAATAGGATCTTTAAACATAAATTCTTGAACTTTCAGAATAGTAGTGTTGCATTCATGCTCGAGTTGGACACAGTATTGTTCAAGGAAAACACTCTCACTATCAGAAAGGTTGGACTCATATTGGAGTTCTAAGAGGATGTTATAATCATCTTCATCTAAATCACTCATGTTATCACTACCCTCAATGAGCAGAACAGATTGGTTTTTAAGAGACAGATCGTGAAAAGATGTATTAGCACACGTGGATTCCTCTCCAGTACTTATGATAAAAACATCGTCACCGAATTTTAATTTTATACATTGATGTAGAGTGGAAGGAACGGTGTTGGCTCTATGGATCCACGGATGACTTGAAAGAAGATTATAAGAGGACAGAATATTAAGGACTTAAAAGGTCATGAGATATGTAGCAGGACCGACTGATACTTCCCGATCTAGCTCATAGAGAATGTCTCTGTGCACATTGTCTGTCATGCCCTGCTTCCCAAAAAAGACGGAAACAGACACGCGACATGCCCGCGATGTATTTATTCCAAGAAGGTCATTGCCCGTAATAAATACGCTAAGTGTTTATAAGCAATATAACATACAAGAAAATTTGAAAAGTGTAATAAAACTTCAACAACTTTATTTACATTCAACTTCCACATAGTTTTGACACAAGATAACTAAAAGTAAAAGTGCAATGAAAATGCCTAACAGGGCATACTGAAAATAAACTGTTGAATAAAACTAGAAGTTAGTCTGTACTTCGAGCTGAGCGTCAACCTCTGAACTTGGTTCAATCTCCCCAGTATCCGACGAACATTCCAAGAAAACAAAGAGAAAGGAATGGCCTCAGCGAACTAGCGCTTGGTAGGTCCCCAAAAAGAATTATGAATTTGAATATGATAAAGGACAGTATATAAGTAGAATATGAATTTCTAGTGTGGTAACAGATAGCTAAAAGTGTTTTTTAAATGTGAGCATGGTAATATCTCTTAAGCATGGTGTTATATAAAACTAGGACAATGTATGTAAACTTGATTACTCTATAATAACGTATTATTTGTAGTTCGGTAAAGAAAGTATGCGTGTATGTATGAGAGTAGTCCGTGAAGCCATGGACCAGCAGCATGTTTCGTTCAAGGCCCCATGAAGCCACGAAGCAACAACACATTGATTCATGTTAGGTGATTTTTAGTGGAGTTTCATGCCATGATATATATTCTTTACCATACCACTCCTTATCCCCATGTATGTTGATTTATAGTTAAACTTACAAGTCTTGATCGAATTCATGAATACAAATGGTAATGTAAAATGTTAAGTTTTCAAGATTGATTTCATGTTGTCATGTTGATTGCAAGGATTCATGTCATGTGTATTCATGGTTTGAGTCAAGTTGTATCAAGTGTAGATATTGGGTTCAGATATTATCACGACACGGGAATAGCACGTGACCGGAACTTGGATCACGTGAAGTCTATAAGACTCTACCGTAACCCAAGTAAGTCGGAAACCCAGAAATCTAAACCTTTTTAGTAAAATAGTGGAGATGAAGTTTTGAAATAAAGGTATAATGAAATCAAGTTCTTTCTTTTTAAAGTATATATAAAGTTCATTTGAAATACAAGTGAATTATATGTTATAATTTTGAAAACGTTTTTTTCATTTGAAATTTGGGCAGCACCTCCTTTGTAAGTTTTGATAAAAACAAGTACATAATCAATAATAATATGGAATCCCCAAGAGGGAGCTAGCTCTTCGCCAATTGGCGGAATCACAACCATGCAAATATGAATATACGACGCCCAAGACAAAGATCAACAGAGAAAAGAAAGTAAAGAAAACCAGAGCGTCATCAAACCTAAAAGAAGAATAATACATACATCTCGCTCGAAGTCTGAAAGAATATATAAGTCTTTGGTTTCTAAGTTTACCAAATTTAAGCAGTCTGGTTGATGGAGGTTTTAACTAGAAACAAATGAATAATAAATAGTGTACGATGGTGGTTACGCTCTGAACTGTAACCCACCTACTAATGCAAATCACTCAGAAAGGAGCAGTGTGCCAGCAAGCCGCTGCTGATTCGAGCGGTTGATCCTGTAAGAAAACTATGGCACAACGGGGGTGAGTTTCCAACTCATGAGTAGAAGACATCAGCAGGTAGAAATCAAACGTATGACGATCTCCTAGGTCAAACAATAATATAATGATATCATGCCGTGTGGTGACGAAGGTGATCGTGTATACATAAGTATAATAAAATATATAAAGGTGTGCCTGTGTCTGTATATGGTACCATGTCAACAGTGTTATATATATATATATATATATCATCCAACGTGTGTCCATCAACAACACATCAAATCATCATAAAATCATGAGTGCCCAGTATCGATACTCGAAATCATCATAAAACCTGTATCCAGTATCGACATGTATATCCTCATATCTTAGGCACCATTTCGTCAGATCGGTCCCCATATTCATCTGTCTCATATCACTCCGGTTGGTATCCTCCGGATATCCGTCGAGTCCAATACTGTCACCGGTAGGTAGTATTCCCTGCCGGGCTTAACGCCTTTCTATACGATCTTCTTGTCCCAGGATACCGTACCGGGTCCACCATATACCCGCAGATAGTGACTCCTCACTCCTCGAATCGGGTAATCATCATAGTTCAGCATCGAGAAAATTCATGGTCAACGTTGAAATATAATATCAAGAGAAACCGCGTTTTAAAACAATCATAAGCTTTTGAAATGTATCTGTGGTTGCACAAATCCAGAAATCTCATGAAAACAGAATCTTATAAGCATGTAACAATGATGAAATGATGTGTACAAGCACATAACAGTACTGTAAAGTATAGCAGTGTTTTCATATGAGCGTGTCGTGTAGCTAGGTAAGGAAGTGCAATATCTGAACTAGTATGTATGGTATTGGGTACTAAATAATAACTAAAATTCCACAGGTTATAAGGCGATACAGCGACATAGAGATTTCTAATGTGTACGTGGTATAGAAATTAGTAATGATGTGTGTGTGAGCCGGTGAGTATGCGTACGTGCAACATGCGTATCATCGATAATAGTGTGTGTCTGTCCTAGCAGACGAAATCGTATAAAGATAAGTACATGAAACATAATATATATGTCGTAAATGAAAATAATACGAGCGTATGCAGGAATAAGAAATTGTAGTGCGAGCATAAATAAAATAAAGAAAACGTAAGTGCGAACTGTTAGTTATATGTATGCCCTAGAGGCCATTACCGTACATTGGATGTATATTGTAGTGGATGCTGGGACATATATATGTAGGACTTTCTTGCTCGACATGATAGTACGCTATCTGGTTGCTCTTTATCGTAACATGTATACTCTCTGTCTCTCTGATTACATGTTGATAAAGCCCTTAGGATATGTGCTCGACTTCCAGGACTATGATGTAGATCATACTAGTGGGGCCTGGATAGTCCATGAGTACATCCTTCAATGTTCCTAGTCGTGGGAATATCGAGACGGGGCATCGATATTCCAGAGTAGACTAGCGTATATCTTCTCGACCCATGTGATGGGCGATGGATGATCCCATATCCATTGGTGTTTGACATCAGAGATGGTATGCGGGTGCTCAGTGGAGACTGGGTACACTGAACGGACTCGCCGAGAACTCCCAGATGGTATTATACCTCACGTCAGATGGCAGTTCTCTGGTGACACTGGTACAGCTTAGTCTGTTGACCCGAGATCGTCATAGAGTTTTGTGTGTCTCCCACTGTGCTTTGATTTCCACCCTACCATGGCTCTACTGAGTCATGCAAACAGGTGGTTTTTGGGTACAGTCCCGATTCACATGGAGGCAATGAGCGATAGGAGGGGATTCGTCTCTCCCGGTATTGGGGGTTGATGTTGCGCTATGCTCGACTGGCCATAACAGGAAATCCCTGGCCAGGGTTGCAGTGATCTACTGGTAAGTGTTATCAGTAGTTTCACACATGTTATGGACCTCACGTCAGCATGACTTATCGAGCTATTGGGGTCTGACGTTTACCACCCCTAGGCGAGATATGCGACATATCAGACGAACAGACCGGACTGTACGGTAAGTGTTACTGGTTGGATTCACAGGAGTGTGAGCGGGCTTGCTCGTCGATCTTCTGATCGTTCAATACCCGGGTGGCCGTTACGTTTAGCAGACCGCTTGCGGCTTGTGGGTGTTTGATATGATCATCACCTGCTGCCGGCGTATTGACGAGTCTTTAGAGTCCTACACAGAGGTTTCCTGGCTCAAGCGAAACGAAATAGGAGCGCATATGAGATATGTGCGGGACCGAGAATAATTCGTGTATGTGATATCGTATTCTATTCTCGCGATGAATCGATTGGTTGTATGCGATATAACCTAGTTATCGAATCAAGGATTGATTCGATAAGCCGATACATTGGATATTGGTCGGTTATATGCGATATGACCGGATCGTTAAATCAAGTATTGATTTAATGATTTAATGCATAATTATATATTTGATATATTAATTTGCATTAACTAGTATTTGTTCACTTTAAATGGATTTTCTCACTTGAAATACACAAGTTGTATATATGATATACTTTTGTGCACTTGTTTGTATCATGTTTGATGATACTTGCTAACTTGGGTTTGTGTAAGACTTAAACCTTGGTTAAGTGAATGGTTAGGGTTTTATCATCTTCTCTTGATTATTTAGTTTATTTATTTATTGATTTTTGCAAGATAAATAGAATGGTGGATTTCTTTGTTTCTTTCATGAAGCTTCATGAAGTGTTGAAAGCTTGACCATTTTGTTTGTTTGCTTAACCCTAACCATTCAACCTAACCATAGTCTATTCTCTACACCTAACCATGGTTGCTATATGATAAGTATTCATTTTATTTTCTATTTTGAAAATACTTATCATATTCTTTCTTCATCTTCTTCATCTTCAACAATGAAGAAACCTTGCAACCATCAATGGCAACTTGAGAAAAAGAGTGAGAAATCCAATTCTAAAGTGAACCCACTTCCTATTTCTTCATCCTCTACCACTTGCCAAGTAGTATAGGGTGTTTTCTTCACAAGTTTCATGGCTTGGTGAAGTTGGAGCTTGATCTTGAGTTGCCTCGACGTAGATCATCTTCGGCATCGAAGTCGACGACCTAGCCCGCCCATTTCTCCGATGAAGCCGATGCTAGAGTCCGGGATTCGATATGGACAGCGGAGGGACGTCATCATGGAGCCTAGGTGGTGGAGGACCGGATCTACAAAGGTTGTAGCCTCTTTCCTTTTAAGTTAAAGTTGTTTATTTGCATTGCATCGCCTATACATCTAGTTAACGATCCGTATTAGGGTTTGTAGGCATATGGAAAAATTTGAATTGGCCATGTTTGATCACTTGTGAGACCTCATTAGTTTGCCTAGGAACCCTACAGTGGTATCAGAGCCTAGCTAGAGCCTTAGGCGATGCACAGACGGAGTTAGAAGTCCGATCGAACCGAAACCCTAACTCAAAAATGCTCTCTGTACATTTTTTGAAATCGGGGATTTTTACGAATTAAAAATATGCAGAAAAATCAGCAGGAGTTTGTAAGAGTTACTGTGAAATTCGATCGCCCAATTCCATCAAACCGCCGCGGTTCCGCAGCACGAGCATGGCTCGTGCGGCTGTTCCGCGGCCGTACGATCTCCTTGTTCAATGAATTTTACACAGTAATTCCTATTTTGCACTTCTGGTTTTCCTGGGAATTTTTAATCTAAACTCAAGGGTTGAGTTTTCTGGGTTGTATTGGGAGTTCGTAGATTCGATCGGATTGTCAAACTTTGTCTATGTGTTTTTCCGGGTAATTTTAGAATATGTTAAAAAGTTCGACCGGATATAAATACCCACTTTTTCCCCTGCTGGGAAATTTCCAATTGTTGGATTTTTCCGTAGTTTAACGACGTTCTAAGTAGTGCAAGTAACGCGATGGTCCCTCTAGAAGACAACAAACCTTAACTCGATTATGTGACCGTCTTGAACTGCCCTTTGAACCTTAGGGTTTGGGGCAGTACGGCGTGCCACATGTGAGGCGTTGGCTTGACCCTTCTACGGCTGGACCGTTGGTACTGAGGCACGAAGTGAATGTTTTTAAACTTATTTCATGTGTTGAGCTGTTTCGGGAAAACTTGGGTGTTCGATTATTCGATCGGAAAGTTTAACATTTTCTATTTATCCGGAATGTGATACAATAATTGGAATTCACAAATAGTTATGAGATAACTAAATGAATGTTATAAATCAAGCACTTTAGTCTCACTTGATCGGTTGCCACGGAATTTTGATGTGATCAAAAGTCCGTCGCAATCACGTAGTGTACGCGGATACTCACTGGGTAAACTTAATAGACAGCCTCGCCCCATAGCCCCGACCAAGTGACTGTAGGAGAACCCCGTCGCCGAAAGCATCCGTTCGGGTGCTCGCGGCAGCGGTGTTCCGCCTTAGTGCACTTCGTCGACGGTATTGGGGGTGCGGCCGTCTACTAAAGTTTGCGACGAGCATTCGATCAGAATGCCGGGAATCCTGTTGAATTGCCCGACTTTACATTGAAAAAGTGTTTTCGATAATGAGACTAAAATGCGGGGTTTATAATTGTTAGGCATGCGATGTCTAAGTATTTCATTTGATTAGGCATGTGATGTCTAAAGAGGTTGCGGATTCCAACTGTTGTAGTTTTACACTTTCTTTTCTGTGACCGTAAGTGTAATATGTGATATCGCCGGTTTCGTTGCTATATGTCAACGACAATTGGGATGCGCATATTTACTTACGTTGATGACATGTGATGTTATGTGTTGCTGGATATGTTATATTGGATCGTCGTGTTTGAATATCCGGGGTTTTTTTTTATGTGAGATGAGTGTTTTTCTTTTTCATTCATGTAAAAACTTGTATGTAATATTCTTTTATTGGGGCACTTCCATTTTGCGGATGATGTCACCATTTGTATATTATTTACTTTTCTGCACTAGGATAGACCCAAGGAGGGGAGCATAAGTAACCGGGTTCTATGGTTCAGTGGGAGACCATCTCGAGGAGTCGAGTCCGGGTCTCCTAACCCTAGAATTGGTAGGGTTGCTTGCCGCTCTCGTAGGGGTCTAGGGGTGTGGGATTGGCTATTCATCACGACCGTGGAATCTGTGTTTTATACTGGCTCGTATTAAAAACACGGACGTCCTAGTATATCCAATATTTCATATGATACTTTCTGCTGCGTTATCTGTGATGTGATCATGTGATTTGTTCAGATAGATATATTATATATTATATAGACGTTACTTATGTTTTACACCCGCGCTAGCCCTGTCTCGTTCTGGAGTTAGTTACCTAACCTAACGGTGCAGACGGGACATCGAGGCGAATGCGGATGGCATAAGCGTACGTTATATTTATCTGTGATGTTTAGGTAGACTTAAATGATGGGATATTCATTAATGAGATTAATGAAAGAAAATAAACCTAATTGATGTTGTGTAATCGAATTTCAAAATAAAAACAAGTAGCTACAGTTCTTGCTTTGCATCGCGGTGTTCCTTGAAGAACATCCTGCACCTTATTCGATGAGGAAAGGACCGAGATCCCTTCACCGGGAGTGACTCCTTTAGCATTAACTGGCAGATGCTACACACTCGGTTTGTCTTTTGATCTCTTATATAGTTTCTGCTTTCCACAGTGATATATATGATATATCCCGCACCTCATTCGACGAGGAAAGGGCCGACGATCCCTTCACCGGGAGTGACCCCTTTAGCAAAACTAGAAAAGCCTAAAAAACATTCCATTTAAAAACCATTTGATTCCGCAACGAGATCAAGTTCAAAGCGTTAAAGGTTTTCTTAAAAACCATTCGCAACCCTCCGTCATTTTAGGAAGTATAGTACTTAGTATTCATGCTACGTTTGTCGACCATAGCCGAGGCGTAGTGTACGGTAGCTAAGTGATATCTTCCTACACAGCATATGATGCGATTAGTTAGGACAGTCATGTGGCTTTGTTGATCTTAGCCAAGGGTCATATGGGTGGGTCTAATTAATCACGAAATGACGGGTAGAACTTGACTCGTACCTATGATTTGTTGACCTTAGCCAAGGTCATAGGTGCTAGGGGTAAAAACCATTATCGGGAGTTTCAAGTGTTGAAATTTGCAATGAGATTGCATACCTTCTATGTGATAGTTGGATCTCGATACCCACTGCGAGTAATTGTTACTCCTGGGAGAGTTTTGCACTTTACAATTAGCCGATCAAGTAGGTGTCTAGAAAGGTGTCAACGGGGTTACGCCTCTGGGAAAACGAGGTTTACTGTAATTAGGTCCGTGCGAAAGTACGGGGAACCTCCCTCAAAGTACCGACACTGGCCTGGCTGAAAAATTGGCGAACTTGTAGAGTGTAATTAATCCCGGCTAGTCTTTCCTTTTAAGGTTTGAAGGAAAATTTGATAAAAACAGTGGGAGCCATCCTGATTAGATAAAATATATAACCAATCTAATCTTGCAAGAGCGCACGCAGAGTGTTTTTCTTCTCTCTCTCTCCAGGTAGCGACCATATCATGCCTTAATCAAAATAATAATATGGATGTATTGACCGAACCCGCTTGTTATACTGAGCTGGGGAACGTTGGTCCCTCTCTAACTTATAATTGTTATAAGACAGAGCAGGAATTAGGGGAATACCAGAATTCCTATGCCGCCAAAACGAAGAAAGTGCATATGATGCATCTCCTTCGGGTGTGTTCATTACAAAGAACTGTTTCTCAGTATCCTCTGCATCCTGGGTATTTGATACCGGATCAGGATCCCAGATATGTAATCTGTTACATAGGGCTACAAAAGGGTAGAAAACTGAGAACGGGTGATAAGTTTCATGAGACAGAAAACGGGGCAAGGGTTGCAGCCAAGTCTGTTGGTCACTGTCACCCTGTATTATCAATACATTGATTCTGAACAAATGCTGTTAGATACCGAACCTGATAGACAAAATCATATCAGTCTCTTTATTAGTAAAGAAATGATAAAATTTTGTATTGTTGGATAATATTTTGAACATTTCCTATATCAAAAGTTGATCGGTTCAGACATGTTATCTAAAAGCATTGATGTTCTAAATCAAACTACAGTTCCTAGTATACAGAACACACACAAGAGGAAGAGTTCATAAATGAACAAATCCTTCTTGAGGCATTGTAGACTAGGTCATATCAATGTGACCCGACTGACTTAAGTTACATTTTTGATGCATATTTAAATCAGTTTGAATTTACATCTTGTGAAACTTGCCAGTCATGTCACAGAGATAAGATGACCATAGCTCTGTTTATTGGAAACAGAGAAAGAGTTAGTGAACTCTTGGGATTGATACATGATGATGTATGTAAGGTCTCCTGTCTACACATGCCAGGACCGGTTCTTTATACTTCATTACGTTCTCTGATGATCTCTCAAGATTCAGACATATGTTCATGTTGAAACACAAGTCCGAACCTTTTGAGATATTCACAGAATATAAGTTAGAAGTAGAGAACCAAAATACGGGTATAAGTATTATATCCTATGATGAGATCAGGGAGGAGAATACTTGTGCACAGAATTCCTGGACTATTCTAAAGGAGAATGAGATTCTCTCTCAGCATTACTCCTCCGTATACACCATAGCACGATGGTATATCGGGGCGGAAAAATCACACCCTATATGATATGGCGCGCTCTATGATGAGTACTACTGAGTTTCCTATTTCCTTTTAGGGGGTTATGCACTTGAGAAGCTTCATACCTATTGAATTAGGTTCGAATCAAATCAGTGCCTACCAATCCATATAAGATATGGTGTGGGAAGAGCCTATCTCTTGAGTAAGATTTGGGATTGTCCGGCCTATGTCAAAAGCAAAATCCGGACAAGATCGAGGCAAGATCAGTTCTGTAGAATTGGAAAGGTTCCAGCTATACAAAACTGCAGCTGATGATTTGACAGAACCAAAGGATTCAATAGTTCCCGACGAACCTCAGCCTCTCCGCCGATCTGGTAGGGTTTCTCATCCGCCTGAGAGATACTTCGGTTTCTCGATGACAGTGGGAGCGAGGAATGCATCATGAGATGATGACCCAACTAGTTTCGAGCAGGCCATCGAGAGTAGGGACTCTGTAAGAATGGCTGGATGCTTAGCGATCTGAGATGGAATCCATGTACACCAACAAAGTATGGACTTTGGTTGCAATATCTGAAGGGTTAAATCCCCATCAGGAGCAAGTATATCTTGAGAAGATTACTTGGTGTAGATGGAAAAGTTGAGACTTTCAAACCTAGACTTGTTAAAGGTTTTAGTCATCAACCAGGTGTGGATAATGATGAAACCTTTTCTAGGGACTATGCTTAAGTCCATCCAGATCCTACTTACCATTGCTACATACCATGACTACGATATCTGGTGGTTGGGTGCCATGACTACTTTTCTAAATAGTGATTTAGAAGAGAACGTCTATAAGAACACAGCTAGAGGGCTTCGTAAACAGTGGGAGCAGCGGAAACGTGTGCAAGTTGCTTTACAGAATAAAGCAGGCATCGCGGAGTTGGAACGTCTGTTTTGATGTGATAGTCAAAGTGTTTGACTTCATCAAAATGGTAGACGAACCTTGTATATACAAAAGGGTAGTAGAGAGTAAGGTGGTCATCCTCGTATTGTACGTAGACAACATACTCTTGATAGGAAAAGAGTTTCCTATGCTACGCACGGTCAATCTCCTCTTATCACATGGATTCTCCATATAGGATCAAAGTGATACCTCCTAAATCCTGGGTTTTGGATCTATGAGATAGATCAAGATGGATGTTAGGATTCTCACTAGTTGTAGTGAGATGGTATCAATCGATCCTGGGGAGAATCACTGGAAGTGTTCCAGGGTGATAAGGACGACTGAATGTCAGTCACAGGCATTGTCTTCACCCTCAATGGAGGGACGGTATGTTGGAAGAGTTCCAAGCTAGATACCGTGGCAAACTAGACGATAAAGGCTGGTAACATCGCTATTAAAGATACTACCAAAGAGACAGTTTGGGTGTATATTGGTTCATAAGATGAACTAGGTTCCTACCATTGTATGACAATGGAAGTGTGGCTTTGGCCCGGGAACCCTGGTCCCATCAGTGACCCAGACATATTCTGAGGCAGCATCACCTGATCATGGAGATAGATGTTCTCCAGGGTGATCGAGGTTAGGAGAGTAGACTCAGAGGACAACACGGCGGATCCACTCACAAAGGCTTTTTCCCAGAGAGAGACTTATATGGGATGGTTGAGTATGTGATACTGCAACCACTGCTACAGATGGCCCTAGTGCAAGTGGGAGATTGTTAGTTATATGTATGCCCTAGAGGCCATTACTGTACATTGGATGTATATTGTAGTGGATGCTGGGACATATATAGGTAGGACTTTCTTGCTCGACATGATAGTACGCTATCTGGTTGCTCTTTATCTTAATATGTATACTCTCTGTCTCTCTGATTACATGTTGATAAAGCCCTTAGGATATGTGCTCGACTTCCAGGACTATGATTTAGATCATACTGGTGGGGCCTGGATAGTCCATGAGTACATCCTTCAATGTTCCTAGTCGTGGGAATATCGAGACGGGGCATCGATATTCCAGAGTAGACTAGCGTATATCTTCTCGACCCATGTGATGGGCGATGGATGATCCCATATCCATTGGTGTTTGACATCAGAGATGGTATGCGGGTCCTCAGTGGAGACTGGGTACACTGAACGGACTCGCCGAGAACTCCCAGATGGTATTATACCTCACGTCAGATGGCAGTTCTCTGGTGACACCGGTACAGCTTAGTCTGTTGACCCGAGATCGTCATAGAGTTTTGTGTGTCTCCCACTGTGCTTTGATTTCCACCCTACCACGGCTCTACTGAGTCGTGCAAACAGGTGGTTTTTGGGTACTGTCCCGATTCACAGGAAGGCAATGAGCGATAGGAGGGGATTCGTCTCTCCCGGTATTGGGGGTTGATGTTGCGCTATGCTTGACTGGCCATAACAGGAAATCCCTGGCCAGGGTTGCAGTGATCTACTGGTAAGTGTTATCAGTAGTTTCACACATGTTATGGACCTCACGTCAGCATGACTTATCGAGCTATTGGGGTCTGACGTTTACCACCCCTAAGCGAGATATGCGACATATCAGACGAACAGACCGGACTGTACGGTAAGTGTTACTGGTTGGATTCACAGGAGTGTGAGCAGGCTTGCTCGTCGATCTTCTGATCGCTCAATACCCGGGTGGCCGTTACGTTTAGCAGACCGCTTGCGGCTTGTGGGTGTTTGATATGATCATCACCTGCTGCCGGCGTATTGACGAGTCTTTAGAGTCCTACACAGATGTTTCCTGGCTCAAGCGAAACGAAATAGGAGCGCATATAAGATATGTGCGGGACCGAGAATAATGCGTGTATGTGATATCGTATTCTATTCTCGCAATGAATCGATTGGTTGTATGCGATATAACCTAGTTATCGAATCAAGGATTGATTCGATAAGCCGATACATTGGATATTAGTCGGTTATATGCGATATGACCGGATCGTTAAATCAAGTATTGATTTAATGATATAATGCATAATTATATATTTGATATATTAATTTGCATTAACTAGTATTTGTTCACTTTAAATGGATTTTCTCACTTGAAGTACACAAGTTGTATATGTGATATACTTTTGTGCACTTGTTTGTATCATGTTTGATGATACTTGCTAACTTGGGTTTGTGTAAGACTTAAACCTTGGTTAAGCGAATGGTTAGGGTTTTATCATCTTCTCTTGATTATTTAGTTTATTTATTTATTGATTTGGCAAGATAAATAGAATGGTGGCTTTCTTTGTTTCTTTCATGAAACTTCATGAAGTGTTGAAAGCTTGACCATTTTGTTTGTTTGCTTAACCCTAACCATTCAACCTAACCATAGTCTATTCTTTACACCTAACCCTGGTTGCTATATGATAAGTATTCATTTTATTTTCTAGTTTGAAAATACTTATCATATTCTTTCTTCATCTTCTTCATCTTCAACAATGAAGAAACCTTGCAACCATCAATGGCAACTTGAGAAAAAGAGTGAGAAATCCAATTCTAAAGTGAACCCACTTCCTATTTCTTCATCCTCTACCACTTGCCAAGTAATATAGGGTGTTTTCTTCACAAGTTTCATGGCTTGGTGAAGTTGGAGCTTGATCTTGAGTTGACTCGACGTAGATCATCTTCGGCATCGAAGTCGACGCCCTAGCCCGCCCATTTCTCCGATGAAGCCGATGCTAGAGTTCGGGATTCGATATGGACAGCGGAGGGACGTCATCACGGAGCCAAGGAGGTGGAGGACCGGATCTACAAAGGTTGTAGCATCTTTCCTTTTAAGTTAAAGTTGTTTATTTGCATTGCATCGCCTATACATCTAGTTAACGATCCGTATTAGGGTTTGTAGGCATATGGAAAAATTTGAATTGGCCATGTTTGATTACTTATGAGACCTCATTAGTGTGCCTAGGAACCCTACACGAACAGTATAAAATACGTAACTATGTATGAGCCATACAGTTATAGTTTAAAATAGTACGAATCGTTGTTTTTGAAAATAGGAGCTATGATGTTTTCAAAAAAGACACCATTTAGAAATCCATAACATACCCTGAAGTTATCCTTTAAAAGTGCATAACGGTTTGTTTGTTTTGAAAATAGGTATGGCTCAAAATATACCCAATGTCTACATAAGAACAATATTTCTTAAGTCGATATATACATAAGTCGGCGATCCATTCTCATCATATTACGTACGGTATATTCTATCGTACGATATCATCAAATAAAATAGTATGGATCTATCATCACGTACATCATATCATCTCATCTCGTCATATACCATCACATGTCATATCATCTCGTATCGCATCATGTATATATATAGTCTTATATCATCATATCATATCATATCGACTCGTTTCATCATATCGTATTCATATTGTAAATATATGTAGTTATGTACTTTCATGGGTAAATCTAGATCATAAGCTAAGAACTAGTATTATGGATGTCATTCTACTAATATACTACTATCACCTATAATATTTTAGAAAAACTATTATCTAGGGATTCATATCCTCAGTATATATATTCATATATACCCTAATACTATGGTTATGGGGGTGCTATACACCATCCACTCGACTTCTCTCATAGATATATATATACTTACCTACAATGCCTCGCCCTAGTCGATCCCGACGGATGCCTTATCCTCCTTTGCCATCCTGAAATTCCGCACGCTTGTACCTGCAAATTCAAAGTGTATCGTATCGCATCAAAATCAAATTCGAAAACCGATACGACAAGTAAATCCCACATAGGTTAGAACTTATGGTCCACTCGTGCAAAAACAAAAAAATACGCTGTAGCGTCGACGTACGTACGTCGAACGACCAATTCATATCATGCAAATCCAAAATCGAAGTTTCAAATATCGGAAAACTTAAGCAGAAACTTAGTAAAATGCTCCCAGATTTTTCTTAAATTGATATTAGACCTTTTTGCATATTGGATAGGCCTAATTATCTAGTGATTGAGCTACAGACCAAGACTTAAAACCTATCTCCAATATTGGGCCACAATTTGCGACCAATACGATTAAAATTGGCGGCCAAGAAAGGGAGGTAGGGGCTTGGGCTTCTAGGACAGCTTCCTATGTGTCTGCATATCTCACTGTAACTGCTATTAAATTTTCAGAGTTCTTGGGTAATACCAGATTCCAATTGATCTCCAATATCCCTATAAAACCGACATCGGAAATTTCTAAGTTCGTCTTTGAACCTTCTAAACTCATTTTAATCAAGGCTACCACCACTACTAGGCCAGTAGACACTCACTGAACCTCTACTAACCTCCACTACAAGTTTTATCCATTAATTCCCATCCTAGAATTTTTCAAGTTCACCAAACCTAAACTTCTTAACTCTAAACTAATACTTGAGATTAGTAAACTTAAAACTTGACTAAAAGTGAGTGTTTTACAATGTATAAACAACTTAAGAAAATTCCTAGTTGGCGAAAAGTGTTCAAAAATCAAATTTGATCTCACCATGATGTGTAGGATGAACTTGTGAACATTTTTTGTGAAGGTTTAAGGAGGTTTTGAGATGATTTAGAGGGTGTTGTGTAATGGTAGAGGAGGTTGGAGGTGAAGGAGGAGGAGATGAAGAAGAGGATGAAGGGATGAGGTGAAGAAAACTAGTCATGGTTGTGACCATGACTCCTCTCTCGCTCTTTCTCACTCTCTCTCATTAAATGCACCTTGTCACTTCATGTCTCCCTCACTCATTTTCTTTTCATTTTTCTCTTCTTTTCTCTTTTCTTTAAAAAAAACATAAAACCATACATCACAACAAAATGTGTCATGGCATTCAAAATATGGTTAACAAAATGGATTTGGTTTAATGCATAATTTATAATATACTAATCAAGTTAAACATTCAACCTGTATGTAAATGATATATATTAATTTGTAAAATGCCTAAATCATATAAATGTTTTTGTAAATTATAATTCATTTTAAATTTCCAATTATTATGCAAAAATATAGGTATATAACTATACCATTCTATGAAAACTCAAATTCGTACTTGTATAATATGCTTAAAATTTATTATTTTTTTATTTAAATTCCAAAAATATTATTTTATATTTTCTGAAATGTCACAGATATACTTGTTGAGTTTATGTATACATGTCAAGTTTCAAGTACATCGTTCATGTTCAACTTCTTGTTCAAGTCAAGTTGGAATTTAAATTAGAGTTTAATTTAGGTTCAACTTTAAGTCAATTTTGTTGGCTATAGTGCCCTCAAGTCAATTATTGTAGTCGCAGTCACGCGATTGTGATGATTGAGCGAGGACCTATACGGGTAGAACAGTCTTACTCAAAATGATAGTATGCTATTTGGTTTGTCTCTATCATCATGTACATACATTATGTGGTATTACAGATCACTATTACATATTGATAGAGCCCATATGATTTTTGCTTGACTACCAGCATTATGATGGCGATCATATACGTGGGAGCTGGGTGGTCTATAAGCACATCCTTAAATGTCCCTAGTCGAGAGAGTATCGAGACTGGGTATCGATACTCCGGAGTAGACAAGTGTATACTTTTCGAGACCCCGACAAGGGACGGTGGCCAGTCTCACAAGCCATTGGTGTCAGTCAGTCACCTAAGATAGTATTCATGTGCTCATTGGCTTATGAGTTACACTGGACGGACTCGCCGCGAATATGCTAGATGGTATTATACTTATTTTCAGATAGCGGTTCTCAGGTGACATGATTACAGGTTAGTCTGTCGACTTGAGATCGTCATTTGTCTCGTGTGAGTTCCCACTGTTCTTTAATTACTACCCTACCAGGGCTCAAAGGAGTCATGCAAACAGGTTTTAGTTGGGTACAGTTCCGAGCCACATGGAGGCAGTGAGCGGATCGTCGGGGATTCGTCTCTCCCGGTATTAGGGGTTGATGTCGCGCTGTGCATGGGAGGCCATCACCAGAAATCCTTGGCCAAGGTAGACGGGAATTACTGATTTGGATCAGTAGTTTCTTAGTGGGTTATGGGCTTCACACCGACACGGAATATCGAATTATTAGGGGTCTGACTTTACCCACTCCCTAGACCCGATATGCGATACTATTAGACGAACAGACCGGACTGTATGGAGATTGTCATAGACAGGATCAGTAGGGGTTCGGATGAGTTTGCTCTTCGTCCTTCCTTTCGCTTAATACCTAGGTAGCCGTTACGTACAGTTAGTGCCACTGACGTGCTTGTGGTTAAATCCACTACCAGCGTATTGATGAGTCTTTAGAGTCCCACAAAGAGGGTTTCCTTGGTTCAGGTGATATAATGTAGCAGCCGTATTTTGATGTAGGGTTGTCTAGCACGGCAGCACGGTTTCGGGAGACAACGTCCATGCCATTTTTTAAAAATTACCGTATTAGCTAACCCTAACTCTAGAATCGTTACTAGAAAATCCGACGATACTAAATGTAAACACTTTACATCTAAGTGAATGAGGGAATACAATCTTTGTAGACTGGTCCTTCACTTCTAAAGCTCCATGTCGTAGTCCGTTCGTTGCGAGTAATGATCTCCCGAACTCTTGAGAGGATGCACAAGGTTAAAGACGCAAACTTACTCGAAGTCTTCAAGGCTGAAGATGATCTACGTTGAGGAGACTCGAGCTCATACTGCCTCTTCACAAATGGTGAGATTAGTGAAGCAAACACACTAAACTAAATGTCTAATAGTAGAGGGTAATGAAGTAGGAAGTGGGCTCACTTTAGATTTATTTTTCTCACACTTTTTCTATCACTTTTCATGAAGCTAGAAAGCTTCAATGAGAGGAAGAAGAAGATGATGAAGTGATGAACTAAAGAAAATCACATGAGATTAGAAATGCAACCATGGTGAGTGTATGTCATGAACTAACCATTGTAGAGACTAAACCATAGCTATGAGTTAAGGGTTGGGTTAACAAATATCTTAAGCTAGATAAACAAGTGGACTAAGTCAATGTTCTACTAGCTTCTCCAAGCTCATCCATGACTAATTCCAAATGTTTGAATTACTTAAAACTAATAAAACCCTAGCATTAATCTAGCATGGTATGAGTCTCTTACAAACATGTTACATGTGTAACCTTGCATGACACAACAATATATATCACATATATATTTTGTGCAAAAAGAAAATAATACATTTAACATATATCACATATATATCAATGTATCATAAGTGAGAAAAATGAATACTTAAGTGAGCAAATATTAATTAATGTAATTTAATATATCAAATATATAATTCTACATTAAATTATTAAATGAACTCTTGATTTAATAATCCGGCTATATCATATATAACCGACTAATATCAAATGTATCCTTTTATCGAATCAACACTTGATCCGATAACCCGTCTATATCACATATAACCGATCGATACACAAATTGCCAGAATAGAATGCGGTATCACATACACACACTAATCACGGTCCCGCACATATCACATATGTGCTCCTACTCCGTTTCGCATGAACCAGGAAACCAATGTGTAGGACTCTAAAGACTCGTCAATACGCCGGCAGTAGGTGTGATCATATCAAACACCCACAAGCCGCAAGCGGTCTGCTAAACGTAATGGCCACCCAGGCATTTTGCGATCAGAAGATCAACAAGCAAACCTGCTCGTACTCCTGCGAATCTAATCAGTAACACTACCGTACAGTCCGGTCGCTTCGTCAGATATGTTGCATATCACAGCCTGGGGGTGGTATAACGTCAGACCCCAATAGCCTGATAAGTCATGCCTATGCAAGGTCCATAACGGTTCGAGAAACTACTGATAACACTTACCAGTAAATCTCAGCAATCCTGGCCAGGGATTTCCTGTTATGGCCAATTGAGTATAACGCAACATCAACTCCCAATACCGGGAGAGACGAAACCCCTCCTATCACTCATTGCCTCCATATGACTCAGGACTGTACCCAAAAACCACCTTTTGCATGATCTCTTGACCGAGTATGGTGGAAATCAAAGCTCAGTGGGAATCAGACAAGACTTTATGACGATCTCGGGTCTACAGACTAATCTGTACCAGTGTCACCAGAGAACTGCTATCCGGCGATAGGTATAATAGCATCTAGGAGTTCTCAGTGAGTCCGTTTAGTGTACCCAGTCTCCACTGAGCACCCGTATACCTTCTCTGATGTCAAATACCAATGGATGTGGGATCATCTATCGCCCATCATATGGGTCAAGAAGCGCATACGCTATTCTGCTCTAGAGTATCGATGCCCTGTCTCTATACTCCTATGACTAGGAACAATTATAGGGTCTACTTGTGGACTACCCTTGGCCCCAGTAGTATGATCTCCATCATAGTCCTGGTAGTCAAGTACACATCCTAAGGGCTTTATCAACATGTGAGAGTAAGACAGCATCACTTATACAAGTCAACATTTTAAAACAAAGAGCAACCTGATAGCATACTATCATATCGAGCAAGAAAGTTCTCTCTATATATGTCCAAGCATGCACTACAATATACATCCCATGTACAGTAATGGCCTCTAGGGCATACATATAACTAAAAATTGATACGTGCATGGTTCCGATCGAATGATTATACTAGTTACCCGGACTTTCGATCAGACGGTTAATAATACGAGCCAGCTCGGGATTGAGACGGATTATTAAATCAGGTATTGATTTAATAATTTACGTATATATATTTCGATATGTATATTCTAGTATTATGTTTTTTGTGTTATTCTATCTCTTTGGGTATTCGTATTTTGCTACGAATACAGATATCTATATATAGTTGAGTGTGATCCGTATTTATATGGAAAACATTCTAGAAGGTGGACACCTCATTTTGGTTTATCCATTTATTAAATTAAATGGAAATGATGTGTAAAGGTAAAGAAGAGAGTATGGTGAGAACCATGCTTGAATAGTTGTGAAAAATGAATTGTTAATTCATTTGTGCTCACTATTCAAGTATGGTAGCTATATTATATTTGGAAAATGGTTTTACAAAAATCTTGCTTCATATTTTCTCTCTTATAAGGGATGGTTCATTTTTTGACATGAGTCTCATTCTCACCATTTGCTTCTTTTCTCTTCACTACTTTTCTTGAGCTCCTCCTTCTTCTTCTTGATCTTCTACCCTACCATCTCATGTGTTGAGAATCAAGGGTAGAAGAGAGATATATATACATTTAGAGCTACTCACTATATCCCTAAGCACTTTAGATTAGCAACCTAGAGTGCCTAGTTGCTTCACTAGATTCTTAGTGTGGTGCTAGAGCCATGAGCTACATCTCTCGGGTGGATTATCTTTGACAGAGGAAGACCGGCGGCCAAGCTCAATCGATGACACCTCAAGGAGCCAAAGAATAGGGTAGAAGACCGACGTACACGAATCATTCAGTATAACAATTCTATCTTTGTAGTTAGTGTAGGGTTCCTAGGAACGCTAATGAGGTCTCACAAGGCATCAACCATGCCAATTTGAAATTTTACGGGTGCCGAGAAACCCTAATACGGATCGTTAACTAGAATTCTAGGCGAATAAGCAACTAGTTAACAGCTTAGCTAAAGGGAAAACGGAAATACAACCTTTGTAGATCCGGTCCTCCACCTCCATAGCTCCGCAATGAAGTCTCCTCGCTGTCCAAATGGAAACCCGGGCTCTAGCGTCGGCTTCATCGGAGAAATGAGCGGGCAAGGTCGTCGGCTTCGTGCCGAAGATGATCTACGTCGAGGCATCACAAGATCAAGCTCCCACTTCACCAAGTCATGAAACTTGTGAAGAAAACACACTCTACTACTTGGCAAGAGGTAGAGGATGAAGAAATAGGAAGTGGGTTCACTTTAGAATTGGATTTCTCACTCATTTCATCAAGTCACCATTGATGAAGTCTAGGTTTTCTTCTTGAAGAAGAAGAAGAAGAAGAAGCAAAGAATATGATAAGTCTTTTTTAAAAGTAAAATAATATGAATACTTATCATATCCTAACCCTAGTTAAGTGTAGAGAATAGACCATGGTTTGTTTAAATGGTTAGGGTTAAGCATGAAGACAAAATGGTTACAAAGTCAAACCTTCATGAAGATTCAACTACAAACAAAGAAAGCCACCATTTTCTCTTTATTCTTTCCAAAATAAATAAATAAATAAGAAAGAAAAACAAAACCCTAATCATTAACTTAACCATGGTTTAATCTTTACACTTAACCAAGTTAACATGTATCATCAAACATGATACAAACAAGTGCACAAAAGTATATCACATATACAACTTGTGCAAAGCATGCGAGAAAATCCATTTAAAGTGAACCAATACTAGTTAATGCAAAGTAATATATCAAATATATAATGATGCATTAAATCATTAAATCAACACTTGATTTAACGATCCGGTCACATCGCATATAACCGACTAATATCCAATGTATCGACTTATCGAATCAATCCTTGATTCGATAACTAGGTTATATCGCATACAACCATATAGATACATTCATCGCGAGAATAGAATACGGTATCACATACACGCATTATTCTCGGTCCCGCACATATCTCATATGCGCTCCTATTTCGTTTCGCTTGAGCCAGGAAACCTCTGTGTAGGACTCTAAAGACTCGTCAATACGCCGGCAGCAGGTGATGATCATATCAAGCATCCACAAGCCGCAAGCGGTCTGCTAAACGTAACGGCCACCCGGGTATTGAGCGATCAGAAGATCGACGAGCAAGCCCGCTCACACTCCTGTGAATCCAACCAGTAACACTTACCGTACAGTCCGGTCTGATCGTCTGATATGTCGCATATCTCGCCTAGGGGTGGTAAACGTCAGACCCCAATAGCTTGATAAGTCGTGTCGATATGAGGTCTATAACTATTCGAGAAACTACTGGTAACACTTACCAGTAAATCTCAGCAACCCTGGCCAGGGATTTCCGGTTATAGCCAATCGAACACAGCGCAACATCAACTCCCTTATACCGGGAGAGACGAATCCCCTCCTATCGCTCATTGCCTCCATGTGATTCGGGACTGTACCCAAAAACCACCGTTTTGCACGCCCTCTTGGACGTGGTAAGGTGGAAATCAAAGCACAGTGGGAACCACACAAGACTCTATGACGATCTCGGGTCAACAGACTACTCTGTACCAGTGTCACCAGAGAACTGCCATCTGACGTAAGGTATAATACCATTTGGGAGTTCTCGGCGAGTCCGTCCAGTGTACCCAGTCTCCACTGAGCACCCGTATATCATCTCTGATGTCAAACACCAATGGATATGGGATCATCCATCGCCCATCTATATGGGTCGAGAAGGTATACGCTAGTCTACTCTGGTATATCGATGCCCCGTCTCGATATACCCAAGACTAGGGACATTGAAGGATGCACTTATGGACTACCATGTCCCCACTAGTATGATCCGCATCATAGTCCAGGTAGTCAAGTACACATCCTAAGGGCTTTACCAACATGTAACAGAGAGACTATCAGTGTACACGTTAAGGTAAAATGTAACCAGATAGCATACTATCATGTCGAGCAAGAAAGTCCTCCCTATATATGTCCCAGCATCCACTACAATATACATCCAATGTACAGTAATGGCATCTAGGGCATACATATAACTAACAATCTCCCACTTGCACTAGGGCCATCTGATAGCAGTGGTTGTAGTATCTCATACTCAACCATCCTTTAAAAGTCTCTCTCTGGGAATAGGCCTTCGTGAGTGGATCCGCCGTGTTATCTTCTGAGTCTACTCTCCTAATCTTGATCACCCTGGAGATCAACTATCTCCATGATCAGGTGATGCTGCTTCAGAATATGTCTGGATCACTGATGGGACGGGCGTTCCTTGGCATAAGCCACAACTCCATTGTCTCACAATGGTAGGAACGAAGTTCATCTCATGAACTATTATACACCCAGGCAGCCTCTTTGGTAGCATCATAAGTAGCGATGTATGCAGCCTTTATCGTCTAGTATGCCACGGTAATTAGCTTGGAACTCTTCCAACATACCGTCCCTTTACTGAGGGTAAAGACAATGCCTGTGACTGACTTTCAGTCGTCCTTATCACCCTGGAACCCTTCCAGTGATTCTCCCCAGGATCGATTGATACCATCTCACTACAACTAGTGAGTATCCTAACATCCATTTAGATCTATCTCATAGATCCAAAACCCAGTATTTAGGAGGTATCACTTTTATCCTATATGGAGAATCCTTGTGATAAGCGGAGATTGACCGAGCGTAGCATAGGAAACTCCTTTCTTATCAAGAGCATGACATCCACGTACTCTACGAGGATCACCACTATACTCCCTACTACCTTTTTGTTTATACATGGTTCATCTACCATTTTGATGATGTCAAACTTTTTAACTAATTCATCAAAACCGACGTTCCAACTCCGCGATGCCTGCTTTATCCTATAAAGCATCTTGTACACATTTCCGCTGCTCCCACTGTTTATGAAGCCCTCTGGCTGTGTACTTACAGACGCTCTCTTCTAAAACATCATTTTAGAAAAGCAGTCATGACACCCAACCGCCAGATATCGTAGTCATGGTATGTAGCCGTGGCAAGTAGGATCTGGATGGACTTAAGCATAGCCACTTGAAAAGGTTTCATCATTGTCCACGCCTGGTCGATGACGAAAAGCTTTAACAAGTCTTTGCTTTGAAAGTCTCAACTTTTCCATCTACACCAAGTAATCTTCTCAAGATATACTTGCTCCTGATGAGGATTTAACCCTTCAGATATAGCAACCAAAGTCCATACTTTGTTGGTGTATAAGGATTCCATCTCAGATCGCTAAGCATCCAGCCATTCTTATAGAGTCTTACTCCTGATGGCCAGCTCGAAACTAGTTGGGTCATCATCTCATGACGCAATCCTCGCTCCCACTGTCATAGAGCAACCGAAGTATCTCTCAGGTGGGTGAGGAACCCTACTAGATCGGCGGAGAGGCTGAGGTTTGTTGGAATCTACTGAATCCTTTGGTTCTGCCAAATCATCTGCTGTTGTTTGTATAGCTGGAACATTTCCAGTTTTACATAACAGACCTTGCCTCGAGCTTGTCCGGATTATGCTTTTAGACATAGTCCGGACAACCCCAAATCTTAACCAACTTAAGATATGGGCTCTTCCCTTTCCATATCACATATGAAGTGGTAGGCATTGATTTGATTCGAACCTAATTCAATAGGTATGCATCTTCTCAAGTGCATAACTCCCAAAAGGAAAATAGGAAACTCAGTAGTACTCATCATAGAGCACACCTTATCATATAGGGCGTGATTGCTCCACCCCGATATACTATCGTGCTATGGTGTATACGGAGGAGCAATGCTGAGAGAGAATCTCATTCTCCTTTAGAATAGTCCAGGATTTCCGTGCTCAAGTATTCTCCTCCTTGATCTCATCAAAGGACATAATACTTATACCCGTTTTGGTTCTCTACTTCTAAATCATATTCTGTGAATATCTCAAAAGGTTCGGACTTGTGTTTCAACAGGAACATATGTCTGAATCTTGAGAGATTATCAGAGAATATAATGAAGTACAAAGAACCGGTCTTGGCATGTGTAGACAGGGGACCTTTATACATCAACATGCATCATCCCAAGAGTTCACTAACTCTTTCTCTGTTTCCAATAAACAGAGCTGGTGTCATTATATCTTTGTGACATGACTGGCAAGTTTCACAAGATGTAAATTCAAACTGATTTAAATATGCATCTACATGTAACTTCAGCTAGTCGGGTCGCATTGATATGACCTAGTCTACAATGCTTCAAGAAGGATTCGTTCATTTCTGAACTCTTCCTCTTTTGTGTATTCCGTATACTAAGAACTGTAGTTTGATTTAGAACATTAATGCTTTTAGATAACGTGCCTGAACCGATCAACTTTTGATATAGGAAATGTTCAAAACATTATCCAACAATACAAAATTTTATCATTTCTTTACTATTAAAGAGAGTGATATGATTTTGTATATCAGGTTCGGTATCTAATAACATTCGTTCAGAATCAATGTATTTGGAATACAGGGTGACAGTGACCAACAGACTTGGCTGCAACACTTGCCCCGTTTTCTGCCTCATGAAACTTATCACCCGTTCTCAGTTCACTACCTATCTGTAGCCCTATGTAACAGATTACATATCTGAGATCCTGATCCGGTATCATATACCCAGGATGCGGAGGATACTGAGAAACAGTTCTTTGTAACGAACACACCCGAAGATGATGCATCAGCATGCACTCTCTTCGTTTGGGCGGCACGGGAATTCTGGTAATCCCCAATTTCCTGCTCTGTCTTATAACAATTATAAGTTGGAGCGGGACCAACGTTCCCCAGCTCAGTATAACAAGCGGGTTCGGTCAATACATCCATATTATTATCTTGATTAAGGAGTGATATGGTCGCTACCTGGAGAGAGAGAGAAGAAAACACTCAGCGTGCGCTCTTGCAAGAATAGATTGGTTATTATTTTATTTAATCAGGATGGCTCCCACTGCTTTTTATCAAATCTTCCTTCAAACCCTAAAAGGAAAGACTAGCCGGGATTAATTACACACTACAAGTTCGCCAATCTTTCAGCCAGGCCAGTGTCGGTACTTTGAGGGAGGTCCCCCGTGCTTTCGCACGAACCTAATTAATGTTAAACCTCGTTTTCCCAGAGGCGTAACCTCGTTAACACCTTTCTAGACACCTACTTGATCGGCTAATTGTAATGTGTAAAACTCTCCCAGGAGTAACTCTTACTCGCAGCGGGTATCGGGATCCAACTATCTCATAGAAGGTATGCAATCTCATTGCAAATTTCAACACTTGAAATTCCCGATAATGTTTTGCCCCGAACGATCTATGACCTTGACAAGGTCAACAAACCATAGACCGCAAGTCAAGTTCAACCCGTCATTTCTTGATTGAATCAAACCCACCCGCACGACCCTTGACAAGGTCAACAAGGCCGCACGACTACCCTAACCCAATCTGCATCATATGCATAAGCAGATAAATACTGGTTAGCTACCGCACACTGCGCCTTGACAAGGTCAACAAACGCAGCACGAATACTAAACAGGACTTATCTGAAATGACGGAGGGCTACGACAGGTTTTTCTGAAAACCTATTGCGTAATGAACTTGATATCGTTGTAGAATCAAATGATTTTGAAATGGAGTGCTTTTGAGGCTTTTCTAGTTTTGCTAAAGGAGTCACTCCCGGTGAAGGGATCGTCGGTCCTTTCCTCGTCGAATGAGGTGCGGGATATATCATATATATCACTGTGCAAAGAAAAAACTCTTAAAAGCAATCAAAAGACAAACCGAGTGTGTAGCATCTGCCAGTTATTGCTAAAGGAGTCACTCCCGGTGAAGGGATCTCGGTCCTTTCCTTATCGAATAAGGTGCAGGATATATCATATACACCGCTGTGCAAAGCAAGAACTGTAGCTACCTGTTTTATTTTGAAATTCGATTCTACAACATCATTAGGTTTCTTTTATTTCATTAATCTCATTAATGAAGTCCCATCATTTAAATTACCTAAATATCACAGATAAATACGACGTACACTTATGCTATCCGTATTCGCCTCGATGTCCCCTCGTGCACCGTTAGGTTAGGTAACTAACGGCAGAGCGGGGCAGGGCTAGCGCGGGTGTAAAACATAAGTAACGCCTATATAATATATCATATATACTATATACTGTATCCATCACAGAACATCACATGATCACATCACAGATATCGCAGCAGAAGAAACATATGAAATATTGGATATACTAGGACGTCCGTGTTTTCAATACGAGCCAGTATAAAACACGGATTCCACGGTCGCGATGAATAGCCAAACCCACACCCCTAGACCCCTACGAGAGCGGCAAGCAACCCTACCAATTCTGGAGTTAGGAGACCCAGACTCGACTCCTCGAGTTGGTCTCCCACTGGACCCCAGAACCTGGTTACTTGTGCTCCTCTCCTTGGGTCTATCCTAGTGAGGAAAAGTAAATAATATACAAAGGGTGACAACTTCCGCAACCTGGAAGTGCCCCAAATAAAAGAATATTACATACAAGTTTTTACATGAATGAAAATGAAAAACACTCATCTCACATAAAAAAACCCCGGCTATTCAAACACGACGATCCAATATAACATATCCAGCAACACATAACATCACATGTCATCAACGTAAGTAAATATGCGCATCCTAATTGTCGTTGACATATAGTAACGAAACCGGCGATATCACATATTACACTTACGGTCACAGAAAAGAAAGTGTAAAACTACAACAGTTGGAATCCGCAATCTGCATAGACATCGCATGCCTAATCAAATGAATTCCTTAGACATCGCATGCCTAACAATTATAAACCCCGCATTTTAGTCTCAAAATCGAAAACACTTTTCAATATTAAGTCGGGTAATTCAACAAGATTCCCGACATCCTGATCGAATACTCGTCGCAAACTTTAGTAGGCGGCCGCACCCCTGATACCGTCGACGAAGTGCACCAAGGCCAAACACCGCTACCACGAGCACCCGAACGGATGCTTTCGGCGACGGGGTTCTCCTACAGTCACTTGGTCGGGGCTATGGGGTGTAGCTGTCTATTAAGTTTACCCGGGGAGTATCCGCGTACGCTACGTGATTGCAACAGACTTTTGATCACATCAAAATTCCGTGGCAACCGATCAAGTGAGACTAAAGTGCTTGATTTATAACATTCATTCAGTTATCTCATAACTACTTGTGAATTCCAATTATTGTATCACATTCCAGATAAATAGAAAATATTAAACTTTCCGATCGAACAATCGAACACCCAAGTTTTCCCGATACAGCTCAACACATGAAATAAGTCTAACAACATTCAGTTCGTGCCTCAGTACCAACGGTCCAGCCGTAGAAGGGTCAAGCCAACGTCTCACATGTGGCACGCCGTACTGCCCCAAACCCTAAGGTTCAAAGGGCAGTTCAAGACGGTCACATAATCGAGTTAAGGTTTGTTGTCTTCTAGAGGGTCCATCGCGTTACTTGCACTACTTAGAACATCTTTAAACCATGGAAAAATCCAACACTTGGAAATTTCCCGGCAGGGGAAAAAGTGGGTATTTATATCCGGTCGAACTTTTTAACAGTTTCTAAAATATCCGGAAAAACATAAACGAAGTTAAATTATCCGATCAAATTAACGAATCCCCAATAAAACCCTAGAAAACTCAACACTTGAGTGGAATTAAAAGATTCACATAAAAAATTGCCAAGAAAGGACCTAAGAATAAATATATGAAATTTAAGGGACTAAGTCAAAATTTGGGCAGCGGAAGAGCCGCCAAACCCCTGGTTTGGCCGCGGTTCCGCGGTCGAATTATGGAATTAGGGGCTCAAACTTCACAGTAATTCTTAGTTTTTCCTGTTTACTTTTCTGCATATTTTTAATTCACAAAAATCCACGAATTTCAAAAATGTACAGAGAGCATTTTAGGGTTTGGGTTTCGGTCCAATCGGACTTCTAATTCCGTCTACGCATCGCCTAAGGCTCTAGCTAGGCTCTGATACCACTGTAGGGTTCCTAGGCACGCTAATGAGGTCTCACAAGGCATCAACCATGCCAATTTGAAATTTTACGGGTGCCGAGAAACCCTAATACGGATCGTTAACTAGAATTCTAGGCGAATAAGCAACTAGTTAACAGCTTAGCTAAAGGGAAAACGGAAATACAACCTTTGTAGATCCGGTCCTCCACCTCCATAGCTCCGCAATGAAGTCTCCTCGCTGTCCAAATGGAAACCCGGGCTCTAGCGTCGGCTTCATCGGAGAAATGAGCGGGCAAGGTCGTCGGCTTCGTGCCGAAGATGATCTACGTCGAGGCATCACAAGATCAAGCTCCCACTTCACCAAGTCATGAAACTTGTGAAGAAAACACACTCTACTACTTGGCAAGAGGTAGAGGATGAAGAAATAGGAAGTGGGTTCACTTTAGAATTGGATTTCTCACTCATTTCATCAAGTCACCATTGATGAAGTCTAGGTTTTCTTCTTGAAGAAGAAGAAGAAGAAGAAGCAAAGAATATGATAAGTCTTTTTTAAAAGTAAAATAATATGAATACTTATCATATCCTAACCCTAGTTAAGTGTAGAGAATAGACCATGGTTTGTTTAAATGGTTAGGGTTAAGCATGAAGACAAAATGGTTACAAAGTCAAACCTTCATGAAGATTCAACTACAAACAAAGAAAGCCACCATTTTCTCTTTATTCTTTCCAAAATAAATAAATAAATAAGAAAGAAAAACAAAACCCTAATCATTAACTTAACCATGGTTTAATCTTTACACTTAACCAAGTTAACATGTATCATCAAACATGATACAAACAAGTGCACAAAAGTATATCACATATACAACTTGTGCAAAGCATGCGAGAAAATCCATTTAAAGTGAACCAATACTAGTTAATGCAAAGTAATATATCAAATATATAATGATGCATTAAATCATTAAATCAACACTTGATTTAACGATCCGGTCACATCGCATATAACCGACTAATATCCAATGTATCGACTTATCGAATCAATCCTTGATTCGATAACTAGGTTATATCGCATACAACCATATCGATACATTCATCGCGAGAATAGAATACGGTATCACATACACGCATTATTCTCGGTCCCGCACATATCTCATATGCGCTCCTATTTCGTTTCGCTTGAGCCAGGAAACCTCTGTGTAGGACTCTAAAGACTCGTCAATACGCCGGCAGCAGGTGATGATCATATCAAGCACCCACAAGCCGCAAGCGGTCTGCTAAACGTAACGGCCACCCGGGTATTGAGCGATCAGAAGATCGACGAGCAAGCCCGCTCACACTCCTGTGAATCCAACCAGTAACACTTACCGTACAGTCCGGTCTGATCGTCTGATATGTCGCATATCTCGCCTAGGGGTGGTAAACGTCAGACCCCAATAGCTTGATAAGTCGTGTCGATATGAGGTCTATAACTATTCGAGAAACTACTGGTAACACTTACCAGTAAATCTCAGCAACCCTGGCCAGGGATTTCCGGTTATAGCCAATCGAACACAGCGCAACATCAACCCCCTTATACCGGGAGAGACGAATCCCCTCCTATCGCTCATTGCCTCCATGTGATTCGGGACTGTACCCAAAAACCACCGTTTTGCACGCCCTCTTAGACGTGGTAAGGTGGAAATCAAAGCACAGTGGGAACCACACAAGACTCTATGACGATCTCGGGTCAACATACTACTCTGTACCAGTGTCACCAGAGAACTGCCATCTGACGTAAGGTATAATACCATTTGGGAGTTCTCGGCGAGTCCGTCCAGTGTACCCAGTCTCCACTGAGCACCCGTATATCATCTCTGATGTCAAACACCAATGGATATGGGATCATCCATCGCCCATCTATATGGGTCGAGAAGGTATACGCTAGTCTACTCTGGTATATCGATGCCCCGTCTCGATATACCCAAGACTAGGGACATTGAAGGATGCACTTATGGACTACCATGTCCCCACTAGTATGATCCGCATCATAGTCCAGGTAGTCAAGTACACATCCTAAGGGCTTTACCAACATGTAACAAAGAGACTATCAGTGTACACGTTAAGGTAAAGAGTAACCAGATAGCATACTATCATGTCGAGCAAGAAAGTCCTCCCTATATATGTCCCAGCATCCACTACAATATACATCCAATGTACAGTAATGGCATCTAGGGCATACATATAACTAACAGTTAGTTTAGATTTATGGTTCGATACTAGGATTGGTATTTTAGCGCCAAAGTTTTATTTTTATAACACCATTTTTGTTCCGCATTGGCCACGTTAGATGGCCAGGGCGCTAGGAAACCCCAAAATGGTATCAAAGCCACCCCATAAACCTTTACTAGCTAGTTTAAACAAGGTTAAAATATCGATCGACGGAATTTTCTGAATCACAATTCCATTTTGACATGCCCGCTGTCGATTTTGAAAATTGATCAAAAATATTTCTGGTTGTCTTAAAAATACCTACAGTCATTTTTAGAGCACCTCAAGAAATTTGGGCACATGAGCCAACTATATGGCCGCGGAATCGCCGCAAAATATGCCTATTGGAGACGGTTCTGCGGTCGATTTGTGGCCATTGTGCACCAAATTTCTTCTGGCACTCTATTATATGGAAATATTATTTTTGGGATTTATGTTTTTGGCCCAGATTTATTTGAGTGCCGGTTTGCATTTGGGGCCAATGTGGAAAAGTTTTAGTCGATCGAAATTTTAAATACGTGTTTATCAGTGCATATGTTAATATCTGCGACCGTGAAAATTATTGAGCGGTACAACCCAACTAGTTGCTATATGTTCAACTAGACGGGTTTACGAACATAATATTCACGTTGATGTTCTGTGGTTTGCTGTTATTGTGGTTGGATTGTCGTGTTAGATAACCTATGGTGCAATGGTAGCAATACGGTTCAGATTCATTTAAATATTTGTTATTGCGGGGCGGGCGTTCGACATGTGGACAGCCGTCTCTGTCATATTGTATATTCTTTTATTGGGAAACGACCGGGTTGAGGTCGATATCGCTATTGTATATATATTTTTCCTTTCTGTACTAGGATTACCCCGCGTTGGAGTGCTCGAGTAGCCGGATTCTAGAGGGCAACTGGCCCGCATCTCATGGCGTTGAGATGGAGAGGGCCTTACTCTAGAATTGGCAGGCTATTCACCGCACTTGTAGGGGGTATAAGATGACCCATGGAGGGGTGCTCAAGTTTTCGGATTCCGTGAAGTGCTGGGTGGCCCATTCACTTTGTTGATTGGGGTTGCCTCACTTCTGGAATAGGCGGGTAACTTGTCGCACTCGTAGAGGTCTTGGTTATACATTGCACAGGCCATCCATATGACCGGGGAACGTCGGGTTTCATTTGAGGCTCAAAGGAAACCCGGGGCTTCTAGATTATCCGTTATTCTGTGCTCCTTATCGCTTTTCTGTGATGGTGCTTATATCATGCCTGGGACGAATGTTATATATATATATATATATTTATATATACTAGTAGATTTGTATATGTTTTGCATCCGTGCTAGTCTAGCCCCCGCTCTGCCGTTAGTTAAGTAACCTAATGGTGCATGACGGGGCCCCGTGGCGAATGCGGATGGCATATACGTACACTGTATTTTCATTCTTTTCTGGTGTGATATGGATTAATTGGTGGGACTGTGTTAATTTTGATTAATGCAAGGAAAATTAAACCTAACTGATGTTGGAACCAAGTTTTTAAAAACTGACATTACAGACATTTCCTTTTTCTTTGCACAGTGGTATTCGGTTATGAATATTCAACACCTCATTCGACGAGTTAAGAGCCGAGATCCCTTCATGGGGAGTGACCTCTTGGGAAAAAGTTTGCATCATTGTAATAACTTCACTATAGTCGATTATTTTGCTTTACATTGTGGTATGCAGTTAGGAATATCCCGCACCTCACTCGTTGAGGAAAGTGCCTAGATCTCTTCACAGGAAGTGACCTCTTTAGCAAAAGTTTACGCCATTATATATTTGTAAAACTACTCGGGTTCTTTCAACGATATCAAGTTCATTATGTTAAAGGTTTTTCGCCAAAACCAGCCATAGCCTTCCATCATTTCCTACGAGTAGTACTTAGTATTCGTGCTGCGTTTGTTGACTGTGTCAATGTGTAGTGTGAGATAGCTAAGTGGTGCTTTTTTGTAACATGCGATGCGATTGATTAGGACAGTCTTGCGACCTTCTTGACTATGTCAAGGGCTCCTGTAGGTGGGTTTAATGCAATCAAGATAATGATGAACTTGAATAGGACTTTTTGATTTATTGACTGTGTTAAGGTCACTTGGATCCTAGGGGCAAAACCACATCGGGAGTTACAAATATACAGGAAACTTGCCAGGCATACTCATAACTTCTTGAGTGTGGTGACTTTAGTGGCTTCCATCAGGTTGTCATGCGATGATAGTTGGGTCCCGATTCCCACTGATGAGTAGGTTTTACTCCTCGGATTATTTTTAGATGATCTCGAATAATTCTCCTTTTAGGGTTTGAAGGAGAATTCGAGGAAACAGTAGGAGTCATCCTGATTAGATAATGTGATTAACCAATCTAATTTAAGTTAGAGTGCATGCTGAGTGTTTCTTTTCTCTCTCTCTTTTTGGCAGCGACCATGATCTGACCCTAAACTAAAACTCATGAACCAAGTTAACCGAACCTTCTTAAACACTTTGGTTTTTGGATTGTCATTAAGTCGCATATATCCCGGTCGCTTCTATTTCCCTTTGCATTTTTTCAGAACACTCCGTATCACTATGAAAATCCATATTGCTTAGATATTCCATCGTATAGTTACATACGAACTCGAAGAAACTTGTTTCTGTTCGAGAATGGATTCCGGTTCTGGGAAAATTGAATAGGATTATTTGGTTTTCTTTTCTCTTTACCTTCTCTCAGGTTGCGAGGGCTCCTAGTATTAGGAGAGCACATTATTGGATTGTCTTCTTCCAAACCATAGGCTGGTGCCGAAAGGTAGGGAAGGAAGAAAACCGATTATCCTAAGTATGGTGTACAGAAGCTAATAAGTAGAGACATATAAGGGATTAGATTGAGGGCAAAAGAAATTATGACTACTATCATTCACGACGAAGCCGCGTATATCCCTGCCACTCCTACTTCCCCTTTGCATTTCTCCAGAACACTCCGTATCACTACATAGATCTATATTGCTTGGATATGCTATCGTATAGTTACATACAAACTCGAAAGAACTTGTTTCAGTTCGAGAACGGTTTCTGGTTTGGGAGAAATTGAATAGGATTATTCGGTTGTCTTTTCTCTTTACCTTCTCTCAGATTGCGAGGGCTCCTAGTATTAGGATAGTACACCTATTACTCTTATTGGATAGCCTTCTTCCAAACCTTAGGCTAGTGCCGAAAGGTAGGGAAAGAAGAAAACTGTTTGCCCCCAATAAGAGAGCAAGGCTCTGTTTAAAATTTGAACTGAGGCAGCGCCTCACGTGCAAAGCACGAGAACGCTAGCGCCCAGAGTTAAAAACTCTGAGGTAGTGCTAAGAGTTAAAAACTCTGAGGTAGCGCCTCACGTGCAAAGCATGAGAGCGCCGGTGCCAGAACTAAAAGTTCTCCACCCTTGGATCAAAGATCCAACGAAGATGATAAATCATCAAATTACAGAATTAAATTCTGTTGAGGAAATATTTCTTGAATCTTCCTAAAACAAGAAAGGTTAATCTCTGTAAAACAGAGCACCGATGGATTAAAGATTCAATGGTGATTAAAAATCACCAAGATACAGAATAAGCTCTGTATGGGGAAATATTTTCCTAATCTTGTTGAGAACAAGAAAAATATCTTCTGTAAAACAGAGGGCCTAGGATCAAAGATCCAACGGTGGATAAAATCCCCAAATCAATTAGATATCTCTCAATGAGAGATTTCCTTAACTAAATCAACCAATCAGCCTCCACTATATAAAGGACCCAAGACTTCAAGTCTTGTAGAGAAGAAACCCCCCCTAAATTTCAAACATCAAGACGAGAACGATTTCTCCTCAAGATAAATAAAAATAAGAGAGATCACAGCATCTCCTCCATATCTAAGAGTTTAACTCTCACATCAGAAGAACTTAGTTCTTTTTCCAGATCTCAGATTTATAAGACAAAGTCTTTCACAAGTGAGAATCTAATTCTCGGAGAATTGAATTGAGCAGAACAGAAAACTCAGTGCTTAGCACTCAAAGTCTGGCGCTCAGCGCCGAGCGCTCTACGTGCTCCTCACGTGGGCGCTATTTAATAAGAAGTGCTTAGCACTCAAAGTCTGGCGCTCACCGCCGAGCGCTCCACGTGCTCCTCATGTGGGCGCAATTTAATAAGAAGCTCTTAGCACTCAAAGTCTGGCGTTCAGCACCGAGCGCTCCACGTGCCCCTCACGTCGGCGCTACTTAATAAAAAGGTGCATAGCATTCAGTGTTTGGCGCTCAGCGCCGAGTGCCTCACGTGCTCTGCACGTGGGCGCCATAAATTGTTTAACACTCTATATAAAAGAATATAAATAAAACAAAAAGGAAAAGAGGTGTCAAAACCCAAATCAATACTCAGCAGTGCTGCTACGGAAAGGGGATCAAGCCCAAATAAGTAATCAAATGGGCTGAACCGAAGGTTGGCCAAACCCCAAATTGACCGAGCCCATATGTCTTCTTCTAAATTGGCCTTAGTTCCAAACAAGACTACCAGGTCCCCGATGAACATTCATTGGTTCAAGGGTACATGTCTTTACACTTCTGATACATGTCATTGTAATTCTTCAACGTCTTCAGAGAGGTGGCGGGTCCCGACAACCAGCAACTGTGGACCGCAATGTCCTTAAACTAATAATGGACCGCAACGTCCTTAAACTATTGTGGACCACAACGTCCTTAAATTAAACCCTCACCTCAAAAATGGTGATCTATGGACCGCAACATCCTTAAATTAAACTCTCACATCAAAAATGGTGATCTATGGACTGCAACGTCCTTAAACTAAACTCTCACCTCAAAAATGGTGATCTATGGACCGTAATGTCCTTAAACTATAACGGAACGCAACGTCCTTAAACTAGCTATGAACCGAAAACGTTCTTAAACTAAAACAATAGAGCCCAAATTCTCTTTTGTTGGATTTGAATGATCCCAAAATCCTGTTGAGTAGATCTTAGTCTAAAATTAGACTTACATATCCTCAACAACCATTTAAGTTGATCTTAATTTCAAACGAGATTAACGATCTTTAAATCAACCCAAACTCAAATCTAAAAATATACTAATTTGCCCTAATCCACGCCCTATGAGCGACAACACAAATTAGTCTCCGTATACAATCCACGGGCAACCAAAAATAAAACAAACAAACATGACATAAAGTGACCTTCTGGAGCAGGAGAAAGTGGTTAGCGTGATGCAGTAACGCAATTAACTGCAGGGGCTTGCGCCTGCGGGGAAGAGCGTCCCTATAATCAAAGACCTCTCACAACGAGGGAGAATCTGACAAAATCTACTACAACGGCTGCATCCGTCTAAACCTCCGACCCATGGTGCCATAAATCAACTTGGCATCTTCAGAGAGGTGGACGGATAAAACCAAATAGCAAAAATTCAGGCCAGACGTCCTAACATCCCGGTCGTGTCTTTCGGCGGTAAACAAAAACTAATTAGTCTCAGTATGTTGTACAGAAGGTAAGAAGTAAAGACATATAAAGGGATTGTAGTGAGGGCAAGGAAATATACGGTTACTTTCATGAATCTGGATAGTAGAAGAGGCATTACGAGAAATACCCGGCTACCCCTTCGAAATATTTTCATGTTTCAGTTCCACTGTGCAATATTAATTGAAAACTGTTTTCCCAATTAGATTCTGACTCCAGAGTATGTATTTACGAGACTTGATTCTCACATCTGTATGTCGTTACAGATGCTGAGTGGGAGTAGAATATTGGGAATTAGGTGAATATATCCTCAATATATCGGAATTCTTTGTAATTGGTGATATTTGAGGAAATCACCTGGGTTTTGCCTAACGGTAAATATTTGGTTTTGAATATCCGTTGTTATGTACCAATTTCAAACTGATATATCTATACGTTTATTTATAAAGTGAGATATAACTTTTTGAAATTATGTTTATGACATTTATCTATATCTGTTGATGGTTAGGTAAGGTGCATTCAACAACAATATAATTCTTCTTAACCATAACACAATTTTCAACCTACGACGCACAGGGTTTGAGTCATTAAACTCAGAAGACTTATACAAAGTATTGTATGTTGTCCGATGTCCGTTAGGACAAAAGGGTTGGTACTCGTACTATATTCCGTATACTTATGATTTCTTTGGTTTTAGACAAGTATTTCGTTGAAATACAAGGTCCAAATTTTGAGAAGTTATAGGTATAAGAATAAAGTAGAGAACCATATGCTGCAAGTATCAGGATCTTTTGGGGTGATCGAAGGTGTAGATACTTATGCTAGGTATTCCATCGTAAGTAATATATTTGAGAACTTGCTTCTATTTTAGGTTACTCATACGTGGGTGCATTCCATGATGAGTAATGCTGCTTGGCCTTCTTCCATTTAGTCGATATGCACTAGAAACAGGTGCATAATTTTTTAATCTGGTTCCAATTAAATTAGTGCCTTTGTTTCTATATTGGATATAGAATGGATTCATATCTTAACGATATTGAGGTATATGGAGTTGTTCGGCTTATGCTAAAAACCAGAATCTGGATAAACTCAAGGCATGTTTCAGTAATGGGTTTGTGGTTTATCTCGGGCTTTGATGAGGGTTAACATTCTACCATTTAGAAGACCAATAGTTATATTGTTCTTTATTCGCCACCCATTTTAGTAAAATGAATTCTTTTTAGAAAACATTAGTGGGAGTATGGTAGAACTGGAAGTGATTCCAGAACCACAAACGATTACTGAAAATTTAATAGGAGCTAAACATTCAATTGGATTCGATGGTCCATTAGCCACTCCGCATATTTTGTGGGTAACCTCAGCCACCCGAGAGGTACTTCGGTCTCCTCAAAGACGGTGACAGGGAGGTTTTTGATGACCCTAGCTTGCCACTACTGCTGTTCTAGACTATGAGATCTGGCAGGTGGATGAGTATAACACCGTTCTAAATTATCTTTAGAAATGCACGTGTATATGACTCTGCCAGAGGATTGTTGTAGTCAGTGGGAGCAGCGGAAGTATGGTGGACAAGTATCTTATGTTTATTTATAAACTAAAGCGAGTACAACAGAGATAGATCGTCTATTTTTTGATGTAACAGTCATAGAGTTTGACTTCATCAGAATAACAGATGGACCTGGCAAGAAGGTAGTAGGTAATGATGTCCTAGTATTTGGATAATATGCTCTTGATAGGAAGTGATATTCCTATACTACGATCGGTTATACTGTGATTGTCACAAGGTGTTTCTCCATATAGAATCTGGATAAAATATTAGGGATTCTGGTCACTAGATCTATGCTTTTAGATCAAAATTTGGGAAGTGTCCTAATTTGGATACTTTGACACTATTCTAAAGTGTTTTAGAATGGACAACTCCTGGCGTGGTGGTGTACCCGTAGGTGATGGAGTCACCCTTTCTAAAGCGATGTCTTCCAGACTGATGAGGAGAGGGATTTGCATGATTGGCATTTCACTTGCTTAGACAACTGAGTTAATCATGAAATGTTAAGTACCACACCAGATATTACTTTTGCACTGGCTGCAATAAGTATATATTGATTTGCATGATTGGCATTTCACTTGCTTAGACAATTGAGTTAATCATGAAATGTCAAGTATCACACCAGATATTACTTTTGCACTGGCTGCAATAAGTATATATTAATCCAATCGTGGAAAAACATTGGAAAGCAGTTATGAACATAAAAGGATGTTCTTGGAATATGCTAATGACAACCTTCTTAAGGAGGTGGTTATCATTTCAGGCTTCTAAGATGACCAGGATGACAGAGTGACTGTTAGAGTTATAGATTTTTTGGCTTCTAAGATGACCTGGATGACAGAGTGACTGTTAGAGTTATAGATTTCCCTCTTTTGAGGGGCAGTATGTTGGACAGGTGGTTCAAGCGGATACTGAGGAAGGCATGGCGCAGGATACTGATTAAATTCAGTGGATGATACGATCTAAGAAGTTTGTTGGATTTGGAGTTCATTTGTGAACTGGGTCCCATTAGATATCCAAACAAATTCTAAGACATGTATCGCTCATTTCGGGAGACAATCTTTCTCCGCGAATTTAAGATATAGAGAGATAAATATAGAAATATTGGAGCGGGTCCACTCACTAAGGCTATTTCTCGAACGCAATAGTTTAACAAACGGACTTTGCGAGACTGATTAGAAGAGAAGTTGGGTGTTCGGTATCACACAGGTTGTGAGTATGCGACACCGCAATAATTAGCCTTAAGTGCAAGTGGGAGATTGTTGGCTATAGTGCCCTATAGTTAATTATTGTAGTCGCAGGCACGCGATTGTGATGATTGAGGGAGGACCTATACGGGTAGAACAGTCTTACTCAAAATAATAGTATTCTATCTGGTTTGTCTCTATCATCATGTACATGCATTATGTGGTATTATAGATCACTATTACATGTTGATAGAGCCCATAGGATTCTTGCTTGACTATGGCGATCATATACGCAGGAGCTGTTGGTGTATATGCCCTAGGGGCCATTATTGTATCATACTAGCATGTATATTACTTAATGGAAGCTTGGGATATTCACAGTTGTATATAACAGTCTTGCTAAACATGGTAGTATGCTACTTGGTTTGAGTCTACTGTAATATGTGCATATGTTTCTTGTAACGTATCACTTATACATATTAGTAGAGACCATAGGATCTTTGCTTGATTACCACGTCGTGATGGCAGTCACACTAGTGGGGGCTGGGTAGTCTGTAAGCAACATCCTATACAGGTCCCTGGTCGTTGGATTATCGAGATAGGGCATCGATATTCTAGAGTAGACTAAGTGTATACGCTTCTCATCCCAGTCGGGGAGATGGTCTGTCCCACAGCCATCAGTACGTCGTACTAGAGATAGTATACAGGTGCTCGTTATGTTACGGGTACACCGGACAGGACTCGCCGGGGAACTGATTGGTTGGTATTATACCCATCGTCAGTTAACAGTTCCCAGGTGACATGAGTACAGCATAGTCCGCAGACTTGACACTGCTGCTTCGCCTCGAGTGTGTCCCACTGTTCTTAGATTGCTACCCTACCACGGCTCAAAGGAGTCATGCAAACAGGTGGCAGTTGGGTGCAGTCCCGAGCACTTGGAGGCAGTGGCGGTTAGATAGGATTCGTCTCTCCCGGTATTGGGAGATGATATCGCGCTGTGTCAGAGAGCCATTACGCAAAGTCCCTGTCCAGGGCAAGCGAAATATATTGGTAGGTTCCAGTAGCTTCTCAGGGCGTAATGGGCTACGCTCCGACACGACTTATACAGCTATTAAGGGACTGACGCTTGCCGCCCCCTAGGCTTGATATGCGATAGTCTTAGACGAACAGACCGGACTGTACGGAGATTGTCACATCAGGCTCAGTAGGGGTTCGAGATGGTTTTCCTCATCGGCCTTCTTATCGACATCTACCTGGGGACCGTTACGTACAGCTAGTGCCGCTTGCGGTCTGTGGTTAAACCCACTGCCAGCGTAGTGTCGAGTCTTTAGAGTCCCACACAGAGAGTTTCCCTGCTCCAGGCGAAACGATATAGAGGTCGTATGGTTTTACGACAAGGGTTCGGATGCGTACGTGTGTTTACGCACGTACGACTTTTCGGACAGTTTATACTAGCCGGCTTTGGTTTAAGCCAGTTTCTAGTATCGGGTTATTGGATTTATACGGTCTAAAGTTTTTCCGTGTTTTCACGGATTATAGGGGCATTCTCGCAATTTGTCGGGAACCTTCTAGAAGAGTGGTGACTAAGGGGTTAAGGTGGCATGAGCATTAATTGATTAATGACTCATTTGTATGATTCATCCTTTGCACTTAATGACTCATTAATGAGATAATGAGTCATATGATGAATCACACAAGGTGAATGCATCAACCATAATGATTAAATCATTTATTTATTTATTTGATTAAATTGTTATGGTTGTTATATTCAAAATGAGTTCATTATTCTTTTCATTCTCATCTTCTCCTTCTCTCTCCTCAAGCTCACTCTCTCTTGAAACCCTAACCCTAACCTCTCATGTGTTGAGATCAGGGGTTAGCTAGACTAAAACATCCATATCCTCACTCTATATCCCCTAGGTAGCTTAGATTAGCATTTTAAGCAACCTAGTTATCTCAAGTTTGAGATTTAGCTTGGCGTAGGAGCTTTCGGGTGGATCGTCTTTGATTCGAGGAGGCCGTGAAGTTGCCGATGTTCCAAGGAGCCTACGAGGAGTGGAGGACAGCGATGAAGACCCGAAGGACATGTAACGTGAGGTATAACTCCGGTACCGAGTAGTTAAACCTCTAGTATAACGTTAGCAATGGTTTAGATTACGATTCATGCGCTTAAGTCCGTGTTACGAAGCTTTGATAATCGTTTTTCATATATTCCGCCTCCCCGCAAGTTAGTGGGGTGCGTGACATGGACTTACAGTGGTATCAGAGCCAACTAAACCATTACTAGCTTGTTAGCAACTGAATAGAAGTTCGATCGACGAAAAATACGAAATACGAAAAACCAAAACCCATAGTTTCTGTTAATTTTAAAACTGTCTAAATTTTTTTTTGACCTACCTTAAAATTCACAGCAGGGAAATTGATGAATACTGGGAAAATACGAGTCACTGAATCGGCAAAACGACCGCGGTTCCGCGGCAATAGAGAGCTATTGCCGCGGAATCGCCGCCGAGTCAACGCCGAGTTGACTCGGAGTTTCACAGTAATTCATAATTTTGGGTTTTTTTTTGTTTTCCTATATATACTGTTTCTGCCCAGGTTGCCTCTGTGATGATTTGCTTTTGGGGTAGACACGGAATTTGGTATTCGATCGATGTTCTAAGATATTTGCTAACTGGGTTTTTATCTGTAATATTTAATGTGTTCGTAAACCTTCCCTAACTGCTAGTATGTCGGTTGGCAGGGGGTTGCACATTTCTGAAATGTTTACTGTTTGTGTATATGAACTGTATTGGACTGTTGTGATGATTAGCCGAGGGTTTGAGATGTATTTAATATTCATTCAATGTAAATGTAATTTGATGTAATATTCTTTTGCGGGGCACATCCAGGTTGCGGTTGTAGCCACCGTTGTATTATTTCTTTTTACTGTTTTTGCTCCTAGGATAGACCCAAGGTGGGGTACACAAACTACCGGGTATTTTGAAGTGTTGAGGCAGACCGCTTCACTTCTGGTACTTGGCGGGTAGTTTGTCATACCCGTAGGGGTCTAGGGTAGGGTAATGGCAATTCATCACAACTGTGTAATCCGTCTTTTATTGCAGGCTCAAAGCAAATGCGGATTGCTAATAAATCCAATAAAGTTCATCTGTGATCTGGAATGCTTATTATTGCGTCTGATGAATGTACAATATCTATATATGATAGCTATTAGACGTCACCTATGTTTTACACCCGCGCTAGCCCAGCCCCCGCTCTGTCGTTAGTTAAGTAACCTAACGGGTGATGACGGGACCCCGTGGCGAATGCGGATGGCATAAGAGGACGTGGTATTTTCGTTGTTTTCTGCAATGATAGGATAAATGATGGGACGCATTATTATAATGCAAAGAAAATAAACCAAAGTTTAATTGTTGGAACAAATTTAAAAGAAACCACTCGGTTATTTAAAAAAAAAAGGATCAGATTTTTAATTGCGGAGCTTTAACCACTCCTTTTAAAAAGTATCAGGTTCCTTCGATCATATCAAGTTCACTACGTTCACGGTTTTGCCAAAACCATTCGTAGCCCTCCATTATTTCATATAGATAGTCAATAGTATTCAAGTTGTGTTTGTTGACTAAAGTCAAGGCACAGTGTTTGGTAGCTGTTGGATATTTATATGCAGCATAGATAGATGCGTTGGTTTGGGACAGTCGTATTACCTTGTTGACTAAAGTCAAGGGTATGTACGGGTTGGTTCAAATTAACCTGGACAATAACGGGTAGAACTTGACATGTGACTTATGATTTGTTGACTAAAGTCAAGGTCATAAGAGCATGGGGCAAAAATCCACATCGGGAATTTCTAAAGAAACTGAAATTTGCAGAGAGAGCATACCATTTTGGAGTTTGATGAATGTTGGTAGGATTCCTTCAACATTATCATACGATGATATTTTGGATCCCGATCCTACTGTGAGTACATGCTACTTATCAGGAGATTCGTCACTTAACGATCAATGCTATAAACCAAGTAGGTGCCAAGAAAGGTGTCAGCGGGGTTACGCCCCCAGAGAAAAGAGGTTATTTAATTAAGGAACTTCGCGAAAGCGTTGGAAAACCTCCCTCGAAGTATCGACACTAGCCTGGCTGAACGGTTAAGCAAGTATTGTACGGTGAGAATTGTCCTGGCTAATTCTTCTTTTATGGTTTGAGGAAGGATTCGAGAAACAGTGGGAGCCATCCTGTTTAGATAAACTTAAAACCAATCTAAACTTGCAACAGCATCATGCTAAAATGTTTTCTTCTCTCTCTCTTAATTGCAGCGACCTTGTGACCACACATAGGTTACATCTAGATAACAAATTGACTAAATCTGACTTATATGACTGGAAAAGGTCTGTCCAGATGTCCATTGGTTATAACAAGCTGGACCACCCTATTACTACTCAAGATCCCGCCGTCCCAGGTCCAGTTTCCACTGTCGCGGATATGGATATCCGTCAGAAAAGGGAAAAAGATAAAGCAAAAGCTAAGTGCCTCGTGTTAGCTTCAGTTGATGGTGTATACCAGAAGCAGCACGAGAAGATGGACTTAGTTTCCATCTTTCTCCATAATAAAGATTTATATAGAGAGCAATCTCATATCACAAGATATGAAACCTCGAACGAATTAATTCAAGCGAGGTTAGCTGACGGGTCATCTGTAGGGCAAAACGTCCTTACAATGACTAGCTGTATTGATGAGCTCCAGGACCTGGAGACCGCGTTGGGAAACGAGTCAAAAACTGACTTGATTCTACAGTCTCTGCCTCCTACCCTGAAGGAAACCAGGGAAGGAGAAGGAAAGAGAAAGGCAATAGTTTCGGGACTGGATATAGTAAAAGAGGGACAATCTTATTGTTACAAGAATGAACATTGGCAGAATGATTGCAGGGCTTTAGAAACCAGTAACCAGAATGAGAAGCATGTTGTGGCTTCAGCCTCAAGTGTGTTTGTTATTGAGAACTGTATGTCAATTAACTCTACTTCCTGGGTATTGGATACCGGGTCAGGAACTCACATCTGTAATTCATTACAGACTCTGAGAAACCGTAGGGTTATCGGGATAGGTAATATGACCCTCACGGTTGCTAACGGAATGAGCATGAACGCTGAATCCGTAGGGGAATATCATTTTGGACTGACAACTGGGCAGATATTGATTCTGCGTAACTGTTTTTATGTACCAGGTACGACTTGCAATATCATATCTGTACCCTTACTTTCTAAGGAAGGATATGATTTTGCTTTTACAAGAGATGTGGTTCACATCCACCTAAATCAAGATTTGATTGGGTCAGGTACATTAGAAAACGGAATATACGTATTAAATCAAGCTCAGGTTTTCAGTATCCAGAACACACTTAAAAGAAAGTTTCCGGAAACAAATCAGGCTTTCTTATGGCATTGTAGACTAGGTCACATCAATGAGAGAAGGTTGACTAAGTTACATGGAGAAGGATATTTGAATCCATTCGAATATCAATCTTATGCTACTTGTGAATCTTGTCTCATGGGAAAGATGACAAAGACTCCGTTTACTGGACACGAAGTAAGAGCAAGCGACCTCTTGGGACTCGTACACAGTGACGTGTGCGGTCCAATGTCTACACATGCACGAGGTGGTTATTCCTACTTCATTACTTTTACGGATGATTTCTCTAGGTATGGATATATCTTCTTAATGAAGCATAAATCCGAGGCCTTTGAGAAATTCCAAGAATACAAGAATGAAGTAGAAAAACAAACCGGCAAAAGTATCAAGACACTGAGATCTGATCGAGGTGGTGAATACTTAAGTGCCGAGTTCCTAAGTTACTTAAAAGAGAATGGAATTCTCTCTCAGCTTACTCCTCCATACACACCACAACATAACGGTGTATCGGAGAGACGGAACCGAACCCTATTGGATATGGTACGTTCCATGATGAGTAACGCTGAGTTGCCGCGATCATTCTGAGGATATGCACTAGAATCAGCTGCATATCTTTTAAACCGAGTTCCAACCAAGACTGTGCCTACCACACCATATCAGATGTGGAGTGGGAAGAAACCCTGTCTTAAGTATCTTAAGACATGGGGATGTCCAGCTTTTGTAAAGAAGCAGCATGCGGATAAGCTCGAGGCACGCTCAGTATAGTGTAAGTTTGTGGGATATCCAAAGAACTCCATGGGATATTGTTTCTATTACGCAGAGAAACAAAAGGTCTTTGTTTCTCAACATGCCCGCTTCTTGGATACTGAGTTTTTAGAAAATCAGAAGAGTGGGAGCGCAATAGAACTGGAAGAAATTCCAGAACCACAAGCTATTACTGAAACCTTGGTAGAACGAGAAGGTTCAGGAGAAAGGACATCCCGACGCCACTCCGCAGGAGTAGTAGGCAATCTCATCCGCCCGAGAGATACTAAGGTTTTCTCATAGACGGGGATAGAGAGGATTGCACTATTGATTATGATGAGCCTACTAGCTTCCAGCAAGCCATTCAGAGCGGTGACTCAGTAAAATGGCTGGATGCAATGCGGACCGAAATGGAGTCCATGTACACCAACAAAGTATGGACTTTGGACATTGCTCCAGATGGGGTAAAACCCGTAGGATGCAAATGGATCTTCAAAAAGAAGATTGGTGTAGATAGACAGGTTGAAACCTATAAAGCTAGACTTGTTGCAAAGGGTTTCCGTCAAAGGCCTGGTTTGGACTATGACGAAACCTTTTCTCCAGTGGCTATGCTTAAATCTATTATGGTCCTTCTTGCTATTGCTGCCTTCCACGATTATGAAATCTGGCAGATGGACGTAAAGACGGCCTTTCTAAATGGTAATTTGGAAGAAAGCGTCTATATGGATCAGCCAGAAGGATTCATTCAGAGTGGGAGCAGCGGTAAAGTATGCAAGCTGCTTAAGTCCATTTATGGACTAAAGCAGGCATCGCGGAGTTGGAACATCTGTTTTGATGATGCTGTCAAAGAATTTGACTTTATCAAAAATCCAAATGAACCATGCATATACAGTAAGATTGTAGGGAGAGCTGTAGTATTCCTCGGCTTGTACGTGGACGACATTCTCCTAATAGGAAATGATATTCCTATGTTACAGTCAGTCAAAAGATTCTTGTCACATAAATTCTCCATGAAAGACCTAGGTGATGCCATCTACATTCTGGGAATCCGGATCTATCGTGATACATCAAAGAGGATGTAGGGACTTTCACAGTCCAGGTACATAGACACCATAGTGAAGAGATTCAGTATGGATGATTCTAAGCGCGGTAACCTACCGGCTTGTCACGGAATCACCCTCTCCAAAGAGATGTCTCCCAAGACTGATTTGGAAAGGGATCGCATGTCGATTATACCCTACGCTTCTGCGGTAGGCTCTATAATGTATGCGATGTTATGTACCAGACCAGATGTAGCATACGCATTGAGCGTTGTAAGCCGGTATCAGGCAAACCCAGGGGAGAAGCACTGGATAGCAGTAAAGAACATTCTCAAGTACCTGAGAAGGACTAAGGAGATGTTCTTGGTGTATGGCGGAAAAGACCTCCAGATGGAGGCCTTTGCCGACTCCGGCTTCCAGAGTGACAAAGATGACACCAAATCCATATCGGGTTATGTCTTTACCCTCAATGGAGGGCCGGTCTGTTGGAAGAGTTCCAAGCAGGAGACCGTTGCTGACTCAACAATGGAAGCAGAGCACATAGCTGCTTGCGATGCCGCAAAAGAAGCTGTCTGGATGAAGAAGTTCCTCACAGAACTTCAGGTGGTTCCTTCCAGTGTTGGTCCAATACCTCTGTATTGTGACAACAACGGCGCTATAGCTTTAGCAAAGGAACCCAGGTCCCATCAGAAGTCCAGACACATCTTAAGGCGGTATCACCTGATCAGGGAGATCATAGATCGCCGGGAGATCGAGGTGAAGAGAGTAAAGACGGAGGAAAACATTGCTGACCCATTCACAAAGGCCATTCCTCAGACACAGTTCGAGAGGCTATTCGAGATGATAGGTCTACGATATGCCAGCTCATGGCCCTAGTGCAAGTGGGAGATTGTTAGTGTATATGCCCTAGGGGCCATTATTGTATCATACTAGCATGTATATTACTTAATGGAAGCTTGGGATATTCACAATTGTATATAACAGTCTTTCTAAACATGGTAGTATGCTACTTAGTTTGAGTCTACTTTAATATGTGCATATGTTTCTTGTAACGTATCACTTATATATATTAGTAGAGCCCATAGGATCTTTACTTGATTACCAGCGTCGTGATGGCAGTCACACTAGTGGGGGCTGGGTAGTCTGTAAGCAACATCCTATACAGGTCCCTGGTCGTTGGATTATCGAGATAGGGCATCGATATTCCAGAGTAGACTAAGTATATACGCTTCTCATCCCAGTTGGGGAGATGGTCTGTCCCACAGCCATCAGTATATCGTACTAGAGATAGTATACAGGTGCTCGTTAGGTTACGGGTACACCGGACAGGACTCGCCGGGGAACTGATTGGTTGGTATTATACCCATCGTCAGTTAACAGTTCCTAGGTGACATGAGTACAGCATAGTCCGCAGACTTGACACTGCTGCTTCGCCTCGAGTGTGTCCCACTGTTCTTAGATTGCTACCCTACCACGGCTCAAAGGAGTCGTGCAAACAGGTGGCAGTTGGGTGCAGTCCCGAGCACTTGGAGGCAGTGGCGGTTAGATAGGATTCGTCTCTCCCGGTATTGGGAGATGATATCGCGCTGTGTCAGAGAGCCATTACGCAAAGTCCCTGGCTAGGGCAAGCGAAATATACTGGTAGGTTCCAGTAGCTTCTCAGGGCATAATGGGCTACGCTCCGACACGACTTATACAGCTATTAAGGGACTGACGCTTGCCGCCCCCTAGGCTTGATATGCGATAGTCTTAGACGAACAGACCGGACTGTACGGAGATTGTCACATCAGGCTCAGTAGGGGTTCGAGATGGTTTTCCTCATCGGCCTTCTTATCGACATCTACCTGGGGACCGTTACGTACAGCTAGTGCCGCTTGCGGTCTGTGGTTAAACCCACTGCCAGCGTAGTGTCGAGTCTTTAGAGTCCCACACAGAGATTTTCCCTGCTCCAGGCGAAACGATATAGAGGTCGTATGGTTTTACGACAAGGGTTCGGATGCGTACGTGTGTTTACGCACGTACGACTTTTCGGACAGTTTATACTAGCCGGCTTTGGTTTAAGCCAGTTTCTAGTATCGGGTTATTGGATTTATACAGTCTAAAGTTTTTCCGTGTTTTCACGGATTATAGGGGCGTTCTCATAATTTGTCGGGAATCTTCTAGAAGAGTGGTGACTAAGGGGTTAAGGTGGCATGAGCATTAATTGATTAATGACTCATTTGTATGATTCATCCTTTGCACTTAATGACTCATTAATGAGATAATGAGTCATATGATGAATCACACAAGGTGAATGCATCAACCATAATGATTAAATCATTTATTTATTTATTTGATTAAATTGTTATGGTTGTTATATTCAAAATGAGTTCATTATTCTTTTCATTCTCATCTTCTCCTTCTCTCTCCTCAAGCTCACTCTCTCTTGAAACCCTAACCCTAACCTCTCATGTGTTGAGATCAAGGGTTAGCTAGACTAAAACATCCATAACCTCACTCTATATCCCCTAGGTAGCTTAGATTAGCATTTTAAGCAACCTAGTTATCTCAAGTTTGAGATTTAGCTTGGCGTAGGAGCTTTCGGGTGGATCGTCTTTGATTCGAGGAGGCGGTGAAGTTGCCGATGTTCCAAGGAGCCTACGAGGAGTGGAGGACAGCGATGAAGACCCGAAGGACATGTAACGTGAGGTATAACTCCGGTACCGAGTAGTTAAACCTCTAGTATAACGTTAGCAATGGTTTAGATTACGATTCATGCGCTTAAGTCCGTGTTACGAAGCTTTGAGAATCGTTTTTCATATATTCCGCCTCCCCGCAAGTTAGTGGGGTGCGTGACATGGACTTACAGGAGCTGGGTGGTCTATAAGCACATCCTTAAATGTCCATAGTCGAGTATCGAGACTGGGCATCGATACTACGGAGTAGACTAGTGTATACTTTTTAAGACCCCGACGAGGGGCGTTGATCGGTCTCACAAGCTATTGGTGTCAGTCAGTCATCTAAGATAGTATACATGTGCTCATTGGGTTATGAGTTATACTGGACGGACTCGCCAGGAACATGGTAGATGGTATTATACCTATTGTTAGATAGCAGTTCTTAGGTGACATGAGTACAGGTTAATCTGTCGACCTAAGATCGTCATTTGTCTCGTGTGAGTTCCTACTGTGCTTTGATTACTAACCTACCACGGCTTAAAGGAGTCGTGCAAACAGGTTTTAGTTGGATACAGTCCCGAGTTAGATAGAGGAAGTGAGCGGATCGTCGGGGATTTGTCTCTCCCGGTATTTGGGGTTGATGTCGTGCTGTGCACGGGTGACCATCACCAGAAATCCTTGGCCAAGGTAGACGAGAATTACTGATTTGGATCAGTAGTTTCTCAGTGGGTGACAGGCTTCACACCGACACGAAATATCGCGTTATTAGGGTTCTAACTTTATCCATCCCTTATACCCGATATGTGATACTCTTAGACTAACAGACCGGACTGTATGGAAATTGTCACCGATAGGCTCAGTAAGGGTTTGGATGAGTTTGCTCGTCGTCCTTCCTTTCGCTCAATAACTAGATAGCCGTTACATAAAGTTAGTGCCGCTGACATACTTGTGATTAAACCCACTACCAGCGTATTGACGAGTCTTTATAGTCCCACACATAGCGTTTTCCTGGTTTAGGCGATATGAAGTAGTAGCCGTATTTTGATACGTGCAGGGTTCCGATTGAATGATTGTACTAGTTACTCGAACTATCGTTCGGACGGTTGATAATACAAGTCTGCTTGGGATTGAGCCGGATTATTAAACTTGGTATTGATTTAATAATTTACGTATATGTATTTCGATATGTATATTATAGTATTATGTTTTTTGTGTTATTCTATCTCTTTGGGTATTCGTATTTTGGTACTAATACATGTATGTATATACAATTGAGTGTGATCCATATTTATACGGAAAATATTCTAAAAGGTGGATACCTCATTTTGGTTTATCCATTTATTAAATTAAATGGAAATGAGGTAAAGGTATAGAAGAGAGTATGGTGAGACCCATACTTGAATAGTGTTGACAAATGAATTGTTAATTCATTTGTAATCACTATTCAAGTATGGTTGCTATATTATATTTGGAAAATGGTTTTACAAAATCTTGCTTCATATTTTCTCTCTCATGAGGGATGGTTCATTTTTTGACATGAGTCTCACTCTCACCATTTGCTTCTTCTCTCTTCACTACTTTTCATGATCTCCTCCTCCTTCTTCTTGATCTTCTAGCCTACCATCTCATGTGTTGAGAATCAAGGATATAAAAGAGATAGATACACACTTAGAGATACCCACTACATCCCTAGGCATTTTAGATTAGCAACCTAGAGTCCCTAGTTGCTTCACTAGATTCTTAGTATGGAGCTAGAGCCATGAGCTATATCCTTCGGGTGGATCATCTTCGACGGAGGAAGACCGGCGGCCAAGCTCAATCGAGGACACCTCAAGAAGCCAAAGAAGAGGATAAAAGACTAAAGGACATGAATCATTCGGTATAACACTTCTATCTTTGTAGTTAGTTTAGGTTTATGGTTCGATTGTAGGATGGGTTTTTTAGCACCAAAGTTTTATTTTTAAAACACTAATTTTGTTCCGCATTGGCCACGGTAGATGGGCAGGGCGCTCGGAAACCCCAAAAAATTTGTGATTCGAGTTTAAGTTCTAATCATATCTTATTAAAAGATTTAACTTTTGAAGTTCTTAAGTTCAGAAATAATCGGGCAACCGCTGCACATGTACGGCAGAATTTGTGTCTTCTTATAAAAACGATTACCATTGATAATTCGTTTAATTTAAGTGTTATCTTACCTGGATAGGCAAGCATTCACTTTCCTCGGCACCCCAAGGCTCAAGAGATTTGATACTTAACTCGTGATTAATCTAAGGTTCTTAAATATTTATTCAATTTGTCTATTATTTGTATTTACATGTTTGCATTTCTCGAGTGGATTTCATGTAAAATATTTTAAAAATAAACCTCGAGGGTATTTTTGATAAAAACATGTTAATTAGAATGTCAAGAGTTTTTATAAAATGTATTTTAAATTTAGAGGTATTTTAGTGATAAAACCTAACTTTTAAAAGTTTAAGGTATTTTTATGATAAATCTATTTTTTTTGAAACTTGAGAGTATTTTCTTAAAAACTTTAATCTTTTCATTTTAGAGTATTGTATAAAAACTAGTTTTCACAAATTTGTTTTTCTTTGAATCTATATCTATATATATATATATATATATATATATATATATATATATATATATATAACTATTTTCAATTTGCTTAAACTTTGCTTTAAAAAGTCGTATTTTCTTTAAAACCGTATTTTATTTTTTTTTGAGACCGAATTCTGCATGAGGGGTTCTACATCTCACTCTACTATCCCAATAATGTGCAATAATCTACACTATCCACAAACGGATTCTCCAACGAGAGTTGTAGAGAAGTAATTGCAAAAGAAATGGTTTTCTATTAAAAATTCTATGTTTCAATGCTTGAGGTATTTGGTTGAAATACGATTCTAAAAATAATGCTATAATATATTATCATGCTATGAGTCCAAATGTGTGCATGAGTGGGGTATGTCATTACCTCGTGCATGTTCAAGATTAAAATAACATATGGACTAGCATTGATATGAGAAAAGGTTATGGTATTTATAGGTTAACTTGTATATGTTAACTAAGATGGTTTTCTACAATATTTTAACCATAAACTACAACAAAGATTAGCATGAGCACATGTTATTCATTACCTATTTTATTTTCAAACTAAGAGTAATATTTATGTGTCAAAGTTCCATGAATATGAACCATGGTTTGCAATGGATTATAGCACGATAATTTATATGTTTCTTGTTGGCATGAAAATTTTAACGGACATATCAAGTTATGCAACGAATATTTTCACTTTCCAATTTAACCTACTAATAACCGTATTAGGTGTTGACACAAGAGGATGAACAAGAGAGAGGGATCAAGGTGGACTTAGCATAGTTACAAGTGATGATGAGTAGCGACGTGGAAAAAGAGAAGAGAGTATACAGGAGGGAAAAAGAAGAAAGGATGAGAGGACATACCTATTTTGTGAATCGATATAATAATTGATTCATATATTAACTTCTTGAACGCAACTCGGGAGATGGCTTCACTTGGATTTAGAAGAAGATCTAGAGAGTAAGAAGAACCCATGGTTGGAAGAACCAAGACCGCAAAGCAACGGAGAAGGTGAGATTGATCTATGACTTCCTTTGTCCATTTGCGATTCTTTGACGATTTCGTGAGCTTGGACAAGGTCTTTAAGAGTTTTGGGATGAATTTTAAGAGAATTTTAAGAGTATGACATAGGGAAAAAGTAAAGGCTGCCATAGGTATTTATAAGAGAAAAGCAAAGAGAGATAGTGTAAAAAATTGAATTAAAGGGTAATAAAAAGGATTTAATGGAGAAAATGAAGAGTTGTGAGCTCTCGGTTTGAATTAGGGATTTTAAAATGTAAAAATGAACTGAGGGTAGGAAAACTGACGCACGGGCGAAGCACAGAGAGATTGGACTTATCCAAACCACTGGTTGTGGCCAAATATAACATTTCAGAAATATAAAATATTATTTTTAAAAATTTAATATTAAAATAATATATTTCACGAAAACTATTCGATTTCCGAATAGGGGCTTTTCGTGAAATAGTGTAAATATATACTAATATTTGGAAATTTATCGGAGATGAAAATGATTTATTTATTATAATGATATTTATCGGATTTTTGGCCAAATCCGTATTTTTACATTTTTTCATGGCTAGTGCACCATGTCATGTGCATATTGTTTTTGTGTTTGTGACTTGTGAATTTGTGAGAAAAAGAGAAGAGAATGAGAAAGGAAAAGAAAAACAAAGAAAAATATAGAAAACAAGAGTTTTAATTTTGAAAAGAATGAATTAGATGCCATGATTAAAAGAGATATTTGTGAGTGAGTGAGTGCAAGGGGATATTTGTGAGTGAGAGAGTGAGCTTAAGGGTTAGACTTGGCTACCCCTTTCCCTCTTTCTCCATTGTTTTCTTCATCTCCTCCATGCTCCTTCATTCTCACTCTACCTCCATGCATCGCCTCCAATCCCTTCTCAAAACCTCGTGCCCCCTTCACATAAAACATGTACAAACCTATTCTAAACCCTTTGAACCATCCAAGCTTGGATTTTGAAGATTTTGGGCAACTCAAGAATTTTCTTTAGTTGCAAATGAGGTAATCTCTTCACTTTAGATTAGTGTTTATGTTAAATATCCTAGTTTAGTTTAGAATTTGATATAATTAGGATATGTGATCTTAGAAAATTCCAAGTTGCTGTTAAGTGTTAAATAGAGGTTTAGTGAGTGTTTTTAAGACCTTAGAGATTACTTTGCTAGACCAGAAAAGAGAATAGAACCCAATACACGAAATTAGAATTGTTCCGTGTCGGTTTTTATGCACCTAAAGGCCTACAAGGTATCTGAAGCTATCTGGGGTATTTATAAGAAAATAAAGAATGTCCATTAACCTAGATAGACCACTAAAAGACCACCACAGAAGTACGAACCCATTTCTCCCCTGTTTGACCGACGAGGCTGGATTTTTGCTTGATGTCGCCGGACTTCGTAGGAGCATTGGTGTTGTGGTTTTGCTTGTAGCACACACTCAATATAACCTATCCCTTGTACTTACTTGTTTAGTCCCAATTTACCTGAGCCAAAATCTATGAAGTACTTGAGAGTGTTTTGGCTATGTTTTCCGATATGTGAATTCTTGGTTTTTATATTTTGAATGTGTGGCTTTTATATTTGGATTTGATTCCGTCGTTGGACGTTTGTACGTCAACGGACGAGAGTTGTTTGGTTGTTTTTGTATACGTAGGCTATAAGTTCTAACCTATAAGCAATTCGTATGCCGTATTGGTTTTCAGATATTGGTTTTAATAGTATTGCGATTGTGTATTGATTGTAGGTACCTTCGTGTGGACTTCCGAGACGACGAAGCACATCGACTTTGGCTAAGCGAGGAGTTTAGTATGTGAGTAGATTTATATCTACGGGAAAAGTCGGGTGGATGGCGTATAGCACCCCTGCAACAATTGATATAGAAAGATCGTTTTATAAATTATAATCTTGATTAAAGGTTTTAGTAAAAGATGATGTGATAAAAAGTGACACTATTGAATATATTGATATATGAGAATATGAAATGAGAAAGTGAATCATGATAAGAATGAATTGAAAGAGGACAAGTATGAGGTATTAATGGTATGATATGAGAGCGGGATCGATAAGCACGACACGAGATTGAGATAGAGGGGTTGTGGAATTAATAAGATTTGACGTTTATACAAATGTGATTTGAGATATATGCGTATATGTATATATTTATGAGTAATATGCCGTACGAGACTTTAGATCCGTACCCTCATTATTGTGTAGGTTGATAGATTCCCTATTCTGTTTGATGACCCCGTACGATGGATTACTGTATATGATGAGATGTCCCGGATGATTGATCTACGCTAGTTAATTGAGGATGATATTCGATGATTATTGTCATATCGAATGTTATGAGGCGGGATCGCCGATATAAAGATTGCCACCTGAACCATACCTATTTTCAAACGACGATGTGTATCGTTTAAAAGTGACTGTATGATTCTTTTGTAGATAGATACACCCATTTATTGTTCATGTTGTGTAGGATATTACCCCTCATGATGTACATACCACGTGCCGGTATTTAATGCTATATAATATTATTTTCTAGTACACCTTCACAATTACCGTTGATGCGCATGTTACACATACATAGATTTGCCGGCTCACACACATTTTTCGTCGGTAATTGCTATGTCACTTATACAGTAGAATTGTCGTGATATTTACACAGGAGAACTTCCCTATTATGATATTAATCTTAAAAGTAAAAGTACACTCATTGTTCAGTACTATCACTTGACATGCTTGCATAATATACTCGATATGCTCATATTACTACTCTATGTTCAATACATCGTACTTTATGGTTATATGCGTTGAGATATTGTTTTTATGAGATCTCTGGATTTGAGAACCGCAGTTTAATTTCAAAAGAAATTGTGTATTGTTTCAAAAATGCGGTTTCTCTTGATTTGATATTTTAAAGTGTCCACCATGAGTTTTCTCGGTTATGAGCAATGAGTATATCTGATTCGAGGAGCGGTAGGAACAGTTTGCGGGTACATGGTAGACCCGGTGAGGTACCCCAGGGCAAGAAGACTTGTATTGTTAGGCGGTGAGCCTAGCAGGGGAGCATTACCTACCGGTATTGTATAGAGCTCGGCGGATATCCGAAGGATACCGTTTTAGAGTTATGATATGAGATGGATATGAGGACCGATCTGAGGATGCGGCGCCTGAGATGAGATATATATGAGGGCCGATCTGAATATGCAGCGCCTGGGATATGAAGATTTACGTGTCAATGATGGACGCGGGATTCATGAGGTTTCGAGTGTCGATGTTGGACACTCCAGTTCCATGATATTGATGTGATGTTGATGGAAACACGAGGTAGATATCCTCATATATACAGGCATATGTTTTCATGATATTTCGAGTGTCGGTGTTGGACACTCAGGTTCCATGATTTTGATGTGTCGTTGATGGACACACATGGTTGATATCCTCATATATATATATATATACTGGCTTGTGTTTTCATGATGTTCGAGTGTCGGTGTGGGACACTCAGGTTCCATGATATTGTTTGTGTCATTGATGGATATATGGATGATATCCACATGCATACATGCATATGATGTCGGATGTTTATTTATATATGTCATTGTATTGACTCGATTGTTGACATATATGCGTACTTGGTCACCCTAGATATCATAGTATTACCTTTAGGATATAGTGACCTAGGAAATTGTTGTTTTATTCGATTTCTACTTGCTGATTTTTTCTACTCACAAGTTGGAAACTCACCCCAGTTGTGCCACAGTTCTTGCAGGTTTGACCGCTTGGGATCAGTTGCGGTATCGCTAGCACACAGCTTCATCCAGGGTGTTTTTCTTTGGCAGTTGGGACACATGTTGGATCATGCCTACTCTCATACTTTTATATTCTGTTGTATCTAGATAAACTCAATCAGATCAGATCAAATCAGAGACTAGAATTTGTATATTGGTAGACCTAGTCAGACTTGGGTATCGTGCGAGACTTAGAGCAATGGGTTTATGATCGCTTTCTTGAGTTTTGATATCTTGCTTCTTTATTTTTTCTTTCTGGGTTGATTCGTCACCATTGGGCATCGTATATATGTTATTGCGTGGTTGTGATTCCGCCAGTTGGCGAAGAGCTAGCTCCCGCTTAGGGGTGCCTATATATTGTTGTGTATATGGTTTTGGATCAAAATATACAAGAGAGGTGCTGCCCAAATTTTTAAAGACGAAACACGTTTTCAACTCTAATATAATTCACTTGCATTTTCATATTTCATTAGCTGCATTTAAAGAAAAACAAAATTTTATTATACCTTTATTTCAAAACTGCACCCCCACTATTTTCCGCAAAAAGGTTTAGATTTTTTGGGATTCGGCTTACTTGATTTACGTTATGCCTTTAGACGTTGCGTAATTTAAGTGCCGGTCACGTGCTAAATTACGGGTCGTGACACCGAATGGCGGCTACGTGTTTCGAGATTCGTGCCCAGTGTGTTAATTCGTGCAACTCCTCATTTATCCAGTTTGTTTTATATGAAAATTTTCGTTTTTTCCGTGTAATGTACATGCAACTCTTGGCCTTCCGAAAAGTTAAAAAAATATAAACAATAATTGGGGCTGATGAAATTTGAGCACACAGGCTAAAGAACAACGGTGGAGAGTCTTAACCTTGAGCTACAAGTTGCTTCTTGATTTTATTGAACAAATTTAACTTATAACTCCTAATCAGGATGAAATACACCTTTCTATACATTTACTGTGTTACAATTGTACAGGGATTTCTTGGACGTTACATTCTGCCTTCTTTAAAAACAATTTCATCCTTGAAATTACTCAAGAAAGATGATGCAACCGAACAAGGAAACAAGATGGCCACAGAAAGATCGATATGATGATGAAAAAGTTTACATCTGTTTATGTCGCGTCGAGACATGATCTTTGTGGAAATAAGAAGAGATTCAAGGAGATAGGATTCAAGAATGAGGTAGTGTTCCATTGTTGCACCACCAGTTAGTACTCAAATCGGAAGGAAGGTAATATTGGATGTAAAAGATAACAAAAAATGCAAGGAGAAACATATCTGAATTTTAGGAATTCAAGAAATCAAGAAATGGTCTAATGAATGAAGCGATATAGATTCAAGAATGGCGAGTCGTTACAGTCTACTCTCCTTAAAAGAATTTTGTCCGCGAAATTCTCTCGAGGCGTACGTTGCAACAATGGGAAAGCTAAGGATAGAGTCGTGTGGGACTACTAGTGTCATACTTAAGTTACTTGGAAAAATCGAGTAAAAGAAAAAGCACAAGAATGCAAAGATTTGAAATGGCTGAAAAATTGAAGGGCATTTACCAGTGGTATCTTGACCCATAGCTTCATCTTCTATGGCCGACATATTGAGTGCCAAGTGTTTTAGCGCATTTCTCTGCGCCTGATGGTATGCTCATTGCTGAGGCAGTAAGGGAGGTTCACGTGGAGGTGGTATAGGGAGGACTAAACGAAGTGCAGAAGCTTGTATGGTCGGTCTTGGTGTAAGGACTCACCGAGCTCTGTACTGTGGGCATGCTCTTAAAGAGTGTGTCAACGATCCACAACTGAGACAGAGTCCGTTAGCTCATTGGCAGTCGTTTATCTGATATCCTGGCCTCTTACAGTAATGGAAGACGTTTGAATTATTGTTAGGAAACGATCCTTCTGGTTTATTGGGTAGTGCTGTGAAAACCGGCCTTAAAAAGGCTCCTCTAGTAATCTGATCGACTGGGCATTTTACTCCGACTGATTGATTCCTTCCTTTCTTCTTGGTATAATGACGGTCAGCCTTCAAAGCCGCCTTAGTGTGAACTATTCCTTGGTGAAGGAGAGCAGCTTGCTCCTGCTGTCCTTCAGCTAGGCTCTTGATTGCCTCACTAACTACTATTGATTCTGTAAGTAAATACGCAACAGTGGGTGGTGATGGTGGTGGATCATTTCCATTGACGTTGATATGGTCCAAGGAAGACATCATATTGGATAAATAAAAGATGGATAAGTATGGATTCAAGGAAATTTGGAATGAAACGAATGTAAAACTTGTTGAATTTCATAATTCTTGTGATATATTGCTTCCGACATCTACATAGAACCGACCTGCATGGGCCACCAATAAAACCTGCCTCGCCCTACTTCCCAAAAAAGACGGAAACATGCACGTGACAAGCCCGCGATGTATTTATTCTAAGAAGGTCATTTCCCACAATAAATACGCTAAGTATTTATAAGCAATATATATACAAGAAAATTTGACAAGTGAAATAAGACTTCAAGAACTGTATTTAAATTCAACTTCCATATAGTTTTGATACAAGATAACTAAAAATAAAAGCACAACGAAAATGCCTAACAGGTGGCATACTGAAAATAAACTGTTGAATGAAACTAGAAGTTAGTTTTTGTTTCGAGTTGAGTGTCAACCTCCGAACTTTGTTCAATCTCCCCAGTATCTAACGAACATTCCAAGAAAACAAAGAGAAAGGAATAACGTCAGCGAATTAGCACTCGGTAGGTCCCCAAAAGGAATTATGAATGTGAATATAATAAAGGACAACATATAAGTAGAATATGAATTTTTAGTGTGGTAACAGATAGGTAAAACTGTCTTTTAAACGTGAGCATGGTGATATCTCTTAAGCATGGCGTTATATAAAAGTAAGACAATGTATGAAAAATTGATTACTCTTTAATAACGTGTTATTTGTAGTTCTGTAAAGAAGGCATGTGTGTATATACAAGAGTAGTCCGTGAAGCCAAGGACCAACGACACGTTTCGTTCAAGGCCCCGTGAGGCCACGGGAGAACAGCACATTGATTCATGTTAAGTGATTTTTAGTGGACTCTCGTGCCATGATGTACATTCCTTAACAGACAACCCCTTATCCCTGTGTATGTTGATTTATAGTTAAAGTTACAATTCTTGATCGAATCCATGAATACAAAAGGTGATGTAAAATGTCAAGTTTTTAATATTGATTTCATATTGTCATGTTGATTGCAAGGATTCATGTCAAGTGTATTTATGGTTCGAGTCAAGTTGTATCAAGTGTAGATATTGGGTTCAGGTATACTTGTTGAGTTCATGTATACATGTTAAGTTTCAAGTAGATAGTTCATGTTCAATTCATGTTTAAGTCAAGTTGGAATTTATGTTCGGGTTCAATTTAGGTTCAAATTTAAGTCAATTTGTGATTCGAGTTCAAGTTCTAATCATATTTTATTAAAAGATTTAACTTTTGAAGATCTTAAGTTCGGGAATAATCAGGCAACCGCTGTAATGGACGACAAGATTTGTGTTTTCTTTCAAAGATGATTACCATTGATAATTCCTTTAATTTGCAGCGTTATTTAACCTGGATAGACAATCACTCACTTTCTCCGGCTCTCCGAAACTCAAGAGATTTGATACCGCTTAACCCATGATTAATCTAAGGTCCTTAAATATTTATCCAAGTTGTTTATTATTTGTATTTGCATGTTTGCATTTCTCGAGGGGGTTTCATGTAAAATATTTTAAAAATAAACCTCGAGGGTATTTTTGTTAAAAATATGTTAATTAGAATTTCAAGAGTTTTTATAAAATGTATTTTAAATTTAGGTATTTTAGTGATAAAATCTAGCTTTTAAAAGTTTATGGGATTTTTATGAAAAATCTATCTTTTGGAAATTTGAGAGTATTTTCTTAAAATCTTTAATCTTTTCATTTTAGAGTATTGTATAAAAACTAGTTTTCATAAATTTGTTTTTGTTTGAAACTATGAATTATAATATAAAGTATTTTCAATTTGCTTTAATTATGTTTTAAAAAGTCGTATTTTTTTAAAACCGTATTTTATTCCTTTTGAGACTGAATTCTCAGTGAGGGATTATGCATCTCTCTTTATTTTCCTAAAGATATGCGATAATCCGCACTATCCACAAATGGGTCCCTTAACGAAGGTTATAGAGACGTAATTGCAAAAAAAATGGTTTTCTATTAAAAATTATATGTTTCAATGCTTGAGGTATTTTGTTGAAATACGATTCTAAGAATAATACTATAATTATATTATGATGTTATAAGTCCAAATGTGTACGTGAGTAGGGTAGGTCATTACCCCGTGCATGTTCAAGATTAACATAACATATGGACTAGCATTGATATGAGAAAAGGTTATGGTATTTATGGGTTATCTTGTATATGTTAACTAGTATGGTTTTATGCAATATTTTAACCACAAACTGTTAGTAATATGTATGCCCTAGAGACTATTATTGTATGATTTAGTGGATGCTTGGACATATATATAGAAGACTTTTTTGCTCGACATGATAGTATGCTATCCGGTTGCCTTTATCTTAACATGTTCACTGGTATTATTATACTGTCTCTCATATACATGTTGATAAAGCCCTTAGGATGTTGGCTTGACTACCAGGACTATGATGCAGATCATACTACTGGGACCTGGGTAGTCCACAAGAACATCCTTCAATTGTTCCCAGTTGAGAGAATGTCGAGACAGGGCATCAATATTCTAGAGTAGACCAGCATGTACGTTTCTTGACCCTGTAGGGGGCGATGGTTGATCCCGTATCTATTGGTGTTTGACATCAAAAATTGTACACAGGTGCTCATTAGAGAATGGGTACACCGAACATGACTCGTCGAGAACTCCCAGATGGTACTATACTTATCGTCAGATAGCAGTTCTCTAGTGACACTGGTACATGTTAGTCTGTAGACCCGAGATCGTCATAGAATCTTCTGTGGTTCCCACTGTGCTTTGATTTCTTCCCTGCCACGGCTCATAGGAGTCGGAAAAATAGGTGGATTTTGGGTGCAGTCCCGAGTCATATGGAGGCAATGAGCGATAAGAGAGGTTTCGTCTCTCCCGGTATAGGGATTTAATGTTGCGATATGCTCGATTGGCTATATAGGAAATACTTGGCCAGGGATGATGAAATTTACCGGTAAGAGTTATCAGTAGTTTCTTGTACCGTTATGAGCCATACATTAGCATGACTTATCTAGTTGTTGGGGTCTGACGATTCCACCTCCAGACTCAATATGCAATATATCAGACGAAGAGATCGGACTGTACGCTAAGTGTTACTTATACGCTTCATGAGATTTTGGACATGCTTGCTTGTTGATCATCTAATCGCTCAATACCTGGGTAGCTGTTACGTCCAGCTAGTACCGCTGACGGCTTTTGGGTGACTGATGTGATCTTCACCTAGTGCCGGCGTATTGACGAGTCTTTAGTGTCCCACACAGAAATTTCCTAGTTCAAGCGAAACGAAGTAGGACACATATGCTGATATGTGCGGGAGCCTGATTAACTACGAGTATGTGATATTGTATTCTAATCTGGCGGTTATTTGATATCAGTTAGGATATATGTGATATAACTGGATTATTGAATCAAGTGTTGATTTAATAATGTGATATACAGATAAATGATATTAGTCGATTATATGTGATATAACCGGATTATTAAATCAAGTATTGATTTAATAATATGATATATATTTATATTTGATATAATTATATATTAACTAATATTATAGCTCACTAATTATTTACTTATCTTTATATGTATATTAATATATATATATATATATATAATTTGTTACATGGGTTATGTAGAGGTAGAGAACTGGGAAAAGTGATATGTCCCTCAGAGAAGGGAATGGTGTAATTGTTGCAGCCAAACCAGTTGGCGAATATCACCTTGTATTACTAAGTGGTAACATAATGATTCTGAGCGACTGTTATTTCATACCAAAAATATTATGAATGTTTTCCTAAATCAAGTGTTGATTGGGTATGGTACGTTATATATTGGTATATACGTTCTAAATCACAAAACAGTTCTAAATATACAGAACACACACAAGAGGAACAGTTCAGAAATGAACGAATCCTTCTGGCACTGTAGACTAGGTCATGTCAATGCGACAAGACTGGTAAAGTTGCATAAGGATGGATATTTGAATCCGTTCGAACATTCATTTTATGAAACTTGCCAGTCATGTCTCAAAGGCAAGATGACCAAAAACTCCGTTTACTGGATACGGAGAAAGAGCTACCAAACTCTTGGGATTGATACATAGTGATGTATGCGGTCCTATGTCTACACATGCCGGGAATAGTTCTTCGTACTTCATTACATTCACCGATGATCTCTCAAGATACGGACATGTGATCCTGATGAAACACAAACCTGAATCTTTTAAGAAATTCAAGGAATATAAGTACGAAGTTGAAAACCAGACGGGTAAAATTATTACAGTTCTTCGATCTGATTGGGGAGGAGAATACTTGAGCACGGAATTCAGAGACTACTTAGAAGAGAATGGGATTTTCTCTCTCAGCTTACTGCTCCGTATACACCACAGCTCAATGGAGTTTCGGAACGGAGGATGTAAGGTTCTCTAAGGCGGCAGCAAGATATCGGGAGGCATCGTCCATACCGTTTTAAAATTTTTTGTCGTTCTAAAGAACCCTAACCTAGATTCTTTAACTAGAGTTTTAAACGAAACAACATGTAAACAAATTTTACATACTAAGTGAATGAGGAATACAACCTTTGTAGACCGGTCCTTCACTTCTAAAGCTCCGTGTAGTAGTCCCTTCGCTCCAAGTAGTGAACACCCGAACACTAATAAGGGTTGACATGAAAAAAATGAGCAAGCTTTCTCAATGTCTTCGAGGCCGAAGATGATCTACGTCGAGAAGACTCGAGCTCATGCTACCTCTTCACTAAATTAGGGTTTAGTGAAGCAAACACTCTAAACTAAATGGTTAATAGTAGAGGATGATGAAGTAGGAAGTGGGCTCAGTTTAGATTTCATTTTCTCACAATATTTTCTAACCTTTTTCAAAAGCTAGAAAGCTTTTCATGAGGAAGAAGAAGCTCAAGTGAAGAAGAATGAGAGAATGAACTCATGAGGTGAGAATAACAACCATGGGTAAGTTAGTGTCATACACTAATTCATGTAGAGAATCAACCATGGCTAACAATAATGGTTAGGTTAATAAATATCTTCAAGTAAAACAAAAAGAGTGGACTTGGTCAATGGTTCCACAAGCTTCAACCATGTGACAATTTCCAACCATTTTTGATTTACTTTAAATAATTAAACCCTTCATTATTAATAAGCATGGTGTGAGTCTCATACACCCATGAACCATGTGGCATCTAGCATGACACGAAATAATGTACATTAATATATATCACATATATACTATATGCACATAAGTGAGAAAAAGAAATGTTTAAGTGAGCTAATATTAGTTAATCTAATTTAATATATCACATATATAATTATACATTAAATTATTAAATCAACACTTGATTTAATAATCCGGCTATATCACATACAACCTACTAATATCAAATGTAACATCCTATCGAATCAACACTTGATCTGATAACCCGGCTATATAACATATAACCGACCGATATCACATATCATTAGAATAGAATGCGGTATAACATACATGAATTAATCTCGGTCTCGTACATATCACATGTCTGCTCCTACTTCTTTTTGCATGAACCAGGAAACCTCTGTGTAGGACTCTAAAGACTCGTCAATACGCCGGCGGTAGGTGATGATCATATCAAACACCCACAAGCCGCAAGCGGTCTGCTAAACGTAACGGCCACCCAGGTATTGAGCGATCAGAAGATCAACAAGCAAGTCTGCTCGTACTCCTGCGAATCCAATCAGTAACACTACCGTACAGTCCGGTCTCTTCGTCTGATATGTCGCATAACTTTCTCTTTTTTTAGTGCTTTAGTTAAGTAATGCCAGGAGAGCTTAACATAACAACAGCTTGGGGGTGGTATAACGTCAGACCCCAATAGCCTGATAAGTCATGCCGATGCAAGGTCCATAATGGTTCGAGAACTACTGATAACACTTACCAGTAAATCTCAGTAACCCTGGCCAGGGATTTTCCTGTTATGGCCAATTGAGCATAGTGCAACATTAACTCCCAATACTGGGAGAGACGAATCCCCTCCTATCGCTCATTGCCTCCATGAGAGTCGGGATTGTACTCAAAAACCACCTTTTTGAACGATCTCTTCACCGTGGTATGGTGGAAATCAAAGCACGGTGGGAATCACACGAGACTCTATGACGATCTCGGGTCGACAGACTAACCTGTACCAGTGTCACCAGAGAACTGCTATCTGACGATAGGTATAATACCATCTAGGAGTTCTCGGCGAGTCCGTTCAGTGTACCCAGTCTCCACTGAACACCCATATACCTTCTCTGATGTCAAACACTAATGGATGTGGGATCATCCATCGCCCATCATATGGTTCAAGAAGCACATACGCTAGTCTACTCTAGAGTATCGATGCCATGTCTCGATACTCCCACGACCAGGAACAATTGAAGGGTGTACTTGTGTACTACCCTTGGCCCCACTAGTATGATCTCTATCATAGTCCTGGTAGTCAAGTACACATCCTAAGGGCTATATCAACATGTGAGAGCAAGAGAGCATCACCTATACAAGTCAACATGTTAAGATAAAGAGCAACCACATAGCATACTATCATATTGAGCAAGAAAGTCCTCCCTATATATATCCAAGCATCCACTACATTATACATCTCATGCACAGTAATTGCCTCTAGGGCATACATATAACTAATAGAGGAATCACACCCTATTAGATATGGTGTGCTCTATGATGAGTAATGCTGAGTTGTCTATTTTCTTTTGGGGTTATGCACTTTAGATAGCTGCATACCTATTGAATAAAGTTCCGACCAAATCTGTGCCTACCACTTCATATGAGATATAGAATGGGAAGAGACCATCTCTTAAACGAGTTAAGATATGGGTTTTTTTGGCCTATGCTAAAAAGCAAGATCCGGACAAGCTCAAGGCAAGGTTTGTTCTGTGCAAGTTTGTGGGATATCCAAAGGATTCATATGGATATATTTCTACCATACCGAGGAACAAAAAGTGTTTGTTTCTCAACATGCCGTATTTTTAGAAAAGGAATTTCTTATGAAAGAAATTAGTGGTAATGAGATAGAACTGAAAGAAGTTCCAGCAACACATACTATAACTGACGATTTGATAGAACCGAAGGATTCAATAGTCCCCGACGAGCCGCAGCCACTCCGCAGATCTAGTAGGGTTCCTCATCCACCTAAGAGATACTACGGTTTTCTCTTAGACGGTGGAAGCATGGATTGTATCATGAAAGATGATGACCCAACTAGTTTCGAGCAGGCTATCACAAGTGGAAACTCTGTGAAATGGCTGGATGCTATGCGATCTGAGATGGATTTCATGTGCACTAACAAAGTATGGACTTTGAAAGTTGTTCCTGAAGGGATAAAACCCATCGGGAGTAAGTGGATCTGTAAGAAGAAACTTGGCGTAGATGGAAAAGTTGAGACTTTCAAAGCTAGGCTTGTAACAAAAGGTTTTTGTCAACGACTAGGTGTCGAATATGATGAAACCTTTTCTCCTGTCGCTATGCTTAAGTCCATCAGGATCCTACTTGCCATTGCTGCTTACCATGACTGCGAAATCTGGCAGATGGACGTCAAGGCCACTTTTATAAATGGTGATTTAGAAGAGAGCGTGTACATGACACAACCAGAGGGCTTCATAGACAGTGGGAGCAGCAGAAAGGTAAGCAAACTGCTTAAGTCCATCTACGGATTAAAGCAGGCATCACGGAGCTGGAACATCTGTTTTAATGAAGTTATCAAAGAGTTTGACTTCATCAAAAATATAGATGAACCATGTATATATAAGAAGGTAGTAGAGAGTAAGGTTGTCTTCCTCGTATTGTACGTGGATGACATACTCTTAATAGGAAATGATGTTCCTATGCTACACTCGGTCAAGCTCTTCTTATAACAAAAGTTTTCCATGAAAGATCTAGGTGATGTCTCCTACATCCCGCGGATAAAGATCTATAGAGATAGATCTAAACGGATGTTGGGATTGTCCCAATCTAGGTACATTGACATCATACTAAAGAGGTTTATTATGAAAGGTTCTAAGCATGGTAATTTACCCGCTTGCTCAGGAATCACTCTCTCCAAGGAGATGTCTCCCAAGACTGATTTAGAGAAGGCTCGCATGCAAGGGATACCCTATACTTCTGCAGTTGGGTTAATCATGTATGCGATGTTATGTACCAGACCGGATATAGCTTACTCACTAGGTGTAGTAAGTAGGTATCAATCAGATCCTTGGGAGAAACACTGGACAGCTGTGAAGAACATTTTTAAGTACTTGAGAAAGACTAAAAAGATATTCTTGGTTATGGTAATGGCGAACTCCAGGTAAAGTCCTTTACCGATTCGAGATTCCAGAGTGATAAGGACGACAATAAGTCGGTCTCGGATTTTTTCTTTACCCTCAATGGAGGGGCGGTATGTTAGAAGAGTTCCAAGCAAGATACCGTAGCAGACTCGACGATGGAGGCTGAATACATCGCTGCTAACGATGGTGCCAAAGAAGCTGTCTGGATGAACAAGTTCATTACTGAACTTGGTGTGGTTCCATCCATTGAGCATCCAATACCTGTGTATTGTGATAACAATTGAGCTGTGACTTTGGCCAAGGAACCCTGGTCCCATCAGTGATCCAGACATATTGTTAGGCGGTATCACTTGATTAGGGAGATAGTAGATCGCCGGGAGATCAACGTCAGGAGAGTTGACATGAAAGATAACACAGCGGATCCACTAACGAAGGCTCTCCCCAGATGCAATTCGAGAGACTTTTTGGGATGTTGGGTATGAGATACTACAACAACTGGTCTTAGTGCAAGTGGGAGATTGTTAGTAATAGTATGCCCTAGAGGCCATTATTGTATGATATAGTGGATGTTTGGACATATATATAGAGGATTTTCTTGCTCAACATGATAGTATGTTATCTGGTTGCCTTTATCTTAACATGTTCACTGGTATTATTATACCGTCTCTGTAGAGTTCCTATGAACGACAGCAAGGTTTCGGGAGGCATCGTCCATACCATTTTCAAAAATTTGTCGTTTTAAAGAACCCTAAACTAGAATCGATAACTAGAGAATCATACAAAACACAAAGTAAACTACTTTGCATCTAAGTGTTTGCAGAATACAACCTTTGTAGACCGGTCCTTCCCTTCTAAAGCTCCGAGTTGAAGTCCCTGCGCTGCGATCCAAGTCCTGGACTCTTGCATGGCTTCTCAAGGTGAAAAGAACGATCTTGCTTGAAGTCTTCGAGGCCGAAGATGATCTACGTCGAGAAGACACTAACTCAAGCTACTACTTCACTAATTGAGAGATTAGTGAAGCTAGCACCCGATACTAAAGTGCTAATCTAGTAGAGGATGATGAAGTAAGAAGTGGGCTCACTTTATTTTTATTTTTCTCATAATATTTTCTCTCTTTAGAAAACCCTAGCAAGCTTTAGCTCAAGGAAGAAGAAGATGAGCTCAAGAGATGAGAATGAACTAATGAGGTGAGAAAAATAACCATGGGTGAGTTTGTATCATATACTAACTCATGTAGAGACATAACCATGGCTTAGTTACAATGGTTAGGTTAATAAATATCTTAAGTAAAACATAACTAGTGGACTTAGTTAAAGCATCCACAAGCTTCTCAAAGCTTTATGCATGTGGCTAATTATCCACTAATTTGGAATTATTTTAAATATTAAAACCTTACATTATAATTAGTATGGTGTAAATCTCATACACCGACGTAGTGTGTATCAACGACCATGATACAAAATAAAACACAATTAATATATATCACATATATATTAAGTATGCACATGTGAGAATAATAAATGCTTAAGTGAGATAATATTAGTTAATGTAAATTAGTATATCAAATATACAATTATACACTAAATTATCAAATCAACCCTTGATATAATAATCCGGCTATATCACATTTAACCGACTAATATTAAATGTACCAATTTATCGAATCAACAATTGATTCGATAACCCGGCTATATCATATATAACGGTCCGATACAAATATCGCGAGAATAGAATATGGTATCACATGCTCGCATTATTCTCGGTCCCGCACATATCACATATGTGCTCCTACTTTGTTTTGCCTGAGCCAGTAAAACCTCTATGTAGGACTCTAAAGACTCGTCAATACGCCGGCAGTAGGTGATGATAACATCAAGCACCCACAAGCCGTCATCGGTACTAGCTGGACGTAACGGCTACCCGGTTATTGGGCAATCAGAAGATCAACAAGCAAGCCTGCTCTAGCTCCTGTAAAGCCGGTCGGTAACACTACTGTACAGTCCGGTCTCCTCGTCTGATATGTCGCATATCCAGTCTAGGGGTGGTAAACGTCAGACCCTAATAACCGATAAGTCATGCCGATATGAGGCTCATAACGGGTTGAGAAACTACTGATAACACTTACCAGAAAATCTCTAAATCAGCCCTGGCCAGGGACTGTTAGTTATATATATGCCCTAGAGGCCATTGTTGTACATATGATGTATATTATAGTGGATGCTTGGATATATATAGAGAGGACTTTCTTGCTCGACATGATAGTATGCTATTTGGTTTCACTTTGTCTTAACATGTTGACTTGTATTAGTTTACTGTCTTTCTCTCATATGTTGATAAAGCCCTTAGGATATGTACTCGACTACTGGGACTATGATGAGATCATACTAGTGGGCCCAGGGTAGTCAACGAGTATATCTTATAACTGTTCCTAGTCAAGAGTGTATCGAGACAGGGCATCGATACACCAGAGTAGACTAGCATATACGCATCTTGACCCATATGATGGGCGATAGATGATCCCATATCCATCGGTGTTTGACATCAAAGATGGTGTACGGGTGCTCAGTGGAGACTGGGTACACTGAACGGACTCGCTGAGAACTCCTAAATGGTACTATACCTATCGTCAGATAGCAGTTCTCCGGTGACACTGGTACAGGTTAGTCTGTAGACCCGAGATCGTCATAGAGTCTTGTGTGATTCCCACTGTGCTTTAATTTCCACCTTACCACGTCCAAGAGGGCATGCAAAACGGTGGCTTTTGGGTACAGTCCCGAATAACATGGAGGCAATGAGCGATAGGAGGGGTTTCGTCTCTCCCGGTATAGGGAGTTGATGTTGTGTTGTGTTCGATTGGCTATAATTGAAAGTCCTTGTCCAGGGCTTATATGGAGTGCTACTGGTAAGTGTTATCAGTAGTTTCTCGACCTGTTATGAGCCTCACATCGACGCGACTTATCGGTTACCAGGGTCTGACGTTTACCACCCCTAGACTTGATATACGACATATCAGACGAAGAGACCGGATTGTACGGTAGTGTTACTGATTAGATTCACAGGAGAATGTACAGGCTTGCTTATTGATCTTATGATCGCTCAATACCTGGGTGGCTGTTACATTTGGATGACCGCTTACAGCTTGTGGGTTTTTGATATGATCATCACCTACTGCCGGCGTATTGACGATTGTTGAGAGTTCTACACAGTGGTTTCCTAGCTCAGGCAAAACGGAGTAGGAGCACATATGTGATACGTGCGGGACTGAGAATATTACGATATGAGATACCGTATTCTATTCTTGCGATATATGATATTGGCCGGGTATATGTGATATAGCCGGGTCATTGAATCAAGTGTTGATTCGATGAATCGGTACATGTTATATTAGTCGGTTATATGCTATATAGCCGGATTGTCGGATCAAGTGTTGATTCGATAATTTAATGTATAATTATATATGTGATATATTACATTACATTAATTAATATAAGCTCGCTTTATTAATTCATTTTCTCACCGGATAATACATTGATATATATATGCGATATATGTTAATTATATTATTTTCTATTGTTATAAAAATATATTAGATATGTGATATATAATATTGTAACAAGTTAAGGTTACAAATGCAATATGTTTTGTGGTGTTTAAATAAGTTAGGGTTTGGATTTGGGTTAGCTTTTTCATGAAGCTTCATGAAGATTTCTTTTATTTTTTGCTTTAATATTTTGTGAAGATATTTGTTAACCAAACCCAAACCCTTTACCTATGGTTTATTCTCTACAATGATTAAGCCTTTCATTCTTAACCAAGGGTTGCAATTGTAACCGCAACAATAATTCATTATTCATCACAAAAGCTTTCTTCTTCTTCTTCCTCCTTGAAAAAGCTTGCTAGCTTTTTACATGTGATGATTTAGTGTGAGAAATTGAAAACAAAAGAGAGCATAATTCCTACTTCATCAGCCTCATCTATTCTAGCCACTTAGATTAGGGTGTTCACTTCTCTAATTACTTCATTAGTGAAGTGTAAGCTTGGGTTAGAGATTCTTCAAGGTAAATCGTCTTAGATCAAGAAGACTTCAAGCAAGACGCATCATTCACCTCTTGGAGACTTACGAGAGTCAGAGTTCTTGATGATCGCAGCGAAAGGACCTTAACACGGAGATTATGAAGCGAAGGAACAGACTACAAAGGTTGTAATCCCTCTCACTTAGATGTAAAGTTGTTTACATGCAAATTAACCATAATTCTCTAGTTATGATCTTGGTTAGGGTTTGTTTAGCACCCCAAAAATTTTAAAGTAGCATGATTGATACTTGCCAAAACCTACACAATGTGATATGCTAACCCTACAGTGGTATCAGAGCCATGCTAGAGCATTAGGCATTGTCTAGACGAAATTTGAAGTCCGATCGAACTCCGAAACCCCGATAAATCCCACTTTCTGGAAATTTTTTCAAAAGTTGAAATTTTTCATATTAAAAATACTCAGAAAATAATGCAGGGAATTCTAAGAATTACTGTGAAGTACGAAGCTATAACTCACTCAAGAGACCGCGGAACCGCGGCCAAACTATGCGTTTGGCGGCGGTTTCGCGGCCAACTTTGGGAATTGGGGCTAATACTTCAGGGGTTTATTCTTGGATACTTTTTAATGCTTCTGGGAATTTTTAATTCTACTCAAGTATTGAGCTTTCTGGGAAATATTGGAAATTCGTTGATTCGATCGGAAAGTTTAATTTCGTTTAAGTTTTTCCTGGTAATTTAGAACGTGTTAAAAGGTTCGAACGGATATCAATAACTCGCTTTTTTCCCTGTCGGAAAACTTTCAAGTGTTGGATTTCTCCTGAGTTTAAAAATTTCAGAAAATCATGCAAGCAAATCTGTGGACCCTTTAGAAGAACGTTATCTTAACTCGATTATCTGACCATCAAAACTGCCACTGAACTATATAGTTTGTGGTAGTTTAGCGTTGCCACATGTGAGGCGTTGGTTTGACCCTTCTACGGCTGGTTCATAGAGGTTGTGACATGTTCTAGGACTTTTTGAACTCTGCTCAAATGTTGAGCTGTTTGAAAAATCTTGGGTGTTTGTTTATTTGATCGGAAAGTTTAACATTGTCTATTTATCTGGAAGGTGATACAATATGTGGAATTCATATAGTTAGGCATGAAATGCGAATTATGTGATATTTCGGATTTAAGATGTCTAAAATGATTATGGATTTCAAATGTTGTAGTTTTACATTTTCTTTTCTGTGAACGTAAGTGTAATATGTGGTATATCGCCGTTTTCGTCGCTATAGATCGACGACAATTGTGATAGGCATATTTACTTACGTTGATGACATGTGTTGTTATGTGTTACTGTGATATGTTATATTGGATCGTCGTGTTCTGAATAGCCAGGGGTTTTATGTGAGATGAGGGTTTTAATTTTCACTCATGTAAAATTCATTGTATGTAATATTCTTTTATTGGGGCACTTCCGGGTTGAGGATGATGTCACCATTGTATATTATTTACTTTTCCGCACTAGGATAGACCCGAGGAGGGGAGCACAAGTAACCGGGTTCAGGGTCCAGTGGGAGGCCATCTCGAGGAGTCGAGACCGGGTCTCCTAACCCTAGAATTGGCAGTGTTGCTTGCCGCTCTCGTAGGGGTCAAGGGATGCGGGTTTGGCTACTCATCGCGACCGTGGAATCCGTGTTTTATACAGGCTCGATATAAAATACGGACGTCCTAGTATATCTAATATTTCATATGTTATCTTCTGCTGCAATGTTCTGTGATGAGATCATATTACTGCCTGAGACGAATGCTTATACTATATATATATATATATATATATATATATATTACTGCTTTCGTTTATTCTGTGATGCTTAGGAAGCATAATTAATGGGATTTATTAATGAGATTAATAAAAGAAAAGAAACCTAAAAGATGTTGTACAATCAAAACTTTATAAAAAGGGTAGCTACAGTTTTGCTTTGCATAGCGGTATATATGATATACCCTGCACCTTATTCGAGGAGGAAAGAGCCGAGATCCCTCACCGGGAGTGACCTCTTTAGCAAAACTGGCAAATGCTATAAACTCGCGGTTTAGTTTTTGATTGCTTCTATAGTTCTTGCTTTGCATAGTGGTATATATGATATACCCTGCACCTTATTCGATGAGGAAAGAGTCGAGATCCCTTCACCGGGAGTGACATCTTTAGCGAAACTAGAAAAACCTCAAAAACACTCCTTTTGAAAATCACTTGTTTCTACAACGATATCGAGTTCATTATGCTCATGGTTTTCTGAAAAACCTGCGTAGCCCTCCGTCATTTCAGATAAAGACTATTTAGTATTCGTGCTGCGTTTGTTGGCCTTTGTCAAGGCGTAGTGTGCGGTAGCTGACTAGTACTTATCTTCTTAAGCATGTGATGCGATTGGATTAGGGTAGTCATACGAACTTGTTGGCCTCTATCAAGGGTCGTGCGGGTGGGTTTGTTCCCCTCCAAAAGACGGCGCGACGGACGTCTTTCCTGAAATTCGGGGCAGATGCTAATTGGTGCTATCCGTATACCTCTCCGAAGATGCCAAGTTGATTTATGGCACCATGTATCGAAGGTTTAGATGGATGCGTCCGATGTAGCAGACTTCGTCAGATTCCCCCTCGCTTGAGGGGTTTTTGATTGTGGGGACGCTCTTCCCTGCAGACGCAAGCCCCTGCAGTTAATTACGCTACCGCATTGCGGTAACAACTTTCTCCTTCTCCAGATGATTACTTCGTGTCGTGTGTGTTTGCTTTGTGTTTGGTTGCCCGTGGATCGTATACGGAGCCTGAGTTATGTTGTCGCCCGTAGGGCGTGGACTAGTCCAAATCCGTATTATCTTAGATTTGGGTTTGGGGGTTTGGGTTTTAGGATACATTAGCCTCATTTGAAACTAAGATCGACTTAAACGTTTGTTAAGGATACGTTAGTCTAGTTTTAAACTAAGATCAACTTAACGGGATCGTTTAGATTCGACAAGAGAGCAATTAAGGGAGCCCTGTTGTTTAGTTTAGTGACATTGCGGTCAATAGGTAGTTTAAGGACATTGCGGTCCAATGTTAGTTTTAAGACGTTGTGGTCAAGGTTAAGAACATCATAGTTCGTGGATTTAAGGACTCCACAGTCCGGCGTTAGTTTTAAGACATCACAGTCAAGATTAAGGACATCATAGTCCGTTTTTAGTTTTAAGACATCCCGGTCAAGGTTAAGGACATCATAGTCCGTGGATTTTAAGGACTCCACAGTCCGGCATTAGTTTTAAGACATCCCGGTCAAGGTTAAGGACATCATAGTCCGTTGTTAGTTTTAAGACATCCCGGTCAAGGTTAAGGACATCATAGTCCGTGGATTTTAAGGACTCCACAGTTCGGCATTAGTTTTAAGACATCACGGTCAAGGTTAAGGACATCATAGTCCATGAGTTTAAGGACCCCACAGTCCGTATCAATGTGTGGTCATCGGGACCCGTCACCTCTTTGAAGACGTTGGGGAATTACAACGCCAATTATCAAAGGAGTGAAGAGATGTACCCTTGAACCAAGATAGATTAAATAATTTTTGGCCCAATTTGGAACTAAGACTAATTAATTATATTATGAGCCCATTGGCTCAGTTAAGTCTGAATTGAGGAATTATGGCCAGCTTGGGCTAAGTCCAATCATGTTTGGAATATTGGCCCTCTGTTGGTCCATTGAAGGAGAGGCTTTGCCTCTAGAAACTTAGCCAATTGGGCTAAAGCTAGTGTTAAACACTAAAGACCAACAGTGTTGAACACTGGGGAATAAGGTTAGCAAATTAGTGTAAAACACTAAAAAAAAGAAATCAGTGTTAAACACTAGCAACAAGGCTTTCAAATTAGTGTTAAACACTAAAGCAAATCAGTGTTAAACATTAGAAACAGAGATTTCAAATTAGTGTTAAACACTAAAGCAAATCAGTGTTAAACACTGGAAACAGAGTTTTTAAATTAGTGTTAAACACTAAGAAAATCAGTGTTAAACACTGCAAATAGAGTTTTCAAATTAGTGTTAAACACTAAGAAAATCAGTGTTAAACACTGGGAACAAAGTCTTCAAATTAGTGTTAAACACTAAGGAGAGAGGGGTCACGTGTGGACACATGAGAGCGCCCTGATTCCTCTTATTTTATTCTGCCAAAAGTATTGAATATTTTCTATAATTGCTCTTGGAGCATCACGTACTGCCACGTGATGGGAATATGGATTTTTAACTGTTCAAGCTTTTGCCAAGGGGTCACGTGGTAGCACGTGAGGGCGCCCATAGCTTCTGTTTGCTTTTTCTTTGTATCCTTCAGGGGTCAAATGGGGCACATGAGGCGTTGCCTCAAAGTTCTTTTCTGTGGATCTTTACAGGGGTCACGTGGTAGCACGTGACTCTGGTTCTTTGCATGTTTTAAAGATCTGTTCATCTTTTAAGAATTAAATTCTTCATGGGGTTAAACCCTAGCAATAAACTTTAGAGGAATTAAATTCCTATTTTCTTCTGAAGAATTATAGTCTTAGATAGGGTTAAACCCTAATTTCTATTTTTTTAAGGGAATTAAATTCCTGTGAGTTTGAGAGAATTAAATTCTCAATTAGGGTTAAACCCTAGTTCTGTCCACTCTGAAGGAATTAAATTCCTATAATATAGGGTTAAACCCTAATTTTATCTCAAAGGAATTAAATTCCTATAATTCTGTGAGAATTAAATTCTCAAGACTTAATTCCTCCTCTATGTTTTAGATCTGCATGGCAGGATCTCAACCCAATGAGAATTAAATTCTCAATTCATGGGGAGATGTGCACTTTGCAAATCCTCAACCAGAGAAAGAACTAAGTTCTTTTCTTTATATAAGAGTTAAACTCTTTTGAGAATTAAATTTTCTTTTGAAGCCTCTCTTTTCTTATCTAGGGTTTTTTCTTTTGCAGAGAATCAAATTCTTCCTTCTGAATTTTCAAGATTCCAAGGCTCTATATCTCTCTCTCTCTCTCTGTGTATGTCTATATCCCCAAAACTCTCTCCTTTGGCTCCTATTTATAGGAGAAGGAAAAGAATCAATCTGTTTAGTAAATCTTTCATTGAAAGATTTGATTTGTTTATTGAGAGATTTGATTTATCTTCATCATTAATCTGGGTCTTTAAATTATTAGGTGAATTTTACTCACCATTGGATTTTAAATCCAAAGATATCTCTTTTTTATTCTGGTTAGATTTAGGGGAAATCTTTCCATGTCCAAGATTTTTCCATAAATTGGTGATATTTAATCACCTTCAGATTCTTGATCCAACGGTTTCAGATAATTCTTCTCCATTTTGGAAAGATTTGAATGATCTCTCTTCAGAATTTAATTCTATTAAAGAATAAGGCTTTTAAAGCCGGTCACGTGTGGCCATGGTCACGTGTGAGCACGTGACCCCTGGAATGGGCTTCTCTTCTTCTGCGCTCTGTTCTCTGGCTGCTGCTTAACCATCACGTGCCAACACGTGACCACTGGTTACGTATGAGCACGTGATGCCTCTTCTGAAGCTTTTTCCCGATTTTTAATCAGGGAACAGGGTTTATTTCAATCAAGAAATGACGGGTTGTACTTGACTACCTTCTTATGGTTTGTTGGCCTTTGTCAAGGTCATAAGGGGTTAGGGCTAAAAGCATTATCGGGAATTTCAAGTGTTGAAATTTGCAATGAGATTGCATACCTCCTATGAGATAGTTGGATCCCGATACCCACTGCGAGTAAGAGTTCCTCCTGGGAGAATTTTACACAGGACAATTAGCCGATCAAGTAGGTGTCCAGAAAGGTGTTAACAGGGTTATGCCTCTGGGAAAACGAGCTTTACTTTAATTAGGTCCGTGCGAAAGCACGGGGAACCTCCCTCAAAGTACCAACACTGACCTAGCTGAAAGATTGGCGAACTTGTAAGGTGTAATTAATCCCGGCTAATCTTACCTTTTAAGGTTTTAAGGAAGATTTGATAAAAAGCAGTGGGAGCCATCCTGATTAGATAATATAATAACCAATCTAATCTTGCAAGAGCATACGCTAAAGTGTTTTCTTCTCTCTCTCTCCAGGTAGCGACCCTGTCAGGCCTTAATCAAGATAATAATATGGATGTATTAACTGAACCCGCTTATTATACTGAGCCGGGGAACATTGGTCCCGTTCATTCTTATAAGTGTTATAAGACTGAGCAGAAAATAGGAGAATATCTGGATTCTCACACCGCCCAAATGAAGAACAAGCATGCTGATGCATCTTCTTCGGGTGTGTTAGTTATCGAGAACTGTTTCTCAGTTCACTCTACATCCTGGGTATTAGATACCGGATCAGGATCCCACATATGTAATATGTTGCGTGGGCTACGTAAAGGTAGAGAACTGGGAATGGATGATCATTCCGTAAGAGTAGGGAATGGTGCAGATGTTGCAGCCAAGGCTGTTGGCGAATATCACCTTGTGTTACAAAATGGTAATACATTGGTTCTGAACGAATGATATTACATTCCGACCCTGATATGCAATCTTATATCAGTTTCTTTACTAAGCAAAGAAGGATATAATTTTGTAGTACAGGATAATATTATGAACATATTCCTGGATCAAAGGTTGATTGGATCAGGATCGTTAAATAATGGCATATACGTTCTCAACCAAACTACAGTACTTAATATACAAAACACACACAAGAGGAAAAGTTCAGAAATGAACGAATCCTTCTTGTGCCATTATAGACTTGGTCACATCAATGTGACATGGCTAGCTAAGTTACATAAGGATGGATATTTGAATCCGTTCGAATTTTCATCTTATGATACTTGCCAGTCATGTCTCAAAGGCAAGATGACCAAAACTCCGTTCAGTGGACACGGAGAAAGAGTTGCAGAACTCTTCGGGCTGATACATAGTGATGTATGTGGTCCAATGTCTACACATGCCAGGAACGGTTCTTCCTACTTCATTACATTCACTGACGATCTCTCAAGATACGGACATGTGTTCCTGATGAAACACAAGTCTGAAGCTTTTGAGAAATTCAGAGAATATAAGAACGAAGTAGAGAATCAAAAGGGCAAAAGTATTAAGATCCTTCAATCTGATCATTGAGGAGAATACTTGAGTAATGAGTTCCTGAACTATCTAAAAGAGAATAGGATTCTCTCTCAGCTTACTCCTCCTCATACACCATAACACAACGGTGTATCGAAGCGGAGGAATCGCACCTTATTAGATATGGTGCGCTCTATGATGAGCACTGCTGAGTTGCCTATTTCCTTTTGGGGACATGCACTGGAGACAGCTGCATACCTATTGAATCAAGTTCCATCTAAATCTGTACCTACCACACCATATGAGATATGGAGTAGGAAGAGACCATGTCTTAAACGAGTTAAGATATGGGGTTGTCCGGCTTATGTCAAAAAGGAAAATCCGGACAAACTCGAGGCACGGTCAGTTCTTTGTAAGTTTGTAGGATATCCTAAACATTCACATGGATATCTTTTCTACCGCGGCGAGGAACAAAAGGTGTTTGTTTATCGACATGCCACCTTTTTAGAAAAGGAATTTCTTGTAAAAGAAATTAGTGGCGAAGCGGTAGAGCTGGAAGAAGTTCCGGCAGAACAAACTGCAACTGAAGATTTAGTGGAACAAGAGGACTCGATAGTAGCCAACGAACCTCAGCCTCTCCGCCGATCTAGTAGGGTTCCTCATACACCTGAGTGATATTATGGTTTTCTCGTTGATGGTGGGAGCGAGGATTGCATCATGGAAGATGATGACCTAACTAGCTTCGAGCAGGCCATCACGAGTAGGGACCCTATGAAGTGGCTGGATGCAATGCGATCTGAGATGGAATCCATGTACTCCAACAAAGTATGGACTTTGGAAGTTTCTCCTGAAGGGCTGAAACCCATTGGGAGCAAATAGATCTTTAAGAAGAAATTTGGTGTAGATGGAAAAGTGGAGACTTTTAAAGCTAGACTTGTTGCAAAGGGTTTTCGTCAACGACCAGGTGTGGATTATGACGAATATGCTTAAGTCCATCCGGATCTTACTTGCCATTGCTGCATACCATGACTACGAAATCTGGCAAATGGATGTTAAGACCGGCTTTCTAAATGGTGATTTAGAGGAGTGCGTGTACACGACTCAGCCAGAGGGCTTCGTAGATAGTGGGAGCAGCGGAAAGGTGTGCAAGCTGCTTAAATCCATTTATGGGTTAAAGCAAGCATCGCGGAGTTGGAACATCTGCTTTGATGTTGTAGTCAAAGAGTTTGACTTCATCAAAAACATAGATGATCCTTGTATTTACAAGAAGGTTGTAGAGAGTAAGGTTGTCTTCCTCGTATTATACATGGATAACATGCTCTTGATAGGAAATGATGTTCTTATGCCGCACTCAGTCAAGCTCTTCTTATCACAAAGATTCTAAATGAAAGATCTTGGTGATGCCTCCTGCATTTTGGGAATTAAGATCTATAGAGATAGATCTAAACGGATACTGGGATTGTCCCAATCCAGGTACATTGACACCATACTAAAAAGGTTTAGTATGGAAGAATCCAAGCGTGGGAACCAACCCGCGTTCTCTGGACTCACTCTCTCCAAAGAGATGTCTCCCAAGACTGATTTGGAAAGTGCTCGCATGCAAGGGATACCCTATACTTCGGCAGTAGGCTCTATCATGTATGCGATGCTATGTATCAGACCCGATGTAGCATACTCACTAATTGTAGTGAGTCGGTATCAAGCAGATCCTGGAGAGAGTCACTGGACAGCTGTGAAGAACATTCTCAAGTACTTGCGACAGACTAAGGAGATGTTCTTGGTATATGGTAACGGTGAACTCCAGGTGGAGTCCCTTACCGATTCGAGCTTCCAGAGTGATAAGGACGACTCTAAGTCGCACTCGGGATTTGTCTTTACCCTCAATGGAGGGGCAGTGTGTTGGAAGAGTTCCAAACAGGAAACCGTTGCAGACTCGACGATGGAGGCTGAATACATCGCTGCCAACGATGCTGCCAAAGAATCTGTCTGGATGAAGAAGTTCATCACTGAACTTGGAGTGGTTCCGTCCATTGAGCATCCAATACCTTTGTATTATGATAACAATGGAGCTGTGACTTTAGCCAAGGAACCCAGGTCCCATCAGAAGTCCAGACATATTCTGAGGCGGTATCACCTGATCTGGGAGATAGTTGATCGCCGGGAGATCGAGGTCAGGAGAGTTGATATGAAGGACAACAATGCGGATCCTCTAACAAAGGCCATACCCCCGATACAATTTGAGAGACTCTTCGGGATGTTGGGTATGAGATACTACAACAACTGGCCTTAGTGCAAGTGGGAGATTGTTATTATATATATGCCCTAGAGGACATTGTTGTACATATGATGTATATAATAGTGGATGCTTGTATATATAGAGAGGACTTTCTTGCTCGACATGATAGTATGTTATTTGGTTTCACTTTGTCTTAACATGTTGACTTGTATTAGTTTACTGTCTTGCTCTCACATGTTGATAAAGCCCTTAGGATATGTACTCGACTATTGGGACTATGATGAGATCATACTAGTGGGACCAGGGTAGTCAACGAGTACATCCTATAACTGTTCCTAGTCGAGGGTGCATCGAGACAGGGCATCGATACACCAGAGTAGACTAGCGTATACATATCTTGACCCATATGATGGGCGATGGATGGTCCCATATCCATCGGTGTTAAACATCAAAGATGGTGTACGGGTGTTCAGTGGAGACTGGGTACACTGAATGGACTTGCCGAGAACTCCTAGATGGTATTATACCTATCGTCAGATAGCAATTCTCTGGTGACATGGGTACATGTTAGTTTGTAGACCGGAGATCGTCATAGTGTCTTGTGTGATTCCCACTGTGCTTTGATTTCCACCTTACTACGTCCAAGAGGGCATGCAAAACGGTGGCTTTTGGGTACAGTCCCGAATCACATGGTGGCAATGAGCGATAGGAGGGGTTTCGTCTCTCCTAGTATAGGGAGTTGATGTTGTGCTGTGTTCGATTGGCTATAACTGGAAGTCCCTGGCCAGGGCTGATATGGAGTGCTGCTGGTAAGTGTTATCAGTAGTTTCTCTACTTGTTATGAGCCTCATATTGACATGACTTATCGGTTACTAGGGTCTGACATTTACCATCCCTAGACATTATATGTGACATATTAGACGAAGAGACCGGACTGTACGATAGTGTTACTGATTGGATTCATAGGAGAATGTACAGGCTTGCTTGTTGATCTTCTGATCGCTCAATATCTGGGTGGCTGTTACGTTTGGCTGACCGCTTGCAGCTTGTGGGTGTTTAATATGATCATCACCTACTGCCGGCGTATTGACGATTTTTGAGAGTCCTACACAGAGGTTTCCTAGCTCAGGCAATACGGAGTAGGAGCACATATATGATATGTGAGGGACCGAGAATATTAAGATATAAGATACTGTATTCTATTCTCGCGATATATGATATCGGCTGGGTATATGTGATATAGCCGGGTCATCGGATCAAGTGTTGATTCGATGAATCGGTACATGTTATATTAGTCGGTTATATGCTATATAACCAGATTGTCGGACCAAGTGTTGATTCGATAATTTATTGTATAATTATATATGTGATACATTATATTACGTTAACTAATATAAGCTCGCTTTATTGATTCATTTTCTCACCGAATAATACATTGATATATATATGCGATATATGTTAATTGTATTAGTTACAAAAATATATTATATATGTGATATATAATATTGTAACAAGTTAGGGTTACAAATGCAACATGTTTTGTGGTGTTTAAACAAGTTAGGGTTTGGATTTGGGTTAGCTTTTTCATGAAGCTTTCTTTTGTCTTTTGCTTTGATATTTTGTGAAGATATTTGTTAACCAAATCCAAACCCTTTACCTATGGTTTATTCTCTACAATGGTTAAGCCTTTCATTCTTAACCAAGGGTTGCAATTGTAACCATAATAATAATTTATTATTCATCACAAAAGCTTTCTTCTTCTTCTTCTTCTTCTTCCTTGAAAAACTTGCTAGCTTTTTACATGTGATGATTTAGTGTGAGAAATTGAAAACAAAAGAGAGCATAATTCCTAATTCATCATCCTCATCTATTCTAACCACTTAGATTAGGGTGTTCACTTCTCTAATTACTTCATTAGTGAAGTGTAAGCTTCGGTTAGAGATTTTTCAAGGTAGATCATCTTAGATCAAGAAGACTTCAAGCAAGATGCATCATTCACCTCTTGGAGCCTCACGAGAGTCGGAGTTCTTGATGATCGCAGCGAAGGGATCTCAACACGGAGCTTATGAAGCGACAGAATGGACTACAAAGGTTGTAATCCTTCTCTCTTAGATGTAAAGTTGTTTGCATGCAAGTTAACCTTAATTCTCTAGTTATGATCTTGGTTAGGGTTTGTTTAGCACCCAAAAAATTTTAAAGTAGCATGATTGATACTTGCTAAAACCTTCACAAGGTGCTATTCTAACCCTACAGGGACTTCCCTGTTATGGCCAATCGAGCACAGCGCAACATCAACCCCCAATATCGGGAGAGACGAAACCCCTCCTATCGCTCATTGACTCCATATGAATCGGGACTGTACGCAAAAACCACCATTTTGCACGTCCTCTTGAACGTGGTAAGGTGGAGATCAAAGCACAGTGGGAATCACACAAGACTCTATGACGATCTGGGGTCAACAGACTAACATGTACCAGTGTCACCTCTAACGTGAGGTATAATACCATCTGGGAGTTCTCAGCGAGTCCGTCCAGTGTACCCAGTCTCTACTGAGCACTCGTATACCATCTCTGATGTCAAACACCATTGGATATGGGATCATCCATCGCCCATCTCATGGGTCGAGAAGCGTATACGCTAGTCTACTCTGGTATATCAATGCCCCGTCTCGATACACCCACGACTAGGAATATTAAAGGATGAACTTATGGACTACCATGGCCCCACTAGTATGATCTGCATCACAATCCTGGTAGTCAAGTACACATCCTAAGGGCTTTACCAACATGTAACCATAAGACAGTATAAAGAGACAAGTATACATGTTAAGATAAAGAACAACCAGATAGCATACTATCATGTCGAGTAAGAAAGTCTCTCTATATATGTCCAAGCATCCACTATAATATACATCATATGTACAATAATGGACCTTAGGGCATACATACAACTAACAATCTCCCATTTGCACTAGGGCCAAATGCTGTAGTATCGCATACCCAGAATCCCGAAGAGTCTATCAAACTGTATCTAGGGAATGGCCCTCGTGAGTGGATCCGCAGTATTGTTCTTCGTGTCAACTCTCCTGACCTCGATCTACCGGCGATCAACTATCTCCTGGATCAGGTGATACCACCTCAGAATATGCCTGGATCGCTTATGGGACCTGGGTTCCTTGGCCAAAGCCACCACTCCATTGTTATCACAATACATAGGTATTGGATACTCAATGGATGGAATCACTCTAAGATCAGTTATGAACTTCTTCATCCAGAAAGCCTCGTTGGCAGCATCATTGGCAGCGATGTATTCTTCCTCCATCATCGAGTCTGCCACAGTTTCCTGCTTGGAACTCTTCCAGCACACCGCCCCTCCATTAAGGGTAAAGACAAATCCCAAGTGCGACTTAGAGTCGTCCTTATCACTCTGGAAGCTCGAATCGGTAAAGGACTCCACTTGGAGTTCTCCGTTACCAGACATCAAGAGCATCTCTTTAGTCTTTCTCAAGTACTTGAGAATGCTCTTCACAGCTGTCCAGTGACTCTCTCCAGGATCTTCTTGATACCTTCTCACTACACTTAGTGAGTGTGCTACATCGGATCTGGTACATAGCATCGCGTACATGATAGAGCCTACTGCCGAAGCATAGGGTATCCCTTGCATGCGAGCTCTCTCCAAATCAGTCTTGGGAGACATCTCTTTGGAGAGAGTGAGTCCTGAGATCGTGGGTAAAAACCCACGCTTGGATTCTTCCATACTAAACCTCTTTAGTATGGTGTCAATGTACCTGGATTAGGACAATCCCAGTATCCGTTTAGATCTATCTCTATAGATCTTAATCCCCAAGATGTAGGAGGCATCCCATAGATGTTTCATTGAGAATCTTTGTGATAAGAAGAGCTTGACCGATTGCAGCATAGGAATGTCATTTCCTATCAAGATTATGTCGTCCACGTACAATACGAGGAAAACAACCTTACTCTCTGCCACCTTCTTGTATATACAAGGTTCATCTACATTTTTGACGAAATCAAACTCTTTGATAACGACATCAAAACAGATGTTCCAACTCCGCGATGCTTGCTTTAACCCGTAGATGGATTTGAGCAATTTGCACACTTTTCTGCTGCTCCCACTGTCTACGAAACCCTCTGGATGAGTCATGTACACGCACTCTTCCAAATCACCATTTAGAAAGGAGGTCTTAACATCCATTTACCAGATTCGTACTCATGGTATGCAGCGATGGTAAGCATGATCTGGATGGATTTAAGCATAGCCATTGGAGAAAAGGTTTCGTCATAATCCACACCTGGTCGTTGACGAAAACCCTTTGCAGCAAGTTTAGCTTTGAAAGTCTCCACTTTCCCATCTACACCAAGTTTTTTATTGAAGATCCACTTGCTCCCAATGGGTTTTACCCCTTCAGGAGCATCTTTCAAAGTTTATACTTTGTTGGTGTACATGGATTCTATCTCGGACCACATTGCATCCAGCCATTTTATAGAGTCCCCACTCATGATGGCCTGCTCGAAGCTAGTTGGGTCATCATCCTCCATGATGCAATCCTCTCTTCCACCATCAATGAGAAAACCGTAGTATCTCTCAGGTAGATGAGGAACCCTACTAGATCGGTGGAGAGGCTAGGGTTTGTAGGGAACTACCGAATCCTCTGGTGCCCCTAAATCTTCAGTTTCAGTTTGTGTAGCCGGAATTTCTTCCAGTTCTACCTGGTCGCCACTTATTTCTTTTGCAAGAAATTCATTTTCTAAAAAGGTGGCATGTCGAGAAACAAACACATTTTGTTCCTCGCCATGATAGAAAAAATATCCATGTGAATGTTTGGGATATCCCATAAACTTGCATAGAACTGACCGTGCCTCGAGTTTGTCCGGATTTTGCTTTTTGACATAGGCCGGACAACCCCATATCTTAACTCGTTTAAGACATGGTCTCTTCCCACTCCATATCTCATATGGTGTGGTAGGTACAGATTTAGATAGAACTTGATTCAATAGGTATGCTGTTGTCTCAAGCGCATAACCCCAAAAGGAAATAGGTAACTCAACAGCGCTCATCATAGAGCGCACCATATCTAATAGGGTGCGATTCCTCCTCTCCGATACACCGTTGTGCTGTGGTATATACGGAGAAGTAAGCTGAGAGAGAATCCCATTCTCATTTAGGTATTCCAGGAATTCATTGATTAAGTATTCACCTCCTCGATCAGATCGAAGGATTTTAATACTTTTACCCATTTGGTTCATGACTTCGGACTTATATTCTTTGAATTTCTCAAAATCTTCAGACTTTTGTTTCTTCAGGAACACATGTCCGAATCTAGAGAGATCGTCAGTGAATGTATTGAAGTACGAGGAACCATCCCTGGCATGTGTAGACATGGGACCGCATACATCACTATGTATCAGTCCCAAGGGTTCCGTAACTCTTTCTCCGTGTCCTGTAAGCGAAGTTTTGGTCATCTTGCCTTTGAGACATGACTGGCAAGTGTCATAAGATGAAAATTCGAACGGATTCAAATATCCATCCTTATGGAACTTATCTAGCCGTGTCGTATTGATATGACCTAGTCTACAATGCCACAAGAAGGATTTGTTCATTTTTGAACTCTTCCTCTTGTGTGCGTTTTGTATGTTAAGAGCTGTAGTTTGATCTAGAACGTATATGCCATTATTTAACGAGCCTGATCCAATCAACTTTTGATTCAGGAAGATATTTATAACATTATCCTGTACTACAAAATTATATCTTTTTTTACATAATAAAGAAACTGATATAAGATTGCATATCAGGGTCGGAATGTAATAGCATTCGTTCAGAATCAATGTGTTGCCACTTAGTAACAAAAGGTGATATTCGCCAACTGCTTTAGCTGAAACATTTGCCCCATTCCCTACTCTTACGGAATGATCACCTACTCCCGGTTCTCTACCTTTCCTTAGCCCATGTAACATATTACATATATGGGATCCTGGTCCGGTATCTAATACCCAGGACGTAGAGTGGACTGAGAAACAGTTCTCAATAACTAACACACCCGAAGAAGATGCATCATCATGCTTATTCTTCATTTGGGCAGCGTGGGAATCCGGATATGTTCTTATTCCCTGTTCAGTCTTATAACAATTATAAGAAAGAACGGAACCAACGTTCCCCAACACATTATAACATGCGGGTTCGGTCAATACATCCATATTATTATCTTGATTAGGGCCTGACATGGTCGCTACCTGGAGAGAGAGAGAAGAAAACACTTTAGCGTATTCTCTTGCAAGATCAGATTGGTTATTATTTTATCTAATCAGGATGGCTCCCACTGTTTTTATCAAATCTTCTTTCAAACCCTAAAAGGAATGACTAGCCGGGATTAATTACACCCTACAATTTCACCAATCATTCAGCCAGGCCAGTGCCGGTACTTTGAGGGAGGTTCCCCGTTCTTTCATACGGACCTAATTAAAATAAACCTCGTTTTTCCAGAGGCATAACCCCGTTGACACCTTTCTAGACACCTACTTGATCGAATATTTGTCTTGTATAAAACTCTCCCAGGAGTAACTCTTACTCGCAGTGGGTATCGGGATCCAACTATCTCATAGAAGGTATGCAATCTCATTGCAAATTTCAACACTTGAAATTCCCGATAATATTTTGCCCCTAACCCCCTATGACCTTGACAAAGGCCAACAAATCATAGGATACTGGTCAAATTCAACCTGTCATTTCCTGATTGAATAAAACCCACCCGCACGACCTTTGACAAAAGCCAACAAAGTCGTACGACTACCCTAATCCAATTTGCATCATATGCATAAGCAGATAAGCACCATTCAGATACCGCACACCACGCCTTGACACATGCCAACAAATGCAGCACGAATACTAAATAAGACTTATCTGAAATGACGGAGGGCTATGACAGGTTTTTCTGAAAAGCTTTTGCATAATGAACTTGATATCATTGTAGAATCGAGTGGATTTTGAAAAGGAGTGTTTTTGAGGTTTTTACTAGTTTTGCTAAAGAGGTCATTCCCGGTGAAGGGATCTCGGCTCTTTCCTCATCGAATAAGGTGCGAGCACATATATCACTATGCAAAGTAAATACTCCAAAAGCAATCAAAAGACAAGCCGTGTATTGTAGCATCTGCCAGTTATTGCTAAAGAGGTCACTCCCGGTGAAGGGATCTCGACTCTTTCCCTATCGAATAAGGTGCAGTATATATCACATATATCACTATGCAAAGCAAATACTGTACCTACCCTTTTTGAAAATTTGATTCTACAATATCTTTTAGGTTTCTTTTTCTTTCATTAATCATATTAATGAAGTCACATCATTTAAGCTTCCTAAGCATCACAGAAAATGAAACGAAAATACAATATACACTTATGCCATTCGCATTCGCCACAGTGTCACGTTATGCACCGTTAGCTTACTTAGCTAACGGCATACCAGGACGGGACTAGCGCGGGTGCAAAACATAAGCAACGTCTACTATATATCTCATATATAATGTATATCCATTAGTCTCAAAATCCACAGTGAACACATCACAGAGCAGCAGGAGGAACATATGAAATATTGGATATACTAGGAGGTCCGTATTTTATTTTGAGCCTGTATAAAACACGGATTCCACGGTCGTGATGAATAGCCAAACTCACATCCCTAGACCCCTACGAGAGCGGCAAGCAACCCTACCAATTTCAGAGTTAGGAGACCCGGACTCGACTCCTCGAGTTGGTCTCCTACTGGACTCTAGAACCCAGTTACTTGTTCTCTCCTCCTTGGGTCTATCCTAATACAGAAAAGTAAATAATATACAACAATGGTGACATCTTTCTCAATCCGGAAGTGCCCCAATAAAAGAATATTACATACATTGAATTTTACATGAATGAAAATAAAAACTCTCATCTCATATAAAACCCCCGGCTATTCAAAACACGACGATCCAATATAACAAATACAGCAACACATAACATCATATGTCATCAACGTAAGTAAATATGCGTATCCCAATTGTCATTGACATATAGCAACGAAACCGGCGATACACCACATATTACACTTACGGTCGCAGAAAAACTAGATGATGTTAAACATTCCGATCGAATCAAAAAACACCCACAATTACCCAGAAAGCTCAACACTTGAGCGTAGTTTAAAATTATTCAGCACATGCCACAGTACTAATGGACCAGCCGTAGAAGGGTCAACCAACGCCTCACATGTGGCACCGCTGAACCACCACAAACCCGAGGGTTCAGTGGCGGTTCTGATGGTCATAAGCGAGTTAAGGTTTTGTTCTTCTAGAGGGTCCATCGCATAACTTGCATGATATTTGAATCCTTTTTAACTACGGAAAAATGGAACACTTGGAAAATTTTCCGGCAAAGGAAAAAGTGGGTATTTGATATCCGTTCGAACTTTTTAACACCGTCTAAAGTAACCCGAAAACAGTTAGAATTATGACTGCGAAACACTTCGAGTTTCCATTGCAGTAAGTTAATCATCACATGAAAAATTAGCAAAATCAAACAACACCTGAAACACCAAAACCCAGAGCACAGAACCTGAAAAAAAATTGGGACCATAAAGCCACACTGGGCCGGCCACCTCGGAAAAATCACCCATGTGCTCGGTCAAAATCCGAGCACAGGGTCCTAATTTTCTTCCATGTTCCTATAATCACTCAAATATGATTCTGCACTTGTTTGAAAATTTTTTAGAGCTCATTTAAAATTCGGCAGAAACCTGGTTTTGATGCGTCAAGTTTCAGAGTTGTTTCGGTTTCGTAACCTAACACAATCCGTCTAATTCTCTAGCTAGGCTATGATACCACTGTAGGGTTCCTATGAACGACAGCAAGGTTTTGGGTGGCATCGTCCATGCCATTTTCAAAAAATTATCGTTTTAAAGAACCCTAAACTAGAATCGATAACTAGAGATCATACAAAACACAAAGTAAACTGCTTTACATCTAAGTGTTTGCGAAATACAACCTTTGTAGACCGGTCCTTCGCTTCTAAAGCTCCGAGTTGAAGTCCCTTCGCTGCGATCTAAGTCGCGGACTCTTGCATGGCCTCTCAAGGTGAAAAGAACGATCTTGCTTGAACTCTTCGAGGCCGAAGATGATCTACGTTGAGGAGACACTAACTCAAGCTACTACTTCACTAATTGAGAGATTAGTGAAATTAACACCCTATACTAAACTGCTAATCTAGTAGAGGATGATGAAGTAGGAATTGGACTCACTTTAGTTTTATTTTTCTCATAATATTTTCTCTTTTTAGAAAACTCCAGCAAGCTTTAGCTCAAGGAAGAAGAAGATGAGCTCAAAAGATGAGAATGAACTAATGAGGTGAGAGAAATAACCATGGGTGAATTTATATCATATACTAACTCATGTAGAGACAAAACCATGGCTTAATTACAATGGTTAGGTTAATAAATATCTTAAGTAAAACAAAACTAGTAGACTTAGTCAAAGCATCCATAAGCTTCTCAAAACTTCATGCATGTGGCTAATTATCCACTAATTTGGAATTACTTTAAATATTAAAACCTTACATTATAATTAGGATGGTTTAAGTCTCATACACCCATATAGTGTGTATCAACGACCATGATACAAAATAAAACACAATTAATATATATCACATATATATTAAGTGTGCACATGTGAGAATAATAAATGCTTAAGTGAGCTAATATTAGTTAATGTAAATTAGTATATCAAATATACAATTATACACTAAATTATTAAATCAACTCTTGATTTAATAATCCGGTTATATCACATATAACCGACTAATATTAAATGTACCAACTTATCAAATCAACACTTGATTCAATAACCCGGCTATATCACATATAACCGTCCGATATAAATATTGCGAGAATAGAATACGGTATCACATACTTGCATTATTCTCGGTCCCGCACATATCACATATGTGCTCCTATTTCGTTTTGCCTGAGCATGTAAAACCTCTATGTAGAACTCTAAAGGCTCGTCAATACGCCAGCAGTAGGTGATGATCATATCAAGCACCCATAAGCCGTCAGCGGTACTAGCTGGACGTAACGGCTACCCGGTTATTGAGCGATCAGAAGATCAACAAGCAAGCCCGCTCTAGCTCCTGTAAAGCCTGTCAGTAACACTACCGTAAAGTCCGGTCTCCTTGTCTGATATGTCGCATATCCAGTCTAGGGGTGGTAAACGTTAGACCCCAATAACCGATAAGTCATGCCGATATGAGGCTCATAACGAGTCGAGAAACTACTGATAACACTTACCATTAAATCTCTAATTTATCCCTGGCCAGGGACTTCCTTGTTATGGCCAATCGAGCACAGCACAACATCAACCCCGAATACCGGGAGAGACGAAACCCCTCCTATCGCTCATTACCTCCATATGACTCGGGACTGTACCCAAAAACCACCGTTTTGCACGTCCTCTTGAACATGGTAAGGTGGAGATCAAAGCATAATGGGAATCACACAAGACTCCATGACGGTCTCGGGTCAACAGACTAACCTGTACCAGTGTCACCAGAGAACTTCTATCTGACGTGAGGTATAATACCATCTAGGAGTTCTCGACGAGTCCGTCCAGTGTACCCAGTCTCCACTGAGCACCCGTATACCATCTCTGATGTCAAACACCAATGGATATGGGATCATCCATCGCCCATCTCATGGTTCGAGAAGCGTATACGCTAGTCTACTCTGGTATATCGATGCCCCGTCTCAATACACCCATAACTAGGAACATTAAAGGATGAACTTATGGACTACCATGGCCCCACTAGTATGATCTGCATCACAATCCTAGTAGTCAACTACACATCCCAAGGGCTTTACCAACATGTAACCCTAAGACAGTATAAAGAGACAAGTATACATGTTAAGATAAAGAGCAACCAGATAGCATACTATCATGTCGAGCAAGAAAGTCCTCACTATATATGTCCAAGCATCCACTATAATATACATCATATGTACAATAATGGCCCCTAGGGCATACATACAACTAACCGTCTCTCATACACATGTTGATAAAGACTTTAGGATATTGGCTTGACTACCAGGACTATGATGCGGATCATACTACTAGACCTGGGTAGTCCACAATCATATCCTTCAATTGTTCCTAGTCGAGGGAATATCGAGACAGGGCATCGATATTCTAGAGTAGACTAGTGTGTATGTTTCTTGACCTTGTAGGGGGCGATGGTTGATCCCATATCCATTGGTGTTTGACATCAAAGTTTGTACACAGGTGCTCATTAAATAATGGGTACACCGAACAGAACTTGTCGAGAACTCCCAGATGGTACTATACCTATCGTCAGATAGTATTTCTCTGGTGACACTGGTACAGATTAGTTTGTAGACCTAAGATCGTCATAGAGTCTTGTGTGGTTCCCACTGTGCTTTGATTTCCTCCTTACCACGGCTCAAAAGAGTCGTGCAAACAGGTGGATTTTGGGTACAGTCCCGAGTCACATGGAGGCAATGAGCGATAGGAAGGGTTTCGTCCCTTCCCGTATAGGGAGTTGATGTTGCGCTATGCTCGACTGGCTATAACAGGAAGTCCCTGTTCAAGGTTGTTGATGAGATTTACTGGTAAGAGTTATCAGTAGTTTTTTGTACCGTTATGAGCTATACATCGGCATGACTTAGGGGTCTGACGATTCCACCCCCAGACTCGATATTCGGCATATCAGACGAAGAGACCGGACTGTACGGTATGTGTTACTTATAGGCTTCATGAGATTTTAGACTAGCTTGCTTGTTGATCTTCTAATCGCTCAATATATGGGTAGCCGTTATGTCCAGCTAGTACTGCTGATGGCTTGTGGGTGACTGATGTCATCATCACCTACTGCTGGCGTATTGACGATTTTTTAGAGTCCCACACAAAAGTTTCCTAATTCAAGCGAAACGAAGTAAGGCACATATGCTGATATGTGTGAGGGTCTGATTAAATACGAGTATGTGATACCATATTCTAATCTTGCGGTTATTTGATATTAGTTAGGTTGTATGTGATATAACTGGATTATTAAATTAAGTGTTGATTTAATAATATGATATATATATTTATATTTGATATAATTATATATTAACTAATATTATAGATCACTAATTATTTACTTATCTTTATGTGTGTGTGTGTGTGTCTATATATAAAGCATGGTTGGATTTTCTATTTTTTGAAAATAGAAATGAGGTAGAAAATGAGGAGATAATTGAGGAATGGGGTGAAGTATGGCTTTTATACTTGTTTATTAATTTGTTTGCACTGTTGAAGCATAGTGAATTATATGTAATGTTTTATATTCATGCTTCTATAAGTGAGAAAACATAAGAAAGCCATTCTTTATCATTCTTCACTTGACTTGAGTTATTTTCCTTAATTGAGTTCCTTGCTCTTTAGCTCTCTTCATCTTCCTCCTCACCTCCTCCAAGCTCAATCCCTCACATGAGTTGTGAAACCTTGAGCTTATGAGAACCCTAGTGAGCAAACAAAACCCTTACTTCACCATCCTACACTTGATTAGCAATTAAGTGTAGTGTGTTTACTTCACTAAAGATTTTAGTGAAGAGGTAGCTTGGATTAGCTGAGCTTCGAGTGAATCATCTTCGGCACGAAGATCGCAAAGGAAGCTCGATCCAACTTCAAGTGGAGCCTAATGGAGTCGCGTGGACTACTATCTGGAGCATATGAAGAGAAGGACACGGTCTACAAAGGTAGTTGCCTCCTTCACTTAGTGTAGCTGTTTTTATATCATAGTTAAACCCTAATCATCTAGTTTCAATTCTTGTTTAGTGTTAATTAGCACTCCAATTTTTTGTAAATTGGCATGCTTGATGCTAGTAAAACCCAGTGGTGGTGATAATAAACACTCTCATATACTATCACAAACATTGACATGAGCACATTGTATTCATTGGCTATTTTATTTTCAAACTAAGAGTAATATTTATATGTCAAAGTTCCCTGAATATGAACCATGGTTTGCAATGAATTATAGCATTATAATTTATATGTTTCTTGTTGGCATGAAAATTTTAACGGGCATATCAAGTTGTGCAATGAATATTTTCACTTTCCAATTTAACCTACTAATAACCGTATTAGGTGTTGATGAGAGAGGGTGAACAAGTGAAAGGGATCAAGGTGGAGTTAGCGTAGTTACAGGTGAGGAGGAGTGGCGACGTGGAAAAAGTGAAAAGAATATACAAGAGGGAAAAAGAAGAAAGAATGATAGGACTTACCTATTTTGTGAATCGATATAACAATTGATTCACCGATTTACTTTTTGAACACAACCCGAGAGATGGCTTCACTTGGATTTGGAAGAAGATCTAGAGAGTAAGAAGAAGTCTCGGTTGGAAGAACTGAGACCGCTTTAGCGATAGAGAGTATGAGCTTGATCTATGACTTCCTTTGGCTATTTGCGGTGCTTCAACGTTCGTGAGCTTGGGCATGGTCTTCAAGAGTTTTAGGAAAAATTTTGAGAGAGTTTTGAGAGAATGGCATAGGGAAAAAGTAAGGGGATGCTATAGGTATTTAAAGGAGAAAAGTAAAGAGAGATGGTGTAAAAAAAATTGAATTAAAGGGTAATAAAAAGGAGGTACACTTGTATTTCAGCCTGACTAGGAGTTACAATTGTAGCTCACTGGTTAAGACTCCTAGTCAGGCTGAAATACACCTTTCTATATATTTACTATGTTACAATTGTACAGGGATTTTGGGGCCGTTACATTCTACCCTCCATAAAAACAATTTCGTCCTCAAAATTATTCAAGTAGAATGGTGCAATATGCCACGACCCGAATTTGGCATGTGACCGGCACCTAGATTGTATGATGTTTAAAGATGCCGACACAATCCAAGTAAGTCAGAAACCTAGATCTAAACCCTGTTTGCATAAATAAGGAGGTGCAGTTGTAAAAGTAATGAAAATGAGACCATATTTTAAATTACTAAGATTGTTTAGTTTAAAATATATGCCGAGTGGTTTTTGAAATGAAGTTAAAACAATTGGTTTCGTATTGGAAATTTTGACAGCACCTCCTTTATAAATTGAGAAAAACAAGTACATAATAATCATTATAATAGTATCCCCTACTTGGGAGTAAAATCAATGCCAACCGGCGGAAACAACCCACATAATGAATATACGACGCTCAAAAGTGAAGAATCACAAGCATGCAAGTAAAAGTAATCATAACCAGTTGATTCTACTCAAATCGATCCAAAATATACATAAGTCTACCCTCATTCTAAGTCAAATAATATACACGGTCTGATGGAGTGACACTAGGTACAAAATACAAAGTACACAAAAGAGGCGGTTACTAAACATATAACCCATATTAACAGATAAGCGACGAAATCTGAGATATGGGTCTGCAATGCTACTATGAGTCCACGCGATCTCTTTTGCAAGGAACTAAGGCACGATGGGGGTGAGTTTCCAACTCAGCGAATAAACTAATCATCAAACAGTTAAAATTGTATGCATAAACGAAATAACGACTAAAATTATGCATCAGGTAGTCATGATATGTGATAGCATATAAAACATAAATATGTCACTATAGTGCCTATATAGAAGAAAACATAAATCTCATTAAATATTCCAAAATCTTGGTCATATTCACAAACTATCCTCAAATCCCGTGTCAAATATCAACACAAATCTTCACTTCTTGCAGGCATCATTCCCCGAACTATACTAACATCTAACAATGTCGGTCATATCCTCTATATATCCACTGTGTTTCTCAACTATCTCTGGTATCGAGTGTCCTCGCTAGGCTCCTCGCCTCAAATGCGGCTTTCCTTCCCCCCGGTCTCGACCAGGTTCACCATATATCTGACTGTATACTCTCCCACTCGGTCCGGATAATGTATAAATCCGCAACCGTATAGCTCTCCCACTCGGTTTGGAATAAAACCAAATTAGAAAAACATCAACCCATGGTGGACATATCATATAAATCCCGAGGACCCATTAAATTATAAACAATTTAAGTCGTATCAACTATATCATGTAGTGAATGAAAACTCAAAACAACTGAAATGTCATAACTCAATATTGCATGATACAAGTAATAATAATGACAATGTAATACGATATATGTCAAACAATAGCTAATGATGTGTGACAACAGTTATTAGTGATACTAGCAGTGTGCAATAGCATATAGATGACATAGCAAGTTCAAGGTGTGTACGTGGTATGTTAATTACCGATGGGGTGTAGTGTAGCATGTAAGCATGTGCAACATAACTCATCGGTAATAGTGCAAGTGTCCTAACAAGTGTTAAGCAATAGTGTTTAATATGTATGAATGTATACAATACAATTCTAGGTCTGATTATGCAAGCAACATGAATGGAAACAATTGTAACAAGTTTTTAATTTCAGGCGCTATACGCCATCCATACAATGTTCCCGGTAGATATTTAGTCTACTCACCGGAACAAGTCATGATTTACTCAGATCCCATCACTCTTTTTCTCTTTCTCGCTGCTTCCGAAGTCCCTGCGGCCAATTCTAATATTGAAATAAAACTTTCGTATATAAGCGGCTAACTTCCGATACGACGAATATGTAAATTCTAAGTGAACCAATTTACGTAACGTAAAACGTGTGATTATCATGTGCTATACCGACCCAAAGCTAAATAGAGCTACCCCGAATCGTCATATTTTGAGAAAATACTAAAACGTGATACGCAATATCCGTATCACACGTTAAAATATCATAAAAGTATAGCAATTAGCTTCCTGATTTTTATACAGATTATCTAGGAAAAATCAAAGTATATCAGAGACCTTAGATAACATACAAAGAGATACCCACACAAATTCGACACTCAATTCCACAAAAAAACCGGCGGTAGCAGGAAAATGGGGGATTCCGGCGGTTTAACTATCGTGAATTGGGTCCGGGTTTCAATGGTGCACTCTAGGTTCTAACACCATTCTACTGTACTGTTAGATTTATTTTGTGACTAATATACTTATAACAGATTCACTTTGAGGCTAAAACTCTAAACTAAACCAACTTTTCCGATATCGTAAACACTAATTGGTATAAGAACTCTTAATAAAACCTGAAAAGTTGGGTTTTTACCTGATTTGAAGAATTCCACAGAATTCTAAGATTCAAGATGTGCACAATGAGTTGAGAAGGCCTAGCTTGAGTTATTTAAACCAATATCTATAAAAACTCTAGTTTTTCTCTTTGTGAGGGTGGAGAGATACACTATTTTGGTGCAAAAGTGTTGTGAAAACTTATTATCAGTTTGATAAACTGAACAAAATAGAGAGTTTTGTGTTGAAAGGAAAGGAGGAGGTGTCACCATGGAAGGGTGAGGTACATATGTGCAAGGGTGAGGTGTTGGCTCATGGTGCGCCCCAAGCTGTGTTGTGGATGAGGTTCATATTAACCTTAAGCCTATAAACTCACTAATTGCACTTAAACTCTCATACAATCATATAACCTTCTTTGCAATTGAACTTTTCATTATAACACTTTCTTTACAAACTAAAAGCCAGGTAAACTAGTTACAATAATACTTAAATACCATACTCATTTATAAAAGTCTTTTTATCATACTTTAAAATTAAAAAAAATCACATTTTAAAGTTTAAAATAATTATTTAAAAATTTTCCAAAACGTTACAATATCCCCCCTTAAGAAAATTCGGTCCCTGAATTTAAAATCTTAATACACATACCTTCAAAAAGATACGGAAATTTCTTCCGTATCACATCCTCGACTTCCCAAGTGTCCTCTTTGCTATTTGGTCCAAACCATAAAACTTTTACAGAAGGAAGTACCCTTGATCGCAGCTTCTTTACCTGCCGGTCGAGAATAGCTACTGGTTGCTCAATGTAAGATAAATCATGCTCTAACTGTATAGTTTGATACTGAATAGCATGAGAAGGATCATGAAGGTACCTGTGGAGTATGGACTCATGGAACACAGGATGCACATGTAACATTTCAGAAATTTAAAATATTATTTTTGAAAATTTAATATTAAAATAATATATTTCGCGAAAACTATTCGATTTGCGAATAGGGATTTTTCGTAAATTGGTATAATTATATACCAATATTTGGAAATTTATCGGAGATTAAAATAATTTATTTATTTGAATGATATTTTCGTATTTTTGGTCAAATCCGTATTTTTACATTTTTCCATGTCATGTGCATGTTGCATTGTGTTGTATTTGTGAGTTTGTGAGAAAAGAGAAGAGTTAAGAGAAAGAAACAAAGAAAAGAAAAGAAAAACAAAGAGTGTGTGTGAATGGAGTTAAGAGTGAAAAACAAAATGAGAATGGGATATTTGTGAGATAGAGTGAGTGTGGGGAAGATATTTAGAGTGAGAGAGTGAGCCTAAGGATTAAACTTGGCTGCCTTTTTCCTTCCTCCTCTATTGTTTCCTCAACCCAATTGCTTCATCACTCTCATCACACTACCCCCTTACACCATCTTCATTTCCTTGCCAAAACCCTATGCAACCATCATTAAAAACATGTACAATATCATTCTAAACCCTTTGAACCATCCAAGTTTGGATTTTGAATACTTTGGACAACTCAAGAAGTTTCTTTAGTTGCTTATGAGGTAATCTTTACACTTTAGTTTAGTATATGCGTTAAATATCGTATTTTAGTTAGAAATTGAGTTAATTAGGAAATTTGATCTTGGAAAATTATACGTTGATGTCTAGTGGCCAATTGAGCTGTAGTGAGTGTTTAGAAGACCTTAGAGATTGATTTAGAGGCATGGAAATAAGTTTAGAACCCGATACATGAAGTTAGAATTATTCCGTGTCGGTTTTTGTGAAACATTATGGCCTACAGGGTATCTGGAGCTACCTGGGATTCTTATAAGAAAATCAAACAAGTCCACTAACCTAAATAGATCACCAGAATACCACCACCAAAATACGAACACATTCCACCACACTCAAGCCGGCGAGACCGGATTTCATGGCATTTTCGCCGGACCCCCTATGTCCAATGGTGGTGTGGTTTTGCCTGTAGCTCCCTAACACTATAACATATCCCCTGTACTTGCTTGTTTAGTTTCCTTTTACCTAAACCAAAATCTGGGAGTTGTTTGCGAGGGTTTGGGCTAATGTTTCTGACATGTGAATTCTTGGTTTTTAGATTTGGAATGTGTGGTTTTTATATTTGGATTTGATTCCGTCGTTGGACATTTGTACGTCAATGGACGAGGGTTGTTTGGTTGTTTTTGCATGCATAAGCTATAGGTTCTAACTTATAAGCAATTCGTATGCCATATCAGTTTTCGGATATAGATTGAGTTTGCAATGTGATTGTGTTGATTGTAGGTACTTCGCGTGGACTTCCAAGACGACGAAGCACATCGACTTCGGTTAAGTGAGGAGTTTAAAGGTGGGTAGATTTATATCTACGGGGGAAGTCGGGTGGATGGCGTATATCACCCCCGCAACCATTGATATGGAAGATTATATTTTACGTTATAATATGATAAAAGTTGACACTAATGAATATATTGATATATGAGAATATGAAACGAGAAGTGAACCATGATAGGTACGAATTGAAAGAGAACAAGTATGGATTGATAATGATAGGATATGAGATCGAGAACGATAAACACGATACGAGATTGAGACAGAGGTGTGGTGAAGTTAATAAGATATGACATTTATACAAATGTGATTTAAGATATATGTGTATATATTTATGAGTATAATGAGTAATATGTCGTACGATATTTTAGATCCATACCCTCATTATTGTTTAGGTCGATAGATTCACTATTCTGTTTGATGACCCGTACGATGGATTACCGTACGCGATGAGATATACCAGATGATTGATCCGCGCTAGTGATTTGAGGATGACGATCGATGATTATTGTCATATCGGATGTTATGAGGCGGGATCACCGATATAAAGATTGCCACTTGAACCATACCTTTTTCAAAATGACGATATGTATCGTTTAAAAAGTGACCGTTGTCAGTGTATATGCCCTAGGGGCCATTATTGTATCATACTTGTATGTATATTACTTAATGGAAGCTTGGGATATTCACAGTTGTATATACAGTCTTGCTGAAAATGGTAGTATGTATGTTTCTTGTTAAGTATCACTTATACATATTAGTAGAGCCCATAGGATCTTTGCTTGATTACCAGCGTTGTGATGGCATTCACACTAGTGGGGGTTGGGTAGTCTGTAAGCAACATCCTATACAGGTCCCTGGTCGTTGGATTATCGAGATAGGGCATCGATATTCCGGAGTAGACTAAGTGTATATGCTTCTCATCCCAGTTGGGGAGATGGTCTATCCCACAGCCATCAGTACGTCGTACTGGAGATAGTATACAGGTGCTCGTTACGTTACGGGTACACCGGACAGGACTCACAGGGGAACTGATTGGTTGGTATTATACCCATTGTCAGGTGACATGAGCACAGCATAGTCCGCAGACTTGACACTGCTACTTCGCCTCAAGTGTGTCCCACTGTTCTTAGATTGCTACCCTACCACGGCTCAAAGGAGTCGTGCAAACAGGTAGCAGTTGGGTGCAGTCCCGAGCACTTGGAGGCAGTGGCGGTTAGACGGGATTCGTCTCTCCCGGTATTGGGAGATGATATCGCGCTGTGTCAGAGAGCCATTACGCAAAGTCCCTGGCCAGGGCAAGCGAGATTTACTGGTAGGTTCCAGTAGTTTCTCAGGGTGTAATGGGCTACGTTCCGACACGACTTATACCGCTATTAGGGGACTGACGCTTGCCGCCCCCTAGGCTCGATATGCGATAGTCTTAGACGAACAGACCGGACTGTACGGAGATTGTCACATCAGGCTCAGTGGGAGTTCGGATGAGTTTCCTCATCGGCCTTCTTATCGACTTCTACCTGGGGACCGTTACGTACAGCTAGTGCCGCTTGCGGTCTGTGGTTAAACCCACTGCCAGCGTAGTGTCGAGTCTTTAGAGTCCCAGACAGAGGGTTTTCCTGCTCCAGGCGAAACGATATAGAGGTCATATGGTTTTATGACAAGGGTTCGGACGTGTATGTGTGTTTACGCACGTACGACGTTCGGACAGTTTTTATTAGCCGGCTTTGGTTTAAACCAGATTCTAGTACCGGTTTATTGGATTTATACAGTCTAAAGTTTTTCCATGTTTTCACGGATTGGAGGGGCGTTCTCGTAATTTTCCGGGAAGCTTCTAGAAGCATGGTGACTTGGAGGGTAAGGTGGCATTAGCATTAATTGATTTTGTGACTCATGAGATGAATCATTCAAGTGAGTTAATGAAGCATTTATTTCTTAATGACTCACTTGATGATTCATTGCACATATTCAATGAAGCATGTGTAAGTGCACGGCGGCGGCCCGGTTGTCAATCCGCCCCCTGAATGCGGAAGCGATGCTTTTCTTTAAACTTTAAAACCGGCACCACTGCGCACTATAAACCCGGATCGGGCCATTAATCTAGTCCTAGCTAACAAGAGAAGGGTTAGAGAGATATACCGAGTGATCCGTGTCTTTCGGTCTTCTCGTCGTCGTCCCGATCTCCCCGCGGAATTTCCGGTCTCCACTAAGTCGCCGGAAGGGCACCACGTCGCCGGCTTCTTTTACGGGCTCCCACCTCTGGACCGAGGCAACTCGGGCATGAAGTTGGCGAGTCGACGTGCCCAAGATTTGCTGTAGAATGAAGTGTAGTGATATGTCTCCTGGGGGTAAAGGAAGTTGCCATAATGTGGAGGAAATGAGATATAGAATTTTGTGGTGAACTTGGGGATTTTTTGCAAGCATGAGAGAGCCAAAAATCCCCACCAAAAATCATGGGCAGCCCCATACTTGGCTGGCCATTCTCTAGGGGTGGAAAAATGAGAGGAGTGAGAGTGTGTATCAAAAAGAGAGTGAACCTCATAATGCAAGAGAGAGAGAAGAAAGGTATCATGAAGAATCATGATCACTAACTAAATCCACACTCAACAACAACCATCATGACACCACAAGTCAAGCCATGATGACTAAAGAAAATCAAGTGATCATGACACAACAATATGCAAAGACAACCCTCCACAATGCTAATTTGCACAAATGCAAATAAGCCCTCCTCCTCCAATCTTCGGCCAATGAAAGATACAAAGAAAATTGGCCGAAACGGAAAGCAAACTGGCAACTTCATAAAACTGATCCCGTAATAAATTACAGGAAAACCCCGCTACTGAATATACATACCCGCATTTGTATTCCGACCGAATACAAATACAATGAGACAAAATCTATACTGCGCAATACTAGAATCCGGCTTAAACCAAAGCCCACTAGTATTTTCCGTCTGATCATGATCCGTGCAATACCGTACGTATCTGATCTAACCCTGCCATATCTCCATACGGCCTCTACAGCGTTTCGCCCGAAAATTTGAGCAACTGAATGTGGGGGACTCTAAAGACTCGTCAATACTATGGCTGTGGATTTAACCACTAGCACGTCAGAGGTATTATCCATACGTGACGGGCTACCAGCTATTGACCAAAAGGGACGTCGATGAGGGAACTCATCCTGACACCCTACTGAGCCTGTCAGTGACAATATCCGTACAGTCCGGTCCGTTCGTCTATGAGCATCGCATGGCGAGCCTAGGGGGTTGGTAAAAGTCAGACCCCCAAAAGCGGTACAAGTCGTGTCGGAGTGTAGCCCAGAACACCCTGAGATACTACTGGAATACTTACCAGTAAATCTCCTGCCTCGGCCGAAGGCTTTGTGTAATGGCTCTCCTAGACACAGCGCGACCTCACCCCCAATACCGGGAGAGACGAACCCCTGAAGATCCGCTCACTGCCTCCATGTGGCTCGGGACTGTACCCAACTAAAACCTGTTTGCATGTCTCCTTTGAGCTTGGTAGGGTAGTAATCAAAGTACAGTAGGAACTCACACGAGACAAATGACGATCCTCAGGTCGATGAACTAATCTGTATACATGTCACCAGGGAACTGCCATCTGACGTCAGGTATAAGACCAACTAGCATGCTCCCGGCGAGTCCTGTCCGGTGTACTCATAACCCAATGAGCACTTGTATACATCTTAGGTGAACCAATTGACACCGGTGGCTTGTGAGATCGGCCACCGCCCTTCGTCGGGGTCTCGACTGTATACACCAGTCTACTCTGGAGTATCGATGCCCTATCTCGAAACTCCCACGACTAGGGACCTTTTAAGGATGTGCTTATAGACTACCAGCTCCCACGTATATGATCGCCCTCATACTGCTGGCAGTCAAGCAAAATTCCTAGGGGCTCTATCAACGTGTAATAGCAACCTGTCAGGTCACCTAAAGCAGTACACGATGATAAAGATAAACCAGATAGTATACTATCATCTTGAGTAAGACTGTCCTACCGGCATAGGTCCTCCCTCAATCATTGCAATCACGTGCCTGTGATCCAATAATTGACTCTGAGTGCACTATATCCAACAATCTCCCACTTGCACTCAAGGCTAATTATTGCGATGTCGCATACTCACAGCCCGTGTGATACCGAACACCCAACTCCTCTACTAGTCAGTCTCACAAAGCTCGTTTGCGAAACTATTGCGTTCGAGGAATAGCCTCAGTGAGTGGATCCGCCTTGACGTTTCTTTCTATGTCTCTCTTAATCTCAAGTTCGCGGAGAAACCCATTTCCCGAAATGAGCAATACCTGTCTTAGAATGTGTCTGGATGTCTGATGGGACCTAGCTCATAAATGAACTCCAAATCCAAACTTCTTAGACTGTATCGTCAACTGAACTTAATCAGTATCCTGCGCCATGCCTCCCTCAGTATCCTCCTGGACCACCTGTCCATAATACCGCCCCTCGTTAGAGGGAAAACTATTACTCTGACAACCTCTCTGTCATCCAGGTCACCTTGGAAGCCTGGAACGATAACCGTCACCTAAATGAGGCTGACGCTATCATATCCCTAGAACATCTACTTATGTTCTAAAACTTCTTCCGACTGTTTCTCCAGGATTGGATCAATATCAACTTATTGCACCTACTGCAAAAACAACATCTGGTGTGGTACTTGACATCTCATGATTGACTCAGTTGCTTAAGCAAGTGATCTGCCAATCATGCACATCCCTCTCCCCTTTAGTCTGTAAGACACATTTAGAGAGGGTGACTCCATCACCTGCAGGTACACCACAATGCCTGGAGTCGTCCATTCTAAAGCACCTCTAGAATGCTGTCTAAGTACCCTGATTGGGAAACCACCCAAATCCAGATCTAAAACCATAAATCCAGTAACCAGAATGTCTGATATAATATCCAAGTCCCTTTGTGGAGAAACTACTGTGTGACAACCAAAGTATAACCGATCGTAGTATAGGAATATCACTTCCTACTCTGTGTATGTCATCCAAATACCAGGACAACACACCCTACTACCTTCTTAACAGATCCATCCCCTATTCTGATGAAGTCAAACCTATGACTGTCATATCAGAAATAGATGATCTATCTCCGCCACATCTGCTTTAGTCTATAAATAGACATAAGCCACTTGTCCACCATGCTTCCGCTGCTCCCACTGACTACGACAATCCTGTGGCAGAGTCATATAGACGTACACTTCTGAAGCCAGTTCAGAACGACGCTATACTCATCCTCCTGCCGGGTCTCATAGTCTGGAACAACTGCAATGGAAAGTCTGGGAAAACAAGAACCTCCCTGCTACCGTCCTTGAGGCTACCGGAGTACCTCTCGGGTGCCTGAGATTACCCACCTTATCTGCGGAGTGGCCAATGGAATGTCAAACTAGATTGAATCTTTAGGTTCCTATCAAATCTTCAGTAATCGTTTGTGGTTCTGGAATCACTTCCAGTTCTACCATACTCCCACTACTGTTTTTCTGAAAAAATCCATTTTTATTAAAACTGTGGCGAGTCTAGAACAATATCACTATTGATCTTCCAGATGGTAGAAAGTCAACCCTCGTCATAGCCTGGGTCAACCCACAAACAGCCATTACAGAAACGTGCCTTGAGTTATCCAGAGTCTGGTTTTAAGCATAAGCCAGACAACTCCCCGTACCTTAACATCGTTAAGATATGAACTGTTCTATATCCAATATAGAACTAGAGGTACAGATTTAATTGAACCAGATTCAAATCATGCAGCTGTCTCCAGTGCATGTCTACTAAATGGAAGGAGGCCTATCAGCGTTACTCAACTTAGGAATGCTTCCAATTATGAGTAACCTGAAAGAGAAGCAAGTTCTCTTAATCATTACTATCAACTGAATACCACACACAAGTATCTACATCTTCGATCACCTTGAAGAATCCCGATACTTGCAACACCTGGTTCTCTACTCTATTCTTAAACCTATAAGTTCTCAAAACTTGGACCCTGTGTTTGCACGAAACACTTATCTAAGAACTAGAGAAGTCATAAGTAAACAGAATATAGTACGAGGACTAACCCCTCTGTCCTAATAGACACTGGACAATATACAATACTCTGTATAAGTCCCCTGAGTCTAATAACTCATTCACTGTGTGTCGTAGGTTGAAAACTGTACTTATGGTAAAGAAGAGTTACACCGCTGTTTAATGCTCCTTACCAAACCATCAACTGATATAGGTAAATGTCATAGACATAATTTCAAAAAGTTATATCCCACTCTATAAAAATAGACGTACAGATATATCAATTTAAAATTGGTGCATGACAGCGGATATTCAGAACCAAATATTTGCCGTCCGGCAAACAACTTAGGTGACTTCCTCAAATATCACCGATTACAACGAATCCCGATATAATGAGGATGATCACCTAATTCCCAATAACTTACTCCCACTCATCATCTGTAAAACCATAAAGATGTGAGAATCATACCTGGTAAATACATACCCTGGAGCAAGTGTCTAATTGGGAAATCAGTTTTCCTTTAACAGTACACAGTGAAACTGAAACATTGAAATGTTTCGATAGGGTATCCCGGTATTCCTAGTAATGCCTCTTCCATTATCTAGATTCACGACTATAACCGTGTAATTCTTTGCCACCTCTCCAAATCCCTTTATATGTCTTTAGTCATTACCTTATGCACACCCCTTTAGGCCAAATGGTTTTCTTCCTTCCCTACCGTTCAGTACCAGCCTATGGTTTGGAAGAAGACTATCCAATAAGCATAATGGGTGTACTGTCCTAATCCTAGGAGCACTCGCAACGTGAGAGAAGGTGAAGATAAAAGACACCTGAATAAACCTTATTCTTATTTCTCCTGAACCAGAATCCATCCCCGAACTGGAATAAGTTCCTTTCGAGTTCGTATATAACCATACGATGGAGTATCCAATAAACTGTGGATCTTCGTAGTGATACGGAGTGTCCTGGAGAAATACAAAGGTGAAGTTGGAGTGGTAATGAAATACCTGGTTTGGTCGTGAATATCAGTCGCAATTTACTTTGCCCTCTTACTAATCCCTTGATATGTCTTTACTTAATACCTTCTGTACACCATCGTTAGGCTAATTGGTTTTCTTCATTCCCTACCGGTCGGCACCAGCCTAAGTTTTGGAAGAAGACTATCCAATTTGCGTAATAGGTGTACTATCTCCTAAACCAAGGATTACTCGCAGCCTGAGAGAATGTAAGAAGGAAAAGACAACTGAATAGTCCTATTCGTTTTCTCCAGAACCGGAAACCATCCTCGAATAAATTCCTTCGAGTTCGTATATAACCATACGATGGTTTTTTCCAATGGAAGTGGACGTTCGTAGTAATACGGGATATCCTGGAGAAAAGGGTAAAAGTAGGAGTGGCAATGAGGTTTGCAACTCTGACAATCCAAAAGCCAGTGTTTAAGAAGGTTCGGTTAATTTTGGTCACTGAGTCATAGTCTTAGGGTCGGGTCAATGGTCGCTGCCAAAGAGAGAGAGAAAAGAAACACTCAGCGTGCACTCTAACCAAGATCAGAATGGTTACCAATTTATCTAATCTGGAAACCTCCCACTGTACCGTCAAATTCTCCTCCAAACCTGAAAGAAGAATTAGTCGGGATCACCTGAGGAGTAAACCAACTCATCAGTGGTAATCGGGATCCAACTATCATCGCATGATAACGTGACGGAATCCGCTCACGCTATCACACTCCAGAAGGTATGCGCATATCTGGTAAGTTTCAGTTTCTTTAGAAACTCCCGATGTGATTTTTGCCACATGCTCTTATGAACTTGACGAGGGTCAACAAATCATAAGTCACATGTCAAGTTCCACCCGTCATTGTCCAGGTTAATTTGAACCCACCCGTACAAGCCCTTGACGAAGGTCAACAAGGTTATACGACTGTCCCAAACCAACGCATTTATCTATGCAACAGAAAGGCAACAAGCAGCTACCATACACTATGCCTTGACGAAGGTCAACAAACATAGCATGAATACTACGTGCTACCCGTCTGAAACGACGGAGGGCTACGAATGGTTTCTGGCGAAAACCTTTAACGTAATGAACTTGATATCGTTGAAGGAACTGGATAGCTTTTATGAAAATATAGTGACGAAAACCTTTGCTAAAGAGGTCACTCCCGGTGAAGGGATCTCGGCTCTTTCCCTGTAGAATGAGGTGCAGGATATTCCAACTGAATACCACGATGCAAAGCAAAAGTAATCGGCTATAGTGAAGTTATTGCCCTGACGCAAAATTTTGTCCAAGGGGTCACTCCCGGTGAAGGGATCTCGGCCCTTGACTCATCGACTGAGGAACAGGATATTCCAACTGAATACCACTGTGCAAAACAAAAGTGAACGTCCTTGCAATAACAGCTTTTTGAAAAGTGTTCCAACAACATCAGATTAGGTTTGTTTTTAAATTGCATTGATCCGAATCAACGCAGTCCCATCAATTGATCACACCAATAAAGAACGAAAATAATGACGTACGTATATGCCATCCGCATTCGCCACCGGGTCCCGTCATTACCCGTTAGGTTAGTTAACTAACGACAGAGCGGTGACTGGACTAGCGCGGATGCAAAACATATACAACATCTACTAGTATATATATCAATATATAATATTTCGCTCAAGGCGTGATAAAATGCAACATCACAGAAATGTACAGCATCACATAACATTACAGATATCTGGGATCCCCGGGTTTCACAGAGCCGCTACTGAAACCCGACGTTCCCTTGGTCGTGTGGATAGCCTGTGCAATGAAATCCTAGACCCCTACGGGCGCGGCAAGTTACCTGCAAAACCTGAAGCGAGGCAGCCCCCTTCAGCAACGTGAATGGACCACCCAGCACTTCATGGAATTCGGTAACTTGGGCACCCCTCCTGGGTCAACCTGTACCCCCTACGAGTGCGGCGAATAGCCCGCCAATTCAAGAGTGAGACCCCCTCCGTCTCAACGCCATGAGATGCGGGCCCGTTGCCCTCTAGAACCCGGCTATCCGTGCACCCCTCTGCAGGGCAATCCTAGTACAGAAAGTAAAATATACATACAACGGGTACATCGACCTCGACCCGGTCGTGCCCCAAAAGAATAATATACAATCAGGTAGTGACGGCAGTCCACATGTCGGACGCTCGCCCCGCAATATCAAATGTACATAATACAACAAAAACTGTACTAACATTGCATCCAGGCTATCCCCCACGACCAATCCGCAACAACACAGCACAATCACAGAATATCAACGTAAATGTCACGTTCGCAAATCCGTCTAACCGGGCTATAGCAGTTAGACAGGATTTACCGATCGAGTGACATTCACGGTCGCAGATATAATGTAAATACTGTGAACTAATGTGTTTAAAATATTCGATCGATCAAATTTACCCAAGTGGGCCCCAAGCACTACTGTAGCACTCACAGAAAATCTGGGCCCAAAACGAACATTCCAAAAACCATATTTTCAAGTCGGGAGCTTTCTGCAAAATTTTGGTATACTGAACAGTGCAAGTCGCGGCGGAACCGCGGCCCAAGCATGGGTTTGGCCGCGGTTCCGCGGTGATGTAGTGTGTTCACGAGACCAAAATTTCACAGAATTCTTAGAATTCCTTGCACATCATTCTGCAACAACCTGAAAAAAGTTTGGAGCTAAAAAAATTTCGACAGAAACTGATGCACATGAAAACGCAGTTTTTGGAATTTTGTTCGATCGGAAATGTAAACACACTAGACAAAGCTAGACTAGGTTAATGGCGAGGCTCTGATACCACTGTAAGTGCACGGCGGCGCCCCGGCCGTCAATCCGACGCCGGAATGCGGAAGCGATGCTTTTCTTTAAACTTTAAAACCGGCACCACCGCGCACTATAAACCCGGATCGGGCCATTAATCTAGTCCTAGCTAACAAGAGAAGGGTTAGAGAGATATACCGAGCGATCCGTATCCTTCGGTCTTCTCGTCGTCGTCCCGATCTCCCCGCGGAATCTCCGGTCTCCACCAAGTCGCTGGAAGGGCACCACGTCGCCGGCTTCTTTTACGGGCTCCCACCTCTGGACCGAGGCAACTCGGGCATGAAGTTGGCGAGTCGACGTGCCCAAGATTTGCTGTAGAATGAAGTGTAGTGATATGTCTCCTTGGGGTAAAGGAAGTTGCCATAATGTGGAGGAAATGAGAGATAGAATTTTGTGGTGAACTTGGGGATTTTTGCAAGCATGAGAGAGCCTAAAATCCCCACCAAAAATCATGGGCAGCCCCATACTTGGCCGGCCATTCTCTAAGGGAGGAAAAATGAGAGGAGTGAGAGTGTGTATCAAAAAGAGAGTGAACCTCATAATGCAAGGGAGAGAGAAGAAAGTTATCATGAAGAATCATGATCACTAACTAAATCCACACTCAACAACAACCATCATGACACCACAAGTCAAGCCATGATGACTAAAGAAAATCAAGTGATCATGACACAACAATATGCAAAGACAACCCTCCACAATGCTAATTTACACAAATACAAATAAGCCCTCCTCCACCAATCTTCGGCCAATGAAAGATACAAAGAAAATTGGCCGAAACGGAAAGCAAACTGGCAACTTCATAAAACCGATCCCGTAATAAATTACAGGAAAACCCCGCTACTGTATATACATACCCGCATTTGTATTCCGACCGAATACAAATGAAATGAGACAAAATCTACACTGCGCAATACTAGGATCCGGCTTAAACTAAAGCCCGCTAGTATTTTCCGTCCGATCATGATCCGTACAATACCGCACGTATCTGATCGAACCCTGCCATATCTCCATACGGCCTCTACAGCGTTTCGCCCGAAAACTTGAGCAACTAAATGTGGGGGACTCTAAAGACTCGTCAATACTATGGCTGTGGATTTAACCACTAGCACGTCAGAGATATTAGCCATACGTGACGGGCTACCAGCTATTGACCAAAAGGGACGTCGATGAGCGAACTCATCCTGACACCATATTGAGCCTGTCAGTGACAATATCCGTACAGTCTGGTCCGTTCGTCTATGAGCATCGCATGGCGGGCCTAGGGGATTGGTAAAAGTCAGACCCCCAAAAGCGGTACAAGTCGTGTCGGAGTGTAGCCCAGAACACCCTGAGATATTACTGGAATACCTACCAGTAAATCTCCTGCCTCGGCCGAGGGCTTTGTGTAATGGCTCTCCTGGACACAGCGCGACCTCACCCCCAATACCGAGAGAGACGAACCCCTGAAGATCCGCTCACTGCCTCCATGTGGCTCGGGACTGTACCCAACTAAAACCTGTTTGCACGTCTCCTTTGAGCGTGGTAGGGTATTAATCAAAGTACAGTGGGAACTCATACGAGACAAATGACGATCCTCAGGTCGATGAACTAACATTTACACATGTCACCAGGGAACTGCTATCTGACGTCAGGTATAAGACCATCTAGCATGCTCCCGGCGAGTCCTGTCCGGTGTACTCATAACCCAATGAGCACCTGTATACATCTTAGGTGAACCAATTGACACCAGTGGATTGTGAGACCGGCCACCGCCCCTCGTCGGGGTCTCGACTGTATACACTAGTCTACTCTGGAGTATCGATGCCCTGTCTTGAAACTCCCACGACTAGGGACCTTTTAAGGATGTGCTTATAGACTACCAGCTTCTATGTATATGATCGCCCTCATACTGCTGGCAGTCAAGCAAGAATCCTAGGGGCTCTATCAACGTGTAATAGCGACCTGTCAGGTCACCTAAAACAGTACACGATGATAAAGATAAACCAGATAGCATACTTGTTAGTTGTATGTATGCCCTAGAGGCCAGTATTGTACAGATGATGTATATTATATTGGATGCTTGGATATATATAGAGATGACTTTCTTGCTCGATATGATAGTATGCTATCTGGTTACTCTTTATCTTAACATGTACACTTGTCTCTTTAAACTGTCTTATAGTTACATGTTGGTAAAGCCCTTAGGATGTGTACTTGACTACCTGGACTATGATGCAGATCATACTAGTGGGAACATGGTAGTCCATAGGTACATCCTTCAAGGTCCCTAGTCGTGGGTGTATCGAGACGGGGCATCGATATACCAGTGTAGACTAGCGTATACGCTTCTCGACCCATGAGATGGGCGATGGATGATCCCATATCCATTGGTGTTTGAAATCAGAGATGGTATATGGGTGCTCAGTGGGGACTGGGTACACTGGACGGACTCGCCGAGAACTCCCGGATGGTATTATACCTCACGTTAGATGGCAGTTCTCAGGTGACACTTGTGCAGGTTAGTCTGTAGACCCGAGATCGTCATAGAGTCTTGTGTGATTCCCACTATGCTTTGATCTCCACCTTACCACGTCCATGAGGGCGTGCAAAACGGTGGTCTTTGGGTACAGTCCCGAGTCACATGGAGGCAATGAGCGATAGGAGGGGTTTCGTCTCTCCCGGTATTGGGGGTTGATGTTGCGCTGTGCTCGATTGGCCGTAACAGGGAAGTCCCTGGCCAGGGCTGATCAGAGATTTGCTAGTAAGTGTTACCAGTAGTTTCTCGACCCGTTATGAGCCTCACATCGGCACGGCTTATCGGTTATTGGGGTCTGACGTTTACCACCCCTAGACTTGATATGCGACATATCAGACGAACAGACCGGACTATACGGTAAGTGTTACTGGTTGGATTCACAGGAGTGTGAGCGGGCTAGCTCGTCGATCTTCTGATCGCTCAATACCCGGATGGCCGTTATGTTTAGCAGACCGCTTTCGGCTTGTGGGTGCTTTATATGATCATCATCTGCTGCCGGAGTATTGACGAGTCTTTAGAGTCCTACACAGAGGTTTCCTGGCTCAAGCGAAACGAAATAGGAGCGCATATGAGATATGTGCAGGACCGAGAATAATGCGTGTATGTGTTACCGTATTCCATTCTCGCGATGAAAGTATCGATTGGTTATATTCGATATAACCTAGATATCGAATCAAGGATTGATTCTATAAGCCGATACAAAGGATACTAGTCGGTTGTATGCGATATGACCGGATCGTTAAATCAAGTGTTTATTTAATGATTTAATGTATAATTATATATTTGATATATTACTTTGCATTAACTAGTATTGGTTCACTTTAAATGGATTTTCTCACTTGATGTGCAAGTTGTATATGTGATATACTTTTATGCACATGTTTGTATCATGTTTGATGATACTTGCTCATTTGGTTAAGTGTAAAGAATTAAACCTTGGTTAAATAAATGGTTAGGGTTTTTATTTATTCATTCTTTTATCTTTCTTTTTAATTTGGATTAAAAAGAAATGGCAAAAGAAAACAAAATGGTTGCTTTCATTCTTGAAGTTTGTTGAAGCTTCATGAAGTTTTGACCAAAGTGACCATTTTGTCTTCATGCTTAACCCTAACCATTCATCTAACCTTAGTCAATTCTCTACACCTAACCATGGTTTACATTATGATAAGTATTCATTTTTTTTTTCATTTTTAAAAGACTTATCATATTCTAGCTTCATCTTCTTCTTGATCTTGAAAGAAAAAGCTTAAGTCCATTAATGGCAACTTGAGCTAAAGTGTGAGAAATCCAATTCTAAAGTGAACCCACCTCCTATTTCTTCACCCTCTACCTCTTGCCAAGTAGTATAGGGTGTTTTCTTCACAAGTTTCACAACTTGATGGAGTTGGAGCTTGAACTTGTGATGCCTCGACGTAAATCATCTTCGGCACGAAGCCGACGACCTAGCCCGCCCATTTCTCCGATCAAGCCGACGATCAAGTCCGGGATTCGAGATGGACAGCGAGAGGATGCCTACGTGGAGCTAAGGAAGTGGAGAACCGGATCTACAAAGGTTGTAGTCTCTCTCTTTTAGTTAAATTGTTAACTAGTTTCGTTTTTCGCCTAAACTTCTAGTCAACGATCCGTATTAGGGTTTCTCGGCACCCGTAAAATTTGAAATTAGCATGGATGATGCCTTGTGAGACCTCATTAGCGTGCCTAGGAACCCTTCAGTGGCATCAGAGCCTAGCTAGAGCCTTAGGCGATTCTTAGACGATGTTTGAAACCCGATCGAACCCGAAACCCTAACTTTTTCACGCTCTCTGGACAATTTTCTAAAACTGGGTTTTTTCCAGATTAAAAATGCTTAAAAAATTCAGCAGGGAATTATAAGAATTACGGTGCAAAATTTAACTCATGAACAGTACAAACGGCGGCGGAACCGCGGTAGAAGCCTGGCTTCTGCGGCGGTTCCGCGGCCATATGATGACGTCATCCTCCCCTTTTTGCACAATAATTCCTATTTAAGGATGCTGAGTTTTCTGGGAATTTTTAATTTGACTCAAGAGTTGAGTATTCTGGGGTTGCTTTGGGAATCGTAGATTCGATCGGATTATCAAATTTTGTCTGTGTGGTTTTCCGGATAATTTTTAGAATATGTTAAAAAGTTCGACTGGATGTAAATACCCAATCTTTCCCCTGCCGGGAAATTTCCAATTGTTGGACTTTTCCGTAGTTTAATGACGTTCTAAGTAGTGCAAGTAACGCGATGGTCCCTCTAGAAGACAACAAACCTTAACTCGATTATGTGACCGTCTTGAACTGCCCTTTGAACCTTCGGGTTTGGGGCAGTACGCCGTGCCACATGTGAAGCGTTGGCTTGACCCTTCTATGGCTGGACCGTTGGTACTGAGGCATGAAGTGAATGTCTTTGAACTTATTTCATGTGTTGATCGGTTTCGGGAAAACTTGGGTGTTCGAATGTTCGATCGGAAAGTTTAATATTTTCTACTTATCCGGAATGGGATACAATAATTGGAATTCACAAACAGTTATGAGATAACTGGATGAATGTTATAAATCTAGCGGTTTAGTCTCACTTGATATTGAAAAGAGTTTTCGATAATGGGACTAAAATGCGGGGTTTATAATTGTTAGGCATGTGATGTCTAAGTATTTCATCTGATTAGGCATGCGATGTCTAAAGAGGTTGCGGATTCCAACTGTTGTAGTTTTACACTTTCTTTTCTGTGACCGTAAGTGTAATATGTGATATCGCCGGTTTCGTTGCTATATGTCAACGACAATTGGGATGCGCATATTTACTTACGCTGCTGATCATGTGATGTTATGTGTTGCTGGATATGTTATATTGGATCGTCGTGTTTTGAATAGCCGGGGTTTTTTATGTGAGATGAGTGTTTTTCATTTTCATTCATGTAAAAACTTGTATGTAATATTCTTTTATTTGGGACACTTCCAGGTTGCGGAAGTTGTCACCTCTTGTATATTATTTACTTTTCCGCATTAGGATAGACCCAAGGAGGGGAGCACAAGTAACCGGGTTCTAGGGTCCAGTGGGAGACCATCTCGAGGAGTCGAGTCCGGGTCTCCTAACCCTAGAATTGGTAGGGTTGCTTGCCGCTCTCATAGGGGTCTAGGGGTGTGGGATTGGCTATTCATCACGACCGTGGAATCCGTGTTTTATACTGGCTCGTATTGAAAACACGGACGTCCTAGTATATCCAATGTTTCATATGTTTCTTCTGCTGCTTTATCTGTGATGTGATCATATGATGTTCTGTGATAGATACAGTATATAGTATATATGATATATTATATAGACGTTGCTTATGTTTTGCACCCGCACTAGCCCTGCCCTGCTCTATCGTTAGTTACCTAACCTAACGGTGCACGAGGGGACATCCAGGCGAATGCGGATGGCATAAGTGTACGTCGTATTTATCTGTGATGTTTAGGTAACTTAAATGATGGGACTTCATTAATGTGATTAATGAAATAAAAGAAACCTAAGATGTTGTAGAATCAAATTTTAAACAAAACAGGTAGCTACAGTTCTTGCTTTGCATAGCGGTATATATGATATACCCTGCACCTTATTCGATGAGGAAAGGACCGAGATCCCTTCACCGGGAGTGACTCCTTTAGCAATAACTGGCAGATGCTACACACTCGGTTTGTTTTTAATTGCTTTTATAGTTTCTGCTTTGCACAGTGATATATATGATATATCCCGCACCTCATTCGACGAGGAAAGGGCCGACGATCCCTTCACCGGGAGTGACCCCTTTAGCAAAACTAGAAAAGCCTCAAAATCACTCCATTTCAAAACTTCATTTGATCCTACAACGATATCAAGTTCATTACGCTCATGGTTTTCAGAAAAACCTGCGTAGCCCTCCGTCATTTCAGATAAGTACTACTTAGTATTCATGCTGCGGTAGTTTGGCCTCCGTCAAGGCGTAGTGTATGGTAGCTAACTAGTGCTTATCTGCCAGCATATGATGCGATTGGATTAGGGTATTCGTACGGCGTAGTTTGGCCTCCGTCAAGGGTCGTACGGGTGGGTTTAATTCGATCAAGAAATGACGGGTTGAACTTGACTAGCGCCCTGTGGGTAGTTTGGCCTCCGTCAAGGTCACAGGACGCTAGGGGAAAAAGTATTATCGAAAATTTCAAGTGTTGAAATTTGCAACGAGATTGCATACCTTCTATGAGATAGTTGGATCCCGATACCCACTGCGAGTAAGAGTTACTCCTGGGAGAGTTTTACACATTGGAATTGTAGGGTTCCTAGGCACTCTCAAGAGGTCTCACAAGGCATCGATCATGCCAAATTAAAATTTTAACGGTGCCGAGAAACCCGACTACGGATCGTTTGCTAGAAATCTAGGCGAAAAAGGAATCTAGTTAACACTTAACTAAAAGTTTAACGGAAATACAACCTTTGTAGATCCGGTGCTCCACCTCCATAGCTCCGCAACGAAGTCCCCTCGGCTGTCCAAATCAAATCCGGGCTCTAGCGTCGGCTTCATCGGAGAATGGACGGGCTAGGTCGTCGACGACGTGCCGAAGATGATCTACGTCGAAGCATCACTAGATCAAGCTCCACCTTCACCTAGTCTTGAAAACTTGTGAAGGAAACACACTCTACTACTTGGCAAGAGGTAGAGGATGAAGAAATAGGAAGTGGGTAGACTTTAGTTTTGGATTTCTCACTCTAATTCATCAATCACCATTGATGAAGTCAAGGTTTTTTTTTTTGGTTCAAGGAAGAAGAAGAAGAATATTATGATAAGATTAATTAGAAAAGAAAAGAAAAACAATGCTTATCATAATTGTAACTATGGTAAAGTGTAGAGAATTAACTTAGGTTAAATGAATGGTTAGGGTCAAGGTATCATGAAGCTTCCACTAAACAACAAAAAAAGCCACCATTCTTTTTCTCCTTTTTCCATCTATTTTCCAAAATGAATAAATAGATAAATAAATGAGAAAAGGAAATAAAACCCTAATCATAAGTTTAACCATGGTTTAATTCTTTACACTTAACCAAGTAAACATGCATCATCAAACATGATACAAGCATGTGCACAAAATCATATCACATATATAATGCGCACATCCGAGTGAGAATATCCATCTAAAGTGAACCAATACTAGTTAATGCAAAGTAATATATCAGATATATAATTATACATTAAATCATTAAATCAACACTTGATTTAACGATCCGGTCATATCGCATATAACCGACTAGTATCCAATGTATCGGCTTATCGAATCAATCCTCGATTCGATAACTAGGTTATATCGCATACAACCATTCGACACATTCATCGCGAGAATGAAATACGGTATCACATACACGCATTATTCTCGGTCCCACACATATCTCATATGCGCTCCTATTTCGTTTCGCTTGAGCCAGGAAACCTCTGTGTAGGACTCTAAAGACTCGTCAATACGCCGGCAGCAGGTGATGATCATATCAAACACCCACAAGCCGCAAGCGGTCTGCTAAACGTAACGGCCACCCGGGTATTGAGCGATCTGAAGATCGACGAGCAAGCCCGCTCACACTCCAGTGAATCCGACCAGTAACACTACCGTACAGTCCGGTCTGATCGTCTGATATGTCGCATATCTCGCCTAGGGGTGGTAAACGTCAGACCCCAATAGTTCGATAAGTCGTGTCGATATGAGGCTCATAACGGGTCGAGAAACTACTGGTAACACTTACCAGCAATTCTCTGAGCAGCCCTGGCCAGGGACTTCCTGTTATAGCCAATCGAACACAGTGCAACATCAACTCCCTATACCGGGAGAGACGAAACCCCTCCTATCGCTCATTGCCTCCATGTGACTCGGGACTGTACCCAAAAACCACCGTTTTGCACGCCCTCTTGGACGTGGTAAGATGGAAATCAAAGCACAGTGGGAACCACACAAGACTCTATGACGATCTCGGGTCAACAGACTACTCTGTACCAGTGTCACCAGAGAACTGCCATCTGACGTGAGGTATAATACCATCTGGGAGTTCTCGGCGAGTCCTTCCAGTGTACCCAGTCTCTACTGAGCACCCGTATATCATCTCTGATGTCAAACACCAATGGATATGGGATCATCCATCGTCCATCTGTATGGGTCGAGAAGGTATACGCTAGTCTACTCGGTATATCGATGCCCCGTCTCGATACACCCTCGACTAGGGACTTTGAAGGATGTACTTATGGACTACCATGTCCCCACTAGTATGATCCGCATCATAGTCCAGGTAGTTAAGTACACATCCTAAGGGCTTTACCAACATGTAATAGAGAGACAATCAGTGTACACGTTAAGGTAAAGATCAACCAGATAGCATACTATCATGTCGAGCAAGAAAGTCCTCACTATATATGTCCCAGCATCCACTACAATATACATCCTATGTATAGTAATGGCCTTTAGGGCATACATATAACTAACAGCAATTAGCTGATCAAGTAGGTGTCTAGAAAGGTGTCAACGGGGTTACGCCTCTGGGAAAACGAGGTTTACATTAATTAGGTTCGTGCGAAAGCACGGGGGACCTCCCTCAAAGTACCGACACTGGCCTGGCTGAAAGATTGGTGAACTTATAGTGTGTAATTAATCCCGGCTAGTCTTTCCTTTTAGGGTTTGAAGGAAGATTTGATAAAAACCAGTGGGAGCCATCCTGATTAGATAAGATAATAACCAATCTGATCTTGCAAGAGCATACGCTAAAGTGTTTTCTTCTCTCTCTCTCCAGGTAGCGACCATGTCATGCCCTAATAAAGATAATAATATGGATGTATTGACCGAACCCGCATGTTATACTGTGCAGGGGAACGTTGAACCCGTTCTATCTTATAAGTGTTATAAGAATGAACAGGAAACAGGAGAATATCTGGATTCTCACACCGCCCAAACGGAGAACATGCATGCTGATGCATCCTCTTCGGGTGTGTTTGTCATTGAGAACTGTTTCTCAGTTCACCCTACGTCCTGGGTATTAGATACCGGATCAGGATCCCACATATGTAAGATGTTACATGGGATGCGGAAAGGTAGAGAACTGGGAAAAGGTGATCATTCCGTTCAAGTTGGGAATGGGGCAAATGTTGCAGCCAAAGCAGTTGGCGAATATCACCTAGTATTACCAAGTGGTGATACACTGATTCTAAATGAATGCTATTATATACCGAACATGATGTGCAACATTATATCTGTTTCTTTATTAAGTAAAGAAGGATATAATTTTGTAGTAAAGGATAATGTTATGAACATATTCCTAGATCAAAAGTTGATTGCATCAAGCTCGTTGTATAATGGCATATTCATTCTCAATCAAAATACAGTCCTCAATTTACAAAACACACACAAGAGGAAGAGTTCTGAACTGAACGAATCTTTCTTGTGGCATTGTAGACTGGGTCACATCAATGCGACTCGACTAGCTAAGTTGCATAAGGATGGATATTTAAATTCGTTTGAATTTTCATCTTATGACACTTGCCAGTCATGTCTCAAAGGCAAGTTGACCAAAACTCCGTTTACTGGACACGGAGAAAGAGTTACCGAACTCTTGGGACTAATACATAGTGATGTATGCGGTCCCATGTCTACACATGCCAGGGATGGTTTTTCGTACTTCATTACATTCACTGACGATCTCTCTAGATTCGGATATGTGTTCCTGATGAAACACAAATCAGAAGCTTTTGAGAAATTTAGAGAATATAAACAAGAAGTAGAGAACCAAACGGGCAAAAGTATTAAGATCCTTCGATCTGATCGAGGAGGAGAATACTTAAGTAACGAATTCAGAGATTATCTAAAAGAGAATGGGATTCTCTCTCAGCTTACTCCTCCTTATACACCACAGCACAACGGTGTATCGGAGTGGAGAAATCGCACCCTATTAGATATGGTGCGCTCTATGATGAGTGCAGCTGAGTTACCTATTTCCTTCTGGGGATATGCACTGGAGACTGCTGCATACCTATTGAATAGAGTTCTAACCAAATCAGTGCCTACCACTCCATATGAGATATGGAATGGCAAGAGACCATGTCTTAATTTTTTTCATATATGGGGTTGTCCGGCCTATGTTAAAACACAAAATCCGGACAAGCTCGAGGCAAGGTCTGTTCTATGTAAGTTTGTTGGATATCCCAAACATTCGCGAGGGTATATCTTCTACCACTCCGAGGAACAAAAAGTGTTTGTTTCTCGACATGCCACTTTCTTAGAAAAGAGTTTTCTTATGAAACAGACAAGTAGCATTGAGGTAGAACTGGAAGAGGTTCCAGCAACACAAACTGTAACAGAAGACTTGGTAGAACCAGAGGATTCAGTAGAACTCGACGAACCCCAGCCTCTCCGCCGATCTAGTAGGGTTTCTCATCCACCTGAGAGATACTACGGTTTTCTCATTGACGGTGGAAGCAAGGATTGCATCATGGAGGATGATGACCCAACTAGCTTCGAGCAGGCCATCACGAGTAGGGACTCAGTGAAATGGCTGGATGCTATGCGGTCCGAGATGGAATCCATGTACACCAACAAAGTATGGACTTTGGAAGTTGCTCCTGAAGGGGTAAAACCCATTGGGAGCAAGTGGATCTTCAAGAAGAAACTTAGTGTAGATGGGAAAGTGGAGACTTTCAAAGCTAGACTTGTTGCAAAGGGTTTTCGTCAAAGACCAGGTGTGGACTATGATGAAACCTTTTCTCCAGTGGCTATGCTTAAATCCATCCGGATCATGCTTGCCATCGCTGCACATCATGACTACGAAATCTGGCAAATGGATGTTAAAACCGCCTTTCTAAACGGTGATTTAGAAGAGTGCGTGTACATGACTCAGCCAGAGGGCTTCGTAGATAGTGGGAGCAGCAGGAAGGTGTGCAAGCTGCTTAAATCCATTTATGGATTAAAGCAAGCATCGCGGAGTTGGAACATCTGCTTTGACGTCGTTATCAAAGAGTTTGATTTCGTCAAAAATCTAGATGAACCTTGTATCTACAAGAAGGTGGCAGAGAGTAAGGTTGTCTTCCTCGTATTGTACGTGGACGACATACTCTTGATAGGAAATGATATTCCTATGCTGCAATCGGTCAAGCTCTTCTTATCACAAAGATTCTCGATGAAAGATCTTGGTGATGCCTCCTGCATATTGGAAATCAGGATCTATAGAGATAGATCCAAACGGATATTGGGATTGTCCCAATCCAGGTACATTGACACCATACTAAAGAGGTTTAGTATGGAAGAATCCAAGCGTGGGAACTTGCCCACGATCTCTGGAGTCATTCTCTCCAAAAAGATGTCTCCCAAGACTGATTTGGAGAGAGCTCGCATGCAAGGGATACCCTATGCTTCGGCTGTAGGCTCTATCATGTACGCAATGCTATGTACCAGACCCGATGTAGCATACTCACTAAGTGTAGTGAGCAGGTATCAAGCTGATCCTGGAGAGAGTCACTGGACAGCTGTGAAGAGCATTTTCAAGTACTTACGAAGGACTAAAGAGATGCTCTTGGTGTATGGTAACGGAGAACTCCAAGTGGAGTCCTTTACCGATTCGAGCTTCCAGAGTGATAAGGACGACTCTAAGTCGCAGTCGGGATTTGTCTTTACCCTTTACGGAGGGGCGGTTAGCTGGAAGAGTTCCAAGCAGGAAACCGTGGCAGACTCGACGATGGAGGCTGAATACATCGCTGCCAACGATGCTGCCAAAGAGACTGTCTGGATCAAGAAGTTCATTACTGAACTTGGTGTGGTTCCATCCATTGAGCATCCAATACCTTTGTATTGCGAGAACAATGGAGCAATGGCTTTGGCCAAGGAACCTAGGTCCCATCAGCGATCCAGACATATTCTGAGGCGGTATCACCTGATCCGGGAGATAGTTGATCGCCGGGAGATCGAGGTCAGGAGGGTTGACACGAAGAACAACACGGCGGATCCACTCACGAAGGCCATTCCCCAGATACAGTTTGAGAGACTCTTCGGGATGCTCGGTATGCGATACTACAGCAGCTGGCCCTAGTGCAAGTAGGAGATTGTTAGTTGTATGTATGCCCTAGAGGCCAGTATTGTACAGATGATGTATATTATATTGGATGCTTGGACATATATAGAGATGACTTTCTTGCTCGATATGATAGTATGCTATCTGGTTACTCTTTATCTTAACATGTACACTTGTCTCTTTAAACTGTCTTATAGTTACATGTTGGTAAAGCCCTTAGGATGTGTACTTGACTACCTGGACTATGATGCAGATCATACTAGTGGGGACATGGTAGTCCATAGGTACATCCTTCAAGGTCCTTAGTCGTGGGTGTATCGAGACGGGGCATCGATATACCAGTGTAGACTAGCGTATACGCTTCTCGACCCATGAGATGGGCGATGGATGATCCCATATCCATTGGTGTTTGACATCAGAGATGGTATACGGGTGCTCAGTGGGGACTGGGTACACTGGACGGACTCGCCGAGAACTCCCGGATGGTATTATACCTCACGTCAGATGGCAGTTCTCAGGTGACACTTGTGCAGGTTAGTCTGTAGACCCGAGATCGTCATAGAGTCTTGTGTGATTCCCACTGTGCTTTGATCTCCACCTCACCACGTCCATGAGGGCATGCAAAACGGTGGTCTTTGGGTACAGTCCCGAGTCACATGGAGGCAATGAGCGATAGGAGGGGTTTCGTCTCTCCCGGTATTGGGAGTTGATGTTGCGCTGTGCTCGATTGGCCGTAACAGGGAAGTCCCTGGCCAGGGCTGATCAGAGATTTGCTGGTAAGTGTTACCAGTAGTTTCTCGACCCGTTATGAGCCTCACATCGGCACGGCTTATCGGTTATTGGGGTCTGACGTTTACCACCCCTAGACTTGATATGCGACATATCAGAAGAACAGACCGGACTGTACGGTAAGTGTTACTGGTTGGATTCACAGGAGTGTGAGCGGGCTAGCTCGTCGATCTTCTGATCGCTCAATACCCGGATGGCCGTTACGTTTAGCAGACCGCTTGCGGCTTGTGGGTGCTTGATATGATCATCATCTGCTGCCGGAGTATTGACGAGTCTTTAGAGTCCTACACAGAGGTTTCCTGGCTCAAGCGAAACGAAATAGGAGCGCATATGAGATATGTGCAAGACCGAGAATAATGCGTGTATGTGTTACCGTATTCCATTCTCGCGATGAAAGTATCGATTGGTTATATTCGATATAACCTAGATATCGAATCAAGGATTGATTCGATAAGCCGATACAAAGGATACTATTCGGTTGTATGCGATATGACCGGATCGTTAAATCAAGCGTTTATTTAATGATTTAATGTATAATTATATATTTGATATATTACTTTGCATTAATTAGTATTGGTTCACTTTAAATGGATTTTCTCACTTGATGTGCAAGTTGTATATGTGATATACTTTTATGCACATGTTTGTATCATGTTTGATGATACTTGCTCATTTGGTTAAGTATAAAGAATTAAACCTTGGTTAAATAAATGGTTAGGGTTTTTATTTATTCATTCTTTTATCTTTCTTTTTAATTTGGATTAAAAAGAAATGGCAAAAGAAAACAAAAGGGTTGCTTTCATTCTTGAAGCTTGTTGAAGCTTCATGAAGTTTTGACCAAAGTGACCATTTTGTCTTCATGCTTAACCCTAACCATTCATCTAACCTTAGTCAATTCTCTACACCTAACCATGGTTTACATTATGATAAGTATTCATTTTCTTTTTCATTTTTAAAAGACTTATCATATTCTAGCTTCATCTTCTTCTTGATCTTGAAAGAAAAAGCTTAAGTCCATTAATGGCAACTTGAGCTAAAGTGTGAGAAATCCAATTCTAAAGTGAACCCACCTCCTATTTCTTCACCCTCTACCTCTTGCCAAGTAGTATAGGGTGTTTTCTTCACAAGTTTCACAACTTGATGGAGTTGGAGCTTGAACTTGTGATGCCTCGACGTAGATCATCTTCGGCACGAAGCCGACGACCTAGCCCGCCCATTTCTCCGATCAAGCCGACGATCAAGTCCGGGATTCGAGATGGACAGTGAGAGGATGCCTACGTGGAGCTAAGGAAGTGGAGAACCGGATCTACAAAGGTTGTAGTCTCTCTCTTTTAGTTAAATTGTTAACTAGTTTCGTTTTTCGCCTAAACTTCTAGTCAACGATCCGTATTAGGGTTTCTCGGCACCCGTAAAATTTGAAATTGGCATGGATGATGCCTTGTGAGACCTCATTAGCGTGCCTAGGAACCCTTCAATACTATCATCTTGAGTAAGACTGTCCTACTGGAATAGGTCCTCCCTCAATCATTGCAATCACGTGCCTATGATCCAATAATTGACTCTGAGAGCACTATATCCAACAACATGATGACAATGCATTTGAATTATTCATTTGATAATTCTTTATGCTTCATAATATATTAGAAGCGAGAAACAATTTCAATTCATTCTCATCACCACCTTCTCTCTCCTCAAGCTCTCTCATTCTTGAAACCCTAACCCTAACCTCTCATGTGTTGAGATCAAGGGTTAGCTAGACTAATACATCTATAACCTCACTCTATATCCCCTAGGTAGCTTAGATTAGCACTTTGAGCAAGCTAGTTATCTCAAGTTAGAGATCAAGCTTGTACTAGGAGCTCTCGGGTGGATCATCTTTGATTCGAGGAGGCCGTTGAGGTGCCGATGTTCCAAGGAGCCTACGAGGAGTGGAGGACCGCGATGAAGACCCGAAGGACAAGTAACATGAGGTATAACTTTGAATCCGAGTAGTTAAACCTTTCGTAGTTTGCTAGTAACGGTTTAGATACGATTCATGCGCTCAAGTCCGTGTTACGAAGCTTTGATAATCGTTTTTCATATATTCCGCCTCCCCGCAAGTTCGTGGGGCGTGTGACATGAACTTACCGTGGTATCAGAGCCAACTAAACCATTACTAGCTTGTTAGCAACTAATTAGAAGTTCGATCAACGGAAAACACGAAAACGAAACACCTCGGACCCTAACAGTTTCTGTAAATTTTAAACGTGTCTAAAATTTTTTTTGATATGCCTTAAAATTCACAGCAGGGTATTATAAGAGTTCTGGGAAAATACGAGGACACAACTCGGCAAGACGGCCGCGGAACCGCGGCCAAATGGTGCTTTTGGCCGCGGATCCGCCGCCGAGTCAACGCCGAGTTGACTCAGAGTTTCACAGTAATTCATAGTTTCTGGTGTTTTGTTTTCCTGTATATTCTGTTTTCTACCCAGGTTACTTCAGTACAGGTTTGCTTTTGGGGTAGATATGGATAAAGGTAGTCGATCGATGTTCTAAACTAATTGCTAATCGAATTATTATCTGTAATGTTTAATATGTTCGTAAACCTCCCTTAACTGCTAGTATGTCGGTTGGCAGGGGGTTGCATATTTCTGTAATGTTTACTGTTTGTGTATATGGACTTGATTGGAATGTTGTAATGATTAGCCGGGGTTTGAGATGGGTTTCATTCATTCGATGTAAATGTAATATGATGTAATATTCTTTTGCGGGGCACATCCAGGTTGCAGTTGTAGCCACCGTTGTATTATTTCTTTTTACTGATTTTTGCTCCTAGGATAGACCCAAGGCGGGGTACACAAACTACCGGGTACGTTGAAGTGTTTAGTCTCGTTGTTGAGGGAGACCGCTTCACTTCGGGTACTTGGCGGGTAGTTTGCCGTACCCGTAGGGATCTAGGGTTGGGGTAATGGCTATTCATCACAACTGTGTAATCCGTCTTTTATTGCAGGCTCAAAGCAAATGCGGATTGCTAGTATATCCAATAAAGTTCATCTGTGATCTGGAATGCTTATTATTGCGTCTGACGAATATACAATATCTATATATGATAGCTATTAGACGTCACTTATGTTTTACACCCGCGCTAGCCCAGCCCCCGTTCTGTCGTTAGTTAAGTAACCTAACGGGTGATGACGGGACCCAGTGGCGAATGCGGATGGCATAAGAGGACGTGGTATTTTCGTTGTTTTCTACAATGATAGGATTAATGATGGGACGCATTAGTATAATGCAAAGAAAAATAAACCAAAGTTTAATCGTTGGAACAAATTTAAACCACTCGGTTATTTTAAAAGATCAGAATTTTTAATTGTGGAGCTTTAACCACTCCTTTTAAAAAATATCAGGTTCCTTCGATTATATCAAGTTCACTACGTTCACGGTTTTGCCAAAACCATTCGTAGCCCTCCGTCATTTCATTTGGATATTTAGTAGTATTCAAGCTATGTATTTTGACCAACGCCAAGGCATAGTGTTTGGTAGCTGCTGGATATTCATTTGTTTCATAGATAGATGAGTTAGTTTGGAACAGTCGTATTATCATTTTGGCCAACATCAAGGATATGTACGGATGGGTTCAAATTAACAAGGATAATGATGGGTAGAACTTGACATGTGACTTATGATATTTTGACCAACGCAAAGGTCATAAGAGCATGGGGCAAAAAATTTATATCGGGAATTTCTAAAGAAACTGAAATTTGTAGAGAGAGCATACCATTTTGGAGTTTGATGAATGTTGGTAGGATTCCTTCAACATTATCATACGATGATATTTTGGATCCCGATCCTACTGTGAGTACATGCTACTTATCAGGAGATCCGTCACTTAACGATCAATGCTATAAACCAAGTAGGTGCCTAGAAAGGTGTCAGCGGGGCTACGCCCCCAGAGAAAAGAGGTTATTTAATTAAGGAACTTCGCGAAAGCGTTGGAAAACCTCCCTCGAAGTATCGACACTGACCTGGCTGAACGGTTAAGCAAGAATTGTACGGTGAGAATAGTCCTGGCTAATTCTTCTTTTATGGTTTGAGGAGGGATTCGAGAAACAGTGGGAGCCATCCTGTTTAGATAAAATAAAAACCACTCTAAACTTGCAAGAGCATCATGCTAATAGTATTTTCTTCTCTCTCTTACATTGCAGCGACCTTGTGACCACGACTAGGTTACATCTAGATAACAAATTGACTGAATCTAACTTATATGACTGGTGAAGGTCTGTCCAGATGTCCATTGCCTATGACAAACTGGACCACACTATTACTACTCAAGATCCCGCCGTCCCAAGTCCAGTTTCCACCGTCGCGGATATGGATATCCGTCAGACAAGGGAAAAGGATAAAACGAAAGCCAAGTGCCTCGTGATAGCTTCAGTTGATGGTGTATACCAGAAGCAGCACGAGAAGATGGACTCAGTTTCCATCTTTCTCCATAACAAAGATTTATATGGAGAGCAATCTCATATCGCAAGATATGAGACCTTAAACGAATTAATTCAAGCGAGCTTGGCTGTCGGGTCATCTGTAGGGGACAACGTCCTTACAATGACTAGCTGTATTGATAAGCTCTAGGACCTGGAGACCGCGTTGGAGAACGAGTCAGATATTGACTTGATTCTACAGTCTCTACCTTCTACCCTGAAGGAAACCAGGGAAGTAGAAGGAAACAGAATGGCAAAAGTTTCGGGAATGGATATAGTAAAAGAGGGACGTTCCTATTGTTACAGGAATGAACATTGGCAGAATGATTGCAGGGCTAAAAAAGCCAGTAGCCAGGATTCGAAGCATGTTATGGCTTCGACTTCGGGTGTGTTTGTAATAGAGAACTGCATGTCAGTTAACCCTACTTCCTGGGTATTGGATACCGGGTCAGGAACTCACATCTGTAATTCTTTACAGGCTCTGAGAAACCGTAGGGTTATCAGGATAGGTGAAATGACCCTCACGGTTGCTAACGGAATGAGCATAAATGCTGAATCTGTAGGGGAATATCATCTTGGACTGACAACTGGGCAGATATTGATTCTGCATAACTATTTTTATGTACCAGGTACAACTTGTAATATCATATCTGTATCCTTACTTTCTAAAGAAGGATATGATTTTACTTTTATAAGCGATGTGGTTCACATCCACCTAAATCAAGTTATGATTGGGTCAGGTACATTAAAAAACGGGATATACGTATTGAATCAAGCTCAGATTTTCAGTGTCCAGAACACACTTAAAAGAAAGTCTCCGGAATTAAATCAGGCTTTCTTATGGCATTGTAGACTAGGTCACATCAATGAGAAAAGGTTGACTAAGTTACATAGAGAAAGATATTTGAATCCGTTCGAATATCAATCTTATGCTACTTGTGAATCTTGTCTCATAGGAAGATGACAAAGACTCCGTTTACTGGACACGGAGTAAGAGCAAGCGAGCTCTTGGGACTCGTACACAGTGACGTGTGCGGTCCAATGTCTACACATGTGCGAGGTGGTTATTCCTACTTCATTACTTTTACGGATGATTTCTCTAGGTATGGATATATCTTCTTGATGAAGCATAAATCCGAGGCCTTTGAGAAATTCCAAGAATACAAGAATGAAGTGGAAAAACAAACAGGCAAGAGTATAAAGACACTAAGATCTAATCGAGGTGGTGAATACTTAAGTGCCGAGTTCCTGGGTTACTTAAAAGAGAATGGAATTCTCTCTCAGCTTACTCCTCCATACACACCATAACACAACGATGTATCGGAAAGGAGGAATCGAACCCTATTAGATATGGTTCGTTCCATGATGAGTAACGCTGAGTTACCGCGATCATTCTGGGGATATGCACTAGAATCAGCTGCATATCTTTTGAACCTAGTTCCTACCAAGACTGTGCCTACCACACCATATCAGATGTGGAGTGGGAAGAAACCCTATCTTCAGTATCTGAAGATTTGGGGATGTCCGGCTTTTGTTAAAAAGCAACATGCGGACAAGCTCGAGGCACGATCAGTACATTCCAAGGGGTATCTATTCTATTACACAGAGGAACAAAAAGTTTTTGTTTCTCGTAATGGCCATTTTCTAGAATATCAATTTTTAGAAAAGGAAACAAGTGGCAGCGAAATAGAACTGGAAGAAATTCCAGAACCACAAACTACTACTGAAAGTATGGTAGAACCTGATACTTCAGAAGAAAGGGACATCCCAACGCCACTCCGCAGGAGTAGTAGGAAATCTCATCCGCCCGAGAGATACTACGGTTTTCTCATAGACGGGGATAGAGAGGATTGCACTATTGACTATAATGAGCCTACTAGCTTCCAGCAAGCCATTCAGAGCGGTGACTCAGTAAAATGGCTGGATGCAATGCGGACCGAAATGGAGTCCATGTACACTAACAAAGTATGGACTTTGGACATTGCTCCAGATGGGGTAAAACCCGTAGGATGCAAATGGATCTTCAAAAAGAAGATTGGTGTAGATAGACAGGTTGAAACCTATAAGGCTAGACTTGTTGCAAAGGGTTTCCGTCAAAGACCTGGTTTGGACTATGACGAAACCTTTTCTCCAGTGGCTATGCTCAAATCCATTAGGGTCCTTCTTGCTATTGCTACCTTCCACGATTATGAGATCTAGCAGATGGACGTAAAGACGACCTTTCTAAATGGTAATTTGGAAGAAAGCGTCTATATGGATCAGCCAGAGGGATTCATTCAGAGTGAAAGCAGCGGTAAAGTATGCAAGTTGCTTATGTCCATTTATGAACTAAAGCAGGCATCGCGGAGTTGGAACATCTGTTTTGATGATGCTGTCAAAGAATTTGCCTTTATCAAAAATTCAGATGAACCATGCATATACAGTAAGATTGTAGGGAGAGCTGTAGTATTCCTCGTCTTGTACGTGGATGACATTCTCCTAATAGGAAATGATATTCCTATGTTACAGTCAGTCAAAGGATTCTTATCACAGAAATTCTCTATGAAAGACCTGGGTGATATCACCTACATTCTGGGGATCCGGATCTATTGTGATAGATCAAAGAGGATGTTGGAACTTTCGCAGTCCAGGTACATAGACACCATAGTGAAGAGATTCAGTATGGATGATTCTAAGTGCGGTAACCTACCGGCTTGTTATGGAATCACCCTCTCTAAAGAAATGTCTCCCAAGACTGATTTGGAAAGGGATCGCATGTCGATTATACCCTACGCTTCTGCGGTAGGCTCTATAATGTATGCGATGTTATGTACCAGACCAGATGTAGCATACGCATTGAGCGTAGTAAGCCGGTATCAAGCAAATCCAGGAGAGAAGCACTGGATAGCAGTAAAGAACATTCTCAAGTAGCTGAGGAGGACTAAGGAGATGTTCTTGGTGTATGGCGGAAAAGACCTCCAGATGGAGGCCTTTGCCGACTCCGGCTTCCAGAGTGACAAGGATGACTCCAAATCCATGTCGGGTTATGTCTTTACCCACAATGGAGGGGCGGTCTGTTGGAAGAGTTCCAAGCAGGAGACCGTTGCTGACTCAACAATGGAAGCGGAGTACATAGCTGCTTGCGATGCCGCAAAAGAAGCTGTCTGGAAGAAGAAGTTCCTCACAGAACTTCAGGTGGTTCCTACAAGTGTTGATCCAATACCTCTGTATTGTGACAACAACGGCGCTATAGTTTTAGCGAAGGAACCCAGGTCCCATCAGAAGTCCAGACACATCTGAAGGAGGTATCACCTGATCAGGGAGATCGTCGATCGCCGGGAGATCGAGGTGAAAAGAGTAGAGGCGGAGAATAACATTGCTGATTCATTCACAAAGGCCATTCCTCAGACACAGTTCGAGAGGCTATTCGAGATGATAAGTCTACGATATGCTAGCTCATGGCCCTAGTGCAAGTGGGAGATTTTCAGTGTATATACCCTAGGGGCTATTATTGTATCATACTTGTATGTATATTACTTAATAGAACCTTGGGATATTCACAGTTGTATATACAGTCTTGCTGAAAATAGTAGTATGCTACTTGGTTTTTGTCTACTTTAATATGTTTCTTGTTAAGTATCACTTATACATATTAGTAGAGCCCATAGGATCTTTGCTTGATTACCAGCATTGTGATGGCAGTCACACTAGTGGGGGCTGGGTAGTCTGTAAGCAACATCCTATACAGGTCCCTGGTCGTTGGATTATCGAGATAGGGCATCGATATTTCGGAGTAGACTAAGTGTATACGCTTCTCATCCCAGTTGGGGAGATGGTCTGTCCCACAGCCATCAGTACGTCGTACTGGAGATAGTATACAGGTGCTCGTTACGTTACGGGTACACCGGACAGGACTCACAGGAGAACTGATTGGTTGGTATTATACCCGTTGTCAGTTAACAGTTCCCAGATGACATGAGTACAGCATAGTCCGCAGACTTGACACTGCTACTTCACCTCGAGTGTGTCCCACTGTTCTTAGATTGCTACCCTACCACGGCTCAAAGGAGTCGTGCAAACAGGTAGCAGTTGGGTGCAGTCCCGAGCACTTAGAGGCAGTGGCGGTTAGAAAGGATTTGTCTCTCCTGGTATTGGGAGATGATATCGCGCTGTGTCAGAGAGCCATTACGCAAAGTCCCTGGCCAGGACAAGCGAGATTTACTGGTAGGTTCCAGTAGTTTCTCAGGGTGTAATGGGCTACGCTCCGACATGACTTATACCGCTATTAGGGGACTGACGCTTGCCGCCCCCTAGGCTCGATGTGAGATAGTCTTAGACAAACAGACCGGACTGTACGGAGATTGTCACATCAGCCTCAGTGGGAGTTCGGATGAGTGTCCTCATCGGCCTTCTTATCGACAACTACCTGGGGACCGTTACGTACAGCTAGTGCTGCTTGCGGTCTGTGGTTAAACCTACTGCCAACGTAGTGTCGAGTCTTTAGAGTCCCACACAGAGGGTTTCCTTGCTCCAGGCGAAACGATATAGAGGTCGTATGGTTTTACGACAAGGGTTCGGACGCGTTCGTGTGTTTACGCACGTACGACGTTCGGACAGTTTTTACTAGCCGGTTTTGGTTTAAGCCAGATTATAGTATCGGGTTATTGGATTTATACAGTCTAAAGTTTTTCCGTATTTTCATGGATTGGAGGGGCGTTCTCGTAATTTTCCGGGAAGCTTCTAGAAGCATGGTGACTTGGAGGGTAAGGTGGCATTAGCATTAATTGATTTTGTGACTCATGAGATGAATCATTCAATTGAGTTAATGAAGCATTTATTGCTTAATGACTCACTTGATGATTCATTACACATATTCAATGAAGCATGATGATAATGCATTTGAATTATTCATTTGATAATTCTTTATGCTTCATAATATATTAGAACTGAGAAACAATTTCAATTCATTCTCATCACCACCTTCTCTCTCCTCAAGCTCTCTCATTCTTGAAACCCTAACCCTAACCTCTCATGTGTTGAGATCAAGGGTTAGCTAGACTAATACATCTATAACCTCACTCTATATCCCCTAGGTAGCTTAGATTAGCACTTTGAGCAAGCTAGTTATCTCAAGTTAGAGATCAAGCTTGTAGTAGGAGCTCTCGGGTGGATCATCTTTGATTCGAGGAGGCCGTTGAGGTGCCGATGTTCCAAGGAGCCTACGAGGAGTGGAGGACCACGATAAAGACCCGAAGGACATGTAACGTGAGGTATAACTTCGAATCTGAGTAGTTAAACTTTTCATAGTTTGCTAGTAACGGTTTAGATACGATTCATGCACTTAAGTCCGTGTTACGAAGCTTTGATAATCGTTTTTCATATATTCCGCCTCCTCGCAAGTTCGTGGGGTGCGTGACATGGACTTATAACCGTATGATTCTTGTGTAGATAGATACACCCATTTATTGTTCATGTTATGTAGAATATTACCCCTCGTGATGTATATCACGTGCTGTTATTTAATGCTATATGATATCATTTTCTTGTACACCTGCACAATTACCGTTGATGCGCATGTTACACATACCCAGATTTGCCGGCTCACAAACATTCTTCATCAGTAATTGCCAGGCTACTTACACAATAGAGCTGCCATATCATGAGATTGATCATAAAGATAAAAGTACATTCATTGTTCAGTATTATCACTTGTCATGCTTGCATGATATATACATCGATTGTATATGTGTACCATTGTTGCATATGGACATAGTATTAATGAGACACAACACTATTACTAACGGTTCATATTGCATGAGCACTAAACTGTATATTATACACACCCCGTCAGTAATTGCCATGACACTCACATTATGGAATTTCCATGGATAATACATTTCTTAGCTTACCTTATCATTGATGATTAGACATGGTTCTTGTTCTATTGCGCATATGAATTTCATTATGCGTACATACATACATGCATACATACATACCTTGTTATAGCTATGTATATGCTTATATGTGATGTTGCATTGGATTTCGGAGGAATTGGAAACCGCAGGATGCTTTGAAACTTGATACATTTAAAAAGAGCGGTTTTCCCTCGATATAATCATATTACTGTTCTATGTTGCATACATCGTATTTTGTGGATTTATGCATTGAGATATGGATTCATGTGATTTCTGGATTCGAGAACCTTGGTTTTATTTCAAAGAATGTGTAACGTTTTAAAAATCCAATTTCTCTTGATATGATATTCCAGTGCGTCCACCATGAGTTTTCTCGGTTCTGAGACTTGTGTTAGAAACCCGATTCGAGGAGCGGGAGGCACCGTCTGCAGGTACATGGTGGACCCAGTATGGTACCCCGGGGCAAGAAATGATTTTTGTGGTGTAGACAATGAGCCTGGAAGAGGGAGCACTACATACCGGTGATTGTATAGAGCTTGGCGGATATCCGGGGGATACCGTTTTGGAGTTATGATATGAGAAGGATATGAGGACCGATCTGAGGAAGCAGCGCCTGAGATAAGATATATATGAGGGCCGATATGAGTATGCGGCGCCTGAGATATGAGAATTTACGTATCGATGCTGGACATGGGTTTTCATGATGTTTCGAGTGTCGGTGTTGGACACTCAGGTTCCATGGCACACGTGGTTGATATCCTCATATATATATATATATATATATATATATATATATATATATATATATATAATCTTATGTTTTCATGATGGTCGAGTGTCGGTGTTGGACACTCAGGTTCCATGATAATGTTTGTGTCGTTGATGGACACGTAGATGATATCCACATGCATACATGCATTGATTATATTGTTGGCATAGATGCAGATACGGTCACCATAAATATCATAGTATTACCTTTATAATATAGTTGACCTAGGAATCGTTGTTTTATTCGATTTCTACCTGATGATGTTTTCTACTCACGAGTTGGCAACCCGCCCCCGTTGTACCATAGTCCTTGCAGGTTTAACCACTTGGGATCATTTGCGGTATTTCTGGCACACAGCTTCATCCAAGGTAGGTGGGACACATGTTGGATCGTGCCCACTCTTGTACTCTTATATTCTATTGTATCTAGATAAACTCCACCAGATCACATCAAATCAAATCAGAGACTAGACATTGTATATTGGTAGACCTAGTCAGACTTAGGTTTTGTGCGAGACTCAGAGCGATGGGTTTATGATCGCTTTCTTGAGTTTTGATGTCTTTCTTATTTATTTGTTCTTTCTAGGTTGATTCTTCGCCGTTGGGCGTCATATATATGTTATTGCGTGGTTGTGATTCCGTCTGTTGGCGATGAGCTAGCTACCGCTTGGGGATGCCTATATATTGTTGTATATTTGTTTTTGTATCAAAATATACAAGGGAGGTGTTGCCCAAAATTTTAAAAGACAAAACATGATTCATTATACATTTATTTCAAAATTGCACCCCCACTATTTTTCACAAAAAGGTTTAGATTTTCTGGGCTTCGGCTTACTTGATTTACGTCACGCCTTTAGATGTTGCGTAATTTAAGTGCCGGTCACGTGCTAAATTTTGGGTCGTGACAGCACATCAGAAAAACTTAGCAGAAGTGCTAAACGATACGCTACAGTACCCACCCTCTCAAGAATCTCATAGGGTCCAACATATCTGGGACTAATCTTTCCCCTTTTCCTGAATTGCATCACACCCTTCATCGGAGAGACACAGAGAAATACATAGTCTCCCACATTGAACTCAAGTCTACGGCGATGACGATCGGCATAAGAATTCTGCCTACTCTGAGCTACTCTCATCCTATCCTGGATCATCTGATTTTCTTAGTAGTCTCCTGAACCAACTGAGGCCCTAGGAGGATGCTCTCGCTAAGCTCAGTCCAACAAACTGGCGACTGACGCTTCCTTCCATATAACACCTCAAATGGTGCCATCCGAATCGTCTCCTAAAAGCTATTATTATAGGAGAACTCAATCAAAGGCAAGTGACGATCCCAACTGCAACCCAAATCTACCGTACAAGCTCGGAGCATATCATCAAGAGTCTGAATCATACGCTCCAACTGGCCATCGGTCTGTGGATGGAACGCAGTACTGAAAATCAAGCAATTGCCCAAAGCATCCTGAAGTTTCTGCCAGAGACCACTGGTAAACTGTGTGCCTCTATTAGAAATAATACAGGTCGGAACTTCGTGCAACCCCACAATCTCATTAATGTAGATCTGGACGTACTGAGCATATCCGAAAGCAGTCTTCACCGGAAGAAAGCGAGCTGCCTTCATCAACCGATCCATAATCACCCAAATGGAGTCATACCCTCTGCTAGACCTGAGTAGACCCACAATGAAATCCATGGAGATCTATTCCTATTTCCACTCGGAAACGGGTAAAGGCTGCAACTCTCTAGCCAGCCTTTGATGTTCGTCTTTGACTTGCTGACAACTCAGGCATTTCGAAAGGAAGTCAGACACATCATGTTTCATCCCTTCCCACTAGTACACATCTCGTAAATCGTGATACATCTTGGTAGACCTTGGATGAACGCTATAGGAAGACTGATGTGTCTATTCTAATATCACTCGCCTAAGCTCATCAACACCGGGTACACACAACCAGGTTCCAAACTATAGCACTCTCTCGCTGTCAATCGTAAACTCAAAATCTCCATACCGCCGAACCCGCTCCAAAATCTTTTATAGTCGTACATCCTCGTACTGTGCCTCCCTGATACGATCAAGCAAAAGTGGATGAACACTCACATGGGAAAACTGTCCACCTACAGATGTGAACTCAAACTATATACCACCGTCGCACAAAATCTGTCAATCATCATCCGACTTCCTCCAAACTGAACCCAAATAAGAAAAGATAATCCCATGTCTCTTACTCAACCGGTCAGCCACTACATTTGTCTTGCCCGGGTGATCAAGAATTTCACAATCATAATCTTTCACTAGCTCCATCCAGCGACGCTGCTTTAAGTTCAAATCCCGCTGCTGGAATATATACTTCAGACTCTTGTGGTCTGTAAAGATCTGGCATTACTCTCCATATAAATAGTGTCTCCATATCTTCAGTGTAAAGACCACCACGGCCATCTCCAGATCATGGGCAGGGTAATTCTAGTCATGTTTCTTCAGCTGCCGAGAAGCATAAGCAATAACTCTGCCGTGCTACATCAATACACAACCTAAGCCTATACGAGACGCGTCATAATATAACACAAATCCGTCTGAGCCTGAAGGTAAAGATAGAACTGGCGCAGTTATCAGACGAGTCTTCAACTGCTGGAAACTCTGCTCACATTCCTCGGTCCATAGAAACGAAACTCCCTTTTGGGTCAAACTGGTCATAGGTGCTGCAATACGAGAGAGGTCCTGTATAAAGCGACGGTGATAACCCTCTAAGCCCAAAATTCTACAAATCTCAGTCACTGACACGGGTCAGACGAGTCTTCAAGAATTTGACAAAAAACTGATGCTCTCTCAAAATCTGCAATGCAATTCTCAAGTGCTTCTCGTGGTCCTCCTGACTCCTAGAGTAGACCAAAATATCATCTATGAAAAGAATGATAAACTGGTCAAGGAACGGCTTGAAGATCCTGTTTATCAGATCTATGAACGCTGCTGGGGCATTGGTGAGCTAGAACGACATTACCAGGAACTCATAATGACTGTAGCGCGTTCGAAAGGCAATCTTCAGAATGTCATCATTCCGGACTCGCAATTGATGATACCCGGAGCACAAATCAATTTTCGAGAAATAGCCGGCTCCCTGCAGCTGATCGAACAAGTCGTCAATACGAGGTAATAGATACCTATTTTTCACCATAACTCGATCCAGCTGTCGATAGTCGATACAAAATCTCATGTTGCCGTCCTTCTTCTTAACGAACAGGACCTGAGCTCCACATGGCAATACACTCGGACGAACGAGTCCTCTATCAAGCAATTCTTGCAACTGACTCTTGATCTCTTTCAGCTTCGTCATGGCCATCCGATAGGGCGGTATAGAAATAGGTCCTGCATCGGGAACCAAGTCAATACAGAACTCAATATGAAGGATATGCTGTTGGAATTGAAGGTTGAGTAGGATATTGTTGTAGATATGAAGGATATGTTGTTGGAATTGAAGGTTGAGTAGGATATGTTGTTGGTAGTGGAATCGAAGAGAGTTGTGCCACTTGTAGAGGAGCTGGTATAGATAAGTTAAGACGGGAGAGTAAAGATCTTGCTAGCATATCGATAAGGTCAATTGACAGAGCTTGAATGGTTAGTGATGGAATTTGGGCTACCAGTGGAGGAGCCTGAACAATCGGATGAATGGAATAGGTTGGAATTGACATGAAGTTGAAGTTAGAATTTGGTGTTTGTGTAGGAGGAGGAAACGAGATAGGAGTTGCCAGAGGTGGTGTAGGAATGGGAACAGCTGACCATATGGCCATGTAGTGATCCATCATTGACGCGAAACGATGGAATTCTTCATCTGGGGGAGTTGCTAAACTGGGGGAGGTGGTGGAAAGTTGTTGAAATTGGTTGGTATTGTATTAGGAAAAATTGAAGTGGATGAAGGACCCAAAGGGTATGAAGAGAATGAAGTAGTAATCGGGTTATTTGGAATATGCAAAGACGGGAATGATGAGAGGGAAGCGACATTAAGGGCAGGTTGAAATCTATGTGGATATGAAGAAAAAGAAGTGGTGGTTGGATTGTATAGAAACAGAGACGAGGGGAAAACATAAGTATTAGAATTAGGCGGAAAAGGAGATGTGGAGAAAGTGGCAAAAAAGTGAGGGACCTCTGTCGCATTTGGAGCGGTTAAGGTGTCGAAGATGGATGGAAAACCGGGAGGGGAATCTGACATTTTTGTTCGATGACGAGTGTGAATAGGAGAGATACGAGTGATTTTGATTGTTTTGGAAATAAGAACCTTAGTCCTCTTTTGGATACCTATGACTTGGGTTCAAATTGGTTTGACAACTTGAATGCAAAGTGGCTTAGGTAGGAAGAATAAGAAGAGTTAGGTTTAGAAGTTTGGTCGACTCTTTTGAAATTTTAGAGATGGATTTGGACTTGTACGAAAGTTTTAGAACTCACACAAATGGATTTTAGCACAAACACAAAACTTTCGTCAAATCCGGAAAAAAGAGCAATACAAAAACACAAGGTTTTTTCCTCCAAAAAATGTGTTATTTGCTCTAGTGTTTACTATATTGACAACTCTTAGGGCTTGAGTTCTACGTGAATTTTTGTTCTAAGGAAATGGGTCCAACCCACTTCCTAAGGAGTGTGAGATTAGAGGGTTAATCTAAACTCGATATACACTTGTATGTGGTGACTTCTTCAATATACTGTTTGGTACGCTAGGCAAATCACCAATATATTATATGTCACGACCTGAAATGGCACATGACTAGCGCTTGAATCATATGAAGTCTATAGGGCCCCATCTAATTCAAGTAAGCCAAAATCCCAGAAATCTAAACCATTTTAAGGAAGAAGTGAAGAAAACTTGTTTTAAAGCAAGTGGTTTTAATAACATAAGCCGAAGTATGTATTTTTAAAATCTCAAGTCTTTTCTGAAAATTTAGGCAGAGTTTCCTTTGTAAATACTGGCCCTAAAAGGGTACAACACATGAAATATATATAAAGATATCCCCAAGCGGGAGCTAACTCTTCGTCAATTGGCGGTCACAACCACGCAAGCAATATAATATATAACGCCGAAGAGCGAGGATCAAAACTTAAAAGGAAACTCAAAATCATCAAAAAAACCATAATAATACAAGCACGACTCTAAGGTCGAAATAATATATATTGGTCTTCAGGTCTAACAAATAATACAAGTCTGGTTGATGGAGTTTACTAGATACAACAATGTAAATAAAATACAAGGGTGGTCACGATGCGAGTGAACTCACCTACCAAAGAAATCACCCGGAAATAAGCAATGTGCCAGCAAAGCCGTCAAGGAAACCTGTACCGGAAAACCTGCAAGAAACTGTGGCACAACGGGGGTGAGTTGCCAACTTGTAAGTAGAAAACATCACTGAGCAGAAATTGTATGTATGACTCAATCCTAGGTCATACGATCAGTAATATCCTCATATAATATGGCCTGAATCATGATAAAATGACAAGGGTAAATATCTATACATAAGTGTAATACCAAGTGCTCGTGTCAGTGCATCAGGTAGCAACATATCATAAATATGAGGTATGAATGCATGAAATGAAAACAGAATGCATCATGAATGAGAAAAATGTTTTCTTTAATATGAGATTTCTGTATATATATAAATCGAGGTATCATCAATGCAATCATCATAGAATCAGTGTCGAGTATCGACACAAAACAGATATCTCAATATCTCAGGCTCCAGCAATCCGGACTGGCCCGTATTCTCAAATCTCAATATCTAGGGCTTCGGCTATCCGGACTGGCCCATATCATCAAATCTCAAAACCACAGGCTACGGAAATCCGGACTGGCCTATACTCTGATCTGTATCCTCCGGATATCCATCGAGTCACAATAAAATCACCGGTCGGTAGTGCTCCCCTGGCAGGCTCAACGCCATCATCTGCGACCATCTTGTTCCGGGGTACCACACCGGATCCACCATGCACCCACAGACGGTTCTATCTCCTTCTCGAATCGGGTGTATGATATCGCTCAAGAGCCGAGAAAAATCATGGTGGACATATCTCAAATCATATCATGAGAAAACCGCAATTTTCTCTCTTTTAAAAAAATAATAAGTTTATAAAATCTTTGCAGTTTCTCCAAATCCGGAAATCTCATGGAAATCCGAAATCCTAATCTCAAGGGTAAATAAACAATGAAATACCGGCATAAAGTTCTATAATATTGCATGACAATAATTAAATGAATGCATCGGATAACAAGCAAGTAATGCAATAATTAAACTAGCAAATGAAAGCAATAACATATTGGAACTACCAGCTAACAAGTTATGTCAATGAAATAATATTCTCTAAGATGTACGTGACATGGTAATTACCGATAATGATGTGTGCGAGCTGGCAAGCAGGTGTACGTGGAGCATACGCATCATCGGTAATGGTGCTGGTGTCCTGACAGCATGATTTTAATAATAACTAATGAAAACAAAAATAAGCATGCAATACGATGCGAACATCAAGAATATGAGGAACATGAATAATAACGTAACATATATGAATATACATTTATATATGAGTTACAGTTTTGACATTTGAAATAATACGAATCGTGATGTTTAGAAAATAGGGCTACGGTGTTTTTAAGAAAAGGTACGTCCTTTGAAATGTCCGTAGAATCCCTTGGCCTATCTTTAAAATACTCACGATTCGTTAGTTTTGGAAATATGTATGACTCGAGCCCAGTCTAACATCTACTAAGTAAACTACAGGACTAAACTAACAGACTGATCGAAAGGGGTAAGCAAAACCATCTACGTCTGAGTAGATATTTATATATATATCTAATAGTCGGTGATCCCGCCTCAATAGTATCATGTATGATACAATATATATAATATGACATCCTCGAGTCAAGAGCATGGATCTATCATCAATATATAACTCGTAGTGTAAATCCATCGTACGGCATCCCAAATCTGGGTACGGGTCGAATATCGCATTTATCTCATTATTTATCTGGTATCATCATCATCATATCCGAAATAAGGGTACTGATCTAAAGTTTAGTACATACTGATACCATTAACATATATCTGTGTGTGTATGAAAACACATCGCTAAATGATCCGCTAAAATATCAGGCCGTATCTCATAATACGAACCAAGTCACATCACCGATCTCGTGGCACCATGCCCAATCACATCGACTCATCTACAAGTACCATATACTATCCTCATTATCCATGTATGTACATACATACATACATACATACATATATGTATATATATATCCCCATATACGAACAAGATAATAAAATGTATGCATGTGTGTGTGCGTGTATCTTATTCTAGGGTTTCGCGACTAAAAACTATTTAACGACACTATCATCCAATTATACTAAAATTTATCCACGAACTCCTAAAGTCTATCTAGATAATTATTTAGTCTTACAAACTCCATTTATATAAATATATATACGTATTCGTATACTACACTACGAAACTGCGGGGGTGCTATACGCCATCCACCCGACTTCCCCCGTAGATATATATCTACTCACCTTGATCCATACTTGCCGAAGTCGATGTCGCCATCCTCTTCTTCATCATCCAAAGTCCACGTGAGGATACCTACATATACACACACAAGCATCGTAAACCGAAATCACACACGAAAACCAAAATGGCACAAGTATCACACATAAGTTAAAACCTATGGTCAACTCATGCAACTTAACCAAATAACACCCAATATTGACGAACAAACGTCGCGTGGCCGATAATAAACACAAATATCACAAGTTCAAGTCATTTAAAACCCACAATTCAAAACAACAACTCAATAAAATGGTCCCAGATTTTGGTTCAGGTGAAATAGAGATGAACAAACAGTACTGGGGTGATGTATATGGAGTGTGTGAGCTACTGTATCAATTCCAGTACCAAAATCTACAAAGTGGCCGGCTACATTTCCCCTAAATCCGGCCACCTCGGCCCAATGTGCTCTGTTTGGGTTCGTTTCGTCAGGGTGGCTTACTATTAGTCCCACTAGGTCTCTGGTATTGTTTGGTTTTAGTAACAGTCTCAGGTCACTCCAGATTCCCTGTAGGCACTAAATTAACACAAAACCGACATTGAACATCTACTTCAAGTTTTGGGTTTAGGCTCTGTTTAATCTGGGTTTTTAGCACTATGGGGGTTTTGTAGTCACTACTAAACCTCAATTACACCCTCACAACTCAAGGATCCCTAAACTTGATCTTGGAATTTTCATACATCACTAAACCCTACTAAATCACTTCTAAACTAAACTAGAATCTAAAGTAAATGAAATACTACACTATTTGTGAAAGAAATATCTCATTTTGCAACTCAAGAATTTTCTTGAGTTGCCCCAAGTGCTAAAAATCCAAATTTTCTTGATCTCACATGCTTGTAGTGAGCTTGCGCATGTTTTTAGTGAAGCGAATGTGTGGTTTTGATGTGTTTTGATGGAGTTGTTAGGAGGTTGAAGGAGGTGGAGGGAGAGTGCAGCCATGAAGGAGGAAGGGGAGGAAAAAGATGAAAGAAATAATGAAGGGACATGAGCCATGCCAAGGTTGCCCCCTCATCTTCTCTCTCTCTCTCTCTCTCTTGCCCATACTTCTTTCTTTATTCTTTTTCCCTTTTCTTTTTTTTCTTTTCTTTTCTTCACTTTATCTTTTCTTTTCCTTAAAAACAAAGCCATGCATGAATAAAGAAAAGACCATGGTAGGAGAATGTAACAAATGAGTAATATGACATGGTGCATGTCATATGCATAAAAGCGGATTAATGCAAGATTAGCGAAATTTAATCGAATTTAGCAATAAACATGTATACAATTAATTATAAAAATTTATAATTTGCCTAAATCACATGAATTCTTCCAAAAATCGTCATTCAATTTAACTTCCCAATATTTCCTAAATTATCAATATTTAATTATACCGCATTATTAAAATATTCATAATATTTATTATTTAATTTTATAATTTCCCAAAAATAATATTTTATTTTTCTGAAATGTTACAATCTTCCCTCCTTAAAAAAATTCGGTCCCCGAATTTAAATTTAAACCCCTCAAATACTAAAACATTTCAGTAAAATAATCAAGTTGCCGGGGCTCCGAAATCATAAATACACAAAACATATCGTAGCGCAATGCATGCGCATGAAAAACGAGTATATAAACCAAATCAAAACTCCGTCAAGCATCCCGCAAATCATCGGAGTTATGGTGAAGACACCAATGCCAAAGCCCAATACGGAAACCAACATGATATACATCAAAACTTTAACATGTATCTAGTACACGTCAGTGTAAACTCGTCAAAACATCTGAAAGAAATGCATGCCAAACCTTTTCAAGTCGTTGTGCGATGCACGTATCACGGCACAGTGGCGGACGGTTTTTTGTAAGAAAACTACTATATATATATACCATTTGTTTAACATACACGTCCCGCCGTTTTTGAAAATCATTTAGAAGGGTTTTCTTTGTAAAATGTTTCATGTCATCACAGACACGTAGGTAAATACTGAGACTATAGCTCCTTTTTGGAAATCCCTTCGGTAACTATCAATGCATACAAAATATATTCAGATACTGTCCTTAGACTAGTCCTGCTCAACTACTATACCATATAATAAATATCATAAAAACGTACTGCTCCACAAGAAATCAACCCAAAAATGTGCATAAGAATGCCACGTGCGTCTGATGCGCACGGAAATCGAAATCCATGAATGTGCCATACATTTGCACAGAAACAAAAATCTAAGTACAACGGGTGTGCACGAAACACCTGTCATAGGCAACGGGTGTGCCTGACAGCAATATCAGGTGCATCTGATATGCACGAAGACTCTCGATTTAGTGCATCTGGTGTGCACCAAAATCGCATTAAGCTCCCAAGTATGTGCAAGAATCCAAATCAAGTGCACAAGGTGCACGGAAATAAATATCGAATATCACAATTGAAATCGACGGTATACAACATATCACAATCCAAATCCAAATCAGGTATACCATGGTATATAATCTCACAACTATGTGCATCGGTATGCACAAATCGAATCAAAATACTAAGAGTGCATGGAAACTACACCGAAAGCACAAGTCAAATCACATGCATAGCATAGGCATGAAATAAAAATCAACATCTCGAATGACATCAAATCGAAGTCAAGTGCAACTGTGGTGCACAAAATCTCAATCATGCAAATAAATCGCCCAAAATACCGAAATCAAGATGGCGGAAACAGTCCCGCTCTAGCACATCCTCTAAAGATCTCTTGCCAACTGTCATGGTCACTCATAACATGTCTCGTTGACGATGTCGAACTCTGGACTACTGGGTGTGCGCAATATGACCGATCCTGGGTCCAAGTCATCTCGTATAGTATTCCAGAAAGGTTCTATCGAGTTCTCTTCCAAATCTCGTTTCTGCTGAATTGCCCAGAAGTCATCATCCTTTACTAAATCTGTTTCTTGTTCTGGAACGGCTGCATACTCATCACGACTCCTTCTGGAAGATATATCCATATTCGACGCCTCTGCATGCGTATCACATCTCTGATGTCAGCGGAGTGGAATATCATCTCATCAAGATCTCGTACGAACCTCTTACTCCACTTTTCTCTAATGTCGAATGATTCGGACTCGTCTCTTCGTGGCTGCATGGACTGCGCTCCAACGACTATACTCATATCTGTAGTCTCCCAAGCAATGCATCCCATCACATGATATCTGAATGACGTAGAACTTTTCGATCAATTCGTCAAGGTTCCTTAATCCCCCAAGAGCTCAACATCTTGAGTACAGTTTAATAATATCCAGTACATGCCACAGTACCTATGGACCAACCGTAGAAGGGCAAACCCAAGTCTCATTAATGGCACCGCGGAACTGCTGCAAACCCTAAGGTTTCAAAGCGTTCTCATGGTCATTATATTGAGTTATGGTTTCATTCTTCTAGAGAGTCCACATAATCACTTGCATATTTTTCCGAATACTTTAAACTTGAAAAATGGGTTTCTGACATTCGATCATTTTCCTTCGACTCCCAACGTACCTGTGTGAAGTCTTCTCAAGCTGGAATCAATCAATCTGATGACCTCGCGTCAGGGTAGGCAATGAATCACATGTCCTAGTCATTCCTCCTTGGGTGACTAGCGATCTTCTATCATATCTCTAAGTACAACTCGTGCGGCATTTGCTTCAAACATCTGGGGCGATATCTCGTCAGTCGCAGTAACAACAGAATCATTCTTCTGCACGCTGAACGGTGCCTTAATCATCAAGAATAATCGGTGCATTGACGGTCATCACATTCTGGCTGGCCTCTAGCAGTGGCTCAATCCTCTGGTACTGATCTGCACGTTCGAGAAATCTTTGTAAAAGAAATCCATCAAATGCTCATGGCGTGAAAAATACAATAAAACGATTCATCTACGCAATCTTATGTCCCTGGAATCACGCCCTAGTCAGTCCTCATTCGTGATGAGCTCGTGATGACCGAAACTCTAGCCACAGCTCTCTTTGCCCGTGTAATCGCGGCTGCAAAACCTGTAAACCGATATCGATGAGGATAGATCATAGTTATGAATATAATGCTGTGAAAGGAAATGTACATCCTAAGGCTTCTTAAGCGAAGTAGCGTATCGTAAGTATACCACGGAACATACACACGGTACGTCACTCTCCTTAAGTCACCTACTCCATCAACCAAGGTCAACCTATACGACGAAAGTTTGGGTCTAATACCCCCTCGACCAAGTCTAAGTTCCGTAAGGTCAAGCCTAGGTTCCGAATATATATAAACGCCCTAGACTCCGCATGGTTAAACATAGACTCGAACCAAGATTAACCTAGCGCTCTGATACCAACTTTGTCACGACCCAAAATGGCATGTGAGTGGCACTTGAATCATATGAAGTATATAGGACCCCATCTAATTCAAGTAAGCCAAAATACCAGAAATCTAAACCATTTTAAGGAAGAAGTAAAGAAAACTTGTTTTAAAGCAAGTGGTTTTAATAACATAAGCCTAAATATGCATTTTTAAAAGCTCAAGTCTTTTCTGAAAATTTCGGCAGAGTTTCCTTTATAAATACTGGCCCCAAAAGGGTACAACATGTTGGATATACCTATGCCCTAGAGGCCATTATATTATAGTGGATGTATTTATACATGTATATATATTCAGTGTACATTCTTGCTCGACATGATAGTATGCTATCTGGTTACTCTTTATCTGACATGTTCACTTGATCATGCTTTTATTCATTTGCACATGTTGATAAAGCCCTGAGGATATTTTTTTGACTACTCTGATTATGATGTAGATCATAATAGTGAGACATTTATAGTTTATAAGCATATCCTGAAATGTCCCTAGTCATGGGTATATCGAGACGGGGCATCGATATTCCAGAGTAGACTATCGTATATAATACTAGACCCATATGATGGGCGGTGGATGTTCCCACATCCATTGATGTTTGGCATCTAGATAGTATACGGGTGCTCAGTAGAGACTGGGTACACTGGACGGACTCGCTGAGAACTCCTATATGGTATTATATCTATCGTCGGATAGCAGTTCTTAGGTGACACTGGTGCAGGTTAGTCTGTAGACCCGAGATCGTCATAGAGTCTCATGTGTTCTCCCACTGTACTTTGATTTCCACCCTACCACGGCTCTACTGAGGCATGCAAACAGGTGGTCTTTGGGTACAGTCCCGAGCCACATAGAGACAATTAGTGATAGGAGGGGTTTCGTCTCTCACGGTATTGGGGGTTGAGGTTGTGCTGTGCTCGATTGGCTATATCAGTAAGTCCTTAGCCAGGGCTGTTGAGATTTACTGATAAGTGTTATCAGTAGTTTCTTGATCTGTTATAGACCGTTCATCGGCATGACTTATTGAATTATTGGGGTCGACGTTACCATCCCTAGACTCAATATACAACATATCTAACGAAGAGACCGGACTGTATGGAAAGTGTTGCCGGTTGGCTCGACGGGAATTTTTTTGACAGCTTTGCTGGTTTTTCTTCTGATCGCTCAATACCCGGGTGGCCGTTATGTTTAGCTGACCGCTTGCGGCTTGTGGGTGTTTGATGTGATCATCACCTACTGCCGGTGTATTGACAAGTCTTGGAGTCCCACACAGGAGTTTCCTAGCTCAGGCGAAACGAGGTGGTGTGCATATGAGATATGCGCGGGGACCCGATTAAATGCGAGTATGTGATACTGTATTTTAATCGGGCATTTTTCTATTGGTAGGGTCGTATATGATATGACCAGTTTATTAAATCAAGTGTTGATTTAATATTTGACTTTTAGAATTATTCTTTATTTAAACCCTTTTTCTTTAAAGGTGTATGCATGCATGTATGCACATGTTGATGTGCATGGACACATACATACATATATTGTATCATGGTTGTTGATACAAAGGAGATGGAAATATAAGACTTACATGGTTCAATAATGTGTGTGTGTGTGTGTGTGTGTATTAGCATTAGGATTAAAGAAAAGGAAACGAAAATTAAATCATAATGGGTTTTTTCTACACTTTTCTTTGCTTTGACCTAGATTTAACCCATGGTTTATTTTCTTTTGTACTTTAACCCAAATGATAAATATCTAGATATTATTGTACCATGGTTAGTGATGAGAGAATGAAATATATATATTTTCTTTTCTTATTTTTCCTTTAACTTTTGATCATTATCTCTTGACAAAAGCTTTTGCCATTTCCTTCTTCTTCCTCAAGCTCTCTTGATATTTCTTGTGAGTGAGGTTGACAAAAAGAAAGGGTTTTGATTAGAGAATATAAACTACATCTTCATTCTACACCTATCTAGCCCATTTGTGTAGGGTGTTTGCTACACTTTGTTTAAAAGACCAAGTAAATCAAGGAGCTTTGGGCAAAGGGATTTCGGGTGGATCATCGTGGACAAGGAAGCTTACTAGTAAGCTGTTCCAACCTCTCAACGATCCAAGGAGTCAACAAAAGAAAGCTACAAAGGTTGTAATCTCTCAAGTGCTTTATTACATGTTGTATATGATACACCTTATTATTACCCTAGCTTTTCTAGTTTGATTCCTAGGTTAGATTGTTTAGCACCCTTTAATTTTGAAATTATGGAATGTGTGATGCTACCAAACCCTAGTAGTGGTGCTGAAGAATCCCTACAGTGGTATCAGAGCCAAACTAGACACCTAGATGATGTTAAGATAATACGAAACCGAAAACTCCGCAAAATAAGATTTTAGAAACCCTAATTCTTGCTCTCTGGAATTTTTTTGAAAAAAACGTTTAAAAATTATTTTAGCAACTGCAAAGTGTTGTATGAGATACTATTAGAACACAGGTGAAATACGGGGGGGGCTCGAATTTTGGCCGGGCACGAGGCTCGAATATCCGGCGTCGCCAGCCGTACATGCTCCTATCCCCCTCGTATTGCACCAGTGCTCTATTCTATAGGATTTGGGGTTTCTGGTATTGTTTGTTTAGTCCATATGTTCATGTGATGATAATTGTGTTATGGGCTAATTGCGGAGTATTTCGTAGTCGTATTTTTTAGCATTGTAATGGTAACCTAGACAATGTATAATAGTTCGATCGAACTTCAAACACCCCGTCAAGAACCCCACTGAAATTTTCAATAGTTGGAATTTTTTTAAGTTAATTATATTCAATACCCGTGCAAGTAACTCTATGGACCCTCTAGATGAACAAAACCCTTAACTCGATTCTATGCCTTCGGAACCGCGACTTGAACCCTAGGGTTTACCGTAGTTCCGCGGTGTTATAGGTGAGGTATTGGTTTGACCCTTCTACGGCTGGACCATAGGTACTGTGGCACGTTTTTGGGTACTTCAACTTCGCTCAAGTGTTGAGCTTATCGGATGATGAGGGTGTTGGTTGATTCGATCGAAATGTTTAACATAGCCTAGTATATTGTGATACAATAATTGGAATCTACATTTATATGTTGCGTGTAAATCTAGCATTTCGGTCTCAGTAGTAATCGATAATCTTGTTGAATTATCCGACTTATTTTGAAAAAGGTGTTTTCATGGAAGGGACCTAAATGCGAGACTTACATGTTAGGCATGAAATCTTGGATATGCGATATCCCGGGTTTATGATGTCTAAGGGCAGAGGTGATTCCAATTGTTGTAATTTTTCACTTTATTTTTTGTGACCGTAAGTGTAGTATGTGGTGTATCACCGGTTTCGTTGCTATACATCAATGACAACTGGGTACGCATACTTGCTTACGTTGATGACATGTGTTGTTATGTGTTGCTGTGATATGATGTATAGGATTGTCGTGAATGAATGGCCGGGGGTTTTATGTGAGATGAGAGTTTTTTTTCATTCATGTAAAATTCATTTGTATGTAATATCTTTTATTCGGGGCACTTCCGGGTTGAGGATGATGTCACCATTGTTGTATATTATTTACTTTTCCGCATTAGGATAGACCCAAGGTGGGGAGCACAAGTGACCGGGTTCTGGGGTCCAGTGGGAGATCATCTCGAGGCGTCGAGACCGAGTTTCCTAACTCCAGAATTGGTAGGGTCACTTGCCGCTCTCGTAGGGGTCTAGGGGTGTGGGATTGGCTATTCATCATGACCGTGGAATCCTTATTTTCTATTGTTGGCTAAATACAAAATATGGACATCTTAGTATATCCTATATTTTCATATATGTGTTTCTGCTGCTTATATTCTGTGATGTGATCGCTTGATATATCTGAGACGAATGCAATATTATATATGAGATATATAGTAGACGTTGCTTATGTTTTGCACCCGCGCTAGTCCTGTTCCGGTATGCCGTTAGTTAAGTAACCTAACGGTGCATAACAGAACATTGTGGCGAATGCGGATGACATAAGCGTACATTGTATTTTCGTTTCTTTTCTGTGTTTGGCTTAAGGACTTAAATGATGGGACTACATTAATAAGGTTAATGTAAAGGAAAATAAACCTAAAAAGATGCTGTAGAATCGGATTTGAAAACCGGCTTTTTGAGAAAAAGCAAAGTTTCAAAATTGCGGAGCTTAAGCCACTCCTTTTGAAAACCATTTGATTCTACGACGATATCAAGTTCAAAGCGTTAAAAGTTTTCTTAAAAACTATCCGCAACCCTCCATCATTTTAGAAAGTAGAGTACTTAGTATTCGTGCTACGTATGTTGATTATAGTCAAGGCGTAGTGTACGGTAGCTAAGTGATATCTTCCTACACAGCATATGATGTGATTAATTAGGACATTTACATGATTATGTTGATTATAGTCAAGGGTCATGTGGATGGGTTTGATTAATCGAGAAATGACGGGTAGAACTTGACTAGTGCTTATGATATGTTGATTATAGTCAAGGACATAAGTGCTAGGGGTAAAAACCATATCTGGAGTTTCAAGAGTTGAAATTTGCAATGAGATTGCATACCTTCCATATGATGGATGGATCCCGATCCCACTGTGAGCAAAAGTTGCTCCCGGGAGAGTTTTGCACTTTACAATTAGCTAACCCATTAGGTGTCTAGAAAGGTGTTAACGAGGTTACGCCTCTAGGAAGACGAGGTTTATATTAATTAGGTCCGTGTGAAAGTACGGGGAACCTCCCTCAAGTACTGACACTGGCCTGGCTAAACGGTTAGCAAAATTGTAGACTGTAATTAATCCTGGCTAGTTTTCTTTACAAGGTTGGAAAGAAAAACTTGATTAAAGCGGTGGGAGATATCGATCAGATAAGATAATAACCAATCTGATCTTTGCAAGAGCTTTCGCTGAGTGTATTCTTTTCTCTCTCTTAATGGAAGATACCAATGACAGGACTCAAGCTTCTACTAGATAAAAATAAATTGAATGGGAACAATTATAAAGACTGGCTGAGGAACATTAACATAGCCTTGACTTATGATAAGGCATCATATGTCCTCACGGCTCCAGCCTCACCCGTCCCAGGTCCTAAATCTTCGGTTGCGGATAAGGAAGTCCGCAAGACATGGGACACTGATTGTGCCACGGCCAAATGCCTCGCGCTTGCATCTATGGATAACACACATCAAAAGCAGCACGAGCAGATAGATGCCCATTCCATTTTTATCCATACAAAAGAGTTGTATGGGAAGCAATCTCGTGTCCTACGATACGAAGCATCTAGAAAGCTGTTTCAGATGCGGATGGCTCCTGGCACACAAGTAGGTGACCATGTTCTGAAGATGATAGCCCTTATAGAAGAGCTTGAGGATCTCGGATGGGAAATGGACAACGAACAATATACTGATATCATTCTGCAGTCTCCCCCCCCCCCACTTTTGCTTAGTTTGCAGTAAACTGCAACATGCACAACATGGAGAAGTCACTACCTGAACTCCTTAATATGTTAAGGAGTGCAGAGAGCATGCTGAAATCAGTGAAGACTCCTGCTTTGATTGCTGGGCCATCTTCCTCATCTCGCCTGAAGGCCAAGGCTAAGGGAAAGATGAAGAAGAAACCCACCAAACCAAGAGGTGGAGTTAAAAAGCTTAAAGGGAAAGACAAGTCCAAGGCTGGAGAATCGGGGAAAGAGGAATGTTATCACTGCCACAAAATGGGACACTGGAAGCGCAACGGTACTGAGTATCTAGATCTTAAGAAAAAGAAGCACGGTGATGTTTCCGCTTCAAGTGTGTTTGTGAGAGAAAACTATTTTTTTATAAACTCTGCTTCCTGGGTATTAGATACCGGTTCAGGTTCTCACATTTGCAATTCCATGTAAGGGCTGAGAAATAGCAAAGTTTTGAAGACAGGTGACAATACTCTCCGGGTTGGAAATGGTTCCAATGTACATGCAGTTTCAGTTGGAGAGTATCACCTGGGGTTGTCGTCGCGGTGTATATTGGTTTTGAACCCATGTTATTATGTATCTAGTATGCTTTGTAATATAATATCAGTTTCTTTGTTAGACAATGAAAGATATAATTTTGTATTGCAGAATAATGTTATGAATATTAATCTGAATCAAATGTTGGTTGGGTATGGTACACTTAACAATGGGATATACGTCCTAAATCAACGCACGGTTTTCAGCATAACACACACTGCTAAAAGAAAATTTTCAGATATAAATGAAGCTTATCTTTGGCACTGTAGACTTGGTCATATTAACAAAACAAGACTAAACAAGCTACATAAAGATGGATATTTGAATCATTTTGAATATAAATTTTATGCGACTTGCCAGTCTTTTATCAAGGGTAAAAAGACCAAATCTCCATTTACAGGACACGGAGAAAGAGCTACTCAGCTCTTAGCCCTCATACATAGTGATGTATGCAGGCCAATGTCTACACATTCTAGAGACGGTTTTTCTTACTTCATAACTTTTACTGATAATTTCTCAAGGTTCGGTCATGTGTTTTTACTAAAACATAAGTCTGAAGCTTTCGAGAAATTCACATAGTATAAAATTGAAGTAGAAAAAAAACCGGATTGAGTATCAAGATACTTCGATCAGATCGAGGTGGAGAGTATCTCAGTACAGAATTTACAAACTTTTTAAAAGAGAATGGGATTCTCTCTCAGCTCACTCCTCCTTATACACCATAGCACAACGGTGTGTCAGAACGACGGAACCGAACCCTATTAGATATACTTCATTCCATGATGAGTGATGCTGAGTTACCTGTCTCATTTTGGGGGCATGCATTGGGGACTGCGGCGTTTCACTTAAACAGGGCTCCAACCAAAACCGTGTCTACCACACCATATGAGATATGGTATGGGAAGAGACCATCTCTTAAGAGATTTAAGATTTAGGGTTGTCCGGCCTATGTCAGAAAGCAAAATCCGGAAAAACTCGAGACACGGTCAGTCTTATGTAAATTTATGGGATATCCAAAGAATTCATATGGATATCTATTCTACCACAAGGAGGAACAAAAGGTGTTTGTTTCTCGGAATGCCACATTTTTAGAAAATGAGTTTTTTACAAATACTGATGGCAATGTGGTAGATCTAGAAGAGGTTCTAGAAACACAAGTTACAAATGATGACTTGGTTGAACCGGTTGTTGCAACAGAAATAGATGAATCTCAACCACTCCGAAGATCTAGTAGGACTTCTCGCCCACCGGAGAGATACTATGGTTTTCTCATTGATGGTGATAGAGAAGATTGCATCATGGAGGATGATGATCTACCAGTTTTCAGCAAGTTATCACGAGTGGAGACTCTGTGAAGTGGCTGGATGCCATGAGATCTGAAATGGAGTCTATGCACACTAACAAAGTACGGACTTTGGACATTATACCCTCTGGGGTAAAACCCGTAGGGTGCAAGTGGATTTTTAAAAGAAAGATTGGTGTATATGGGCAGGTGGAGACCTATAAGGCAAGACTTGTGGCGAAGGGATTTCGTCAAAGACCAGGTCTGGACTATGAATAAACCTTTTCTCCCGTAGCTATGCTTAAATCCATTCGGATCCTACTTGCTATTGCTGCTCACTACGACTATGAAATCTGGCAGATGGACGTTAAAACTGCATTTCTAAATGGTGATTTAGATGAATGCGTTTATGTGAATCAGCCAGAGGGCTTCATTGACAGTGGGAGCAGTGGGAACGCATGTAGATTGCTTAAATCCATTTATGGATTAAAGCAGGAATCACGGAGTTGGAACATCTGTTTTGATGATGTTATCAAAGAGTTTGATTTCATTAACAATCCAGATGAACCTTGCGTTTATAAGAAGACTGTAAGGAGAGCTGTCAGGAAATGAAATTCCTATGCTACAGTCGGTCAAATCGTTCTTATCACTAAGGTTCTCCATGAAGGACCTAGGTGATACCACGTATATCTTAGGCATTCAGATCTATAGAGATAGATCCAAAAGGTTATTGGGATTGTCCTAAACCAGGTACATCAACACCATACTGAAGTGGTTTAGTATGGAAGAATCTAAGCGGGATGTCTTACCCGCTTGCCATGAAGTCACTCTCTCAAAGGAATTTTGCCCAAAAACCGATGAAGAGAGAGCTCGCATGAGCATTATACCCTATGCTTCGGCCGTAGGAACTAAAATGTATGCGATGTTATGTACACGCCCTGATGTAGCTTATACACTTAGTGCAGTAAGCAGGTATCAATCCAACCCAGGGAAGAATCACTGGGTAGCTGTGAAGAACATTCTTAAGTACTTGCGAAAGACTAAAGAATTGTTCTTGGTGTATGGTAACGGAGATCTCCAAATGGAGGCCTTTACCGATTCGAGCTTCCAGAGTGATAAGGACGACAGCAAATCTATCTCTGGGTTTGTATTTACCTTCAATGGAGTGGCGGTGAGTTGGAAGAGTTCCAAACAGGATACCGTTGCAGACTCTACGATGGAAGCTGAGTACATTGCTGCAAATGATGTCGCAAATGAAGCTGTCTGGATAAGGAAGTTCGTCACGGAGCTAGGTGTAGCTCCAACCATTATTGATCCAATACCATTGTATTGTGATAATAATAGGGCTATGGCGTTAGCCAAGGAGCCCAGGTCCCATCAGCGATTAAGACACATCCTGGGGCGATATCATCTGATCCGGGAGATAGTAGATCGCCGCGAGATCGAGATTAGGAGAGTAGACATAAAGAATAACACCGCGGATCCACTCACCAAGGCCCTCCCTCGGCCGCAGCATGAGCAACTTTTTGAGATATTGGGTATGAGATACGGCAATAACTGGCCTTAGTGTAAGTGGGAGATTGTTGGATATACGTATGCCCTAGAGGCCATTATATTATAGTGGATGTATTTATACATGTATATATATTCAATGTACATTCTTGCTCGACATGATAGTATGCTATCTGGTTACTATTTATCTGACATGTTCACTTGATCATGCTTTTATTCATTTGCACATGTTGATAAAGCGCTGAGGATATTTTCTTGGCTGCTGTGATTATGATGTAGATTATACTAGTAGGCCATTTGTAGTTTATAAGCATATCCTGAAATGTCCCTAGTCGTGGGTATATCGAGACGAGGTATCGATATTCCAGAGTAGACTAGCGTATATGATACTAGACCCATATGATGGGCGATGGATGTTCCTACACCCATTGATGTTTGACATCTAGATAGTATACGGGTGCTTAGAGGAGACTGGGTACACTGGACGGACTCGCCGAGAACTCTTATATGGTATTATATCTATCGTCGGATAGCAGTTCTCAGGTGACACTGCTACAGGTTAGTCTGTAAACCCGAGATCATGATAGAGTCTCATGTGTTCTCCCACTGTACTTTGATTTCTACCCTACCATGGCTCTACTGAGACATGCAAACAGGTGGTCTTTGGGTACAGTCCCGAGACACATGGAGACAATGAGCTATAGGAGGGGTTTCGTCTCTCCCGGTATTGGGGTTGATGTTGTGCTATGCTTGATTGGCTATATCAGTAAGTCTCTGGCCAGGGCTGTTGAGATTTACTGATAAGTGTTATCAGTAGTTTCTCGATCTATTATAGACCGTTCATCGGCACGACTTATTGAGTTATTGGGGTCGACGTTACCATCCCTAAACTCGATATGCAACATATCTGATGAAGAGACCGGACTGTACGGAAAGTGCTGCCGGTTGGCTCGACGGGAGTTTTTGACAGCTTTGCTGGTTTTTCTTCTGATCGCTCAATACCCGGGTGGCCGTTACGTTTAGTTGACCGCTTGCGGCTTATGGGTGCTGTTAGTTATATGTATGCCCTAGAGGCCATTACTATACATAGGATGTATATTGTAGTGGGCGCTTGGACATATATAGTGAGGACTTTCTTGCTCGACATGATAGTATACTATCTGGTTGCTCTTTACCTTAACATGTACACTGATTGTCTCTCTGTTACATGTTGGTAAAGCCCTTAGGATGTGTACTTGACTACCTAGACTATGATGCGGATCATACTAGTGGGGACATGGTAGTCCATAAGTACATCCTTCAAAGTCCCTAGTCGTGGGTATATCGAGACGGGGCATCGATATACCAGAGTAGACTAGCGTATACCTTCTCGACCCATACAGATCGGCGATGGATGATCCCATATCCATTGGTGTTTGACATCAGAGATGATATACGGGTGCTCAGTGGAGACTGGGTACACTGGACGGACTCGTCGAGAACTCCCAGATGGTATTATACCTTACGTCAGATGGCAGTTCTCTGGTGACACTGGTACAGAGTAGTCTGTTGACCCGAGATCGTCATAGAGTCTTGTGTGGTTCCCACTGTGCTTTGATTTCCACCTTACCACGTCCAAGAGGGCATGCAAAACGGTGGTTTTTTGGTACAGTCCCGAGTCACATGGAGGCAATGAGCGATAGGAGGGGATTCGTCTCTCCCGGTATAGGGGGTTGATGTTGCGCTGTGTTCGATTGGCTATAACCGGAAATCCCTGGCCAGGGTTGCTGAGATTTACTGGTAAGTGTTATCAGTAGTTTCTCAAACTGTTATAGACCTCATATCGATACGACTTATCGAGCTATTGGGGTCTGACGTTTACCACCCCTAGGTGAGATATGCGACATATCAGACGACGAGACCGGACAGTACGGTAAGTGTTACTGGTTGGATTCACAGGAGTGTGAGCGGGCTTGCTCGTCGATCTTCTAATCGCTCAATACCCGGGTGGCCGTTACGTTTAGCAGACCGCTTGCGGCTTGTAGGTGTTTGATATGATCACCACCTGCTGCCGGCGTATTGACGAGTCTTTAGAGTCCTACACAGAGGTTTCCTGGCTCAAGCGAAACGAAATAGAAGCGCATATGAGATATGTGCGGGACCGAGAATAATTCGTGTATGTGATACCGTATTCTATTCTCGCGATGAATGTATCGATTGGTTATATGCGATATAACCTAGTTATCGAATCAAGGGTTGATTCGATAAGCCGATACATAGGATACTAGTCGGTTATATGCGATATGACCGGATCGTTAAATCAAGTGTTGATTTAATGATTTAATGCATAATTGTATATTTGATATATTACTTTGCATTAATTAGTATTTGTTCACTTTAAAAGGATTTTCTCACTTGATGTGCACATTGTATATGTGATATACTTTTGTGCACTTGATTGTATCATGTTTGATGATACATGCTCACTTGTGTTTGTGTAAAGATTAAACCATGGTTATTTAAATGGTTAGGGTTTTGATTATCTTAACTATTTAATTAGGTTATTTCCTTTTAAGGCATGAAAAGAGAAAATGGTTGCATTCATTCATGAAGCTTGTTGAAGCTTCATGAAGCTTTGACCAAGTGACCATTTTTTGTCTTCATACCTAACCTAACCATTTACTTAACCTTAGTTTAGTCTCTACACTTGACCATGGTTATTATTATGATAAGTATTCTTTTTCATTTCCTTTTTATAAACTTATCATAATATTCTTTTCATCTTCTTCTTCTTCTTCACATGAAGAAGCTTGCTATCAACAATGGCAAAGTGAGAAAAAGAGTGAGAAATCCAATTCTAAAGTGAACCCACTTCCTATTTCTTCATCCTCTACCTCTTGCCAAGGAGTATAGGGTTTTTTCTTCACAAGTTTCAAGACTTGGTGAAGTGGGAGCTTGATCTTGTGATGCCTCGACGTAGATCATCTTCGGCATCGAAGCCGACGACCAAGCCCACCCATTTTTCCGATGAAGCCGATGCCAGAGTCCGGGATCCGATTTGGACAGCGGAAGGACATCATCGCGGAGCTATGGAGGTGGAGAACAGGATCTACAAAGGTTGTATTTCCGTTCTATTAGTTAAGTTGTTAACTAGTTTCACTTTTCGCCTAAAATTCTAGTTAACGATCCGTATTAGGGTTTCTCGGCACTTGTAATTTTTGAAATTGGCATGGTTGATGCCTTGTGAGACCTCACTAGTGTGCCTAGGAACCCTACAGTGGTATCAGAGCCTAGCTAGAGCCTTAGGCGTCGCGTAGACCGAGTTAGAAGTCCGATCGAGCCGAAACCCTAATTCAAAACATGCTCTCTGTACATTTTTGAAAATTGTGGATTTTTGAGTATTAAAAATATGCAGAAAAATCAGCAGGAGTTTATTAGAGTTACTGTGAAATTCGAGCTCCAAATTCCACTAAACCGCCGCGGTTCCGCGGCATGAGCATGGCTCGTGCGGCGGTTCCGCGGCCGTACGGCCTCATTATATAAAGAATTTTGCACAGTAATTCTTAGTTTCCAATGCTGGTTTTCCTGGGAATTTTTAATATTTATTCAAGAGTTGAATTTTCTGGGGTTGTTTTGGGAGTTCGTATATTCGATCGGATTATCAAACTTTGTCTATGTGTTTTTCGGATAATTTTTGAATATGTTAAAAAGTTCGACCGGATATAAATACCCAACATTTCCCCTGCCGGAAAATTTCCAAGTGTTGGATTTTTCCGAGGTTTACAGACGTTCTATGTAGTGCAAGTAACGCGATGGTCCCTCTAGAAGACAACAAACCTTAACTCGATTATGTGACCGTCTTGAACTGCCCTTTGAACCTTCGGGTTTGGGGCAGTACGGCGTGCCACATGTGAGGCGTTGGCTTGACCCTTCTACGGCTGGACCGTTGGTACTGAGGCACGAAGTGAATGTCTTTGAACTGATTTCATGAGTTGAGCTGTTTCGGGAAAACTTGGGTGTTCGATTGTTCGATCGGAAAGTTTAACATTTTCTATCTTATTCGGAATATGATACAATAATTGGAATTCACAATATGTTATGAGATAACTGAATGAATGTTATAAACACAGCAGTTTAGTCTCACTTGATCGGTTGCCACGGAATTTTGATGTGATCAAAAGTCCGTCGCAATCACGTAGCGTACGCGGATACTCGCCGGGTAAGCTTAATAGACAGCCTCACTCCATAGCCCCGACCAAGTGACTGTAGGAGAACCCCGTCGCCGAAAGCATCCATTCGGTTGCTCGCGGCAGCGGTGTTCCGCCTTGGTGCACTTTGTCGACGGCGTCGGGGGTGCGGCCGCCTACTGAAGTTTGCGACGAGCATTCGATCAGAATGTCGGGAATCTTGTTGAATTGCCCGACTTGATATTGAAAAGAGTTTTCGATAATGAGACTAAAATGCGGGGTTTATAATTGTTAGGTATGCGATGTCTAAGGAGTTTATTTGATTAGGCATGCGATGTCTATGCAGGTTGCGGATTCCAACTGTTGTAGTTTTACACTTTCTTTTCTGTGACCGTAAGTGTAATATGTGATATCGCCGGTTTCGTTGCTATATGTCAACGACAATTGGGATGTGCATATTTACTTACGTTGATGACATGTGATGTTATGTGTTGCTGGATATGTTATATTGGATCATCGTGTTTGAATAGCCGGGGGTTTTTATGTGAGATGAGTGTTTTTCATTTTCATTCATGTAAAAAATTGTATGTAATATTCTTTTATTAGGGCACTTCCAGGTTGCGGAAGATGTCACCCTTTGTATATTATTTACTTTTCCGCACTAGGATAGACCCAAGGAGGGGAGCACAAGTAACCAGGTTCTGGAGTCCAGTGGGAGACCAACTCGAGGAGTCGAGTCCGGGTCTCCTAACTCTAGAATTGGTAGGGTTGCTTGCCGCTCTCGTAGGGGTCTAGGGGTGTGCGTTTGGCTATTCATCGCGACTGTGGAATCCGTGTTTTATACTGGCTCGTATTGAAAACACGGACGTCCTAGTATATCCAATATTTCATATGATTCTTCTGCTGCGATATCTGTGATGTGATCATGTGATATGTTCTGTGATAGATACTGTATATAGTATATATGATATATTATATAGATGTTACTTATGTTTTACACCCGCGCTAGCCCTGCCCTGCTCTGCCGTTAGTTACCTAACCTAACGGTGCATGAGGGGACATCGAGGCGAATGCGGATGGCATAAGTGTACGTCGTATTTATCTGTGATGTTTAGGTGACTTAAATGATGGGACTTCATTAATGTGATTAATGAAATAAAAGAAACCTAAAGATGTTGTAGAATCGAATTTCAAAATAAAACAGGTAGCTACAGTTCTTGCTTTGCACAGCGGTATATGTGATATATCCTGCACCTTATTCGATGAGGAAAGGACCAAGATCCCTTCACCGGGAGTGACTCCTTTAGCAATAACTGGCAGATGCTACACACTCGGTTTGTCTTTTGATTGCTTTTAAGAGTTTTTGCTTTGCACAGTGATATATATGATATATCCCGCACCTTATTCGATGAGGAAAGGACCGACGATCCCTTCACCGGGAGTGACTCCTTTAGCAAAACTAGAAAAGCCTCAAAAGCACTCCATTTTTAAATCATTTGATTCTACAACGATATCAAGTTCATTACGCAATAGGTTTTCAGAAAAACCTATCGTAGCCCTCCGTCATTTCAGATAAGTACTAGTTAGTATTCGTGCTACGTTTGTTGACTATGTTAAGGCGTAGTGTGCGGTAGCTAATTAGTGCTTATCTGTATAAGCATATGATGCGATTGGATTAGGGTAGTCGTGCGACTTTGTTGACTATGTTAAGGGTCGTGCGGGTGGGTTTAATTCAATCAGGAAATGACGGGTTGAACTTGACTAGCACTTATGATTTGTTGACTATGTTAAGGTCATATAGCTGCTAGGGGCAAAATATTATCGGGAATTTCAAGTGTTGAAATTTGCAATGAGATTACATACCTTCTATGAGATAGTTGGATCCCGATACCCACTGCGAGTAAGAGTTACTCCTGGGAGAGTTTTACACATTACAATTAGCCGATCAAGTAGGTGTCTAGAAAGGTGTTAACGAGGTTACGCCTCTGGGAAAACGAGGTTTACATTAATTAGGTTCGTGCGAAAGCACGGGGGACCTCCCTCAAAGTACCGACACTGGCCTGGCTGAAAGATTGGCGAACTTGTAGTGTGTAATTAATCCCGGCTAGTCTTTCCTTTTAGGGTTTGAAGGAAGATTTGATAAAAAGCAGTGGGAGCCATCCTGATTAGATAAAATAAAAACCAATCTATTCTTGCAAGAGCGCACGCTGAGTGTTTTCTTCTCTCTCTCTCCAGGTAGCGACCATATCACGCCTTAATCAAGATAATAATACGGATATTGACCGAACCCGCTTGTTATACAGAGCTGGGGAACATTGGTCCCGCTCCAACTTATAATTGTTATAAGACAGAGCAGGAAATTGGGGATTACCAGAATTCCCGTGCCGCCCAAACGAAGAGAGTGCATGCTGATGCATCATCTTCGGGTGTGTTCATTACAAAGAACTGTTTCTCTGTATCCTCTACGTCCTGGGTATGTGATACCAGATCAGGATCCCAGATATGTAATCTGTTACATAGGGCTACAGATAGGTAGAGAACTGAGAACGGGTGATAAGTTTCATGAGGCAGAAAACGGGGCAAGAGTTGCAGCCAAGTCTGTTGGTCACTGTCACCCTGTATTACCAATACATTGATTCCAAAAGAATGTTATTAGATACCGAACCTGATATACAAAATCATATCGGTCTATTTATTAGTAAAGAAGGATATAATTTTGTATTGTTGGATAATGTTTTGAACATTTCCTATATCAAAAGTTGATCGTTTCAGGCACGTTATCTAAAAGCATTGACGTTCTAAATCAAACTACAGTTCCTAGTATACAGAACACACACAAGAGGAAGAGTTCAGAAATGAACGAATCCTTCTTGAGGCATTGTAGACTAGGTCATATCAATGAGACCCGACTAGCTGAAGTTACATGTAGATGCATATTTAAATCAGTTTGAATATACATCTTGTGAAACTTGCCAGTCATGTCACAAAGATATAATGACACCAGCTCTGTTTATTGGAAACAGAGAAAGAGTTAGTGAACTCTTGGGATTGATACATATTGATGTATGTAAGGTCCCCTGTCTACATATGCCAAGACCGGTTCCTTGTACTTCATTACATTCTCTGATGATCTTTCGAGATTCAGACCTATGTTCCTGTTGAAACACAAGTCCGAACCTTTTGAGATATTCACAGAATATAAGTTAGAAGTAGAGAACCAATACGGGTATAAGTATTATGTCCTTTGATGTGATCAAGGAGGAGAATACTTGAGCACGGAATTCCTGGACTATTCTAAAGGAGAATGGGATTCTCTCTCAGCATTACTCCTCCGTATACACCATAGCACGATGGTATATCGGGGCGGAGCAATCACACCCTATGTGATAAGGTGTGCTCTATGATGAGTACTACTGAGTTACCTATTTCCTTTTTGGGAGTTATGCACTTGAGAAGCTGCATACCTATTGAATAGGGTTTGAATCAAATCAGTTGCCTACCACTTCATATGTGATATGGAAAGGGAAGAGCCCATATCTTAAGTTAGTTAAGATTTGGGGTTGTCCGGCCTATATCTAAAAGCAAAATCCGGACAAGCTCGAGGCAAGATCTGTTATGTAGAACTGGAAAGGTTCCAGCTATACAAACTGCAGCTGATGATTTGATAGAACCAAAGGATTCAATAGTTACCAACGAACCTCAGCCTCTCCGCCGATCTATTAGGGTTTCTCACCCACCTGAGAGATACTTCTGTTTCTCTATGACAGTGGGAGCGAGGATTGCATCATGAGATGATAACCCAACTAGTTTCGAGCTGGGTATCAGGTGTGAGACTCTGTAAGAATGGCTGGATGCTTAGCGATCTGAGATGGAATCCTTATACACCAACAAAGTATGGACTTTGGTTGCTATATCTGAAGGGTTAAATCCCCATCAGGAGCAAGTATATCTTGAGAAGATTACTTGGTGTACATGGAAAAGTTGAGACTTTCAAAGCTAGACTTGTTAAAGGTTTGCATCATTGACCAGATATGGATCATGATGAAACCTTTTCTAAGGATCTATGCTTAAGTCCATCCAGATCCTACTTACCACGGCTACATACCATGACTATGATATCTGGTGGTTGGGTGTCATGACTGCTTTTCTAAATGGTGTTTTAGAAGAGAACGTCTGTAAGTACACAGCCAGAGGGCTTCGTAGATAGTGGGAGCAGCGGAAACGTGTGCAAGATGCTTTATAGGATAAAGCTGGCATCGCGGAGCTGGAACGTCTGTTTTGATGTGGTAGTCAAAGTGTTTGACTTCATCAAAATGGTAGATGAACCTTGTATATACGAAAAGGTAGTAGGGAGTATAGTGATGATCTTCGTAGAGTACGTGGATGACATACTCTTGATAGGGAAGGAGTTTCTTATGCTACGCTCGATCAATCTCCGCTTATCACAATGATTCTCCATAAAGGATCAAAATGATACCTCCTAAATCCTGGGTTTTGGATCTATACGATAGATCTGATTGGATGTTAGGATTCTCACTAGTTGTAGTGAGATGGTATCAACCGATCCTGGGGAGAATCACTGGAAGGGTTCCAGGGTGATAAGGACGACTGAATGTCAGTCGCAGGCTTTGTCTTTACCCTCAGTGGAGGGACGGTATGTTGGAAGAGTTCCAAGCTAAATACCGTGGCATACTAGACGATAAAGGCTCGATACATCGCTACTTAAGATGCTACCAAAGAGGCAGTCTGGATGTATATTTGTTCATGAGATGAACTTAGTTCCTCCCATTGTGTGACAATGGAGTTGGCTTATGCCAAGGAACGTCCGTCCCATCAGTGATCCAGACATATTCTAAGGCAGTATCACCTGATCCTGGAGATAGTTGATCTCCAGGGTGATCGAGGTTAGGAGAGTAGACTCAGAGGACAACACGGCGGATCCACTCACAAAGGCCTTTTCCCATAGAGAGACTTTTATGGGATGGTTGAGTATGAGATACTGCAACCACTGCTATCAGATGTCCCTAGTGCAAGTGGGAGATTGGTATCCTTTGAACCTTCGGGTTTGGGGCAGTCTGTAAGGTTCCTAGGCACACTAGTGAGGTCTCACAAGGCATCAACCATGCCAATTTCAAAAATTACAAGTGCCGAGAAACCCTAATACGGATCGTTAACTAGAATTTTAGGCGAAAAGTGAAACTAGTTAACAACTTAACTAATAGAACGGAAATACAACCTTTGTAGATCCGGTTCTCAACCTCCATAGCTCCGCGATGATGTCCCTCCGCTGTCCAAATCGGATCCCGGACTCTGGCATCGGCTTCATCGGAAAAATGGGCGGGCTTGGTCGTCGGCTTCGATGCCGAAGATGATCTACGTCGAGGCATCACAAGATCAAGCTCCCACTTCACCAAGTCTTGAAACTTGTGAAGAAAACACCCTATACTCCTTGGCAAGAGGTAGAGGATGAAGAAATAGGAAGTGGGTTCACTTTAGAATTGGATTTCTCACTCTTTTTCTCACTTTGCCATTGTTGATAGCAAGCTTCTTCATGTGAAGAAGAAGAAGAAGATGAAAAGAATATTATGATAAGTTTATAAAAAGGAAATGAAAAAGAATACTTATCATAATAATAACCATGGTCAAGTGTAGAGACTAAACTAAGGTTAAGTAAATGGTTAGGTTAGGTATGAAGACAAAAAATGGTCACTTGGTCAAAGCTTCATGAAGCTTCAACAAGCTTCATGAATGAATGCAACCATTTTCTCTTTTCATGCCTTAAAAGGAAATAACCTAATTAAATAGTTAAGATAATCAAAACCCTAACCATTTAAATAACCATGGTTTAATCTTTACACAAACACAAGTGAGCATGTATCATCAAACATGATACAATCAAGTGCACAAAAGTATATCACATATACAATGTGCACATCAAGTGAGAAAATCCTTTTAAAGTGAAAAAATACTAATTAATGCAAAGTAATATATCAAATATACAATTATGCATTAAATCATTAAATCAACACTTGATTTAACGATCCGGTCATATCGCATATAACCGACTAGTATCCTATGTATCGGCTTATCGAATCAATCCTTGATTCGATAACTAGGTTATATCGCATATAACCAATCGATACATTCATCGCGAGAATGGAATACGGTATCACATACACGAATTATTCTCGGTCCCGCACATATCTCATATGCGCTCCTATTTCGTTTCGCTTGATCCAGGAAACCTCTGTGTAGGACTCTAAAGACTCGTCAATACGCCGGCAGCAGGTGGTGATCATATCAAACACCTACAAGCCGCAAGCGGTCTGCTAAACGTAACGGCCACCCGGGTATTGAGCGATCAGAAGATCGACGAGCAAGCCCGCTCACACTCCTGTGAATCCAACCAGTAACACTTACCGTACAGTCCGGTCTCGTCGTCTGATATGTCGCATATCTCGCCTAGGGGTGGTAAACGTCAGACCCAAATAGCTCGATAAGTCGTGTCGATATGAGGTCTATAACAGTTTGAGAAACTACTGATAACACTTAACAGTAAATCTCAGCAACCCTGGCCAGGGATTTCCGGTTATAGCCAATCGAACACAGCGCAACATCAACCCCCTATACCGGGAGAGACGAATCCCCTCCTATCGCTCATTGCCTCCATGTGACTCGGGACTGTACCCAAAAACCACCGTTTTGCACGCCCTCTTGGACGTGGTAAGGTGGAAATCAAAGCACAGTGGGAACCACACAAGACTCTATGACGATCTCGGGTCAACAGACTACTCTGTACCAGTATCACCAGAGAACTACCATCTGACGTAAGGTATAATACCATCTGGGAGTTCTCGGCGAGTCCGTCCAGTGTACCCAGCCTCCACTGAGCACCCGTATATCATCTCTGATGTCAAACACCAATGGATATGGGATCATCCATCGCCCATCTGTATGGGTCGAGAAGGTATACGCTAGTCTACTCTGGTATATCGATGCCCCGTCTCGATATACCCACGACTAGGGACTTTGAAGGATGTACTTATGGACTACCATGTCCCCACTAGTATGATCCGCATCATAGTCCAGGTAGTCAAGTACACATCCTAAGGGCTTTACCAACATGTAACAGAGAGACAATCAGTGTATATGTTAAGGTAAAGAGCAACCAGATAGCATACTATCAGGTGTTTGATATGATCATCACCTACTGCTGGCGTATTGACTGTTGGATATATGTATGCCCTAGAGGCCATTATGTGATAGTGGATGTATCTATACATGTATATATATTCAGTTTGCATTCTTGCTCGACATGATAGTATGTTATCTGGTACTTCTTTATCTGACATGTTTATTTGATAATGCTTCTATTCATTCATACATGCTGATAAAGCCCTAAGGATATCGGCTTGACTACTCTGATTATGATGGAGATCATACTAGTGGGACATCTGTAGTCTATAAGCATATCCTGAAATGTCCCTAGTCGCAGGTGTATCGAGACGGGGCATCGATATACCAGAGTAGACTAGCGTATATGATACTAGACCCATGTGATGGGTGATGGATGTCCCCACATTCATCGATGTTTGACATAAAGATCATGTACGGGTGCTCAGTAGTGACTGGGTACACTGGACGGACTCGCCGAGAACTCCTATATGGAATTATATCTATCGTCGGATAGCAGTTCTCAGGTGACACTGGTACAGGTTAGTCTGTAGACCCGAGATCGTCATGGAGTCTTGTGTGTTCTCCCATTGTACTTTGATTGCCACCCTACCACGGCTCTACTGAGTCGTGCAAACAGGTGGCCGTTGGGTACAGTCCCGAGACACACGAAGACGATGAGCGATAGGAGGGGTTTCGTCTCTCCCGGTATTGGGAGTTGATGCTGTGCTGTGCTCGACTGGTTATAACAGCAAGTCCCTGGCCAGGGCTGCTGAGATTTGCTGATAAGTGTTATCAGTAGTTTCTCGATCTGTTATAGACCATTCACCGACGCGACTTATTGAGTTATTGGGGTCGACGTGACCATCCCTAGGCTCGATATGCAGCATATCTGACGAAGAGACCGGACTGTACGGTAGTGTTGCCGGATGGCTCGACGGGAGTTGTAGCAGGTTCGCTTGTTGTCTTCTGATCGCTCAATACCCGGGTGGCCGTTACGTTTAGCTGACCTCTTGCGGCTTGAGGGCACTTGATATGATCATTACCCTCTGCCGGCGTATTGACGAGTCTTAGAGTCCCACAGAGGAGTTACCCAGTCCAGGCGAAACGTTGTGGTGCGCATATGCGATATGCGCATGCACCCGATTGAAATGTGCGTATATGATACCGAACATTGATCGGGTGAACTGCTTTTGGTGGGGTCATATGAGATATGACCGGATTGATAAATCAAGTGTTGATTTATCATTTAACCATTAGTTTTCTCACTCAAAACCTTTCTAGGGTTTGATGGATGTATGCATGCATGCATGTGTTTCTATTTTTTTCTTTTCTAGTTTCATGCACATGAAGATGTGCATACATGTACACATACATACATCAAACCATCATGGTTGTTTATATATGGAAATGGTGGCAATATAAGCCTCACAACATAGATTAAACTATGGATAATTATTTAATTTTGGTTTTAAAAGAAAATGAAAAGGAAAGGATAATTATGCTAGTTTCTACATGCTTCTTTTAACCTAACCATTTTCACCCACCACTAAACCATGGTTATCTTTTCCTTTATCATTCTAAACCCAAGTTAAATTAATCATCCATTATTTAATCATGGTTAGAGTCAAGAAGGATAAAATATATATAGTGATATTCATTTTCATTTGAAAGTTAACCTTATGGTTATCATATTATCTCTTGAAAGAAAAAGCCACCATTTTCATCCTCCTTCATTTTCTTCTCTCTAGTTCTTTTCTAGTGAGTGAAACACAACAAAAGAAAGGTTTTTGAAGTGAGATCCAAAGCCACAACAACATTCTACACAAGCTTAGCCGTTTCGTTTAGAGTGTTATCTTCGGTTTGACGAAGTAGCGAGCTTGGACGGATATCTCCGCGGTGGATCATCGTGGACACAAGGGGAGTTCAAGAGAACCTTGATTCAACACAAAAGAGCCTAAGGAGCGAAGCAAAAATGGGAGCTACAAAGGTTGTAGCCTTCAAACCCTAATTTTGTTAGCTTAATGTTTAGCAAACCCTAATTTTCTAGGATCTATCCTTTGCATGTTAGTTTAGCACCTTAAAAATCAAAACTTTGGGTCATGTGATGCTTCAAAACTCTTCATAGGGTGCTATACTATCCTTAGAGTGGTATCAGAGCCGACCTAGAACGTTAGGCGACCTTTTTGCGAAGTGAAAAGTCCGATCGAACCAAAATACGGATTTATGGGATGCTCTCTGGAAATTTTTTAAAAATTGATCTTTTTCAGAATTAAAAATTCTCAAAAAATAGAGCAGGTAAACATTAGACTATCTGGAAAATCCGTACGCATGAACAGTAAGTTTGACCGCGGAAGGGCGGCATAAGCAAGCTTAGGCCGCGCTTCCACGGCCAAATGAGGGGCTCTCTGACAAATTTTTACACAGTAATTTTCTTTACCTGCTACAGTACATTTTGAGAGTATTTAATCTGAATCTTCTGTTGAAAATTCTGGAGATGGTTTTGAACTAGTTGTTTCGATCGGAATTTTCATTTCGTATTTCTTTTCCGGGTAAACTAGAAAGTATTGAAGTGTTTGAACGAATATCATTTACTCAATATTCACGGGGTTTAAATAGTTTGGAGATGTGTGCAAGTCTTTTTGCAGTGGTCCCTCTAGAAGACAACAAACCTTAACTCGATTATGTGACCGTCTCGAACTGCCCTTTGAACCTTAGGGTTTGGGGCAGTACGGCGTGCCACATGTGAGGCGTTGGCTTGACCCTTCTACGGCTGGACCGCCGCTACTGTGTCACACTCCGGATCTTTGAACCCTGCTCAAGTGTTGAGCTTTAGTGAATCTTGGGTGCTTGACAGTTCGTTCGAAAACTTTAATACTGTCTGTTTATCTGGAATGTGATACAATATGTGGAATTCATATAGTGTAGACATGAAATACGAAATATGTGATATTTCGCATTTATGATGTCTAATGAGAATCTGGATTCCAAATATTGTAGTTTTACACTTTCTTTTCTGCGACCGTAAGTGTAGTATGTTAGATATCGCCGGTTTCGTTGCTATATATCAACGACAATCGGGGTACGCATACTTACTTACGTTGATGATATGTGATATTATGTGTTGCTGAGATATGATGTGCAGGATTGTCGCGATCAAATAGCCGGGGTTTTTTTGTGAGATGAGAGTTTTATATTTTCATTCATGTAAATTCATATGTAATGTAATATTCTTTTATTTGGGGCACTTCCAGGTTGCGGTTGTGTCACCAGTGTTGTATATTATTTACTTTTCCGCATTAGGATGGACCCAAGGAGGGGAGCACAGGTGACCGGGTTCTGGGGTTCAGTGGGAGGCCATCTCGAGGAGTCGAGACCGGGTCTCCTAAACTCCAGGATTGGTAGGGTCACTTGCCGCTCTCGTAGGGGTCCAGGGTGTGGGCTTGGCTATTCATCGCGACTGTGGAATCCGTATTTTCTATTCTGGCTAAATACTAAATACGGACGTCCTAGTATATCCCACATTATATCTATATTTCAGCTGCCTGTGTTCTGTGATATCTGAGATGAATGACTTATTATATATATGATATATAGTAGACGTTGCTTATGTTTTACACCCGCGCTAGTCCCGTCCCGGTATGCCGTTAGTTAAGTAACCTAACAGTGCATAACGGAACATTGCGGCGAATGCGGATGGCATAAGCGTACGTGTTATTTTCGTTTCTTTTCTGTGATTGGCTTTAGGACTTAAATGATGGGATTACATTAATGTGATTAATGTAAAGAAAATAAACCTAAATATTGTTGTAGAATCGGATTTAAAAACTACTCGGCTATTTATGAAAAAGCTATATTTCAAAACTGCGGAGCTTAAGCCACTCCTTTTGAAAAACTGTTTGATTCTACAACGATATCAAGCTCAAAGCGTTAAAGATTTTCTTAAAAATCATTCGCAAACCTCCGTCATTTTAGGAAGTAGAGTACTTAGTATTCGTGCTACGTTTGTTGACCTTAGCCAAGGCGTAGTGTACGGTAGCTAAGTGATGTCTTCCTACAAACGCATATGATGCAGATTAATTAGGACGGGCATATGACTTTGTTGACCTTAGCCAAGGGTCATGTGAACGGGTCTAATTAATCAAGAAATGACGGGTTGAGCTTGACTAGTGCTCGTGATTTGTTGACCTTAGCCAAGGTCACGAGTATTAGGGGTAAAAACCACATCGGGAATTTCAAGTGTTGAAATTTGCAATGAGATTGCATACCTTCCATATGATGGTTGGATCCCGATCCCACTGTGGGCAATAGTTGCTCCTAGGAGAGTTTTACAGTTTACAATTAGCTAACTCATTAGGTGTCTAGAAAGGTGTTAACGGGGCTCCGCCTCTGGGAAAACGAGGTTTACTCTAATTAGGTCCGTGCGAAAGCACGGGGAACCTCCCTCAAAGTACCGACACTGGCCTGGCTGAACGGTTAGAGAAGTTGTAGACTGTAATTAATCCTGGCTAGTTTTTCTTTTTAAGGTTTGAAAGAAAAACTTGATAAAAAGCAGTGGGAAACATCGATTAGACAAGATAATAAACCAATCTAATCTATGCAAGAGCTTTCGCTGAGTGTATTCTTTTCTCTCTCTTAATGGCAGATACCAATGACTGGACTTAAGCTTCTACTAGATAAAAACAAACTGAACGGGACCAACTATAAAGACTGGCTAAGGAATCTGAAGATCGCCTTGACTTATGATAAAGTATCATATGTCCTCACGGCTTCAGCCCCGCCCGTCCCAGGCCCAAAATCCTCAGTTGCGGACATAGAAGTCCGCAAGACATGGGACGCTGACTGTGCCACGGCCACATGCCTCGCGCTTGCATCGATGGATAACACACATCAAAAGCAGCACGAGGACATGGACATTCACGGGATACTGCTCCATACAAAGGAGTTGTATGGGGAGCAGTCCCACGTATTACGATACGAGGCATCAAAGAAACTGTTTCACATGCGGATGGCCCCTGGCACACCAGTAGCAGACCATGTTTTGAAGATGATAGCTCTTATAGAAGAGCTTGAGGACCTCGGATGGACTATGGACAATGAACAATATATAGATATTATTCTGCAGTCCCTCCCCTCCACCTTTGCTCAGTTCATAGTGAACTTCAACATGCATGGCATGGAGAAGGACCTCCCTGAACTCCTTAATATGTTAAGGAGTGCAGAGAGCACTATGAAGTCAGCAAAGACTCCCGTTATGACGATTGGACAGTCTTCTTCTTCTCGCCCGAAAGCTAAGGCCAAGGGAAAGAAAAAGAAGAAACCCACTAATCCTAAGGGCGGAGTCAAAAAGGTGAAGGGAAAGGGAAAGTCCACGGCTGGAGACCCAGGGAAAGGCGAGTGTTTTCATTGCCACAAGACAGGACAATGGAAGCGCAACTGCACGGAGTACCTAAGTCTTAAGAAGAAGCATGGTGATGCTTCTGCTTCAGGTGCGTTTGTGACTGAAAACTGTTTTTCTATAAACTCTGCTTCCTGGGTATTGGATACCGGTTCAGGTTCTCACATTTGCAATTCTATGCAGGGGCTGAGAAATAGCAAGGTTTTGAAGACAGGTGACCATACTCTCCGCGTTGGAAATGGTTCCAATGTACATACAGTCGCAGTGGGAGAGTATCACTTGGGGTTGCCGTCTGGATGTATTTTGATTTTGAATCCATGTTATTTTGTACCTGATATGCTATGTAATATAATATCCGTATCTTTGTTGGACAATGAAGGATATAATTTTGTGTTGCAGAACAATGTTATGAACATTCATCTAAATCAAATGTTGGTTGGGTATGGTACACTTAATAACGGAATATATATCCTAAATCAACATACAGTTTTCAGTGTACAACACACTAATAAAAGAAAAAAAAATTCAGAATTAAATGAAGCTTTTCTTTGGCACTGTAGACTTGGTCATATTAACGAAACAAGACTAAACAAGTTATATAAAGATGGATATTTAAACTCTTTTGAATATAAATCTTATGCGACTTGCCAGTCTTGTATCAAGGGTAAAATGACCAAAACTCCGTTTACCGGACACGGAGAAAGAGCTACTCAGCTCCTGGGCCTCATACATAGTGATGTATGTGGGCCTATGTCTACACAAGCTAGAGGCGGTTTTTCATACTTCATTACATTCACCGACGATTTCTCAAGATTCGGTCATGTATTTTTATTAAAGCACAAGTCCGAAGCTTTCGAGAAATTCATTGAATATAAACAAGAAGTAGAAAAACAAACCGGCTTGAGTATTAAGATGCTTCGATCAGATCGAGGTGGAGAGTATCTCAGTACAGAATTTGCAAACTTCCTAAAAGAGAATGGGATTCTCTCTCAGCTCACTCCTCCTTACACACCACAGCACAACGGTGTGTCAGAACAACGGAATAGGACCCTATTAGATATGGTCCGGTCATGATGAGTGACACTGAGTTACCAGTCTCGTTTTGGGGGCATGCATTGGAGACTGCAGCGTTTCTACTAAACAGGGTTCCAACCAAAGCCGTGTCTACCACGCCGTATGAGATATGGCATGGGAAGAGACCATCTCTTAAGAGAATTAAGATTTGGGGTTGCCCGGCCTATGTTAAAAAGCAGAATCCGGACAAACTCGAGACACGGTCAGTCATGTGTAACTTTGTAGGATATCCAAAGAATTCTTATGGATATCTGTTCTACCACAAAGAAGAACAAAAAGTGTTTGTTTCTCAACATGCCACATTCTTGGAAAAAGAGTTTTCCACAGATAAAGATGATGGCAAAGTGGTGGATCTAGAAGAGGTTCTAGAGACACAAACTACAAATGACGATTTGGTTGAACCGACTGTTGCAGCAGAAACTGAAGAACCTCGGCCACTCCGAAGGTCTGGTAGGACTTCTCGCCCACCGGAGAGGTACTACGGTTTCCTCATTGATGGTGACAGAGAAGACTGTATCATGGAAGATGATAATCCTACCAGTTTTCAGCAAGTTATCACGAGTGGTGACTCTGTGAAGTGGCTGGATGCCATGAGATCCGAAATGGAGTCTATGTACACCAACAAAGTATGGACTTTGGACGTTGTACCCCCTGGGGTAAAACCTGTAGGGTGCAAATGGATCTTTAAAAGAAAGATTGGTGTGGATGGGCAGGTAGAGACCTATAAGGCAAGACTTGTGGCGAAAGGTTTTCGTCAAAGACCAGGTTTGGACTATGACGAAACTTTTTCGCCAGTAGCCATGCTTAAATCTATTCGGATCCTACTTGCTATTGCTGCTCACTACGACTATGAAATCTGGCAGATGGACGTTAAAACAGCATTTCTAAATGGAGATTTAGAAGAATGTGTTTATATGGATCAGCCAGAGGGCTTCATTGACAGTGGGAGCAGCGAGAAAGCATGTAGATTGCTTAAATCCATATATGGGTTAAAGCAGGCATCTCGGAGTTGGAACATCTGTTTCGATGATGTTATCAAAGAGTTTGATTTCATCAAAAATCCAGATGAACCTTGTGTTTATAGGAAGGCTGTAGGAAGAGCTGTCACATTCCTCGTATTGTACGTGGATGACATTCTTCTGATAGGAAATGATATTCCTATGCTACAGTCGGTCAAATCATTCTTATCACTGAGGTTCTCCATGAAGGACCTGGGTGATGCCACATACATCCTGGGCATAAGGATCTATAGAGATAGATCCAAAAAGTTATTGGGATTGTCCCAAACCAGGTACATCAACACCATCCTAAAGAGGTTTAGTATGGAAGACTCCAAGCGGGATGCCTTACCCGCTTGTCATGGAGTCACTCTCTCCAAGGATTCTTGTCCAAAGACCGATGAAGAGAGAGCTCGCATGAGCATTATACCTTATGCTTCGGCAGTAGGGTCTATAATGTATGCGATGTTATGTACACGCCCAGATGTAGCTTATGCACTTAGTGTTGTAAGCAGGTATCAATCCAACCCAGGGGAGAACCACTGGACAGCTGTGAAGAACATTCTTAAGTACTTACGAAGGACTAAAGAATTGTTCTTGGTGTATGGTAATAAAGATCTCCAAATGGAGGCCTTTACCGATTCGAGCTTCCAGAGCGATAAGGATGACAGAAAATCTATCTCAGGGTTTGTATTTACCCTCAATGGAGGGGCGGTAAGTTGGAAGAGTTCCAAACAAGATACCGTTGCAGACTCTACGATGGAAGCTGAGTACATTGCTGCAAATGATGCCGCCAAGGAAGCCGTCTGGATGAAGAAGTTCGTCTCGGAGCTAGGAGTAGTTCCAACCATTATTGATCCAATACCTTTGTATTGTGACAATAATGGGGCGATGGCGTTAGCCAAGGAGCCCAGATCCCATCAGCGGTCCAGACACATCCTGAGGCGTTTTCATTTGATCCGGGAGATTGTAGATCGCCGCGAGATCGAGATTAAGAGAGTAGACACAAAGAACAACGCCGCGGATCCATTCACCAAGGCTCTCCCTCAGCCGCAGCATGAGCGACTTTTTGAGATGTTGGGTATGAGATACGCCAATAACTGGCCTTAGTGCAAGTGGGAGATTGTTGGATATATGTATGCCCTAGAGGCCATTATGTGATAGTGGATGTATCTATACATGTATATATATTCAGTTTGCATTCTTGCTCGACATGATAGTATGCTATCTGGTACTTCTTTATCTGACATGTTTATTTGATAATGCTTCTATTCATTCATACATGCTGATAAAGCCCTAAGGATATCGGCTTGACTACTCTGATTATGATGGAGATCATACTAGTGGGACATCTGTAGTCTATAAGCATATCCTGAAATGTCCCTAGTCGCAGGTGTATCGAGACGGGGCATCGATATACCAGAGTAGACTAGCGTATATGATACTAGACCCATGTGATGGGTGATGGATGTCCCCACATTCATCGATGTTTGACATAAAGATCATGTACGGGTGCTCAGTAGTGACTGGGTACACTGGACGGACTCGCCGAGAACTCCTATATGGAATTATATCTATCGTCGGATAGCAGTTCTCAGGTGACACTGGTACAGGTTAGTCTGTAGACCCGAGATCGTCATGGAATCTTGTGTGTTCTCCCATTGTACTTTGATTGCCACCCTACCACGGCTCTACTGAGTCGTGCAAACAGGTGGCCGTTGGGTACAGTCCCGAGACACACGAAGACGATGAGCGATAGGAGGGGTTTCGTCTCTCCCGGTATTGGGAGTTGATGCTGTGCTGTGCTCGACTGGTTATAACAGCAAGTCCCTGGCCAGGGCTGCTGAGATTTGCTGATAAGTGTTATCAGTAGTTTCTCGATCTGTTATAGACCATTCACCGACGCGACTTATTGAGTTATTGGGGTCGACGTGACCATCCCTAGGCTCGATATGCAGCATATCTGACGAAGAGACCGGACTGTACGGTAGTGTTGCCGGATGGCTCGACGGGAGTTGTAGCAGGTTCGCTTGTTGTCTTCTGATCGCTCAATACCCGGGTGGCCGTTACGTTTAGCTGACCTCTTGCGGCTTGAGGGCACTTGATATGATCATTACCCTCTGCCGGCGTATTGACGAGTCTTAGAGTCCCACAGAGGAGTTACCCAGTCCAGGCGAAACGTTGTGGTGCGCATATGCGATATGCGCATGCACCCGATTGAAATGTGCGTATATGATACCGAACATTGATCGGGTGAACTGCTTTTGGTGGGGTCATATGAGATATGACCGGATTGATAAATCAAGTGTTGATTTATCATTTAACCATTAGTTTTCTCACTCAAAACCATTCTAGGGTTTGATGGATGTATGCATCCATGCATGTGTTTCTATTTTTTTCTTTTCTAGTTTCATGCACATGAAGATGTGCATACATGTACACATACATACATCAAACCATCATGGTTGTTTATATATGGAAATGGTGGCAATATAAGCCTCACACCATAGATTAAACTATGGATAATTATTTAATTTTGGTTTTAAAAGAAAATGAAAAGGAAAGGATAATTATGCTAGTTTCTACATGCTTCTTTTAACCTAACCATTCTCACCCACCACTAAACCATGGTTATCTTTTCCTTTATTATTCTAAACCCAAGTTAAATTAATCATCCATCATTTAATCATGGTTAGAGTCAAGAAGGATAAAATATATATAGTGATATTCATTTTCATTTGAAAGTTAACCTTATGGTTATCATATTATCTCTTGAAAGAAAAAGCCACCATTTTCATCCTCCTTCATCTTCTTCTCTCTAGTTCTTTTCTAGTGAGTGAAACACAACAAAAGAAAGGTTTTTGAAGTGAGATCCAAAGCCACAACAACATTCTACACAAGCTTAGCCGTTTCGTTTAGAGTGTTATCTTCGGTTTGACGAAGTAGCGAGCTTGGACGGATATCTCCGCGGTGGATCATCGTGGACACAAGGGGAGTTCAAGAGAACCTTGATTCAACACAAAAGAGCCTAAGGAGCGAAGCAAAAACGGGAGCTACAAAGGTTGTAGCCTTCAAACCCTAATTTTGTTAGCTTAATGTTTAGCAAACCCTAATTTTCTAGGATCTATCCTTTGCATGTTAGTTTAGCACCTTAAAAATCAAAACTTTGGGTCATGTGATGCTTCAAAACTCTTCATAGGGTGCTATACTATCCTTAGATTGACGAGTCTTAGAGTTCCACACAGGAGTTTCCTAGCTCAGGCGAAACGAGGTGGTGTGCATATAAGATATGCGTGGGGACCCAATTAAATGCGAGTATGTGATACTGTATTTTAATCGGGCATTTTTCTATTGGTCGGGTCGTATGTGATATAACCGGTTTATTAAATCAAGTGTTGATTTAATATTTGACTTTTAGAATTATTCTTTATTTAAACCCTTTTTCTTTAAAGGTGTATGCATGCATGTATGCACATGTTGATGTGCATGGACACATACATACATACATACATACATACATACATTGTATCATAGTTGTTGATACAAAGGAGATGGCAATATATGACTTACATGGTTCAATAATATGTGTGTGTGTGTGTGTGTGTATTAGCATTCGGATTAAAGAAAAGGAAAAGAAAATTAAATCATAATGGGTTTTTTCTACACTCTTTGACCTAGTTTTAACCCATGGTTTATTTTCTTTTGGACTTTAACCCAAATGATAAATATCTAGATATTATTGTACCATGGTTAGTGATGAGATAATGGAAATATATATATTTTCTTTTCTCACTTTTCCTTTAACTTTGGATCATTATCTCTTGACAAAAGCTTTTGCCATTTCCTTCTTCTTCCTCAAGCTCTCTTGATATTCCTTGCGAGTGAGGTTGACAAAAAGAAAGGGTTTTGATTAGAGAATATAAACCACCTCTTCATTCTACATCTATCTAGCCCATTTGTGTACGGTGTTTGCTACACTTTGTTTAAAAGACCAAGTAAAGTAAGGAGCTTTGGGTAAAGAGACTTCGGGTGGATCATCGTGGACAAGGAAGCTTACTAGAAAGCCGTTCCAATCTCTCAACGATCCAAGGAGTCAACAAAAAAAAGCTACAAAGATTGTAATCTCTCAACTTAGTGCTTTATTACATGTTGTATGTGATACAACTTATTGTTACCCTTGCTTTTTTAGTTCGATTCCTAGGTTAGATTGTTTAGTACCCTCTAATTTTTAAATTATGGCATATGTAATGATACCAAACCATAGTAGTGGTGCTAAAGAATCCCTACACAACACATGAAATACATATAAAGGCATCCCCAAGCAGGAGCTAGCTCTTCTTCAATTGGCGGTCACAACCACGCAAGCAATATAATAAACAACGCCGAAGGGCGAGGATCAAAACTCAAAAGGAAACTCAAAATCATCAAGAAAATCATAATAATACAAGCGCGACTCTAAGTCGAAATAATATACACTGGTCTTCTAGGTCTAACAAATAATACAAGTCTGGTTGATGGAGTTTACTAGATACAACAATGTAAATAAAATACAAGGGTGGTCACGATACGAGTGAACCCACCTACCAAAGCAATCACCCAGAAATAAGCAATGTGCCAGGAAAACCGCCAAGGAAACCTATACGGGAAAAGCTGCAAGAAACTATGGCACAACGGGGGTGAGTTGCCAACTCGTGAGTAGAAAACATCACCGAGCAGAAATCGTACGTATGACTCAATCCTAGGTCATACGATCAGTAATATCCTCAAATAATATGGCCTGAAGCATGATAAAATGGCAAGGGTAAACATCTATACATAAGTGTAATACCAAATGCTCGTATCAGTGCCTCAGGTAGCAACATATCATAAATATGAGATATGAATGCATGAAATGAAAACAGAATGCATCATGAATGAGAAAACTCTTTTCTTATATAGTGAGATTTCTGTATATATATAAATTGACGTATCATCAATGAAATCAACATAGAATCAGTGTTAAGTATCGACACAAAACATATATCTCAATATCTCAATATCTCAATATCTCAGGCTCCGGCAATCCGGACCGGCCCGTATACTCAAATCTCAATATCTAGGGCTCCGGCTATCCGGACTGGCCCATATCATCAAATCTCAAAATCTCAGGCTCCGGCAATCCAGACTGGTCTATACTCCGATCGGTATCCTCTGGATATTCGTCGAGTCATAATAAAATCAATAGTCGGTAGTGCTCCCCTGCCAGGCTCAACGCCATCATCTGCGACCATCTTGTCCTGGGATACCGCACCGGGTCCACCATGCATCCACAGACGGTTCCTTCTCCTCCTCGAATCGGGTGTATGATATCGCTCAAGAGACAAGAAAACCCATGGTGGACATATCACAAATCATATCATGAGAAAACCGCAATTTTCTATCTTTTAAAAAGATAATAAGTTTATAAAATTTTTGCGGTTTCTCCAAATCCAGAAATCTCATGGAAATCCGAAATCCAAATCTCAAGGGTAAGTAAACAATGAAATACCGGCATAAAGTTCTATAATATTGCATGACAATAATTAAATGAATGCATCGGATATCAAGCAAGGAATGCAATAATTAAACTAGCAAATAAAAGCAATAACATATTGGAACTACCAGCTAACAAGCTATGTCAATGAAATAGTATTTTCTAAGGTGTACGTGACATGGCAATTACCGATGATGATGTGTGTGAGCAGGCAAGCAGGTGTACGTGGAGCATACGCATCATCGGTAATGGCGCTGGTGTCCTGACAGCATGATTTTAATAATAACTATGAAAACACAAATAAACATGCAATAAGTTGCGAACATAAAGAATAGGCGGAACATGAATAATAACATAACATATATGAATATACATTTATATATGAGTCATATAGTTTTGACATTTGAAATAATACGAATCATGGTGTTTAGAAAATAGGGCTATGTTGTTTTTAAGAAAAGGTACGTCCTTTGAAATGTCCGTAGAATCCCTTGGCCTGTCTTTAAAATACTCACGATTCGTTAGTTTTGGAAATAGGTATGGCACGAGCCCAGTCTAACATCTACTAAGTAAACTACAGGACTAAACTAACAGACTAATCGAAAGGGGTAAGGAAAACAATCTAAGTCTGAGTTGATATTTATATATATATATCTAGTAGTCGGTACCTCAATAGTATCACGTACGATACAATATATATAATATGACATTCTCGAGTCAAGAGAGTGGATCTATCATCAATATATAGCTCGTGCTGTAAATCCATCGTACGGCATCCCAAATCTGGGTACGGGTCGAATATCGCATTTATCTCATTATTTATCTGGTATCATCATCATCAAATCCGAAATAAGGGTACTGATCTGAAGTCTAGTACATACTGATACCATCAACATATATCTGTGTGTGTATGAAAACACATAGCTAAATGATCCGCTAAAATATCAGGTCGTATCTCATAATACGAACCAAGTCACATCACCGATCTCGTGGTATCATGCCCAATCACATCGACTCGTCTTCAAGTACCATATACCATTCTCATTATCCACGTGTGTGTGTGTGTGTGTGTATATATATATATATTCCCATATACGAACAAGAAAATAAAATGTATGTGTGTGTGTGCGCGTGTATCTTATTCTAGGGTTTCACGACTAAAAACTAGTTAGCGACACTATCATCCAATTACACTAAAAGTTATCCACGAACTCCTAAAGTCTATCTAGATAATCATTTAGTCTTACAAACTCCATTTATATAAATATATATACGTATTCGTATACTACACTACGAAACTGCGGGGGTGCTATACGCCATCCCCCGACTTTCCCCGTAGATATATATCTACCCACCTTGATCCTTCCTTGCCGAAATCGATATCGCCATCCGCTTCTTCATCGTCCAATATCCACATGAGAGTACCTACATATATACACACAAGCATCGTAAACCGAAATCACGTACGAAAACCAAAACGGCACAAGTATCATACATAGGTTAAAACCTATGGTCAACTCAAGCAACTTAACCAAATAACACCCAATATCGACGTACAAATATCGAGTGACCGATACTAAATACAAATATCACAAGTTCAAGTCGTTTAAAACCCACAATTCAAAACAGCAACTCAATAAAATGGTCCCAGATTGTGGTTTAGGTGAAATAGGGATGAACAAACAGTACTGGGGTGATGTATATGGAGTGTGTGTGAGCTACTGTATCAATTCCAGCACTCAAATCTACAAAGTGGCCGGCCACATTGCCCCTAAATCCGGCCACCTCGGCCCAATGTGCTTTGTTTGGGTTCGTTTCGTCAAGGTGGCTTATTGTTGGTCCCACTAGGTCTCTGGTATTGATTGGTTTTCTAGTAACAGTCTCAAGTCACTCCAGTCTCTGTAGGCACTAAATTAACACAAAACCGACATTGAACATTTACTTCAAGTTTTGGGTTTAGGCTCTGTTTAATCTGAGTTTTTAGCACTATGGGGGTTTTGTAGTCACTACTAAATCTCAATTACACCCTCACAAGTCAAGGGTCCCTAAACTTGATCTTGGAATTTTCATACATCACTAAACCCCACAAAATCACTTCTAAAATAAACTAGAATCTAAAATAAATGAAATACTACACTATTTGTGAAAGAAATACCTCATTTGGAAACTCAAGAATTTTCTTGAGTTGCCCCAAGTGCTAAAAATCCAATTTTTCTTGATCTCCCATGCTTGTAGTGAGCTTGTGCATGTTTTTAGTGAAGTGAATGTGCGGTTTTGATGTGTTTTGATGGAGTTGTGAGGAGGTTGAAGGAGGTGGACGGAGAGTGCAGCCATGAAGGAGGAAGGGGAGGAAAAAGATGAAAGAAATAATGAAGGGGACATGAGCCATGCCAAGGTTGACCCTTCACCTTCTCTCTCTCTCTCTTGCCCATACTTCTTTCATTATTCTTTTTCCCTTTTCTTTTTTTTTCTTTTCTTTTCTCCACTTTATCTTTTCTTTTCCTTAAAAACAAATCCATGCATGAATAAAGAAAAGACCATGGTAGGAAAATGTAACAAATGAGTAATATGACATGGTGCATGTCATGTGCACAAAACTGGATTAATGGAAGATTAGTGAAATTTAATCGAATTTAGCAATAAACTTGCATATAATTAATTATAAAAATTTATAATTTGCCTAAATCACATAAATTCTTCCAAAAATCGTCATTCAATTTAACTTCTCAATATTTCCCAAATTATCGGTATTTAATTATACCACATTATTAAAATTTTCATAATATTTATTATTTAATTTTATAAATTTCCAAAAATAATATTTTATTTTTCTGAAATATTACAATATATGGGAGTACGAGAGAAAGAGACGAGAGATCCCACAGCTCCGAATCCTCAGCATACACCTAAGGTTGGATGAAATGGGTCATCTCAACTCCTAATGCACTAGTAAAATAAGGGGTTGCCCCTACGGATAACAACATCCGTAGGGGCAGTTAAAGTTTGGCCCTACGGATTAATCCGTAGGGCAAAACGGTTGCCCCTACGGTCCTTCAATATTTATTTAAAATTTATTAAATCTTAAAGTGTTGTTTGCCCTTACGGAGCCGCAAACCAAGCACCTACGGGTATATCCGTAGGGGCATATAAATAGGGATTTAAGAGATCGATCCCTACGCTGATTATTTCTTTTTCTTATTCTCGCGCGAAACCAAATTTTCCCAAATCGAGATCGTCGTCGCCGCCGCGCTGCAGTGATCTCGTCGTCGCCGAATCCAAGCCGAATCGTCGTCGCCACGCCTGCGCAGTGATCTCGTGGTCGCCACCGTGCTCCGTTCTCGTTGTCGCCACCGCCCTCGTCGTCGTCGATTGCGTCTCCGTCGTCGCCTACAGGTAATTAGTTAAACATTATTATAATGATGTTTGGGTAGCGATCGATGAGGGTTAGGATTAGGTATCGGTTGTGGTTAGGGTTAGGATTAGGGTTAGGGTACGGGTTCAATCGGCGGTTGGGGTTCGACGACTGGTGTTGGGGTTAGGGTTAGGGTTCGGTTGGGGTTTGGTGTTGGGGTTGGGGTCCGGCTGGGGCTGGGTTGGGGTTAGGGTTAGGCCGGGTTAGGGTTTGGTGTTGGGTTGGGGTTCGGCTGGGGCTGGGTTGGGGTTAGGATGAGTTGGAGAGATTGAAGGCGAGCTGGGTTTTGGGAGAAGAGAAGGAAATGGCACAGCTTGCTGCTTCAATTTTTTGATATAGATAGATAAGGTTCTTTTGGGATTTTGGAGGGGTTTTGGGGGAAATAAATAGCTTTGGAGATGAAATGGGGCATTTCGGTAATTTGATTCTCTGTTGCAAATATTATTTATCAATATATTTAATTATAAATATTAAATAAAATAAAGTAAACTATAAATAATATGAAACCAATATATGATACTCGATGATAATATGAAACCTTCATATTCCCATCGATACTCATATATGAAACTAAAAGCGCCACTTAGTCCCCGTCTATCGGTTAACATACGTGCGATGCTCGTCGTGACCTAAAACTATACGAAGGTTGTTAAATATCAGACAGTATTGCTCGATACTAACAACCGTCGTATAGTCTACGCGACGAGAAAATTCAATCGTATGGTAACCCATAGATTTGTCCCGTGTGGACAAGTTAAGAATGTATAAAGCAAACGCCTTCATTCACTTGTGTTTTCATCCGTTTCGAGATATTTCGTCGGTACCTTTCCGCTGGTTCTCCGTGTACAAAGATAGATTAGATGTTCATTTCAATGTTGTTTCACAGCTTTGAAATGATTATCAATTCTATTACAGTGTACTCGGAGAACAGCGGGGAGGTGCTGCCGAAATTTACTCGAAACGGTTGAAAGCACAAGTGATGGGCGTTCGCTCTATACATTCATAATGGGATAGAAGCCTACTCCCGACAGCCGGAACACACACATACAACAAGAATACACAACAAATGCATAATTAGAGAGCGATTCGAGATGTTCGGCTTAAAACCAATATATGATACTCGATAATAATATGAAACCTTCATATTCCCATCGATACTCATATATGAAACTAAAAGCGCCACTTAGCCCCCGTCTATCGGTTAACATACGTGCGATGCTCGTCGTGACCTAGAACTATACGAAGATTGTTAAATATCGGACAGTATAGCTCGATACTTACAACCGTCGTAAGGATTTGTTGCCACGTGAGTGAGTGAGTAAAAACCTTACAAATGTCCTTAATAAAAACCAATTCTCAAACAAATTAAGGTAAAGTGGTTATGTTTAATTTTTTTTCCAGTTTTGTTTTTTTAATGAAGAGGGAATCTAATCTTTCTAATTTTGTTTTGTTTTGATATTTTTTTGATTTTATGCAAGAAATGAAGGGGTCCAAAGAAAAAATCTCAATAGGGGCTCTAAGCATCGCATGAGGACTTCTTTTTGGCCCTTTTAGGCCTTAATCCAGCTCTTTTTTGAATATTCTCAAAATTGCATTTTTTTCTTTTTGACCTCATTCTGAATAATAATGTCATTCGAGCAAGATCCTCTAGTGCGAGCTCGAAACTTTTTAGTAAAAAATTATTCAGTATGAGCAATTAAATTCTTCCCTTCTTAGATAAATTTACCCTTATCAAACACAGTAAGATTTATAGAAAAGGAAGGATAATTACCCAAGATTTTTCCTGCGGATTTTGGAGATGGTTTCCCAAGAGATTTCATTTCAGTACAATTTGATGCCTGGAAAGACCCCAAGCTAGAACTCCTGATAAGTAATTTCCTTTGATCCTCACACGTATTCACCAAAGAACTTTGAACCTCAGAAATAATAAATTTTAAGTCAGAATGAACAGGAGTTGGTTTAGATTCTTTAACAGAGCTAATATCTTTCTCCAGAATTTCACCAAGTTCTTGTAAGTGAGATAAAGCATTAGGAGATTCTTCAATATTAATAGGACTTTAAATATTTTTACCTTGCACCAGAGCTGCAAATATATCAACTACAGCCTCAAGCACACCTTCAACTATTTTGACAGTGTGAGACCGAACCTTTCGTTAAAAATGTGTAGCATCTAAATGAACTAAAGTTAGCTTATCATTAGAAGAAATTGCATGAACATGAGCATTTATCTTTGGATTCCATATATCTTCATTTCTTTCCGTCATGAGAAGAGGAGCAGGATTAACTCTTTGATTCAACAGCCAAATCTGAGGCTTTATTTTTGAAGCAATTAGCAATGACATGACAATGTTCAGAACATGATTGGCAGTATAATTTTTTTTCCTCAAATCTATATTTCTGAGAAAAACAAGAGGAAAACTGGCGCCAATCCAAATTCTATCGGGAAGAATTTTATTAATATCCAACTCAATACAAACTCTAGCTCTATCAATACGAATGCAGCCTTTAGTAAGAGGATCAATCAAGATAAGTTTCCCTAAAGGTTGAACAATCGAAGCCAGCGTAGATTCATGGAAAAAATTTAGGGGAAAACCAGGGAAAATGGCCCATGCTGGCACAATATCTGGCTCTTAAAGGGAGAAAAAGTATGAGACCACTTGAAAAATCGAAACAGGAATTCAGCAATACAGCAAAACTGTTGGATATGTATGCCTTAGTATAGGATGATATGGATATGTATGTAAAGGACAATCTTGCTCGATATGATAGTACGCTATTTGGTTTGTCTTTATCTTAACATATGATGTGTTTTATTTAGTATTTTATATCTTATATACATGTTGATAAAACCCGTAGAATGTTTGCCTGACTACCAGCGTTGTGATGACAATTATACTTGTGGGAGCTTGGTAGTCGATAGGCACATTCTTAAAGCATCCCTAGTCGTAAGAGTATCGAGACTGGGTATCGATACTCCAGAGTAGACTAGTGTATACATATCTAGACCCTGACGATGGACGATGGATTGGTCCCACAGCCATTGATAAGGTGCACCTAAGATTGTATGCAGGTGCTCACTGGGTGTGAGTACACCGGACGGACTCGCCGAGAACTGGATAGATGATATTATACCTAACGTCAGATAGCAGTTCTCTAGTGACATGAGTGCAGATAGTCTATCGACCTGAGGTCATCATTTGTCTCGTGTGAGTTCCCAATGTGCTTTGATTACTACCCTACCATGGCTCTACTGAGTCGTGCAAACAGATTTTAGTTGGGTACAGTCCCGAACCTTATGGAGGCAGTGAGCGACTGTTGGGAATTCGTCTCTCCCAGTATAGGGAGTCGATGTCGCACAGTAATCGGTAGGTCAACAATATAAGTCCCTGGGCGGGGGAGATTAAGAATTACTGGTGGTTGGATGTCAAAACCCAATATAGGAACACGACCGGCATTTAAATCACGCGACATCAAAAGGCGTAACGCAATTCAAGTAAGCCGAAAATCCAGAAATCTAAACAAAGAAAACAAGTAAAGTGATAAAACAATAGTTAAAAACGTTTAAAAATCTCAAGTTATAAAATCTCAAACTTAAATTTATTTTCTTCAAAATTTCGGCAGTATCTCCTTTGTAAAAACTGGCCCTAAACGGGTACAAAACATAGAATATATAAAAGGTATCTCCAAACGGGAGCAACTCACGCCTAAAAGTGGAACACAACAAAAACAGGTATATATATGACGCCGTAGCGAAGGAATACGAAAATAAGAAGTGAAACCAGCATAAAAAGGTAAAACAACATCGCAACATAAATAAAACCGGCTCATACGAGCACAACACCCAAACTCATAAATAATACAATATCGATCCTCACAATCTCGTCTCTAAGTCAAATACATATAAGTGGTAAATGGAGAGTACAAGATACAAAATAAGATATACAATGGAATCATATGGATACCCGCAAAACCCATCTACACCAAAATCACGACCAACAGTAGCATCATCCGCAGAAGTAGGTGCAATCAGGAGCCCTGCCGTGACTACACTGAGGGTCAAATCTACAAAACACTGTGGCACAACGGGGGTGAGTTGCCAACTCGTGAATAGTAAATAATATCGTACAGATAATCGTAAGCATGCAAGAAAAACAATAATCTGAAATATGCAATCTGATGGCATAAGTACAACAATACGGATATGCAACAAATCATGATCATGGTACACCACCAGGGTACAACAACTATATGAAACAGTACATGTTATAATAAATTTTGAGTGTGGGATAAAATATAATTCTCATCAATGAATCGTCATCATAAAAATCTGGTGTCCATCAACGACACCCCAAATCCAAATATCTAAAGCGCCGTCACTCTGATCAGCCCTCATATCCGTCACATCATGGAACCTGAGTATCCAACATCGACACTCGAAACATCATGAAACCTATGTCTAGTTCGACACGTAAATTCTCATATCTTAGGCGCAGCATACTCCAATCGGCCCTCATATCTATCTCATCTCATAACTCCAAAACGGTATCCTCCGAATATCCGTCGAGTTTCCATACAATCACCGGTAGGTAGTGTTCCCTCCTGCCAGGCTCATTGTCTACATCTTGAGCTTCTTGCCCTGGGGTACCTTATCAGGTCCACCATGTACCCGCAGAAGGTTTATCCAACTCCTCGAATCGGGTCTTGAAAACAAGCTCAGAACCGAGAAAATTCTTGGTAGACGCTTCGAAATCACATCACGAGAAACCGCGTTTTTAAAAAAATTTATAATTTCCTTTGAAATATATTCGCGGTTCTCAAATCCAGAAATTGTATGAAAACAGTATCTCAATGCATATATCCATGAAGTACGATGTATGTAAACATAGAACAGTAATGTGAGCATATCAAGGGAAAACCGCACTTTTTAAATATATCAAGTTTCAAAAGGTATCTAGCGGTTTCCTAAATCCACGAAATCGAAATAAAACACCATATGAAAGTATATATATGACTATAGCAATGTATGTATGTATGCATGTATGTATGTACGTATGATGCAATTCATAATGCGCAATGGAACAAGAATCAATGTCTAACTGTTAACAATAATGAAAGCGGTACAATATATTTATCCATGGCAATTTCTATAGTGAGCGTGTTATAGAAATTACCAACGGTGTGTGTGTGTTGCATACAATTCGGTGCTCGTGCAACATGAACTGTTAGTAATAGTGCAGTGTCCAATAATACTATGTCAATGTACAACAGGTAATCAGATGTGCAAAATGGTATTCATGCACGATCAATATATATATATATATATATATATATATATATATATATATATATATATATAAGCATATGGTCATATCACTTAATCTAGCCCTCGACGCTTAACGCCATACATGCGATTCCCCGGTAGATTTTAAATCTACTCACCGGACGATCTCGAGCTAGGTGAATCCGATCGTCTCTTTCCCCTTTCTAGCAGCGTCCGAAGTCCCCGTAAAGGATCCTAATATTACACAAACCATAATGAAAGAAATTAGTAAACTAATGATAACACACGAACACAACGGCAACTAACGAATCGACTCCCACAAGCTAGCAAGTGTTAGCTTAGAGGGCTAAACGCGTGCAGCGACATCCTAGACCAAACCTACGGCTATTAAACGCACGAAACACTTAAACCAAAGTCAGATAAATTCGCATAGCACATTGCTGAAATGCTTGAATTCTAGCTAAACGGTCCAAGATTTGGCTACACAAAGAATTAGTGAAAGTTGCATATACCACGAGCCTACAAATAACCCTAAGACCCCACGACGAAGCAACAAACCCTGACTCCCCAGTCTGACCGCAAATTGCGGGCAGAAGAAATAAATCTACGGCCAATTTAAAAGGGAATGGTCTTAGGTTTTCGTGGTGTGTTCTAGGCCTCAAATACATCTCTCAGTGATGGAAACTTTCTAAACAATTACCTGAGTCGATAGCAAATTTAACAGCAACCCTAAACTTAACAAAACACGATATAAAGCACTAATCTTAAAACATTAAGATATTAAACTGAAACTATTTAACAAAACAAACTTTCCTAGAGCCTAATTAACAGCTTGAGATCATTACCTCACCAAAACTTGGGGAAAACCCTAGCTTTCCAAGTTCCAAGTCATAACAAGAGGGTTTAGCAAGCTTAGTGAAGTTTTAGTGAGGTTTGATGAAGGTTAAGGCTTAAGGTTAGTGAAGGAAAATGGATCAAGTGAAGAATTTTAGTGGAGAAGAAAATGAGAGAGTGTTGTGAGTTGTGAGGAAATGAGAGAGAGTGAGGTGAGGAAATGAGCCATGCTCTCTCTCTCTCTCTCTCTCTTCATTAAATGCACCCCATGCCTTGTCCCATACCATCATACTCCTTCAATAATTCAACTCTTCTCTCTCCTTTTATTTTTCAAAACAAAACCCTTTAATAATTAAAATAGATAAATGTGTAAACATAACATGAAATTGGTTAAGTGTGCCATGGCTAGTAAAGCATGGTTAACACATCATTAACCCTAAGATTAACATGCACATGTGTGTGGAAGTATAAAAATAATTAAATAAAATATTAATTAATAATAATAAAATATGTGAAAACAATTATTGGTTAAATTTTATTAAAACCCACATTATATCGCTTAATTAACACTAATCGCATTCTAAGGTGTTACAATCTTCCCCCTTAAAGAAATTTGGTCCTTGAATTTAAAAATCTTACTATACGTACCTTCGAAAAGATGAGGGAATTTCTTACGCATCTCACTCTTGGCTTCCCATGTGACCTCTTCGCTATTCGGGCCACGCCAACGAACTTTCATTGATGGTAAGACTTTTGACCGAAGTTTCTTCACCAGCTGATCCAATATAACTACCGGTTGCTCGGTGAAACAAAGATCGCGCTCCAGCTGGATGGTCCGGTGCTGATTCATGTAAGAAGGGTCATGAAGGTATTTGCGAAGTATCGATACATGAAATACGGGGTGAACATCCAGAAAACTTGGCGGAAGTGCCAAACGATAAGCAACGGTACCAACTCGCTCAAGGATCTCAAAAGGACCCACAAATCTGGAGCTAAGCTTCCCTTTCTTCCTAAATCTCATCACGTCTTTCATCGGAGAATTCCGTAGGAATACATGATCACCCATTGCGAGCTCAAGTCTGTGATGACGATGGTCGGCATAAGACTTCTGCCTACACTGGGCTGCTCTCAAGTTGTCCAGGATCAACTGGAACTTCTCCATAGTCTCTTGAACTAACTGTGGTCCTAAAATCCTGCTCTCGCTGGGTTCGGTCCAACAGACTGGCGATCAACACTTTCTCCCATACAAGGCCTCAAAAGGTGCTATCTAAATCGTCTCCTGAAAACTGTTATTGTAGGAGAACTCTATCAACGGCAAGTGGCGATCCCAACTGCCACCAAAATCAAGCACGCACGCATGAAGCATATCCTCGAGAGTTTGTATAGTCCGCTCTGACTGACCATCGGTCTGCAGATGGAAAGCGGTGCTAAAACTCAATCGGGTACCCAAAGTTTCCTGAAGTTTCTGCCAAAGATGGCTAGTAAACTGGGTGCCTCTGTCGGATACACGTCAACCGGTCAACAATCAACTAAATAGAGTCATACCCTCGACTGGACCTTGGTAGATCCACAACGAAATCCATAGAGATCTGCTCTCATTTCCACTCCGGAAAGGGTAACGGCTGCAACTCTCCTGCCGGTCTTTGATGCTCAGCATTGACTTGCTGGCAAGTCAGGGATCTCAAAATGAAGTCCGAAACATCTCTCTTCATCCCTTCCCACCAGTAGATATCTCTTAAATTATGATACATCTTGGTGGAACCTGGATGAACACTGTATGCTGACTGATATGCCTGCTCTAGGATCTTGCGTCTCAGCCCTCAAAATCTGGTACACCTAAACGAGTCCCAAAACGTAGTACACTCTGGTCATCAATCACAAACTATGAATCTCTACCCTACCGAACCTGCTCTAAAATCTCAGACAACCGAGCATCATCGGGCTGCGCCTCATGGATACAATCAAGTAGAAGTGGACGGGAGCGGACATGAGAAAGCTGCCTTCCAGCGGAAGTGAACTCGAACTGTAATATACTACCGCACAAGATCTGCCAATCTGTAGAAGACTGTCTCTGAACTGCGCTCAAATGGAACAAGCTACCTTTGGGCCTATGACTCAAAGCATCAGCTACCATATTCGCCTTGCCCGGGTGATGAAGGATTTCACAATCATAATCCTTCACAAGCTCCATCCAAAGGCGCTGCCTCAAATTCAGATCCCGCTGCTGGAAGATCTACTTCAAACTCTTATGATCCGTGAAGATCTGACATGACTCTCCGTACAAGTAGTGTCTCCAAATCTTAAGCGTAAAGACCACCGCGGCCATCTCAAGATCATGAGTGGGATAGTTCTGCCCGTGCTTCTTCAACTGCCGAGAAGCAGGAGTGATAACTCTGTCATGCTCCATCAACACACAACCTAGCTCCACTCGAGAAGCATCACAAAAAATGACATAGCCGCCTGATCCTGAAGGCAAAGATAGAACTGGTGCAGTCGTCAAACGAGTCTTCAACTGCTGGAAACTCTGCTCACATGCTTCAGTCCAAAGAAAAATAACTCCCTTCCGGGTCAGTCTGGTCAGTGGTGCAGTGACACTCGAGTAATCCTGCACGAAATGGCGGTAATAACCAGCTAAGCCCAAGAAGCTACGGACATCTGTCACTGATACAGGTCTGGACGAAAGTTGTACGGCCTCGATCATCTTCGGGTCCACTTGTATACTGTCTCCCATAACCACATAACCCAAGAAGTCAACACTATCAAGCCAGAATGCACACTTTGAGAATTTAGCAAACAGCTGGTGCTCTCTCAATGTCTGCAAGGTAATCCTTAAGTGCTGCTCATACTCCTCTCGACTTCTGGAATAGACCATAATGTCATCAATAAATACAATAATGAACTGATCGAGGAACGTCCTGAAAATCCGATTCATCAAATCTGTGAACACCGTTGGGGCATTGGTGAGTCCGAACGACATCACCAAAAACCCATAATGCCCGCAGCGCGTACGAAAAGCAGTCTTCGGAATGTCATCATTCCAAACCCGCAACTGATGATAACCCGACCTCAAATCAATCTTCGAAAAATGTCCCGCACCTTGGAGCTGATCAAACAAATCGTCAATGCGAGGTAATGGATATCTATTCCGCACCGTAACTTGGTTCAATTGACAATAATTAATGCACAAGCTCATACTGCCGTCCATCTTCTTGACGAACAGAATAGGAGCTCCCCAAGGCGAAACACTCTGACGAATAAGTCCCCGTCAAGCAACTCTTGCAACTGATACTTAAGCTCTTTAAGCTCTACCGTGGCCATCCGATAAGACGGTATAGAAATAGGCCCCATGCCGGGGATCAAATCGATGCAAAACTCGATATCGTGCTCTGGCGGTAATCCAGGTAACTCATCAGGAAATACGTTGGGAAACTCTCTCACAATAGGAACCTGGTCCAACAGATCTACTGTGGCTCCAGTATCACAAATAAAGGCTAAGAATCCCCGACATCCTTTCCTTAAAAGCCGACTAGTGCAAAGGGCAGAAATCAAACTGTGAAAGGTGGCACTATGGTCCCCCTGTACAACAAGAACCGACTCGTCCGGAAAACAAAATCTAAATTCCTTCACACGGCTGTCCACAGACGCATAGAAAGTAGCTAGCCATTCCATGTCAAGAAGAACGTCAAAGTCCAACATATCAAGAATAATTAAATCGACGAACGAATCTCTATCTCCAATACGAACGGCACACGACCGAAACACATGTTGCGCAACAAAAGACTTTCCAACGGGAGTAATCACGACAAGCAGCTGATCTAACAAGGAAGACTCTTGGCCCAACCTCGGTACGAAGTGTGGAAACATACGAGTGCGTAGATCCTGGGTCGAAAAATATGCGCGCATCGAAAGAACACAATGGAAGAGTACCTGTCATTACTGCATTCGGCGGCTATGCATCCTGAGGAGTCAACACAAATACTCGGGCATGTCCTTTACCGGCATCCGGTTTTCCTCCGCCTCTGTTACCTCGTCCTCTCTGAACAAAACAACCACGACCACAGCCTCTCTGAGCATAGGTCTGGCGTGAAGCAACAACGAGCGTAAGAGGCAATGCTCTCTGAGGTGGAGAAGGTGGTAAAGTAACATGTGGAACTGCTACCTCGCCTTGGCTTACCTCAGTACAATCTCTGATGCGATGATACTGACTTCCACACCGAAAACATCCAGACGACGGCTGCTGACCCTGTGGGTAAGAGCTATATAACCGGCCTCGCCTCAAGCCTCTGCTACCACCATCACCTGGAAAGAATTTGGCGAGGCGTCTACCTATCCGCCTCCGGGCTGATACATCAGTACAAATCCGCTTCGGTCCCGGAACGACCGAAGTCTCGGAAATACACTCCTCTACTAGTAGGGTTGCGTCCATCGCGGCTGCATACGTATCAAAATGATGGGCGCCAATAGAAAGGAACAACTGGGTAACAAGGCCTCATACAAATCTCTTGACCCACTTCTTTTCAGTATCCACCAAATATGGAGCAAATACGGATAGCTAGGTGAACTGAATATCAAACTCTGCCGCTGTCATATGCAGAGTCTAGTGCAAGGACTCAAAGCTGAGAGCTTGAGCATCTTTGACGCTCTACGGAAGAAAACACGCAAGAAAAACCATCGCGAACTCGACCCAGGTCCTAGGAAGAAGACCTACGGCTCGACCTCTTCCAAAGACTCGCACCAAGTCTGGGCAAGACCCTCAAGACAAAAACTAGCGAACTTTATCGATCTCGCATCGGAGCATCTCAACGAATGACAGATCTTGGCTATCCGGTCGAGGAACGACTATGAATCCTCAGCTGCGTCGGTGCCGGTGAAAGCCGGAAGCTTCAGCCTCATAAACTCTGATAAAGATACGGCAATAATCCCGGTAGCGGTAGGTACGACTGTCTGAGCAGTAGGTACCATCACGGTCCCCATAATAAGTAGAACAACCTCCGATCTCTGCGCTCGACTGGTCTCAACCAACGATCCCACCATCTGTCGCAAATCCTGAATAGTGGCCTCTAGCCTAGCAATACGATCTGGAGAAGGTGGATCAATCCGCTCCTAAAGAATAGGCGTATCGCCCTGGTCAGTTCTCATCTGAGATAAGCCTGCCCTGACTTTGGCTCTAACAACAGCTCTCTGTGCCCTCGTAGTCTTTGGCGGCATAGTGGCTGGAATAAGAAAACATGATTTAAAAAGAACATAGAAATCGAATCATAAGGATATATGGAATCAAGAAAGGAATTAAAAGAAAATATGTCCTAAGGTCACTTAGGCGGAGTACCGTGTCGTAAGTATGCCGCGGAACATATACACGCTACGTCAGTCTGCTTAACTTACCTACTCCATCATACTAAGGTCATCGTACACTCCGAAAGGTAAAACCTAACGCTCTGATACCAATTTTGTCATGACCCAATTTAGGAATGCGACCGACACTTAAATCATGCGACATCAAAAGGCATAACGCAATTCAAGTAAGCCGAAAACCCAGAACTCTAAACCAAGAAAAGAAGTAAAGTGATAAAAAAATAGTTAAAAACATTTTAAAATATCAAGTTATAAAATCTCAAACTTAAATTTATGTTCTTAAAAATTTCGGCAGCATTTCCTTTGTAAAAATTGGCCCCAAATGGGTATAAAACAAAGAATATATAAAAATCATCCCCAAACGGGAGCAACTCATGCCTAAAAGTGGAACAAAACCACAACAGGTATATGTATGACGCTGTAGCGAAGGAATAAGTAAATAAGAAGTGAAACCAGCATAAAAAGAGGTAAAACAATATCGCAACATAAATAAAAATCGGCTCACACGAGCATGACACCCAGACTCACAAATAATACAATATCGATCCTCACAATCTCGTCTCTAAGTCAAATACATATAAGTGGTAGATGGAGAGTACTAGATACAAAATAAGATATACAATGGAATCATACGGATACCCGCAAAACCCACCTACACCAAAATCATGACCAACAGTAGCGGTATCCGCAGAAGTAGGTGCAATAAGGAGCCCTGCTGTGACTACACTGAGAGTCAAGCCTGCAAAACACTGTGGCAAACCGGGGGTGAGTTTCCAACTCGTGAATAGTAAATAACATCGTACAGATAATCGTAAGCATGCACGAAAAGCGATAATCTGAAATATGCAATCTGATGGCATAAGTATAACAATACGGATATGCAACAAATCATGATCAAGGTACACCACCTGGGTACAACAACTACATGAAACAGTGCATGTCATAATAAATCCTGAGTGTGGGATAAAACATAATTCTCATCAATGAATCATCATCATAAAAGTCCGGTGTCCATCAACGACATCCCCAAATCCCAATATCTCAGGCGCCGTCACTCTGATCGACCCTTATATCCGTCACATTATGGAACCTGAGTGTCTAACATCGACACTCGAAACATCATGAAACCCGTATCCAGCATCGACATGTAAATCCTCATATTTCAGGCGCCGCATACTCCGATCGGCCCTCATATCTATCTCATCTCATAATTCTGAAACGGTATCCTCCGGATATCCGTCGAGTTTCCATACAATCACCGGTGGGTAGTGTTTCCTCCTGCCAGGCTCATCGTCTACATCTCGAGCTTCTTGCCCCAGAGTACCTTATCAGGTCCACCATGTACCCGCAGACGGTTCATCCAACTCCTCGAATCGGGTCTCGAAAACAAGCTCAGAACCGAGAAAACTCATAGTGGACTCCTCGAAATCATATCACCAGAAACCGCGTTTTTAAAACAATTTATAATTTCCTTTGAAATATATCCGCGGTTCTCAAATCCAAAAATAGTATGAAAACATTATCTCAATGCATATATCCATGAAGTATGATGTATGAAAATATAGAACAGTAATGTGAGCATATCAAGGGAAAACCACAATTTTTAAATATATCAAGTTTCAAAAGGTATCTTGCGGTTTCCTAAATCCACGAAATCGAAATAAAACACCATATGGGAGTACATATGTGACTATAGCAATGTATGTATGTATGTATGTATGTATGCATGTATGTATGTACATATGATGCGATTCATAATGTTCAATGGAACAAGAAGCAATGTCTAACTGTTAATAATAATGAAAGCGGTACAATATATTTATCCATGGCAATTTCTATAGTAAGCGTGTCATGGCAATTACCAACGATGTTTGTATATGGCATACAATTCAGTACTCGCGCAATATGAACCGTTAGTAATAGTGCAGTGTCCAATAATACTATGTCAATATACAACAGGTAATAGGATGTGCAAAATGGTATCCATGCATGATCAATATATATATATATATATATATATATATATATATACATATAAGCATATGGTCATATTACTGAATCTAGCCCTCGACGCTTAACGCCATACAGGCGATTCCCCCGTAAATGTTAAATCTACTCACCGGACGATCTCGATCTTAGTGAATCCGATCACCTCGTTCCCCTTGCAAGCAGCGTCCGAAGTCCCCATAAAGGATCCTAATATTACACAAACCATAAAGCAAGAAATTAGTAAACTAACGATAACACACGAACACAAACAACAACTAACGAATCGACTCCCACAAGCTACCAAGTGTTACCTTAGCGGGCTAAACGCGTGCGGCGACATCCTAGACCAAACCTACGGCTGTTAAACGCACGAAACACTTAAACCAAAGTCGGATAAATCCGCATCGTACATTGCCGAAACGCTTGAATTCTAGCTAAAGGGTCCCAGATTTTGCTACACAAAGAATTAGTGAAAGTTGTATATACCATGAGCCTACAAATAACCCCAGAGACCCCACGATGAAGCAACGAACCCTAACTCCCTAGTCTGGCCGCAAAATGCGACCAGAAGCAATAAATCTGCGGTCAATTTAAAAGGGAATGGTCTCACATTTTCATGGTGTGTTCTAAGCCTCAAATACTTCTCTCAGTGATGGCAACTTTCTAAACAATTACCTGGGTCGATAGCAGATTCAATAGTAACCCTAAACTTAACAAAACACGATATAAAGCACTAATCTTAAAACATTAAGGTATTAAACTGAAACTATTTAACAAAACAAACTTCCCTAGAGCCTAATTAACAGCTTGAGATCATTACCTCACCAAAACTTGAGAAAAACCCTAGCTTTCCAAGCTCCAAGTCATTATAAGAGGATTTAGAAAGCTTAGTGAAATTTTAGTGAGGTTTGATGAAGGTTTAGGCTTAAGGTTAGTGAAGGAAAATTGATCAAGTGACGAATTTTAGTGGAGAAGAAAATGAGAGAGTGCTGTGAGTTGTGAGGAAATGAGAGAGAGTGAGGTGAAGAAATGAGGTGAAGAAATGAGAGAGTGGGGTGAAGAAATGAGCCATGCTCTCTCTCTCTCTCTCTCTCTCTCTCTCTTTCTCTTCATTAAATGCACCCCATGTTTTGTCCCATGCCATCATACTCCTTCAATAATACAACTCTTCTCTCTCCTTTTATTTTTCAAAACAAAACCCTTTAATAATTAAAATAGATAAATGTGTAAACATGACATGAAAATGGTTAAGTGTGCCATGGCTAGTAAAGCATGGTTAACACCTCCTTAACCCTAAGATTAACATGCACATGTGTGTGCAAGTATAAAAATAATTAAATAAAATATTAATTAATAATAATAAAATATGTTAAAACAATTATTGGTTAAATTTTATTAAAAACCCGTATTATATCGCTTAATTAACACTAATCGCATTCTAAGGTGTTACATTGGACCAGTAGATTTTCGGATGGTCTTAAACCACACCGACACGACTTGTCTGGTTATTAGGGGTCTGACGTTTTCTACCCTCCTAGACCTTGCATGCAATACTCTCAGACGAACAGACCGGACTGCACGGAGGTTGTCACGGACAGGCTCAGTAGGGGTTCAGATGAGTTCGCTCGTCGGCCTTCTTTATCAACAGATACCTGAGTAGCCGTTATATACAGCTAGTGCCGCTAACGGACTTGTGGTTAAACCCACTGCCAGCGTACTGTCGAGTCTTTAGAGTCCCACACAGAGGGTTTTCCTAGTTCAGGCAAAACGATGTAGAGGCCGTATGGTTTTACGTCAGGGTTCCGATCATATACGTGTACTGGCTACACGGATGATGTTCGGACGGATAATAATAGTGAGCTTTGGTTTAAGCCGGATCCTAGTATTATATTATTGGATTATTATCATCTCATTGTATTCATATTTTTCGAAATACGAATGCGGGTATATATACGGTGAGGGCATTCTTGTAATTTTCACAAGACATGCTTCTAGAAGGAGACACCTTATTATTAGATTTATCTATTTATGCAAATAGATTAATGATGTGGAAATTGGAGATATTTGAGATATGGATGAAAGCATGGCCAAGTCATTTGTTTATTAATTTGACTTTACTATTCAAGTATGGTTGCTTATTTTCTATTGAAAATAATCCATGCTTGATTATTGTAAGGACTTAGCCATTCTCATTTGCTTCCACACCCTAGCTCATTTGCAGTTGTTCATTCCCTCTCCATTTTTCCGCTCCTCCTTCTTCCTCAAGCCCTAACCCTCACATAAGTGGTGAATCCTAGGGCTCTTGAGATAAAATACTCCATTCATCTTTCTCTACATCTTTTAAGTTGTCTAGTCTAGCAAACTAGACATCTTAGTTACCTCACACTTGAGGTTGAAGCTTGAACCATAGGCTCTTGGGTGGATCATCTTCGACAAAGAGGAGATCGACGATCGAGTTCCATTCAAGCTTTCGAGTAGCCAAGAAGAGGGTAAGAAGATTCAAGCTTGAACCAAGGAGCTAAGTGTTAGTGTATATGCCCTAGGGGCCATTATTGTATCATACTAGATTGTATATTACTTAATGGAAGCTTGGGATATTCACAGTTGAATATACAGTCTAGCTAAAAATGGTAGTATGCTACTTGGTTTGTATCTACTTTAATATGTGCATATGTTTCTTGTAACGTATCACTTATACATATTAGTAGAGCCCATAGGTTCTTTGCTTGATTACCAGCGTTGTGATGGTAGTCACACTAGTGGGGGCTGGGTAGTCTATAAGCAACATCCTATACAGGTCCCTGGTCGTTGGATTATCGAGATAGAGCATCGATATTCCAGAGTAGACTAGTGTGTACGCTTCTCATCCCAGTTGGGGAGATGGTCTGTCCCATAGCCATCAGTACGTCGTACTGGAGATAGTATACAGGTGCTCGTTAGGTTACGGGTACACCGGACAGGACTCACAGGGGAACTGATTAGTTGGTATTATACCCGTCGTCAGTTAACAGTTCCCAGGTGACATGAGTACAGCATAGTCCGTAGACTTGACACTGCTACTTCGCCTCGAGTGTGTCCCACTGTTCTTAGATTGCTACCCTACCACGGCTCAAAGGAGTCATGCAAACAGGTAGCAGTTGGGTGCAGTCCCGAGCACTTGGAGGCAGTAGTGGTTAGACAGGATTCGTCTCTCCCGGTATTGGGAGATGATATCGCACTGTGTCAGAGAGCCATTACGCAAAGTCCCTGGCCAGGGCAAGCGAGATATACCGGTAGGTTCCAGTAGCTTCTCAGGGTGTAATGGGCTTCGCTCCGATACGATTTATACAGCTATTAGGGGACTGACACTTGCCGCCCCCTAGGCTTGATATGCGATAATCTTAGACGAACAGACCGGACTGTATGGAGATTGTCACATCAGGCTCAGTAGGGGTTCGGATGGTTTTCCTCATCGGCCTTCTTATCGACATCTACCTGGGGACCGTTACGTACAGCTAGTGCCGCTTGCGGTCTGTGGTTAAACCCACTGCCAGCGTAGTGTCGAGTCTTTAGAGTCCCACAGAGAGAGTTTCCCTGCTCCAGGTGAAACGATATAGAGGTCGTATGGTTTTACGACAAGGGTTCGGACGTGTACGTGTGTTTACGCACGTACGACTTTTCGGACAGTTTTTACTAGCCGGCTTTGGTTTAAGCCAGATTCTAGTATCGGGTTATTGGATTTATACAGTCTAAAGTTTTTCCGTGTTTTCACGGATTGGAGGGGCATTCTCGTAATTTGTCGGGAAGCTTCTAGAAGAGTGGTGACTAAGGGGTTAAGGTGGCATTGCATTAAATGAGATTAGTGACTCATTTGTGTGATTCATCCATGTCATTAATGCATCAAAAATACTTAATGACTCATGGTGATGAATCACTCATAGATATTTATGAAGCATGGTTGTTAATTCAATTATTTCTTTTTTGGATAAATAATAATGCTTCATATATATTATGATAACATCATTATCTCATTTCATTCTCATCTTCATCTTCTCTCTCCTCAAGCTCACTCTCTCTTCAAACCCTAACCCTAGCCTCTCATGTGTTGAGATCAAGGGTTAGCTAGACTAATACATCCATAACCTCACTCTATATCCCCTAGATAGCTTAGATTAGCACTTTAAGCAACCTAGTTATCTCAAGTTTGAGATTAAGCTTGGCGTAGGAGCTTTCGGGTGGATCGTCTTTGATTCGAGGAGGCCGTTGAGGTGCCGATGTTCCAAGGAGCCTACGAGGAGTGGAGGACCGCGATGAAGACCCGAAGGACTAGTATCGTGAGGTATAACTTCGTATCCGAGTACTTAAACCTCTAGTTGATAGTTAGCAATGGTTTAGAAACGATTCATGCGCTCAAGTCCGTGTTACGAAGCTTTGATAATCGTTTTTCATATATTCCGCCTCCCCGCAAGCAAGTGGGGTGCGTGATATGGACTTACAGTGGTATCAAAGCCAACTAAACCATTACTAGCTTGTTAGCAACTGATTAGAAGTTCGATCGACGGAAAACACGAAAACAAAAACCCGGATATTCCTAGTTTCTGTTAATTTTAAAAGTGTCTGAAAAATAATTTGACATACCTTAAAATTCACAGCAGGGAATTGTAAGAATACTGGGAAAATACGAGCCCCTAACTCGGCAAGACGGCCGCGGATCCGAGGCAAGAAGGTGCTTTTGGCCGCGGATCCGCCGCCGAGTCAACGCCGAGTTGACTCGGATTTGCTCTGTTATTCATAATTTCTGGTTTTTTGTTTTCCTGTATGTTCTTTTTCTATCCAGGTTACTTGAGTGCAGGTTTGCTTTTGGGATAGACACGGAAAAGGGAAGTCGATCGATATTCTAAGATATTTGCTAATTGGGTTTTTATTTGTAATGTTTAATGTGTTCGTAAACCTCCCCTAACTGCTAGTATGTCGGTTGGCAGGGGGTTGCACATTTCTGAAATGTTTACTGTTTGTGTATATAAACTGTGTTGGACTGTTGTGATGATTAGCCGGGGTTTGAGATATGTTTAATATTCATTCATTCAATGTAAATGTAATTTGATGTAATATTCTTTTGCGGGGCACATCCAGGTTGCGGTTGTAGCCACCGTTGTATTATTTCTTTTTACTGTTTTTGCTCCTAGGATAGACCCAGGGTGGGGTACACAAACTACCGGGTACATCAAAGTGTTTAGTGGCCTACTCACGTTGTTGAGGGAGACCGCTTCACTTCGAGTACTTGACGGGTAGTTTGCCGTACCCGTAGGGGTCTAGGGTGAGGTAATGGCTATTCATCACAACTGTGTAATCCGTCTTTTATTGCAGGCTCAAAGCAAATGCGGATTGCTAGTAAATCCAATAATGTTCATCTATGATCTGCAATGCTTATTATTGCGTCTGACGAATGTACAATATCTATATATATATAGCTATTAGACGTCACTTATATTTTACACCCGCGCTAGCCCAGCCCCCGCTCTGTCGTTAGTTAAGTAACCTAACGGGTGATGACGGGACCCAGTGGCGAATGCGGATGGCATAAGAGGACGTGGTATTTTCGTTGTTTTCTGCAATGATAGGATAAATGATGGGACGCATTATTATAATGCAAAGAAAATAAACCAAAGTTAAATCGTTAGAACAAATTTAAAAGAAACCACTCGGTTATTTTAAAAGAGCAGAATTTTTAATTGCGGAGCTTTAACCACTCCTTTTAAAAAGCTATCAGGTTCCTTCGATTATATCAAGTTCACTACGTTCACGGTTTTGCCAAAACCAGTCGTAGCCCTCTGTCATTTCATATAGATATTTAATAGTATTCAAGCTATGTTTGTTGACCTTCGTCAAGGCATAGTGATTGGTAGCTGTTGGGTGTTCATATGTAGCATAGATAGATGCGTTGGTTTGGGACAGTCGTATTACCTTGTTGACCTTCGTCAAGGGTATATACGGATGGGTTCAAATTAACCTGGACAATGACGGATAGAACTTGACATGTGACTTATGATTTGCTAACCTTCGTCAAGATCATAAGAACATGGGGCAAAAATCCACATCGGGAGTTTCTAAAGAAACTGAAACTTGCTAGAGTTGCATACCATTTTGGAGTTTGATGAATGTTGGTAGGATTCCTTCAACATTATCATACGATGATATTTTGGATCCCGATCCTACTGTGAGTACATGCTACTTATCAGGAGATTCGTCACTTAACGATCAATGCTATAAACCAAGTAGGTGCCAAGAAAGGTGTCAGCGGGGCTACGCCCCCAGAGAAAAGAAGTTATTTAATTAAGGAACTTCGCGAAAGCGTTGGAAAACCTCCTTCGAAGTATCGACACTGGCCTGGCTGAACGGTTAAGCAAGAATTGTACGGTAAGAATTGTCCTGGCTAATTCTTCTTTTATAGTTTGAGGAGGGATTCGAGAAACAGTGGGAGCCATCCTGTTTAGATAAACATAAAACTAATCTAAACTTGCAACAGCATCATGCTAAAAATGTTTTCTTCTCTCTCTCTTAATTGCAGCGACCTTGTGACCACACATAGGTTACATCTAGATAACAATTTGACTGAATCTGACTTATATGACTGGCAAAGGTCTGTCCAGATGTCCATTGCCTATGACAAGCTGGACCACCCTATTACTACTCAAGATCCCGCCGTCCCAGGTCCAGTTTCCACTGTTGCGGATATGAATATCCGTCAGACAAGGGAAAAAGATAAAGCGAAAGCTAGATGCCTCGTGTTAACTTCAGTTGATGGTGTATACCAGAAGCAGCACGAGAAGATGGACTCGGTTTCCGTCTTTCTCCATAACAAAGATTTATATGGAGAGCAATCTCATATCACTAGATATGAAATCTTGAACGAATTAATTCAAGCGAGGTTGGCTGACGGGTCATCTGTAGGGGACAACGTCCTTATAATGACTAGCTGTATTGATGAGCTCCAGGACCTGCAGACAACGTTGGGAAACGGGTCAGATACTGACTTGATTCTACAGTCTCTGCCTCCTACCCTGAAGGAAACCAGGGAAGCAGAAAGAAAGAGAACGGCAAAAGTTTCGGGACTTAATGTAGTAAAAGAGGGTAGTTCCTATTATTATAGGATTGGACATTGGCAGAATGATTGCAGGGCTTTAGAAGCCAGTAACCAGGATACGAAACATGTTGTGGCTTCAGCCTCAAGTGTGTTTGTTATTGAGAACTGTATGTCAGTTAACCCTACTTCCTGGGTATTGGATACCGGGTCAGGAACTCACATCTGTAATTCATTACAGGCTCTGAGAAACCGTAGGGTTATCGGGATAGGTGATATGACCCTCACAGATGCTAACGGAATGAGCATGAACGCTGAATCCGTAGGGGAATATCATCTTGGACTGACAACTGGGCAGCTATTGATTCTGCGTAACTGTTTTTATGTACCAGGTACGACTTGTAATATCATATCTGTACCCTTACTATCTAAGGAAGGATATGATTTTACTTTTACAAGAGATGTAGTTCACATCCACCTAAATCAAGTTATGATTGGGTCAGGTACATTAGAAAATGGAATATACGTATTAAGTCAAGCTCAGATTTTCAGTGTCCAGAACACACTTAAAAGAAAGTCTCCGAAAACAAATCAGGCTTTATTATGGCATTGTAGGCTAGGTCACATCAATGAGAGAAGATTGACTAAGTTACATAGAGAAGGATATTTGAATCCGTTCGAATATCAATCTTATGCTACTTGTGAATCTTGTCTCATGGGAAAGATGACAAAGACTCCATTTTCTGGACACGGGGTAAGAGCGAACGAGCTCTTAGGACTCATACACAGTGATGTGTGCGGTCCAATGTCTACACATGCGCGAGGTGGTTATTCCTACTTCATTACTTTTACGGATGACTTCTCTAGGTATGGATATATCTTCTTGATGAAGCATAAATCCGAGGCCTTTGAGAAATTCTAAGAATACAAGAATGAAGTGGAAAAACAAACCGGCAAAAGTATCAAGACACTGAGATCTGATCGAGGTAGTGAATACTTAAGTGCCGAGTTCCTGGGTTACTTAAAAGAGAATGGAATTCTCTCTCAGCTTACTTCTCCATACACGCCACAACATAACGGTGTATCAGAAAGGAGGAATCGAACCCTATTAGATATGGTTCGTTCCATGATGAGTAAGGCTGAGTTGCCACGATCTTTCTGGGTGTCTTAAGTATCTTAAAACATGGGGATGTCCAGCTTTTGTAAAGAAGCAGCATACGGACAAGCTCGAGGCACGCTCAGTACTATGTAAGTTTGTGGGATACCCAAAGAACTCCAGGGGGTATCTTTTCTATTCCGCAGAGGAACAAAAGGTTTTTGTTTCTTAGCATCCCCACTTCTTGGAAACTGAATTTTTAGAAAATCAGAAGAGTGGGAGCGAAATAGAACTGGAAGAAATTTTAGAACCACAAGCTATTACTGAAAGCTTGGTAGAACAAGAAGGTTCAGGAGAACAGGACATCCCGACGCCACTCCGCAGGAGTAGTAGGCAATCTCATCCGCCCGAGAGATACTACGGTTTTCTCATAGAAGGGGATAGAGAGGATTGCACTATTGATTATGATGAGCCTACTAGCTTCCAGCAAGCCATTCAGAGCGGTGACTCAGTAAAATGGCTAGATGCAATGCGGACCGAAACGGAGTCCATGTACACTAACAAAGTATGGACTTTGGACATTGCTCCAGATGGGGTAAAACCCGTAGGATGCAAATGGATCTTCAAAAAGAAGATTGGTGTAGATAGACAGGTTGAAACCTATAAGGCTAGACTTGTTGCAAAGGGTTTCCGTCAAAGACCTGGCTTGGACTATGACGAAACCTTTTCTCCAGTGGCTATGCTTAAATCTATTCAGGTCTTTCTTGCTATTGCTGCCTTCCACGATTATGAAATCTGGCAGATGGACGTAAAGGCGGCCTTTCTAAATGGTAATTTGGAAGAAAGCGTCTATAAGGATCAGCCAGAAGGATTCATTCAGAGTGGGAGCAGCAGTAAAGTATGCAAGTTGCTTAAGTCATTTATGGACTAAAGCAGGCATCACGGAGTTGGAACATCTGTTTTGATGATGCTGTCAAAGAATTTGACTTTATCAAAAATCCAGATGAACCATGCATATACAGTAAGATTGTAGGCAGAGCTGTAGTATTTCTCGTCTTATACGTGGATGACATTCTCCTAATAGGAAATGATATTCCTATGTTACAGTCAGTCAAAAGATTCTTGTCACATAAATTCTCCATGAAAGACCTGGGTGATGCCACCTACATTCTGGGGATCCGGATCTATCGTGATAGATCAAAGAGGATGTTGGGACTTTCACAGTCCAAGTACATAGACACCATAGTGAAGAGATTCAGTATGGATGATTCTAAACGCGGTAACCTACCGGCTTGTCACGGAATCACCCTCTCCAAAGAGATGTCTCCCAAGACTGATTTGGAAAGGGATCGCATGTCGATTATACCCTACGCTTCTGCGGTAGGCTCTATAATGTATACGATGTTATGTATCAGACCAGATGTAGCATACGCACTGAGCGTTGAAAGCCGGTATCAGGCAAACCCAAGGGAGAAGCACTGGATAGCAGTAAAAAACATTCTCAAGTACCTGAGGAGGACTAAGGAGATGTTCTTGGTGTATGGCGGAAAAGACCTCCAGATGGAGGCCTTTGCCGACTCCGGCTTCCAGAGTGACAAAGATGACTCCAAATCCATGTCGGGTTATGTCTTTACCCTCAATGGAGGGGCGGTCTGTTGGAAGAGTTCCAAACAGAAGACCGTTGCTGACTCAACGATGGAAGCGGAGTACATAGCTGCTTGCGATGCCACAAAAAAAGCTGTCTCGATGAAGAAGTTCCTCACAGAACTTCAGGTGGTTCCTTCCAGTGTTGGTCCAATACCTCTGTATTGTGACAACAACGGCGCTATAGCGTTAGCGAAGGAACCCAGGTCCCATCAGAAGTCCAGACACATCTTAAGGCGGTATCACCTGATCAGGGAGATCATAGATCGCCGGGAGATCGAGGTGAAAAGAGTAGAGACAGAGAATAACATTGCTGATCCATTCACAAAAGCCCTTCTTCAGACGCAGTTCGAGAGGCTATTCGAGATGATAGGTCTACGATATGCCAGCTCATGGCCCTAGTGCAAGTGGGAGATTGTTAGTGTATATGCCCTAGGGGCCATTATTGTATCATACTAGATTGTATATTACTTAATGGAAGCTTGGGATATTCACAGTTGTATATACAGTCTTGCTAAAAATGGTAGTATGCTACTTGGTTTGTATCTACTTTAATATGTGCATATGTTTCTTGTAACGTATCACTTATACATATTAGTAGAGCCCATAGGTTCTTTGCTTGATTACCAGCGTTGTGATGGTAGTCACACTAGTGGGGGCTGGGTAGTCTGTAAGCAACATCCTATATAGGTCCCTGGTCGTTGGATTATCGAGATGGGGCATCGATATTTCAGAGTAGACTAGTGTGTACGCTTCTCATCCCAGTTGGGGAGATGGTCTGTCCCATAGCCATCAGTACGTCGTACTGGAGATAGTATACAGGTGCTCGTTAGGTTACGGGTATACCGGACAGGACTCGCAGGGGAACTGATTAGTTGGTATTATACCCGTCGTCAGTTAACAGTTCCCAGGTGACATGAGTACAGCATAGTCCGCAGACTTGACACTGCTACTTCGCCTCGAGTGTGTCCCACTGTTCTTAGATTGCTACCCTACCACGGCTCAAAGGAGTCGTGCAAACATGTAGCAGTTGGGTGCAGTCCCGAGCACTTGGAGGCAGTAGTGGTTAGACAGGATTCGTCTCTCCCGGTATTGGGAGATGATATCGCACTTTGTCAGAGAGCCATTACGCAATGTCCCTGGCCAGGGCAAGCGAGATATACTGGTAGGTTCCAGTAGCTTCTCAGGGTGTAATGGGCTTCGCTCTGACACGACTTATACAGCTATTAGGGGACTGACGCTTGCCGCCCCCTAGGCTTGATATGCGATAGTCTTAGACGAACAGACCGGACTGTATGGAGATTGTCACATCAGGCTCAGTAGGGGTTCGGATGGTTTTCCTCATCGGCCTTCTTATCGATATCTACCTGGGGACCGTTACGTACAGCTAGTGCCGCTTGCGGTCTGTGGTTAAACCCACTGCCAGCGTAGTGTCGAGTCTTTAGAGTCCTACACAGAGAGTTTCCCTGCTCCAGACGAAACGATATAGAGGTCGTATGGTTTTACGAAAAGGGTTCGGACGCGTACGTGTGTTTACGCACGTACGATTTTCGGACAGTTTTTACTAGCCGGTTTTGGTTTAAGCCAGATTCTAGTATCAGGTTATTGGATTTATACAGTCTAAAGTTTTTCCGTGTTTTCACGGATTGGAGGGGCATTCTCGTAATTTGTCGGAAAGCTTCTAGAAGAGTGGTGACTAAGGGGTTAAGGTGGCATTGCATTAAATGAGATTAGTGACTCATTTGTGTGATGCATCCATGTAATTAATGCATCATAAATGCTTAATGACTCATGGTGATGAATCACTCATAGATATTTATGAAGCATGGTTGTTAATTCAATTATTTCTTTTTTGGATAAATAATAATGCTTCATATATATTATGATAACATCATTATCTCATTTCATTCTCATCTTCACCTTCTCTCTCCTCAAGCTCACTCTCTCTTCAAAACCTAACTCTAGCCTCTCATGTGTTGAGATCAAGGGTTAGCTAGACTAATACATCCATAACCTCACTCTATATCCCCCAGGTTGCTTAGATTAGCACTTTAAGCAACCTAGTTATCTCAAGTTTGAGATTAAGCTTGGCGTTGGAGCTTTCGGGTGGATCGTCTTTGATTCGAGGAGGCCGTTGAGGTGCCGATATTCCAAGGAGCCTACGAGGAGTGGAGGACCGCGATGAAGACCCGAAGGACTAGTATCGTGAGGTATAACTTCGTATCCGAGTAGTTAAACCTCTAGTTGATAGTTAGCAATGGTTTAGAAACGATTCATGCGCTCAAGTCCGTGTTACGAAGCTTTGATAATCGTTTTTCATATATTCCGCCTCTCCGCAAGCAAGTGGGGTGCGTGACATAGACTTACACTAAGAAGGAAAAAAGAAAACATGAAGGACTAGAATATAAAGATATAAATCACTTCATAGTAGATTAGAACTTTTGTTTGTTTTTCTAGTTAGGGCTTATGGTCGATCTTGGAAGTTTAGTCGATATTCCTTGTTTTAAAAATTTTTTTTGTAAATTCGGCATCTCTACAAACCCTATGGAGTGTGCGACATCGACTTACAAAAACTCCTTAAGCCACGCATTGGTATAATCATCAAAATTATGAAATCTTAGAAGAAAATGCTTATTATCCAAGTGAATAATAATAATATCCTCCTTCACCTCAAATGATTTAGTAAGACAAGCTTTGATTTTAAGAGCATTTAGCAAATAAAGCAAATTTAAATGAGCAAGAGACTTATCTAGCTCTGCTTGAGAAAAGAGAACCACCGGATCCCCATTACTACGATATTCCAGTTGTTTCGTTTCAGTTTGGATATCAGGGCAACACAAATTTCTCGTCAAAATATTCGCATGTGAATGAAAATTTGAGGAAGAAGATGACATATCGAGGATACCAGATTTGTATAAAACCAGATATCAAACATTCATCCCAGCTAAAACCAATCAAATCCAAGGGCTACCAGCTAGAGATTAAGAAAAGGAGATGGAAAGAGAATAGAGATCGCCAGAAAATGCCAAGATCAGGGATCTATGCCTTAATCTCCTTCCCTCTGTGTTTAATTTATAATTAAAGTATTAAAAATCAATAAAAAAATGAACTTTAGGGATGGGAGTTGCCGGCGACGAGACGGGTGGGGCTAGGGAGCTTGTGAGAGTCGAGAATGGGGTCGAGAAGGCTGAAAGAAGGGAGGCAACGGCTGTGAGGGTCTCATTGGAGTCGGTCATAAGGCAGGACAACGGCGGCGGCGGCAGTAAGGCCGAGGGGGTCAGGGAGTTGCTCGTAGGTGTTGGTTATAGGTGGCTTCAAGTCAATTATTGTAATTGAAGGATGACCTATACGAGAGAGCAATCTTACTCGAGATGATAGTATGCTATCCGGTTTGCTTTTTTCTTTCATGTGATGCGCTTTATTTACTATCACATATCTTTTAGACATGAGATAAAGCCCTAGGATTTTTCTTGACTTCCAGGAAGAAGATGGATGATGTGGATTTTATTATTCTCCAAATTTAACCGCAAGTATACAGCTTATCACAGTTATACTTGAGGATCGTTCCCACAGGGAGGTGTGTTAACTACTTTTAAACTAAGTTAAAGAAAACATTAGATTTTTTTATCAATATCTAAAACAAGAAAATTTAAAAGGTTGGTTTGAATAATAAAAAGAGATCTAGGATTTTGCTTTGCTTTTTCATATGTGATACTTTAATATGATAACACTTTATCCATTTTCATAGGTTTAATTAACGATCTATTAATAACATAAAAATATAGAATAAATTATTTGATTTAATCTTATCCTATCAATTATATTGTATCATTTAGATTTAATTAAAATTCTAATTCTAGTTTACTAGATTTAACCTAGGTTTAACCGTCTATGTGTATTTATAGGTCTAGAAAATACAACTACCATATTTTAGGTTTTCTCCTAGATCAAATTAATAACTAGTTTGAATATCTTTTTATATATACTTTTTTTCTTACCATCTCTAAATATGTTTCTAAGTGTCTACTATAATGAACCTAATTAGTTTTTAGGTATTCTTTTCTATCCATAATTTTACTAAAAACGTCAACTTTTTATCATAAAATTACCTTTTCTAGATTAAGAACAATGAGAACCATATATCGATGAAAAGAGATTTATATCAAAGCAAGAAATAAAGCATTTATAAAATATCCACCACACATATATGCAAAACAAAACCTAGACGGTGTTTAGCCAAGTATATTCAAAGAGAAGGCAAAATATCTTTATTGAGAATTTAAAATACTTACAATGGTTGAACCCTCTCTTGAAAACCCTATTTCTTCAATAATGAGAGAGATGAGAGAGCTATAAAACCCTAAAGCTATACAAGTGCTTATATAAGGTTAAGAAAGATTAGAGAACAAGTTATAAAAGATACAAGAGAATCTACTTACTAACTATGATAATCTAATCTAATTGCTCTGTTGAATACTGTTGCGAGCTTTTAGAATTTTCGAAAAATAAAATGATGTATCTAGAAACAATGTACGTGCCAAGAAGATCGTGCCCATAAAAATTGGTGATGAATGGCCCAGATTGCGCGGCTAAACCGCCGCGAATATGCTCATTCTGCGGCTGATTCGCAGCCTTTTGGTGGCTTCGTGGCACGAATTTTTTATGCTTAATTCTCTTAATTTGTTGAGCTCTTTTTAGTTGTTAGATCATGAAAATTATTCTCGTGGCTTTGCAGTTGCGTGGATCTCCGAATTGTTCCCAAATTTTGCATATAAAGGAGATTTATTTGTTGCTTTTGATTTGATTTGGTCTCTCCATCTGATTTGTTGTTGTGATAATTGATTCACCTCTATTTATTGCAACCTTTAATGATATTCCAAAATTTATTCCAAATTTGAAAATTATCCTTTTGATTTGCTGGATAATTCCCTTAATTCTCAATTATACGCACACAATCCTTCTTTTAGGATAATTTTCCGTCTTTTTGCATCCAAGCCCTGTTACCTGTAATAATTCACAAAACATACCCAGAACAGCATATATAACAATAAAATGATAAATGGGTTAGAAAAATATGTAATAAATTACACCTGTCAAATATCCCCACACTTATCTTTTGCTAGTTCTCGAGGAAATTTAGGGTTTCAAACTCTAAACTAAACTAAACTGCTATCTAACTAAATCCTACTCTTATTCCTATTTCTACTCCTATAAAAGAAAATAAAAGAAACAAAAATAAGAAAATGAAAACTATATATAAAGATAGGAATGGATAAGAAAAAATACGAAAAACAAGAGTTTAAACCTCACTAGATTTTCAGTCATTATGAACCACACCTTAATAAACTTTGATCTATGCCGAAAATTACTTCTTCATCATTCTTCCAATCTTTCCTACCTATCTTGCTTCCAAACATGATAATATACCCCTATGTGTGTGAAAAATCATCCCTACACTTGGAGAATTCAATTCAAGCTCCCATACTCTTGCTCTTCACTCCTTATTACTTTTTAGTTGATTATCAAATTAATGGATTTGTTCCCACATTTTTCATACGACTGTTAATATTTCGTGAAGCACTAACCAACCGATTACCGAATTTGATCACTTATTGGACGTAAATAGCAGTATTCTAATCTTGCAACAATTAAAGCACACCAAATGATCCCAAACCTGAGTCACTAGATGATGAAGCACTCTCGCTGAATTTTTTTTATGCTGCCTTGATAATTGCAAGATGGTGTTCATTTTTTATTTTTTTTTGATATAATTTTTTTTTACTAGGGCATTAAAGATAAGAGCATAACAGGTCTCTTTTACTATTCCAAGATTCAAGATGTGTGCATGTGCGTATAGTAGAATATCAACGTTCAAATGTTTGGACTCAAAAATAGGCTCCACTTATATTTTCTTAAACCTAATAACTCCTTCATGATACTAAATATTTGGGAACGAGCTCATGACAACTTATTACTATATACATTTAACCATCTATTTTCTTAAAATCACTTTCTCTCTTTTATATACATTTTTTACGTTTTCATTTATACTTTCAAAATTTCTAATTTTCTAATTTTCTAATTTTTTTGAAAACTAAAAAATATGTAGAAACCCCTCCCCCCCCCACACACACACTTGAACTTGATAGTGTCATCACTGTCTACCATGACTCTTCCCAAAAAAAACTAATAAACTAATGATGTACATATGTTACAAATGAGGGGTTTAAAATATTGTAACGTTTTGAAAATCGTTCAGGTGAAATTTCGGTTAATCGGTAAAAAAACGAGTGTTTTCCGTAAAAATCAAGATATAAATATCTTTTAATATAAAATTAAATATACATATTCTTGCTATGTAATTACTAGTATTTGGTGTTTATTGAGCCACTGGTAAAATTTCTAATTTTCTGAAAATTTTTCCGAAATTAATTATTTTAATATTATTTTAATTCGTCACTAATACATTTAATTAGAGAAAATTACAAATTGGAATGGGTTGAAACAAATTTTGAGTATCATGACACCGTAAACTAATATGAAAAATATTATTTCTGAAATGAAATAAAGTTGTTAAACGGTTTTAGAAAATATTGAAGAAAAAGGCTTAAATTGTGAAATTGGTTTTAAATGGAAATTTGGGGTATAACATTTATCTTTTTCCCTCACCCCACCCCCACACCCACACTCACTCACCCCTATCCCCTTATGGCTGAACCCCATGTGGCAGCCCATCCCCAAAATGTTCCCCCACTTCATTGATAAAAGGAAAATAAAACAAAGGAATAGAAAGAAAATGAATATATAAGTATGGGCTTTGACCTTGGGTTGACTTGATATCATTTTGCCCCACTTCACTCTCTCTCCTCTCTCCCTCAACTTCTGGCCGAGCTCCCCCTCCTCCAACAGCAGCATTCTCCCTTTTTCCTCACCTCATTTCACACTCAAATCCACTCAAAAATGCTTCAAAATCAACACAAAATTCCCACAAAATAAAAATCCAACTCCTACCCATTTTTCTTTAGCCTATCTAGCATGGTTCTAAGGAACAAGTTGGAATTTTGGAGGCTTTGATTTTCATGTTTGATCTCTTGATCATGAGCTATAATTTTAACCTTATGCTTATATGGTTGTTTAATTGCTTCAATGTTAACTATTTAGATGTTTAATTTGGTTTTATTGCAAGTTTGGAAAATTCAAGACTAGGGTTTGATTTTAATTAGGGTTTTTATCATTAGGTTATGGTTGTAATGAGAAGATTAACATGTAATCGAATACAAAATCTAAATTGGTTGCTAGTTGCTAATTTGTTAGTTTAAAATTGTGATGATTATGTTAATTTGCTAACTAGGTTTTAGAAATTTAATTAAAATGTGGGATTAAAATCTAGTTAGGGTTTTTAGCACATCATTAACATTATAATGAGTGGTTTAATACCTTAGGTTATGCAAAACCAAGTTTAGTTGTTGAATTGTGAATTTTTGCTTTAAAAAAAGTGTTAAAATTGGATATTTTTGCTAAACTAGAATTTTGGAATTTATACAAATTGATGAGATTAAATTTTGGAAATGGTTTGTATGGCTTATTTAAGATGTTTAATAAGTATTATGTCCATTATAATTGTTAAAACATCAAGTGTTGTACTAAAAAGGTAAATTTTGCTTGCTAGGTTTTCGGAAAAATAGCTTTTAAAGTGAGTGTGAGGTTTTGTAAATTTTAACCTATTTCATATTATAATTAGTGTTTGTGAATGTGCAAATATAACATTCCAAAATAATAAAATATTATTTTTAGGAATTTTTATAATTTAATATTATTTTATTGATTATTTTAATATTAAATTTATAATTAAATATCGATAAATGGGAAAAATTTGGAAAAATTATGGAAAATTCTAAAATAGGGTATTTTATGGAATTATGCCATTTTTAAGTTTTTATGAGCATTTATTTGCTAATTTAGTACTAATCGCGATTAAAAATCGCTAATCGGGTTTTTTGCAAGTTTGTGCAAAACATGCACATATCTTGTTTTTCTACACTTGTGCATTTTCTATCATGTTACTTTTTGGGTTACTATTTGAGTGAGAAAAAAAGGAAAAGAAAAGAAAAAGGGATTAAAGAAATAGGTATGGTGAGAGAGAGAGGGTAGGTGAGAGTGTTGACTTGGCCATTCCCTCTTGTTTTCTCCTTTCATTTCTCCCCCCTCTTCCATGAGCTGCTGCTGCTCCTACTGCCCTCCTCTTCCTCCACCTTCAAACCCCCATTTCTCCATGAAATTCACCCCAAAACCCCATATCGCTTTCACGAAAATTGTACACAAGCTCACAAGCATGCCTTTGGACCAAGAAAGTAGTCATTTTGGCGCTGTTGAGGATTCATGAGGGTATTATGAGGTAATTTCTTCACAATTAGAGTGTTATTGCTTGTGCTTAAGCTTCAATTCAAGTTTCATATCGATATCGTGTAATTTGGTGTATTTTGGACCAACTTAGAGAGGGTTAGGGTAAAGTTGAGATGTGGCTTTGTAATTGGACTTAAATGGTGACCTTAGACCCTATATTGACTAGAACCCTGACCTAGCACAACCTGAAACCCAAAAAAAATACGGAATTACGGGACTTTCATGTCGGTTTGTGTGATCTGTGAAGGTGTTCTGGAATCTGGAGCAACCCGGGGGCACCAAAAATAAAATTGAGCTGACAGTGAGTCGTGCAGGCACCTAGGAAGCTACCACCAAGACCCGAGCCCCTAACTCAAACCTACGGCCGCAAATTTAATCATTCTGGCCGCAATTTGCGGCCAGAGTAGAAGTGAATCGGTCAATTTTTGTTCCAGGGCTCATTTTGCACTAAATTAGACCCCCCCTATATGCAGTTTTGGCTAATTGTCATCTGGGGAAAATCTGGGAGCATTTTGGTGTGTTTTAGGAAGTGTTTTCCGTATTTTTAAATGCACTTTCTTGATATTTGGATTTGTATTTGGTTTTCGGGTGTTCGTACATCGACAACAGGGGTTGTTTGTTGGATTTGCATGTTTGGGCCATAGGTTCAAACCTATGAGCACATTGTGCGCTGTATCGGTTTTCTGCCTTGATTTTCATACGCATTGCTATGGTTGATCATTGTAGGTACCTTCACGTGGATTCCGAGACGATGCAGAAGATGATGAAGACATCGACACCGACACACTGAGTGCAGGTGAGTAGATTTATATCTACGGGGAGAAGTCGGGTGGATGGCGTATGGCACCCCCGCAGTTCGTGGTGATGTATACGAATACGTATACACACAGATATTGATTGTATATTGTTTGAGATTATTGATGTTAAAAGATGGATTCTAGGTGTGATTGGATTGGTTAGTGATGTGAAACCCTAGAGTAGTGGTTGCACCACACATACACACACACACCCATACTTGCATACATTCTTCTTTCATAAGTGCGTATATGGGATTGTATTTTTATGTGTTTACATAGGTATGGGACTATGGGTTCATATACTGGATTTGAGGATAGTATTTGGGTTTGAGATGAGTCGATGAGATTGGGATTGAGGCCAGGAGATCGGTGATGTGATTTGGTTCGTATTGAGATACGACACGATGTTTTAGCGGGTCTTTTGACGTAGTGATTCTTACACCTGCATGCATACATAGATGGTATCAATATTGTACTAGACGTAGGACAATATTCCGGATCATGATATTTGATAAAGAAGATACCAAATGAATAGTGTGATTGATGTGACTTCGACCCGTACCCAGATTTGGGGATGCCGTACGACGGATTTACGTACGAGCTATATCTTGATGATTGATCCGCACTCTTGATTTGGGATGTCTGATTGTAGATATGGTATCGGATATGATATTATTGAGGCGGAATCACCGACTAATATATATACAGGTATATATATGTATCGACTCAGATGTTAGGAAGTTTCCTTACCTGTAGTCCAGCTTGTTAGCTTAGCCCTTTAGTTTAGTTTAGTTGTTAGATTAGATTCGATTCTTACCTATTTCAAAAACTAACGAATCGTGGGTATTTTAAAAGACAGCCCAAGGGATCCTACGGATATTTCAAAAGACGTATCTTTTCATAAAAACACCGTAGCCCCTATTTTCAAAACCCCATGATTCGTGTTATTTCAAAAGGCACCATTTGTAGAACTTATATTAGATTAATGCAGATTAGTTATAGTTGCGTCTAGTATTCAGCTTCCGCTCATTATTGTGGTTCGCTTCGCATCGCATGCTTATATTATGTTTCGTACTACATTATTGATATCATGCTGTTAGGACACCAGCACCATTACCGATGATGCGTATGTACCACGTACACTTACTTGCCGGCTCACACACATCTTCATCGGTAATTGCCATGCCACGTACACTTTAGAAATACTATTGCATTGACATAGGTTGTTAGCTAATAATTTAGACATGATATTAGTGTACTCGCCTTATATGCTAGATTAGACATTGTAGATATTGCTTGTTACCTCATGCATGTTAATATTCATTGTTATGCCGCATTCATGGATTTTTATGCCGATATGCACTGTTTACATGCTATTGAGGATTGGATTCGGATTTCCATGAGATTTTCTGGATTTGGGGGAAAACCGCAAAACTTATATAAACTTCTTTCTCTCTTTAAAATAAAAAGTGCGGTTTTCCCATGATGTATGAGTCGTCCACCATGAGTTTGCTGATGGATTTCGAGACCCGATTCGAGGAGGCGGATGAACCGTTTCGGGTACATGGTGGACCCGGTAAGGTACCCCGGGGCAAGAAGCGCGTGATGATGATGATGTGAGCCTGGCAGGGGAGCACTACCTACCGGTGATTTTACCCGACGCGTCGGATATCCGGAGGATACCGTCGTGGTCTTGAGATGGATGGTAGGGGCCGGTCTGGACTGACGGCGCCCTAGATATTATGATTGAGACATTGAGATTTCGAGATTTTGAGGTACAGAGACTGTGATACAGAGATATCGAGATATTGGGATTACGTTTTGTGCCGATGCTAGGCACTGTTTTATACTGATTTCATTATGATACCTCATTTTAAAAATACAAAGGAAATCTCACTAAATTATGAAAACAGTTCTTCATTTACATGTATTCTGTTTTCATGCATTCATACCTCATTCATATGATATATTGCTACCCTTGGGCACTGACACGGGCACATAAAATTACACTCGGGTTAGATATTTACCCTAGCCTTGTTATAGGCTACTGGTTATATATATTTGAGGATGTATATTGATCGTATGACTTAGGATTGCGTCATACATGCGATTTCTATTCGTAGATGTTTTTCTATTCACGAGTTGGCAACTCACCCCCGTTGTGCCCCAGTTTCTTGCAGGTTTGCCGTACAGGTTTCATTACGGCTTGCGGGCATAGTTTCCTTCGAGTGATTTGCTAGTAGGTGGGTTTACTTGTATCGTACCCCCATTATATTTCTTGTATATTATTATTCTGTTGTATCTAGAAGTTCCATCAACCAAACATGTAATTATTTCAGAGATAGAGACCGGTGTTGTTTATTCTATCGACCTTAGAGTCGCGCGTTGTATTTATACGAATTTCATGTTGTTTTGAGTTTCCTTTTCTGTTGTGATCCTCGCCTTTCGGCGTTGTATATTATATTGTTGTGTGGTTGTGGCCGTCGTTTGACGAAGAGCTAGCTCCCGCTTGGGGATGCCTTTATTTGATTTCGTATACTATTCATGCTGTATTCCGTTTGGGGGCCTGTATTTACAAAGGAGACTCTGCCGAAATTTCCAGGAAATATTTAATGTTTTTATAAAACGCATAATTCGGCTTATGCTATTAAAACTTCTTGATTTAAATTGGTTTTCCTACACTCTACTACTTTTCTTGGTTTGGATTTTTGGGTTTTCAGCTTACTTAGAATACGTATGCCTTGAGACGTTCGTAATTTAAGTGCCGGTCATATTCCGTACTTTCGGGACGTGACAAAGTTGGTATCAGAGCGTTAGGTTTTACCTTCGGAGCGTAGGATGACCCTTGGTTGATGGAATAGGTGACTAAAGTAGAGTGACGTACCGTGGGTATGTTCCGCGGCATATTTACGACACGCCATTCCACTTAAGGAGCCTTAGGATGTACATTTCTTTGCTCAGTATCATATTCATTCCTGATCTAGCTACATCGGTACCAGTTATGGTTTTGCTGCCACGATTACGGGCAGGGAGAGCTACGGCTAGAGTTGCGGTCAGCACGAGCTTGTTACGAACGAGGACAGACCAGAGCATAATTCTGGCTACACACGATTGTAGAGATGTGTCTTTTGATTGTGCTTTCGCGCCACGAGCGTTGTATGGATTGCTGTATGAGATTACTCGGACGTGCCGATTTGCCCTAGAGGATTGAGCCACTGATAGAGGCCAGCCAGATTTTGATGACCATTGAAGTATTGCTTACTCCTGATGATTGAGGCACCGTTCAGCGTGCAGACGAGCGAGCCAGTTATTGCTACGAACGACGAGATATCGCCCCAGATGTTGGAGCTATTGCAGTATAAGTTGTACTAAGAGATGATAGAAGGTCGCTAGTCATCGAGGATGAATGACTAGGACATGTGGATCGTTCGCCTACCCCGATGTGAGGTCATCAGATAGATTTATTCCAGCTGGAGACGACTTCACGCGGAGACGTTGAGAGTCGACAGAGACGATCGAATGTCAGAAACCTATTATTCCAAGTTTAAAGTAGTCGGAAAGACATGCAGGCAATTCTATGGTCCCTCTAGAAGAATGAAACCCTAACTCGACTTAATGACCGTATGAAAGCCTTTGAACCTTAGGGTTTGCGGCAGTTCTGCGGCGCCATTAGTGAGGCTTGGGTTTGCCCTTCTACGGCTGGACCACCGATGCTGTGGTATGTACTCGATACTATTAAACTGTGCCCAAGATGTTGAGCTCTTAGGGGATTATGAGGTTTTGACGACTCGATTGGATGGCTCGACTTAATTCGGATGCTAGGTGGGGAGATGCATTTCTTGGGAGACTCCCGATACGAGGATAGCCGTTGGAGCTCAGTCCATGCAGCCACGACGAGACGAGTCCGAAGCGGTCGACCTTAGAGAAAAGTGGAGTAAGTGGTTCGTACGAGATCTTGATAAGATGACGTTCTACTCCGCCGACATCAGAGATGCGATACGCATGCCGAGGCATTGTACTTGGATATACCTTCCAGAAGGAGTCGCGGTGAGTATGCAGCTGTTCCGGAACAAGAAACAGATATAGTAAAGGACGATGACTTCCGGACAGTTAGGCAGAGACGAGACATGGAAGAGACCGTAAGCAGGATTCCTTCTAGGACACTGCTGCAATGATACTTGCACCCAGGATCAGATGTGTCACGTACATTCAGAGAGCCAGAGGCCGACGCCAGTGATATGCTGTCTTACAAGTGGTCGCGATGATTGACCGAGAGATGACCAGAGAAGTGCCAGAACGGGATCATCCCCGTTAGCACACCTGACATGGCCGATGAGCCGATGGACCGAGAGATTGGTAATTCACAGTGAAGTCCTTGACCCAGGAGTGGTCATTGTTACGCACACCAGCAGGCCAGAGTTCATGATCATCGACGAGACGTCCCACTAGTGACCGTGACAGTTGGCCCGAGATTCTTGGAGGATGCGCTTGAGCGGTACTATTCCGCCATTATTGATTTCGATGTTTTGGGTGATTTATTCGCATGATTTGATTTTGATGATTGAGGATTTACGATCTTTGCACGGTGTTGCACTTGATATCGTTTTCATGCTTTGGTTTCACATGCTTGTGATTTTACGGTTTTAGACATTTGAGTTGATTTTGTGCGTATGTACGCACACGATTGGTTCCTGCACTCTGTATAGTTTATATATGCTTGCAGTGCAGTGATACGCCTTTTGTGCAAATTAGATGCACTGGACTTCGGTTTCGATTGTGATACTCGATATTTGTTTTGTGCACCTTGTGCACCTGATTGGAGTTTGCGCGTGTTCGACACTCGATATTGGATTTCATGATTTCATGCATGATGGATGCACCGGGTTAGGATTTTTAGCGCATGTTGGGCGCCTGCTATGAGATGCGATTTGGTGCACACCAGATGCACTAAATCGGAATTTTCGTGCATGTCAGATGAACCTGATTTTGCGGTCAGGCACACACGATGCCTATGACCAAAGTTGTGTGCACAACCGTTGCACCTTGATGTTGTTTTTGTGCACATTCATGGATTTTGATCTCCGTGCGCACCGGACGCACAGGGTTTTCATATGCACTTTTTGGGACCGATTTCTTATGAAGCAGTACATTTTCATGATATTGCGATTGGTTTTCGTACTGAGCAGGACTGATTGGATGACAGTGCCTGGATATATTTTGCATGCATTGATAGATTTCAAAGGGATTTCCAAAAGCGAGCTATAGTCTCATTATTTACATACGTGTCTGATATGCCACGAAAACGTTTAAAACAGGGAACCCTTCCAAATTGTTTTCAAAAACGGCGAATCGTGCTTACTAAACAAAAGATATATAAGTATATAGCTATTTTCTGATAAAGACGTCCGCCACTGTGCAGTGTTATGCGCATCGCACAGCAACTTAAAAAGATTTGGCATGCATTTACTTCAGATATTTACGTGTATAGTTTCGAGTTGTATCATATTGGTTTTGTATTGAATTTGACATTTGTGTCTTTACCATGACTCCGATGATTGCGGGATGCTTGACGGAGTTTTGTTTTTGAGTTATCTTCTCATTACTCATGCGCATGCATCGCGCTATGATGCGTTTTATATATTGATGATTTCGGAGCCCCGACGACTTGGACTTCTTATTGAAATGTTTTAGAAACTGGGGGTTTAAATATAAATTCGGGGACCGAATTTCTTTAAGGGGGGAAGATTGTAACATTCCAAAATAATAAAATATTATTTTTAGGAATTTTTATAATTTAATATTATTTTATTGATTATTTTAATATTAAATTTATAATTAAATATCGAAAAATTGGAAAAATTTTGAAAAATTATGGAAAATTCTAAAATAGGGTATTTTATGGAATTATGCCATTTTTAAGTTTTTATGAGCATTTATTTGCTAATTTAGTGCTAATCGCGATTAAAAATCGCTAATCGGGTTTTTTGCAAGTTTGTGCAAAACATGCACATATCTTGTTTTTCTACACTTGTGCATTTTCTATCATGTTACTTTTTGGGTTACTATTTGAGTGAGAAGAAAAGGAAAAGAAAAGAAAAAGGGATTAAAGAAATAGGTATGGTGAGAGAGAGAGGGTAGGTGAGAGTGTTGACTTGGCCATTCCCTCTTGTTTTCTCCTTTCATTTCTCCCCCCTCTTCCATGAGCTACTGCTGCTCCTACTGCCCTCCTCTTCCTCCACCTTCAAACCCCCATTTCTCCATGAAATTCACCCCAAAACCCCATATCGCTTTCACGAAAATTGTACACAAGCTCACAAGCATGCCTTTGGACCAAGAAAGTAGTCATTTTGGCGTTGTTGAGGATTCATGAGGGTATTATGAGGTAATTTCTTCATAATTAGAGTGTTATTGCTTGTGCTTAAGCTTCAATTCAAGTTTCATATCGATATCGTGTAATTTGGTGTATTTTGGACCAACTTAGAGAGGGTTAGGGTAAAGTTGAGATGTGGCTTTGTAATTGGACTTAAATGGTGACCTTAGACCCTATATTGACTAGAACCCTGACCTAGCACAACCTGAAACCCAAAAAAAATATGGAATTACGGGACTTTCATGTCGGTTTGTGTGATCTGTGAAGGTGTTCTGGAATCTGGAGCAACCCGGGGGCACCAAAAATAAAATTGAGCTGACAGTGAGTCGTGCAGGCACCTAGGAAGCTACCACCAAGACCCGAGCCCCTAACTCAAACCTACGGCCGCAAATTTAATCATTCTGGCCGCAATTTGCGGCCAGAGTAGAAGTGAATCGGTCAATTTTTGTTCCAGGGCTCATTTTGCACTAAATTAGACCCCCCCTATATGCAGTTTTGGCTAATTGTCATCTGGGGAAAATCTGGGAGCATTTTGGTGTGTTTTAGGAAGTGTTTTCCGTATTTTTAAATGCACTTTCTTGATATTTGGATTTGTATTTGGTTTTCGGGTGTTCGTACATCGACAACAGGGGTTGTTTGTTGGATTTGCATGTTTGGGCCATAGGTTCAAACCTATGAGCACACTGTGCGCTGTATCGGTTTTTTGCCTTGATTTTCATACGCATTGCTATGGTTGATCATTGTAGGTACCTTCACGTGGATTCCGAGACGATGCAGAAGATGATGGAGACATCGACACCGACACACTGAGTGCAGGTGAGTAGATTTATATCTACGGGGAGAAGTCGGGTAGATGGCGTATGGCACCCCCGCAGTTCGTGGTGATGTATACGAATACGTATACACACAGATATTGATTGTATATTGTTTGAGATTATTGATGTTAAAAGATGGATTCTAGGTGTGATTGGATTGGTTAGTGATGTGAAACCCTAGAGTAGTGGTTGCACCACACATACACACACACACCCATACTTGCATACATTCTTCTTTCATAAGTGCGTATATGGGATTGTATTTTTATGTGTTTACATAGGTATGGGACTATGGGTTCATATACTGGATTTGAGGATAGTATTTGGGTTTGAGATGAGTCGATGAGATTGGGATTGAGGCCAGGAGATCGGTGATGTGATTTGGTTCGTATTGAGATACGACACGATGTTTTAGCGGGTCTTTTGACGTAGTGATTCTTACACCTGCATGCATACATAGATGGTATCAATATTGTACTAGACGTAGGACATTATTCCGGATCATGATATTTGATAAAGAAGATACCAAATGAATAGTGTGATTGATGTGACTTCGACCCGTACCCAGATTTGGGGATGCCGTACGACGGATTTACGTACGAGCTATATCTTGATGATTGATCCGCACTCTTGATTTGGGATGTCTGATTGTAGATATGGTATCGGATATGATATTATTGAGGCGGGATCACCGACTAATATATATACAGGTATATATATGTATCGACTCAGATGTTAGGAAGTTTCCTTACCTGTAGTCCAGCTTGTTAGCTTAGCCCTTTAGTTTAGTTTAGTTGTTAGATTAGATTCGATTCTTACCTATTTCAAAAACTAACGAATCGTGGGTATTTTAAAAGACAGCCCAAGGGATCCTACGGATATTTCAAAAGACGTATCTTTTCATAAAAACACCGTAGCCCCTATTTTCAAAACCCCATGATTCGTGTTATTTCAAAAGGCACCATTTGTAGAACTTATATTAGATTAATGCAGATTAGTTATAGTTGCGTCTAGTATTCAGCTTCCGCTCATTATTGTGGTTCGCTTCGCATCGCATGCTTATATTATGTTTCGTACTACATTATTGATATCATGCTGTTAGGACACCAGCACCATTACCGATGATGCGTATGTACCACGTACACTTACTTGCCGGCTCACACACATCTTCATCGGTAATTGCCATGCCACGTACACTTTAGAAATACTGTTGTATTGACATAGGTTGTTAGCTAATAATTTAGACATGATATTAGTGTACTCGCCTTATATGCTAGATTAGACATTGTAGATATTGCTTGTTACCTCATGCATGTTAATATTCATTGTTATGCCGCATTCATGGATTTTTATGTCGATATGCACTGTTTACATGCTATTGAGGATTGGATTCGGATTTCCATGAGATTTTCTGGATTTGGGGGAAAACCGCAAAACTTATATAAACTTCTTTCTCTCTTTAAAATAAAAAGTGCGGTTTTCCCATGATGTATGAGTCGTCCACCATGAGTTTGCTGATGGATTTCGAGACCCGATTCGAGGAGGCGGATGAACCGTTTCGGGTACATGGTGGACCCGGTAAGGTACCCCGGGGTAAGAAGCGCGTGATGATGACGATGTGAGCCTGGCAGGGGAGCACTACCTACCGGTGATTTTACCCGACGCGTCGGATATCCGGAGGATACCGTCGTGGTCTTGAGATGGATGGTAGGGGCCGGTCTGGACTGACGGCGCCCTAGATATTATGATTGAGACATTGAGATTTCGAGATTTTGAGGTACAGAGACTGTGATACAGAGATATCGAGATATTGGGAATACGTTTTGTGCCGATGCTAGGCACTGTTTTATACTGATTTCATTATGATACCTCATTTTAAAAATACAAAGGAAATCTCACTAAATTATGAAAACAGTTCTTCATTTACATGTATTCTGTTTTCATGCATTCATACCTCATTCATATGATATATTGCTACCCTTGGGCACTGACACGGGCACATGAGATTACACTCGGGTTAGATATTTACCCTAGCCTTGTTATAGGCTGCTGGTTATATATATTTGAGGATGTATATTAATTGTATGACCTAGGATTGCGTCATACATGCGATTTCTATTCTAGATGTTTTTCTATTCACGAGTTGGCAACTCACCCCCGTTGTGCCCCAGTTTCTTGCAGGTTTGCCGTACAGGTTTCATTACGGCTTGCGGGCATAGTTTCTTTCGGGTGATTTTTTAGTAGGTGGGTTTACTTGTATCGTACCCCCATTATATTTCTTGTATATTATTATTCTGTTGTATCTAGAAGTTCCATCAACCAAACATGTAATTATTTCAGAGATAGAGACCGGTGTTGTTTATTCTATCGACCTTAGAGTCGCGCGTTGTATTTATACGAATTTCATGTTGTTTTGAGTTTCCTTTTCTGTTGTGATCCTCGCCTTTCGGCGTTGTATATTATATTGTTGTGTGGTTGTGGCCGTCGTTTGACGAAGAGCTAGCTCCCGCTTGGGGATGCCTTTATTTGATTTCGTATACTATTCATGCTGTATTCCGTTTGGGGGCCTGTATTTACAAAGGAGACTCTGCCGAAATTTCCAGGAAATATTTGATGTTTTTATAAAACTCATAATTCGGCTTATGCTATTAAAACTTCTTGATTTAAATTGGTTTTCCTACACTCTACTACTTTTCTTGGTTTGGATTTTTGGGTTTTCGGTTTACTTAGAATACGTATGCCTTGAGATGTTCGTAGTTTAAGTGCCGGTCATATTCCGTACTTTCGGGACGTGACAGCAAATGGGTGCGTTTGGGTTTTTCTCGATGGGTTGATATTTGTACATCGACATCGAGGGTTGGTTTGGCTATTCTTGCATGCGTAGGCGATAGGTTTTAACCTATACGTGATACGCGTGCCGATTTGGTTTTCGTATGCCGTTTCGATTTTGAATTGGGTTTTTATGCGATACGATACGTTGTGACATGTAGGTACCCTCATGTGGACTTCGAGACGACAAGAAAGCGCGTTGCGACGTCGGCACCGGCAAGCGAAGACCAGGTGAGTAGATTTATATCTACGGGGAGAAGTCGGGTGGATGGCGTATAGCACCCCCGCAAAGTTATGAGGAATGAGTTGATGTGCTAACGATATACTTTTATATGTTATTATGTGATATGAACACCTAGTAAGAGAAACCTTAGGAGCTTATGGGTTTAGGGTTAGCGAGAATTGAAGAAAGGACTTTAGCGGATTTCTTAGTCACGAAACCCTAGAGTAAGGATTTGCATACACGCATCCCCACACTGTCACGACCCGAAAGTACGGAACGTAACTGGCACTTAGATTACGAGACGTCTAAAGGCGTACCGTAACCTAAGTCAGCCAAAGCCCAGAAAATCTAAACCAAAATCAAAAGAGAGTGAAGGAAAACCTTTAATGAAAACGGTTTTAAAATCATTTAAGTTGCATAGAATCCCTTTTTAAAACATCGAAAATTTCCGAAAATTTCGGCAGAGTCTCCCCTGTATTTTCTATCCCCCAAAATGGGTACAACAAGATAATACATATGAAATCATAAAAATGGCATCCCCAAGCGGGAGCTAGCTCTTCGCCCAAGGCGGATCACAACCACATGCAATATATAAGCAATACCAAGAAAAGAGCATAGAAGAAACCCAAAATATCAGAAAACGCAACGCCGGCTCAAGTGAGCTCGACCCAAAAGAAACCACCAATATACAAATCTCTCAGTCTCATCACTATGTCGCATATACAATATATAAAGTGGTAGATGGAGAATACTAGATACAATGATAAAGCAAAAGATATAAAATATGCTCGCAACCCACCTACGGGCGATGTCGCGAGTCTGCACAAAAGGAGCTGATGATAAGATAGCCGCCGCTACAAGAGTGACGGGTCCGACCTGCAAGACACTGTGGCACAACGGGGGTGAGTTGCCAGCTCGTGAGTAAATATAACATCTAGTAAGGCAATCGTAAGAATGCACGCAATGCGGAACAACCTGTATGTCCATATGTGATATAATATCTCTAGTATGCATGAACATGTATGCAATGTCTTTTCTAACTCTTTAAGTGTTTTAAATGTTAAGGTTACTGCATTCTTAACTTTTAGAAAATGAATATCTGTACAATAGCTAAGTATTATCAAGAAATCATCTGAAAACCCGTGTTAAGCATCGACACCAAATAGGAATCATATCTGTCTCAATATCGGGCTCCGTCAGTCCGGATTGGCCCATATCATAAATCTCACGACAACGGTCGGTATCCTCCGGATATCCGCCGCGCCAGACATCACCGGTAGGTAGTCTTCCCCTGCCAGGCTCATCGTCTACAACTCGATCTTCTTGCCCCGGGGTACCATACCGGGCCCACCATGTACCCGAGACGGTTCATCCACTCCTCGAATCGGGTCTCGAAATCCAACAGAAAACATGAAAACTCATGGTGGACGACACATACTGTTAGTTATATGTATGCCCTAGAGGCCATTACTGTACATAGGATGTATATTGTAGTGGATGCTGGGACATATATAGGGAGGACTTTCTTGCTCGACATGATAGTATGCTATCTGGTTGCTCTTTACCTTAACGTGTATACTGATTGTCTCTCTGTTACATGTTGGTAAAGCCCTTAGGATGTGTGCTTGACTACCTAGACTATGATGCGGATCATACTAGTGGGGACATGGTAGTCCATAAGTACATCCTTCAAAGTCCCTAGTCGTGGGTGTATCGAGACGGGGCATCGATATACCAGAGTAGACTAGCGTATACCTTCTCGACCCATACAGATGGGCGATGGATGATCCCATATCCATTGGTGTTTGACATCGGAGATGATATACGGGTGCTCAGTGGAGACTGGGTACACTGGACGGACTCGCCGAGAACTCCCAGATGGTATTATACCTCATGTCAGATGGCAGTTCTCTGGTGACACTGGTACAGAGTAGTCTGTTGACCCGAGATCGTCATAGAGTCTTGTGTGGTTCCCACTGTGCTTTGATTTCCATCTTACCACGTCCAAGAGGGCGTGCAAAACGGTGGTTTTTGGGTACAGTCCCGAGTCACATGGAGGCAATGAGCGATAGGAGGGGATTCGTCTCTCCCGGTATAGGGGGTTGATGTTGCGCTGTGTTCGATTGGCTATAACAGGAAATCCCTGGCCAGGGTTGCTGAGATTTACTGGTAAGTGTTACCAGTAGTTTATCGAAGTGTTATAGACCTCATATCGACACGACTTATCGAGCTATTGGGGTATGACGTTTACCACCCCTAGGCGAGATATGCGACATATCAGACGATCAGACCGGACTGTACGGTAGTGTTACTGGTCGGATTCACTGGAGTGTGAGCGGGCTTGCTCGTCGATCTTCAGATCGCTCAATACCCGGGTGGCCGTTACGTTTAGCAGACCGCTTGCGGCTTGTGGGTGTTTGATATGATCATCGCCTGCTGCCGGCGTATTGACGAGTCTTTAGAGTCCTACACAGAGGTTTCCTGGCTCAAGCGAAACGAAATAGGAGCGCATATGAGATATGTGCGGGACCGAGAATAATGCGTGTATATGATACCGTATTCCATTCTCGCGATGAATGTATCGATTAGGTTATATGCGATATACCCTAGTTATCGAATCAAAGGTTGATTCGATAAGCCGATACATAGGATACTGGTCGGTTATATGCGATATGACCGGATCGTTAAATCAAGTGTTGATTTAATGATTTAATGTATAATTATATATTTGATATATTACTTTTCATTAACTAGTATTGGTTCACTTTAAATGGATTTTCTCACTCGGGTGTGCGCATTGCATATGCGATATGATTTTTGTGCACTTGATTGTATCATGTTTGATGATACATATCTTTTTTGTTAAGTGTAATGAATTAAACCTAGGTTAAGTAAATGATTAGGGTTTTCTTTTATTCATTCATTTATCTTTTCATTTGCATTTAAAAGATAAATGAGAAAAGGAAAAGAAGTGAAAAATGGTGGCTAGTTTTGTTTTCAACATGAAGCTTCATGAAGCTTTCATTAAGTCACCATTTTTGTCTCATCTCCTTAACCCTAACCATTCTTTAACCGTGGTCAATTCTCTACACTTAACTTGGGTTATGTTATGATAAGAATGGATTATTCTTTTCTTTTTTTAATTTAACTTATCATATCATTTCTTCTTCTTCTTCCTTGAACTCAAGAAGAAAACCTTGAGGTCATCAATGGTGATTGATGATAAAGAGTGAGAAATCCAATTCTAAATTGAACCCACTTCCTATTTCTTCATCCTCTACCTCTTGCCAAGTAGTAGAGTGTGTTTTCTTCACAAGTTTCTTGACTTGGTGAAGTCGGAGCTTGATTTAGCGATGCCTCGACGTAGATCATCTTCGGCATGGACATCGACGACCTAGCTCGCCTATTCTCCGACGAAGCCGATGCTAGAGCCCGGGAATTCACTAGGACAGCGAGGGGACTTCGTTGCGGAGCTATGGAGGTGGAGCACCGGATCTACAAAGGTTGTATTTCCGTTTCCTTGTAGTTAAGTGTTAACTAGTTTACTTATCGCCTAGAATTCTAGCTAACGATCCGTAGTCGGGTTTCTCGGCACCGTTAAAATTTGAAATTGGCATGGTTGATGCCTTGTGAGACCTCTTGAGAGTGCCTAGGAACCCTACAGTGGTATCAGAGCCTAGCTAGAGCCTTAGGCGAAATCTAGACGACGTTTGAATTCCGAACGAACCCGAAAACCCCAATACAAATTGCTCTCTGTACTTTTTCTGAAAACGTGGATTTTTCCAGATTAAAAATGCTTAAAAAATTCAGCAGGGAATTTTAAGAATTACGACGCAAAAATTTACTGATGAACAGTACAAACCGCGGCTGAACCGCGGCATAAGCCTGGCTTCTGCGGCGGTTCCGCGGCGGAATGATGACGTCATCGTACACTGTTTGCACAGTAACGCCTATTATATTATGCTGGATTTTCTGGGTATTTTTAAAATTTATTCAAGAGTTGAATTTTCTGGAGTTGTTTTGGGGATTCAGTGTTTCGATCGGGGTATCAAATTTTGTCTATTTGGCTTTCCGGATAAATTTTAGAATATGTTAAAAAGTTCGACCGGATATAAATACCCAATTTTTCCCCTGTCGGGAAATTTCCAAGTGTTGGATTTTTCCGTAGTTTAACGACGTTCTAAGTAGTGCAAGTAACGCGATGGTCCCTCTAGAAGACAACAAACCTTAACTCGATTATGTGACCGTCTTGAACTGCCCTTTGAACCTTCGGGTTTGGGGCAGTACGGCGTGCCACATGTGAGGCGTTGGCTTGACCCTTCTACGGCTGGACCGTTGGTACTGAGGCACGAACTGAATGTTGTTAGACTTATTTCATGTGTTGATGTTTCGGGAAAACTTGGGTGTTCGGATGTTCGATCGGAAAGTTTAACATTTTCTGTTTATCTGGAATGGGATACAATAATTGGAATTCACAAGTAGTTATGAGATAACTGAATGAATGTTATAAACGCAGCACTTTAGTCTCACTTGATCGGTTGCCACGGAATTTTGATGTGATCAAAAGTCCGTCGCAATCACGTAGCGTACGCGGATACTCGCCGGGTAAACTTAATAGACAGCTTTACTCCATAGCCCCGACCAAGTGACTGTAGGAGAACCCCGTAGCCGAAAGCATCCGTTCGGGTGCTCGCGGCAGCGGTGTTCCGCCTTAGTGCACTTCGTCGACGGCGTGGGGGGGTGCGGCCGCCTACTGAAGTTTGCGAAGAGCATTCGATCAGGATGTCGGGAATCTTGTTGAATTGCCCGACTTGATATTGAAAAGTGTTTTCGATTTTGAGACTAAAATGCGGGGTTTATTATGATTAGGCATGCGATGTCTATGCAGGTTGCGGATTCCAACTGTTGTAGTTTTACACTTTCTTTTCTGTGACCGTAAGTGTAATATGTGATATCGCCGATTTCGTTGCTATATGTCAACGACAATTGGGATGCGCATATTTACTTACGTTGATGACATGTGATGTTATGTATTGCTGGATATGTTATATTGGATCGTCGTGTTTGGATAGCCAGGGTTTTTTATGTGAGATGAGTGTTTTTCATTTTCATTCATGTAAAAACTTGTATGTAATATTCTTTTATTGGGGCGCTTCCAGGTTGCGGAAGTTGTCACCGTTTGTATATTATTTACTTTTCCGCACTAGGATAGACCCAAGAAGGGGAGCACAAGTAACCGGGTTCTGGGGTCCAGAGGGAGACCAACTCGAGGAGTCGAGTCCGGGTCTCCTAACTCCAGAATTGGAAGGGTTGCTTGCCGCTCTCGTAGGGGTCTAGGGGTGTGGGTTTGGCTATTCATCACGACCGTGGAATCCGTGTTTTATACTGGCTCGTATTGAAAACACGGACGTCCTAGTATATCCAATATTTCATATGTTTCTTCTGCTGCGATATCTGTGATGTGATCATGTGATGTTCTGTGATAGATACAGTATATAGTATATATGATATATTATATAGGCGTTACTTATGTTTTACACCCGCGCTAGCCCTGCCCCGCTCTGTCGTTAGTTACCTAACCTAACGGTGCACGAGGGGACATCGAGGCGAATGCGGATGGCATAAGTGTACGTCGTATTTATCTGTGATGTTTAGGTACTTAAATGATGGGACTTCATTAATGTGATTAATGAAATAAAAGAAACCTAAGATGTTGTAGAATCGAATTTCAAAATAAAACAGGTAGCTACAGTTCTCGCTTTGCACAGCGGTATATATGATATATCCTGCACCTTATTCGATAAGGAAAGGACCGAGATCCCTTCACCGGGAGTGACTCCTTTAGCAATAACTGACAGATGCTACACACTCGGTTTGTCTTTTGATTGCTTTTAAGAGTTCTGCTTTGCACAGTGATATATATGATATATCCCTCACCTCATTCGACGAGGAAAGGACCGACGATCCCTTCACCGGGAGTGACTCCTTTAGCAAAACTAGAAAAGCCTCAAAAACACTCCATTTTAAAATCATTTGATTCTACAACGATATCAAGTTCATTACGCAATAGGTTTTCAGAAAAACCTGTCGTAGCCCTCCGTCATTTCAGATAAGTACTAGTTAGTATTCGTGCTACGTTTGTTGGCCTGCATCAAGGCGTAGTGTGCGGTAGCTAACTGGTGCTTATCTGCATAAGCATTGATGTGATTGGATTAGGGTAGTCATGCGACTTTGTTGGCCTGCGTCAAGGATCGTGCGGGTGGGTTTAATTCAATCAGGAAATGAAGGGTTGAACTTGACTAGCGGACTATGGTTTGTTGGCCTGCGTCAAGGTCATAGGACGCTAGGGGCAAAATTATCGGGAATTTCAAGTGTTGAAATTTGCAATGAGATTGCATACCTTCTATGAGATAGTTGGATCCCGATACCCGCTGCGAGTAAGAGTTACTCCTGGGAGAGTTTTACACATTACAATTAGCCGATCAAGTAGGTGTCTAGAAAGGTGTTAATGAGGTTACGCCTCTGGAAAAACGAGGTTTACATTAATTAGGTTCGTGCGAAAGTACGGGGGACCTCCCTCAAAGTACCGACACTGGCCTGGCTGAAAGATTGTCGAACTTGTAGTGTGTAATTAATCCCGGCTAGTCTTTCCTTTTAGGGTTTGAAGGAAGATTTGATAAAAAGCAGTGGGAGCCATCCTGATTAGATAAAATAAAAACCAATCTATTCTTGACAGAGCGCATGCTGAGTGTTTTCTTCTCTCTCTCTCCAGGTAGCGACCATATCACGCCTTAATCAAGATAAAAAAACGGAATATTGACCGAACCCGCTTGTTATACTGAGCTGGGGAACGTTGGTCCCGCTCCAACTTATAATTGTTATAAGACAGAGCAGGAAATTGGGGAATACCAGATTTCCCGTGCCGCCCAAAAGAAGAGAGTGCATGCTGATGCATCATCTTCGGGTGTGTTCTTTATACAGAACTGTTTCTCTATTCTTTACGTCCTGGGTATGTGATACCAGATCAGGATCCCGCATATGTAATATGTTACATGGGCTACAGATAGGTAGAGAACTGAGAACGGGTGATAAGTTTCATGAGACAGAAAACGGGGCAAGAGTTGCAGCCAAGTCTGTTGGTCACTGTCACCCTGTATTACAAATACATTGATTCTGAACGAATGCTGTTAGATACCGAACCTGATATACAAAATCATATCAGTCTCTTTAGTAGTAAAGAAATGATAAAATTTTGTATTGTTGGATAATGTTTTGAACATTTCCTATATCAAAAGTTGATCGGTTCAGGCACGTTATCTAAAAGCGTTGATGTTCTAAATCAAACTACAGTTTTTAGTATACAGAACACACACAAGAGGAAGAGTTCAGAACTGAACGAATCCTTCTTGAGGCATTGTAGACTAGGTCATATCAATGCGACCCGACTAGCTGAAGTTACATGTAGATGCATATTTAAATCAGTTTGAATTTACATCTTGTGAAACTTGCCAGTCATGTCACAGAGATAAGATGACCACAGCTCTGTTTATTGGAAACAGAGAAAGAGTTAGTAAACTCTTGGGATGATACATGTTGATGTATGTAGGTCCCCTGTCTACACATGCCAAGACCGGTTCTTTGTACTTCATTACATTCTCTGATAATCTCTCAAGATTCAGACATATGTTCCTGTTGAAACACAAGTCCGAACCTTTTGAGATATTCATAGAATATAAGTTAGAAGTAGAGAACCAATAAGGGTATAAGTGTTATGTCCTTTGATGTGATCGAGGAGGAGAATACTTGAGCACGAAATTCTTGGACTTTTATAAAGGAGAATGAGATTCTCTCTCAGCATTACTCCTCCGCATACACCATAGCACGATGGTACATCGGGGTGGAGCAATTACACCCTATGTGATAAGGTGTGCTCTATGATGAGTAATACTGAGTTACCTATTTCCTTTTTGGGAGTTATGCGCTTGAGAAGCTGCATACCTATTGAATAGGGTTCGAATCAAATCAGTTGCCTACCACTTCATATGTGATATGGAAAGGGAAGAGCCCATGTCTTAAGTTAATTAAGATTTAGGGTTGTCCGGCCTATGTCTGAAAGCAAAATCCGGACAAGCTCGAGGCAAGGTCTGTAATGTAGAACTGGAAAGGTTCCAGCTATACAAACTGCAGCAGATGATTTGATAGAGCCAAGGGATTCAGTAGATACCAACGAACCTCAGCCTCTCCGCCGATCTAGTAGGGTTCCTCACCCACCTGAGAGATACTTCGGTTTCTCTATGACAGTGGGAGCGAGGATTGCATCATGAGATGATGACCCAACTAGTTTCGAGCTGGCCATCAGGAGTAAGACTCTATAAGAATGGCTGGATGCTTAGTGATCTGAGATGGAATCCTTATACACCAACAAAGTATGGACTTTGGTTGCTATATCTGAAGGGTTAAATCCCCATCAGGAGCAAGTATATCTTGAGAAGATTACTTGGTGTACATGGAAAAGTTGAGACTTTCAAAGCTAGACTTGTTAAAGGTTTGCATCATTGACCAGGTGTGGATCATGATGAAACTTTTTCTAAGGATCTATGCTTAAGTCCATCCAGATCCTACTTGTCACGGCTACATACCATGACTACGATATCTGGTGGTTGGGTGTCATGACTGCTTTTCTAAATGATGTTTTAGAAGAGTGCATCTATAAGTACATAGCCAGAGGGCTTCGTAGACAGTGGGAGCAGCGGAAACGTGTGCAAGATGCTTTATAGGATAAAGCAGGCATCGCGGAGTTGGAACATCTGTTTTGATGAAGTAGTCAAAGAGTTTGACATCATCAAAATGGTAGATGAACCTTGTATATTCAAAAAGGTAGTAGGGAGTAGGTGGTGATCCTCGTAGAGTACGTGGATGACATACTCTTGATAGGGAAGGAGTTTCCTATGCTACGCTCGATCAATCTCCGCTTATCACAATGATTCTCCATAAAGGATCAAAGTGATACCTACTAAATCCTGGATTTTGGATCTATGAGATAGATCTAATTGGATGTTAGGATTCTTACTAGTTGTAGTGAGATGGTATCAATCGATCCTGGGGAGAATCACTGGAAGGGTTCCAGGGTGATAATGACGACTGAATGTCAGTCGCAGGCATTGTCTTTACCCTCAGTAAAGGGACGGTATGTTTGAAGAATTCCAAGCTAGATACCGTGACATACTAGACGATGAAGGCAGGATACATCGCTACTTAAGATGCTACCAAAGAGGAAGTCTGGGTGTATAAAAGTTCATGAGATGAACTTTGTTCCTACCATTGTGTGACAATGGAGTTGTGGCTTATGCCAAGGAACGCCGGTCCCATCAGTGATCCAGACATATTCTAAGGCAGTATCACTTGATCATGGAGATGGTTGATCTCCAGGGAGATCGAGGTTAGGAGAGTAGACTCAGAGGACAACACAGCGGATCCACTCACGAAAGGCCTTTTCCCAGAGAGAGACTTTTATGGGATGGTTGAGTATGAGATACTGCAACCACTGCTACAGATGGCCCTAGTGCAAGTGGGAGATTGTTAGTTATATGTATGCCCTAGAGGCCATTACTGTACATAGGATGTATATTGTAGTGGATGCTGGGACATATATAGGGAGGACTTTCTTGCTCGACATGATAGTATGCTATCTGGTTGCTCTTTACCTTAACGTGTGTACTGATTGTCTCTCTGTTACATGTTGGTAAAGCCCTTAGGATGTGTGCTTGACTACCTAGACTATGATGCGGATCATACTAGTGGGGACATGGTAGTCCATAAGTACATCCTTCAAAGTCCCTAGTCGTGGGTGTATCGAGACGGGGCATCGATATACCAGAGTAGACTAGCGTATACCTTCTCGACCCATACAGATGGGCGATGGATGATCCCATATCCATTGGTGTTTGACATCGGAGATGATATACGGGTGCTCAGTGGAGACTGGGTACACTGGACGAACTCGCCGAGAACTCCCAGATGGTATTATACCTCACGTCAGATGGCAGTTCTCTGGTGACACTGGTACATAGTAGTCTGTTGACCCGAGATCGTCATAGAGTCTTGTGTGGTTCCCACTGTGCTTTGATTTCCATCTTACCACGTCCAAGAGGGCGTGCAAAACGGTGGTTTTTGGGTACAGTCCCGAGTCACATGGAGGCAATGAGCGATAGGAGGGGATTCGTCTCTCCCGGTATAGGGGGTTGATGTTGCGCTGTGTTCGATTGGCTATAACAGGAAATCCCTGGCCAGGGTTGCTGAGATTTACTGGTAAGTGTTACCAGTAGTTTCTCGAAGTGTTATAGACCTCATATCGACACGACTTATCAAGCTATTGGGGTCTGACGTTTACCACCCCTAGGCGAGATATGCGACATATCAAACGATCAGACCGGACTGTACGGTAGTGTTACTGGTCGGATTCAATGGAGTGTGAGCGGGCTTGCTCGTCGATCTTCAGATCGCTCAATACCCGGGTGGCCGTTACGTTTAGCAGACCGCTTGCGGCTTATGGGTGTTTGATATGATCATCGCTTGCTGCCGGCGTATTGACGAGTCTTTAGAGTCCTACACAGAGGTTTCCTGGCTCAAGCGAAACGAAATAGGAGCGCATATGAGATATGTGCGGGACCGAGAATAATGCATGTATATGATACCGTATTCCATTCTCGCGATGAATGTATCGATTAGGTTATATGCGATATACCCTAGTTATCGAATCAAAGGTTGATTCGATAAGCCGATACATAGGATACTGGTCGGTTATATGCGATATGACCGGATCGTTAAATCAAGTGTTGATTTAATGATTTAATGTATAATTATATATTTGATATATTACTTTGCATTAACTAGTATTGGTTCACTTTAAATGGATTTTCTCACTCGGGTGTGCGCATTGCATATGCGATATGATTTTTGTGCACTTGATTGTATCATGTTTGATGATACATATCTTTTTTGTTAAGTGTAATGAATTAAACCTAGGTTAAGTAAATGATTAGGGTTTTCTTTTATTCATTCATTTATCTTTTCATTTGCATTTAAAAGATAAATGAGAAAAGGAAAAGAAGTGAAAAATGGTGGCTAGTTTTGTTTTCAACATGAAGCTTCATGAAGCTTTCATTAAGTCACCATTTTTGTCTCATCTCCTTAACCCTAACCATTCTTTAACCTTGGTCAATTCTCTACACTTAACTTGGGTTATGTTATGATAAGAATGGATTATTCTTTTCTTTTTTTAATTTAACTTATCATATCATTTCTTCTTCTTCTTCTTTGAACTCAAGAAGAAAACCTTGAGGTCATCAATGGTGATTGATGATAAAGAGTGAGAAATCCAATTCTAAATTGAACCCACTTCCTATTTCTTCGTCATCTACCTCTTGCCAAGTAGTAGAGTGTGTTTTCTTCACAAGTTTCTTGACTTGGTGAAGTCGGAGCTTGATTTAGCGATGCCTCGACATAGATCATCTTCGGCATGGACATCGACGACCTAGCTCGCCTATTCTCCGACGAAGCCGACGCTAGAGCCCGGGAATTCACTAGGACAGCGAGGGGACTTCGTTGCGGAGCTATGGAGGTGGAGCACCGGATCTACAAAGGTTGTATTTCCGTTTCCTTGTAGTTAAGTGTTAACTAGTTTACTTATCGCCTAGAATTCTAGCTAACGATCCGTAGTCGGGTTTCTCGGCACCGTTAAAATTTGAAATTGGCATGGTTGATGCCTTGTGAGACCTCTTGAGAGTGCCTAGGAACCCTACACATACATCACGAGAAAACCGCAACTTTGTTTTAAAAACGATAAATATAAGCTTTTGTTAAATTCTTGCGGTTTTCCCCGAAAATCCAGAAATCATAGAAATACTGAAATCCTCGAGAAAATCATAATGTTCACATGTTATATATGATAAATGTCTATGATATCAATGTATATGATGTGAGTTTTGGCTAGAAATCTATGTAGATATGATGGTAATGCGAGGTATATGCATGCTATGCAACTCCATATATCATGTATGAATGCAATGACGTTATTAAGTTAAACAGGTTCTATAGTGCACGTGGCATGGCAATTACCAAAGGCGTGTGTGTCACATGATTAGTGCGCGTGCAACAGATGCCAATGGTAATGGTGTTCGTGCCCTACGAAGTGATATCGCATAAGTATAGATGAATGTCCATGCAATGTAATATACTGTTCGCTATAAGGGTATGCAGTGTACATGAATGGATAAGTTAGCTAATATATAAATCTTGCAAAAGTAGGGTAATCCTAACTGGGGGGGGCGCCTCACGCCATCCAGACGATTCCCCCATAGATAAATATATCTACTCACCAGAAATCCCCGCTAATCTGATCCGGCCACCGCTTTGCCTTTACGCGCCGTGTCCGATGTTTCTCCGACCGATCCTATATTGCACAACACCAAGTATAAGATTACATAACCTAAAACGATGCAAGTCACAATATACAATTATCGACGCTCTCAAATTAATCATAGCATGCACTCAGTGCGCGGAAAAACGCACGAAAATCGCTAACCTTTAACTAAAATCGTCATTTCGGGGAAATCGACAAAACTACAACCCGACTAGACGAAACCCCGCGTTCGCGCATTCTAATAATCCTATACGAAGCTAATAATATTGCTAACCTAACGCAAATTGAACGCATTCTATTTTTCGTAAAAATCTAGCAAGCAAATTCAACGCCGATTCAATGCAAATATCGAATTTTAACGATTTAGCGAGCATATAAATACACCATTAACCACTACAACCAATTAGAAACCCAAAGCCCTAATTTAATCCTAACAACTATGCTTCAAACCCTAGTTTTAAAATCAATCCTTCTCTTGATTTTTCCTAAACAACATTTACCACTAAACTAATATTTAGAATTTCAATTCTAGCATAATTAAACCACAAGTTAACAAAAAGATTAGAATTTTCACCTCTCAAGCTTGAACCCTAGCTTGATCAAGTCACCAAGAAGTCTCCTTTCATCTAGTTTTTGAACCAATTTGGGTAGAAGAGAGAGTGGTTTAGGGTTTGGGTTTGAATGGAGATGGAAATTTATGAATTTAAATGGATTTTTAGCAAAGAAAAAGAAGCAAAATGAAGTGATGAAGTGGGGAATTCTGCAGGAAGAGGGGTCGGCCAGCAGCAAGGGTGAGGAGGTGGGGAAAATTTGAGAAGATTCTAGTTCAAATAACACCCCATATTATCATTTAATGTTTTCATGTCAACCTTTTTACAAAAAAACCCATTTTTTACCTCATTTTTCATTAAATTTCCCACCTTTAAACCAAAAGTTTGCAAGATATGATACAATTTTATTAACACCATATTTTAGCTTATAAAGACTCCTAATTAAGAAATTTACCTAATTAAATTTGTATTTATCCCTAATTAAATGTATTTTAAAAAGCTTAAAATAATAAAAAAATTAATTAATTACGAAAAAAAATTTATTTAACTGGAAAATTATAAGTGACATTTTAGTGACAAAATTATAGTAATATCTTATCTAAATTTTGTATAATTAGATCTACAATGAAAATACCTATTTTGACTTTTTACGGAAAAAGCCGAAAAATTAGCCGATTACCGAAAAACTGCCTAAACGATTTTCGAAGGGTTACAATCTTCCCCCCTTAAAGAAATTCGGTCCCCGAATTTAAAATTTAACTACGCGTACCTTCAAAAAGATGGGGATATCTCTTCCTCATCTCGACCTCGGTCTCCCAGGTGACCTCCTCGCTGTTCGGGCCACGCCAAAGGACCTTGACGGACGGTATAACCTTCGACCTTAATTTCTTCACCTGCCGATCCAAAATGACCACCGGCTGCTCGGTGAAAGAAAGATCACGCTCTAACTGGACCGTCTGGTGCTGAATCGCCTGGGAAGGATCATGAAGGTACTTGCGGAGCATTGAGACATGGAATACGGGGTGAACATCGGGGAAGCTGGGCGGAAGAGCTAACCGATAAGCGACTGGACCAACACGCTCTAGGATTTCGAAAGGACCAACATATCTAGGACTCCGTTTCCCTTTCCGCCCAAATCTCATCACACCTTTCATCGGAGAGACCTTCAGGAAAACATGATCGCCAATAGCGAACTCGAGTCGGCGACGGCGCCTGTCAGCATATGATTTCTGCCTGCTCTGTGCCGCTCTCATCCTGTCCCGAATCAGCTGTATCTTCTCGGTCGTCTCCTGTACAATCTGCGGCCCCAAAATACTGCTCTCCCTGAGCTCTGTCCAACATACAAGCGATCGGCATCTCCTCCCATATAAAGCCTCAAAAGGTGCCATCTGAATCGTCTCCTGGAAGCTATTATTGTAGGAAAACTCGATCAAAGGCAAATGACGATCCCAGCTACCACCGAAATCTAAAACACAAGCTCTGAGCATGTCCTCAACAGTCTGAATCGTATGCTCCGACTGACCGTCAGTCTGAGGATGAAAGGCTGTGCTAAAACTCAATCGGGTGCCCAAAGCTTCCTGGAGTTTCTGCCACAATCGGCTGGTAAACTGGGTGCCACGGTCGGACACGATGCAAGTTGGAACGCCATGCAGTCGCACTATCTCATCAATATAAACCTGGGCATGCTGAGAAAATCCAAAAGTGGTCTTCACTGGCAGGAAGTGAGCCGCTTTCGTCAGTCGATCCACAATCACCCAAATAGAGTCATACCCTCGACTGGTCCTGGGTAGACCCACAACGAAGTCCATGGAGACCTGCTCCCACTTCCACTCAGGGATGGGCAAAGGCTGTAACTCGCCGGCTGGCCTCTGGTGCTCGGCCTTGACTTGCTGACAAGTCAGGCATCTCGACACAAAGTCTGCAATATCCTTCTTCATCCCGTCCCACCAGTAAACCTCTCTCAAATCACGGTACATTTCGGTGGAACCTGGATGCACACTATATACTGATCTATGTGCCTCCTCGAGAATATCACGCCTCAGTCCCTCTGAATCTGGCACACACAGTCGAGTCCTAAATCGAAGTACCCCCTGATCATCAATCACGAACTCAGAAACTCTGCCCTGCCGAATCTGCTCAATAATCTCTAAGATACGGGCATCGCCGGACTGTGCCTCGCGGATACGGTCAAGTAACTGTGGGCGTGCTCTGAAATGGGCTAGCTGTCCCCCCGTAGGAGTAAACTCGAACTGCACTCTGCTGTCACATAACACCTGCCAATCCGCCGTCGACTGCATCTGCACTGCGCTCAAACAAGATAAGCTACCTCCGGGCCTCCTACTCAAAGCATCTGCCACCACATTCGCCTTGCCCGGATGGTATAAAATCTCGCAGTCATAATCCTTCACCAACTCCATCCAACGGCGCTGTCTCAGGTTCAGATCTCGCTGCTGGAAGATATACTTCAAACTCTTGTGGTCAGTGAATATCTGGCACGACTCACCGTATAGGTAATGTCTCCAGATCTTGAGTGCAAATACTACTGCAGCCATCTCTAAATCATGGGTGGGGTAGTTCTGCTCGTGTTTCCTCAGCTGTCGAGAAGCATACGCGATAACTCTGTCGTGCTGCATCAATACACAGCCCAGCCCCACTCTAGAAGCATCACAATATACCACGAACCCGCCTGATCCTGAAAGCAATGCTAACACTGGTGCAGTAGTCAGACGAGTCTTCAACTGCTGGAATCTATCCTCACATGCCTGGGTCCAATCAAAAGGAACCCCCTTCCGGGTCAACCCGGTCAAAGGTGCAGCAATGCGGGAGAAATCCTGGACGAAATGTCGATAATAGCCGGCCAGACCTAGAAAGCTGCGAACCTCTGTAACTGATACTGGTCTAGGCCAACGCTGAACTGCCTCGATCTTCTTCGGGTCCACGCAAATACCGTCTCTCGTCACCACATGACCCAAGAAATCGACACTGTCTAACCAGAATGCGCATTTGGAAAATTTGGCGAACAGCTGATGCTCCCTCAAAGTCTGCAATGTGATACGTAAGTGCTGCTCATGCTCCTCCCGGCTCCGAGAATAAACCAAGATGTCGTCAATGAACACAATGATGAACTGATCGAGATACGGCCTGAATACGCGGTTCATCAAATCCATAAATGCTGCCGGGGCATTGGTGAGCCCGAACGACATCACCAAGAACTCGTAATGACCATATCGAGTACGGAAGGCAGTCTTCGGAATATCCTCCTTCCGAACCCGCAACTGGTGATAACCTGACCGTAAATCAACCTTCGAGAAGAACCCTGCACCCTGGAGCTGATCGAATAAGTCATCAATGCGGGGTAGGGGATACCTGTTCCGCACAGTAACCCGGTTCAGCTGACGATAATCAATGCATAAACGCATACTTCCGTCCTTCTTCTTAACAAACAAGACGGGAGAACCCCAAGGTGACACACTCGGTCGGATAAGCCCTTTGTCCAGCAAGTCCTGTAACTGATCCTTTAGCTCTCTCAGCTCCGCCAGGACCATCCGATAAGGCGGTATAGAGATAGGCCCCGTGCCGGGGATCAAGTCAATACAGAACTCAATCTCGCGCTCTGGTGGCAGACCAGGCAGCTCGTCAGGAAATACATCAGGAAACTCTCTCACAACAGGGACCTGGTCCAACGGAACCTCTGTGGAGCTAGTATCACAAACATAAGCTAAGAATCCCTGACACCCTTTCCTTAAGAGCTGACCAGCGCGAAGAGAAGAAATCAAGCTGGGAAGGGTAGCGCTACGATCTCCCTGAATAATAAGTACCGGCTCACCAGGAAAACTGAATCTGACTGCTTATTCACGGCAGTCCACGGATGCATAACAGGTGGCTAGCCAGTCCATACCAAGAAGAACGTCAAAGTCTAGCATATCGAGGAGAATCAAATCAACTGAAGAATCTCTCTCCCCGATACGAACGGAACATGATCGGTATACGAAACGGGCAACAAAAGACTCGCCTACCGGGGTAATAACGACAAGCGGCTGATCTAACGGAGAAGACTCTCGGCCCAACCTCGGTGCAAAGTACGTGGATACATAGGAATGTGTGGAGCCTGGATCAAATAATACCCGTGCATCAAAAGAACATACTGGCAGAGTACCTGTCACGACGGCATTGGATGCCTGTGCATCCTGAGGAGTCAACGCGAACACTCGGGCCTGTCCACCACTAATAGCTGGCTGTGCTCTGCCTCTACCTCGGCCTCTGCCTCTGCCTCTGTCGCCTCGTCCTCTCTGAACCGGACCGCCACTCCCACGGCCTCTAGAAGCATCTGACTGGCGTGGAGCATCATCAGGAGTAGGAAGTAAAGCTCTCTGAGAAGGTGGTGTGGGTGGTAAAGTCACATGCGGGACTGTCGCCGCTCCCTGGCTTCCCATGGTACAGTCTCTGACACGGTGGTACTGACTCCCACACCGAAAACATCCTGGAGACGACTGCTGGGTCTGTGGATATGAACCAAATAACTGACCTCGTCTCAATCCTCTACCTCCACCATCTCCCGGAAATAATCTATCACGATGTCTGCCCATCTGCCGCTGAACTGGCGTATCAGTACGGATCCTCTTCGGCCCAGAAACGACCGGAGTCTCAGAAATACGCTCCTCCAAAAATAAGGCTGCATCCATCGCGGCTGCGTATGTATCAAAGTGCTGGGTGCCGATGGCAAGGAATAGCTGTGTATCAAGCCCTCGTACAAACCTCTTTATTCTCTTCTCTTCTGTGTCGACTAGGTACGGAGCATATCGAGACAACTGGGTAAACTGTATATCATACTCCGACACTGTCATCCCAGGAGTCTTGTGCAAAGACTCAAAACTACGGGCGCGAGCATCTCGGACACTCTCCGGAAGAAAACGGGCAAGAAATGCAGATGTAAACTCATCCCAGGTCATAGAAGGCAGACCTGCAGCTCGGCCTCTCTCTACTGAATCGTACCATTTCTGGGCAAGACCCTCCAGACGAAAACTCGCAAACTCCACCAATCTATCATCAGAACACCTCAACGAACGGCAAATCCGAGCCATCCTATCAAGAAATGCCTGTGGGTCCTCTGTCGCATCTGTACCGATAAAAGCTGGAGGTATCAATCTCATGAACTCCTGTAGTGAAACAGGGATAGTTTCCGTAGTAGCAGCAGGAGTGACCATCTGTGCAGCAGGTACGATCGTGGTCTGTGCGGTGGAAGGAACGTCCTCGGATCTCTGTGCCCGGCTGGACTCAACTAAAGATCCCATCATCTGCCGCAACTCTTGCATGCCGGTCTCTAGTCTGGCAATACGGTCAGGATAAGGCGGATCAGTATGACCCTGAGGGGTAGGCGTATCCTCCCGCTCGATCCTCGCCTCAGACGGGCCCGCCCGAATCTCATCCCTAGCGGCAGCCCGCTGAGCTCTCGTAGTCTTTGGCGGCATCGAAGCTAGAATAAGAAAAAGGACTGATAAGATCATTGCAATTGAATCAAGGAATGCAAGGAATCAAGAAAGGAAATATGTTCAGACCATAATATTGCATTTATCATTCCCCTATTTCTTATCTTTTTATAAATAAACAGGTACTCTTGACGCACGTTTGTTGCATATTACAGGATACAGGTTTCTGGAGCAAATACAGTGAAAAAGACACAAAACAACAGATAAAGGGACTTTTGACCAACAATTAGACGGACCCTAGTCAAGCCCAGTCGAAGAACAGTGCAAGGTCCAAAAAGTCAAGTGAAACGGTTAAAAAGCCCAATACAAGTCTTCACTAAAAATCTGGAGAAGATCCAGAAGTCCAACAGAGAAAAGAAGAGTGAAAACAGAAGCCCAAAGAGCCCAGGAAAAAGCCCCAAAAATCACAGAGCCCAATGCCTTAGTTTGGCCGCGGATCCGCGGCCAAACCCATGCTGGAGCCGCGGATCCGCGGCCGTCTGATGCACATGTCGGTGGAATTTTCTTCTGTTGCCGCGACTGTTCTGGTGTTGGGATTCTCAGGGGTCAAATCTGTAAATTCACATGCGCGAGAGTCTGTAGCCCTAGGTTTCTTATTTTCCTATAAATTGTAATCTTAGATCTAAAAATTGTATGCCTTTTTTCAATCAATAAAATTCAGAAATTCTGGGAATAAATTTCAGATCTGTTCTTCTTGTTTGGAGGGAGCCGTCAACCTAGTAAGTCTTTTATTTCTTTTAATTATAATGTCTTCTCATCCCCTAATGAGCGAGTAGTCTCCTCGCTTGTTAGGGTTAGCCTTAGGGAAAGGGTTGAGAGATGAAATCTCTCGCCCCTTTCAATGCCACCTTCACCTAATTAATTAGAACTTCACGCATACGAGCACAACCGCTCCCTGCGGCATCCTACCCTTCGAGGTAACGATGAACCGTAGTATAAAGGACCGGTTCCGCGCGTTTTCTGTGAGGGTTATGATAATTATCAACAAAGGTAGGGTACAAATCTAGAAGAAGAAACATCTTCCCAAAAGATTTATATCCACTTTATTGATAATTAACTTAACACCTAATAGATCTAAAAAAGAAAGGTATTGAAAGCGGTGAGGAAACATCAATCTCCAAAACTTCCTCTAAGCCTAACCCTAGCAAGAATTTAAATTAGATTAATTAAGTTTTAGATCTAGATTTTTATAAAACCAAAACGACAAATAGAATCAACTCGTTAAGACACACTAAAGGAATTTACCCGTCTCTGTGGATCGACCCGCACTCACCGGCTAGCTGCGAAGCGACGCCGTTTCTGATTGCGGTAATTATATTTTTGATCGTAAAATCTATACCAATCAAATGGCGCCGTTGCCGGGGACGGCGTAATATTTCTTTTTGTGAATTTTCGGGTTGATATAAATTTTAAAAATTATAAAAATCTGAAAATATAAAATAAAAAAAAAATTTATCAACTTGATCTGTTTGAAGGGTTTGCTATTTGAATCTTGCAGGAACAGCGAAAAATTGTGGATCTGGAAATTCACAGAGGGCAAAACAAAAATTGTTACATAAGAACAGAATGAAAATACAGAGCAGCACAAAATTTTTCAGAAGCTGAAACGACCATGACGCCGCGCTTCCGCCGCATGAATAGGGTTCCCGCCGCGGATCCGCGCTCCTATTGCCACGTCAGCACACCAGATTTGCACTGTTTGTTCTCTTTTCTTCCCCTCTGTAACCTACAATATATCCACTGTAAAAATTTTCTGCAGGGTTCTTTGCGTAAAAAGTCTTTCTCCCCCTTCTAAATAACAGATTTCTGCAGGTTTCTTTGCGCCGCGCTAAAAAATTTTGATTGCAAGTGAAATTTTATCTGTTTTGCATAATTTAACCGGATTCTAAGGGGCTAATTGACCAAACTCAGATTGGGTGGGGATTTCATCACCCTTCCCAGGACCCCAGAAAACACCTAAGCATTTTGCATCGACCACCTTTAATTAAAAAAAGATTAGACTCAGACCTAAGGACAGCGAGCTCAATAGGAAAAGGACTAGGGTAGGCATCGGCCGTTTATCCTAACTGACATTGCGGTGTCTAGGCTAGTGGTTTTTAATTAGGCCCACTGTAGTAGTGGTTCCTTCCCACTTACCTGGCCGTATTTGTCCGTGAAGAGGCGGTTTGAGGTCTATTTCTAGCCCTAGTTAGGAGCTGTCTAGTAGACCTAGGCAACCCTAGATCTAGGTCTGATTGTGCATGTGTGGTTGATTCAGTTGTGTCACGAGTCCATTTTCTAAAACCTTATTGCAAAACTCTCCAATAAAAAAATTAAAGAAAAATCTTTTAAAAACTTGCAAAAATTTTGTCGCTTAGAAATCCTTGCATTCTTCTATCATGGGTACCCCACATCATAAATCTCTTGCCGAATCTTGGTATCCCGAACCTAACTTTGTGTCGTTCGTCAATTGTTTCGGTCAATTTAAAAACGATCCCTTCTTGCCAAAAATTTCGTTGAAAGATCAAATAGAGGCGTCTAGGAGAAATAGTTTGACTTTTCAACCCACTTCGTGTCAACCGAGTCAACCTTTACAACCTACATATGTTGACACCACTTCTTCAAGTCCTTCTGTCACTCCTAGGCCGATGTCCATTGCTGAGCATATTGCTCAATTTCGCGGTCGATCTTTCACCCCTCTCCACTCATCTAGTTTTAGGGATCCGCACGATTATTCACCTTCTTATTCATATGTTGACCCTACTCCTGTCTTACCACCCACTTCCTACCAGTCATACCCGACCTTCCCACCTTCACTAGACGCTGTTTCGACACAGCCATTAGGGAGTTTCACATATCCAACCAATTTTGAATCTTTTACTGAAACCCCCTCACCACCTAAGTCTAGTTTGGAAGAGTCGTTGGAAGCATATATTGCTGTAACAAATAAAATGATGAGGACAGTGGAAGCATCCATGGCCGCCCTTACGCAACCTAGTGAACCGGTAGCTAGTGTCCCGCTAGCTCCGAATTTTTCAATGTGTAAGGCGACAGTTGGACAGAGTGAGAATGAGAGAGGATTTTCAAATCAAACCTACCCTTACCCAATTGAAACCCACAACTCCGGTTTTCCATCTATTGTTCCAAATGATTCACCAGTTGAAAATAAAAATGAGTTGTGCGATTTTGTAGTGTTTGATTTGCCAAATTGTGAGGAACCACTTTCGAGTGAAACCGCACCTAATCCTTTCGATCTTTACACCTCCACTCTAGAACCTACATTGATAAATATCCATGTTGTGGATGAAGTGTCTAAAGAAACTGATTTTCACTTGATTGAGGATATAGACGCCGGGAATATTTCGGATGATGAACCTGTCGATTTAATAGAAATTTTATGTTCAAATCATCATCCTGAGTTATTAAATGTTTTCCCCGAATCTCATATGCGTCTAGATTTTGATGATAATGGCATGGATGAATTACATATTGAGGATAGTACTGAGGAGAGTCTTGAGGATAATATCGAGGTTGAACCATTTTTATTGGATGTGTCGGATTTTCCAATTCAGCCTCCTGAACCTTTGACTGTTATATCACCCTCCCTCCTTCCTATTGTTCCGACCGAACAAATGACCGTTACGCTTTCATCTCCGATACCAAGTTCGGCGTACCCATGTTTTCTTACGAATCTTGAGGGATTTGACCCCATTGCACGACGAGTTGATAGGTTAGCGCAATCGCTTTTAACACATCGGTCATCACATATTGCGCTAATTTATTCACTCAATTTACACCCTCAAGATCGCACTTCACTTCTTTCTTCTTTCCATCTTTCTTCTCCCCCACCGAGACCGTATTCTACCCCTCTTCCCACACGGTCTCGCGTGTTTCTCATTTCTTTCCTCCGCACCCTATTCTTGCACCAACTATACCATTACCATGATAAGATTTTTGAATGGTTGGTGCTAACTTTTAGCTTGTGCAAGGCCAAGCTTAAGTTTGGGGGAATCTTTGTATATATGTAAATATTTTTGTTTTCTTTTCTATAAAAAATTAAAAAAAAAAAATCAAAACATAAAAAAAAAAATTATTATAAATAAATAAACAGGGGAGTATCGGTATTTTAACCCTCTTGGTTTAGCATGACAGTGAGGACACTGTCAAGTTCAAGTTTGGGGGTATGCTCGGTACGTCTTCTTCCTTCGCATTCATTTGTACATATTTTTGCATTTGCATACTTATTTGAAAACCCATAAAAATTTGAAAAAAATTTAAAAATTATAAAAATAATTGTATTCAATTTTGGCTAATTGACTTGAGTTTGACAAATAAGTTAACTGGTTAGGAACAACTAGATCTTAGACTTAGTGAATTAAAAACCCTAAAAATAACATTCCTTAAAGTTTAACGGTAGAAAGTATATGCCTTGTAGTTTATTTAGAAATAGGCAAATTTTGGGTTCACTTCTTGGGCTAAGTCGAAACAAGGGAAGAGTATTGATGTTCTAATTAAAGTATAAGTTTGAAAAATAGTTCCTAGCTTAAGTCTGGATTCTGAAAATGTATACCCTACAATTTGCACAATCACGCACCTTGAAACTTGGAATAGTAGAAGAGACCTCGAAATGCTCTTGTTTAAAGTCCTTAGTATAATGAAAATAAAAAAAAAGGTGAATAAAAAAAAAGGAAAAAAAAATGGACACTGGTTTTTGTGATTACTTAAGGCTGCAAAAATAGAAAAATATTTAGCGAGGGTGCTTCATCACCTAGTGCCTTAGACCAACTGGTTTGGGAGTCACTGCTAAAGCCTTGGGTGTTGCAAGGACTAGGAAGTACGCTTTAAAGTGCAAACGCATTTTGTAATCGGTCGTTGGTACCTCAAGAAGTATTAACGGTCGCATGAAGGATGTGTAAGCAAATTTCATTCACCAACTAATTAGTACTTTGGACAATGGACTAGGGCATGATTGCTTGAATTGAATTTCCAAGTGTAGGGGTGATCTATATACACACGTAGGGGTATGTGATTGGAATTTAGATAAGAGAGAGGAATGAAAGATAAAATTTGTATCTTTAATAGAGTTGATAGAAAATTCCTAAGTTTAGATGAAACCCTAGAAGGAAAACTTAAGAGATGCCGAAAGCTAAGTAGGTCTACATAACATATATAATCTTAAGTTAAATAATGAGGAAGTGTGAAGAATATGGGTGGATAATTTACAAGTATAAGATAATAGAATTCCTTGTTAGAAAACCTAATTGGAGAACAAAAGTCAATGGGCCAAGTTGATAGAATTTTGTGGGTGTAATCCGCTGAAAACCCTCAGGAGACAACACTCCTCCTACTAGGGACACCTAGAGGTTTAACGGCTTGTTGCACGTGCTCAGTGCAATCGCGTTTCCCTGCGAAAGTGCGGTTAGGATTTTAGAGAATAAAACAATAAGTTTGCTCGAGGACGAGCAAAAGGTAAGTTTGGGGGTATTTGTTCAGACCATAATATTGCATTTATCATTCCCCTATTTCTTATCTTTTTATAAATAAACAGGTACTCTTGACGCACGTTTGTTGCATATTACAGGATACAGGTTTCTGGAGCAAATACAGTGAAAAAGACACAAAACAACAGATAAAGGGACTTTTGACCAACAATTAGACGGACCCTAGTCAAGCCCAGTCGAAGAACAGTGCAAGGTCCAAAAAGTCAAGTGAAACGGTTAAAAAGCCCAATACAAGTCTTCACTAAAAATTTGGAGAAGATCCAGAAGTCCAACAGAGAAAAGAAGAGTGAAAACAGAAGCCCAAAGAGCCAAGGAAAAAGCCCCAAAAATCACAGAGCCCAATGCCTTAGTTTGGCCGCGGATCCGCGGCCAAACCCATGCTGGAGCCGCGGATCCGCGGCCGTCTGATGCACATGTCGGTGGAATTTTCTTCTGTTGCCGCGACTGTTCTGGTGTTGGGATTCTCAGGGGTCAAATCTGTAAATTCACATGCGCGAGAGTCTGTAGCCCTAGGTTTCCTATTTTCCTATAAATTGTTATCTTAGATCTAAAAATTGTATGCCTTTTTTCAATCAATAAAATTCAGAAATTCTGGGAATAAATTTCAGATCTGTTCTTCTTGTTTGGAGGGAGCCGTCAACCTAGTAAGTCTTTTATTTCTTTTAATTATAATGTCTTCTCATCCCCTAATGAGCGAGTAGTCTCCTCGCTTGTTAGGGTTAGCCTTAGGGAAAGGGTTGAGAGATGAAATCTCTCGCCCCTTTCAATGCCACCTTCACCTAATTAATTAGAACTTCACGCATACGAGCACAACCGCTCCCTGCGGCATCCTACCCTTCGAGGTAACGATGAACCGTAGTATAAAGGGCCGGTTCCGCGCGTTTTCCGTGAGGGTTATGATAATTATCAACAAAGGTAGGGTACAAATCTAGAAGAAGAAACATCTTCCCAAAAGATTTATATCCACTTTATTGATAATTAACTTAACACCTAATAGATCTAAAAAAGGAAGGTATTGAAAGCGGTGAGGAAACATCAATCTCCAAAACTTCCTCTAAGCCTAACCCTAGCAAGAATTTAAATTAGATTAATTAAGTTTTAGATCTAGATTTTTATAAAACCAAAACGACAAATAGAATCAACTCGTTAAGACACACTAAAGGAATTTACCCGTCTCTGTGGATCGACCCGCACTCACCGGCTAGCTGCGAAGCGACGCCGTTTCTGATTGCGGTAATTATATTTTTGATCGTAAAATCCCTATCAATCAAAATACAAGCAATTATGTCCTAAGGTCACTTAGGCGGAGTACCGTATCGTAAGTATGCCGCGGATCATACCCACGCTACGCCACTCTGCTTAAGTCACCTACTCCATCTACCAAGGTCGTCCTACACTCAGAAAGGTAAAACCTGGCTCTGATACCAACTTTGTCACGACCCGAAAGTACGGAACGTAACTGGCACTTAGATTACGAGACGTCTAAAGGCGTACCGTAACCTAAGTCAGCCAAAGCCCAGAAAATCTAAACCAAAATCAAAAGAGAGTGAAGGAAAACCTTTAATGAAAACGGTTTTAAAATCATTTAAGTTGCATAGAATCCCTTTTTAAAACATCGAAAATTTCCGAAAATTTCGGCAGAGTCTCCCCTGTATTTTCTATCCCCCAAAATGGGTACAACAAGATAATACATATGAAATCATAAAAATGGCATCCCCAAGCGGGAGCTAGCTCTTCGCCCAAGGCGGATCACAACCACATGCAATATATAAGCAATACCAAGAAAAGAGCATAGAAGAAACCCAAAATATCAGAAAACGCAACGCCGGCTCAAGTGAGCTCGACCCAAAAGAAACCACCAATATACAAATCTCTCAGTCTCATCACTATGTCGCATATACAATATATAAAGTGGTAGATGGAGAATACTAGATACAATGATAAAGCAAAAGATATAAAATATGCTCGCAACCCACCTACGGGCGATGTCGCGAGTCTGCACAAAAGGAGCTGATGATAAGATAGCCGCCGCTACAAGAGTGACGGGTCCGACCTGCAAGACACTGTGGCACAACGGGGGTGAGTTGCCAGCTCGTGAGTAAATATAACATCTAGTAAGGCAATCGTAAGAATGCACGCAATGCGGAACAACCTGTATGTCCATATGTGATATAATATCTCTAGTATGCATGAACATGTATGCAATGTATTTTCTAACTCTTTAAGTGTTTTAAATGTTAAGGTTACTGCATTCTTAACTTTTAGAAAATGAATATCTGTACAATAGCTAAGTATCATCAAGAAATTATCTGAAAACCCGTGTCAAGCATCGACACCAAATAGGAATCATATCTGTCTCAATATCGGGCTCCGTCAGTCCGGATCGGCCCATATCATAAATCTCACGACAACGGTCGGTATCCTCCGGATATCCGCCGCGCCAGACATCACCGGTAGGTAGTCTTCCCCTGCCAGGCTCATCGTCTACAACTCGATCTTCTTGCCCCGGGGTACCATACCGGGCCCACCATGTACCCGAGACGGTTCATCCACTCCTCGAATCGGGTCTCGAAATCCAACAGAAAACATGAAAACTCATGGTGGACGACACATACATCACGCGAAAACCGCAACTTTGTTTTAAAAACGATAAATATAAGCTTTTGTTAAATTCTTGCGGTTTTCCCCGAAAATCCAGAAATCACAGAAATGCTGAAATCCTCGAGAAAATCATAATGTTCACATGTTATATATGATAAATGTCTATGATATCAATGTATATGATGTGAGTTTTGGCTAGAAATCTATGTAGATATGATGGTAATGCGAGGTATATGCATGCTATGCAACTCCATATATCATGTATGAATGCAATGACGTTATTAAGTTAAACAGGTTCTATAGTGCACGTGGCATGGCAATTACCAAAGGCGTGTGTGTCACATGATTAGTGCGCGTGCAACATATGCCAATGGTAATGGTGTTCGTGCCCTACGAAGTGATATCGCATAAGTATAGATGAATGTCCATGCAATGTAATATACTGTTCGCTATAAGGGTATGCAGTGTACATGAATGGATAAGTTAGCTAATATATAAATCTTGCAAAAGTGGGGTAATCCTAACTGGGGGGGCGCCTCGCGCCATCCAGACGATTCCCCCATAGATAAATATATCTACTCACCAGAAATCCCCGCTAATCTGATCCGGCCACCGCTTTGCCTTTACGCGCCGTGTCCGATGTTTCTCCGACCGATCCTATATTGCACAACACCAAGTATAAGATTACATAACCTAAAATGATGCAAGTCACAATATACAATTATCTACGCTCTCAAATTAATCATAGCATGCACTCAGTGCGCGGAAAAACCCACGAAAATCGCTAACCTTAAACTAAAATCGTCATTTCGGGGAAATCGACAAAACTACAACCCGACTAGACGAAACCATGCGTTCGCGCATTCTAATAATCCTATATGAAGCTAATAATATTGCTAACCTAACGCAAATTGAACGCATTCTATTTTTCGTAAAAATCTAGCAAGCAAATTCAACGCCGATTCAATGCAAACATCGAATTTTAACGATTTAGCGAGCATATAAATACACCATTAACCACTACAACCAATTAGAAACCCAAAGCCCTAATTTAATCCTAACAACTATGCTTCAAACCCTAGTTTTAAAATCAATCCTTTTCTTGATTTTTCCTAAACAACATTTACCACTAAACTAATATTTAGAATTTCAATTCTAGCATAATTAAACCACAAGTTAACAAAAAGATTAGAATTTTCACCTCTCAAGCTTGAACCCTCGCTTGATCAAGTCACCAAGAAGCCTCCTTTCATCTAGTTTTTGAACCAATTTGGGTAGAAGAGAGAGTGGTTTAGGGTTTGGGTTTGAATGGAGATGGAAATTTATGAATTTAAATGGATTTTTAGCAAAGAAAAAGAAGCAAAATGAAGTGATGAAGTGGGGAATTCTGCAGGAAGAGGGGTCGGCCAGCAGCAAGGGTGAGGAGGTGGGGAAAATTTGAGAAGATTCTAGGTCAAATAACACCCCATATTATCATTTAATGCTTTCATGTCAACCTTTTTACAAAAAAACCCATTTTTTACCTCATTTTTCATTAAATTTCCCACCTTTAAACCAAAAGTTTGCAAGATATGATACAATTTTATTAACACCATATTTTAGCTTATAAAGACTCCTAATTAAGAAATTTACGTAATTAAATTTGTATTTATCCCTAATTAAATGTATTTTAAAAAGCTTAAAATAATAAAAAAATTAATTAATTACGAAAAAAAATTTATTTAACTAGAAAATTATAAGTGACATTTTAGTGACAAAATTATAGTAATATCTTATCTAAATTTTGTATAATTAGATCTACAATGAAAATACCTATTTCGACTTTTTACGGAAAAAGCCGAAAAATTAGCCGATTACCGAAAAACTGCCTAAACGATTTTCGAAGGGTTACACACACACTTGCATGCATTTTGGTACTTGTGCGTAAATAGGATATGTATATATTTATATACACATGGGTATGGGACTTTGTATATCTAAATACGTATACATATACACGGATTATGAGGATAGTACTTGGGATTGGAGATGAGTCGATGAGATTGGGCTTGAGGCCGTGAGATCGGTGAGGTGATATGGTCCGTATTTGAGACACGACATGATATTTTAGCGGGTTCTTTAGGCGTAGTGTGTTCATACACACGCATACATTTCATAGATGGTATCAGTATTGTACTAGACGTAGATCAGTACCCCGATCATGATATTTGATAAGAGGATACCGGATGAATAATGTGATAGATGTGACATTTGACCCGTACCCAGATTTGGGATGCCGTACGATGGATTTACCGTATGAGCTATTGATGATAGATCCGCACTCTTGACTCGAGGATGTCATATTAGATGATGTATCGTATGAGATATTATTGAGGCGGGATCACCAACTATATATGTGTGTGTGTGTGTGTGTGTGTGTGTGTGTGTGTGTGTGTGTATATCGACTCAGATTTAGGTGGTTTCCATATCCCTTTCGATTGGTTGTTAGTTAGACCAGTAGTTACCTAGTAGATGCCAGACTGGACCTGAGTCATACCTATTTCCAAAAACTAACGAATCGTGAGGATTTTAAAGACATGTCAAGGGATACTACAGATATTTCAAAAGACGTACCTTTTCTTAAAAACACCGTAGCCCTTATTTTCAAAACAACACGATTCGCACTATTTCAAAAGGCAAAACAGTATAACACAGGTGTGGCGATGTAGATTCCTTATTGTTACGTTATCATTCATGTTCCGCATATTTTTGTTGCAATTACTATTCATTGCCATTTATCACATTGTTATCGTCTCATTGCATGTTTATTGTGTACTTAGTGATTATGAACCATACTGTCAGGACACCAGCACCATTACCGATGATGCGTATGTTCCACATACACTTACTTGCCGGCTCACACATCATCATCGGTAATTGCCATGTCACGTACACTTTAGAAAATACTATTTCATTGACATAGCTTACTAATTGATAGTTGCTACATGTTATAGCTTTCATATGCTAGTTTAATTATTGCATGATATCATATGCATCCATATATTCATTGGTTATGCCGGTTTTCATTGTTATTGACATGGTGACTTGATGATTTCGGATTCTTCTTGATATTTTATGGATTTGGAAACCGCATGTGAAAGTTTCATAAACTGCTGAACCATTTTAAAGAGAAAAAAATGCGGTTTTCCTTTATATGTTGAGTATCGTCCACCATGATATTTTCTCGGTTCTGAGATGTTTTCGAGACCCGATTCGAGGAGTTGGATGAACCGTCTCGAATACAGGGTGTACCCGGTATGGTACCCCGGGGCAAAAAGTTCGAGTAGTAGACGATGAGCCCGGCATGGGCAGACTGCCTACCGATGATTTTACCTGGCGCGGCGGATATCCGGAGGATACCGTTCGTGGTCGCGAGCTTGATGATATGGGCCGATCCGGACTGACGAAGCCCGAGGTTTTTAGATATTGAGATTTAAGACACAGAGATATTGAGATTAGTGTTTTGTGTCGATGCTTGACACGGATTCTATGTTGATTTCACCGATGATATCTCGATTTATATACATACAGAAATCTCATTGATAAAGAAAAACAATTCTTGATTCATGATGTATTTTGTTCTCATTACATGCATCTGCACATCATTTTAGTGATTTATTGCTTCCTGACATTTGTATATCATATTAGTGACATGTTGTTACCTGAGGCACTGACACGAGTTTATTACACTGTATGGATAGATGTTTACCGTTTACCGTTATATTATGCTTCAGGCCATATCATTATTATTTGAGGATATTACTGATCATATGACCTAGGATTGTGTTATACATACGATTTCTACTCGTAGATGTAATCTACTCACGAGTTGGCAACTCACCCCCGTTGTGCCAAAGCTCCTTGCAGGTATTGCCGTACAGGTTTCGTTACGGCTTTGCTGGCACACTGTTCCTTCCGGGTGATCGCTTTGGTAGGTGGGTTCTTTTGCATCAGGACCACCATTGTTATTTATTTTCTTATTTGTATCTAGAAACTCCATCAACCAGATTGTATATTTGAGAGAGATAGAAAATCAGACCTGTTATTCTTTCGACCTTAGAGTCGCGCGTTGTATTATTATGGTTTTCATGTTATTTTGAGTTTCTTTTGAGTTTTGATCATCGCCCTTCGGCGTTGTATATTATATTGCTTGCGTGGTTGTGACCGTCGTTTGACAAAGAGCTAGCTTCCGCTTGGGGATGCCTTTTTTTGTATTTCGTATACTATTCATGTTATATCCCGTTTGGGGGCTAGTATTTACAAAGGAGACTCTGCCGAAATTTTCAGAAAATACTTGAGATTTTAAAAATACATACTTCGGCCTATGTTGATTAAAACTACTTGTTTTCAATTGGTTTTTCCTTCACTCTACTGCTTCTTGGTTTTGATTTCTGGGGTTTTGGCTTACTTAGATTACGTACGCCTCGAGACGTTTCGTAATTTAAGTGCCGATCACGTTCCGTACTTTTCGGGTCGTGACAAATATTTTCAAGTGTGTTGAGGTCAAAAATTACACCCCGGTTGACCAAGTCAAAGTCAAAGTCAACCCCAAACCAAGTGGGCCTAAGCCCAGGTCAAAGGGGCCCATGCCCAAGTCGACCCCAAACATGAAGCGGCCGGCCTGTCCCATGCCAAAATAAAAATTATGTAATAAATAATTTTGATATAATTTTTATGAATAAATGTAAAGAAAATGGGCATAAAGTCAAATTTTTGTAAAGCCCGTGGCTCATGTGCAAAAAAAATAAGCACATGAGGCATGGGATGTGCAAAATACCATTTTGTAAAGCCCAATGGGTTATGTGTAAACTTGTAAGCCTATATAAGGCAACATGATAATGAAATGAAAAAAAAAGAATTGATTCCCCTCAAAAATTATGGTTTCTGTACCTCCTTCTCTTTCCTCAAGGTTTTAAACCTTCTTCTCTTTTCTGAATTAAATCAAGAGTTTAACTCTTTCTTTTCCAAAAAGAAATAGTTTTTCACCATAAAACCCACAAAGGGGAGCTCAGATCTCCCATCAAATCTCTAAAAGAGGAGATTTTTAAGTCTCACCACTTTTCTCCAAGATCCAGCCAACAGAGAGGAGGAAGAAGGATACCCATCTCCAAAACTTCGGGAAGATCCAACGCTCAAAAGAAGATCTAAGGCTCAAGGGAGAAGAAATGAGTCCCCTTTAATCACCTCCGAAGATCTTTAGGGAGTTCAACTCCAAGACCCAAATTCTCAAAGGAGTTTAACTCCTAATCTAGATCTTTTAGAAGTTTAACTCCTAATCCAGATCTTTTAGCATTTAACTCTACTCAAAATCCTTTGGGAGTTTAACTCCATAAAGATAAAAATCCTTCCTTTTTCTGGGATTTTCCAAAGTCCCTTGAAGTTCAACTCCTAATCCCAAGGCTAAGTTCTCCGCCTTTTTTTCTGAAGGCGCCCAGCGCCCACGCGTCAAGCATGTAAACCGCAGGCGTCCGGAGCCCACGCGCCTCGCACATGGCCTGCGGGCGCCCAACGCCTACGCGTCACGCACGCGTCCTTAGGAAGCTCCTCTGCGAAGCCCCAATATATCCAAAGCCCTTCAAAACACAATACACGTATACGACATATTGAGTTCGCATGACCAGTTTGACCCGTCAATTGAAGGTTTCTTCGCTTCAAAGGCGAGGGGTAATTAACGGCAGCTTAGTTTACGGCTGTCGAAGATTCGGATCCTCACAATCAATAAAATCCGGCCTACCGTAGGTAAGGGGAATCTGTAATGCGCCTGAAAAGCGACCCGTATTTCCCATCTCAATGGGGTGACGGAAAACGCCCTACGGATTCTGGCATGCTCGGTGGGACCTTTTCTCTCCTCCCATATTTTGGGTCAAGTGTTCATGCGAGCTCAATTAATATATGTTGAATGTTTATACTGAAATCCCGTTTCTTTGCACAGATTAAAAATCTTCAATCTCAATTTTTCAGACATAACTCAGATGTCTCCAAAGAAAAGCTCAGCTCTCGACACAACTCTTATCTCCTACACGATGAAGATGGATGCCGGGATGGTCCTCCCGGCCAATCTCGGGCGACAGTGGAAGGAGCCGCTGCTACAGTTCGGCTCTATTTTGTTCATGCCGGCTAACACCATCCTAGCTCCTCAAGCTCCGGTAACAGACAAACCGGCCTCGAAAGGCGAGAGGCTAAATGTGGTAGTCTCGAGGGCATCCCAACCCAAACGCAAGTCGATGTTCGAATGGCTCTCCTTAGCCCCAGCTGGGGGCAAAGCCATCGGAACAAAAGAAGTCGCCAGATATCACGGGCAAGCTCAGGCGATGCCTTCGACAAGTGCGCAAGCGGATGTCTTTTCAAGGCTCTCTACCAGCCGGCCTACGGCGGCTTCCTGAAGAGCAGAAGCCTGCTAAGCGCTCAAAACAGAGAAGCTGAGGCAGAAGCAGCTCAGATACGAGCCAACAAAAAAGCTAGGGATCCGGCCATGTTAAAATTTATGAAGTACCAAAGCCCGGACTACTCCGCGACCACAGCCGTGTCAGCCATGAAAATCCGCAATTCTTTTGAATCCTTAAAGTGGGTCCAGAAGAATGCGATGTCTGCCAAAATCAAGAGGACCGCAATTCGAATTGTGCTATGAAGTGATGTGTCCAAGCCCCAGCACAAAATGCATGATACCCACTCTTCAGAAGTCTACCAAGCACTTCATGCCGTGCGAAAGCAACGGGATAAGGCCAGAAAAGTTGGACCGGCGCAACCCGAGAACCCAGCCAGGAAGACCGTTTTTAGTCGATTGTCCTTTCCTGAAGTGGAAGGACCGCGACAACGATCTGCGAAATCAGCTGTCAGTGATGAAAAGATGGTCGAATGTGTTATCCACATAGTCTATATGGTGGGCACACATCCCAGTGACAACCTTCGTAGAAAAAGCAAGGATGGGGCCACCACATTTCAAGCCCAATCTGGTTTGAATATAGTTGCCCCTTTCCACGACCAGCCTCCTCCGCGGGATAAAGAAAACCCCCTCGATGAGGCTGATAAGCAAAAGGACCCCTCAGTACACGTGTAATCTAGTTCAAACAGCGAAAAAGAGCTGACTTTCCATCCTAGGACCGCAAAGCAGGAGCTCCTCCAAGAGCTCCGAAAACAGCTCAGAAGTAAAGATAAGGATATGGCCAAATTTTACTCTAAAATTGACGACTTGACGAATGTCGTGATGCAGCTCATGGCCCAAGTTTCCTCTCAGCCGCCAAATAAAGCGCAGGGCTCTGCTCATGAACCGGGAATCGGTATCCCGCATTAGCCGACGCCTATTCCCTCAGATCCAAAGGTGGGCGAGCCGCATGAAAGTCGGTCGCATCCTATCTTGGGAAATGTCTTGACTACCAATGACAGCATCCCGCTAACGCAAGATCAAATCATGGATTTAGTCACCAATAAAGTAAAAACATTAGTAGCCGGAGCCGGAGCGCAAAAAGATGTCAGCAGTAGCGGGAGACCATATCTTGGTCGGTATGATCTGGTAGAGTTTCCTAGTAGTTATGTCATCCCTAAATTCAGAAGATTCGATGGGATGGGAAATGCTAATCAACACATCGCCCACTTTAAAGCCTTATGCGGAAATACTGGGAGCAATGATGCACTTCTTCTCCACCAGTTCGTTAATAGCTTAACCGATGTCTCTTTTGACTGGTACGTGAGCATACCGGATGGCTCTGTTACTAAATTCATCCAAATGGAATCTCTGTTTCAACAAAAGTTCATGAGTGTCAGCGATAAGATCACCATTGCCGACCTCATAAGGACTAAGCCAAAGAACAATAAAAGCAGCACGAATTTTATTACCCGATGGTGCAATCTCTCCGTCAAATGTGAGCCACCGTTGGAATAAGACCAATCCGTCAATCTCCTCATCGGAAATCTCGGTACCTGGATGAATCCTTTTCTTTTCACCGCAGGTCTCAAGACGTTCCAAGAGCTGATCAGGAAAGTTCAAATGTTGGAACGCTCAAAGCAGGAATTCTCCTCGGATTCCCCAAATAACAATAAATACTGGAGAAACTGAAAGGATGAGAATCGCAAAGGAGGAAATTCCGACGATGCTGAATTTTTTAGCACTTCAGCAGACCGAAATATGCATAGGACAAGCGGGCCCAATGTCAACCTGCCTCGAAAACCATTGTTGGGAGGGGGAGGAGAATCGCCTCTGAAAAAGAAGATAGATAGGGTCTATTCTTTCAGAAAATACAAAGTCCACAAGATATTCAAGGACACCCTGAGAAACGGTCTACAATTGTCGGAATCAAAGAGACCGCAAAAAGCGAATATGACCGATGACCCTAAATATTGCCCCTATCACAGAGTGATAGGTCATGCCATTGAGGACTGTGTTCATCACTAAAAGAACTCCAGCTTGGCTCACTTCTGGCTCGCTTAGCCCTAGCCTGCATTTTAATACCGCTCATTCATTATCTATTTTGTTATATATCGGTACTATTAACCAGTGTCTGCTCAGTAATACAGATTACAGGTATCTGTGACAAAATACTGGAAATACACTAAAAATCATGGATATAACGTTTGTGAGCCGACATTGCAACTGGAACTGGAAACCGACCGATATTTCATGAGTTTCTTTTTGCAACATGCATGTGTACACACTTTTTATCTCAATGGTCCAACACATACAAGTGTATACACTAGCTTGTTGGTTCATGGACCTAGAGAGGGGGTTGCCCATGGCACACAGCTTGTGCAAGTGAGGTGATGTGTTTTTAATGCAAAAAGATATGATGTGATGTATAGCATCAAGTTTCCCTCTAAATCCTTGAGTGCAGACCAAATTCATAGAGACAGATCTAGCAGTACCAGTGGACTTGTTGAGAGAACAAAAGACCACAGTACAAATACGAGCCTACTTGCTCGGTCCAAGCCCGGTGACATGACCAATATAACCGAGCTCGCCGGCCCCACTAAGCTCAAATGGCCCCATGTTTCTTCTGTCCCTCCCTTGCAGTCACATCAACTTATTTTTATTGCTTGTTTATTCTTCTTTTGTGCCTATAAAAGCAGATCAGTGAGCAAGGGAGAGTGGGTCTTACATTATCACACTTTTGATTCATACTCTCTTTGTTTTCATTTTTTTCTTGTACATAGCTAGTCCCCCTTGAGTTCTTTGCCTTCTCTTGATCTTGCAATCTCTTCATTGAGCTTGCAAGTTTAAGTTTTGGTAATTGAACTCAAGGGTTGTATCATTATATGGAATTAATAAAGTTTTCTTTTTGCCTTCATTTGCCTTGAGTTCTTACCCTTCTCTTGATCTTGCAATATCTTCATTGAGCTTGCAAGTTTAAGTTTAGGCTATTGAACCCATGGTTTGTAATATGTTCTTGGGTTCTTAGTATTTCTTCTCTTTTACTTACTTGCTTTACATTTTTGCAATTTATTTTCTTGCAATTTACTTACTTGCTCTTTTAATTCCATGCAATATACTTTCCTGTAATGTTGTGTATTCTTTTCTTTTCTTTTCTCTTTTCTTTTGCTCTTTCTTTTGTTGTTTTGTTTGTTTATGAATATGGTGTTGTTAGGAAAGAAAACGATATTGTAAGTTAAGATTTTCGTTTCTCATTTTCTTTGCCCGATTTTTTCTTTGAACTCCGCCCAAATCTTACGCAAGCGCTCCGTTAGGCACCCTACCCTACTAAGGTATCGGTGATCCCTAACCGCGACCGGTTGCGTTCGGTTTCACCGGAGGCGAAAGTCAAGAGACAAGAACGGACGGACAAGGGTCAATAAGCCGGATTTCACTAATACCGTTCTTAACTACCCTAATCCACGTTGTTGCCGATTGATCTAGTTTCAATGGTTAAGTTCGGCACAAAGGATTGAGTACGGATTTCACTAACTTACACTAACCTATCTAATCATAACAAACGCATACTTTGCATATATACACGTAGGTTAGAATCGAACCATTCCGCCCACGCGCATTAACTCGTCAAAACAAGAACATGAAACGCCGTCTCCCTGCAGACGACCCGTAATCATCACGGCTAGCTGCAAAGCGATACCGTCCTGATTGCGGTTAACTTTAGAACTTTAAAACTCGACACGCCAAAAGCGTGCCAATCAAATGGCGACGTTGCCGGAGAGATGGTAACGTTTTTATTCTTGTTATTTCGGGTTAATCTTGTTTATATCCTCTAACAACATTCTTAAAAAAAATCAAACTAAAAATTTCAAAATTTCAAAACCAAAACAAAAACAAACATATCTAACTTTTTTGCTCTCTGGATTTTTGATCTGCTTGCACTCTGGATCTCAACAGAAAAGATAAGCAATACCATTGAAAAACTAGTAGAACACTGAGATACCGGAAGAAAATTGGAGCCCATCTTCCCCAAGGAGCCCGGCGACACCCCTCTAAATTCCGGCGACGCCGTCCTGGTCATCCCCTTTGGATCCAAAATTTTTCTCTCTGCTCCAGTTTTCTAATTTTGTCCTAATTTTATTGCTTGTTTTTATAATTTTGAGTGTGCAGGTGTTTAGGCATTCATATCATTTTTTCGCACTAAATATCCGTTTTCCGACATTTTCAGATTTTTACGGATTTGCGAACGGCGATCGCGTGGAGCAAAGTATACATTCAAAGCTAAGGTGATTGCAAAGTACAGTGCCAAAGATCCGTGTAGTTTGACCCGCATAAGCAAACTTTCCAAGCTATTCGGATTCAATTCAACGAGGGTTTCTTAATCCGAAAATTTATCGGTACATATTTCTTTAACACCTTCTTTCTCAAATCCGATGCATCCAATATAATATCTTTGCAGGATTCTTTGCAAGTTCGCTAGCAAACGTTAAAATTGACCAACCCGTATTTGTTGCAGTGTCGTGCTTAAACATAAAAAAAAGATTTTTTTAAGGTTTTCAACAACCTTTTCATTGATTTGCGCGTTACATCTATTAATACGGACTTAAGGGCAAGCGAACCCCACAACATATGGTAGAGCATTTCATTACCTTTTCCGTGGCCCACAAATCACGAAATTGAGCATAACGTTTACCCGCATAAATTTTAAAAGAAACTAGATTTTAAGCCTTTAAGGACTTCACGCTCATTAAGAGAAGTTAACTGTGTTTAGAACACCGCTTAACGGTATATCGTTCACGAGGTGTCTAGGAAAGTGTTCACGGTGAAACCGCCAAAAGAGAAAGGGTTATCTTATTAAGGACCTTCGAGAAAGCGTTGGAAAACCTCCCCTTATCTCTGCACTTACCCGGCGTCGTGATCAGTATATCTTGAGCCCATTTCTCGACACAGTTTTACTTCAACAATCAAGTTCTTAAGCAGGTCAAGTTGACCTAGGTGAACTCTAGACCGATTAGGTGTGTGGTATTTTGTATCGTAATTATTTTTTGTGTGTATATTTCATTTTTTTGTTGATAACTAATTTTTAAAAAAATAATATTAAAAAAATTCGCATTCTTTTTTCTCTCCTTCTCTTCATATCATGGGTACCCCACCAAGAAAAACTCTTGCCGAACTTTGGTACCCACAACCAGACATTACTTCTTACGGTTCTTACTTTGGTCGAACTTCCAACGATCCCTCCATGCCCAAACTTTCTTTGAAAGATCGGATAGACGCGTTTAGGACAAACAATTGGACTCCGCAATCCACTTCGTATCAACCGTTTCAACCTTCCCCACCTTCTTACATTGATACCCCTTTTGCGAGTCGTCCCTTTTCCATTGCTGAACGTATTAAACAATTCCGTAGCCGATTTTTCACTCCTTTCACCACTTCCAATTCTTTGGATCAACAATTCCATTCACCTCCTTATCATAATGTCGATCCTACTCCTGTCCAACCATTCGATTCCAATCACTCCTACCCGACTTTTACACCTTCCCTAGACATTGCTTCTGAACAGCCATTTGGGAGTTTCACAAACAACTTTGAATCTTTTACTGAAACTCCTCCACAACCCATGTCTAGTCTGGAACAGTCATTAGAAGATTTTCGGGTAGTATCATGCCAACAGATGATGGATTTGAATGCGTCCATGGTCTCCCTCATACAACCTAGTGACCCGGTAGCTAGTTTCCAACGAGCTATAAATTTTCTAATGTATGATGAGGCGATAGTACAGTTTGCGAATTTGAGTAGTGAGAGTGAGCAGTACACCCTTCCAAATCAAACCTACCCATTGCAAATTGAATCCCACAACTCCGGTTTTGAAAGTCTATCAAGTGTCCCAAACAATTCACCGATTGAAGATAGAACGTTTAATGAGTTGTGCGACTTTGTAGTGTTTGATTTACCCGATTGTGAAGGGACCCTTTCAAGTGAAACCAATCCCAATCCCTTTGACCTCTACACCTCTATCCTAGAACCACAATTGATTGAAATCCATGCTTTTGATGAGGTGCCTGAGAAATTTGACTTTCACTTGATTGAGAATATTGACGCCGGGAATATTTTGGATGATGAACCTACAGTTTTGGATGAGTTCTTCTCACCAATTCATCATTTACTTTCACTTCCGTATGGACATCATCCTAAGTCATTAACTGTTTTTCCCAAACTTCATATGTGTCTAGATATTGATGATAAATGCATGGATGAGATAATTTTTTAGGAGAATTTTGAGGATAGTATTGAGGATGAACCGGTTTTAGTTGATGAGTCGGATTTTCCAATTCATCTTGTCCCTTTCATTGACTATGTACACCCTCCTGAACCTTTAACTGATACCCTTCCTCGATCACTCCCCTCCATCCTTTCTATCGTTCCGACCTTGCAAGACACCATATCACTTTCATTTTCTATGTCTGGTTTACCAAGTTCGGTCTACCCATGTTTTCTCACGAATCTTGAGGAATTTGACCCCATTTCTCGACGGGTTGATAGATTAGTACAATCGTTTTTTCACATTGGACATTACAAATTATACTAATTTATTCACTCCATTTTCACCCTCACGTTCGTACTCCATTTCTTTTTCCCTTTCGCCATTCTTCTCCGAATATACAGAGACCTTATCCCTCTTTTATCCCCATATGGTCTCATGTATTCTCCATTTCTTTCCTCTCCGCATTCTTTCACCTGCCCAGGCCTTATCCCGATGAAATTTTTGAATGGTTGGTGCTCACTTTTGGCATGTGTAAGGCCTTGTGTAGATTGATACTGTTCTTTCCCCCCTAATTCTGAACTTCACTGCTTAAACAGTGGAAACACTGTATCACTTAAGTTTAGGGGGGACCTTTTTGTGTATATATATTTTTGGTTTGCTTTTTGTTTTGTATATAAAAAACAAAAAAAACAAAAAAACAGAGGAGCACCGACAATTTTGACCCTCTTGGTGTAGCCTGACAGTAAGGACACTGTCAAGTTTAAGTTTGGGGGTGTGCTTGGTAAGCTTTCTTCCTTCGCATTTATGTGTATATTTTGCATTTGCATACTTATTAAAACCCATAAAAATAGAAAAATTTTACAAAAATATAAAAACTTTGTCGTCAAGTTAGCTAATAGGGTAACTTAGATTTCTATTTCCGAAAATTTAGTTGATACGTTAGAAATAACTAAATCCTAGACTTGGGAATTGAAAACCTTAAAAATAACCCCATTCTGTTTAACCATGGAAAGTATACGTCCTTGTAGTTTTTTTTATAGAAGTAGGTAATCTTGAGTTCAGTTCTTGAGTTAAGTCAAGATGAAGGGAAAGTATTGAAGCTTTACTGTAGGATAAGTATGAAAAATAGTTTCTATTCTTGATTCCAAATTTAGAAAGTATATACCCTACAAACTGCACATACACGCACCTTGAAACTTGGGATAGTAGAGGAGACCTAGAAATATTCTTGCCTGAAAACCTAGTATGAAAGAAAAAAACGGTATTTAATGCTAACCACCAAAAGAGCGTCATTGAAAAATATATCCGGTCTTGAAAAAAAAAAGAAAAAAAATAAATAAAGTCAAGACCTGAAAACTTCTATTTACGCTTTAAACTCACACATTCAGTAATCGGCTGTTAGTGCCTCAAGAAGTATTAATCGTCGCATAAAAGGTGTGTGAGCAACACCGTCCATCATTAACGAAAAGAAATAGTATTAGGTGTTAGGGTAAGGGTACAATAGCTTGAATTGAATTCTTAAGTGTAGGGGTGAAAATTTACACACACGTAGGGGTATACAATCGATATTTGGAGGAAAAATAGGAATAAAGAATAAGACTTATGTTTTCCATAAAAATGATAAAAATCCCTGATTGGAGACCACACTTTAAAAGGAAAACTCAAGAGATACCGAGATCTTTCTAAACTGTAAAACGTATAGGATTTGAGGTTGAATAAATTGAGGCGTGAAACATAAGGGTTGAATATTTCTAACTTAGGATGATAGAATTTCTAACCTAGATACTAAACTGTAGGGGTAGAATCAACGTTAACTTATGAAACTAGCTTGACAGGATTTTGTGGATGTAATCCGCTGAAAACCCTCAGGAGACAACACTCGTCTTATTAGGGACACCTAAAGGTTTAACGGCTTAGTGCAATCGCGTTCCCTACGAAAGTGAGGCTAGGATTTTGTTTTGCTCGGGACGAGCAAAAGATAAATTTGGGGGTATTTGTTCATCACTAAAAACTGCATTTTAATACCGCCCATTCATTATCTATTTTGTTATATATTGGTACTATTAATCAGTGTCTGCTCAGTAATACAGATTACAGGTATCCGTGACAAAATACTGGAAATACACTCAAAATCACGGATAGAACGTTTATGAGCCGACACTGCAACTAGAACTGGAAACTGACCAATATTTCATGAGTTTGTTTTTACAATATGCATGTGTACACACTTTTTATCTAAATGGTCCAACACATACAAGTGTGTACACTAGCTTATTGGTTCATGGACCTAGAGGGGGGGCTACCCATGGCACACAACTTATGCAAGTGAGGTGATGTGTGTTTAATGCAAAAAGATGTGATGTGATATATAGCATCAAGTTTCCCTCCAAATTTCTGAGTGCAGACCAAATTCATAGAGACAAATCTAGCAGCACCAGTGGACTTGTCAAGAGAACACAAGACCACAGCACAAATACAAGCCCACTTGCTCGGTCCAAGCCCGGCGACATGACCAATATAACCGAGCTCACCGACCCCACTAAGCTCAAATGACCCCATGTTTCTTCTGTCCCTCCCTTGCAGTCACATCAACTTATTTTTATTGCTTATTTATTCTTCTTTTGTGCCTATAAAAGCATATCAGTGAACAAGAGAGGGTGGGTCTTACATTTTCACACTTTTGATTCATACTCTCTTTGTTTTCATTTTGTTCTTGTACATTTACAAATTATCCTTTTAATTTTCTGGATAATTCCCTTAATTCTCCATTATACACATGTAATCCTTCTTTTAGAACAATTTTCCGTCTTTTTGTATCCAAGCCCTGTTATCTATAATAATTCACAAAAGATACCCGAAACAGCATAATATATAACAATAAAATGATAAATGGGTTAGAAAAATATGCAATAAATTACACATATCAATGGAGATCATACTAATAGGGCATGAGTAGTCAATAAGCATATCCTTAAATGTCCCTAGTCGTAGGAGTATCGAGACTGGGTATCGGTACTTCAGTTTAGACTGGTGTGCGTTTTCTGATCCAGTTGGAGGGCGATAGTTAATCCTTCAGCTATTGGTGTTTGACATCAAGGATTGTATACAAGTGCTCATTGGATGAGTTACACTAGACGAACTCACTGAGAACTCCTAGTTGGCAATATACCAATATCAAGTAGCAGTTCTCTTGTGACATGTATACAAGGTAGTCCCAAGGACCTGAGATCGTCATAGTGTCTCATGTGTATTCCCACTATACTTAGACTTCTACCCTAGCATGGGTTAAAAGAGTTGTACAAACAAATTTTTGTTGGGTATAGTCCTGAAGCATGTGAAGGCAGTGAGCGGTCGAGAGGATTCGTCTCTCCCGGTATAGGGAGTTGATGTCGCGCTGTGCATGACATAACTACAATCACAAGTCGATGGCCATCGCACTGGAGATAAACTAATAAGTGTTATCAGTTGTATGTTTGGTTGGTTATGAGTTCTCTGTCGCACGACTTATCGAGTTATTGGGGTCTGGCGAATTCCAATCTCTAGACCCGATATGCGATACTCTTAGACTAAGAGACCAGACTGTACGTTAATGTCACTGATAGACTTTGCATGGTTCTGATGAGCTTGCTCGTTGATCTTTTTCGATCAATACCTGGGTAGTCATTACATGCAGTTAGTACCACTAACGTGCTTGTGGGCTATAGATATGATCCTAATCTACTGCCAGCGTATTGTCGAATATTTAGAATCCCACACAGAGATTATCCAGTACATGCGAAACGATATAGGACACGTATAGGGATTCGTGCAGGAATTCAATTAAACACGTGTATTTGGTACACGTATTTTAATCGGGTGTTTATTGATATCAGCCGGTATATATATGATATCGCTGGATTATTAAATCAAGTGTTGATTTAATAATTAAATGTATATCTATATATTGATATATTTATATATTAACTAATATCATACTCACTTAATTATTTTCTTCTCATTAATTATATTTATATTGGATATAAATAATGAGATATGTATATTGATACATGTATGATGGGAGTATAAGACTTATATGATAGAAATGAGAATGAGTCATGGTTGTAGAATTCATGAGATGATTCTTTTTAATGACTCATTTTGGTTAGTCATTATTTGGGTAATGACTCATTTTTGTTTCTACTTCATATGTCTTTTTGAACCTTATTTTCTTCCCACTCTCATTTTCTCCATGCTTCTTCTTTCTCTCTTGATTTTTCAAATGAGGGATGGAAAAAGAAAAAAGAAAAATTAAGTGAGCTAATTATTCTACATTTCCTACTAATTATTCTTAGCAAGTTTAATTAGCGGGTTACTTCATTTGATTATATCAATTTGAAACTAAAACTCATGTTAAAATTATCTCAAGGTGGATCATTTTCGACAAGGAGATTATCGAGTAAGCTTGTTTCAGGCTTCGTGAAGACTAGCCGGAGTCCAAGGAGAGGTGGCTAACGCGTTACAAAGGTTGTAGCACACTAAACTTTTGTATTTATTTTACTAGTTTAGTGATAAGTTTAGTAGTTTGGTTTGATTCTTAGTTTGGGTTTACTATTATCCTCTAGATTTTTTAAATTATTGCTTCTGACGCGCTTTAATCCCTACTAGAGCTGCCTAGCAACCCAACAGTAGGAATCGAGAAGGGGATTGAGGAGGACATAGGAGGGAGGAATCGGCTGCAGCGAGGTTGAGGGGGCTGGGGACCTCGCTGGAGTCGAAAAGGGGTCTACGAGGCAGGAGGAGGGCGACAGCGGCTGCCACGAGGTCGAGGGGCTGGGGAGGAACTTGAGGAAGTCGAGGTGGGCGTCGAGGAGGCCAATAACAGTTTCGGCTAGGTCGAAGGGGCCGGGGATCTCGCGGGAGGTGAGGAGGCCGTTAGTAGGCTTGTCAATGGGTCAGATCTAGATCCGGACCCAACCCAGATCCAGTTCAGAGAGTAGGGTTTGGAACTGATTTCAAATCCGTTTATCTGGAGTTGATCCAGATCCATTAAAAGCTTCAATTAATGGGTCGGGTCTGGATAACCTCTATTCAGACCCGATCCATTTACTTAATTAGATCTCATATAATATTTAATTAAAAAATCATATCTAAAGATATATAATTATCTGACTTAATCATATCAACTATATATTTAGTTGACTAAAATTTATTTTTTTATACCGGTTCAATTTCTTTAGAGCCGTCATTATTTTCGATCTCCACTCTATTTCTTTTCTTTCCGTCTCTTATTTTTTCATCTCTGTCGACATTAAATTTTCTCTCCTCTTGTACGATGAAGAATCAAACTCTAAGTCTCTTTGAGCCTTAGCCTAGGATCCAGAGAACTAAGATTTTATCATTTTGACCTCTTAAGTTTTTAGGCTATTTCATGTTGCAATATTTGAAGTAAATGGTTCGCAAATTACTTTACTTGCATGTATATAAACAAATAATTTAAAATGTTTTTTTAATTATGAAAACTATTTAAAAGGATCTGGATATATGGATCAGATCTGGTTATTAATGGATCCGGATATGGATCCATTCCGTGTAGACCCATTGGATAAATAGAAGGATCTGGATCTATTAAAAATAAATGGATCTAGATCTGGAACATGTCATTCCGGACCCAACCCGACCCAGTGACATGTGTAGCCGTTAGGATTAAGGTTTAATGGGGGTTAGAATGAGTTAATTGTGTTTAGAATTTAGTTAACTATTTATTTTGTGATCAACTTTTTTTTAAAGATTTAAAAATAGAAAAAAATACAATTAATGGATGAAAACCTTCAAAGGTGGCCTTTTTGGAATTAAAAATTTATGGGGACTTTTTGGTAATTAGCTAAAATTGGAGGAAATTTTGTAAATAGCTAATTTTGGAGGGGCCTTTTCTTAAAAATACCCTTTATTTATAGTGGAGCAGGAATAATTATAGTATTTTGGTCCATTTTAAGTTTTTTTCGTAATGCTGACCGAAGAGCTCGATTCAAAATGAGTCCCTCTCTTATGAATTTTTATAGCCATATGAGGAGTTGGTCATATTTTAATAGCTTTGTCACATGCTAAGACCAATTATCCACCATTTAATCATATTTCATGCCATAAACTATCAATTCACCCGAGATATAAAACTTCTCCGCCACTGCAACATCTCTGTCTCTATCTCTATCTATACCTCTACTATTACTGTGCTAAAAATAGAGCGTCTCTAAATTGAGAATCCAATTTCAATGACAGCCGTTTAAATGACTATAAAATTTTCCCATTTTTTCTAGCACAAAAATAAATAAATAAATAAAATTTGTTAACTACTCTCTCCCTCTCTCCCTTGAGGAACTACTCCCTCACTATCGCTTCCAATAATCAACTCTACAGATCTCTTTCAACTACTAACATGCATCGCATGTGTAAAATACCGGTCTCTGTTATAGTGCAAAAGGCATGGGTATCCAATTTTGAAATTGATTTGAATGTTTGATTATTTAATTTGTAAAAGAAATTCATTAAAAAATATAAGAAGAATCAAAACCCAATTTGTAACCTCGACTAACCTCATACACAATATATAACTAACTACACAATCTCTCTCAAACGGAGATATAGCGTGCATCGCAGTACAAAAAACTAGCTATCATAGTGCTAAAAGAATAGGGTCTCAAAATTGAGAATCCAATTTCAATAATAGCTTTCTAAATTTGTATAAAATTTTCTTATTTTTTCTAACAAAAAAAAAATTGCTAACTACACTCTCCCTCTCTCTCTTGACTAATTACCTCTCTATCTCTTCTAATAACCAATTCTATAAATGTTTCTCAATTACTAGCTTGCATCACACATGTAAAATACTAGTTAAAATAAAAGGATATGTGGCACTCTCAGTTTTAATTTAGATAAAAAATAATCAAGAGAAAGACCGTCCAGGATCATAGCTCTTTTGATATTAGAAAATCCTTCGAAAATAATTGACGCGGCCTGGATCACGCCAAGATGTTACCTTCCGTTGATCTGCTGACAGCGGCGATGGACGGCTGAGATTGGATCTGGAGGCAGGCTCCTGAAGCGTGTGGATCTCAATGGGTTTGAGGTTGTTGTTGCCGAGGTACCTGCAAGGAAGTCCTTGGGTGGTTGTACCACTGAGGACCCTCCGACGGTCAAGTTAGAGAGGAAATCCGAGCAGAGTAACGGCTTAGTAAAGTAAAATGGCTTTGCTTGAACCGTCTGAAGAAGGGGTTTATATAGCGGTGGCAGCAGGCAGGGCAGGCATGAGAATCACGTCGGCCGTTACGCTCCCGACGTCACGCCCGCGTAATGAGCGGGATCTCCCATTAATGGCAAGACAGGCTCGTTAATGTGGATCGTGATGGCGTGGAACGTAGGATGTGGCCGGCGGATATCTCGCGCATGGCGAGATTCGCGGGATGGCGGTTGCGCCTGTGAGCGGTGCTGTTGGTCGGTCGAAGAGACCGAAGAAGATGACCTCAGCGGGAGAGCTCGCGGAAGAGCGGGAGAGCCGAGGTATCTTGGCTCTGTGGTAGCCCGGAGACGAGCTGGGAGGCCGAAAAGGCCAATTGTGCAGGGGGTTCGGAGGTGAGCCAGCGTTTGTTTGTGGGACGGGCACAGGAGTGGCCTGGTCGGCCATTGTAGGTCCTTTCTTGTGAGCTTTGGGACACGTCATCTTCCACGTGTCATGATCTGGGAGATCACCGATATCGAGCATCATCATTAGCCCCCCACTCTCGTCCCGACCAGCTGCCAGGTCAGGTCGAGAGTGGTCTGCCGGGTCACCCGAGATGAGCTCCTTTCGAAGATATCGTCGGGGCGTGTTCCCGGGCAATCTGTTGTATTTTCTGGATGACACCAGCGAATAGGGGGTGCGATCTCTGCTTTAAAGAGGGTGCGTCGGATCGTGCGTACTTCCGCTGAAGCGACATTCCACGTGTCGGGCGCTGGTTGGCTGACACGAGGGGCCGCAGACCTCTGGCGTCTGATGGGATACGGCCAATGCGTGTGTGACAGGTGGAGCGATCGTGGCCGTCGAATGCGAGGAGTAGTTTAGAAGGGAGTTAACTGTCGCCGTTGGATGAGGACGCCGGCAACTATAAATAGAGGTGGGGCCTGTTTCAGGGCCCATATCTCTTCATATTTTCCTCGTTCTGAGTCTTGTTCGCTCGGCGCTCTCCTCTTTAGGTCGGATCTTTGCATTTTCTCTCCCGAGGACTTCTCTCCCCCAGGTTAGATGTCTTCCTTTTCTTTCTCCTGCTTCTTCTCCTTCTGAGTCGGGCTTGTCTTTCCCTTTGGCAGGACAAATGGATCGTTCCAAGGCTCTTGGTGCCTTGTCCCGGAGGAAGGCCAGCGGTGCGGCCGCGCCTCCGGCTGACCCGAACCCTGTACCAGATGTGCCGCTGGCGGCGGGGCCGTCTGTCTCGTCACGAGCTCCCGATGATTGTCCCGGCGGAGGCCAAAGGCGTCCACGGGCTCCCGAGCCCCAGACGAGGGAAGCAGGAGAGGACGAAGATGGGGTCCCTCTTAAGAAGAAAAGGACGGTCTCTCGCGCACCACCGTCGGAGATTCCTGAGGAAATTCGTGTGTAGGAGGGGGACGTCCATTTCGTGGTCCCGTCAGGGCTTTCCGTTGCTACTGGCCTACATGCTGGGATGGAAGAGTCGGCCGGGGTTAAGATTCCGCGAGGGACCTTGAGGGCCCAAATGGCAGCTATAGCTCAGGAGGCGGTGCAGGTATGTACTCCCTCATGTGTTGTTTTGAGCACCCTTTCTTCAGTTCGAGTGTCTCTAAGTCTCTCAGCTGTTTCTCGTCAGGTCCTTCAGCGCTGCGCCCCTGTTACTCGTACGGAGGCCGAGGGGGCTATCCATGATATGAGGCCGGCGGGAGAGTCTTCTTCTGAGGCCGAGGATCTGCGACTTGAGCTGCGTCTAGAGAGGGAGAGGACGGCTGTCCTGGAAGCCTTATCGGCCGCTGCGGAGCTCGCCGTCTCGAAGTGCCGGGAGTCCTATCACCGCCTAAGTGAGTCCCATCGAGTCGTCGAGGCAAAGTTGAAGGAATTGGACGATCGCTTTGCATCCATGAAGAGGGCGAGGGATGCCAGCAGGCGGGATGCTGAGGCGGTGCTTCAGGCAGCGGAGGTTACCGAGATTCGGGCTAGGAAGGCGGTGACTGATTACAAGGGGTCGGACCAGTTTTACGTCGATCTCAGTGAGGCCTCCGCCATTTCATGGAACAAATCTCTTGATGCCGTCAAGGAGCAGTTTCCAGAGTTTGCCGATGGTGAGCTCCGTGCTCGGGTCCCACTTTCGGTGGTCGTGCCTCCGGCCGACGGTGATGAGGGAGGTGAGGCCTAGGCGCGCATGCAGCTCGAACTTTTGGCTTTTCCTCCTCTCTCTTTTGTAAGCCTCCGGGTAATTTGATAAGGCTGGGGAGCCCACAATACCCTTGTAAATACTTTTGGCTTTGTGAATAAAAACTTTTTGTGGTCGTATTTGCACGCATATTTTCCTTTGTCGGTAAACACTTGTATTTGCACAGTACTGCCTTCGTGTTATGTCGGTTCTTCGTCTAGCGATTACGCATCGAGTTGAATCCGTTCACTCGCCAAGTGTGCAAAGACCAGCGGGAAAACGGTGTCTCCATGGCCCTGAAGTCGAGGTGGAGATCGCTCAGACATAGATAGATCAGATGCCTCGTAGTGAGGTTATGCTCCTTAGCGTGGGAGAGGCCGTAAGGGGCCTAGTAAGGACGGGGCCGAGCAGGGTAGCTGCTCGGTGTCTTTTAAGAGGGCTTTGATTCCTGGTGTGTTGGGGTAGGGAGATACCAGCTAGGGATAACCGAGCAAGGGTGGGCTCGGTTGCCTTATGCGAGGGCTTTTGATCCTTAGCGCGGGAGGGGCTGTAAGGGGCCTACTAAGGACGGGGCTGAGCAGGGTAGCTGCTCGGTGCCTTTTGGGAGGGCTTTGATCCCTGGTGTGTTGGGTTAGGGAGCTACCAGCCAGGGATAAACGAGCAAGGGCGGGCCCGGTTGCCTCGTGCGAGGGCTTTTGATCCTTAGCGCGGGAGAGGCCGTAAGGGGCCTACTAAGGACGGGGCTGAGAAGGGTAGCTACTCGGTGCCTCTTGGCAAGGGCTTTAATCCCCGGTGTGTTGGGGTAGGGAGCTACCTGCAATGGATAACCGAGCAAGGGCGGGCCCGGTTGCCTCTTGCGAGGGCTTTTGATCCTTAAAGACGGGTCAGGCAGGGTTGCTGCCCGGTGCCTCTTGGTGAGGGCTTTGATCCCTGGTGTGTTGGGGTAGGGAGCTACCAGCCAGGGATAACCGAGTAAGGGTGGGCCCGGTTTCCACTTATGAGGGCTTTTGATCCTTAGCGCAGGAGGGGCCGTGAGAGGCCTACTAAGGACGGGCCGAGCAGGGTTGCTGCCCGGTTCCTCTTGGCGAGGGCTTTGATCCTCAAGGATGGCCGGGCAGGGATGCTGCCCGGTGCCTCTTGGCGAGGGCTTCGATCCCTGGCGTTGTGGGGTAAGGAGCTACCAGCCAGGGATAGCCGAGCAGGGTAGCCGCTCGGCTGCCTCTTGGTGAGGGCTTTGATCCCCGGCGGATAGCCGAGCAGGGTAGCCATTCGGCTGCCTCTTGGTGAGGGCTTTGATCCCTGGCGTTGTGGGGTAGGGGAGCTACCAGCCAGGGATGGCCGAGCAGGGTAGCCGCTCGGCTGCCTCTTGGTGAGGGCTTAGATCCTTGGCGATGGAGGTGCCGTGGGAGGCCTGCCAGGGATGGACCGAGCAGTGAAGCTGCTCAGTTGCCTCTTGACGAGGGCTTTGATCCCTAGCGTTGTGGGGTAGGGGAGCTACCAGCCAGGGATAGCCGAGCGGGGTAGCCGCTCGGCTGCCTCTTAGTGAGGGCTTAGATCCTTAGCGCTGGAAGGGCCGTGGGAGGCCTGCTAAGGATGGACCAAGCAGTGAAGCTGCTCAGTATCCTCTTGGCGAGGGCTTTGATCCCTGGCATTGTGTGGTAGGGAGCTACCGGCCAGGGATAACCGAGAAGGGTAGCCGCTCGGCTGCCTCTTAGTAATGGCTTAGATCCTTAACGCTGGAGGGGCCATGGGAGGCTTGCTAAGGATGGACCGAGCAGTGAAGCTGCTCAGTTGCCTCTTGGAAAGGGCTTTGATCCCTGGCATTGTGGGGGTAGGGAGCTACCGGCCAGGGATAGCCGAGAAGGGTAGCTGCTCGGCCGCCTCCTGTTGAGGGCTTTGATCACAAAGACAGAACACCTCTTTTTGCAATGTTCTAACGTTCCCTTCTTGTTATTCGAATAGAAAGGACTTTTTAGAAAAAATTTACATCGACTTTATGAAAGGAGAGGTACATACTTGTAGGCATTGATTTCACTGGTACAGCTTGAGCTTCTCGGTGTTGTAAGGCCGCAGAAACTTGCGCCCGTCCGCGTCCTGTAAGTGGTAGGCCCCGCCGGGAAGTACCTCGGAGACGAGGAAAGGACCGTCCCATTTTGGGGAAAACTTGTGCAACCTTCCTTGATCGACGAACTCGTTTCGCCGTAGGACTAGATCTCCAGTCTTGAAGGAGCGACGCTTGACTCGCGTGTTGTAGTATCGGGCAGTTTGCTACTGATAGGCGGCAGCCCTGATCTGAACCCGGTCTCGTTTCTCCAACAAGATGTCCAAGTTGGTCCGTAGTGCCGTGGTGCTTACCTCGTCGTCGAAGTGTTCGACCTAGTGACTGGGTAGCCCGATCTCCACCGGGACTATTGCCCCGGTCCCGTAGCAGAGGCTGAAAAGGGTTTCCCCGGTAGGGGTCTTCTTTGACGTGCATAGGGCCCATAAGACCCGGGGCAGTTCCTCGACCTAACTGCCTTGGCACCCTTCTGGGCAGATCCGGAGACCTCGGAGGATGTCCCGGTTAGCGACTTCGGCCTGCCCGTTACATTGGGGATGTGCGACCGCGGCGAACTTTATGAGGATATGATATTCATTGCAGAAATCCTTCACTTTCTCGTTTTCGAAGTTCGTCCCGTGGTCGGTGATGATACACCTCGGGATACCGAACCGGAGTATCAGGTTGTTCTGCAGGAACTTGATGGTCGTGGCGGCATCTGGTTTCCTGATGGGGACGGCCTCGATCCACGTTGTGAAGTAATCTACTGCGACAAGGACATATTTGTGCGCACTCGCACCGGTAGGGAACTGGCCTATCATGTACAATCCCCACTGGGCGAACGGCCACGGGGTGGTTAAAGCGGTCAGCTCGGTAGCCAGAAGGCGAGATATGCTTCCACAGAGTTGGCAACTTTTGCATCTCCTGACGAGCTTCTGGGCATCTTCGTGAACAGTTGGTCAGTAGTACCCCTGGAGCAATGCCTTCTGGATTAAGGTTCGGGCCCCTTGGTGTGCGCCACCGACCCCTTCATGGATTTCACGAAGGACGTAGTCGGCTTCGTAGGGGTCGACGCACCGGAGCAGGGGCTGAGTGAAGGATTTCTTGTAAAGGTTCCCATTGCTCCAGACGAAGTGGCGGGCTTTGGCCCAGAGATGGCGGGCTGCTCCCCGATCTTCCGGGAGCGTACCATCCCTTAGGAATTCCACGAGGGGCTTCCTCCAGTCTTGGTCATCTTCCTGCGCCGTATACACATGAAATATTGTCGCCCCGTCTTCCACGCTAGGCCGTGGCAAGGTCTCGAAGAGAATAGATCGCTTGTTGTTGGCCGAGTACGACGAAGCCAGTGTAACATTTTGAAAATATTAGATAATAAATTATTTTAATTAATTAAATAATAAAATGTTAATTTAAAAGGTTATTGAAACAAAATAGGACATTTTCATAAGTAGTGTGTAAAACTAATTAAATTGAAATATTTTAGATAATTAATTAAATTATTTAATTAAACAAATAATGTTATTTAATTTTTATTGTAGTAAAGAAGGCTTTTTAAATTAAAGTGGAATTAATTTAGTAAAGAAAATAGTGTTTATATAATAATATATGTAATGAGGGGTTTATGTGAGAAAGTTAGTGTCCTTATGCTAAAATGAGTTGAATGAGAGTTTTTATGCAATTAGGGCTAGATAATGGTTAAGCTTAAGAAATACATCCAAGACACCACACCTTAGGAGTAACCATGCACACACACCTCACCCTTGCATGTACACCTCATGCACACACACCTCACCCTTGCACGAAAACACCACATTCCTTTTGGTGACACCTCCTCCTACAACCCTCACTCACTCTCCTTATCTTGTTCAGTTCATATATCATTTGAGATAAGAATTAAACTGAAAAGAAAGAAGGAAACATGCTAGAACAACAAAGAAAAAGAAAAAAGAAAAGAGAAGTGAAGAAAAGAAATAGGTGCTAAGGATTCTCACCACCACCAAGCTAGGATCTTTGAGTTAGGCATCTTGGAGGAAGCCTTTCCAGTAATCTTCTGAAGGTATAATCTTTAATCTCTGTAGAAATTTAGTTCTGGAATGTTTAAATGTAGAAATCGGATATCGGATATATCGTATTTGAGGAAAATTAGGCTCTTTGTTAAATCTGCTATAGTTTAGATGATAATTAAAATAATCAAACAGTTACATCATCTTATAAATTGAACTTAGAATAACCCATAGGAAGACGGACCCATTCCCTCGGATTCTGGCCGGCGACATGAGGGGAAAATCCGAGCTCGCCGGATTTTTAAGGGAGTTGGGTGTTGTGGTTTTTAGGGTAGGTCTCTGTATATGTATTAAGATATTTGGTATTGTTTGTTTAAGTTATTTTATCAGTATATGAAATCTGAAAGCTAATATCTGTAAAGGAGTTAAAATTCTAAAACACGACACAGATGTTTCGTAACGCGTATCTGTTTTCTGTTATGAACAGCGATTGGTTAAAGTCCAGTCAGTATAGGTATTAGATAGTTTACAATAGTTGTACGTAATGTAGTTAATACATAAAACTTGTATTTGCATGTTTTCGCCGTATCGGAGTTTAGCCGTTTCTTATAGAACTTAATGTCGATGTTAGATTTGAGTACGGGAACTTTGGAGGCCGCAAGGAAAGAGAAGGGATTGGTGATATCTGAGTAGACTCGACATATTCCGGTGAGTAGACTAAATATCTTCCGGTGAGTAGACCCCACTTGGTTTTATTCCGAACCGAGTGGGGTAGCTATACGGTTGCGGATTTTTACGTATATCCAGGTTGAGTGGGGTAGCTATATAGCTGGATTCATGGTGGACCCGGTCGAGACCGAGGGGCAGGATAGCCGCACTTTAGGCGGAGAGCCTAACGAGGATACTCGATACCGGAGACAGTTATGAACACGGCGGATATCTAGGTGATACCGACCGATGTTATTGAGTGACATGATCGTTCGGGGAACGATGCCTGATGGAAACAGAAGATTTGTGTCGATTTTGGACACGGAAAAATGAACCTTATTTGGAAATAATTGATGAGATTTCAGTTTTGATTTATATACTTAGTAGTACATGTTCATGCTTCTTCATATTATCATGCATTATATTCATCCCTGTTGATATTAACTCTAGTTCGTCATAATTACATTATCAGCCGATATATGTTAGTTTTATTCACTGAGTTGGTAACTAACCCTCATTGTGCCATAGTTCTTTGCAGGAGTCGTGTGGACGCGTCGCAGCAGTGCGGATCCACTTATCAGTTTTTATCGCTCCTTTTTACTATGTGGGTTACCTACGTAGTAACCTCCTATTTTGGTTTTGTATATTGGATCTAGTATTACTCCATCAGACCCTGTATAGTTGACTTAGAACGAGATGTGGTTGTATGTATCTTATTTTGATTGTTGAGATCGTTTAGTTGTGTTAAATTATATTTCTTTTACTTATGCTTGAGATTCTTCATTTTGAGTGCCGTATTATTTTGTGTATTGATTTCCGCTGTTTGGCATCGTTTTGCTCCCAACTAGGGATGAAACTTATTCACGCACCATATAACTGCTTATTTAATAATTAAAAAAAAGGAAGTATTGTTGAAATTTCAAAACCAGTTGTTTAAACTTCTTTTATTAAAAAAATCATTCGGCATGCTATTTCATTCTTTTACTTCAAAAAAATTTCTAATTTCCGCAAAAAGGGTTTTGATCTTGGTTTTTGGCTTACTCAGATTGTATTGATATCTTTAGATATCATACAATCTATGTGCCGGTCACATCCAAACTTTGGGTCGTGACAAAGTTGGTATCAGAGCTTAGGATTAACCTTACGGAACCGAGTAGTGAATTGAATATAGTAGGCTTTAATTTCGCTAGGTAGGTTGACGCTTGGTTGATGGAGTAGGTGATTTAGGATGAGTAGAGTACAGTACATATGTTCCGCTGCATATTTATGCTACGATACTCAGCCTAAGTGATCTTAGGACATATTTGTTCGTACTTTCTTTCTTGATTCCATGTATCCTGTGATTCAATTGCAATGTCCTTATCAATCCTGTTTCATACTCCAGCCACTAAGTCACTAATGACTACGAGGACTCAGGAGGGCGCTGTTAGAGATGAGATTGGAGCGGGCTCGTCTGAGACAAGGACAGACCAAGGCAGTACGCCTATCTTTCATGAACAGATTGATCCACCCTCTATTGAACGTATAGCTAGGATGGAGGCGAGTGTTCAGGAGATACGCCGAATGATTGGATCCTTGATAGAGATTAGTCGAGCACGGAGATCGGCCATTACTCCACATACGGTTGTTCAGAGACCAAGGCGAATTTGCACTAATACATCAGCTCCTAGACATGTTCGTAGAGGCCGTGGCGGATTCTTTATGGACCAGTTATGTTACTTATATCCATATGATCAACAGCCCTTGCAAGGATGTTTCAGGTGTAGGTGTCCGTATCACCTTATCCGGAATTGTCTCGTGATGCGGCAAGGTGAAGCATCGGTCTCACATGTGAATTCACCACCTTCACCACCTCCTCCGAGCACATTACCTCCTACACCTGTTGTTGTTCCACGGCAGATCAATGCCCATAGAGGCCGTGGTCAAGACGGTCGTAATTCGAGAGGACGAGGAGGCAGAGGCAGACGACAGTTGGTCGCTGGAAGAGGGCATGCTTTAACTTTTGTGTTGACACCTCGGGACGCACAAGCGTCGAACGTTGTCGTAACAGGTATTCTTTCAGTATGTTCCTTAGATGCACATATTTTATTTAATCCCGGTTCTATGCATTCTTACGTATCTACACACTTTGCACTTTCTCTGAGGAGAGAGTTATCGTTACTAGAGTTACCGCTAGTTGTGATTACTTCTGTAGGAGCTTCTTTTGTAGCTCGACATGTATTTAGGTATTGTTCAGTACGTATCGGTGATAGGGATTCATTAGTGGATTTGATTCTCCTAGATATGTTAGATTTTGATATACTTCTTGGTACGGATTTGTTGGCCGCTTGTCATGCTTATATAGATTGTCGGGGGAAAGCAGTCAGATTCTGTTTTCCAGGCGAACCGATTTTTGTTGTGCAGGGAGACTGTAGTATAACTCCTGCCAACATGATTTCTGCTCTTAGTGCAGGACGGCTCTTGAAGAAGTGTTGTCGTGGGTTCTTAGCGTTTGTTCGAGACGTAGGAGTCGCTGAAGTCCCATTGGACCAGGTTCCGATCGTGCGAGAATTTCTGGATGTGGTTCCTGCTGAATTACCAGGATTACCGTCTGATCGCGATATCGAATTTTGCATTGACTTGATTCCGGGTGCGGGGCCTATTTCTATACCACCTTATCAGATGGCCCCGACGGAGTTGAAGGAACTCAAAGGTCAGATGCAAGAGTTGTTAGATAGAGGACTTGTTCGTCCAAGTTTATCACCATGGGGAGCCCCTGTCTTGTTCGTTAAAAAGAAGGACGGCAGCATAAGACTGTGCATAGACTACAGGCAGCTGAATCGAGTTACTGTGCGAAATAGGTATCCACTACCTCGTATCGATGACTTATTCGATCAGCTGCAGTGAACTGGCTATTTCTCGAAGATTGATTACGGTCAGGGTATCACCAGTTGAGAGTTCGGAAGGATGACATTCCGAAGACTGCTTTTCGCACACGATATGTGCATTATGAGTTTCTGGTGATGTCATTCGGGCTCACCAATGCCCCAGCAAATTTCATGGATATGATGAACCGTATTTTCAGGCCATTTCTTGATCAGTTCATTATTGTATTCAAGGATACATTCTTGTATACTCCCGTAGACAAGAAGAGCACGAGCAGCACTTGCGTATCACATTACAAACCTTGAAGGAACATCAGATGTTCGCTAAATTTTCCAAGTGTGCTTTCTGGCTGGATAGTGTGGAATTCTTGGGTCATATAGTTACAAGAGACAAGATATGTATGGACCTAAAGAACATCGAGGCAGTTCAGCACTGGCCCAAACCTGTGTCAGTCACGGAGATTCGCAGTTTCTTGAATTTGGACGGTTACTACCGACTCTTTGTGCAGGATTTTTCTCGGATCGCTGCACCGTTGACTGGATTGACCAGGAAGGAGGTTCCATTTCTTTAGACCGAAGCGGACGAGCATAGCTTCCAGCAGTTGGAGACTTGTCTGACTACTGCACCATGGTTATCATTGCCTTCGGGATTGGGCGATTTTGTGGTTTATGGTGATGCTTCTCGAGTAGGGCCAGGCTGTGTATTAATGCAGCACGACAAGGTTATCGCATATGCTTCTCGTCAGTTGAAGAAGCATGAGTAGGACTATCCCACTCATGGTTTAGAAATGGCTGGGGTGATTTTTGCACTCAAGATCTGGAGACATTACCTATACGACGAGTCATGCCAAATATTCACAGACCACAGAAGCTTAAGGTATATCTTTCAGCAGTGAGATCTTAATCTGAGGCAGCGTAGATGGATGGAACTCGTGAGGGATTATGATTGCGAGATTCTTTATCATCCGGGCAAAGCGAATGTTGTGGCAGAGGCTTTGAGTTGGAGGCCCGGAGGTAGCTTATCTTATTTGAGCATAATGCAAAGACGGTCATCCGCAGACTGGCAGATTCTATGTAATAGCCGTGTACAGTTTGAGTTCATATCGACAGGAGGACAGTTAGCTCATGTTCGCACCCGTCCACAGTTATTGGATCATATTCGAGAGACACAGCCCGCAGATACTCGCTTGTCAGAGATCATAGATCGGGTTAGATAGGGTAGAGATTCTGAGTTCGTGATAGATGAACATGGAGTATTACAATTTGGGACTCGTCTTGGTGTGCCAGATTCAGAGGAACTAAGACTTAAAATCTTAAAAGAGGCCCATCATCAGCATATAGTATTCATCCTGGTTCCGCCAAGATGTATCATGACTCGAGAGATGTCTATTAGTGGGAAGGAATGAAGAGAGATGTCACAAAGTTGTTTCGAGATGCTTGACTTGTCAGCAAGTCAAGACCGATCTCCAGAGGCCGGCAGGAGTGTTGCAGCCCTTGCCTATTCCAGAGTGGAAATGGGAGCAGATCTCCATGGATTTCATTGTGGGTCTACCCAAGACTAGCAAAGGGTATGATTCCATCTAGGTGATTGTAGATAGATTGACAAAGACAACACACTTTCTTACGGTGAAGACAACGTTTGGATATGTGCAGTATGCTCAAATCTATATTGATGAGATTGTGCGATTGCGTGGAGTTCCGACGTGCATAGTGTCCGATAGGGGTACACAATTCACCAGCTGACTATGGCAGAAACTTCAAGAGGCTCTAGGTACCCGACTGAGTTTTAGTACAGCTTTTCACCGCAGACAGATGGTCAGTCAGAGCGGACCGTACAGACTCTAGAGGATATGCTTCGAGCCTGCAGTCTTGATTTCGGTGGCAGTTGGGATCGTCGCTTACTGTTGATAGAATTTTCTTACAACAACAGTTTTCAAGAGACGATCCAGATGGCACCCTACGAAGCTTTATATGGGAGAAAGTGTCGATCACCCGTTTGCTAGACAGAACTAAGCGAGAGTAGCATTTTAGGACCGCAGATAGTACAGGAGACTATAGAAAAGATCCAGTTGATACGAGACAAAATGAGAGCGGCCTGATGCAGACAGAAATCATATGCCGATCAACGCTGTCGCCGACTCGAGTTTGATGTGGGAGACCATGTGTTCCTTCGTGTATCTCCGAAGAAGGGTGTGATGGGTTTCGGGTAAAAGGGGAAGCTTAGCCCTAGATATGTCGGACCCTATGAGATTCTGGAGAGAGTAGGTGTTGTAGCTTATCATTTGGCACTTCCACCGAGTTTTCCCGATGTGCATCCGGTGTTTCATGTGTCTATGCTTTGTAAGTATATTCATGATCCCTCTCACGCTACACAGTATCAGACCTTACAGCTTGAGCAAGATTTATCCTACACAGTGCAGTAGCTATTCTAGATCGTCAGGCAAAGAAAACTGAGATCAAGGGTATTTCCGTGTATAAAGGTTCTTTGGCGAGGAACGAATCGCGATGAGGTCACTTTGGAGGCCGAGAATGCGATGCGAAAGAAATTCCCACAACTTTTAAGGGTACGTGTAGTTAAGTTTTAAATTCGGGGACCGAATTTTCTTAAGGGGGGAATATTGTAACATTTTGAAAATTTTAGATAATAAATTAATTTAATTAATTAAATAATAAAATGTTAATTTAAAAGATTATTGAAACAAAATAGGACATTTTCATAAGTAGTGTGTAAAACTAATTAAATTGAAATATTTTAGATAATTAATTAAATTATTTAATTAAAAAAATAATGTTATTTAATTTTTATTGTAGTAAAAAAAGATTTTTAAATTAAAGTGGAATTAATTTAGTAAAGAAAATAGTGTTTATATAATAACATATGTAATGAAGGGTTTATGTGAGAAAGTTAGTGTCCTTATGCTAAAATGAGTTGAATGAGAGTTTTTATGCAATTAGGGTTAGATAATGGTTAAGCTTAAGATATACATCCAAGACACCACACCTTAGGAGTAAACACACACACACACCTTCTTCTTGCATGTACACCTCATGCACACACATCTCACCCTTGCATGAAAACACCACAATCCTTTTGGTGACACCTCCTCCTACAACCTTTACTCACTCTCCTTATCTTGTTCAGTTCATATATCATTTGAGATAAGAATTAAACTGAAAAGAAAGAAGGAAACATGCTAGAACAACAAAGAAAAAGAAAAAAGAAAAGAGAAGTGAAGAAAAGAACTAGGTGCTAAGGATTCTCACCACCACCAAGCTAGGATCTTTGAGTTAGGTATCTTGGAGGAAGCCTTTCCAGTAATCTTCTGAAGGTATAATCTTTAATCTCTGTAGAAATTTAGTTCTGGAATGTTTAAATGTAGAAATCGGATACGAATATATCGTATTTTAGGAAAATTATGCTCTGTGTTAAATCTGCTTATAAATTGGATTTAGAATAACCCATAGGAAGACGGACCCATTCCCTCGGATTCTGGCCGGTGACATGAAGGGAAAATCCGAGCTCACCAGATTTTTAAGGGAGTTGGGTGTTTTGGTTTTTAGGGTAGGTCTCTGTATATGTATTAAGATGTTTGATATTGTTTGTTTAAGTTATTTTATTAGTATATGAAATCTGGAAGCTAATATCTGTAAAGGGGTTAAAATTCTAAAACACGACACAGATGTTTCGTAACGCGTATCTGTTTTCTGTTACGAAGAGCGATTGGTTAAAGTCGAGTTAGTATAGGTATTAGATAGTTTACAATAGTTGTACGTAGTGTAGTTAATACGTAAAACTTGTTTTTGCATGTTTTCGCCATATCGGAGTTTAGCCGTTTCTTATACAACTTAATATCAATGTTAGATTTGAGTACGGGAACTTCGGAGGCCGTAAGGAAAGGGAAGGGAGTGGTGATATCTGAGTAGACTCGACGTATTCCGGTGAGTAGACTAAACATCTACCGGGGGATTTTGTATGGATGGCGTGATACGCCCGTAGTTTAAGTTTAAATCACAATAGTTCCTTCGTTTATAAAGTTTGATCGTATGCGTTCATATATATACATCGTCGTGTTAATAATTTTTAGAACACTGCACAATTATCGACGAGTCATGCTGCACATGCATATACCTACATGTTACACCATACCTCGTTGATATTAACATGTCACAAATACACTTAGTATTTATTATGTTAAATATGATTCCTAGTATATCTTAAGCATCAATAATGTTAGTTACTTTGCATAAATGTTATCATGTTTTATATTCAAGTGCTGGTAGTTTGACGTTAGATGCATTGGATTATTGAGGATTTATGGTTTTGAGTTTTTATGCACTATTAAGTGTATTCAGTAATTCTTCATGATTGATGTGACATGTCCACCATGAGATATTCTTTTTATGATTTGGTTTTATTCCGAACCGAGTGGGGTAGCTATACGGTTGCGGATTTTTACGTATATCCAGGCTGAGTGGGGTAGCTATACCGCTAGATTCATGGTGGATCCGGTCAAGACCGAGGGGCAGGATAGCCGCACTTTAGGCGGGGAGCCTAACGAGGATACTAGATACCGGAGACAGTTATGAACACGGCGGATATCTAGGTGATACCGACCAGTGTTATTGAGTGACAGGATCGTTCGGGGAAAGATGCCTGATGGAAACAGAAGATTTGTGTCGATGTTGGACACGGAAAAATGAACCTTATTTGGAAATAATTGATGAGATTTCAGTTTTGATTTATATACTTAGTAGTACATGTTCATGCTTCCTCATATTATCATGCATTATATTCATCTCTGTTGATATTAACTCTAGTTCGTCATACTTACATTATCAGTCGATATATGTTAATTTTATTTACTAAGTTGGCAACTCACCCCCGTTGTGTCATAGTTCCTTGCAGGAGTCATGCGGATGCGTAGCAGCAGTGCGGATCCACTTATCAGTTTTTATCGCTCCTTTTTGCTAGGTGGGTTACCTACGTAGTAACCTCCTATTTTGGTTTTGTATATTGAATCTAGTATTACTCCATCAGACCCTGTATAGTTGACTTAGAATGAGATATGGTTGTATGTATCTTATTTTGACCGTTGAGATCGTTTAGTTGTGTTAAATTATATTTCTTTTACTTATGCTTGAGATTCTTCATTTTGAGTGCCGTATTATTTTGTGTATTGATTTCCGCTGTTTGGCATCGTTTTGCTCCCAACTAGGGATGAAACTTATTCACACACCCTATAACTGCTTATTTAATAATTAAAAAAAAGAAGTATTATCGAAATTTCAAAACCAGTTGTTTAAACTTCTCTTATTAAAAAAATCATTCAGCTTGCTACTTCATTCTTTTAATTAAAAAAAATTTCTAATTTCCGCAAAAAGGGTTTTGATCTTGGTTTTTGGCTTACTTAGATTGTGTTGACATCTTTAAATATCATACAATCTATGTGCCGGTCACATCCAAACTTTAGGTCGTGACAGCAAGCTTGCTCAGGGTGCTGCTCGGGCATTGAGCTGCCTGGGTATTTGCTCAACTTGGACTTCGTCAAAGTTCTTCCGAAGTTTTCTTACTTCGGCCAGGTACTTCACCATTAGAAGTTCTCGAGCCTCGAAGTGGCTTGTCACTTGACTGACGACCAAGGCTGAGTCACTGCGGATTCGAATTGTTTTCAGCCCCAGCCCGGAGGCCATGCGCAGTCCAGCTAGCAGGGCCTCGTATTCTGCCGCGTTGTTTAAGGCCTTGAATCCGAGGTTTAGAGAGTACTCCATTTTTGCCTCGTTCGGGCCCCGAATGATGAGGCCGGCACCACAGCCTTCTTCGGTTGAAGACCCGTCGACGTAAATGACCCACTCAGGGATTGAGTCGGGCCTCCCCACGGTTGGGTATTGAGCTGCGTGGGTTGGCGTGGACTCCGGTTCCATACTGGGAATGGTGCATTCGACGATAAAATCGACCAAGGCCTGTGCTTTGATGGCCTGCCTCGGGCGATATTTTATGTCAAATTGGGACAGCTCCCACCTCCACTTCTCTAAGCGGCCCGAGGATTCCGGTGACGCGAGGATAGCCCCCAGCGGGCACTCGGTAAGAACGAGGATGGTGTGTGCCTGGAAGTAGTGCCGTAGCTTCCTTGAGGCCACAATGAATGCCAATACGATCTTTTCTATGGCTGGATACCTCGTTTCCGCGTCTTTGAAGACGTGGCTCACGTAGTATACTGGCTTCTGCACTCCGTCGACCTCCCGGACGAGCACTGAGCCTGCTGCTTGGTCGGATACCGCCAGATACAGTGATAGTTCGTCTCTTTCAACTGGTCGGGTAAGCAGCGGTGGCGTCGCAAGGTGCCTATTTAACTGGTCAAAGACATCCTGGCACTCTTCTGACCACTCGAACCTCGGAATTTTCCTTAAAGCTTTGAAGAATGGTAGGCACTTTTCCCCAGAGCTCGACATGAAACGGCTCAGAACGGCTACCCACCCTGTTAGTCGCATGATCTCAACATTGGTCTTGGGCGCGGTCATGTTGAGGATAGCGTCAATTTTTTCCGGGTAAGCCTCGATCCCTCGGTGGGTGACCATGAAACCGAAGAACTTTCCCCCGGTGACCTGAATGCGCACTTGGCGGGGTTCAGCTTCATCTTGAACTTGCGGGGTGCCTTGAAGGCCTCGCCTAGGTCCTTGGCGTGGTCGGTCGACGAGACTAATTTGACGAGCATATCGTCGATGTAAACTTCCATATTCCTGCCGATCTGTGGCTTGAACATGCGGTTGACCAACCGTTGGTACGTAGCCCCGGCGTTCTTGAGGCCGAAGGGCATCACCTTGTAGCAGTATACCCCCCGGTCCATTGTGAATGCGGTGAAATCTTCGTCTGCTGTATTCATACGTATCTGATTGTAGCCAGAGAAGGCATCTATGAAGCTCAATAGCTCGTGGCCCGCCAAGCTGTCAACGAGCTGATCTATCCGAGGTAGGGGATAGTTGTCTTTGGGGAAGGCCTTGTTGAGGTCGGTGAAGTCGACGCACATGCGCCACTTCCCGCCTGACTTCTTGACCAGGACTACGTTCGCTAGCCACTCTGAATAGGGCACATTCCGGATGAAGTTGGCGGCGAGGAGCCGATCTACCTCATCCTCGATAGCCTTCTGTTTGACCGGGGCAAAGCTTCGCTTCTTCTGTCTGACGGGTCGGTCCATAGGATCTACCTCGAGCTTGTGAGATATAACTCTAGGGTCGATCCCAGGCATGTCAGCAGGCGCCCAGGAAAACACGTTGGAGTTGTTTCTGAGGAAATGAACCAGTTCGTCTCGCTGAGTTCCTATCAGAAGCGACCCGATCTGAATGAGTTTTTCATCGTCCCCTTCTACGAGGGGGACCTCTGCCAGGGGCTCAACTGGGGTCCCTCGGACCTCTTTTTGCTCGTCTCGAGTGTCCAAAGAACCCCTGATATCACCCTCACCTTCGACATCGTCGTCCGGCCTTTCCGATGAAGATGTTGCGGTGAAATAAACCTTTGTAATTCGCTGGTCTCCATAAACCCGACCTATCCAACCCTGGTCGATAGGGAACTTTATCGCCAGGTGGTAGGTCGATATCTGGGCCCGGAGGGAGTTCAACGTGGGGCGGCCGAGGAGGATGTTGTAGGCCGATGGAATTCTCGCTACGATGAATTCCACCGGCAATGTCCGCGTACGGCCGGCCTCCCCGCCGTTGAACTGCAGAGTGATTACCCCTTCCGCCGGGATGGAGTGGTTAATGAATCCTGAAAGGACATGGGAGGTCGGCCCCAGGTCTGCCGCGGTGAACCCCATGCGTAGAAAGCAGTCTAGAAGAGAATGTCTGTCGAGCTTCCCGAGTCGACCAAGATCTTGTGCACCTCGTATTGATGGACCCGAGCCGTAATCACCAGGGGGTCGTTGTAGGGCAGGGATATGCCGTGAAAGTCCTCGTCGTCAAAAGTGATCGGCTCAGCCTCCCTGGCCTTCTTCTTCGAACGACTATCGGCCTCCGCGGCTGTCGTGGGGTGCTGAGTCTCGCAGGTACTCTACGTACCCCGTGCCGTCATGACCATGATTTTTGATGAGTCTCGGCTCCTTTTGGTGAGGTTCCTTACGCCCCCCGGTAGGGTTGTCTTTGAGCTGCCATGGTGAGTCTCACGTGCGCGACCCCACCGAGAGAGGGGGTGCCGGTCAAGCCTGCGAACAGGCGAGTTGACCGCCTCTGCCTCGAGAGGGATAGGGGTGCGACGAGACTCAGGGCGAAGCTCTTTGGCGTAAGACCTCGGAGCCAAACGAAGAGGTGCCTACCGGGTTCTTGAATATGTCTGCCCGGGGGACCTGCGGCTGTTGGAAACAGTGAGACGACGATCAGCCGGGCCCGCACGAGCGGAGCCTTCTCTCCCTCTGTAGGGGTCCACGTCCCGTGGGGGGGACCGGCGTTCTGGGGATCTTGCCCTGCCGTTTGGACACGGATGAGCGCCTCCACGACGAACGCAAGTCGGTCTATTCGGCCAGCAAGGGCGTTGATGGCATTCAGTGGAGGAGGTTCGTCCGTGCCTCCGTTGAGGGGGAGGCGGCGGCTAGTGCTTGGACCGTCGTGATGATCGCTCGCCATTAGATTGAGACCGGAAGATGAACTTTTGTTTTTGTGGAATCAAGGTTTCCCACAGACGGCGCGAGCTGACACGACCTGGATCACGCCAAGATGTTACCTTCCGTTGATCTGGCGACGGCGGCGATGGACGGCTGAGATTGGATCTGAAGGCAGGCTTCTGAAGCGTGTGGATCTCAATGGGTTTGAGGTAGTTGTTGCCGAGCTACTTGCAAGGAAGTCCCGGGGTGGTTGTACCACCAAGGACCCTCCGATGGTCAAGTTAGAGAGGAAATCCGAGCAGAGTAACGGCTTAGTGGAGTAAAAATGGCTTACTTGAACCGTCTGAAGAAGGGGTTTATATAGCGGTGGCAGCAGGCAGGGCAGGCGCGAGAATCACGCCGGTCGTTACGCTCCCGACGTCACGCCCGCGTGATGAGCGGGATCTCCCATTAATGGCGAGACAGGCACATTAATGGGGATTGTGATGGCGTGGAACGTGGGATGTGGCCGGTGGATAGCTCGCGCATGGCGAGATTCGCGGGATGGCGGTTGCGCCTGTGAGCGGTGCTGTTGGTCGGTCGAAAAGACCGAGGAAGATGACCTCGGCGGGAGAGCTCGCGGACGAGCAGGAGAGCCGAGGTATCTAGGCTCTGCGGTAGCCCGGAGAAAAGCTGGGAGGCCGAGGAGGCCAATTGTGCAGGGGGCCTGGAGGCGAGCCAATGTTTGTTTGTGGGACGAGCACAGGAGTGGCCTGGCCGTCCATTGCAGGTCCTTTCTTGTGAGCTTTGGGACACGTCATCTTCCACGTGTCATGATCTGGGAGATCGCCGATATCGAGCATCATCAACAATATTCAATATTATCTGAAATATAAGCGAAAAAAAATCTAAGGAGATAATCATGGTGAACAATAACTTCAATAATCATAACAAATATGACTGTTCGTAATAACTAATATCGTAAATTGTCAAAATCCCTGAGCACTTTTTTCGTTGTCAAAAACTCCTTGGCCTCGAATCGGTAGTCAAAACACCCTGAAAATTTTTACAACGGTATCTACATAGTAACTGGTATATCTAACCAATTCATACAAATTATTTAGATATCGCAGTAAACGATTTAAATATCATAGGTAACCGCTTAGATATCACTGGCTACCGTTTAAATATCATAGGAAACTAGATACGGCAGGAAACTACTTGATATCACGTGCAAGGGTTTTTGTGACAACAAAAACAATTTTAGGGAGGTTTTTACTATAGTTTCGAGGCCAGTAGAATTTTGACAACGGAAAAAATTGCTTGGAGATTTTGACAATTTAACCTAAATAATAATATAGTGTGGGGGTTTTGTCCAAACCGTTCTTAATAAATAATAATATTAAAAATTAAATACTTGTCATTGTTTAGTACCTCAACCTTTTACAAGCCTCTCTCCTCTCTGCGAGAAATTCTACATTGATTGTGACATAACCAGTTATTAACTGACTAGTTAAGTCGTAACCAATCAAATATTACCATGTGGATCTAAATGACCACATAAGTGAAGAGCGAGAAAATAGAAATAGAAAATTTGTTAAAATAAGAGTCGAGGTTTTTTAGAAATTAATGATTTTTCTCTGCATTTCAGTCAAATTTTTTTCTCTCCCCTCCCATAATTAATAATCTCTTTAATAGCAATTCATCGTTTACAAATAAAATTCTCCATCGATTAAGAAAACCAAACTTGAAAAAAAATAAGTTAAGGGATTAAAATTGCTTAAAAGTGTCGGTGTTTTGAACTTGGTGAGAATGACAACATTCAATGAGAAAAAAATTAAGTTGACTTTCAAATTCCTTAAATACATAATTAAATTCTAATATGAATATTGAGCTTTGAATGTAGAAATAATAATAATTTAAGTCTGATGGAGCTCTGGATCTCCTTCAGATGTTATCTTCCGTGGATCTGCTGCGAGCGCTGATGGACGGCTGAAATTGAGTTGGAAGGTTGCCTCCTGGAGCGTGTGGATCTCAATAGGTTTGTGAGGTTGAGGTCGAGCTACCTGCAAAAAAGTCCCGGGATGGTTGTGCCACCGAGGACCCTCCGACGACCAAGTTAGACGGGGTATTTTGGCAGAATAACGGTCTATTGGAGTTTAAAATGACTTACCTGAATCGTCTGAGAGAGGGGTTCATATAGCGGCAGCAATGGGTAGGCGGGCGTGAGATTCATGCCGGCCGTTACGCCCCTGGCGTCACGCCCACTTGATAGGAGGGATCCCGCATTAATGACGAGACATGCTCATTAATGGAGGATCGTGATGGCGTGGAAGGTGGGATCGTAGGCAGCGGATATCTCGCGCCTGGAGAGATTCGCGGAGCCGTGGCGGAGGCGCCTGTGATCAGTGCTGTGGGTCGGTCAGTGAGACAAAGGAAGTTGAGCTCGGCAGGATGCTCGGGAACGAGCGAGAGGCCGAGGCATCTTCGTTCCGTGATAGCTCGGAGGCGAGCCGAGGGGTGGTCTGGAAGGACACCGAAGGTCGGGATAATCCTCAGGCCTCCAGGACACCGAAGGTCGGGATAATCCTCGGGCCGGAGGCCCGAGGCGTGATCCCAATTGAGGTTTTTGATCCTTTCTTGTAAGTTCTGGGACACGTCTTCTACAACGTGTTAGCATCTGAAGAGTCACCGATATCGAGCATCATCAGTAGCCCCCTACTCTCGTCTCGACCCGTTCCCGGGTTGGGTCGAGAGTGGTCTGACCGGTCACCCGGGATAAGCTCTCACTCGAAGATATCGTCGACGCGCATTCCCGGGCAAAGAGTAGTATTATCTTATTGACGTCAGCAGATCAGGGGAAAGATCTCGCATTAAAGGGGAAGTGTCGGATCGTGTGTACGTTCGTCGAAGCGACAGCCCATGTGTCTGGCGCTGGTTGGCTGGCGAGACGTGCCGCAGGTGTTCCCGCGCCCGATGGGACGCGCCCGATGTGAGTGCGATAGGTGGAACGTTGTAGGCCGTTGGTTGCGAAACGTTGTTTTGGCGGGAGGCGATCAGAGCCGTAGGATGTGTACGCCGGCAGCTATAAATAAAGGTGGGATCCCTATCAGGGCCCATACCTCTTCATAACTTCCTCGTCCCTAGTCGTGTTAGCCCGGCGCTCTCCTCCTCAGGTCGGATTCCTCGTGTTTTCTCTCCCGAGGACACGTCCCTTCGATCAGGTTATATGTCTTCTTCCGAGGAGTCTAAAGATATAGTCCGGGTAGAATCTAGGGAGTCTTCTGAAGCTTCCTCTTCTACTTCTTCCTCTTCCTCTTCTGAGTCGGAGTCCCTCCGGCGAGTTAGGGTTAGTCACGTTCCCCGGGGTCGTGCGACGGGGGCGGTCCCTCGAGCGCAAGTCATGGGTGTTCAGGCGCGTCATCCACGCTGAGGCATGCGGATGAGCTCGCCACCATCCGGACTCGTTTCCACATTCCTCCCGGCTATTCTCTTCGTCTGGCCGAGGAGGGGGAGAGGGCAGACCAGGTACGGGGCAAGGAGATTGCTTTGTACATGGAAGCCTTTTGGGTCGGGATGCGCCTGCCCTTTTCCCCCGAGGTGATTGAGGCGTTGAATTGTTTTGGGTTAGCCCCGGGCCAGTTAGTGCCGAACTCTTAGAGGATCCTCCTTGGGTTCCTGGTCCGGTTGAAATTGCGTCTGATCCCTTTCAGCCGAAGCATTCTCGTTTCTTCTCTTTGCTACAAAAACCACGCTGGCGCTCGCAGGGGCGAGCCGAGCTAGGTATACATCTCTTTTAGAAAACAACGGGGGGACGCTCCCGGGTCGGGGGTTGTCGTAGTACCTTCTTCCATTCATGAATGGAAGAAGAAGTTTTTGTTTGTTGGGCCGCCCGAGAATGAGGATTGGCCTATGCCCATCCAATGGTACGGGGGCAGCTGCCCGCGGGTGAGTCGGTCGAATCATCCCGACAGGTGGTGTAGAGTATTTTTCGTCACCCTATTCATATGGGAATACGCGCGCACTTGTCAGGCATACTATAGATTCCCCCTGCCTAGGGTAGACGGGGGTTTATTGATTGTGGGGATCCGAATCTCCAGCAGTCGCGGACTAAGCTGCCGTTAATTACCCTTCGCTTTTGGAGCGAAGGAACCTCCGATTGACGGGTTAAACTGGTCATGCGAACTCAATGTGCAGTGTGCGTGTATTGTGTTTTGAAAGGGGTTTTGGATATATCGGGGGGCCCACAGAGTTTTTACGAGGTTCCCGCTATCCGGATAGCAAGATGGGGGTCAAGGGGGCTAGCAGCCTCCTTATGGGATGCGGAGCAGTGCTCCGTTAGAAATTTTTTCTAACGGGGGATGGTGTTTACTGTGGAGTGCATAAAAAATGGGGGGAGGAGTGTCTTAAAGACGCGTGCATGGCACGTGGGCGCATGGTGCACACGGGCACGTGCCTGGCGTGTGATCGCTTAGCGCCCGCTTGTCACGTGCGCAGCACGTGGGCGCTGGGCGCCAACGGGTCACGTGCGCAGCACGCGACCACGAGGCGACCACGGGTCACGTGCGCTGCACGCGACCACTGGGCGCTGAGCGGATCGCGTGGCACGGATGTGGGTGCTATAGTGTCCGCGGGTCACGTGCCTAGCACGCGACCGCGGGTCACGTGCGCTACACGCGATTGCGGGGCGTGCGTGCACGTGGGCGCTTAAGTGCCCGCGAGTCACATACCATGCACGCGACCGCGGGTCGCCCGTGGGTCACGTGCTCGGCAGCCGACCGCTGGGCTCCCGCGGGTTACATGCCATGCACGCGAACGTGGGGCGCCCGCTGGTTACGTGCGCAGCACGCGACCATGAGAAACACCAGCGGGAAGGGGCTTAGCCCCTAGGTCGGGGAGTTGAACTCCCAAAGTTTTTTTTTGGAGTTGAACTCCTAACAGAAATTTAATTTATTGAGTTAAACTGCAACAGATCTAGAAAGGAGTTAAACTCCTAGGAATCTCTGGCTCTTCTTTTAAGCCTCGGATCCTCCCAACGTGGGGTTTTGGAGATGGGTCCCCTTCTTCTTCCTCTTGGTTGGCCGGATCTTGGGGGAAAGGGGAGTGAGATTCAAAATCTCCCCTTTCAGAGATTTGATGGGAGATCTGAGCTCCCCTTTGTGGGGTTTTGTGGTGAAAAACTACTTCTTTTTTAGAAAAGAAGAGTTGAATTCTTGATTTAATTCAAAAAGGGGAAGAAGGTTTTAGACCCTTGAGAGAGGGGAAGGAGGCACAAACCCTAGTCTTTTGAAGGAATGAAAAGTATATGCTCTATTCATCATCATGTTGCCTTATATAGGCTTACACATTTACATATAGCCCCTTGAGCTTTGCAAAATAGCATTTTGCCCATCCCATGTCTCATGTGCTATTTCTTTTTGCACATAAGCCATGGGCTTTACAAAAATTTGGCTTTATACCCATTCATGTATAAAAAATTACATCAAAATTTATTTATTACATGATTTTTTATTCCAGCATGGGGGAGGCCGGCCGCTTCATGTTCGGGCTCGACTCGGGCATGAGCCCACTTGATCTGGGCTTGGGCCCACCTGGCTTGGAGTTGACCTTGACTTTGACTTGGTCAACCGGGGTGCAATTTTCGACCCCAACAAAGTGCCCTCCCATCAATAAATGCAAACCACATATGTGGGTCGTGTGCGTGAAATTGATGGATCTTCTTTCGCCTGGAGGCGACTTGCTTTGGTTCCCACTTTTTGGGATGCACTGCCCTTTTTACGACATGGACGGTCGACCTTTGCATCTCCGAGGCAGAGTTTCCGCGGTAGACATTTCCCTAGCCCGGAGCGATTTTGTTCCCGCTTTGTAGGAAGCCTACACTACCCTTTTTACGACATGGACGGTCGACGGCACTAAGTGTCGCTGGTTGTTCAACTTATCCCCGGCACGGAGTGTCGCTGATCAACTTGTCCCCGGGGCAGAGTGTTGCTGGTTGTTCGACTTATCCCCGGCACAGAGTGTCGCTGATCAACTTGTCCCCGGCACGGAGTGTCCCAGATCAACTTTTCCCCGGCACGGAGTGTCGCTGTTCGACTTGTCCCCGGCACGGAGTGTCACAGATCGACTTGTCTCCGGTACGGAGTGTCGTTGTTCGACTTATCCCCGGCACGGAGTGTCGTAGATCGACTTGTCCTCGGCACGGAGTGTCGTTGTTCGACTTATCCCCGGCACGGAGTGTCACTGATCGACTTTTCCCCGGCACGGAGTGTCCCTGATGTTCGACTTGTCCCCGGCATGGAACGTCGCTGTTCGACTTGTCCTCGGCATGGAGCGTCGCTGTTCGACTTGTCCCCGGCACGGAGTTTCGCTGATCGACTTGTCCCCAGTACGAAGTGTCGCTAATGTTCGACTTGTCCCCGGCACGGAGTGTCGCTGATCGACTTATCCCCGGCATGGAGTGTCGCTGATGTTCGACTTGTCCCCGGCACGGAGTGTCGCTGATCGACTTTTTCCCAGCACGGAGTGTCGCTAGTCAACTTGTCCCCGGCACGGAGTGTCGCTGTTCGACTTGTCCCCGACGCAGAGTGTCGCTGATCGACTTATCCCCAGCATGGAGTGTCGCTGTTCGACATTTCCACGGCACGGAGTGTCGCAAATCGACTTGTCCCCCGCATGGAGTGTCGCTGTTCAACTTGTCCCCGGCACGGAGTGTCGCTGATCGACTTGTCCCCGGCACGGAGTGTTGCTGATGTTCGACTTGTCCCCGGCACGGAGTGTTGCTGATGTTCGACTTGTCCCCAGCACGGAGTGTCGCTGATCGACTTGTCCCCGGCATGGAGTGTCGCTGATGTTCGACTTGTCCCCGGCACGGAGTGTCGTTGATCGATTTTTCCCCGGCATGGAGTGTCGCTGGTCGACTTGTCCCTGGTACGGAGTGTCGCTGTTCGACTTGTCCCCGGCGCGGAGTGTCGCTGATCGAATTATCCCCGGCACGGAGTGTCGCTGATGTTCGACTTGTCCCCGGCACGGAGTGTCGTTGATCGACTTGTCCTCGGCACGGAATGTCGCTGGTTGATTTCGAGTCGAAGCATAATTCCGACAGGGAAGGCAGATATGCCGAGGCGAAGCATGATTTTGACACGGGGTATATTCTGGGATGAAGCATGATTCCGCCGCAGAGGTTGTTGGTTTGATTTGGGTTGGCATTAGCATCGCTACACTGGAATATGGTACCAGAAGCGAATCATCATTTGCCATGAGAGGATTTAGGGATTTTTTTTGCCAGCATCTGCATTACTGCACTGAAATAATGCCAGGAGCAACTCATTATTTTCCCCAGGAGGATTCGGGAATTGGTTTTTGGTTCGGCATCAGCATTGCTGCACTGGAATAATGCCAGGAGCAACTCATCATTTGCCCTTCCCTGTTGGGGAGCGATGGCTTAGGAGACAGGTTTAGATCTCTATCGCCTAAGGCTTTTCAATTTTATGGGCCGCAAGAGTCCCATAAAAGCATTTTCTCCCTACGAGTTGAAAGGATCTCATAGGTGTACTTTCTCCTTAGGAGTCGTGGGGACTCCCAAGTGTGTTTTTCCTTTGTGAGTCGTAAGGATCCCACGAAGGTTTGTTCTCCTCATGTATCGTGAGGACACATGAGTGGGTCTTCCCAAATGGAGCATAATTCTGCGGGCGGAGACCAGCCGCGTAACTGGTGGTTGTGGTGGGGCATGGGTATGATGAGAATTATTTGAGCCCGTGGATTGTATACGGTGGTCATCTTGGGGACCAACCGTAGGACTGGAAGAATTTTGGGAATTTGAATTTTGGTTGGCTTCTGCATCGCTGCACTGGAATATGGTACCAGGAGCGACTCATCATTCGCCGTTGGGACATTTAGAAATTTAGAATTTTGGTTGGCGTCTGCATCGCTGCACTGGAATATGGTACCAGGAGCGACTCATCATTCGCCGTTTTGGGATTTGGAATTTGGTTGGCGTCTGTATCGCAACACTGGAATATGGTACCAGGAGCGACTCATCATTCGCCGTTTTGGGATTTAGAATTTGGTTGGCGTCTGCATCGCTATACTGGAATATGGTACCAGGAGCGACTCATCATTCGCCGTTTTTTTTACCGTGATTGCTCTATCACTTCTGCTTTTCTTATCGCGAAGGTCGCGATTGTCCTATCATTTCGGCTATTTATTCGCGGTTTCTCCATCATTTCAACTTTATTTTCATTTTTATTTTTACTCACTGATTTTTATTGCAAGTTGCCCCATCATTTCAGCTTTTTATTTACATATACATATATATATATATATATATATATTTATTTATTTACATATTTTTACATCCCCAGTTTAGCGACTTAGAGGTCGACTATTCCCAGTTTAATGACGTGGTGGTCGGCGGTTCCCAGTTTAAAGACTTAGAGGTCTATCATTCCCATTTTAGCGACGTGGTGGTCAGCTGTTCCCAGTTTAACGCGGTCATCTGTTTCCAGTTTAACGACTTTGCGGTCATCTGTTTCCAGTTTAACGACTTGGTGGTCATCTATTTCCAGTTTAACGACTTGCTGGTCATCTGTTTCCAGTTTAATGACTTGGAGGTCATCTGTTTCCAGTTTAACGACTTGGTGGTTATCTGTTTCCAGTTTAACGACTTCGTGGTCATCTGTTTCCAGTTTAACGACTTCGTGGTCATCTGTTTCCAGTTTAACGACTTAGTGGTCATTTGTTTCAAGTTTAACGACTTAGAGGTCTACTGTTTCAAGTTTAACGACTTAGAGGTCATCTGTTTCCAGTTTAAAGAATTAGAGGTCATCTGTTTCCAGTTTAACGACTTAGTGGTCATCTGTTCCCAGTTTAAAGACTTAGGGGTCTACTGTTTCCAGTTTAACGACTTAGAGGTCATCTGTTTCCAGTTTAACGACTTAGAGGTCATCTGTTTCCAATTTAACGACGTGGTGGTCATCTGTTTCCAGTTTAACGACTTGGTGGTCATCTGTTTCCAGTTTAATGACTTAGTGGTCATCCGTTTCCAGTTTAATGACTTAGAGGTCATCTATTTCCAGTTTAACGACGTGGTGGTCATCTGACGGGAAGCTTAGAGAAGATACCCGATCGAGCAGTTGTCATGGGCACCGCTGGAGCTTGCATGAGAGGCCTTATTACTTTGTCGGTATTGATGGCCTTGCCCCCAGCTAGGGCCAAGGAAAGCCGTTCAAATACCGACCTACGTTCGAAGATGGCAATTGGAAATTGTTAACCCCTGCAAATAGAAACATGATTTCAGTATAGATAATCGATATGTACATTGATTGAGTTCGCATGAACGTTTAACCCGAAATATGGGAGGAGAGATTGGTCCCACCGGGCGTGCCAGAATCTGTAGGGTGTTTTTCGTCACCCCATTGAGATGGGAATACGCGCGCACTTGTCTGGCGTACTGCAGATTCCTCCTGCCTAGGATAGGCAAGGGTTTATTGATTGTGGGGATCCGAATCTCCGGCAGCCGCGGACTAAGCTGCTGTTAATTACCCTTCGCCTTTGGAGCGTAGGAACCTTCGATTGACGGGTTAAACTAGTCATGCGAACTCAATGTGCAGTGTGCGTGTGTTGTGTTTTGAAAGGGGTTTTGGATATATTGGGGGGCCGCAGAGTTTTTACGGACGAGCAGCCCCCTTACGGGGTGTGGGGCAGCGCCCCGTTAGAAATTTTTTCTAACGGGGGATGGTGTTTACTGTGGAGTGCATAAAAAATGGGTGGGAGGAGCGTCTTAAAGACGCGTGCGTGGCACGTGGGCGCATGGTGCCCACGGGCACGTGCCTGGCGCGTGATCGCTTGGCGCCTGCTTGTCACGTGCGCAGCACATAGGCGCTGGGCGCCAGCGGGTCACGTGCGCAGCACGCGACCACGATGCACCCATAGGTCACGTACGCTGCACGCGACCACTGGGTGCTGAGCGGGTCGCGTGGGGCGCACATGGGTGCTATAGTGTCCGCGGGTCATGTGCCTTGCACACGACCATAGGTCACGTGCGCTGCACACAACCGCGGGTCACGTGCGCTGCACACGACCGCGGGTCACGTGCGCTGCACGCGATCGCGGGCGTGCACGTACGTGGGCGCTTTAGTGCCCGCGGGTCACGTGCCATGCACACGACCGCGGGGCACCTACGGATCACGTGCTCGGCATGCAACCGCTGGGCGTCCGCGGGTCACATGCTTAGCACGCGACCGCTGGGCGCCCGCGGGTCACATGCGCGACACGCGACCACGAGGAACACAAGCGGGAAGGGGCTTAGCCCCTACGTTGGGGAGTTGAACTCCCAAGGGGTTTTTTTTTTGGAGTTGAACTCCTAACAGAAATTTAATTTATGGAGTTAAACTCCAATAGATCTAGAAAGGAGTTAAACTCGTAGGAATCTTTGGCTCTTCTTTTGAGCCTCGGATTCTCCCAACGTGGGGTTTTGGAGATGGGTCCCCTTCTTCTTCCTCTTGGTTGGCCGAATCTTGGGGGAAAGGGAAGTGAGATTCAAAATCTTCCCTTTCAGAGATTTGATGGGAGATCCGAGCTCCCCTTTGTGGATTTTGAGGTAAAAAACTACTTCTTTTTGAGAAACGAAGAGTTAAATTCTTGATTTAATTCAAAAAGGGGAAGAAGGTTTTAGACCCTTGAAAGAGGGAAAGGAGGTACAAACCCTAGTCTTTTGAGGGAATGAAAAGTGTATGTTTTATTCATCATCGTGTTGCCTTAGATAGGCTTACACATTTACATATAGCATCTTGGGCTTTGCAAAATGGCATTTTGCCCATCCTATGTCTAATGTGCTATTTCATTTTGCACATAAGCCATAGGCTTTACAAAAATTTGGCTTTATGCCCATTCATGCATAAAAAATTACATCAAAATTTATTTATTACATGATTTTTTATTTCAGCATGGAGGAGGCCGGCCGCTTCATGTTCGGGCTCGACTCGGGCATAAGCCCACTTGATCTGGGCTTGGGCCCACCTGGATTGGGGTTGATCTTGACTTTGACTTGGTCAACCGGGGTGCAATTTTCGACCCCAATAGGTGGCGGTGTCGGAGTGGGAGCCCATTCCCTGGGCTGATGTGCTGCTGTCTGAGCGGGCCCTCAGTTGGGCCGAGCTCAGCCCCACCCAGTTCGCGGGTAAGTTAGGAGTTTTCAGGCAACCTGTTTAGACTTGTGCATTTTTTTCCTGGCATTGCTGACTCCTCTATATTTTGTCTTATGCAAAACCCATGGAACTAGGCAAGTTTCGGGCAGCCCTGGTCGACACGAAGAAGGGGAAGAAGGCCGGAGGGGCCGGCCCTTCTCACCCGTCGTCGGCTCCGCTCCACCGGAGGCCGCTCCATCCAGGCGCCCAAGCGCGCCCCAGGCCCTAGAGTCCAGTCATGCGCCGAGCCGAAAGCATGCTCAGGAGCAAGAGCCCCGGACTCCCGAGGTGGGAGGCGAGACTGGTTCTCCCGCGTCGCTCCTCAAGAGGTTTCATAGGACGGCGCCCCGCTCCCTGGCTTCTCTGATTCTCGTGGACGATGGGGAGCTTCGCTTCGAGGTGCCCTCGAGGCTTTCCCTCGCCGAAAGCCTGCTCTCGGAGATGGAAATGTCTGCCGGGGGCAGAATCCCTCGAGGGACCCTTCGGGCTCAAATGGCGGCCATACCTCAAGAGGCCGTGCAGGTTAGTGTTCGCACACCACCCGGTTCTTCATTTAGTATTTTTGCTCGCGTGATTGGGTGCCTCCCTTTCCTTTTTAACCCTCCTTCTTTTCTCCAGGTCCTCCAGCACATCCCCTTCGTCGACAATATGGAGGATGAGGAAATTTCCCCGGCGATACGGGCCGCGGGCGAGTTCTCCTCGCGGGAGGAGAGCTCAAGGCTGGAGCTGGAGGCGGCGATTGAGAGGGTCGCCGCCCTTGAAGACCAGGTGGCCGCCGGGAATCGGCAGATCGCCAGGTGCCGAGAGGCTGCCCAAGCCGCCGAGACCCAGTTAGAAGACTCCAAGGTGCTCGTCGCCACCTTGAAGAAGACGGCGAACACCCTCCGAAGGGAGAATGAAGCGATGAAGGAGGGCACGAGGCGTGCCAAGCTTTGGGCGTCGAAGGCTGAGCTTCTGGCGTCGAAGGCGGTAGAGAGCTACAAGAAGTCGGACCAGTTCTACGCCGACCTCGCTGGAGCCGCCGCCGCCGTTTGGCATGACGCCGTCATGGCCCAGATGCCGGAGTTCCCTAACGGCAAGCTCCGGGAGGAGTACCCTCTCGAGGATGACGCGTAGGGGAATGTCCCTGGAAACGCAGCAGAGGAAGAGGCCCCCGTTGGGAGCGTAGGGGATAAGTCGGTCGCCTCGGCTGCCGGAACCGAGGTTCCCGCCGTGGGTGCCGACCCTAAAGATGCCGCCCCGGTGGTCGCAGTGGACGCACAACTCATCGAGGTTCTCCCCGGCCCTGAGGCCTGAACTTCCTCGCCTCTTTATTTTCTTTGCGCCAAAATTTTGTATGCTTCCGGGCGTTTTTTAAGGCTGGGGAGCCCATAATACCTCTGTAAAGACTTCTGGTTTTTTATGGATAAAAAATCATTTTGCAGTGTTCTCTTGTTTGTGGTAAACATTTTTATTTGCGCAGTACTGCTTTCATATTTAGGTCGGTTTTTCGTCTAGCGATTGCACGTCGAGTTAAGAGTTGAAGTCGACCATTTGCCAAGTGTGCAAAGACCGATGAAATGTCGGTATCTCCATGGCCCCGAAGTCGAGGTGGAGATCGCTTAGACGTGGACGAACAGAGCAAGGAAGTTGTTCGGTGGCCTCTTGATGATGGCTTTCATCCCTGGTATCGGTGGGTAGTAAATTACCAGCCAAGGATGGACCGAGCAGCGTAGCTGCTTTGTGGCCTCTTGGCGAGGGCTTTGATCCTTGGCGTCATGGGGTAAGAAATTACCAGCCAAGGATGGACCGAGCAGGGTAGCTGCTCGGTGGCCTCTTGGTTAGGGCTTTGATCCTTGGCGCCGTGGGGTAAGAAATTACCAGCCAAGGATGGACCGAGCATGGTAGCTGCTCGGTGGCCTCTTGGTGAGGGCTTTGATCCTTAGCGCGGGAGGGCTTGGAGAGGCCTTGACGCGGGTGGAATCGCGTTAAGATGTTACCTTCCGTTGATCTGCTATTGGCGATGATGGATGGCCGAGATTTGAGTTGGAGGATAGCTTCTGAAGTGTGTGGATCTCAATAGGTTTGAAGCTGTTGGGACCGAGCTACCTACAAGGAAGTCCCGGGGTGGTTGTACCACCGAGGACTCTCCGACGATCAAGTTAGATAGGAAATCCGAGCAGAGTAACAACCTACTGAGTGGAAAATGACTTACTTGAACCATCTGAAGGAGGGGTTTATATAGCGGGGCAGCAGGCAGGCGGGTGCGAGAATCACGCCGGCCGATACGCCCCCGACGTCACGCCCGCGTGATGGGCAGGATCTCCCATTAATGGTAAGATAGGCTCGTTGATGGGGATTGTGATGGCGTGGAACACGGGATCGTAGGTAGCGGAGATCTCGTGCATGGCAAGATTCACGGAGGCGAGGCGGAAGCACCTTCGAATGATGTTGTTGGTCGGTCGAAGGGACCGAGGAAGATGAGCTCGGCGGGGCTCGGGACCGAGTGGGAAGCCGAGCTATCTTGGTTCTATGGTAGCCCAGAGGCGAGTTGAGAGGGCCGAGGAGGACAAGTGTGCAGGAGGCTCGGAGGCGAGCCAACGGTTGTTTCGAAGGCAGGCATAGGAGTGGTGTGAACGGCCCAGAAGGTCGGCCACGTCCATGGGTCGCAGACCCAGGTGTTCCTCCAACGTGCTGTCCTTGGTCCTTCCTTGCGGGCTTCGGGACACATCATCAGCCACGTGTCACGATCTGGGAGATCACCTATATCGAGCATCATCATTAGCCCCCCATTCTCATCCCGACCTGTTCACGGGTCGGGTCGAGGGTGGTCTGCCGGGTCACCCGAGGTGAGCTCCTCGTCGTAGATATCGTGGGCATGTGTTCCTGGGCAATCAACTGTATTTTCTTGGTGATGTCAGTAGATCAGGGGCCAGATCTTGCATTGAAGATGATGCGCCGGATCATGCGTACGATCACCGAAGCGACAGCCCGCGTGTCGGGCGTTGGTTGGCTGACGCGACAGGCCGCAGACTTCTGGCGTCTGATAGGATACGGCCATTGCGCGTGCGACAGGTGGAGCGATCATGGCCTTTGAATGTACTGAGCCATTTCGGCGGGAGATGACTGTCGCCATAGGATGTGTACGCCGGCAGCTATAAACAGAGGTGGGGTCCTTATCATGGCCCATACCTCTATAAATTTTCCACATCCTGGGTCTCATTAGCTCGGCGCTCCCCTTTTAGGTCGGATCTCTGCGTTTCCCCTTCCGAGGACCCATCCTATTAATCAGGTTAGATGTCTTCTTCTGAAGAGTTTGTAGAAGTAGATCGGGTAAGGTCTAGGGAGCCCCCTGTAGATTCTTCTTATTCTTCTTCTTCCTCTGTCGGAGTCTTCCCGGGAAGTTAGGGTCAGATCCCCTTCTCGGGGCCGCGAGATGGGGGTGGTTCCTACAGACGGCGCCAGCTGACGCGGGTGGAATCGCGTCAAGATGTTACCTTCCGTTGATCTGCTGTTGGCGACGATGGAGGGCCGAGATTTGAGTTGGAGGATAGCTCCTGAAGTGTGTGGATCTCAATGGATATGAGGTTGTTGGGGCTGAGCTACCTGCAAGTAAGTCCCGGGGTGGTTGTACCACCAAGGATCCTCCAACGATCAAGTTAGACAGGAAATCCGAGCAGAGTAACGGCCTAGTGAGTAGAAAATGACTTACTTGAACCGTCTGAAGGAGGGGTTTATATAACGGTGGCAGCAGGCAGGCAAGTGCGAGAATCACGCCGGCCGTTATGCCCCCGACGTCACACTCGCGTGATGGATGGGATCTCCCATTAATGGCGAGACAGGCTCATTAACGGGGATCGTGATGGTGTGGAACACGGGATCGTGGGCAGCGGATATCTCGCGCATGGCGAGATTCATGGAGGCGAGGCGGAAGCACCTGCGAATGATGCCGTTAGTTGGTCGAAGGGACCGAGGAAGATGAGCTCGGCGGGAGGCTCGGGGACGAGCGGGAGGCCGAGGTATCTAGGTTCTGTGGTTGCCCGCAGATGAGCTGAGGGGGCCGAGGAGGCCAACTCTGTGACAGCTTAGAGGTGAGCTGTGGGTGGTCTGGAAGGCCACTGAAGGTCGGGGGACTACTCAGGCCGGAGGATGGCTCGGAGGCAAGTCGGGAGAGCGAGAAAGCTCAGCCCGAAGGAAGGCTCGAAGGCGAGCCGGATGGCTGAGGAAGCTCGGGCCTGTGATAACTCGGAGTAGAGCAAAGGGACAGTTGGCATGGCTGCTAAAGTGCTCGGGGGCAAGGAGTGGGGTGCAACCTCGGAGATGGGGTTCGAGGGAAGACCCCATTGTAGCACACCGGTTCCCCCTCCGTGGCCCTCAGGGGCCTAACTAGCTTACGCATATGACACGTCATCCACCACGTGTCATGATCTAAGGAATTACCATTATTGAGCATCATCATTAGCCCCCCACTATCGTTCCGATCTCTTTGTAGGTCGGGTCGAGAGTGGACTGCTTGGTTCTTTCTGTGCGGCTTGGCGCTGGTAATTCCTCATGGTGGATTGTTTGGGGACGACACAGCATTCTTGTTGTCGCGCATCGAGTATGAGTCGAACGAAGGATGAGTGTAGGAAGGTCGGTATCCTCCCTTCGTCGGAGTTGAGGCGCCGATCGCACGTTGAGTATGAGTTTATTCAGCGGGTCTTGGATCCGTGTCTTTGTATGGTAGGAAGCTACCCATTGGGGATGCGCTGAGCGGGAAGAAACTCAGCGGCCTCATGAAGAGGGCTTCAGATCCTCAGCGTCTGATGGGCAGGATACTGCCCGCTGGGGATGCGCCGAGCAGGAAGGAACCCGGCGGCCTCGCGAAGAGGGCTTTGGATCCTCAGCGTCTGATGGGCAGGAGGCTGCCCGCTGGGAATGTGCAGAGCAGGAAGAAACTCGGCGGCCTTGTGAAAAAGGCTTCAGATCCTCAGCGTCTGATGAGCAGGAGGCTGCCCGCTGCGGATGCGCTGAGCGGGAAGGAACCCGGTGGCCTCGCGAAGAGAGCTTCGGATCCTCAGCGTCTGATGGGCAGGAGGCTGCCCGCTGGGGATGCGCCGAGCAGGAAGGAACCCGGCGGCCTCGCGAAGAGGGCTTCGGATCCTCAGCGTCTGATGGGCAGGAGGCTGCCCTCTGGGGATGCACCGAGCAGGAAGGAATTCGGCGGCCTTGCGATGAGGGCTTCGGATCCTCAGCGTCTGATGGGCAGGAGGCTGCCCACTGGGGATGTGCCGAGCAGGAAGAAACTCGACAGCCTCGTGAAGAGGGCTTCGGATCCTCAGCGTCTGATGGGCAGGAGGCTACCCGCTGGGGATGCGCCGAGCAGGAAGAAACTCGGCGGCCTCGCGAAGAGGGCTTCGGATCCTCAGCGTCCGATGGGCAGGAGGCTGCCCTCTAGGGATGCACCGAGCAGGGTAGCTGCTCGATGGCCTCTTGGTGAGGGCTTTGATCCTTAGCACGGGAGGGGCCGTAAGAGGCCTACTAAGGACGGGCCGAGCAGGGTTACTGTCCGGTACCTCTTGGCGAGGGCTTTGATCCTTAAGGACGGGCCGAGCAGGGTTGCTGCCCGGTTCCTCTTGGCAAAGGCTTTGATCTCTGGCGTTGTGGGTAGGGAACTACCAGCTAGGGATAACCGAGCAAGGGCGGTCCCGGTTGCCTCTTGATGAGGGCTTTTGATCCTTAGCGCGGGACGGGCCGTAAGCGGCCTACTAAGGATGGGCCGAGCAGGGTTACTGCCCGGGCCTCTTGGCGAGGGCTTTGATCCTTAAGGACGGGCCGAGCAGGGTTTCTATCCGGTACCTCTTGGCGAGGGATTTTGATCCCTGGCGTCATGGGGTAGGGAACTACCAGCCGGGGATTAGCCGAGCAGGGTAGCCTCTCGGCTGCCTCTTGATGAAGGCTTTGATCCCTGGCGTTGTGGGGTACGGAACTACCAGCCAGGGATAGCCGAGCAGGGTAGCCGCTCGGCTGCCTCTTGGTGAGGGCTTTGATCTCGAGCATCGTGGGATAGGGAACTACCAGCCAGGGATAGCCGAGCAGGGTAGCCGCTCGGCTGCTTCTTGATGAGGGCTTCGATCCTTCGCGCGGGAGGGCCGAAAGAAGCCCGCTAAGGATGGTCCGAGCAGTAAAGCTGCTCGGTTGCCTCTTGGTGAGGGCTTTTATCCCTGGCGCTGTGTGGCCGTGAACTACCAGCCGGGGATAGCCGAGCAGGGTAGCCGCTCGGCTGCCTCTTGATGAGGGCTTTGATCCCTGGCGTTGTGGGGTAGGGAACTACCAGCCAAGGATAGCCGAGCAGGGTAGCCGCTCGGCTGCCTCTCGGTTAGGGCTTTGATCCTTAGCGCTGGAAGGGCCGTAAGAGGTCTTCTAAGGACGGACCGAGCAGGCTTACTTCCCGGTGCCTCTTGGCAAGGGCTTTGATCCTTAAGGACAGGCCGAACAGGGTTGCTGCCCGGTGCCTCTTGGCGCGGGCTTTGATCCCTAGCGTTGTGGGGTAGGGAACTACCAGCCAGGGATAACCGAGCAAAGGCGGGCCCGGTTGCCTCTTGATGAGGGCTTTTGATCCTTAGCGCGGGAGGGGCTGTAAGAGGCTGACTATGGACGGTCCGAGCAGGGTTACTGCCCGTTGCCTCTTGGCGAGGGCTTTGATCCTTAAGGACGGGCCGAGCAGGGTTACTGCCCAGTGCCTCTTGGCGAGGGCTTTTGATCCCTGGTATCGTGGGGTAAGGAACTACCAGCCGGGGATAGCCGAGAAGGGTAGCCGCTCGGCTGCCTCTTGATGAGGGCTTTGATCCCTGGCGTTGTGGGGTAGGAAACTACCAGCCAGGGATAGCCGAGCAGGGTTGCCGCTCGGCTGCCTCTTAGTGAGGGCTTTGATCTTTGGCGTCGTGGGGTAGGGAACTACCATCCAGGGATAGCCGAGCAGGGTAGCCGCTCGGCTGCCTCTTGATGAAGGCTTCGATCCTTAGCACGGGAGGGCCGAAAGAGGCCCGCTAAGGATGGTCCGAGAAGTGAAGCTGCTCAGTTGCCTCTTGGCGAGGGCTTTGATCCCTAGCGTCGTGGGTAGGGAACTACCAGCCAGAGATAGCCGAGCAGGGTAGCCGCTCAGCTGCCTCTTGGTGAGGGCTTCGATCCTTAGCGTTAGAAGGGCCGGAAGAGGCTCGCTAAGGATGGTCTGAGAAGTGAAGCTGCTCGGTTGCCTCTTGGCGAGGGCTTTGATCCCTGACGCTATGTGGCAGTGAGCTACCAACCAAGGATAGCCGAGCAGGGTAGCCGCTCGACTGCCTCTTGATGAGGGCTTTGATCCCTGGCATTGTGGGGTAGGGAACTACCAGCCAGGGAGCCGAGCAGCGTAGCCTCTCGGCTGCCTCTTGGTTAAGGCTTTGATCCCTGGCGCTGTGTGGCACCCAGCGGGTCATAGAATATATCGGCCCGGGAGATCTGCGGCCGTGAGAGGCAGCGAGGCGGTAGTCGGCAGTGCCGACGCGAGTGACATTTTCTCTTCCTCTGTAGGGGTCCCGGTCCCAAGGTGGGGGAGCGGAGACCTAGGGAGCTGGCCCCGCCGTTTGGACACGGACGAGCGCGTCCACGACGGACGCAAGTCGATCTATCCGGGAGGCTAGGGCGTTGATGGCGTTCGGGGGAGGAGATTCGTCCGCGCCTCCGTTGTGGGGGAGGCGGCGGCTAGTGCTTGGATCGTCGTGGTGACCGCTCGCCATTGGGTTGAGATCAGAAGATGAACTTTGTCTTAATGGAACTAAAGTTCCCATAGACAGCGCCGGCTGATGCGGGTGGAATCGCGTCAAGATATTACCTTCCGTTGATCTGTTGTTGGCGATGATGGACGTCCGAGATTTGAGTTGGAGGATAGCTCCTGAAATGTGTGGATCTCAATGGGTTTGAGGCTGTTGGGGCCGAGCTACATGCAAGGAAGTCCCGAGATGGTTCTACCACCCAGGACCTTTCGACGATCAAGTTAGACGGGAAATCCGAGCAGAGTAACGGCCTAGTGAGTGGAAAATGACTTACTTGAACCATCTGAAGGAGGGGTTTATATAGCGGTGGCAGCAAGCAGGCAGGTGAGAGAATCACGCCGGCCGTTACGCCCCCGACGTCACACCCGTGTGATGGGTGGGATCTCCCATTAATGGAGAGACAGGCTCGTTAATGGGGATCGTGATGGCGTGGAACGCGGGATCGTGGGCAGCGGAGATCTCGCGCATGGCAAGCTTCACGGAGGCGAGGCGGAAGCACCTGCGAATGATGTTGTTGGTCGGTCGAAGGGACCAAGGAAGATGAGCTCGGAGGGGCCTCGGGACCGAGTGGGAGGCCGAGCTATCTTGGTTCTGCGGTAGCCCAGAGACGAGTTGAGAGGGCCAAGGAAGCTAAGTGTGCGGGAAGCTCGGAGGCGAGCCAACGGTTGTTTGCAAGGCGGGCATAGGAGTGGTGTGGACGGCCCAGAAGGTCGGCCACGTCTATGGGTCGCAGACCCGGGTGTTCCTCCGACATGTTGTCCTTGGTCCTTCCTTACGGGCTTCGGGACACGTCATCAGCCACGTGTCACGATCTGGGAGATCACCGATATCGAGCATCATCAGGCCTGCTAAGGATGGACCGAGCAGGGTTGCTGCTCGGTGGCCTCTTAGTGAGGGCTTTAATCCTTGGCGTCGTGGGGTAAGAAATTACTAGCCAAGGATGGACCGAGTAGGGTAGCTGCTCGGTGGCCTCTTGGTGAGGGCTTTGAACCTTGGCGTCGTAGGGTAAGAAATTACCAGCCAATGATAGACCGAGCAGGGTAGCTGGTCGGTTGATTCGTGAGGTTCTGTCCGACCTTCCACGGTGTGAACATCGGGAAGAAGGACCATCGCGGGCGACATGTATTATGAACGCGTGGGGGAGGCGAAGCATAAGAGCAGTGGCATTCCAATTTCACCGAGAAAGGCGGGATGTCCGCTGCGTGGCGGTGCAGTAGTAGGAGAAACGAGCAACCGTTGGACTCTTGGGGGCGCTGTGGGGCTATAAAAAGGAGGGCGTGTTGATCACTCCTTTCTTCATCCCCTAAACATAAGAATGGACACATTCCCTTTCACCATCCCCGAGATCATCTCTTTCGAGGACGTGTACCTGTACGACTAGCTGTGCTCCGAGGAGATGCGGCAGGCGGTGATCCGGCGGGTTGAGGATCACATCGGCCGCCTGCTCCCCCGGCGATCGCCCCTTCTCTAGCTGCTCATGTATTCCATCTGGAGGGCATCGCCGGGGCTGCACAACCCCTTGTCCGAACAGCTGAAAGACGAGGCGGTTGGGAAGCTGAGGTCGCTATGTCGTCTTGGCCTGATCTCGATGAGTCGGCGGGATCGCTCGGTGGCACTCATCCTCGAGTGTTACCAATTGAGGCATCTCGCCGATGGGTGCCTGCCCATGGAACTTTATGGCCCGTCCATGGCCACAAGGGTTCGCGGACAGCATCAGAGGCAGAGGTCCAAGGCGGCAAGGGCTCGGCTGGTGGAGATTTCCTCTGAGTACCATGAAGAATACTTCTTGCAACCCCTTCCCCCACTGCTGTAATTTTTTATTTTTCATTTTTCTATGTAAGGCTGAGGAGCCCACAGTACCTTTTTGAATCGATAAAATTCTTCTTTATGCAATGCTATATCATGTCCTTCTTGTTGTTTAAAAAAGAACTTAGAAGAATTTACATCGCTTCGTTGAGGAACCCAAGTAGTGATCTGCTAAGGATGGATCGAGCAGGGTAGCTGCTCGATGGATCCGGAGGCTCAGTCTAACCTTCCTTGGCTCGTGAACATTGGGGGAAGCGACCGTCGCAGGCCGCACGTGTCAGGGACGCTTGGAGGAGGCGTAAAGTTTCGGGAAGTTGCGTCAGTTCTGCTATGTGGCGTCGCGGCATTAGAGCGATCTTGGCGGATCCCAGGATTCGTGCCTATGTACGCGTGAATCCGGGTCCTTCAGGATTCTGTTTTAAGTTATAAATAGAGAAGGAGACGGCAACTTCTTCGGCATCGCTTTTTAGGATGACTGGGCACATGTATTCGATCGAAGAGATCATCACCTTCGACGACGTTTCCTTGTACGACCAATCCCTAGCCAAGGATGGGTACCAGGGAGTGGTTCAGCGCCTCGAGGATCACGTCAGCCGGCTTCTCCCTCGACGGTCGTCCCTGCTTCAGTTGCTGATGTACACAATTTGGAGGAGGCCCCCAGGGTTGGACAATCCTTTCTCCGAGGAGCTGCTGGACGAGGCGCTCGACAAGGTGCGCTCGATCTTCCTGCACGGTCTCATCTCGAAGGCCAGACATGACCGATCCCTGGCCCTCATTTTGGAGTGCTTCAAGATGAGGTATATCGTGAGCCAAAGCGCAGAGGGCGGAGAGTCGGGTATTTCCGTGGCGTCCCGGGTTTGCGTGCAGCATCGGCAGGAGCGGGCTGCATAGGTTAGGGCCCGGCTAGCGTAAATCTACTCTGAGTATCACCAGGATTACTTCCTCGATCCCGTTCCACCTCTGTTGTAAATTTTCCTTTCTCTTTTCTGTAAGGCTGAGGAGCCCTTAATACCTTTGAATGAATAAAATTCTTTCATTTTGCAATGCTCTGTTGTTCCCCTTTTATTATTTGAATAGAAAGAACTTTAAAAAAGTTTACATCGCCTTTGTGAAAGAAGAAATATACATGAATAGCTATTCTATTCAGAGGTACAACTTGAGCTTCTCAACGTTGTAAGGTCGTGGAAATCTGCGACCATCTGCGACTTGTAAGCGGTAGGCTCCGCCGGGCAGGACCTCAGAGATGAGGAAAAGACTGTCCCATTTTGGAGAAAACTTATGCAGCTTGCCTTGATCGACAAACTCGTTCCGCCTTAAGACTAAATCTCCGGTCTTGAAGAAGCGACGCTTGACTCACGCATTGTAGTGGCGAATGGTTTGCTGTTGATAGGCGGCAGCTCTGATCTGGGCCCGGTCTCGTTTCTCTAACAAGATGTCCAGGTTAGTTCGGAGGGCTGAGGTGTTCGCATCGTCGTCGAAATGCTCGACCCGGTAACTAGGGAGCCTGACCTCCGCTGGGACCACTGCCTCGGTACCGTAGCAGAGGCAGAAAGGGGTCTCCCAAGTGGGGGTTTTCTTCGATGTGCGCAGGGCCCATAAGTCCCGGGGTAATTCCTCGACCCAGCTGCCTTGGCGTCCTTCTAAGTGTGTTCGGAGACCTCGTAAAACGTCACGATTAGCAACTTCGGCTTGCCCGTTGCATTGGGGATGTACGACCGCGGCAAACTTCATGATGATACGATATTCGCTACAGAATTCCTTAACTCTTTCGTTTTCGAAATTTGTCCCATGGTCGGTGATGACACACCTCAGGATGCCGAACCGGAGTATCACGTTGTTCTGCAGGAACTTAATAGACGTGGTGGCGTCCAGTTTCCTGATGGGAATGACTTCGATCCACTTCATGAAGTAGTCCACTGTGATGAGGACGTACTTGTGCCTGCCCATACCGGTAGGGAACTGGCCTATCATGTCCATTCCCCACTGGGCAAACGGCCACGGGGAGGTTAGGGCAATTAGCTCAGTAGCGGGAAGGCGAGGTAAGCTTCCATGGAGTTAGCAGCTCTTGCATCTCCTGACCAGCTTCTGGGCGTCCTGATGAATTGTCGGCCAGTAGTACCCCTGGAGCAATGCCTTCTGGATTAAGGCGCGGGCCCCTTGGTGCACGCCGCCGACCCCTTCGTGGATCACACGGAAGACGTAGTCGGCTTCATGGGTGTCGACGCACCGGAGTAGGGGCTGAATGAAGGACTTCTTGTATAGGTTCTCATTGCTCCAGACGAAATGGCAAGCTTTGGCTCGGAGGCAGCGGGCTTCTCCCCGATCTTCTTGGAGCGTACCTTCCCTCAGGAATTCCACGAGGGGCTTTCTCCAATCCCGGTCTTCTTCCCGGGCTGTATACACTTGAAGTATTATTGCCCCGTCCTCCACGATGGGCCGTGGCAAGACCTCGAAGAGGATGTTCCTCTTGTTGTTGGCCGTACAGGATGAAGCTATCTTACTCAAGGCGTTAGCTTGGGCGTTGAGCTGTCTGGGGATCTGATCCATCTGGACTTCGTCAAAGTCCTTTCGCAGTCTTCTTACCTCGGCCAGATACTTCACCATCAGAGGCTCCCGTTCCTCGAATCGGCCGGTCACTTGGCCAACGACTAGGGCGGAGTCGCTGCGGATCCGAATCGTTTTCAGCCCCAGTCCGGAGGTTATGCGCAGTCCGGCCAGCAAGGCCTCGTATTCCGCCGTGTTATTTGAGGCCTTGAACCCGAGTTTCAGAGAATACTCCATTTCTGCCTCGTTCGGGCCCCGAATGATGAGGCCGGCACCACAGCCTTCCTCGGTCGAGGACCCGTCGACATAAAGGATCCAATCAGGGATGGAGTCGGGCTTCCCATCGACCGAGGGTTGAGCTGCGGGGGCCGGCGTTGACTCCGGCTCCTTGCTGGGGATGGTGCACTCGACGATAAAATCGACCAGGACTTGTGCTTTGATGGCCTGCCTCGGGCGGTATTTTATGTTGAACTGGGACAACTCCCACCTCTACTTATCGAAGCGGCCAGAGGACTCGGGAGAGACAAGGATAGCCCCCAAAGAGCGCTCGGTAAGAACGAGGATGGTGTGCACCTGAAAATAGTGCCGTAGTTTTCTTGAGGCCATGATGAGTGCCAAGACGATCTTCTCTATAGCTGGGTACCTCGTTTCTGCTTCCTTAAAGATGTGGCACACATAGTATGCAGGCTTCTGGACTCCATCAACCTCTCGGACGAGTACTGAGCCTGAAGCTTGGTCGGATACCGCCAGATATAGCGAAAGCCCGTCCCCTTCAACTGGTCGGGTGAGCAGCGGTGGAGTCGCTAGGTGCCTCTTTAATTGGTCAAAGGCGGTCTGGCACTCCTCCGACAACTCGAACCTTAGAATCTTCCTCAGAGCCTTGAAGAACGGGAGGCACTTCTCCCCAGACCTCGACATGAAACGGCTCAGAGCGGAAACCCTCCCTGTCAGCCTCATGATTTCGACGTTAATCTTAGGCACGGTCATATTGAGGATGGTGTTGATTTTCTACGGGTTAACTTCGATCCTGATTGATATAAATTCTCGATGTGTATGGAAAATGTAAAATATATCACAACCAAACAAATTTGTAAACCGCAATCAATAACGGTGTCAATTGTAGATTCGTTAGTGAGTGCAGATCGTCCACAGAGAAAGTGAGATTTGATCGATCTTGTTTTAGTTGAGTCGAAAATTAAAAGATAAAAGAAATTGCAATAAAATTGATTCAAGATTTGTGAGTTTTTATTTTCAAGAAACTTAAAGAAAGTAAAGATCTAAAATCAAGAATCAAGAAATGTCCCAATCACTTTGATTTATCAAGATAATGAAGAATAGCCTGTAGGATTCGATTGAGTTAATAGTTAATGATGAATCTAATAATTCCTAATCTTATCTATTGATAATTTGTAGCTAGATTGATGATGATGAATGAAGATTAGGGATCTATTGAAGAAACTAAAGTTTCTCCTTCTATCCCTTGTCTTTTCAATTATGATCATTCGGATCTAGCCTCTAGCAAAGAAAATCATCAATCATTTGATCCCTAATTTGCAACGAAATTCACAAGAATGTGATCTCGATCAAAATTAGGTCATTGATGATTCTTTTTCCTAGAGTTCACAAATCTCATAAGACTTAAAATTAGTATTAAGATTTGATCATCATTAGATCTATCAATTCTCTCCAATCCTCCACAAGCAGAGATTTCGCTCACACATCATGAAAATTAATGAATAAAGAATCAAGAAGTTTCATAACGTAAGAATGTAAAGAAAAGCAAGTTCAAGAATTTTCTCCTTTTATTATTCAACGTTTCGTTACAATTCACTCAAAGACTATAAGAATTGAGGAGAGAACTCGATCGTCGAACTAGCTTCGCATCGTCTTCGTGAGTCACGGATCGTCTTGGATCTCTTGCTCGGCTGAAGCTCGGCGTTGCTTCAAAAAGGCTCGATGGATTCTTACTTGATTTTATACTCAATTAATCTTGATTTGGATTTTGAATTGTATTTGGGTTAGGGTTTGGATGCACAAGTTGTGTCACTCAACTTGTGTTTGGAATTGTTGAACAACCTCATAATGATGCCCTTGGGTCCCTTTTTATAGTCTTCTCCTTTAGCTTCCCCTAGAAGCTTGATCTAGCTTCCTTTAGAAGCTAAGCTAGGTTTAGCTTCCCTTGTAAGCTTGGTAGTTATGAAGGAAGCTTCTAGATAAAGGTAGTTAGCTAGCTTGCTTGAGAAGCTTGGTTGTTATGAAGCTTGCATAGGAAGCTTGGCTGTTAGAAAAGAAGCTTCTGCAGATCTCTGGGGACTGAAGTGTCTTGAAGAAGTTTGCCATTTGAAAGGAGAGCTTGTTTCGCCCAATCAGAGCAAAACTCTGTTGAAATTCAAAATTCAAAAATTCTGAAGCAACGCTTCAAATCTCGGGCGCAACGCGCCACATGTCAGGCGCTGATACGTCAGCACAGCGCCCAAGAAGGCGCGCCCAATCAGAGCAAAGCTCTATTAAAAGAAGCAACGCTTCAGTTGCGCAGGCGCTGCGCTGCGCGACACGTGTCGGCGCAGATACGCTAGCGCAGAGCGCTGCGCGACACGTGTTGGCACAGATGCGCTAGCGCAGTTGCGCTGCGCTGTGCGCTGCGCGACACGTGTCACGCGCTGGGGCATCTGCGCCAAACAGAATTAAAATTTTAAGAAATCTTTTCTGTTCTTGTTAAAACAAGAAGATTTTCTTCTGCAAAGCAGAAGCCCTTGGATCAAAGATCCAACGGTGGGGAAAATTCCCCAAATCACTCAGAGAAAGATCTCTTTAACAAATTTAACTAATTTATGGGCACTATAAAAAGGACCCTAGGCCTCAATTAAAAGGCATCAACATCTTTCTAAAAAAAAGAGAGAAAAGAACTCCTGAGAACTCCTCAAGAACAACAGAAGGTAAAAACCTTTAGGAAAAAGAGAAAATTCTCTTATGGACAGACTATTGATCTAAGAACAAGATCAATAATCTTAAGTAAAAAGAAAAAAAATAAGTAATAGTAGTGCTTTGCACTTTCTTATGAACCATTGGTTCTTTGAAAACAAAAAAAAACTTGTTTTCTTTGATTTAAAATCAACCAAAATATAAAACAGTGCTTGCACTTGAAAAATTGCGCTGTTGCGCTCCTTCGTTGACGCAACTCACCAGAGTGCGCCACGTGTCAGCAGCGCAACAGCGCAGCGCACTAGCGCAGCGCACTGCGCTGTTACGCTTGTGCTCGCCAGAGCATGACACGTGTCCTCACCACAAGCGCTTGCGCTCAGTGATTGGCGCAAAGCGCCTGACAAATGCAACGCATTTCATTTCCTGAAGGGCCAGGCCCAATTAAAAGGCTTAACAGGCCTAATAAATAAAATGCTATGCATTATTTAAAAGGGCAGAGCCCAATTGAAAGGTCCAGTGGACCAAAACAAATGATCTGCATCATAATAAAAAGGGCAGAACCCAGTCAAAATGGGCACAAATGGCCTGAAGTAATGCAATGCATTATTTAAGTGTGGGCAAAGCCCTAGCACAGGCCTAATAGACCGGAAACAAATAAAGGTGTTGGACATTCTCCACTGGACTTAGCCCAATTTTGGCCGTAAGTCCTTAAATAAAATTGACTGAGCACAACTCTCTCTTAAATTAATTTATATCCGGTTCGAGGGTACATCTCTGAACTCCTTTGACGACTGTCATTGTAATCCTTCAACGACGTCAGAGAGGCGACGGATCCTAACAACCACACATGGATATCGGACTGCGGGGTCCTTAAACTCGTGGACCGAAACGTCCCTAAACTAATGTTGGACCGAAACGTCCTTAAACTAATATTGGACCGAAACGTCCTTAAACTAATGGTGGACCACCACGTCCTTAAACTGGAACATGGACCACTACGTCTCTAAACTGGAACACTAGAGCTCCCAAATGCTCTTTTGCCGGATCTAAACGGTCCCGTTTAAGTTGATCTTAGCCTCAAATACGGCTAACGTATCCTTAAACATTTAAATGGACTATAAAACTCCAAATCGACTTTGGTTCAAGGGCACATCTCTTAACTCCTCTGACATTTGCCGTTGTAATCCTTCAACGACGTTAGAGAGGTGACGAGTCCCGATAGCCAAAGATTAAATGGATTATCATGTTAAGTTGATCTTAGTCCCAAATAGGACTAACGTATCCTTAACGAACGTTTAAGTTGATCTTAGCCGTAACGCGACTAACGTATCCTTAAACTAAAAACACCAAACCCAAATCTAAGTAAATACGGATTTGAACTAATCCACGTCCTACGGGCGACGGCATTACTCAGTCTCCGTATACAATCTACGGGCAACCACAAACAAAACAAACACCCACGACACGAAGTGATATTCTGGAGAAGGAGAAAGTTGTTACCGCGATGCGGTAGCGTAATTAACTGCAGGGGCTTGCGCCTGCAGGGAAGAGCGTCCCCACAATCAAAAACCCCTCACCCTGAGGGGGAATCTGACGAAGTCTGCTACATCGGCCGCATCCGTCTAAACCTCCTATACACAGTGCCATAAATCAATTTGGCATCTTCGGAGAGGTAGACGGATAAAACCAATTAGCATCTGCCCCGAACCTCAGGCAAGACGTCCCGTGTCTTTGCCGTCTTTCGGAGGGGAACAGATTCTGGCACGCCGGGTGGGACCTTTTCCTCTTTCCACTCCACACTTCGTGTGTCGTGTTCGCGAGCAAATCGCGATTTGCTGTGGTTGCCTGTGGATTCAAGGTACTTAGATTTGGTATCTTTCTCCGTGCAGGAAACAGAAGATCAATGGCTTCAGGCTGCACTACCTGCAACTGCAACTCTCGCTCCGTCTCTGCTAGAGGAGTGACTTATGGGCCTCAAGCGGCCTCCCTTTTCAAAATGCCAGTGGAGCAAGTAATTCAAGCCACCACTGGACTATTCTTCGGGACCATGCTCCCACCGATGAGCTTCAATGCCCCAATGACATCGCAAGAAGCTCCAAAGAAGCCGGTCTTTGATCGACTTACCACTGCAGTGACCCCCCTCAACAGGTCGCCCAGTTTCAATACCTCAGTTTTCAACAGACTGGGCCAGAACGTCCGCAAACCTGCGATACCCGAAGCTGCCATCCAAAAGCGGATAGCCATCCCGACGCAAACGGACGGAATCATTGGAAAGGTTCCTTCTTCCGAGAAGTCAGTTTTTACGAGGCTGGCCATTCCGGTTACTGCTCCAGGCGAGATCCTCAAAGCTGCTTCCCCTACCCAGAGCAGGGGACATGAAGAAGCTTATCCAACAACGGAGGTGACTCCATCCGCAAGACACACTCGACGTCGCCACTGGCGTCGAGTAAGAAAGGCTGGGGGCAACTCCCCCTCTGGATTTACGCCACCAGCTCCGATGGTGGGGATTGATGCTGCTGTTCCAACCAGGAACAGCTTCGAATTGCTCAATACGGTGCGCAGAAACTCTCCTACTACGGCGCTGAAACGAACTCCTTCACCTGTAGAAAATACTCCAGAGAAGAGGCTAGAACAACCCCCTCAACAGCTTGTCCTCTAAAATTTACAAAGTCTGGCGACAGGTCCAAGAGTCGGTGATTTATGAAAACTATCTCCGCCGACAGAAAAAGATGAAGGTGCGGCAGGAGAAGGATTACTCTGTCAAGCCACAAAAAACAAAAGCTACTTGGATGCCCACTACAACGGCTCCCTTAACTCCAATCACTCAAAAAAGGAGGCCGCAAAAAGCCCCTGTGTCTTTGGCAAATCGCAAAGACACCGAACACAAACGCCCCAAGTCTAGGGGCATGGTGGTGCACACTGTTTATATGGCTTCTGGAAAGGAGGAAAGCCGCACTTCTACGGGCCACCGACCGCTCACCCGATCCGTGACGAAAGCCCAGGAGCAACAACAAAAGCTTCAAGAAATGATGACTACAATGGCTGCACTCACTAAGCCAAAAGAAAGCTCTGAAACGTCTTCGGATGAGCGTCAAGAACAAGAAACCGACGCTGACTTTTTACGCAGAGTCCTCGAAAAGAGAGACAAAGAAGCTGCAGAGCAAGCGGCTAACATAAAACAGATGGCGCTTCTCTTCCAAGACATGGTGGGAATGATGTTACAGCCGGACCCTCCAGCTGAAGACCTTCCGGTCATTATTGAAGACGATAAAGAGGAGACATCTAATCCTCCTCCGGCTCATTCAACAACCAAGAAGGAAACCATTTCCAAAGCTGCACTAGATGACTATATAGCTCAACAAATACGAGCTCATGAGGCGAGTGAAGCGGCCATCCAAGTCGTCAAAACTGGGCGACCATACCCGAGCTGGTATGACCTAATCAGTTACCCGCCGGGATATACGATCCCTAAGTTCCATGTATACAAGGGGACGGGAAATCCGCATCAGCACGTCGCTCAATTAAGAGCCTTATGTGGCAACACTGGCGGCGATGATAAACTATTGCTCCGCCAATTCGTCGGCAGCTTATCGGAGACGGCGTTCGAGTGGTACTCTGAACTCCCAAATGACTCTGTCAAGACATTCGCAGAGATGGAGTTGCTATTCACCCAGCGTTTTGCAAGCGCTAGCGAACGCACCCCAATCACGGCATTGATCAATGCCAGGGTGAAGCCTGCAGAAACTTGGGTCCAGTATGCGATACGGTAGCGTAATCTATGGTCAAAGTGCGAGCAGCGCATCGAAGAAGCTCCTGCCGTGGGCATGTTCGTGGGTACTCTCGACCCTCAAGCGACCATCTCCCAATTCATGATGTTTTTTAAGCCGACCACCTTCCAGGCCTTGATTGACAAGCTGGCCTAAATGGACCAGGAGGACCATGAACCATCTCCTTCAAAGACAGAGCCTTGGAATGAAAAGGGCAAAGGGAAAGCAACCTTTGTTGCCAATACTCAACAACGGTCGAGCAACTTAAAGCCGGTTGTCCGTCAAAACAATATGCGTCCATGCCCATCCCTCAACGAGAGACTGGGACGTTCTTACTCGTTTCCTCAGGATAAAACGAGAAAACTGTTCGAGCTGGAAGTGCGCAACAGACTCATCAATCTGCCGAGTCCAAAACGTCCGTCGCAACCAGGCGATGTCAATAATCTCAATTATTGCTCTTACCACCAAACGGTAAGTCACCCGATTGAGGATTGTTTCGTCTTTAAGGGATGGATCGAGGATCAGTACCTATAAGGCAAGTTCGCGCTGTCGGAAAACTGGAAGGTAAACCCACCACAGCCGCACTCTCCAAAGAAGACGGACATGCCGGGGGCAGTTTGTTCTTTAGTCAAGGATGAAAACGATGGAGAAAACTCATCAGATGAATCCGAAGACTATGTAGCGACTTGTCATGTGATTTCTCACTCACTGACAGATAATAAAGAAGCTTCTTGCGCCGAGAAACCAATAGCGAACCCCGAACCGGAAATTCTACAGCCATCAGACGAGTTGATCGATGTCTTCCTAAATGAAATTCGTCTGAAAGCAAAAGCCGATCAAGAGCGTGAGATGGCCATACTGGAAAGAGCCAAGGCATTCCCGTCAAATCAAAAGCCATCCACCGTGGATAAAAACAAATTCAAGACGAGGAAAAGGTTTGCCAAAGCTCTATCAGTAGGAATGAAGCTACCGCCCCCTGAAGAAAATACTCTCGCTGAGGTAGAGATGCACCCTAACTTCTGCTTATATCATCAGAAGATCATACATCCTATCGAAGACTGCGAGTCCTTTAACTGTTGGTGGCAAGGGTATGTCGCTTAAAAGCAACACTTCGACAGGAAAAAGTGTGAAGCTTGTGGACATCGGAAAAATGCGATATATGAGCGCAAAGGAGCCACCGCAAACTGTCATATAGCCGACTTCAAGGGATCACAAATTATCACCTTTGGAAGCGACTCTGACGAAGAAGCTATCCCCAACTTTTCCCTTAGGGAATCTATTTCGAAAATAAAGGAATTGAGAAGCTGCGAGAACGTTCAGCCATGTAATCGCACGCTATTCGAAAAAAATCTCGGCCCCGTAAACAAGGGACCGAACAAAAAGAATAAAGGAAAAGGAAAAACGGCCTTCGTCGCCAGCGCTCAACAACAATTAAGTGACCCTAGACCGGTTGCTCACCAAAGCAACAAGCGGCAACCCCTCCAGGAAAAGTTGAAACGTCCTTACTCGTTTCCTCAAGATAAAACAAGGGGACTGTTCGAGCTGGCAGTATGCGACAGACTCACCAATCTGCCGAGTCCAAAACATCCGTTGCGGCTAGGCGATGTTGATAATCCTAATTATTGCCCTTACCATCAAACGGTAGGTCATCTTATCGAGGATTGCTACGTCTTCAAGAACTGGGTTGAAGATCAATACCAACAAGGCAAGTTCACGCTGTCCGAAAATTGGAAGGTGAACCCGCCACAACCGCATGCTCCGAGAAAGATGGATACGCCGGGGGAATATTCTAGTTGTAGCGATGCTGATGCTGAGATTGGTGTCAGATTCCAAGTTCCACACTCGCGATAAAAAATCAGCGAGCCACACATGCATACGAAATAGCCGAAATGATGGGGCAACTTGCAATAAAAAGCAGCAAGTAAAAATGTATGCATGCAAAATAGCCGAAATGATTGGGCAACTCGCAATAAAAAGCAGCGAGTAAAAATAAAATAAATAGCCGAAATGATTGGGCACCGCGAAAAATAGCCGAAATGATTGGGCAATCGCGACCTTCGCGATATAAAAGCTGAAATGATAGAGGATCGCGGAAATAAAAAAAAATGAATGAATGAAACTTTGGCCCTACAGGCGATAGTACAGCAATCCCTGTATACGATCCAGGGGCACAAACAAAGAAGGAGGCACCCTTTCCTTCCCAATGCTCCATCAGAAAACGGAGCCAAATCTTAACGGCAATATCTATGTCCTAACAATCAAACAAACGGAGCCACGGCAAAATCCCAGCTCCACCCCGACGTTCGTTTAGATACAGCAGACGAATTGTCACCCCAGCGTTCTTCCTCTTACAGGATTCGGACGTGACAAAGCAAACGAAGCGAAGGCCAAATTCCTAGCTTCAAGCTCTTAACGGTGAGTCATATAAAGCCTGAAAGACAACTAGAGATCATCTCACACCAGTGCGGAATGGTCACCACTTCGACGTTCGTCTCGACACAGCAGACGCAACAATCATCAAACAAATGGAGCCACGGCAAAATCCCTAGTTCCAAAACTCGACGGTTCATCAGCAACCTAGAGACAACCTCGACGTCCGTCTCGATACAGCAGACGAGATGTCACCCCAACGTTCGTCTCGATACAGTAAACGCAATGTCAACAACAGCGTTCCTCCGCAGTCCAGCTGGAGGCAGATGCAACGTCAACAAAAGACCTCACGGTCGAAACAAAGTGGAGTAACGGCAAAATCCCAACTCCACCTTAGCATTCGTCTCGTTACAGCAGACGCAATGTCAACAACGGTGTTCCTTCGCAGTCCAGCAGGGTGTACATGCAAAGTTAACAAAAGACCCCATGGTCGAAACCAAGCGGAGTGACGGCAAAATCCCAGCTCCACCTCAGCATTCGTTTCAATACACCAGACGCAGTGTGAGCAAATGAAGCGAAGGCCAAATTCCTAGCTTCAAGGTCTTAACGGCAAGTCATATAAAGCCTGAAAGACCACCGGAGATCATCTCACATAGAGTGGTCACCTCCTCGACGTTCGTTTCGATACAGCAGACAAGTTGTCACCCCAGCGTTCTTCCTCCAGCAGGGATTCGGACGTGACAAAGCAAACGAAGCGAAGGCCACATTCCTAACTTCAACGTCTTTACGGTAACTCATATAAAATCGGAAAGATAATCAGAGGTCATCTCGCACCAGCACAGAGTGGTCACCACCTTGACATTCGTCTCGATACAGAAAACGAAATGTTAACCCCAGCGTTCTTCCTCCAACAGGATTTGGACACACCAAAGCAAACGAAGCGAAGGCCACATTCCTAGCTTCGACGTCTTGACGGTAACTCATATAAAACCGGAAAGACAATCGGAGATCATCTCGCACCAGCAAAAAATGGTCACCACCTCGACGTCCGTCTCGATACAGCAGACGAGATGTCACCCCAATGTTCGTCTCGACACAGCATACGCAACGTCATTAAACGAATGGAGCCACGGCAAAATCCCTAGTTCCAAACCTCGACGGTTCACCAGCAACCTAGAGACAACCTCGACGTCCGTCTCGATACAGTAGACGAGATGTCACCCCAATATTCGTCTCGACACAGCAGACGCAACGTCATTAAACGAATGGAGCCACGGCAAAATCCCTAGTTCCAAACCTCGGCGGTTCACCAGCAACCTAGAGACAACCTCGACGTCCGTCTCGATACAGCAGACGAGATGTCACCCCAACGTTCGTCTCGACACAGCAGACGCAACGTCATCAAACAAACGGAGCCACGGCAAAATCCCTAGTTCCCACCGCAACATTCGTCTCGATACAGCAGACGCAATGCCAGCAAACGAAGCAAAGGCCAAATTTCTAGCTTCAGGGTCTTGACGGCAACTCACATAAAGCCCGAAAGACTATCGGAGATCATCCCCACACTAGCGCGGAGTGGTTATGACTTATTGGGGCTCACCAAAATAAGCCTAACCTCAAGTAAAAAGCGACATGGCAAATTCCTAACGCTTGCTCTTCCGACGGTCAAACTGCTAAGGAGGATTGCTTGAAGACGTCTTGTCCAGCCCCCGAAGGGATCAGAGACACGGCAGTCGCAGGGCTACTCGAACAGCACGATTGCCTATCGAGGACTATATCAGCTTATGCGACGGTACGATGGCCAAAACCTAAGTACCACCAACCTTAACGGGCTTCTGTCGTAAGGGGCAGAGGTTAAATGCGACGTTAAGATGTTCTTGTGAGAAACGCTCGATTCGTCTCGACTTGCAAAAAAAAAATTGTTGAGGCGGCTCGACTCGTGAGATAAATCCTTAGGCAGTGGGCATAAAAGAAGCCTGTTTCCTAAGCACTGAGACCCTGCAAGTTGGCCCAAAACGGTCTCTTGCATACCATCCACGGGTCTCACTCTCCAACATCGAATTTCGACAAGGAGGGTAACAACCGCTTACAAGTCCTCTCGACTCATAAGAGGGAAAAATTCTCTTGTAGGATCCTTACGACTTATAAGAGAAAACCACACTTAGGAATCATCACGATTCCTAAGGAGAAAAATCCACCTACGAGATCCTCTCGATCCGTAGGGAGAAAAGTCTCTATGAGACCCTCACGGCTCATAGAGTTGAAAAGTCTTAGGCAGCAGATTTGAACCTGCGGCCTAAGCCCTCGCTATCTCGTGAAGAAATCAAGAAGCTTACTCTATTACCTGCTAATTGTGACGACATGCTGAGAAAGAGGAAAAGCAACAGAAAGAGCATCCGATTTACATTTGATCAAGCGTTCAAGACACATTCATTCATGTATGGGCAAAAAGACTCAGGACAAAAGATATATAATAAGACAAGCTGAAATAAAAAAAAGGAGGGTTTCCATTCATATTGCTAAAAATTCTTACAATCACAAGAGCAATGAATAAGAAACATTATTCAAATTATTACAACGGTATAATCTCAGATCCGGGGCACAGATTGAGGAATTCAAAAGTAAGGCCATCCAGAGTTCTTCTGGCCCTTCTAATTATTCTTATGCACAGCCTCTCGCGCTCCTCTGTGTCAAGATCCTCGGCAAGCCCTCCCGGCCTTCGATAAGCAGCAACCATCGTCGTCTGCTGGAAGATTTGGTGTAGGATGTCAATGAGGCTGTCCCGCCGTTTCTTCGAGATCAGCCCCGTCAGGTACACTGAATGCACCTTGTCCTCGGCATCATCCAGCGCATTGAGCGGCAGGGCCTCATGAAGACCCGGAAGTTCTCTCCATATTGCTCCCAGCACGACTTTCAAAAGAGCCGAACGACGGGGTAGCAGCCAACCACCGCTTGCGTTCAGACGACCTATGACCTCTGCACACTGAGCGTCTGTAAACTCCTGGTTTTGTTGACGACCCTGTGCGCGGATATCGTCATAGGTGATGAACTCGTGCAAACTGTATAGATGCACCACCATTATGCCTGGAGGAAATACCACAGGAAAATTAGCGATAGAAGAAAAATAATATACATAGAGGGCTAAATTCCTAGAGAGCAAAGCTCTGTTCAGGGATTAAAATCCATGAACAAAAAGCTTAATGAAACCCCAATGGGATCTCTTTAGATCAAAAGATCTGTGAGAGCAAAGCTCTTTGACTGAGATTAATTCAAATTAATTTGATTTACATTAATTTTACCTAAAGTTTCTAACTTTGAGAATGAGCAAAGCTCTGCTAGTGAAACCCCAATGGGGATCTCTTTATATCAAAAGATCTATGAGAACAAAGCTCCGCTGGTTAAGATTAATTAAAATTAATTTAATCAAAGAATCAATTTTACCTAAAGTTTTTCTAAAAACTTTTGAAAGGAGAGCAAAGCTCTGGAGTTCTTGAAGGCAAGAGCAAAGCTCTGAAGTTTTTTTGAAAATAAAAATCTGAAAGATGATAAGCATCTGTGGGGGACCAAAGGTCCTATTTATAGGCATCAAGTGCCTCTTCGACTTCCGAAAGTTGTCACGGCGGTTGGAATTCCGCCACCGTTGCGCTCACGGTTGGGGCCACGTAAGCGCAACGGTGGGGGGGCATTTGTTTACCCCAATCAGGGCAAAGCTCTGCTTTGAAAATTTAAAAATTTAATAAATGAAGTAACGCTTCAGTTGCGCTGCGCTGTGCGCTGCGCGACACGTGTCGGCGCAGATGCGCTAGCGCAGTTGCGCTGCGCTGTGCGCTGCGCGACACGTGTCATGCGCTGGGGCATCTGCGCCAAACAGAATTAAAATTTTAAGAAATCTTTTCTGTTCTTATTAAAACAAGAAGATTTTCTTCTGCAAAGCAGAAGCCCTTGGATCAAAGATCCAACGGTGGGGAAAATTCCCCAAATCACTCTGAGAAAAATCTCTTTAACAAATTTAACTAATTTATGGGCACTATAAAAAGGACCCTAGGCCTCAATTAAAAGGAATCAACATCTTTCTAAAAAAATGGAGAGAAGAGAACTCTGAGAAACTCCTCAAGAATAAAAAAAAAAGGTAAAAAAAAAACCTTTAGAAAAAAGAGAAAGTTCTCTTATGAACAGATCATAGATCTAAAAACAAGATCAATGATCTTTAATAAAAATAAAATAAAACAAAAATAGTGATTTGCACTTTTCATGAACCTTTGGTTCTCTGAGATAAGAAAAACAAGGAAAAAAAAACTTATTTTTCTTTGATCTAAATTAGATCAAGAAATCAAATAGTGCTCTGCACTTCTGTTCTTGAATCTAAAAGATTCTTGGTGCTTTGCACTTGCAAACTGCACTGTTGCGCTTGCGCTCACCAGAGCGCGCCATGTGTCAGCAGCGCAACAGTGCAGCGCACTAGCGCAACGCACTGCACTGTTGCGTTAGCGCTCATCAGAGCGCGCCACGTGTCAGCAGCGCACTGCGCTGTTGCGCTTGCGCTCACCAGAGCATGACACGTGTCTTCACCACAAGCGCTTGCGCTTAGTGAGTAGCGCAAAGCGCCTAACAAATGCAATGCAGGGCCAAGCCCAATTAAAAGACCAAACATGCCTAATTAAATTGATGCTCTGCATCATTTATAAATGGGCAAAACCCAAACAAAAATAATAAAATGCTATGCAGATGCCTTGCAGAGCCCAAAATAAATTGATGCTCTGCATCTTTTATGGGCAGAGCCCAAACAAGAAAATAGAAGTAATGCAATGCATTATTTAAGTGTGGGCAAAGCCCTAGCACAGGTCTAATGGACTAAAAATAAATAAAATGTTGAACATTTTCAACTGGACTTAGCCCAATTCTGGCCGTAAGTCCTTAAATTAAATTGAACTGAGCACAAATGCTTTCTCAAATCAATTTATATCCGGTTCGAGGGTACATCTCCGAACTCCTTTGACATCCATCGTTGTAATTCCTCAACGACGTCAGAGAGGTGACGGATCCCGACGACCACACATCAATACGGACTGCGGGGTCCTTAAACTCGTGGACCGGAACGTCCTTAAACTAATGTTGGACCGAAACGTCCTTAAACTAATGTCGGACCACCACGTCCCTAAACTGGAACATGGACCACCACGTCCCTAAACTGGAGCATGGACCGCAACGTCCCTAAACTACCTATGGACCACTACGTCCCTAAACTGGAATAATAGAGCCTCCAAATGCTCTTTTGCCGGATCTAAACGATCCCGTTTAAGTTGATCTTAGCCCCCAAACACGGCTAACGTATCCTTAAACATTCAAACGGACTATAAAACTCCAAATCAACCTTGGTTCAAGGGTACATCTCTGAACTCCTCTGACATCTGCCGTTGTAATCCTTCAACGACGTTAGAGAGGTGACGAGTCCCGATGGCCAGATATTAAATGGATTATCACGTTAAGTTGATCTTAGTCTCAAACAGGACTATCGTATCCTTAACGAACGTTTAAGTTGATCTTTGCCGCAACGCGACTAATGCATCCTTAAACTAAAAACACCAAACCCAAATCTAAGTAAATACGGATTTGGACTAATCCACGTCCTACGGGTGACGGTATTACTCAGTCTCCGTATACAATCCACGGGCAACCACAAACAAAACAAACACACACGACACGAAGTGAAATTCTGGAGAAGGAGAAAGTTGTTACCGCGATGCGGTAGCGTAATTAACTGCAGGGGCTTGCGCCTGCAGGGAAGAGCGTCCCCACAATCAAAAACCCCTCAAGCGAGGGGGAATCTGACAAAGTCTGCTACATTGGCCGCATCCGTCTAAACCTCCGATACACGGTGCCATAAATCAACTTGGCATCTTCGGAGAGGTGGATGGATAAAACCAAATAGCATCTGCCCCGAATCTCAGCGTCAGGACATCGCGGTCTTGTGCGCCGTCTTTCGGAGGGGAACAGAGCTCTGATATAGCATTCGGCCCCCACTGAGTCAACGCGGCCGCGGATCCGCGGCGGATCGGTCCATTCGGCCGCGGATCCGCGGCCATTTGGTGCGCTTGGTGCATTATTTTTCCATGGTAATTCTTATGTTGGCTTTATGGCACTTTTCTGATGTCTGGAATATTTTTATAATTTCTTGTTCACTACCATATCATAATTCTTGGACTTGGCGTATTTTTATCAGCTCTTTTATGATTCCGGCTCTTTACCTGGAGAATTTCCTGCACACAATCTCGAGACAGGTGTTGCGATATACAAAAGATCATGCGTGCAATAATAAACACTCAATTTCCCTCAAAATGCGGGTTATAATCTATAACACATGTTATTTGGTATTTTATAGACGAATTTCTAATATGTGCTATAATCATACCGAACACCTTTAGATGATTGCAAATAGTAGGGAAATTGATGTGTTAAAAATGCAATATTTTCGACTGATCAAATTCCCCCAAACTTAATTTTGGTCGTCTCGAACAAACTTGTTTTATTAGAAAGAGAAGGAGAAAATAAAGAAAAAGAAAAACTAACTAGTACACTTTCATAGGCAACACGATTGCACTGAGCACGTGCAACAAGCCTTTACACCTCTAGGTGTCCCTAGTAGGAGGAGTGTTGTCTCCTGAGGGTTTTCAGCGGATTGCACCCACAAAATCCAATAATAAAAGGAAGACCATGAAAGTTACATATAAAGATAAGAATTATAAAAGAAAGACTTTGAAAATTAGAGTTTCCAACTACACTGGCTTTTCAGTTGTCATGAGCCCTATCTTAATAGTCATGAAAAGATGTTAGAAATCGCATCATCCCTCAATAAAATATCGTCTTTATTCTTCATTCCCACCTTTCATCCAAACTTCAATCATATACCCCTACGTGTGTGTAAAATACATTCCTACACTCGGAGAATTCAATTCAAGCTATCATACTCTTGTCCATCTACCTCGGTACTTTTTAATTAGTGAATAATTAGATGGATTTGCTCATACATTTTTCATCCGACCGTTAATACTTCTTGAGGTACTAACCGACCGATTACTCATGTGCTTGCTTATTAGGTGTCTTAGTATTTTCCTCGTCTTGCACCACCTAAGGCTTAGCAGTGACTCCCAGACCAGTTGGTTTAAGACACTAGGTGATGAAGCACCCTCGCTATATTTTTTTATTGCTGCCTTGGCGATAACAAAACCAGTGTTCATTTTTCTTCATCATTTTATCTTTTATTCATTTATTATTTCCTTCATACTTTGGCTTTTAGACAAGAGCATTTCAAGGTATCCTCTACTATCCCGAGTTTCAAGACGTGTGTATGTGCGTATAGTAGGGTATCAACGTTCAAATGTTTGGCTTCCAGAATATGAACTATTTTTCAGACTTATTTTTATCCTCAGATTAATTACTTCTTTCATCTTACTAACCCTTGGGTCAACGGATCATAACTACTTATTACTAGATCGTTTGAGAAAACTTCTAATTTTCTTGGTTTTCTTAAATTTTTCCAATCTTTTGGATGTAATTTTTCACTATCTAATCTTTTATTATCTTATTTATGTACAAAAAAAAATTTATATATATGTTTTGTTTTGTGCTTATGCAAGGTATGATGCAAAGTGATGCATAAATAAGCACAAACTTCCCCCAAACTTGTTTTCAACAGTGTTCTCACTGTTGCCTTCTGCTAAATCTCAAAAAACCTGTAAGCTTGGGAGGAAATTTATTAATGAGGGCAATAAATATAATCGTGAAAATCCCCCCCCCCCAAACTTATTTTTGGCTCACCATTTTGAGTAAAAAAATTTATTTTGAAGAGCCAGCTTATACCCCCCCTCCAAACTTGAGTTAAACAATGTTAAGCTTTGAAAATCACAAGAGGGGTAAAAATTACTGGTCAATGCCAAACTTTGTAAAGACCGAAAGTCAACACCAACCATTCTAAAATTTTATCAGTGTAGTGCATCGGTTGGTAGAAGAACAAGTTGAAAAGAGCCAAGAAGAAGTGGGGAAAAGATAAGTGGTGTGAAGGAGATGGTTTGCGTCTCGTTTTGGAGAGACGGCACAGTGATTGTGATGGATTACTCGCATTCTCTTTATAGTCCAGAAGAGGGGGTGGAGGTTCAATTTCTTTGTATTGAGGTGGATTCATCTCAACACCCGTGTCTTTCAAAAATGCGAGTTCATCAGCGAAAATTTCCTCAAAACTCTCATCGATACCCCGAAGAATAATGTCATCACAAAGTGCGGGGTGATCTTCAGACTCTAAAAATGGTTCAGTGTTAGTTGTTGACCCGGACAACTACATGGAAGAGTCCGTATGTGTATGATACATAGTTGGGTCAAACAACAACATATGAAAAGAGTCTAGATTAGTATCATGAGGCTGATCAAATTCGCTGCCGGCGACATCCATTAATTCGACAGAACATGCATGAGCAGTAGGTTTGGAGGGTACACTTCCCAACTTGTAAATGTTAAGCTCAATTGACATCTTCCCGAAGGATAGGGTCATAGAGCTGTTATGACAGTTGATTATAGCATTGGAAGTGGCCAAAAAGGGGTGACCAAGGATCACCGGAATTTGATTCCGTGGGTTTGATATAGGCTGTGTATCGAGTACAATAAAGTCCACAGGGAATACAAATTCCCTGATTTTTATTAACACATCCTCCAGCTCATCCCTAGGTTTGGTGATTGATCGGTCGGCCATCTGGAGAGTGCAGTGAGCTGGTTTCAACTCTCCGATCCCTAACTGCTCATAAACCGAGAAATGAAGCAGGTTAACACTTGCGCCAAGGTAAAGTAAAGCACGGTTAATGTGTTTATCCCCAATAGAAACAGAAATAGTAGGATAGCCAGGATCCTTACGTTTCCTAGGTAATTGTTGGGGAAAAGCTGTGTCTACAATCTTTGACATGAATACCTTCTTTGGCACTTGAGTCTTCCTCTTCCTAATGCACAAGTCTTTGAGAATTTTCGCATAAGCGGGGACTTGTTGGATAGCATCTAGAAGAGAGATGTTGACGTTAACCTGTTTAAAGATTTCAGTGATCTTCTCCATTTGCGGACTTGGTCTGTTTCCCCTTAACCGATTCGGATAAGGAGCTTTAGCAATAAGATCGGGGTCCAATATTGGAGAAGATCGTGTGGGTAAGATTGATCTAAGAATAAGAGTGGGGATCGTCTTTGGTGGACTAGAAGAGGTGTGCTGAGGGTTCGAGCCTTGGGGAAAACGGAGAATAGGCTCGGAAGAAAATGGAGGGGTAGACGAACTGGGGTCAGAAGTAGAAGCAGAAGTGGAAGGAAAAGTCTCGGCCGGGGTATCATCGATTGATTCTTCATTATTGCCAATCTCTTCACTGACATGGTTGTCAAGCACTCTTCCAGATCTCAACGTGGTTATAGCATTCACATGATGTGAATAGCCAGGATTGGGTAAAGGTTGAGCTGAAAGTTTCCCTTTTTCTCTAGCACTCAATTCAGCATTTATACGGGCAATTTGTGCTTCCATCGATTTAATATTTTCACTATAGGAGTCAGAGTTTTTCTGGAATTTATTGAAGGAAGACCTAAATTCAGCTGACATTTGCATGAAATTTGTCAGAAGCAAATTCATGGTTTGTTCGAGTGAAGAGGAGTTATCAGTACCGGTCAATTGCAAAGAATTGTTGTGCGGTGCAGAAGTATTGACCGGATTTTGAAAATTTTGTGATTGGTAGGGGTGCTGACTTATTTAAAGTGGTTGCTGTTGTGGTGGAGGACCACTTTGGAAATTGTTTTGATTTAGAACGGTATTTTGAGTTTGTTGTTGGTTCTAAGCAAAGTTAGGGTGATTCTCCAACCCTGATTATAAGTGGAAGAATACGGATCGTTTCTAGGTCTTTGTTGGAAAGCAGCATTGGTATGATCTTGACCTTAAAACGGAGAATTCAATGGACATTCTTCCGTAAGATGTGATGGATCAGAACAGTATCCACAGACAGTTTTGGAGAGTGACATCTGATTTAGGGCGGCTGCTAAAAATTTATTTTCCATAGTTTCGAGTTTGTTTTGCATTGCTGACATTTCAGCTCTAACTCCTATGGAAATATCAGATTGGTTATTGCCACCCCTAGACGATGATTGACTTACACTCTCCCACTGTAAAGATTTTTCTGCGAAATCTTCTAAAAATCTCCAAGCCTCACATCATCTCTAGTCATGAAGGTGCCTTGACACATGGATTCAAGGGTCTGTTTTGTGGTAAGATTAATGCCCTCATATATGATTCTGCACAGATCCCATCTAGGGATTCCGTGATGTAGACATTGAACTAACAGATCCTTAAAGCGTTCAAAACACTTCGAGAATGGTTCATTTGGAAGCTGGGTAAATTGATTTATTTCGCTACGGACTCGAGCTGTTTTATGATTGGGGTAGAATTTCTTAAGGAATGCTGTTACGAATTCTTCCCAGTTTGAAATAGAATGTGCGGCTGTGTTATAAATCCACTTCTCGGCTATATCGCACAAAGTGAATGGGAGAAGACGTAGATGCATAGCATCCACAGAAAGCTGTGAAGTACCCATCATAGCGCATACATTTTCAAATTTGGTAATAAAGACGTATGCGTCTTCAGACTCGAGACCGTGATATTTGGGTAGAAGATTGATGTATTGTGATTTGATTTCAAAGTTGTCCCCATTGGCTGGTGGAATGGTGAGACAGGTCGAAAGATGACCTCGCATAGGGTAACATCTCTCTTGGAGAGAGATGCGGGGTGGATTCTGTACACCTGCGGACGGTGGCAGAGTAGTGTTAAAGAAGTTCGATGGAGAACCGTCCATCGAAGTGGGTGTGGTGGTGGGTAAAGAAGAAGTAGACGTAGAAATACCGACTTGAGTCGATAGGAAGAACGCGGACAAGACGGGCACTAGAATCCCGTGTCCAGCCGAGCATGCACTAAATGGTTTAGCACAAGTGGCAGCGTTGTGATAATTAAGGAAAATATGAGTTTGGCGTTTGTTTTGAAAAAGATGGATTTTTGAAAAATCAAATCACAAACAAGCAACCCTAAATCTAGTGGTCACCTAGGTCAAGTCTCTAGACTGCTCCTAGACTTCCAGAAGACAAATCGCAGGATAGATCCTCTACTGCCTCTTTGTCCCTTCTGTGGCCAGGTAAGTGCCAGGTAAGTGAGAGGTTCTCCACTACGTAAGTAGTGGGCCTAATTAAGTAACCACTTGCCTTAGAAACACTTGCCTTAGACACCACAAAAGAAACACGGATAAGCAATAGATTACCGACGACCTCCTTCTGTCCTAAGTGAGCGCGATGGTCCTTAGAGTTATGTCTAGATATTTTTTAGTTAATAAGGGTAATGCGGATGCAATTTTGTGATTTTTGGGGCTTAGAAAGGGTAATGAACTCCCTACCTAATCTGAATTTGGTCTTTGCCCCTTAATTTCCGTATTAAAAATGCAAACAACCAAGATCAAACACGCACAATTTTTCTTTTTGCGGCGCTGCGAAGTTTTGCAAAGAAACCTGCAGAAATTGGTTAATGGACAGAGCAGGGAGGAGATAAGAAAGTCAGAAATATACCTGAAAATTTTCGTGCACTGAAACCCTAAGTTTGTCGCGCTTCCGCCGCAATAAGGCTCTAATGCCGCGGTTCCGCGGTCCTCTAGTTTGATCACTGCATAAAAATTTCAGGAACTGTTCCAATTGCCTCACTGAGCTATCTGAGATGCTCTGAAAATTTTTCCTCTTGCTCCACAAATTCCAGATTTCCTCGCAACAAATCACAACAAATCGTTAAGCTCTTGTGCGAATTTTGATCAAAAAATTCTGATGGAGTAATAAATCTTTCAACTCAAATTACAAAAACGAACAAATTAGCACACTATCCCCGGCAACGGCGCCATTTGATTAATATTAATTCTCGATGTGTATGGAAAATGTAAAATATATCACAACCAAAGAAATTTGTAAACGGCAATCAATAACGGTGTCGATTGTAGGTTCGTTAGCGAGTGCTGATCGTCCACAGGGAAAATGAGATTTGATCGATCTTGTTTTAGTTGAGTCAAAAATTAAAAGATAAAAGAAATTGCAATAAAATTGATTCAAGATTTGTGAGTTTTTATTTTCAAAAAACATAAAAAAAAAGTAAAGATCTAAAATCAAGAATCAAGAAATGTCCCAATCAGTTTGATTTATCAAGATAATAAATAATAGCTTGTAGGATTCGATTGAGTTAATAGTTAATGATGAATCTAATAATTCCTAATCTTATCTATTGATAATTTGTAGCTAGATTGATGATGATGAATGAAGATTAGGGATCTATTGAAGAAACTAGGGTTTCTCCTTCTATCCTTTGTCTTTTCCATCATGATCGTTCGGATCTAGGCTCTAGCAAAGAAAATCATTAATCATTTGATCCCTAATTTGCAACGAAATTCACAAGAATATGATCTCGATCCAAATTAGGTCATTGATGATTCTTTTTCCTAGAGTTCACAAATCTCATAAGACTTAAAATTAGTATTAAGATTTGATCATCATTAGATCTATCAATTCTCTCGAATCCTCCACAAGCGGAGATTTCACTCACACATCATGAAAATTAATGAATCAAGAATCAAGAAGTTTCATAACGCAAGAATGTAAAGAAAAGCAAGTTCAAGAATTTTCACCTTTTATTATTCAATGTTTCGTTACAATTCACTCAAAGACTACAAGAATTGAGGAGAGAACTCGATCGTCGAACTAGTTTCGCATCGTCTTCGTGAGTCGCGGATCGTCTTGGATCTCTTGCTCGGATGAAGCTCGGCGTTGCTTCAAAAAGGCTCGATGGATTCTTGCTTGATTTTGTACTCGATTAATCTTGATTTGGATTTTGAATTGTATTTGGGTTAGGGTTTGGATGCACAAGTTGTGTCACTCAACTTTTGTTTGGAATTGTTGAACAACCTCGTAATGATGCCTTTGGGTCCCTTTTATAGTCTTCTCCTTTAGCTTCCCCTAGAAACTTGATCTAGCTTCCTTTAGAAGCTAAGCTAGGTTTAGCTTCCCTTGTAAGCTTGGTAGTTATGAAGGAAGCTTCTAGATAAAGGTAGTTAGCTAGCTTGCTTGAGAAGCTTGGTTGTTATGAAGCTTGCATAGGAAGCTTGGCTGTTAGAAGAGAAGCTTCTGGAGATCTCTGGGGACTAAAGTGTCTTGAAGAAGTTTTCCATTTAAAAGGAGAGCTCTGATATAGCATTCGGCCCCCACTGAGTCAACGCGGCCGTGGATCCGCGGCGGATCGGCCCATTCGGCCGCGGATCCACGGCCGTTTGGTGCGCTTGGTGCATTATTTTTCCATGGTAATTCTTATGTTGGCTTTATGGCACTTTTCTGATATTTGGAATATTTTTATACTTTCTTGTTCACTGCCAGATCACAAGTCTTGGACTTGGCGTATTTTTATCAGCACTTTTATGATTCCGGCTCTTTACCTGGAGAATTTCCTGCACACAATCTCGAGACAGGTGTTGTGATATACAAAAGATCATGCGTGCAATAATAAACACTCAATTTCCCTCAAAATACCGGTTATAATCTATAACATATGTTATTTGGTATTTTACAGACGAATTGCTAATATGTGCTATAATCATACCGAACAACTTTAGATGATTGCAAATAGTAGGGAAATTGATGTGTTAAAAATGCAATATTTTCGACTGATCAGATCCCACGGTGAGTGACCATGAAACCGAGGAACTTTCCTCCGGTGACCCCGAATGCGCACTTGGCGGGGTTCAATTTCATCTTGTATTTGCGGAGGACGTCGAAGGCCTCGCCCAGATCCTTGGCGTGCTCGTCCGATGAGATCTATTTGATGAGCATGTCGTCGACGTAAACTTACATGTTCCTGCCGATCTGCGGATTGAACATGCGATTGACCAAGCGTTGGTACGTAGCTCCGGTGTTTTTGAGGCCTAAAGGCATTACCTTGTAGCAGTATACTCCCTCCCCCCTCCCGGTCCATTATGAATGCGGTGAGATCCTCTTCTGCCGGATTCATACGGATCTGGTTGTAGCCGGAGAATGCATCCATGAAGCTAAGTAGTTCGTGACCTACCGAGCTGTCGACGAGCTGGTCTATCCGAGGGAGGGGATAGTTGTCTTTCGGGCAGGTCTTGTTGAGGTCGGTGAAGTCGACGCACATGCGCCATTTCCCGCTTGACTTTTTGACTATGACCATGTTCGCCAACCATTCTGAGTAAGGCACATTCTGAATGAAGTTGGCGGCGAGGAGCCTGTCTACCTCGTCCTCGATCGCCTTTTGTTTGATCGGGGCGAAGCTTTATTTTTTCTGCCTGACGGGTCGGGCCGTAGGGTCTACCCCGAACTTATGAGATATGATTTTGGGGTCGATCCCAGGCATGTCGGCAGGTGCCCAGGTGAACACGTCAGAGTTGTTTATGAGGAAGTGAACCAGGTCATCTCGTTGAGTCCCAGTTAAAAGCGACCCGATCTAAACGGTTCGTTCTTCATACCCTTCCATGAGGGGGGCCTCTGTCAGTGGCTCCACCGGGGTCCCTCGGACCTCCTTTTGCTCGTCTCTAGTGTCCAGAGAACCCTTGATGTCACCCTCACCTTCAACATCATTGTTTGGCCGCTCAGACGTAGAGGTTGCAGTGAAACAAACCTTTGCTGTTCGTTGGTCTCCGTAAGCCCGACCTATCCCGCCTCGAGCGTTAATTTCATCGCCAGGTGGTAAGTCGATATATGGGCCCGGAGGGAGTTCAGTGTAGAGCGGCCGAGGAGAACGTTGTATGCCGATGGGATTCTTGCGACGATAAATTCCACAGGCACGGTGCGCGTACGGCCCGCCTCCCCGATATTAAATTGTAGAGTGATTACCCCTTCCGTCGGGATGGAGTGGTTAGTGAACCCTGACAGGAAGTGAGTGGTCGGCCTTAGGTTTGACGGGGTGAGTCCCATGCGCAGGAAGCAGTCATAGAAGAGAATGTCTACCGAGCTTCAAGAGTCGATCAGTATCCTCTGCACCTCGTAGCGGTGGACCCGAGCTGTGATCACCAGCGGGTCGTTGTGAGGCAGGGATATACCGTGGAGGTCCTCGTCAGTAAAAACGATCGGCTCGGTTGCTTTGGCCCTCTTCCTCGGGTGGCTGTCAGTCCCCTCGATCGGTAAGGGACGGTGAGTTTCGTCGGTTTCCTCCGTACCCCCCCCCCCCGTTGACATGACCATGATTTGGCCGATTGTCAATTCGCCGGGAGGAGGACGTTGCTCTTGCTCACGGTCGGCTTGTCGCTTGTCTCGCAAGTACGTTGCCAGGTGCCCCGAGCTGATTAGCTCCTCGATGTAGTCCCGGAGCTGTTTGCAGTTCTCAGTGGAGTAGCCCTACGACTTGTGGAAGCTGCGGTAGGGGCCCCGGGTATGTTTTGCCGCCCTGTTCGAGACTGGGGGGAGTTTGAAGAACCTTTCTCCTTTAGCCTCCTCCAGCAGTACCGTCTGGGAAACATTGAGCGGGGTGTACTCCTGAAACTTCGGGGAGTTAGGCTTTGGCCGCTCAATCCTCTTTTTCTCCTCCCGACCCCTTTTCTTCTGATCAGCTTGTTCTGTCCGGGATAGGTTGGCGTTCACCTCGGATTCAAGCTGGATCTCACGTTCGGTCTAGGCCTTTACCTCGACCATGGTCTTAGGTTGCGCTAATGCAAATAAGCGTAGCCACTCCTTGTGCCTAAGACCCGACCTGAGTGCCGTAATGACCGTTTCGTTCCGGTATTCTGGGACCTCGAGGAGGGCATTGTTGTAACGTTTTGAAAATCGTTTCGGTGAAATTTCGGAAAATCGGTAAAATAAGGGGGTTTTCTGTAAAAAGTCAAAATACAAATATCTTTATTATAAAATTAAATATTCATATTCAAGCTATGTAATTGCTAGTATTTAGTGTTTATTGAGCCACTGGTAAAATTTCTAATTTTCTGAAAAAATTTCCGAAATTAATTATTTTAATATTATTTTTAAGCCGTCACTAATACATTTAATTAGGGAAAATTACAAATTGGAATGGGTTGAAACAAATTTTGTGCATCATAACAAATTAAACAAAATTTTAGCATGTTGTTTTTGAAATGAAATGAAGTTGTTAAACGGTTTAGAAAATGTAGAAGAAAAAGGGCTTAAATAGTGAAATTAGTGTTCATGGAAATAGGGGTATAATATTTATCTTCTTGTTTTCCCCACTTGCACTCACACACACACCCATTTTTCCTCATGGCCGAGCCCCCCCCCCCACTCGACAGCCCAACATCTTGGGCCCCTCATCTCACAAAAACAAAGAAAAGAAAAGAAATAAGGAATTTATAATGAAATGAGGTATGTGGTTTTGTTTCTTTAGTTGACTTGGACTTTTCCCACCTCACTCTCTCTCCTCCCTCACCCCCCACACCTGGCCGAGCCCTCCCCTTTCCAGCAACAGCAGCCCCCCCATTTCTCCTTCTCTTTTCTCTTCAAAAATTTATCTAAAATGCCTCCAAATCCACAAAAAAAATCAAGCTAAAATCAAAATCTAATCCCTACCCATTTTTACTTGACCATTCTAGTATGGATCTAGGGAACAAGATGGCAATTTGAGAGGCTAGATTTCAAATTGGATCAATGGGTTGTGAGGTATAAAAATCTTGACCTTTTTGTTAAATTGTTGGTTATTGCTTTAATCTAGCTTAATTAGGAAATGAATTATGGTTCTAATTGAAAGATTTGGGTTTTCAAGAGAAGGATTAAATTATAGTTAGGGTTTTTGTTGTGTGATTATGGTTGCAAAGTGTAAGTCATCATTTTGTGAAATGAGAAACCTAATCAAATTGATAGTTTGCAAATTGTTAGGTTGGAATTGTAATAATTAAGCTATATTACTAACTAGGTTTTTGTAAACCATGAATTGGTTTAAGAGAAAAATGTAATAGGTTTTTCATGACTTCATTAACATTATAAAATGTATTTTAATGCTTTAGATCATGCAAATCCAAGCTAGATTGTTGTAAGTGCATTTTTGCTATAAAATGGTCGAAATTGGTTAAAATTGCAAACTAGGTTTTTGAAATTGAATTAAATTGTGGGTTTAAAATTTATGTAATGGTTTCTATGGCATAATTAAGATATTAAGTTATCATCTTGGTCACTAGAATTGTTAAAACATCATGTTTTGTACAAAAACGGTAAACCTTGCTTGCTAGGTTTTCGGAAAAATAGCTTTTAAAGTGAGTTTGGGGTTTTATGAATTTTAACCTATTCCATATATATGTTTAGTGTTTGTGAATGTGAAAATGGATGTGTTTGGGTTTTTCTCGATGGTTTGGCGTTTGTACGCCGACGTCGAGGGTTTTTGGGTTGATTTGTGAAAGCAGCCATAGGTCTTGACCTATGTGGGATTCGTGTGTCGTTTTGGTCATGAGTCAGATTTTAATGCGATACGGTGCGTTATGATATGTAGGTACCCCATGTGGACTTCGACACGACAAGCAAGCGCGTGGCGACGTCGGCACCGGCGAGCGAGGAACAGGTGAGTAGATTTATATCTACGGGGAGAAGTCGGGTGGATAGCGTATAGCACCCCCGCAGTTCGTGGTGATGTATACGAATACGTATACACACATATATTGATTATATATTGTTTGATGTTTTTGATGATAAAGATGGATATTTGGTGTGATTGGATTAGTGTAGTGTTGCGAAACCGTAGAGTAGTGGTTGCACCACACATATACACACACGCCCATACTTGCATACATTATTCTTTCATATGTGCTTAGATGGGAATATATATATTTATGTGTTCATATGGGTATGGGACTATATGTTCACATACTGGATTTGAGGATAGTATTTGGGATGTGAGGTGAGTCGATGAGATTTGATTTGAGACCATGAAATTGGTGATTTGGCGGAATTCATATTTGAGATACGTCATGATGTTATAGCAGATCTTTGGACGATGATACCATGTGAATAGTGATATAAATAAAATGGTCGACATATGATCGTAATATGAGATATGATATGCTAGGATGTTGATAATAGGCCATATTGGGCGATGTATACTCCTTCATGATGATATGTGCTGATGATATCGGTTTGTACGAGACTGTCGATCAGTAGTCAGATCATAATTATATTGATGATATTAGTATTGTACTAGGCATAGATCAGTACCCGGATTATGATCTTTGATAAAGAGGATACCAGCTGAATAATGTGATGAATGTGATATTGACCGTACCCAGATTTGGGGATGACGTACGACGGATTTACGTACGAGCCATATATTGATGTTTGATCCACACTCTTGACTTGCGAATATTTGATTATAGATATGGTATCGGATGTGATATTATCGAGGCGGGATCACCGAATAATATATATATATATATATATATATATATATATATATATATATCGACTCAGATGTTAGGCGGTTTCCTTACCTTCAGTTAGCCTGTTAGCTCAGCCCTATAGTTTAGTGTAGCTGTATGACTTATATTACTTTAAATGCATATTTGTTATCGTTGTGTTTAGTATTTAGCTCCTGCTCATTATTGTTGTTCGCTCCGCATCGCCTGCTTACATTATGATTCATATTCTATTGTTGATATCATACTGTTAGGACACCAGCACCATTACTGATGACGCGTATGTACCACGTACACTTACTTGCCGGCTCACACACATCTTCATCGGTAATTGCCATGTCACGAACACTTTAGAAAATACTATTTCATTGACATAGGTTGTTAGCTAATAGTTTAGACATGATATTAGTGTACTTGCCTTATATATTAGTTTAAACATTGTAGTTATTACTCGCTACTTCATGCATGTTATTATTCACTGTTATGCCGCATTCATGGATTTTTATGCCTATATTCACTGTTTACATGCTATTGATGATTTGGATTCAGATTTTCATGAGATTTCCTGGATTTGGGGGGAAGCCGCAAAAACATTTATAAATTTCTTTTCTCTCTCTTTTTAAATAAAAAGTGTGGTTTTCCCATGATGTATGAGTCGTCCACCATGAGTTTGCTGATGGATTTCGAGACCCGATTCGAAGAGACGGATGAACCGTTTTGGGTACATGGTGGACCCGGTAAGGTATCCCGGGGCAAGAAGCTCGTGGTGATGACGATGAGCCTGGCAGGGGAAGACAACCGACCGGTGATTTTACCCGACGCGTCGGATACCGTCGTGGTCTTGAGATTGATGGTAGGGGCCAGTCTGGACTGACGGCGTCCTAGATAGTGAGATTGACATACAGAGATTTTTAGATATTGAGGTACAGAGATTGCGACACAGAGATATCGAGAGATTTGGATACTTGTTTTGTGTCGATGCTAGGCACTGTTTATGCTGATTTCATTTATGAAACCTCGTTTTTAAAAAGGATACAGAAATCTCACTAATTTATGAAAGCAGTTTTCTTCAGTACATGCATTCTGTTTCATGCATTCATACATCATCTATATGATATATTGCTACCTGAGGCACTGACACGGGCACATGGGATTACACTTGGGTTAGACATTACCCTAGCCATTGTTATAGGCTGCTGGTTATATATTTGAGGATATATTATGATCGTTGACCTAGGATTGCGTTGTTCATGCGATTTCTGTTCGTAGATGTTTTTCTACTCACGGGTTGGAAACTCACCCCCGTTGTGCCACAGTTTTCTTGCAGGTTTTGCCGTACAGGTTTCTTTACGGCTTTGCTGGCACTGCTTCTTTTTCGGGTGATTTGCTAGTAGGTGGGTTTACTTGTATTGTACCCATCATTATACCTTGTATATTATTATTCTGTTGTATCTAGAAGTTCCATCAACCAAACATGTATTTATTTTAGAGATAGAGACCAGTAATGTTTATTCTTTCGACCTTAGAGTCGCGCATTATATTTCTATGGATTTTCTTGCTGTTTTGAGTTTCCTTTTGAGTTTTCATCCTTGTCCTTGACGTTGTATATTATATTGCTTGTGTGGTTGTGACCGTCGATTGACGAAGAGCTATCTCCCGCTTGGGGATGCCTTTTTATTGATTTCGTATACTATTCATGTTGCATCCCATTTGGGGGCCAGTTTTTACAAAGGAGACTCTGCCGAAATTTTCAGTAAATACTTGATGTTTTTAAAGCACATAATTCGGCTTATGCTATTAAAACTACTTGTTTTAAGTTGGTTTTTCCTTCACTCTACTGCTTCTTTGGCTTTGATCTCTGGGTTTTGGCTTACTTAGATTACGTACGCCTCGAGACGTTTCTTAATTTAAGTGCCGGTCATGTTCCGTACCTTTCGGGTCGTGACAAAGTTGGTATCAGAGCGTTAGGTTTTACCTTCGGAGCGTAGGATGACCCTTGGTTGATGAAATAGGTGTTGGAGATAGTGCCCTCAAAGTCAATTATTGGATCGCAGGTATGTGATTGCAATGATTGAGGCAGGACCTATACCGATATGACAGTCTTACTCGAGATGATAGTATGCTATCTGGCTTGTCTTTATCATCGTATATATGCTTTAGTTCACTATTGCATGATTGATAGAGCCCATAGGATTCTTGCTTGACTACCAGCAGTATGATGGCGATCATATACGTGGGAGCTGGGGTCTGTAAGCATATCCTTAAAAGTGTCCCTAGTCGTGGGAGTTTCGAGACAGGGCATCGATACTCCAGAGTAGACTAGTGTATACAGTCGAGACCCCGACGAGGGGCGGTGGCTGGTCTCACAAGCCACTAGTGTCAGTTGTTTCACCTAAGATGTATACAGGTGCTCATTAGGTTATGAGTACACCGGACAGGACTCGCCGGGAATCTGCTAGTTGGTATTATACATATCGTCAGATAGCAATTCCCTGGTGACATATGTACAGGTTAGTTCATCGACCTGAGATCGTCATTTGTCTCATGTGAGTTCCCACTATGCTTAGATTACTACCCTACCACGCTCAAAAGAGTTGTGCAAACATGTTTTAGTTGGATACAGTCCCGAGCCACATTGGAGGCAAGTGAGCGGATCGTCAGGGATTCATCTCTCCCGGTATTGGGGGTTGATGTCGCGCAGTGCACGGGTGGCCATCACTAGGAATCCTCGGCCGAGGTAGTAGAGAATTACTGATTTGGATCAGTAGTTTCTCAGGTGGTGATGGGCTTCATACCGACACGATTTATCGCGTTATTAGGGGTCTGACTTTATCCACCCCCCTAGACTCGATATGCGATACTCTTTAGGCGAATGGACCGGACTGTATATACATTGTCACTGTCAGGCTCAGTAGGGTTTATAGATGAGTTCGCTCGTCAGCTTCCCTTCCAATCAATATATAGGCAAACCGTTACGTACAGCTAGTACCTCTGACGTGCTAGGGGTTATACCCAGTGCCAGTGTGTTGATGAGTCATTAATGTCCCCCACAGACACTTTTCCAAGTTCGGGTGAAACGTTGTAGAGGCCGTATGGGTTTATGGCAAGGTTCAAAAAAGCACGTGCGATTTCGCACGTGTCGTTTTTCAGACAGATAATACTGGTAGGCTTTGGTTTAAGCCGGAACCCAGTATTATACTGTGTAGATATAATATTTTTGTCTCAGATGCATTTGTATTCGGTCGTAATACAAATGCGGGTATGTTTATACTGATACAGGGTTATCCTGAAATTCGTTTCAGGATCGCTTTTGGAAGTTGCCAGTTTCCAGTTTTCTATCAGCCGTATTTTGACATTCGGTTAAAATGCGGATTTATCTTTTCTTGATGAGGTGAGTCAGTGTTCTAGAAGGTTCTAAAGAGGGTGACAAAGCTAGTGAGTCATTAGTGCATTAATGGAGCAATTAATGCTTGATGACTAAGGGTTTAGGTTCAATGTATGCTTTAAATGCTTTCATACTAGGTGTCTTAGTGACTCACTCTCTTCTTTATGCTTGTGGTCACCCCCCCTCTCCTATACTCACCCTCCTCCTCATCTATAAGTGGCCGGCCTTCCCCCCTCTCATGGCTCATGTTGTTGTTCACTAGAAAAAAGATTATGATAGATTCGGGTTCATGAAAATTAGATAGCATCTTTCTCATTTCACCCGATCCAAAAGGCAACTTCCATAACCGTTCGTCCGTGACCTTGGACGTAACGAGACAAAGTGTTCTACTCATTCTCTACTTCATCTTAGTCGTCTTTTTTAGCAAACTTGACGATCGAGATGCCTCGGCTCAGAGGCGGGAGCCCGTTTAAAGATCCGTCGACGTGGTGCCACCTGGACGACAAGACTGGAGATCGAGGAGATCGGAGCAGCCGCAACAATCGTGGGATGATGGTTGAAGACCGAAGGACTCGGATCATTCGGTATAACGTTTCTACCCACTTTCTAGTTTGTTAGTTTAGCTTTAATGGCAGATCCGGGTTACGGTACGCGATAGCGCCAGTTGTAAAAAGTTTTTGTTCCGTATTTGGCGTCTGCTAGACGGCCGGGGCGCTACCGTAGACTTATAGTGGTATCAGAGCCTCACCATTAAGCTATACTAACTTGTGCTAACGCGTTTAAAAGATCGATCGAACGAAATTTCCGAAACTACAATTTTCTGCATTAAAGTTTCTGTCGATTTTTAAAAGGGTCTAAAAATTATTTTAAGCATCACAAAAAAACAAGCAGGCATTTTGAAGAAAACTCCAAAAATTTGATTCCCTGATTCGTCCGTACGGCCGCGGATCCGCGGCCATATTGGAGCTTCAGGGGGTCAAATTTCTTCTGGTGTTTCTTTGTTGGGAATTGTGGTTTCTGGAATAGTTCTTTTGGGCCCAGAATTTGTTACTGTACAGCAGATGTACGTGGGGCCCACTTCGGGAAATTTGGTCGATCGAAATTTTAAATTTGTTAGTATGCAGTATTTACATTATATCTCCGACCGGGAATGTCATTTGATCTATAGTTCTTTTAGACGGGTTTGCGAACGTGACATTCGCGTTGATGTTCTGTATTGTGCTGTGATGTTGCGGATATGTCGTGGTGGATAGCAGGGTGCAATGGTAGTGCGGTTTGGATTTATTTGTACATTTGATATTGCGGGGCGAGCGTCCAACATGTGGACTGCCGTTACTGCCTGTTTGTATAATATTCTTTTGGGGCACGACCGGGTCGAGGTCGATGTACCCGTTGTACATATTTTTATTTCTGTACTAGGTTCATCCCGCGAAGGAGTGCACGGATAGCCGGGTTCTGGAGGGCAACGGGTCCGTATCTCATGGCTTTGAGAGGCAAAGGGACCTCACTCTAGAATTGGCAGACTGTTCGCCGCACTCGTGGGGGGTACAGGTTGACCCAAGGAGGGGTGCTCAATTTACCAGATTCCGTGAAGTGCCGGGTGTTCCATTCACTATGCTGTGGGGACTACCTCGCTTCAGGTTTTGGCGGGTAACTTGCCGCACCCGTAGGGGTCTAGGTTTCATTGCACAGGCTATCCACACGACCAGGGGAACGTCGAGATTCAGTAGCGACTCTGTGATACCCGGGGATCCCAAATTATCTGTATTGTTCTATGATGCTTGTTACTTTTCTGTAATGTTGCATATTATTACGCCTGGAGCGATTATTGTATATTGGTATATATACTATTAGATGTTGTATATGTTTTACACCCATGCTAGTCCAGCCCCCGCTCTGTCGTTAGTTAAGTAACCTAACGGGTGATGACGGGACCCAGTGACGAATGCGGATGGTATATACGTACATTATATTTTCGTTCTTTTCTGGTGTGATTGATTGATGGGACTGCATTGATTCTTATCAATGCAAGGATAAAACAAACCTATATTTGATGTTGTTGGAACAAATTTTAAAAGTGTTATTACAAAGATGTTTCCTTTTGTTTTGCATCGCGGTATTCAGTTAGAATATCTCGCACCTCATTCGACGAGGCAAGGGCCGAGATCCCTTCACCGGGAGTGACCCCTTGGGCATAAGTTTACGTCAGGGTAATAACTTTAATATAGTCGATTACAAGTTGCTTTGCATCACGGTATTCAGTTGGAATATCCTGCACCTCATTTCACGAGGAAAGAGCCGAGATCCCTTCACCGGGAGTGACCTCTTTAGCAAAACGTTTTCGCCACTATATTTTTATAAAAAGCTATCAGTTTCCTTCAACGAGATCAAGTTCATTATGTTAAAGGTTTTTCGCCAAAAACCAGTCGTAGCCCTCCGTCATTTCTTTTGGGTATTCAGTAGTATTCAAGCTATGTATTTTGACCTTCGCCAAGTCATAGTGTTTGGTAGCTGCTAAGTATTCATTTGTAGAAGAGATAGATGTGTTGGTTTGGGACAGTCGTACTACTATTTTGGCCTTCGTCAAGGGTATGTACGGGTGGGTTCAAATTGACCTGGACAATGACGGGTAGAACTTGGCATGTGACTTATGACATTTTGACCTTCGCCAAGGTCATAAGAGCATGGGGCAAAAATCACATCGGGAGTTTCAAACATACAGGAAACTTGCCAGATATGCGCATACCTTCTAGAGTGTGATAACTTGAGTGGCTTCCATCAAGTTATCATGCGATGATATTTGGATCCCGATTCTCACTGATAAGTTAGTTTACTCTTCGGGTGATGCTGACTAATTCTTCTTTTAGGTTTGAAGGAGAATTTGAGATTACAGTGGGAGGTTTCCTGATCAGATAAAGTGATAACCATTCTGATCTAGGTTAGAGTGCACGCAGAGTGTTTCTTTTCTCTCTCTCTTTTTGGCAGCGACCTTTGATCGACCCTAGACTATGACTCAGTGAGCAAGTTGACCGAACCTTCTTAAAATACTGGCTTTTGGATTGTCCGAGTTGCATAAGTCATTGCCGCTCTTTCCTTTACCCTTTATATTTCTCAGAACACCCTGTATTACTACGGACATCCACTTCCATTGGATAGATCCATCGTATGGTTATATACGAACTCGAAGGGACTTCTTCAAGGATGGATCCAGGTTCAGGAGAAATAGAATTGGTTTATTCAGTTGTCTTTTATTATCACCTTCTCTCAGGTTGCGAGGGCTCCTTAGTTTAGGAGAGTACACCTATTACGCTTATTGGATAGTCTTATTCCAAACCATAGGCAGGTGCCGAAAGATAGGGGATGAAGAAAACTAATTAGCCTAAGTAGGGTATGCAGAAGGTAATATGTAAAGACAAAATAAAGGGATTAGAAAGAGGGCAAAGTAAATTGCGACTGTTATCATTCACGACCAAACCGCGTACTTCATCGCCACTCCTATTTCACCTTTAATAGAATAAGGTATTATTCAGCTGTCATTTATCATCACCTTCTCTCTAGTTACGAGTACTTCTAGGATTAGGAGGGTACACCTATTATGCTTACTGGATAGTCTTCTTCCAAACCATAGGCTGGTGCTGAATGGTAGGGAAGGAAGAAAACCATTTAGCCTAACGAAGGTGTACAGAAGGTAACGACTAAAGACAAATAAAGGGATTTGGAAAGATGGCAAAGAAATATACGGTTACAGTCATGAATAGGATTATGGAAGAGGCATTACTAGGAATACCAGGATACCCCTACGAAACATTTTAATGTTTCAGTGTATTGTTAATAAAAAACTGATTTCCCGATTAGATACTTACTCCAAGGCATGTGTTTACCAGGTTTCATTCTCATATCTGTATGGTTTTTACAGATGATGAGTGGGAGTAAGTTATTGGGAATTAGGTGATCATCCTCATTATATCGGAATTCGTTGTAATTGGTGATATTTGAGGAAATCATCTGGGTACAGTTTTCAACCTACGATGCACAGGTTTTGAGTTATTCAAATCAGCGGACTTATACAGAGTATTGTATGTTTTCCAGTGTCCGTCAGGACAGAGGGGTAGGTCCCCGTACTATGTTTTGTTACTTGTGACTTCTCTAGTTTTTAGACAGGTGTTTCGTAGAAATACAATGTCTAAGTTTTGAGAAGTTGTGGGTATAAGAATAAAGTAGAGAACCAGTTGTCGCAAGTATCGGGATTCTTCAAATAGATTGAAGATGTAGATTCTTGTGATTGGTATTCAGATGAATGTAATGGTTTTGAGAAACTTGTTTCTCTTTCAGGTTACTCATAATTGGATGGATTCCTAAGTTGAGTAATGCTGATTAGCCTCTCTCCATTAAGTTGATATGCACTGGAGACAGCTGCATGTTTTTGAATCTGGTTCCAATTAAATTAGTGCCTCTATTTGTATATTATATATAGAATGGTTCATATCTTAACGATGTAAGGGGAGTTGTCCAGCTTATGCTTAAAACCAGACACTGGATAACTCAAAGGCACGTTTCTGTAATGGCAGTTTGTGGGTTGACCCTGGCTTTGACGAGGGTTGACATTTCTACCATCTGGAAGATCAAATAGTGATATTGTTCTTGACTCGCCGCAGTTTTAGTAAAATGGTTTTTTTTTTTCAGAAAACAGTAGTGGGAGTATGGTAGAACTGGAAATGATTCTAGAACCGCAAACGATTACGGAAAATTTAATAGGACCTATATATTCAATCAGGTTTTGACATTCCAATAGCCACTCCGCAGATATGGTGGGTAACCTCAGACACCCGAGAGGTACTCAGGTAGCCTCAAGGACGGTGACAGGGAGGTTCTTGTTTACCCAGACTTGACACTACTGTTGTTCCAGACTATGAGACCCGGCAAGAGGATAAGTATAACGTCGTTCTAAACTAGCTTTAGAAATGTACGTAGATATTATTCTTCCAGAGGGTTGTCGTAGTCAGTGGGAGCAGCGGAAGCATAGTGGGCAAGTAGCTTATGTCTATTTATAGACTTGAGCAGATATAGCAGAGATAGATCATTTATTTTTGATGTGACAGTCATGGGTTTGACTTCATCAGAATAGGGGATGGATCTGTTAAGAAGGTAGTAGGGTGTGATGTCCTGGTATTTGGATGACATACACAGAGTAGGAAGTAAAATTCCTATACTACGATCGGTTGTATTGTGGTCGTCACAGTTGTTTCTTCACAAAATATATGGATATAATATCAGACATTCTGGTTACTAGATCTATGGTATTAGATCTAGATTTGGGTAGTTTCCCAATGTGGGTACTTTGACAGTATTCTAATGGTATTTTAGAATAGATGACTCCTGGTATGGTGGTGTAGCTGCAGGTGATGGAGTCACCCTCTCTAAAGGTGTCTTAGAGACTAAAGGAGAGAGGGAAGTACATGATTGGCAGATCACTTGCTTAGGCAATTGAGTCGATCATGAGATGTCAAGTACCACACCAGATGTTGTTTTTGCACTAGATGCGATATGTTTATATTAATCCAATCCTGAAGAAACATAAGGAAGCAGTTTTAGAACATAGTGCTTGTTCTATAGATTTGATGACGGTAGCCTCCTTCGGGAGACGGTTATCATTCCAGGTTTCCAAGGTGACATGGATGACAGAGTTATAGTTTTCCCTCTGACGAGGGACGGTATTATAGACAGTTGGTCCAAGAGGATACTGTGGGAGGCATGGTGCTGGATACTGATTAGGTTCAGTTATCGATACAGTCTAAGAAGTTTGGATATGGAGTTCATTTATGAACTAGGTCCCATCAGATATTCAGACATATTCTAAGACAGGTATTACTCGATTCGGGAGATGGTTTTCTCCGTGAACTTGAGATTTAGAGAGATATAGAAAGAAACATCAGGGCGAATCCACTCACTGAGGCTATTTCTCGAACACAAGAGTTTTACAAACTAGCTTTGTAAAACTGATTAGTAGAGGAGTTGGATGTTCGGTATCACACGGGCTGTGAGTATGCGACATCGCAATAATTAGCCTTGAGTGCAAGTGGGAGATTGTTGGAGATAGTGCCCTCAAAGTCAATTATTGGATCGCAGGTACGTGATTGCAATGATTGAGGCAGGACCTATACCGATATGACAGTCTTACTCGAGATGATAGTATGCTATCTGGTTTGTCTTTATCATCGTATATATGCTTTAGTTCACTATTGCATGATTGATAGAGCCCATAGGATTCTTGCTTGACTACCAGCAGTATGATGGCGATCATATACGTGGGAGCTGGGGTCTGTAAGTATATCCTTAAAAGTGTCCCTAGTCGTGGGAGTTTCAAGACAGGGAATCGATACTCCAGAGTAGACTAGTGTATACAGTCGAGACCCCGACGAGGGGCGGTGGCCGGTCTCACAAGCCACTGGTGTCAGTTGTTTCACCTAAGATGTATACAGGTGCTCATTAGGTTATGAGTACACCGGACAAGACTCGCCGGGAATCTGCTAGTTGGTATTATACATATCGTCAGATAGCAATTCCCTGGTGACATGTGTACATGTTAGTTCATCGACCTGAGATCGTCATTTGTCTCATGTGAGTTCCCACTGTGCTTAGATTACTACCCTACCACGCTCAAAGGAGTTGTGCAAACAGCTTTTAGTTGGGTACAGTCCCGAGCCACATTAGAGGTAAGTGAGCGGATCGTCGGGGATTCGTATCTCCCGGTATTGGGGGTTGATGTCGCGCAGTGCAGGGGTGGCCATCACTAGAAATCCTCGGCCGAGGTAGTGGAGAATTACTGATTTGGATCAGTAGTTTCTCAGGTGGTGATGGGCTTCATACCGACACGATTTATCGCGTTATTAGGGGTCTGACTTTATCCACCCCCCTAAACTCGATATGCGATACTCTTTAGACGAATGGACCGGACTGTATATACATTGTCACTGTCAGGCTCAGTAGGGTTTATAGATGAGTTCGCTCGTCAGCTTCCCTTCCAATCAATACATAGGCAAACCGTTACGTACAGCTAGTACCTCTGACGTGCTAGGGGTTATACCCAGTGCCAGTGTGTTGATGAGTCATTAAAGTCCCCCACAGACACTTTCCCAAGTTCGGGCGAAACGTTGTAGAGGCCGTATGGGTTTATGGCAAGGTTCGGAAAAAGCACGTGCGATTTCGCACGTGTCGTTTTTCGGACAGATAATACTGGTAGGCTTTGGTTTAAGCCGGAACCCAGTATTATACTGTGTAGATATAATATCTTTGTCTCAGATGCATTTATATTCGGCCGTAATACAAATACAGGTATGTTTATACTGATACGGGGTTATCCTGAAATTCGTTTCAGGGTCGCTTTTGGAAGTTGCCAGTTTCCAGTTTTCTATCAGCCGTATTTTGACATTCGGTTAAAATGCGGATTTATCTTTTCTTGATGAGGTGAGTCAGTGTTCTAGAAGGTTCTAGAGAGGGTGACAAAGCTAGTGAGTCATTAGTGCATTAATGGAGCAATTAATGCTTGATGACTAAGGGTTTAGGTTCAATATATGCTTTAAATGCTTTCATACTAGGTGTCTTAGTGACTCACTCTCTTCTTTATGCTTGTGGTCACCCCCCTCTCCTACACTCACCCTCCTCCTCATCTATAAGTGGCCGGCCTTCCCCCCTCTCATGGCTCATGTTGTTGTTCACTAGAAAAAAGATTATGATAGATTCGGGTTCATGAAAATTAGATAGCCTCTTTCTCATTTCACCCGATCCAAAAGGCAACTTCCATAACCGTTCGTCCGTGACCTTGGACGTAACGAGACAAAGTGTTCTACTCATTCTCTACTTCATCTTGGTCGTCTCTTTTAGCAAACTTGACGATCGAGTTGCTTCGGCTCAGAGGCGGGAGCCCGTTTAAAGATCCGTCGACGTGGTGCCACCTGGACGACAAGACTGGAGATCGAGGAGATCGGAGCAGCCGCAACAAGCGTGGGATGATGGTTGAAGACCGAAGGACTCGGATCATTCGGTATAACGTTTCTACCCACTTTCTAGTTTGTTAGTTTAGCTTTAATGGCAGATCCGGGTTACGGTACGCGATAGCGCCAGTTGTAAAAAGTTTTTGTTCCGCATTTGGCGTCTGTTAGACGGCCGGGGCGCTACCGTGGACTTACAATAGGTGACTAAAGTAGAGTAGCGTACCGTGGGTATGTTCCGCGGCATACTTACGATACGCTACTCCACTTAAGAAGCCTTAGGATGTACATTTCTTTGTTCAGTATTATATTCATTCCTGATTTAGCCTCATCGGTATCAGTTATGGTTTTACTGCCATGATTATGGGCAGGGAGAGCTACGGCTAGAGTTGCGGTCAACACGAGCTCGTTACGAACGAGGACTGACCAGGGCGTGATTCCGGCGACACACGATTGCAGAGATGTGTCTTTTTATTGTGTTTTCACACCACGAGCGTTTGATGGATCGCTATATGAGATTACTCGAACGTGCAGATCAGTACCAGAGGATTGAGCCAATGATAGAGGCCAGCCAAATTTTGATGACCGTTGGCGTATTGCTTATTCATGATGATTGAGGCACTGTTCAGCGCGCAGACGAGTGAGCCAGTTATTGCTGCGAACGACGAGATATCGCCCCAGATGTTGGAGCTATTGCAGTACGAGTTGTACTAAGAGATGATAGAAGGTCGCTAGTCACCCGAGAATGAATGACTAGGACATGTGGTTCGTTCGCCTACCCCGATGCGAGGTCATCAGATAGATTGATTCCAGCTAGAGACGACTTCACGTGGAGACGTTGAGAGTCGACAGAGACGATCGAATGTCAGAAACCTATTATTCCAAGTTTAAAGTAGTCGGAAGAGCATGTAGGCAATTCTATGGACCCTTTAGAAGAATGAAACCCTAACTCGACTTAATGACCGTGTGAAAGCCTTTGAACCTTAGGGTTTGCGGCAGTTCCGCGGCGCCATTAGTGAGGCTTGGGTTTGCCCTTCTACGGATGGACTATTGATGCTATGATACGTACTCGATACTATTAAACTGTACCCAAGATGTTGAGCTCTTGGGGGATTATGAGGTTTCGATGAATCGATCAAATGGTTTGACTTCATTCGGATGCCAGGTGGTGAGATGCATTTCTTGGGAGACTCCAGATACGAGGATAGCCGTTGGAGCTCAGTCCATGCAGCCACGACGAGACGAGTCCGAAGCAGTCGACATTAGAGAAAGTGGAGTAAGAGGTTCGTACGAGATCTTGATGAGACGACGTTCCACTCCGCCGACATCAGAGATGCGATACGCATGCCGAGGCATTGTACTTGGATATACCTTCCAGAAGGAGTCGCGATGAGTATGCAGCCGTTCCGGAACGAGAAAATATCTAGTAAGGGACGATGACTTCCGGACAGTTCGGCAGAGACGAGATTTGGGAAAGATCTCGACAGGACCTTTCTGGGATGAATTACGAGAAGACTTGGACCCAGGAGTGGTCATGTTACGTACACCGGCAGGCCAGAGTTCAGGATCGTCGACGAGACATGCTATGAGTGACCACGACAGTTGGCCAGAGATTCTTGGAGGATGTGCTTGAGTGGGACTATTCCGCCATATTTGATTTCGGTATTTTGGGCGGTCTATTTGCATGATTGATTTTGATGATGGAGTTTCATGACATTTGTTTTCATGCACTATGGTTGCACCTACTGAGTATTTACGATTTTTGCACAGTTGTTGCACCTGATATCGTTTTCATGCCTTGGTTTCACATGTTTATGATTTTATGGGTTTCATACAGTGAGATGATTTTGTGCATATGTACGCACACGATTTGGTTTTTGCACTCGGTATAGTTCACATATGCTTGCAGTGCAGTGATACGCATTTTGTGCACTACAGTTGCACTGGACTTCGATTTCGATGGTGATGTTCGATATTTGTTTTGTGCACCTTGTGCACCTGATTGGATTTTGTGCATGTTCGGCGCTTGATATTGGATTTCATGATTTCGTGCATGATGGATGCTCATGATTTGGGTTTTCGTGCATGTTGGGCGCATGTTATGAGATACGATTTTGGTGCACACCAGATGCACTAAATCGAGATTCTTCGTGCATGTCAGATGCACCTGTTTTGCTGCCAGGCACACCTGTTGCCCTTGACAGATGTTTCGTGCACACCCGATGCACTTAGATGTTGTTTCTGTGCATATGTATGACACATTCATGGATTTCGATTTCCGTGCGCACCGGACGCACATGGCATTCATATATATATTTGAGACTGATTTAGGTTGGAGCAGTATATTTTATGATGTTTGCTATTTGGTTTAGTACTGAGCAGGACTAGTCACAGGACAGTATCTGAGTATATTTTTGCATGCATTGATAGTTATCGTAGAGATTTCCAAAGAAGGGCTATAGTCTCAGTATTTACCTACGTGTCCGAGATGACACAAAACATTTTATAAAGGAAACCCTTCTGAAATTGCTTTCAAAACGGCGGGACGTGCATATTAAAAAAAGGATATATATATATATATATATATATATATATATATATATATATATATATGTAGTTATTTTCTTACAATAGACGTCCGCCACTGTGCAGTGCTGCGAGCATCGCACAGCGATTTGAAGAAGATTTGGCATGCATTGCTTCCAGATATTTTAATGATGTATATCATATTGATTTTCATTTTGGATTTAGACATTGTGTCTTCACCATGACTCCGATGATTGTGGGATGCTGGATGGAGTTTTGATTTTGAGTTATATGCTTATTTTTCATGCGCATGCGCTGCGCTATGATTTGTTTTATGTATTTATGATTTCGGAGCCCCGACGACTTGATGGTTTTGCTTAGATGTTTTAGTATTTGGGGGGAGTTTTAATTTAAATTCGGGGACCGAATTTCTTTAAGGAGGGAAGATTGTAACGTTTTGAAAATCGTTTCGGTGAAATTTCGGAAAATCGGTAAAATAAAGAGGTTTTCTGTAAAAAATCAAAATACAAATATCTTTATTATAAAATTAAATATACATATTCTAGCTATGTAATTGCTAGTATTTGGTTTTTATTGAGCCACTGGTAAAATTTCTAATTTTCTGAAAAAATTTCCGAAATTAATTATTTTAATATTATTTTTAAGCCGTCACTAGTACATTTAATTAGGGAAAATTACAAATTGGAATGGGTTGAAACAAATTTTGTGCATCATAAAAAATTAAACAAAAATTTAGCATGTTGTTTCTGAAATGAAATGAAGTTGTTAAACGGTTTAGAAAATGTCGAAAAAAAAGGGCTTAAATAGTGAAATTAGTGTTAATGGAAATGGGGTTATAATATTTATCTTCTTGTTTTCCCCACTTGCACTCACACACACCCCCATTTTTCCTCATGGCCGAGCCCCCCCTTGACAGCCCAACATCTTGGGCCTCTCAACTCACAAAAACAAAGAAAAGAAAAGAAATAAGGAATTTATAATGAAATGAGGTATGTGCTTTTGTTTCTTTAGTTGACTTGGACTTTACCCACCCCACTCTCTCTCCTCCCCCACCCCCCACACCTGGCCGAGCCCTACCCTTTCCAGCAACAGCACCCCCCCCATTTCTCCTTCTCTTTTCTCTTCAAAAATCCATCTAAAATGCCTCCAAATCCACAAAAAAATCAAGCTAAAATCAAAATCTAATCCCTACCCATTTTTACTTGACCATTCTAGCATGGATTTAGGGAACAAGATGGCAATTTGAGAGGCTAGATTTCAAGTTGGATCAATGGGTTGCGAGGTATAAAAATCTTGACCTTTTTGTTAAATTGTTGGTTATTGCTTTAATCTAGCTTAATTAGGAAATGAATTATAGTTCTAATTGAAAGATTTGGGTTTTCAAGAGAAGGATTAAATTATAGTTAGGATTTTTGTTGTGTGATTATGGTTGCAAAGTGTAAGTCATCATTTTGTGAAATGAGAAACCTAATCAAATTGATAGTTTGCAAATTGTTAAGTTGGAATTGTAATAATTAAGCTATATTGCTAACTAGGTTTTTCTAAACCATGAATTGGTTTAAGAGAAAAATGTAATTAGGTTTTTCATGACTTCATTAACATTATAAAATGTAGTTTAATGATTTAGATCATGCAAATCCAAGCTAGATTGTTGTATGTGCATTTTTGCTATAAAATGGTCGAAATTGGTTAAAATTGCAAACTAGGTTTTTGAAATTGAATTAAATTGTGGGTTTAAAATTTACGTAATGGTTTCTATGGCATAATTAAAATATTAAGTTATCATCTTGGTCACTAGAATTGTTAAAACATTATGTTTTGTACAAAAACGGTAAACCTTGCTTGCTAGGTTTTCGGAAAACTAGATTTTAAAGTGAGTTTGGGGTTTTTGTCAATTTTAACCTATTCCATATATATGTTTAGTGTTTGTGAATGTGAAAATGGGTGTGTTTGGGTTTTTCTCGATGGTTTTGGCGTTTGTACGCCGATGTCGAAGGTTCTTGGGTTGATTTGTGAAAGCAACCATAGGTCTTGACCTATGTGGGATTCGTGTGTCGTTTTGGTCATGAGTCAGATTTTAATGCGATACGGTGCGTTATGATATGTAGGTACCCCATGTGGAATTCGAGACGACAAGCAGGCGCGTGGCGACGTCGGCACCGGCCAGCGAGGACCAGGTGAGTAGATTTATATCTACGGGGAGAAGTCGGGTGGATGGCGTATAGCACCCCCGCAGTTCGTGGTAATGTATACGAATACGTATACACACATATATTGATTATATATTATTTGATGTTTTTGATGATAAAGATGGATATTTGGTGTGATTGGATTAGTGTAGTGTTGCGAAACCGTAGAGTAGTGGTTGCACCACACATACACACACACTCATACTTGCATACATTCTTCTTTCATATGTGCTTAGATGGGAATATATATATTTATGTGTTCATATGGGTATGGGACTATGTGTTCACATACAGGATTTGAGGATAGTATTTGGGATGTAAGGTGAGTCGATGAGATTTGATTTGAGACCGTGAGATCGGTGATTTGGCGGAATTCGCATTTGAGATACGTTATGATGTTATAGCGGATGTTTGGACGATGATACCATGTGAATAGTGATATAAATAAAATGGTCGACATGTGATCATGATATGAGATATGATATGCTAAGATGTTGATAATAGGCCATATTGGGCGATATATACTCCTTCATGATGATATGTGCTGATGATATCGGTTTATACGAGACTGTCGATCAGTAGTCAGATCATGATTATATTGATGATATTAGTATTGTACTAAGCATAGATCAGTACCCGGATTATGATCTTTGATAAAGAGGATACCAGCTGAATAATGTGATGAATGTGATATTGACCGTATCCAGATTTGGGGATGCCGTACGACGGATTTACGTACGAGTTATATATTGATGTTTGATCCGCACTCTTGACTTGGGAATATTTGATTATAGATATGGTATCGGATGTGATATTATCGACGCGGGATCACCGACTAATATATATATATATATATATATATATATATATATATATATATATATATATATATCGACTCAGATGTTAGGCGGTTTCCTTACCTTCAGTTAACCTGTTAACTCAACCCTATAGTTTAGTGTAGCTGTATGACTCATATTACTTTAAATGCAGATTTGTTATCGTTGTGTTTAGTATTTAGCTCCCGCTCATTATTGTTGTTCGCTCCACATCGCCTGCTTACATTATGATCCATATTCTATTGTTGATATCATGCTGTTAGGACACCAGCACCATTACGATGACGCGTATGTACCACGTACACTTACTTGCCGGCTCACACACATCTTCATCGGTAATTGCCATGTCACGAACACTTTAGAAAATACTATTTCATTGACTTAGGTTGTTAGCTAATAGTTTAGACATGATATTAGTGTACTTGCCTTATATGCTAGTTTAGACATTGTAGTTATTACTCGCTATTTCATGCATGTTATTATTCACTGTTATGCCTCATTCATGGATTTTTATGCCTATATTCACTGTTTACATGCTATTGATGATTTGGATTCGGATTTTCATGAGATTTCCTGGATTTGGGGGAAAACCGCAAAAACATTTATAAATTTCTTTTCTCTCTCTTTTTAAATAAAAAGCGCAGTTTTCCCATGATGTATGAGTCGTCCACCATGAGTTTGCTGATGGATTTCGAGACCCAATTCGAGGAGACGGATGAACCGTTTCGGGTACATGGTGGACCCGGTAAGGTACCCCGGGGCAAGAAGCTCGTGGTAATGACGATGAGCCTGGCAGGGGAAGACTACCGACCGGTGATTTTACCCGACGCGTCGGATATCCGGAAGATACCGTCGTGGTCTTGAGATTGATGGTAGGGGCCGGTCTGGACTGACGGCACCCTAGATAGTGAGATTGACATACAGAGATTTTGAGATATTGAGGTACAGAGATTGCGACACAGAGATATCGAGAGATTTGGATACTTGTTTTGTGTCGATGCTAGGCACTGTTTATGCTGATTTCATTTATGATACCTCGTTTTTAAAAAGGATATAGAAATCTCACTAATTTATGAAAGCAGTTTTCTTCAGTACATGCATTCTGTTTCATGCATTCATACATCATCTATATGATATATTGCTACCTGAGGCACTGACACGGGCACATGGGATTAGAATTGGGTTAGACATTACCCTAGCCATTATTATAGGCCGCTGGTTATATATTTGAGGATATATTATGATCGTTGACCTAGGATTGTGTTGTTCATGCGATTTCTGTTCGTAGATGATTTTCTAGTCACGAGTTGGAAACTGTCACGACCCAAAATTGGCCCGTGACGGCCCTAGTACTACGCAACGCCTAAAGACGCAACGTAGTAAAAGAAAGCCAAACCCAGAAATCTAAACCATGAAAATAAATAAAAAAAGATAATATAAGTTTTGGAAACATTTGAAATCGCAACCCAAATTCTTTAAAAAGGTCTACTTTCTTTCTTTAAATTTTTTAGCAACACCCCCCTTTGTAAAGACTAGTCAAGATGAATACAACACAAAAATAAAGACAGTAGAGAAGAAGCTGTATATATAAGAGACATCAAATTCACAATAATACACATAACGTGCTCACCAAGTCTCTAAGTCAACAATACAATAGTAGATGGAGAGTACAAAATACAACGAAGGTACAATACAAAATACAGATGACCACCAAAACCCACCTAAGCAAAATAGTACTGTGAGCTGATGCGGTATCTGTAGCAAAAGATGGTAGCTGGATAGCTGAATAGAGGAATAGCCTGCCTCGACTACTCTGGGGAACAACCTGAAACACCTGTGGCACAACGGGGGTGAGTTGCCAACTCGTGAATAGAAGATAACATATGCAGGTAATCGCAGGAATGTACATACAGCATGAATCTAAGATATGCGATTACAGTAATAACATGTCATGCAAATGCTGAAATAAGGAAAGTACAGTAGCCGGTACAATCAAAATGTGAAGCTATAGTAACATGACAGTAATATGCAGTAACTATGCAATAAGGATATGAAAATGTAGATGTGCAATGATCATAAGGGTACACAACGGGTACTATCACTATATGAATCCGTGCATAAGGTAGATAAGGGTGAGGTATAGGGGGAATATGTCATTTCCCACGAAAACCTGATATCGTGGTAGGATCACAATCCATCAAGACACTCACATCCCAAATCGTCAAATCAGCCCCCAAACTGGGCTCTCACATCATATAGATCTCACATCACCTCAAAGTACAATATCGAATAGCTCTCCTATATCTCGAATGTACAAATCAACCATCTCTTCCATATCCAATATCCAATCTCAATGAATCACCTACTATCCCAAGTCAAATCCCAAGTAAAACCTAACATCCTACAGGTATATATGTATATGCAGAAATAAATATGATGGGGGCAATACACATATATTAGCGTCCCATTCCACTAATATTGGTGTAAAGGTATATATAACAACGGCTAAATCCCCTGTTATATATACAAAGGTATTAAAAGAAATATCATGAAAATAGTGTGCCAAGCATCGACACAGAAATCCTCGTATATCGGGCTCCGTCAGTCCGGATCGGCCCACGGGGTCCGTCTGAGGTGTCGGAGGGCCCCGGCAGTACAGATCATCCCGCATCCATCTCTCAACTCTGGCCAGTATCCTCCGGACAACTGCCAGGTCCAACCAATCACCGGTAGGTACTCGCCCGCCTCCAGGCTCAATCGGCAAACCCATCGATCTTCTTGCCGAGGGGAACCATACCGGGCCCACCATGTACTCTCATACGGCAACCACACCTGGTATGGAGTATATAATCAGCACCGATAAAACTCATGGTGGACGCGCAAATATCACATCAAGGAAACCGGGTTGTTCAATGTATGCATAATTTCATGAACTCCCGCGGTTCCCAAATCCAGAAAACATCATCTAAAATCCAAATGATAATGCGCAAATCCAAGAATAAATGTATGCAATATATCTGAATGTGAGCAGGTAAACAAAAGTATATAGCTGGACCAGACGTATGCAAAATCAATAAAGTACAGCTAAGTAACATCAGTAAAGGTAAATATGTAACTGCAACTGAATATGTGTGTAACATACGGGTGTAGCAATGTAGGTATCTACCTATAAGAACTGATGTCGTATACCCCCCCTGGGTATAAGAAAATATGAGTAAGGTATACCTGTAGATGTATCGTAAAGGGTAAGTGTACCTATCACTAATGGTATGATACTCTATAGGTATATAGGTATGGTAATGTCATCTGTGATAAGCAATAGCATCTATAAGGGGTTGTGTGTGACATGGCAATTATTGACGGTGTGTGTGTAGCATACAATCCGTGCTCGTGCAACATGAACCGTCAATAATGTGTGCAGTGTCCTACGGCTGCTAGTCACAGTATAACTATATCAAGGAAATAAAGTAAAGGCGCAATTCTAACAATGACGTAGAATGTGCGATAGGTATTTGAATCCTAGCCCAGACGCATAACGCCATGTGGGCGATTCCCCTGTAGATGTTAAATCTACTCACCTACACTCCACGCTGGGTGAATCCTATCATCTGCTCCCCCTGTAGCCGTGTCCGTAGTCCCTGCCTGCAAACCTGCAAATAAGGCATGGAAATCACATATAAGCCAAATATTCCGCGAAACGCGATATCGAACCAAAACGAGAAACTCGCGTCGCGAACTAAACGCGCGTGTGCACGATACGCTGAATCGTGTGTGTACGCGTCTAAAACCATCGCGACACGCCGCGATACGCTGGATCACAGAACCCACTCACGTATCGCGCGTATCGCGCAAACACAACAGACACCAAAAGCGATATATGGTCCCAGATTTTCCTACAGGTAAGATATCACAAAACTAGACATGCCAAGGACCTAGACAACACAGCAGGGAACCCTACACAAAACCCCAACACCCCAGTCCCCTTCTTGGCCGCAATTTGCGGCCAATATGAATTAATTGGCGTCCAGATTAGGGAAGGGTGGGTTCGTATTCTGGTGGTGGTGTCCATACCTAGTGAGCATGTCCCAGTCTTCTCAATTTCACTCTGTAAGGTCCGGGTCCATAGCAGATTACAAAAGTCACAAATGTCGCTTAAATTCACCAATTTGCACAAAAAAGGAAAATCTATGGTATTTTAGTGTAATCTGGCTAGAATCTCAGTTGAAGTGGCCCTATTAACACTTAAATAGGTAGGGTTATCTAACACAATCAACACCTAATCAATATTCCACACAAAACACCATAACAAGCACTAAACTCACAATTTAACACAAACCGACGCTAATAAACACACAAGCTAAGAAACTAGGGAAAAGGGTTTAGAAATATACCCAAAAGGATCTCAAGAAGCAGGAGAAGAAGTGAGAGGAGCTGCTCCAAGTTGCTGGAGCACTAGCTGCTGCTGTTGATGCCTGCTGCTGCTGCTGATGTCTGCTGTTGCTGCTTGTTAATGCTGATGGTGCTGCTCTTGCTGCTGCTGCTGTTGATGATGATGATGCTGCTGCAGCTGCTACTAGGCTCAGGTGAGTGTGTGTGTGTTGTGAGAGTGAGATAATGAGAGATGGAAAATGAGATGGAGAAATGAGGACAACACAAAGACCCCTTCTCACTCTCTCTCTCCTCATTAAATGAGGCATGGCTCATGCCATGATGCCCATGCTCACTCTCTCTCTCCCCCAAAGGTCAACACTTCAACCCAAATTTAAAAACCTTTTTCAAATTCATTTTAAAACAACCATGACACTTAATACAATATTAAAACTAGATTAGGGAGAAATGGTTAGTTATCCATATTGCTAATCATGGTTTAACCCCAAAAACAACCCTAGTTATCATGCACAAGTGTGTGCAAGCCTAACAAAATTCTAATAAAATACACAATAAATAGGATAAAATATTTAAAACTTAATTTGGTAAACTTTTTGTTAAAAACTATATATAAAAAATATAATTAGCTACAAACACATTCTAAGGTGTTACAATCTCCCCCCTTAAAAGAAATTCGTCCCCGAATTTAAAAATATACTGATACGCGTACCTTCAAAGGGAAGATTAAAATCCTCAAATCTCGCTCGCAGCCTCCAAGCGATTATCTCACTATACGGCTACGTCCAAGAAAACCCTTCACAGATGGCAAGACCCTTGACCGATGTTCCTCCACCTGCCGAGCCATTAACACAATTGGCTGCTGGTGAACGAAAGATCGCGTCACGCTAAATGGTCTAGTGCCAAATCATGTGAGAAAGGTCAAGAAGGTCGCTGTAGAGTATCATCACAAGGAATACGGGGTGAAAAATCTAATAATCTGGGTGGAAGTGCCAAATTAAAGGCAACAAAACTAACTCGCCTATAGGATCTCAGAAGGACCTAAATCCTGGGACAAGCTTCCCAAAATCCAACACCGTCATTCATCGGAAAGTCTGTAGGAATACATGATCTGTCCCTGCGAACTCGAGTCTATGACCAGCACAGTCGTCATATGACCTCAGTTCGAAATGGACGATTTCCATCCTGACCTACACAACTGGACTATCTCCGAAGTCTCTAGACATAACCGGGGTCCAAAATCCTACTTACGCAGAGTCAGAAAAATAACAGACTGGTGATCGATACGACCTAACCCCTAAGCCTAAGGGTGGCCAATTGGAGTGTCTCCTGATAACGGCTATCGAAGGAGAACCCTAACGATGGCGAGTGACGATCCCCAACTGCTGACAACAACCAAACAAACACACAACTTTAACAAAACAACTGAGCAAACTGAGTATAACCGGACGGCAAGAATCCGAATGGAGTCACACCCTGACTAAACTTGGGTAGAAACCATAACGAAATTCGTGGAGATCTGCTCCCATTCCAACTTCGGAACGGTAAAAGGTTGCAACTCTCCAGCCGGCCTCAGATGCTCGACCCAAGCACACAACAAGACAGACACCTTGAAATGAATCCTGACTTCTCTTTACATCCCTGTCCACCCGTAACTATCTCACAAGTCACGTTAAGCGTTGGTGGAACTTGAATGCATATAGAGAGTTGACAGATGTGCATGCTCTAGGATTATACGTCTCTACCCGATGAAACCAGGTACACAAACACGTCCCTAACTTAGCACATCATTGTCACAAATCAAGGTCTCCGAATCATTACCCAGCCGAGTATGCTCAAGTATCACTGACGAACGAGCATCGGCGGGCAGTGTCTCGTGAAAACGACTTAAGGAAAGTGGTCGGGCGCGGACATGAGCAAGCTGTTCACTCCGTAGAGACGGACTAAAGCTGTACTCAACGATCACACAAGAACTGTAAATCTGCAGAAAACTATCACAACAATCAAAATCCGCTGCAGGAAGATGTTCATTAAGCTCCAATGGTCCGTGGAAAATCTGACACGACTCTCAAGCAAGGGGTGTTCCCAAATTTCCCATGCAAAACCACCGCGGCCATCTCCAGATCATGAGTGGAATATCCTCCTCCTACTTCCTCCAAATGTAGGGAAGCAAAAGCGATGACTCTGTAGTGTCACATCAGAACACCCTCGAGCCCACTCAAGAAACATTACAGTTAAACAACAAGGTCGCCCGAACCAAAAGCAAGAGAGAACTGATGCAGTTGTTAACCGAATCTCCAACTACCGAAAACTCCGTACACATGCCTCAGTCCACAGAAAAGAAACCTCCATCTTGGTCAATTCAGTCGACGGTGCAGCACTACTCTCGTAATCCTGCACGAAACGGCGGTAAAAACCTGCTAAGTCCAAGAACTGCGGATCTCCGTCCTGCACACATGTCTGGACCTAAGCTGTACGGCCACGATCTCCCTCGGAACCAAACGAAACTGTCTCCCGTGACTACAAGACCTAGGAGTCAACACAAAACAAGCCTGAAGAAACACTCCGAGAATTTAGCAAACTGCTGGTGCTCTCCCAGTATCTGCAAAACAAATCCTTAAGTGCTGCTCCTGTTCCTCAAGACACATTAGTTAGACCAGAATGTCGTAAATAACACAACAATAACTGGTCGAGGAACGGCCTGAAGAAATCTGGTTCATCATATTTACAAATGCTGCCAGGGCATTAGTGAATCCAACGACTCACCAAAACACACAAACCCGTAGCACGCATAAGGCAGTCTTCGGAATGCCATCACTCCGAACCTGCAATAATGATGACCTGATCCCAAGCAAACTTAGAAAAAATGTCTCGCACTCTGGAGTTGATCGAAGAAATCGTCAATGCGAGGTAAGGGACACCTATCCGTACCGTAAGCCGGTTCAATTGACGATTCGTTGATACACAACCTCAAACTGCCGTCTTCCTCCTCGACGAACAGAAATCGGAGCTTCCAAAAACGAAACACTTAGACACACAAAACTCCCCAAACCACAACTCTGCAGCTGATCCTTTAAGCTCCCTCAGCTTCGCCGGCCCATCTGGAACAGCATCGGAAAAACTCCCGCACGAAAAGAACCCGGTCCAACAATCCACTGTGGTGTTCATATCAGATTTTTGCATTTTCATACCGCCCAATTTTTGTCACATTGCATATCGGTAGATACTCTTGAGCCGTGTTTGCTAGTCAATTGCAGGATACAGGTTCTCAGTTGTAAAATGGTGAAATTCATGGAAAACACGACAAAATCCGGGTTCCTGCCAATCACAGATAAAACACGGTCTCTGCTCGTCATCCGTATGTTGCCAGATACCAGTTTAGGAAGACAAAATGTCAAATCAATGTCACCTTCATGCACAAGGCTCAATGGCAACAACAACTTCCAAGAAATCTACGCGGAGCTCGAGGCAATCATGACAAAATCTTGACAAAAAGTCCACCTTTCCCTCAACAGAAATTCTGGAAAATTCGTGAAGAAATTATGAAAAAATACATATACCAGAATAATGTACACATCAAACCAGGGAACCACAGCAAATTGGGGGGGCCCAACTCAACTAAACGGCCGCGGATCCGCGGCCAAAGTGGGGTCCAGGCCGCGGATCCGCGGCCATATAGTGGCGGCAGGAAAATCTTTTCCAGGGGTATTTTTGTATTTTCATGTGGGTTCTGGTAGTTGCCCTAGGGTTTCATTATCTGGCCTATAAATAGCCCAGAAGTTTGTGAAGGAAAGGGTCCATTCTTGTATTCTCTTTTTCTAGGATTTAGTTCACTTGTTCTTCTTCTTCTCATCTCTTCTCCATTAAACTTGTAGTGAGCTTTGTGAGGGAGGAATGATAAATAAAGAAGATCAATTTATTATCATGCTTGTCTTACTTTTGTTATAATTGTTGTAACTTTAAATTCGTTAAGTAGTTGTTGTTATTTCCTTGTTGTTTCTTCTTCTCTTTTTTTCTTTATCCTTACATACGACAATGATACTTACGCTCGATCCTCGCCAAGGTGAGGTCGCAAATAGTTAGTCGTATTCTTCTAATCTCTCTTTTTCTATCTTCCTCTTTTGTTTTGTTTTGTTTTTCTTATCATGAAGTGTGAGTAGTTTTATACTTGTTAGGGTAGGATAAGGAAAGTTTGAGAGAAGGAAATCTCTCTCACTCTTTCCTTGCCCAACAACTTAAATCGACTCCCGTTAATTAAACCACAATCCGCTCCTTACGGCACCCTATCCTACATGATAGCGGTGATTCCGTAGTGAGACCGGTTGTGGTTGAATTAACCGGAGGTTATGGATAAGAGCCAAGAACGGACGGACAAGCACCAAAAGGAAGACTTATGCGTTGGAAAGCCTAGCTTATACTCGCAAAGTCCTTCCTAGTCGTGCTAATCCCCGTTGTTGCCGATTACCGTAACACCGATATTAAGAGGGGCAACGAAAGATGTGGAGACTCCTAACTCAAACTAACCTAATCCTAACCCTAACAAGCTCTCTTTAAATATCAACTTAACACTTAGATAACTACAAACAAAATCTGAACAACCGGACTTAACTCGTTAAAACACATTGAAAAAGACTCCCATCTCCCTGCGGACGACCCGTACTCAACCGGCTAGCTACAAGCGAAACCGTCTTGATTGCGGTATTTAAACTAGAAATTGAATACGCACATACTCTGTCAATCAAATGGCGCCGTTGCCGGGGAGACGGTAGTTTGTTTCTTTGTGTAATTTCGGGTTAATTTGTAAAAAAAAAAAAAAAAAATATACTTTGTAAAAAAATCATCTTGTTATTTTTGATTAGCTTTTGTGCAAGTGTGCAGGAAAATACAAGTTTCGAGTTCAGTGGCCAAGACGTTGAAAATACGGAGTTCAAGTACAGTGCCAAAGACGTGGGAAGATAGACCCACATTTCGCGGCTACACCGCGACGGACAAAACAAAGTTAACGGTCTACTGTCAAGATCTGGAGCAGGTACAGTGAGCAAGTAAAATTTCAGTACATCCATACAAGCAGAGGACACCCAAAACAGCCCACAGCAGAAAACTGAAGAGCCAAATCCTCATTTCAGTCGCGGATCCGCGGCATTAGGGCCTTCTTGCCACGGAAACGCGGCCACTTGGTGGGGTCGGTGTGCGAAATTTTCTCTGTAAGTTCCTCTGCCTCTCCCCTCTCCTCTGAACTCCACTGAATTGTGTTTTCTGCAGCCTTCTTTGCGCAAATTCTTCTCCCCCTTCCAATAAACTGTTCTTGTGCAGGATTCTTTGCGCCGCAAATAAAAATTGTTTGCAGTTGATTTGTTACTGTTTTGCATTCTTTAATACGGACTTAAGGGGCTTGAAACCAATCCAGATTGGGTGGGGATTTCATCACCCTTCCCAGGACCCCAAAAATCACTAAAGCATATGCATTGTCCATTGTAAATTAAAAAATACTAGACTTCAGCCCTAAGGACTTCGCGCTCATTAGGAGAAGATAAACGGTGTTTAGAACCTCGCTTAACCGTATATTGTTTACGGGGTGTCTAGGAAAGTGTTAAAGGCGCAACCGCCGAAAGAGAAAGGGTTATTTAATTAAGGAACTTCGCGAAAGCGTTGGATAACCTCCCCTTATCTCTGCACTTACATGGCCTCGTGATCAGTGTATTTTTAAGCCCGTTTCTCGACATTGTTTAACTTCGACAATCAAGTTCAGGAGCAGGTCTAGTAGACCTAGGCGACTGTAGATCTAGGTGTGATTGTGCATATCTTGTTTGTGATTGCTTAAGCCGTATTTCCGTACATATTTCTGTAAATCTCTTTCTAAAAAAAAAAAAAGAAAAAATCAAAAACTTTTATAAAAACTTGCCCTTTTGTCGCCAAATCCATTTTCACCCACCACCCATCGCCTTTCTCCATTGACGTTTTCTTACCATCACCTTCTCCGCTTTGACTATACTAAACTCGTTTAGTGTATGTCCGCTTGGACTCGGGACACTAGCGCCCGTCTAGTCCGCGTTACGTTAGTCGCGACCGACTACGCAATCGACTCCGAAGTCGATACTCCGTCCACTCCTCTTTCACCCCTTCCTTTGCCGGCCAACTCCGACGTTGACCGGAATTCTGTTCATACATCTTCACCTTCACCTTCACCTTCACCAACCTCTTCTTCCACGATGTCGGGATTTAATCCGAACATCTCTTTGACCACCCCTGGATTGGCTCCACCTCCTACGGAGACCAATCTCCCACCACCTCCGCCTGTTGTAGCGCCGCAGCGAATTGCGCTCCAGGATCGTTTCTACCCTACCCGTTCTGCACTTCCCACCTGCCTTTCTCTTCCTCCGGCCAATGGGAACAACTTTGAAATTAAGCCCCATTTCATCAACATGCTTCCACGTTTTCATGGGCTTGAATCTGAAGATGCCTATATCTTCATTGACAAATTTCAAAACGTCTGTGCCATGATGAAAACAACCCAGCTGTCGGACGATGCTATACGTCTACGGGTCATTCCGTTCACTTTATGCGATCTCGCTGAAAAATGGCTGTATAGCACCGCTTCCCACTCAATCACCAGCTGGGACGAGTTTGTTAAAGCGTTTCTTAAAAAATTCTATCCGAATCATAAGACCGCAAGAATTCGAAATGAAATCAACCAATTCTCCCAGCTTCCTTCTGAACCCTTCTGGAAGTGCTTTGACCGATACAAAGACCTTCTTGTTCAGTGTCCTCACCACGGTATAGAGAAATGGCAGCTCTGCCAAACCTTATACGAGGGACTGAACCCAGCAACGAAGCAGTTGCTGGAAACCATCTGTCAGGGCCACTTCCTATCGAAATCTGACGAGGAAGCGTGGCAGTTCTTTGATGATCTTGCGGAGAAAACGCTACAGTGGGAGAGCACCAGACCTACTTCTTCTTCTTCTACCTCCACTTCTACCGGTCAGTCTAGGGTAGGAATCCACCAACTCGATGTCTCTATTGCGATGAAAGCTGAAATGGCTGCTATAACAAGAAAGCTTGAAGCGATAGAGAGCAAATTTTCTGCTCCTGCCCCTGCCCCTGTTCTCCCCCTTCGTACCATCTGCGCTTGTTGTTCCGATCCGTCCCACTTGACCGAAGAGTGTCCTTACAATCCACCCTCGCAAGGACAGGATCAGGTTAATGCTGCCTTTCAGCAAAGACCGAGGAATGATCCATACTCTTCCACCTACAATCCCGGTTGGAGGAACCACCCCAATTTCGCCTGGAATCAGAATCAGAATCAATTCCAGGGCAACAATTTCCAAAGGGCCCCTCCACCGCAACAACAAGCGCCACAACAAACTCAGCATCAATATCAGCAGCTCTTCCAACCCCAACCTTTCCAAAACCAGACGAACAACTTTGCACCGAACAACTCTTTTCCACCAAACAACTTTGTTCCGTCAAACAACGATAAGGTTTCCTCGCTCGAGCGAAGTCTGGAGGCGTTTGTTAAACAATCGACTCAATCCACCGCCAACATCCAGTCTTCGATTCAATCCTTAGTGCAACACACTGCCGCACACGGGCAAAGCATCAAGACCATTGAGGCCCAGATTGCACAGCTGAACGCGGCCTTAAGCGAGCGAGAGAAGGGGAAGCTCCCGTCCCAGCCACTTCCAAATCCCGGTCACCCACATAATGCACATGTTGCTCTTGAACAACAAAACCATAATGTGAATGCCGTGACCACACTGAGATCAGGGAGGATGCTGCAAAACAACATTGGCAAACGGATCAACGATGATGCCCCGGCCGCTGCTGCTTCTTCTTCTTCTTCTCCTTCTTCTTCTTCGTCTTCCGAGCCTATTCTCCGTTCTTCACAAGGCTCTCCCTCTTCTTCTTCTGCTCTGAACGGACCCACTTCTCACTCCACGAAAACACCTATTCTGGGATCCGTTCCAACTCCAAAATCTCCTCCTCCAGCATTAGACTCAACCAATTTTCAAAATGTTCCATTTCCAAACCGGTTGAGGTCTAACAAACAAAATCCACAAATGGAGAAGATTTTGGAGTTATTCAAGCAAGTTAACATTAACATTCCTCTTTTAGATGATGTCCAACAAGTCCCATCTTCCGCAAAAATCTTAAAGGACTTGTGCACGAAAAAGAGGAAGTCTCGGGTACCCAAGAAAGTTTTCTTGGCTAGTGCTGTGAGTGATGCCCTTACCCAATCTTTACCACAAAAACGGAAGGACCCTGGCTGTCCTACGATTTCAATTACTATTGGGGATAAGAACATCAACCGCGCACTATTAGATCTTGGTGCCAGTGTTAACTTGCTCCCGTATTCAGTATACGAGCAATTAGGCGTAGGAGAGCTGAAACCCACACACTGCACTCTCCAGATGGCCGACCGATCGATCACCCATCCTAGGGGTGAGCTAGAGGATGTGTTAATAAGAGTCGGGGACTTCATATTCCCCGTCGACTTCATTGTCTTAGATACACAGCCTGTAGCTAACCCCCGGAATCAAATTCCGGTGATACTCGGTCGCCCATTTCTCGCAACCTCAAATGCTGTGATCAATTGTCGCAATGGTTCAATGAACCTCTCTTTTGGAAATATGACGATTGAACTCAACATTTTTAGGTTGGGGAATCAGCCCGCCGAACCTAATGCTCATATACTGGATGTCTGCTCGATCCAGGAGATCACCCCCGAAGAGTGTGAATTCGAGGAGTTTCTGTTTGAACACAATAATCTTGACGCCACTAGTGCGTTTCTCTTCGAACCTGCTGCTGTTTCTGCGCCCGACAACGACTGCGAGTGTTTCATATTCACGAACGATCTTAGCCGCGCACAACCCGAGTTTGAATCTTTCGACTTTTCGGATGAGTTACCTGAACCATCCGACTCGGTTGCCTACACTCGTTTTGAACCTTTGCTGGAGTCCTTTGAGTTCGAGACCTTTGCACCAGTCTTGCCTTCCATCATTTCACCTCCAACGCTCGAACTCAAGCCGTTGCCGTCTCACCTTAAGTATGCTTACTTAGGTGAGAACGAGACCCTCCCTGTCATCGTCTCGGCTTCTCTAGCTCCCGAGCAAGAGAAAGCCCTTCTCGCGGTCTTGCACAGCAACAGGCAAGCTTTTGGCTGGTCCATGGCGGACATCAAGGGGATTAGTCCCCTCATCGTTGAGCATCACATTCATCTGATGGATGATGCCAAACCAGCCCGGGATCCACAAAGACGTCTTAATCCAGTCATGAAAGAGGCTGTGAAGAAGGAGATCGTCAAATGTCTAGATAGTGGTATTATTTACCCTATCTCTGATAGCCAGTGGGTCAGCCCCATTCACGTTGTCCCCAAGAAGTCGGGCATCACGGTCATCACCAACGAGGCGAATGAGTTAATCCCTACTCGCACCCAAACTGGGTGGCGAGTTTGCATTGATTACAGAAAACTCAACGCCGCGACGCGGAAAGACCACTTTCCGCTACCTTTCATTGACCAGATGCTTGAACGATTGGCCGGACACGAGTACTACTGCTTTCTTGATGGCTACTCCGGCTATAATCAAATTCCCATCGCCGAAAAAGACCAGGACAAGACCACTTTCACTTGTGCTTTCGGCACGTTTGCATATCGACGCATGCCCTTTGGGTTATGCAATGCGCCCGCTACCTTCCAGCGGTGTACGATGGGAATTTTCTCTGACATGGTGGAAAAATTTCTGGAGATTTTTATGGATGACTTCTCCATCTTCGGCGACTCCTTTGACGAGTGTTTGCTGCATCTTGATGCTGTCCTTATCCGATGTAAGGACAAGAATCTCACTTTGAACTGGGAGAAATGCCACTTCATGGTGCGCGAAGGTATTGTCTTAGGACATATCATCTCGCAAAATGGCATAGAGGTTGACAAAGCAAAGATTGAGGTCATTTCCAATCTGCCTCCTCCCCGATGCGTCAGAGATATCCGAGCCTTCCTTGGCCATGCCGGTTTCTATAGACGGTTTATCAAGGACTTTAGCAAGATTGCTAGGCCCTTGACGCTTTTGCTGGCCAAGGACACGCCTTTCGACTTCAACTCGAGCTGTGTGACTGCATTCGAGTCACTGAAACGCTCACTCACTTCTGCTCCCGTTCTTTCTTCTCCTGACTGGACGCACCCATTCGAGATCATGTGCGATGCATCCGACTTTGCCATCGGTGCTGTCCTTGGACAGCACATCAACAAGATGCCGCACGTAATCTATTACGCAAGCCGAACCCTGAACGACGCCCAACTTAACTATACAACAACTGAGAAGGAATTCTTAGCTGTTGTATTTGCTTTAGAAAAGTTCAGGCCCTACCTCATCGGCTCTCCAGTCATTGTCTACACGGACCATTCAGCTCTGCGCCATCTTTTTGCGAAGAAAGATGCCAAGTCTCGGTTAATACGTTGGATCCTCTTGCTTCAAGAGTTTGACCTTGTCATTAAGGACAAACGAGGATGTGAAAACGTAGTTGCCGACCATCTCTCACGACTTCCTTCTTCGCCTTCGCTTCCAATTCCGATCAACGACGTTTTCCCGGATGAACAGCTCTTGACAGTATCGTGCGAACCCTGGTTCGCAGATATTGTGAACTATTTGGCCACGGGATTACTACCAACTGAATGGTCAAGTCAGGACAGACTTCGCTTCTTATCCCAAGTAAAACACTTTTACTGGGACGAACCCTACTTGTTCAAGTACTGTCCCGACCAGATTATTCGTCGGTGTGTCCCTGATGAGGAATTCAAGAGTGTGCTGTCATTTTGCCACGATCAAGCATGTGGCGGGCATTTTGGGCCCAGAAAGACAGCTGAGAAGATCTTGCAATGTGGTTTCTACTGGCCACAACTCTTCAAAGACGCTCATGACTATTGCAAGACTTGCTCCCGGTGCCAACACATGGGCCGGATATCCCGGAGGAACGAGATGCCGCTCCAACCGATCTTGGTTGTGGAGATTTTCGATGTTTGGGGGATAGATTTCATGGGGCCGTTTCCCAGCTCTTTCGGGAACTTGTACATCCTTTTAGCTATTGATTACGTCTCTAAATGGGTCGAGGCTGTGCCCAGCCGGACTAACGACAACAAGGTTGTCGTTAAGTTCCTTAAAGAAAACATTTTCTCCCGGTTTGGGCACCCCCGAGCGATCATTAGCGACAATGGAAGTCATTTCTGCAATAAAACTTTCGAAGCCTTAATGCGGAAATACTCCATTAATCATAAGCTTTCTACGCCCTACCACCCCCAAACCTGCGGGCAGGCCGAAGTTTCCAATCGGCAGATCAAGCAGATACTGGAGAAGACGGTTTCCAAGAACCGTAAGGATTGGTCTCTGAAACTCACTGATGCCCTTTGGGCATTTAGAACCGCTTATAAGACCGACCTTGGCATGTCTCCCTATCGGCTTGTATACGGAAAAGCCTGCCACCTTCCTGTTGAAATCGAGCATCGCGCATTTTGGGCGATAAAGGAGTTGAATCTGTCTCTTGAGGACGCGGGCAGCCATCGGAAGCTGCAGCTGAACGAACTATGTGAGCTTAGGGATGAGGCTTACGACAACGCGGTTGTCGTTAAGAATCGAACGAAGGTGTTTCACGATAAACACCTTTTGCGCAAAACCTTCGTACCTGGTCAGCAGGTACTGCTTTACGACACCCGACTTCATTTCCATCCTGGAAAGCTCAGATCTCGCTGGAAAGGACCGTATTTTGTGCGGAATGTGTATCCGCAGGGCGCTGTGGATTTGGAGAATCCAAAGGACGGTTCACTCTTCAAAGTGAACGGACACCGATGCAAACCGTACCTTAGCGCCGAACCAACAGAGGAGCTCCTGTTCTTACAGGAGCCGGTTTACCCTGAATGATCTTCCTCTGCCTACCTCCAAACTTCGGTTATCCAGCCAAGAACAGTGGACACTGTTCCAAATAAGTTTGGGGGTATGTACAAACCATTTTGTATCTATTTGTGTATATTCTTTTTTCTTTTCTTTAAAAAACAAAAACAAATAAAAAAATTGTATATTGCTAACCGACAATTTTTGAACCTTCCAACTACTCTCTTCATGCAACGACAGTGAGGACACTGTCCAGTTTAAGTTTGGGGGTACGCTCGGTACGCATTTCTTACCTTCGCATTCATATGTATATTTTGCATCTGCATATTAAATCCATAAAATCCATAAAAATTTGAAAATTTTCTAAAAATATAAAAACTTTTTTGTCAAGTTAGCTTGTGGAAGAGCTCTGATTCAACATTCGACGGTTTTTGTTTGAAAAAATAGGAATAACTAAATCTTATGTTTGGATTTTGAAAACCTGAAAGATAACTCTCCTTTGAAGTTAACTATAGCTGATATAAGTTTTTACATCACACTACACGTGTCATAAGATTTTGGGAATTAGATGACAAGTCTTTCATGTTTAAACTTTTAAACAGATAAATGATTTTCTGAGGATCAAAGAGGTTTGTTCTGAAATAAGTAATGTCAAGAATAGTTTATGAAGTAAAGCGAATATGAAGGAATGTTATTGATGCCGTAATTGGAGCTAAGTCTGAAAAATAACCCATCTAAAGCTTGATTGGAATGATTACACACCAAACCGACTAAACACGTCTTTTATCCAAAAAAAAAATATATTTGAACTACCAGTTATATCTCCGTTCGTTTTAAATCATCTGATTTTCACGACAAACTGTCTTTTGTTTTTGGACCTAGGTAACTTGAGTAATTAAGTCCGCTGGGGTGTTTCTACACCTAATGCCCTAAAACCAACTGGTTTGGGTGCATTGGCCCAAAGCTCGCTAAGAAGCCTAGAAAGTCCAGTTTAAAACAAAGTCAAGCAAGTGTTCTCTCCGAGTTAAAATTCCTAACGGTTCTTTGTGTGAGAATAATCTTGATAAAAGACAGGCTTTTAAAAAAAAAAATTTAACGGAGATATGAAGGTTTTACTCTTTGATAAAGACTATTGCACGTTCACAGAGGTGTGTATGAAATGAAAACAAGAAAAAGGTGGAGTGAAAAATACGACTTAATTTCCTGTTAAGGAAGATAGAAATTCTGAAGTTGAAACCTTACTGGAAAACGAAACTTGAAAAATGCTTAACTCTTTATAAAACTTATGTGATCCTTTTAAAATTGTTATCTGGGCTTTATTGTGCGACATGATGACTTTAATCGATCCTTCTGGAACTTAACGACCCTATTTGCACTGCACGTAAAGACATATAAAATCTGTAGTTAAATAAGAAGCGAGGTGTGAAAAATAAAGGTTCGATAGTCTAGACTTAGGATTATAGAATTGTTATTTTCTAAAAACAAAACTTTAGGGTTTGAAACTTAGTCGTTTTTACAAACCAACTTGACCGGATTTTGTGGGTAGTATCCGCTGAAAACCCTCAGGAGACAACACTCCTCCTACTAGGGACACCTAGAGGTTTAACGGCTTGTTGCACATGCTCAGTGCAATCGCGTTCCCTGCGAAAGTGAGGTTAGGAAATTTTTTTTGTGAATAAATGGACTTTGCTCGGGACGAGCAAATGATAAGTTTGGGGGTGTTTGTTCATATCAGATTTTTGCATTTTCATACCGCCCAATTTTTGTCACATTGCATATCGGTAGATACTCTTGAGCCGTGTTTGCTAGTCAATTGCAGGATACAGGTTCTCGGTTGTAAAACGGTGAAATTCATGGAAAACACGACAAAATCCGGGTTCCTGCCAATCACAGATAAAACACGGTCTCTGCTCGTCATCCGTATGTTGCCAGATACCAGTTTAGGAAGACAAAATGTCAAATCAATGTCACCTTCATGCACAAGGCTCAATGGCAACAACAACTTCCAAGAAATCTACGCGGAGCTCGAGGCAATCATGACAAAATCTTGACAAAAAGTCCACATTTCCCTCAACAGAAATTCTGGAAAATTCGTGAAGAAATTATGAAAAAATACATATACCAGAATAATGTACACATCAAACCAGGGAACCACAGCAAATTGGGGGGGCCCAACTCAACTAAACGGCCGCGGATCCGCGGCCAAAGTGGGGTCCAGGCCGCGGATCCGCGGCCATATAGTGGCGGCAGGAAAATCTTTTCCAGGGGTATTTTTGTATTTTCATGTGGGTTCTGGTAGTTGCCCTAGGGTTTCATTATCTGGCCTATAAATAGCCCAGAAGTTTGTGAAGGAAAGGGTCCATTCTTGTATTCTCTTTTTCTAGGATTTAGTTCACTTGTTCTTCTTCTTCTCATCTCTTCTCCATTAAACTTGTAGTGAGCTTTGTGAGGGAGGAATGATAAATAAAGAAGATCAATTTATTATCATGCTTGTCTTACTTTTGTTATAATTGTTGTAACTTTAAATTCGTTAAGTAGTTGTTGTTATTTTCTTGTTGTTTCTTCTTCTCTTTTTTTCTTTATCCTTACATACGACAATGATACTTACGCTCGATCCTCGCCAAGGTGAGGTCGCAAATAGTTAGTCGTATTCTTCTAATCTCTCTCTTTCTATCTTCCTCTTTTGTTTTGTTTTGTTTTTCCTATCATGAAGTGTGAGTAGTTTTATACTTGTTAGGGTAGGATAAGGGAAGTTTGAGAGAAGGAAATCTCTCTCACTCTTTCCTTGCCCAACAACTTAAATCGACTCCCGTTAATTGAACCACAATCCGCTCCTTACGGCACCCTATCCTACATGATAGCGGTGATTCCGTAGTGAGACCGGTTGTGGTTGAATTAACCGGAGGTTATGGATAAGAGCCAAGAACGGACGGACAAGCACCAAAAGGAAGACTTATGCGTTGGAAAGCCTAGCTTATACTCGCAAAGTCCTTCCTAGTCGTGCTAATCCCCGTTGTTGCCGATTACCGTAACACCGATATTAAGAGGGGCAACGAAAGATGTGGAGACTCCTAACTCAAACTAACCTAATCCTAACCCTAACAAGCTCTCTTTAAATATCAACTTAACACTTAGATAACTACAAACAAAATCTGAACAACCGGACTTAACTCGTTAAAACACATTGAAAAAGACTCCTATCTCCCTGCGGACGACCCGTACTCAACCGGCTAGCTACAAGCGAAACCGTCTTGATTGCGGTATTTAAACTAGAAATTGAACACGCACATACTCTGTCAATCATGTGGCTCCGGTATCACGAATGAACGTCAAGAATCCACGACATCTCCTCAGTAGCCGACTAGCGAAAAAGGCTGAATTCAAGCTGTGAAAGGCGGCACAACTATCCATCTGCACAACAAGAACTGACTGTAGGGTTCCTAGGCACCCTAGTGAGGTCTCCCAAGCCATCAACCATGGCAATTTCAAATAATATGGTGCCTACAAACCCTAGTGTACGGATCTATAACTAGATGTCTAGGCGAAACAAAAACAAGCTAACAACTTAGCAAATGAGAATACGGAAATACAACCTTTGTAGATCCGTTTGCTCCACCTCCATAGCTCCGCAACGACGTCCTCTCGCTGTCCATAAGAAATCCGGGCTCTAAAGTCGACTTCGTCGGAGAGAAAACGAGCTAGGTCGTCGATGTCCATGCCGAAGATGATCTACGTCGAGGCATCGCTAAATCAAGCTCGACCTTCACCAAACCCTAAAATCTTGTGAAGGAAACACACTCTACTTCTTGGCAAGAGGTAGAGGATGAAGAAATAGGATGTGGGTAAACTTTGGAAATGGATTTCTCACTCAAAACATCAATCCACCATTGATGACCTCAAGCTTCTTCACTTGAAGAATGAAGAAGAAGAAGAATAATGATAAGAAAAGATTAATCCAAAAAGAAAAGAATTATCAATTCTTATCATAAGTGAACCATGGTAAAGTGTAGAGAGTTAACCAAGGTTAGTTGAATGGTTAGGGTTAAGAATGAGATAAGAATGGTGGACTTAGGTCAAAGCTTCATGAAGTTTCAACTAAACAACAAAACTAGCAACCATTCTTTTCTCATTTCTTTTATTCATTTATCAAAAAGAATAAAATGAATAATTAAGAAAATAAAACCCTAAACATAAATACAACCATGGTTCAAACTTTACACTTAACCAAAGTGGTATGCATCATCAAACATGATACATCCATGTGCACATAAACATATCGCATATGCAATGCGCACACCCTAGCGAGAAAATCCATCTTAAGTAAACCGATACTAGTTGATGCAAAGTAATATATCATATATATAAATATGCATTAAATCATTAATATCAACACTTGATTCAATGATCCGGTTATGTCGCACACAACCGACTAGTATACAATATATCGGCTTATCGAATCAAAGCTTGAATCGATAACTAGGTTATATCGCATACAACCATTCGATACATTTATCGCGAGAATAGAATACGGTATCACATACACGCATTATTCTCGGTCCCGCACATATCTCATATGCGCTCCTATTTCGTTTCGCTTGAGCCAGGAAACCTCTGTGTAGGACTCTAAAGACTCGTCAATACGCCGGCAGCGGATGATGATCATATCAAACATCCACAAGCCGCAAGCGGTCTGCTAAACGTAACGGCCACCCGGGTATTGAGCGATCTGAAGATCGACGAGCAAGCCCGCTCACACTCCAGTGAATCCGACCAGTAACACTATCGTATAGTCCGGTCTGTTCGTCTGATATGTCGCATATCTTGCCTAGGGGTGGTAAACGTCAGACCCCAGTAGCTCGATAAGTCATGCCGACTTGAGGTCCATAACATTCGTGAAACTACTGATAACTCTTACCAGTATATCACTGCAACCCTGGCCAGGGATTTTCTGTTATGGCCAGTCGAGCATAGCACAACATCAACCCCCAATACCGGGAGAGACGAATCCCCTCCTATCGCTCATTGCCTCCATGTGAATCGGGACTGTACCCAAAAACCACCTGTTTGCACAACTCAGTAGAGCCGTGGTAGGGTGGAAATCAAAGCACAGTGGGAGACACACAAGACTCTATGACGATCTCGGGTCAACAGACTAAGCTGTACCAGTGTCACCAGAGAACTGCCATCTGACGTGAGGTATAATACCATCTGGGAGTTCTCGGCGAGTCCGTTCAGTGTACCCAGTCTCCACTGAGCACCCGCATACCATCTTCGATGTCAAACACCAATGGATATGGGATCATCCATCGCCCATCGCATGGGTCGAGAAGATATGCGCTAGTCTACTCTGGAATATCGATGCCCCGTCTCGATATTCCCTCGACTAGGAACAATTCAAGGATGTACTCATGGACTACCCAGGCCCCACTAGTATGATCTACATCATAGTCCTGGAAGTTGAGTACACATCCTATGGGCTTTATCAACATGTAATCAGAGAGACAGAAAGTATACATGTTAAGACAAAGTGCAACCAGATAGCGTACTATCATGTCGAGCAAGAAAGTCCTCCCTATATATGTCCCAGCATCCACTACAATATACATCCTATGTACAGTAATGGCCTCTAGGGCATACATATAACTAACAATCTCCCACTTGCACTAGGGCCATCTGTAGCAGTGGTTGTAGTATCTCATACTCAACCATCCCATAAAAGTCTCTCTCTGGGAAAAGGGCCTTCGTGAGTGGATCCGCCGTGTTTTCCTCTAAGTCTTCTCTCCTAACCTCGATCACCCTGGAGATCAACTATCTCCATGATCAGGTGATGCTTCCTCAGAATTTGTCTGGGTCACTGATGGGACCAGGGTTCCAGGGTCGAAACCACGCTTCCATTGTCATACAATGGCAGGAACCTAGTTCATCTTATGAACCAATATACACCCAAACAGCCTCTTTGGTAGTATCTTTAATAGCGATGTTACCAGCCTTTATCGTCTAGTTTGCCACGGTATCGAGCTTGGAACTCTTCCAACATACCGTCCCTTTACTGAGGGTAAAGACAATGCCCGTGACTGACATTCAGTCGTCTTTATCACCCTGGAACTCTTCCAGTGATTCTCTTCAGGATCGATTGATACCATCTCACTACATCTAGTGAGAATCCTAGCATCCATTTACATCTATCTCATAGATGAAAACTCAGGTTTTTAGGAGGTATCACTTTGATCCTATTTGGAGAATCCTAGTGATAATAGGAGATTGACCGATCGTAGTATAGGAAACTCTTTTCCTATCAAGAGTATGTTGTCTACGTACAATACGAAGATGACGACCTTACACTCTACTACTCTTTTGTATATACAAGGTTCGTCTACCATTTTGATGAAGTCAAACACTTTGATTATCACATCAAAACAGACGTTCCAACTCCGCGATGCCTGCTTCATTATGTAAAGCAACTTGCACACGTTTCCGCTGCTCCCACTGTTTACGAAGACCTCTGGCTGTGTTCTTACAGACGTTCTCTTCTAAATCAGTATTTAGAAAAGCAGTCAGGGCACCCAACCACCAGATATCGCAGTCATGGTATGTAGCCGTGGCAAGTAGAATCTGGATAGACTTAAGCATAGCTACTGGAAAAAGGTTTCATCATTATCCATGCCTGGTCGATGACGAAAACCTTTAACAAGTCTAGCTTTGAAAGTCTCAACTTTTCCATCTACACCAAGTAATCTTCTCAAGATATACTTGCTCCTGATGGGGATTTAACCCTTCAGATATTGCAACCAAAGTCCATACTTTGTTGGTGTATAAGGATTCCTTCTCAGATCACTAAGCATCCAGCCATTCTTACAGAGTCCCTACTCTCGATGGCCTGCTCGAAACTGGTTGGGTCATCATCTCATGATGCAATCCTTGCTCCCACTGTCATCGAGAAACCGAGGTATCTCTCAGGTGGGTGAGGAACCCTACTAGATCGGCGGAGAGGCTGAGGTTCGTCGGAAAATATTGAATCCTTTGGTTCTGTCAAATCATTAGCAGTTTTGTACAGCTGGAACCTTTCCAGTTCTACAGAACTGATCTTGCCTCGATCTTGTCCGGATTTTGCTTTTGACATAGGCCGGACAATCCCAAATCTTAACTTACTTAAGAGATAGGTTCTTCCCATACCATATCTTATATGGAGTGGTAGGCAGTGATTTGATTCCAACCTAATTCAATAGGTATGCAGCTTCTCAAGTGCATAACTCCCAAAAGGAAAAAGGTAACTCAGTAGTACTCATCATAGAGCACACCTTATCATATAGGGTGTAATAGCCCCACCCCGATATACCATCGTGCTATGGTGTATACGGAAGAGTAATGCTGAGAGAGAATCTCATTCTCTTTTAGAATAGTGCAGGAATTCTATGCACAAGTATTCTCCTCTCTGATCTCATCATAGGACATAATACTTATACCCGGTTAATTGGTTCTCTACTTCTAACTTATATTCTGTGAATACCTCAAAAGCTTCGGACTTATGTTTCAGCAGGAACATACGACTGAATCTTGAGAGATTATCAGAGAATATAATGAAGTATAAAGAACCAGTCCTGGCATGTGTAGACAGGGGACCTTACATACATCATCATGTATCGGTCCCAAGAGTTCATTAACTTTTTCTCTGTTTCCAATAAACAGAGCTATGGTCATCTTATCTTTGTGACATGATTGGCGAGTTGCACAAGATGTAAATTCAAAACGATTTAAATATACATCTAAATGTAACTTCAGCCAGTCGGGTCGCATTGATCTGACCTAGTCTACAATACCTCAAGAAGAATCCGTTCATTTCTGAACTCTTCCTCTTGTGTGTGTTCCATATACTAAGAACTGTAGTTTGATTTAGAACATCAATGCTTTTAGATAACGCACCTGAACCGATCAACTTTTGATATAGGAAATATTCAAAACATTATCCAATTATACAAAATTTTATCATTTCTTTACTAATAAAGAGACTGATATGATTTTGTATATCAGGTTCAGCATCTAATAGCATTTGTTCAGAATCAATGTATTGGTAATACAGGGTGACAGTGACCAACAGACTTGGCTGCAACACTTGCCCCGGTTTCTGTCTCATGAAACTTATCACCTGTTCTCAGTTTTTCTACCTTTTTGTAGCCCTATGTAACAGATTACATATCTGGGATCCTGATCCGGTATCATATACCCAGGATGCAGAGGATACTGAGAAACAGTTCTTTGTAATGAACACACCCGAAGGAGATGCATCATATGCACTTTCTTCATTTGGGCGGCATAGGAATTCTGGTATTCCCTTATTTCCTGCTCTGTCTTATAACAATTATAAGTTGGAGCGGGACCAACGTTTCCCAGCTCAGTATAACAAGCGGGTTCGGTCAATAATCCGTATTATTATCTTGATTAAGGCGTGATATGGTCGCTACCAGGAGAGAGAGAGAAGAAACACTCTGCGTGCGCTCTTGCAAGATCAGATTGGTTATATATTTTATCTAATCAGGATGGCTCCCACTGCTTTTTATCAAATCTTCCTTCAAACCCTAAAAGGAAAGACTAGCCGGGATTAATTACACACTACAAGTTCGCCAATCTTTCAGCCAGGCCAGTGTCGGTACTTTGAGGGAGGTTCCCCGTGCTTTCGCACGGACCTAATTACTGTAAACCTCGTTTTCCCAGAGGCGTAACCCCGTTGACACCTTTCTAGACACCTACTTGATCGGCTAATTGTAATGTATAAAACTCTCCCAGGAGTAACTCTTACTCGCAGCGGGTATCGGGATCCAACCATCTCATAGAAGGTATGCAATCTCATTGCAAATTCCAACACTTGAAACTCCCGATAATGGTTTTTACCCCTAGCACCTATGACCTTAACTATGGTCAACAAATCATAAGTACTAGTCAAGTTCTACCCGTCATTTCGTGATTAATTAGACCCACCCACATGACCCTTAACTAAGGTCAACAAAGTCACGCGACTGTCCTAACTAATCGCATCATATGCGGTGTAGGAAGACATCACTTAGCTACCGTACACTGTGCCTTGACTATGGTCAACAAACACAGCACGAATACTAAGTACTCTACTTCCTAAAATGACGGAGGGTTGCGGCTGGTTTTTGTGAAAACCTTTAACGCTTTGAACTTGATCTCGTTGCGGAATCAAATGGTTTTTAAATGGAATGTTTTTGAAGCTTTTCTAGTTTTGCTAAAGGGGTCACTCCCGGTGAAGGGATCGTCGGCCCTTTCCTCGTCGAATGAGGTGCGGGATATATCATATATATCACTGTGCAAAGCGGAAACTATAGAAGCGATCAAAGACAAACCGAGGGTTGTAGCATCTGTCAGTTATTGCTAAAGGAGTCACTCCCGGTGAAGGGATCTCGGTCCTTTCCTCATCGAATAAGGTGCAGGATGTTCTATAATGAACACCGCGATGCAAAGCAAGAACTGTAGCTACCTGTTTTTATTTTGAAATTCGATTCCACAACATCATTTAGGTTTATTTTCTTTCATTAATCTCATTAATGAATATCCCATCATTTAAATTACCTAAACATCACAGATAGATATAACGTACGCTTATGCCATCCGCATTCGCCTCGATGTCCCCTCGTGCACCGTTAGGTTAGGTAACTAACGGCAGAGCGGGGCAGGGCTAGCGCGGGTGTAAAACATAAGTAACGTCTATATAATATATCATATATACTATAATATCTGTCACAGAACATCAGAACATCGCATGATCACAGATAGAACACAGCAGAAGAAACATATGAAATATTGGATATACTAGGACGTCCGTGTTTTCAATACGAGCCAGTATAAAACACGGATTCCACGGTCGTGATGAATAGCCAATCCCACACCCCTAGACCCCTACGAGAGCGGCAAGCAACCCTACCAATTCTAGGGTTAGGAGACCCGGACTCGACTGCTCGAGATGGTCTCCCACTGGACCCCAGAACCCGGTTACTTGTGCTCCCCTCCTTGGGTCTATCCTAGTGCGGAAAAGTAAATAATATACAAACGGTGACTACTTCCGCAACCTGGAAGTGCCCCAATAAAAGAATATTACATACAAGTCATTACATGAATGAAAATGAAAAACACTCATCTCACATAAAAACCCCCGGCTATTCAAACACGACGATCCAATATAACATATCCAGCAACACATAACATCAGATATCATCAACGTAAGTAAATATGCGCATCCCAATTGTCGTTGACATATAGCAACGAAACCGGCGATATCACATATTACACTTACGGTCACAGAAAAGAAAGTGTAAAACTACAACAGTTGGAATCCGCAATATCCTCAGACATCGCATGCCTGACCAAATGAATTACTTAGACATCGCATGCCTAACAATTATAAACCCCGCATTTTAGTCTCATTATCGAAAACACTTTTCAATATCAAGTCGGGCAATTCAACAAGATTCCCGACATCCTGATCGAATACTCGTCGCAAACTTCAGTAGACGGCCGCACCCCCGACGCCGTCGACAAAGTGCACCAAGGCGGAACACCGCTACCGCGAGCACCCGAACGGATGCTTTCGGCGACGGGGTTCTCCTACAGTCACTTGGTCGGGGCTATGGAGTGAGGCTGTCTATTAAGTTTACCGGCGAATATCCGCGTACGCTACGTGATTGCGACGGACTTTTGATCACATCAAAAATCCGTGGCAACCGATCAAGTGAGACTAAACTGCTACGTTTATAACATTCATTCAGTTATCATATAACTTATTGTGAATTCCAATTATTGTATCCCATTCCAGATAAACAGAAAATGTTAAACTTTCCGATCGAACAATTGAACACCCAAGTTTTCCCGATAAAGATCAACACATGAAACTAGTCTAACAACATTCAGTTCGTACCTCAGTACCAACGGTCCAGCCGTAGAAGGGTCAAGCCAACGCCTCACATGTGGCACGCCGTACTGCCCCAAACCCGAAGGTTCAAAGGGCAGTTCAAGACGGTCACATAATCGAGTTAAGGTTTGTGTCTTCTAGAGGGACCATCGCGTTACTTGCACTACTTAGAACGTCGTTAAACTACGGAAAAATCCAACACTTGGAAATTTCCCGACAGGGGAAAAATCGGGTATTTATATCCGGTCGAACTTTTTAACATATTCTAAAATTTATCCGGAAAACACATGGACAGAATTAGACTTTCCGATCGAAACAATGATTCCCAAAACAACTCAGAACAACTCAACTCTTGAGTTCAGTTTAAATATTCCAGGAAAATGAGCATTGAATTTTACGAGTTACTGTGAAATTTGACATGTGTCGGATTCTTATTGGCGGCCCTTCCGCCGCGCAAACCCCCTTTGTGCGGCGCTTCCGCCGCGCAATTGTGGAATTAGGGTACCAAATTTCACAGTAATTCTTAAAAAAGCCTGCTTGTTTTTCTGGATATTTTTAATTGCCAAAAATCAACAGTTTTGAAAAAAGTACAGAGAGCAATTTTGCAATGGGATTTTGGTTCGATCGGGTTTCTAATTCCGTCCGGGGATCGCCTAAGGCTCTAGCTAGGCTCTGATACCACTGTAGGGTTCCTAGGCACCCTAGTGAGGTCTCCCAAGCCATCAACCATGGCAATTTCAAATAATATGGTGCCTACAAACCCTAGTGTACGGATCTATAACTAGATGTCTAGGCGAAACAAAAACAAGCTAACAACTTAGCAAATGAGAATACGGAAATACAACCTTTGTAGATCCGTTTGCTCCACCTCCATAGCTCCGCAACGACGTCCTCTCGCTGTCCATAAGAAATCCGGGCTCTAAAGTCGACTTCGTCGGAGAGAAAACGAGCTAGGTCGTCGATGTCCATGCCGAAGATGATCTACGTCGAGGCATCGCTAAATCAAGCTCGACCTTCACCAAACCCTAAAATCTTGTGAAGGAAACACACTCTACTTCTTGGCAAGAGGTAGAGGATGAAGAAATAGGATGTGGGTAAACTTTGGAAATGGATTTCTCACTCAAAACATCAATCCACCATTGATGACCTCAAGCTTCTTCACTTGAAGAATGAAGAAGAAGAAGAATAATGATAAGAAAAGATTAATCCAAAAAGAAAAGAATTATCAATTCTTATCATAAGTGAACCATGGTAAAGTGTAGAGAGTTAACCAAGGTTAGTTGAATGGTTAGGGTTAAGAATGAGATAAGAATGGTGGACTTAGGTCAAAGCTTCATGAAGTTTCAACTAAACAACAAAACTAGCAACCATTCTTTTCTCATTTCTTTTATTCATTTATCAAAAAGAATAAAATGAATAATTAAGAAAATAAAACCCTAAACATAAATACAACCATGGTTCAAACTTTACACTTAACCAAAGTGGTATGCATCATCAAACATGATACATCCATGTGCACATAAACATATCGCATATGCAATGCGCACACCCTAGCGAGAAAATCCATCTTAAGTAAACCGATACTAGTTGATGCAAAGTAATATATCATATATATAAATATGCATTAAATCATTAATATCAACACTTGATTCAATGATCCGGTTATGTCGCACACAACCGACTAGTATACAATATATCGGCTTATCGAATCAAAGCTTGAATCGATAACTAGGTTATATCGCATACAACCATTCGATACATTTATCGCGAGAATAGAATACGGTATCACATACACGCATTATTCTCGGTCCCGCACATATCTCATATGCGCTCCTATTTCGTTTCGCTTGAGCCAGGAAACCTCTGTGTAGGACTCTAAAGACTCGTCAATACGCCGGCAGCGGATGATGATCATATCAAACATCCACAAGCCGCAAGCGGTCTGCTAAACGTAACGGCCACCCGGGTATTGAGCGATCTGAAGATCGACGAGCAAGCCCGCTCACACTCCAGTGAATCCGACCAGTAACACTATCGTATAGTCCGGTCTGTTCGTCTGATATGTCGCATATCTTGCCTAGGGGTGGTAAACGTCAGACCCCAGTAGCTCGATAAGTCATGCCGACTTGAGGTCCATAACATTCGTGAAACTACTGATAACTCTTACCAGTATATCACTGCAACCCTGGCCAGGGATTTTCTGTTATGGCCAGTCGAGCATAGCACAACATCAACCCCCAATACCGGGAGAGACGAATCCCCTCCTATCGCTCATTGCCTCCATGTGAATCGGGACTGTACCCAAAAACCACCTGTTTGCACAACTCAGTAGAGCCGTGGTAGGGTGGAAATCAAAGCACAGTGGGAGACACACAAGACTCTATGACGATCTCGGGTCAACAGACTAAGCTGTACCAGTGTCACCAGAGAACTGCCATCTGACGTGAGGTATAATACCATCTGGGAGTTCTCGGCGAGTCCGTTCAGTGTACCCAGTCTCCACTGAGCACCCGCATACCATCTTCGATGTCAAACACCAATGGATATGGGATCATCCATCGCCCATCGCATGGGTCGAGAAGATATGCGCTAGTCTACTCTGGAATATCGATGCCCCGTCTCGATATTCCCTCGACTAGGAACAATTCAAGGATGTACTCATGGACTACCCAGGCCCCACTAGTATGATCTACATCATAGTCCTGGAAGTTGAGTACACATCCTATGGGCTTTATCAACATGTAATCAGAGAGACAGAAAGTATACATGTTAAGACAAAGTGCAACCAGATAGCGTACTATCATGTCGAGCAAGAAAGTCCTCCCTATATATGTCCCAGCATCCACTACAATATACATCCTATGTACAGTAATGGCCTCTAGGGCATACATATAACTAACACTGACTTGCCGGGAAAAAAACCCTGACTGTTTCCTCACGGTAGTCCACAAACGCCTAACACGTAGTTGATCAGTCCGTGCCCCAGGAGAACGTCAAATCCAACTTCTCTAGAAGGATTAAAACGACGGACGAATCTCTATCTCCTATCCGATTGGCACACAACTGAAATACGTATCGCGCAACAAAAGAATCACTGACAGAAGTTAACACAACTACGACTAAACTACCCAACCACGGTACAAGCATGAAAAACAAACGAATACATGAAAAGAACATATAAATCAAGGGTACCTGAAAACTCCACATTGGACGTCTGCACGTCCCGATGAGTAGAAGCAAACTTCTGTGTCTGCCCTCTACTCGCAGCTGGATGAACTGCTCTGGTAGACTGAGCCCTCTGAGCGAATCTTCCTCGTCCACAGCCTCTCTGAATACGACTCTGACGAGGTGCTAAGGAACAATCCCTGACGAAGTGCTGAAGGCTCCCGCATCGGAAACATCCACGCGCTGACTGCTGACCATCCTGGGGATAAGAGCTGAATGACTGTCCTCGTCCTAAGCCTCTGCTACTCCCGCGGTGGCCACGAAATCTGTCTCGATGACCAAACCTCTGTCTCTGGGCTGGTACGCTGGTACGAGTCCTCCACTGTCCTGGAACTCTCTGAGCCTCTGGAATATGCGCCTCGTCAACTGGAGCTGCAACCACTGGTGCTATGTAAGTGACGGACTGCTGCATGCTGATCGTAAGGGACAGCTGAGCAACAGGGGTGACAACCTCCTGTCGTAGCTCCCGAACGACATCAACCAAGGAACGCATCGTCTGGCGGAACTCCTGCATCTCTACCAAAAGTCTATCCATAGTATAGATCGTAGGCTGATCCGTCTGCACCTGTGCAACTAGAGTGCCATCCTGGTCAGTACTCGTCTCACCCGAGCCAACTCTGACCTCGGCCCTCACTGCATCACTCTGAGTCCCCATAGTCATCGGCGGCAAGGCTATAAATAGATATAAGATAAGATTCGATAAGAATAAGGAAATCGAATCTTAAGGATAGGAGTCATCAAGGAAGGAATTTCAAGCAAATTGTACTTAGGTCACTTAATGCAAAGTACCGCGCTGTGGGCATGCTGCAGACATACACACACTACGTTACTCTGCTTAAGCTACCTACTCCATCATACTAAGGTCATCCTACACTCCGAAAGGTAAAACCTAACGCTCTGATACCAACTTTGTCACGACCCAAAATTGGCCCGTGACGGCCCTAATACTACGCAACGCCTAAAGACGCAACGTAGTAAAAGAAAGCCAAACCCAGAAATCTAAACCATGAAAATATGGAAAAAAGATAATATGAGTTTTGGAAACATTTGAAATCGCAACCCAAATTCTTTAAAAAGGTATACTTTCTTTCTTTAAAATTTTTAGCAACACCCCCTTTTTGTAAAGACTAGTCAAGATGAATACAACACAAAAATAAAGACAGTAGAGAAGAAGCTGTATATATAAGAGACATCAAATTCACAATAATACACATAACGTGCTCACCAAGTCTCTAAGTCAACAATACAATAGTAGATGGAGAGTACAAAATACAACGAAGGTACAATACAAAATACAGATGACCACCAAAACCCACCTAAGCAAAATAGTACTGTGAGCTGATGCGGTATCTGTAGCAAAAGATGGTAGCTGGATAGCCGAATAGAGGAATAGCCTGCCTCGACTACTCTGGGGAACAACCTGAAACACCTGTGGCACAACGGGGGTGAGTTGCCAACTCGTGAATAGAAGATAACATATGCAGGTAATCGCAGGAATGTACGTACAGCATGAATCTAAGATATGCGATTACAGTAATAACATGTCATGCAAATGCTGAAATAAGGAAAGTACAGTAGCCGGTACAATCAAAATGTGAAGCTATAGTAACATGACAGTAATATGCAGTAACTATGCAATAAGGATATGAAAATGTAGATGTGCAACGATCATAAGGGTACACAACGGGTACTATCACTATATGAATCCGTGCATAAGGTAGATAAGGGTGAGGTATAGGGGGAATATGTCATTTCCCACGGAAACCTGACATCGTGGTAGGATCACAATCCATCAAGACACTCACATCCCAAATCGTCAAATCAGCCCCCAAACTGGGCTCTCACATCACATAGATCTCACATCACCTCAAAGTACAATATCGAATAGCTCTCCTATATCTCGAATGTACAAATCAACCATCTCTTCCATATCCAATATCCAATTTCAATGAATCACCTACTATCCCAAGTCAAATCCCAAGTAAAACCTAACATCCTACAGGTATATATGTATATGCAGAAATAAATATGATGGGGGCAATACACATATATTAGCGTCCCATTCCACTAATATTGGTGTAAAGGTATATATAACAACGGCTAAATCTCCTGTTATATATACAAAGGTATTAAAAGAAATATCATGAAAACAGTGTGCCAAGCATCGACACAGAAATCCTCGTATATCGGGCTCCGTCAGTCCGGATCGGCCCACGGGGTCCGTCTGCGGTGTCGGCCCTCGGCCCCGGCAGTACAGATCATCCCGCATCCATCTCTCAACTCTGGCCAGTATCCTCCGGACAACTGCCAGGTCCAACCAATCACCGGTAGGTACTCGCCCGCCTCCAGGATCAATCGGCAAACCCATCGATCTTCTTGCCGAGGGAAACCATACCGGGCCCACCATGTACTCTCATACGGCAACCACACCTGGTATGGAGTATAAAATCAGCACCGATAAAACTCATGGTGGACGCGCAAATATCACATCAAGGAAACCGGGTTGTTCAATGTATGCATAATTTCATGAACTCCCGCGGTTCCCAAATCCAGAAAACATCATCTAAAATCCAAATGATAATGCGCAAATCCAGGAATAAATGTATGCAATATATCTGAATGCGAGCAGGTAAACAAAAGTATATAGCTGGACCAGATGTATGCAAAATCAATAAAGTACAGCTAAGTAACATCAGTAAAGGTAAATATGTAACTGCAACTGAATATGTGTGTAACATACGGGTGTAGCAATGTAGGTATCTACCTATAAGAACTGATGTCGTATACCCCCCCTGGGTATAAGAAAATATGAGTAAGGTATACCTCTAGATGTATCGTAAAGGGTAAGTGTACCTATCACTAATGGTACGATACTCTATAGGTATATAGGTATGGTAATGTCATCTGTGATAAGCAATAGCATCTATAAGGGGTTGTGTGTGACATGGCAATTATTGACGGTGTGTGTGTAGCATACAATCCGTGCTCGTGCAACATGAACCGTCAATAATGTGTACAGTGTCCTACGGCTGCTAGTCACAGTATAACTATATCAAGGAAATAAAGTAAAGGCGCAATTCTAACAATGACGCAGAATGTGCGATAGGTATTTGAATTCTAGCCCAGACGCATAACGCCATGCGGACGATTCCCCTGTAGATGTTAAATCTACTCACCTACACTCCACGCTGGGTGAATCCTATCATCTGCTCCCCCTGTAGCCGTGTCCGTAGTCCCTGCTTGCAAACCTGCAAATAAGGCATGGAAATCACATATAAGCCAAATATTCCGCGAAACGCGATATCGAACCAAAACGAGAAACTCGCGTCGCGAACTAAACGTGCGTGTGCACGATACGCTGAATCGTGTGTGTACGCGTCTAAAACCATCACGACACGCCGCGATACGCTGGATCACAGAACCCACTCACGTATCGCGCGTATCGCGCAAACACAACGGACACCAAAAGCGATATATGGTCCCAGATTTTCCTACAGGTAAGATATCACAAAACTAGACATGCCAAGGACCTAGACAACACAGCAGGGAACCCTACACAAAACCCCAACACCCCAGTCCCCTTCTTGGCCGCAATTTGCGGCCAATATGAATTAATTGGCGGCCAGATTAGGGAAGGATGGGTTCGTATTCTGGTGGTGGTGTCCATACCTAGTGAGCATGTCCCAGTCTTCTCAATTTCACTCTGTAAGGTCCGGGTCCATAGCAGATTACAAAAGTCACAAATGTCGCTTAAATTCACCAATTTGCACAAAAAAGGAAAATCTATGGTATTTTAGTGTAATCTGGCTAGAATCTCAGTTGAAGTGGCCCTATTAACACTTAAATAGTTAGGGTTATCTAACACAATCAACACCTAATCAATATTCCACACAAAACACCATAACAAGCACTAAACTCACAATTTAACACAAACCGACGCTAATAAACACACAAGCTAAGAAACTAGGGAAAAGGGTTTAGAAATATACCCAAAAGGATCTCAAGAAGCAGGAGAAGAAGTGAGAGGAGCTGCTCCAAGTTGCTGGAGCACTAGCTGCTGCTGTTGATGCCTGCTGCTGCTGCTGATGTCTGCTGTTGCTGCTGCTGCTTGTTAATGCTGATGGTGCTGCTCTTGCTGCTGCTGCTGTTGATGATGATGTGCTGCTGCAGCTGCTACTAGGCTCAGGTGAGTGTGTGTGTGTTGTGAGAGTGAGAGAATGAGAGATGGAAAATGAGATGGAGAAATGAGGACAACACAAAGACCCCTTCTCACTCTCTCTCTCCTCATTAAATGAGGTATGGCTCATGCCATGATACCCATGCTCACTCTCTCTCTCCCCCAAAGGTCAACACTTCAACCCAAATTTAAAAACCTTTTTCAAATTCATTTTAAAACAACCATGACACTTAATACAATATTAAAACTAGATTAGGGAGAAATGGTTAGTTATCCATATTGCTAATCATGGTTTAACCCCAAAAACAACCCTAGTTATCATGCACAAGTGTGTGCAAGCCTAACAAAATTCTAATAAAATACACAATAAATAAGATAAAATATTTAAAACTTAATTTAGTAAACTTTTTGTTAAAAACTATATATAAAAAATATAATTAGCTACAAACACATTCTAAGGTGTTACAGAAACTCACCCCCGTTGTGCCACAGTTTTCTTGCAGGTTTTGCCGTACAGGTTTCTTTACGACTTTGCTGGCACTGCTTCTTTTTCGGGTGACTTACTAGTAGGTGGGTTTACTTGTATCGTACCCATCATTATACCTTGTATATTATTATTCTGTTGTATCTAGAAGTTCCATCAACCAAACATGTATTTATTTTAGAGATAGAGACCAGTAATGTTTATTCTTTCGACCTTAGAGTCGCGCGTTGTATTTCTATGGATTTTCTTGCTGTTTTGAGTTTCCTTTTGAGTTTTGATCCTCGCCCTTGACGTTGTATATTATATTGCTTGTGTGGTTGTGACCGTCGATTGACAAAGAGCTAGCTCCCGCTTGGGGATGCCTTTTTATTGATTTCGTATACTATTCATGTTGTATCGCGTTTGGGGGCCAGTTTTTACAAAGGACACTCTGCCGAAATTTTCAGTAAATACTTGATGTTTTTAAAGCGCATAATTCGGCTTATGCTATTAAAACTACTTGTTTTAAGTTGGTTTTTCCTTCACTTTACTGCTTCTTTAGCTTTGATCTCTGGGTTTTGGCTTACTTTGATTACGTACGCCTCGAGACATTTCGTAATTTAACTGTCGGTCATGTTCCGTACCTTTCGGGTCGTGACAATTGTAGTAAGCGGGTGATGTATCCTTTGAAGGATTCTTTGTCCCCGCTCTTTATTGTGAAGAGGTGGTCGACGGTCCGCTTCTACCATCTGTTCCCGACGAAGTGGCCGGGGAATTGGGTAGCCAGCTCATCGAAGGTAGAGAATGAGAGTGGTGCAAGTCCTCGGAACCAGTCTCGTCCGGAGTGGATGAGAGTGGCCGGGAAAGCGCGGTATTAAGCGGCGCCGGAACAGTCCTGGAAACTCATCCCGGCCGTAAACGCGTCCAAATGGTCCTTCGGGTCGGACTTCCCATCGAAGAGCGAGACTTTCGGGGGCTTGTTCCGGGAGGAGACGTGGACGGAAAGTAGCTCTTCGGTGAAGGGCTTCGTGAGCAAGTCGGAGGCATATTTAGCCCCGTTTCTTGAATGACGACTTTCCCGATGCATGCCTTCGATCCTCTTTTCGAGGGCATCGAGTCGTCCGTGGTATCCCGATGATTCAGCACATTCTGATTTTCGGCCTCTGCTGTCAGAGGTCTCTGCCTGGCCACGACCCTGATTCCGTTCGATGAGATTCCTCAGGTCCCCTGGCGAGGTGGTCTTCGAGCTGCCGTGGCGAGTCCCGTGCTCGCGACCCCATCGAGGGAGGGGGTGCCGGTCATGCCTGGGCGTAGGCGAGCTCACCGACACCTCCTCGAGAGGGACAAGGGCGCGATGGAGCTCAGGGCGAAGCGCTCTAGTATAAGACCTCGGAGTCAGGCTGTGAGGCGCCTACCGGTTCATTGAATATTTCGGCCCGGGGGACCTGCGGCCGCCGGAGACAGCGAAGCATTGATCGATCGTGCCAACGCGGGCAGAGTCTTCTTTCCCTCTGTGGGAGTCCCAGTCCCGAGGTTAGGGAGCGGCAACCTGGGGAGCTTTCCCGGCCGCTTGAACACGGACGAGTGCATCCACAACGGACGTGAGTCGATCTATCCGTGCGGATAGGGCGTGAATGGCGTTCGGGGGGGAGGGGATTCTCTATTGTCTCCGCTGCGGGGAGGACGGCGGCTAGTGCTTGGATCGTCGCGGTGACCGCTCGCCATGAAGTCAAGATCGAAGATGAACTTTTGGTTGAGTGGAATCGGTTTCCCATAGACGGCGCCAACTGATGGAGCTCTGGATCTCCTTCAGATGTTATCTTCCGTTGATCTGCTGCGAGCGCTGATGGACGGCTGAGATTGAGTTGTAGGGTTGCCTCCTGAAGCGTGTGGATCTCAATGGGTTTGTGCGGTTGAGGCCGAGCTACCTGCAAAGAAGTCTCGGGGTGGTTGTGCCACCGAGGACCCTCCGACGATCAAATTAGACGGGGTATTTTGGCAGCGTAACGGCCTATTGGAGTGAAAAATGACTTACCTGAATCGTCTGAGAGAGGGGTTTATATAGCAGTAGCAATGGACAGGCGGGCGCGAGATTCACGCCGGCCGTTACGCCCCTAGCGTCAGCCCGCGTGATAGGCGGGATCCTGTATTAATGACGAGACAGGCCCGTTAATGGGGGATCGTGATGGCGTGGAATACGGGATCGTGGGCGGCGGATATCTCGCGCCTGGTGAGATTCGCGGAGCCATGGCGGAGGCGCCTGTGATTACCGCTGTGGGTCGGTCGTGAGACCGAGGAAATTGAGCTCGGCGGGAAGCTCGGGAATGAGCGGGAAGCCGAGGCATCTTGGTTCCGTGATAGCTCGGAGGCGAGCCGGGGGTGGTCTGGAAGGCCACCGAAGGTCAGGATAATCCTTGGGCCGGCGTGATCCCAACTGAGGTTCTTGATCCTTTCTTGTAGGTTCTGGGACACGTCTTCTGTAACGTGTCAGCATCTGGAGAGTCACCGATATCGAGCATCATCAAAAACTTTTGAAATTTAGTTTATTCAAATTATAGACGACACTCTCAATTGTTAAAAATGTTATCAAAACAAAAAGGCAAATTGACAAAAGATCGAGAAAATAAAGTCCAATAAAAATTTATTATATCGAAAAATATAAATGAATACTTTTCTTCAATTCAACATATATATGAATTTGAGGAAGTATGTGATAAAATTATAAAATTAGGTAAACAATTTTATTTTTCTTCATGTAAGTAAAAAATAAAATATAAATGGTAAAAAATAAATAAGAAAGAAACCCTAGATTAAAGTAAATGAAAAATCAAAGACAATTAAATTTTCTTTGATGGATTTTAAATTTTTTAGCTTTTCTTTTCTTTTCTTTTTTTTCTCCATCAGATTTGATATATAGCTTTCAAGGTTCAAGGCATTTCTTTTATGCATTTTTAATTTTCTAAGTACTTTTTTTAATTTATTCTGGTTTTCTTAATTGCTAGATGGAAAAAAAAATTTGTGGAGGATTATATTGCTAGAGATAATTAATTTATTCCAGGATAGGAGAGATAGAAATCATTAATTTCTAAAAATAACCTAGATTCTTACCTTAACAAATCTTCTTTCTCTATTTTCTCCCTTTAACTTATGTGGCCATTTGAGTCCACATGGCAATATTTGATTGATTATGACGTAACTAATCAGCTGATGGCTAGTTTTTTCGTTCAGAAAATTGAAACTAATTAACAAAGGGTCGATTCTGATCGAGACTCGGTCTTAATAACTTTGTTAAATCTTTCGTGAAGTCGAACACAAAGGTTCCCAAAACACAAAACACACAATCGAAGAGCGTATCGAAGGGGGTGGCTTCCGAAGGACCTAAGCTTGGAGATGGTGGAGGAAAGCGATGCACTTTCGTTATCTTTTTTTAGACCCACAAGTTATTTGGCTGGTTTCTAGCAGAGTCAAATTTTGTTTTTTCCCCTCTCATTTTTTATTAATAGACTCTAACCTGATGTTATAAGGGCACCCGCAATTTCTAGCACAGTTAATTTGCTTGCTTTGATTATTGTTTGATGAAGTGCGGTGGACTTTAGTGCTATTAATGAAATTGAGTACTAGCATGTACCGAAGAATACTAGCAATCAGATCTCATCTAAATACACGTCCCTTTCTGTCCTCTTGTATAGATAATGATGTGGCAGTGTCTAAAATGCTGTTTTTTGAAAGTTTACCGGTCCATCTTAATCTCCAAATATCGCCAGTAAGCAGAGTTCCATATTATTTGAAAACATTTTGTTCATGCAGATGGCAAATTGAATGGATTTTCAACAGCAGAGCATCTTATAACTCTAGACCGATGTGTAAATGATATTCAAATCAAATGAAAATCAGCATAACAGAGACTGATGAAGCAAAAAAATTTGTGTGCTGATGATAAGTAACTTGCACTTGGAAAAGTAAATTAGCCTAAAACCTATAGGATTTATTTAGCTCTCTTGATTTTGAAAAAATGTCCTAGTAAATCTCTTGGCAACATGGCTGGAAAAACTTGACTACCAAGATATCTTAATGCCAATATCATAGAATAATGATATGACCTCCAAGTAAATTCTGAAAAATTACTTATAATGATTCCTTGATCGATATAAGAACAAAAATCATATTAATAAATACCCTCATATACTCTCGCGAAATTTATATGTTACACATTTGGGAAGAATAAACTACCAAATTAATATATCACTGCATCAACAAATTCTCTCAAAACTTTTCGACTGTTCATCATCGCCGTCCCCTTCCTCTACCACTACCTCTACCTCTACCGTGACCGCCACACCCTCCTCTACCTCCACCACGCCCTCCTCTACATCAACTGAAGCTGAAGATGAATAAATTACCTGGGTTGTCTTGATTTCTTGTGTTCAGCATTGCCGGGCTCCTCTTCGGATGAATCGAGCGCTGAAGCATCAGAGTCATCATGGCTCTGCTCCTCATCCTCCATTACTGGCTCAAAGTGTTCCCCAAGGAAAGACGACTGCTTCTTGCTAGATTGAGGATGCAAAGAAAGATAATCCATGGACCGATCGTCGACTTCAAAGTCCTGCATAACAGATCGCGTTTTAATATATTACCGACAAAAATAGATAAAGAGATCCAAGAACCATAACAAATCTTCGAACAACCAAGATAAAGGAAAGTTTTAGCAATGACATAAACCAAGAAACTATGAAAAATTATATGCAATTCAACTATTGGCAGCAATGATCTTCAGTATGTTCACTGAAACTACAATCTGAGGCATGATGACAAGAGAGCCTAAAATCAGTGTCAATCTTAAACAGCGAGTATATATTCACAAAAATATTATATGCATGCACTATATTATATATGGCATGATTTTGTATACATGATGATTATAAAACAGATAACAATAAGTGAAACAAAGGAACGACAATCTCTTTCATCCATATCAAAAGCCAGAATGGACAAGAGAAATAATCTCTCTTTGGTGAAGTGTTTTTGTTTCTTGAAGTAATGGCATGATAATTGTTCAAATTAGACATCGGCATAAGCAAGGCATGGATGATGATGATGATGATAGATCATTTTTATACTTCACGGTAATTTTAAAGATTATGAAACATCTCACAAAATTTGAGTCTGTTCGGAGCCTTAGAATACAAAGAACTTGCAAATCTTGCGGGCATAAACCAAATTCAGTATGTATAAAATTTGACTTCGCCAAAATTACAAGAAGGAATGACATTGCAGTTCATGTTGATGTCCAGGAATTACATATGGTAATACCGGTACATAGTAATAATCATTCAACCTGAAATATTGGATATACCCATAAGATTAAAAATTCTGAGTTATCCCTAATTAGAAGTCCATTTATTACAGACTTCTGTGTGAAGGATGTTATAAAATACAGAGATGTCTGAAATTTGTCCTTCATTGGTTCTTGACTAGCACTTCAAAATATATACTAAATATCCTCACTACATGACTTGTAGGAAACTCAAGCAAAATTTTCTTGCGGAAACCTCTATAATATTCATAGATCCAGGATAAATTTGGTGGATGTGCACATGGCACTGCGATAGTAAAGCTTTTAACATCTTAAACATAATGATAGAACACATGTTATATAATTTTTATGAAAGACAAAACAGATGATGCGGAACTCATCATTAGGCAAGTTCGAGGAATGCATGCTTACAAGTATAAGCGAGGCAGTGCTAAAGCCGCAAATATAACAAATGGTTCAAAAACAAAAAGAATCCGTCTTCAGAAGAAGCTAAGGAATTTAGTTCCCTAAACAGCTTTTTTCTTGCCAGCTAGCTTGGTCTCTTTTAGAGGTCAAGGATAAAGTTATAAACCCTACACATCTTTATTCAATGATTATTTCTCCTTCAACCTTGGGCATTGCTTGTTAACAGTATTTGATGTTATTGCAATATCAAAACGTGTTGAAGGTCGCACATAATGAATGGAAATGGTGGTAAACGACAGATATTCAAAGGAGAAATACTGCAAGAAACAAATCAATTATCGGTACCTTATTTTCAAACATGGCTTTAAAGCGATCGCTCAAGATATCACTGGTTAAACCTTTGCTTTTCTTTGATGATTTCTTTTTCATGTTAATTAACATCATCCACATTTTTCATCTCATTGTCTTCTTCTTCTTCTTCATTCTCAAGAAGACGAGCTAAATTGGAAGTTTGTGCCTGCATCATAAACAAACGGATCAGATGCAGCTTGTGCCTGCATCATAAACGGTAATATAGCTGATGGAAAAAGCCATGGGAGTTCTGAAAATGCCCTCATATAAAATGGAGAATCCAAAATGGACAATAAATACCCATTTGTAGTCTCTAATGCTAAATTAGAAGGCTGTTAGCAAATATCGCATGCATCTTTTTTACTTCTTTTTCATGCTGATCCAATTTGAAATTCTATAAAGGATACTTTTACACCCTACTTGTACATAATGATACACAAAGATAAATAAGATGCAGAACCAAACAAACAGAAAGGTTGTTTATTCTATTTGGTTGGTCGCTTCTTGGATGCATGAGCTTAAACTGCATGATAATAAAAGATAGATCATCGTATCTTCCGATGTCCAGCTGAAATAACCCTATTTTTGGCTTAAATATTGAGTCGACTAGGATTTGGTACTAACTGTAGTTATGGATGATCTGATCTCAGGTTTCCAATTGTAGAATGTATGTTAATTTTTTTGTGAGCTTCTTGACTTAGATCTGTAGTCCGTTTCTTATGGGAACAATCGGACCAGATGAAGGTATAACTAATGGCTGATTGGATTTTTGTGAGCTTCTTGACTTAGATCATGCATGAACACACTTGAGACTTTATTATTTCTAATTATCATTAAAAAAAATTATCTTTAAGTTCTAAGCCATGAATCAGCTAAGAGAACACAATGGTACTGGCAATCACATCTATCTAATGAACCTAGGAATACGCAAGCTGTAGTGGCTTCCATATTTTTCATGAAGGCAAACAGAGCGGTCATCACATAAAAATGCAATCTTGGAATGATCATCAGCAAGCACCTACAATCAATATTAATTGCTGTCGTCATTCTGTTCAAGATGTAAACTAGATGAATCACAGGACAAAAAAGAAGGCCATAGAGTTCTAATGTACACCAAAGAAAATGCATTTTAGAGAAAATCTTATGGAATATGTATTATAATACAGCTCTAAAAACATATTAAATAACATATGACTGGAGTTTATCAAACAATCATCAAGTTATAAACTTGACTTCAATATGTATAGATGCAGTAGTTACATAAACAAAGGTATTTTTTACCTGAAAGTTAATGATTTCTGGTTCCTTTCAAGCTTCAATGACAACTACCTTAACTCATATACTTTATCTTTAGGGTTTAAGCGATGCCGATGGAAGCAGAAATGGGTTCGGTTTGATTTGGTTGCGTTTACAACCCAATTTTTTCAGTTTTTCTTTTTCTTTTTAAATCCGATCTCTACCGGCCCGAGCATGAACCAACAGATATAAAATTAGATACCAAAAATTTCTGATTGGATATAAATTTAATAGAAAGTACGTACATCGGAACCTTAAACCCGGCCCAGCTAAGCCCACTTTCTGTATTCGAGAGTACTAAAAACCAAAGTGTATAACATAGACATTCAATTCGAAATGGTAAAATATAAGCACAATAAATTATTAAGTTTAATTTATAAAGCTGTAATATAATATCATTTGTTCAAAGTATAACAAATACATTTAATCCGAAAACCAAAGTTACCTGTTTTGGTGTCATGCATTGTAAACCCGTTGGTTTCCGGTGTGTTTTGGATTTAGGTTTTAAATTTCGAATAGCTAAAAAACTGTTAAAACCGTATCCAACCCGCCCGCTTTAACCCTAGATTGTGTATTTCAATATTTGGTTCCGGTTGCCATGGTACAAAAGAAGAATAAGGCTATGGCCCAATAAGTTTGTACAATCCAATGGGCTAAAGTCCAAACACTTTTATATCATTGTCTCCATAACAATTTTCTGCATCAACTCCCATATTTCCATTAGAATAACTAAGCTTCTTGATACCGTGGAACTTAAAAATGTCCCAATTGCTCAAACACACCATGCATTATTTCTCGTGCAGCTATTGAATTTGATATAAAATCTAAATGCTGATAGTTTGTGGTATCATAGTTGTCACGTCCCGCTTATAAAAATACGGAATACGGGAGGCGACTGGGCCAACCATGCTCCTACGGTCAAAAAATAATTCTGCCGTACTTACACTTCAGCTTCTAGCATACATGGTAATCAGTAAGCACATCACATCACAGAAGTAAAAGAAACACATTACTAATTTATTACACCAACTTTCAATGTTCACAATTTACAATAGAATAAAAGAAATGAAACTACAAGATTGATTTATGGTAAAAGTACTGAAGACATGACCGTCCAGATTTCTGCGAGTTCGAAGGGTAGGTCCGACTCCTGAATCCGGTCCTCTTCAAACTCTGAGCTGCATACTTAGGTCGTCAGGACGACGCAAAAGTAATATTATAATAGTGTTAACGGGGCAAGAAAATAAAAGTAATAACGGTACAGATAATAAATGCAGGCAATCGATATGTCAATGAACAATGCAATGTATGATTTGTGTCCCTATCGGTCTCTAAATCACTTTTGAAATCGAGTTGCGGAAATGAATGATCATTTTTAACGAGGGTCTCGTATTTACACGAGACTACGGCCCACTGTCGTCCGGGACATAACCTTGTCAGCCGGACCGCTATGTCCAAACATAATATATAAGAGCCGTTGTTCGAATGATTATCCTCTAAATCACTGATCTCGCTAAATACAAGTTCCTTTCCACTTCGATTTCCCCCCAGCTTTTACTATCTATGAGTATGGGCTAGTTGTGAACAAATACGCATCAATAACACTACTTTATTCACTATTCACTGTATTGCTCACTATCACGAATCACTCACTTTTACGGGCGTACTCGACACATCTAAACCCATATTATTCACGTTCGAAAATGCACTATTCACTGAAAATTTATAAGGACGCTCACTATCACTAGACGTATTGCAATCGGGTAAAAATATGAATCATGTCGCTAAACAATTTATATGCAAAACTAGTCATTATACGTCTCATGAACTTATATAAATCGTATTAAATCATACGTTCAGAATTAAGTAAAATGATACAAAAACAGTAATAAATAAACTCAGTCAGCAGTTCAATGAAATTGGTTTCAAGTCAATCGGGTTTCGGATTCGCAAATTACAGCCGTTTCATTTTAAGTTCCCCCTGCCAGAAGTTCAGTTCCTGAACTGAAAGTCCAATTCGTAACACAGTTTTTCACCCTGTTGGGATCAAAATTAGGCGACACTACAGTTGGATAATATTTAGGTTTATCAGTTAGGTTCCTAACTCTCTAGACAGATTGATAATATCCACTGTGTACTGGGAGTTATGTATTGTTTAATATCGGGATATACGTTCTGTCCCTGCTTGGGACTACAATACATGGTGATGGTTTAAAATGTGATTAAAATAGCAAACGATGGCAAAAATGAACGAAACCACTTCCAATAGTTAGATAACAGATTTATCTTTACTACGGTATAGGGTTCCGCATAATACAATTTTCACACAGAGACATAAAAGCATTTCTAATCAAGTGTTGGCAAGCAGTGCTGCTTTGGACTGCAGTCCAGAGCCGCACTCCCGACCAGTTTCCGTAACTGTTATAAAATAGAAACAGATTATAACTTATATGGGGTTATTTTTCGTCGAGTCAGCTTCGATATAAGCCCTTGAACACCACATTCAGGTGTGTAACCAATTTATTATGATTTTCACAAAATTCAGGTACAGAAATTTTCAGATTCGACAGATCTAAATGGGGATGAAATTTCACGGTGTTAAAGTCCGTATTTTCAAGCCAACTCTTAACATAGTATTCGTTATCACTAGGGTAATATGTTATGCTTAAATTCCGTCATTTTAAGAGGGCTTTTAGATCATGGTTTGCATCAAACACTTATATTAACGTTTGATTCGCAACCGAAATGAATACCCTATAGCATGTAGCAAATATTTGAACTTGCCTGACGACGACGATCAGTGACACGACAGCAGTGACGGTGATGAACGGCACGACACGTTGTATGCACGGGCTAGGCACGATACGGCAGCGCAAAGTGTTTGGCCTCGACTCGAGCTCGGTGCAGCAATGGTGGAGTTTGGTAGATGGAAACGGGGCCGTTGGTTACAACAACAAGGGTCTCGGGGTCGGTGAATGATGGAGATGGTGGCCGGAGCTGTGGTGGGCATGGTGGAGGTAGGGGGATGGGTTTATTGTTGGAGATAGTGCCCTCAAAGTCAATTATTGGATCGCAGGTACGTGATTGCAATGATTGAGACAGGACCCATACCGATATGACAGTCTTGCTCGTGATGATAGTATGCTATCTGGTTTGTCTTTATCATCGTATATATGCTTTAGTTCACTATTGCATGATGATAGAGCCCATAGGATTCTTACTTGACTACCAGCAGTATGATGGCGATCATATACGTGGGAGCTGGGGTCTGTAAGTACATCCTTAAAGTGTCCCTAGTCGTGGGAGTTTCGAGACAGGGTATCGATACTCCAGAGTAGACTAGTGTATACAGTCGAGACCCCGACGAGGGGCGATGGCCGGTCTCACAAGCCATTGGTGTTAGTTGGTTCACATAAGATGTATACAGGTACTCATTGGGTTATGAGTACACCGGACAGGACTCGCCGGGAATATACTAGTTGGTATTATACATATCGTCAGATAGCAGTTCCCTGGTGACATGTGTACAGGTTAGTTCATCGACCTGAGATCGTCATTTGTCTCGTGTGAGTTCCCACTGTGCTTAGATTACTACCCTACCACGCTCAAAGAAGTTGTGCAAACAGGTTTTAGTTGGGTACAGTCTCGAGCCACATGGAGGCAAGTGAGCGAATCGGCATGGGATTCGTCTCTCCTGGTATTGGGGGGTGAGATCGCACTGTGTCTGGGAGAGTCATTACACAAAGCCCTCGGCCGAGGCAGGAGATTTACTGGTAGGTACTCCAGTAGCATCTCAGGGTGTTCTGGGCCACTCTCTGACACGACTTATACCGCTATTGGGGATCTGACGTTACTAGCCCCCTAGGCAGATATGCGATACTCATAGACGAACAGACCGGACTGTATGTATATTGTCACTGTTAGGCTCAGTAGGGTTTATAGATGAGTTCGCTTGTCAGCTTCCCTTCCAATCAATACATAGGCAAAACGTTATGTACAGCTCGTACCTCTGACGTGCTAGTGGTTATATCCAGTGCCCGTGTGTTGATGAGTCATTAGAGTCCCCCACAGACACTTTTCCAAGTTCGGATGAAACTTTGTAGAGGCCGTATGGTTTTATGGCAAGGTTCGAAAAATGCACGTGCGTTTTCGCACGTGTCATTTTTCGGGCAGATAATACTGGTAGGCTTTGGTTTAAGCCGGAACCCAGTATTATACTATGTAGATATAATATCTTTGTCTCAGTTGCATTTATATTCGGTTGTAATACAAATGCGGGTATGTTTATACTAATACGGGGTTATCCTGAAATTCGTTTCAGGATCACTTTTGGAAGTTGCCAGTTTCCAGTTTTCTATCAGCCGTATTTAACATTCGGTTAAATGCGGATTTATCTTTTCTTCCATGGGTGAGTCATGAGGGTGAGTCATGAGTGAGGAAGGTTCTTGGTTGGTGATGTAGGGTTCCTAGGCACACTAATGAGGTCTCACAAGGCATCAACCATGCCAATTTCAAATTTTACAAGTGCCGAGAAACTCTAATACGGATCGTTAACTAGAATTTTAGGCGAAACTAGCAACTAGTTAACAACTTAACTTAGTGAACGGAAATACAACCTTTGTAGATCCGGTTCTCCACCTCCATAGCTCCGCGATGAAGTCCCCTTGCTGTCCAAATCAAATCCCGGGCTCTAGCGTCGGCTTCATCGGAGAAATGGGCGGGCTAGGTCATCGACAACGATGCCGAAGATGATCTACGTCGAGGCAACACTAGATCAAGCTCCCACTTCACCAAGTCATGAAACTTGTGAAGAAAACACCCTATACTACTTGGCAAGAGGTAGAGGATGAAGAAATAGGAAGTGGGTTCACTTTAGAATTGGATTTCTCACTTGATTTCATTACTTGCCATTGATGTAGAAAGCTTTTCTTTCTTGCTCATGAAGAAGAAGAAGAAAAAGATATGATAAGTGTTATTAAAAATAGAAAATAAAATCAACACTTATCATTTTCTAACCTTGGTTAGGTGTAGAGAATGTACTAGGGTTAAGTGGAATGGTTAGGGTTAAGTATGAGACAAAATGGTCACTTTAGTCAAAACTTCAAGAAGCTTCAAAGAAAAAACAAAACTAGCCACCATTTCATTTCATATCTTTTCCAAAATAAATAAATAAATAAATTAGTAAGAAAAAGAAAACCCAAATCATTAACTTAACCAAGATTTAATTCTTTACACTTAACCAAGTAAACATGTATCATCAAATATGATACAATCAAGTGCACAAAAGTATATCACATATACAACTTGTGATATTCAAGTGAGAAAATCCATTCAAAGTGAACCAATACTAATTAATGCAAAGTAATATATCAAATATATAATTATACATTAAATCATTAAATCAAGACTTGATTTAACGATCCGGTCATATCGCATATAACCGACTAGTATCCAATGTATCGACTTATCGAATCAATCCATAATTCGATAACTAGGTTATATCGCATACAACCATTCGATACATTCATCGCGAGAATGAAATACGGTATCACATACACGCATTATTCTCGGTCCCGCACATATCTCATATGTGCTCCTATTTCGTTTCGCTTGAGCCAGGAAACCTCTGTGTAGGACTCTAAAGACTCGTCAATACGCCGGCAGCGGGTGATGATCATATCAAACACCCACAAGCCGTAAGCGGTCTGCTAAACATAACGGCCATCCGGGTATTGAGCGATCAGAAGGTCGACGAGCAAGCCCGCTCATACTCCTGTGAATCCAACCAGTAACACTTACCGTACAGTCCGGTCTGATCGTCTGATATGTCGCATATCTCGCCTAAGGGTGGTAAACGTCAGACCCCAATAGCTCGATAAGTCATGTCGATATGAGGTCTATAAAAGTTCGAGAAACTACTGGTAACACTTACCAGTAAATCTCAGCAACCCTGGCCAGGGATTTCCGGTTATAGCCAATCGAACACAGCGCAACATCAACTCCCTATACCGGGAGAGACGAATCCCTTCCTATCGCTCATTGCCTCCATGTGATTCGGGACTGTACCCAAAAACCACCGTTTTGCACGCCCTCTTGGACATGGTAAGGTGGAAATCAAAGCACAGTGGGAACCATACAAGACTCTATGACGATCTCGGGTCAACAGACTACTCTGTACCAGTGTCACCAGAGAACTGCCATCTGATGTAAGGTATAATACCATCAGGGAGTTCTCGGCGAGTCCGTCCAGTGTACCCAGTCTCCACTGAGCACCCGTATATCATCTCTGATGTCAAACACCAATGGATATGGGATCATCCATCGCCCATCTGTATGGGTCGAGAAGGTATACGCTAGTCTACTCTGGTATATCGATGCCCCGTCTCAATACATCCACGACTAGGGACCTTGAAGGATGTACTTATGGACTACCCTGTCCCCACTTGTATGATCCGCATCATAGTCCAGGTAGTCAAGTACACATCCTAAGGGCTTTACCAACATGTAACAGAGAGACAATCAGTGTACACGTTAAGGTAAAGAGTAACCAGATAGCATACTATCATGTCGAGCAAGAAAGTCCTCTCTATATATGTCCAAGCATCCACTACAATATACATCCTATGTATAGTAATGGCCTCTAGGGCATACATATAACTAACAGGTGACTTGGTTTGTGACTCACTTGTTTGCATTAAATGTATTCACACTAGGTGTTATATGACTCATGCTTTCATTATTGTTATGATAAATATTGTGCTTGTTATTCTCACCATCCCTCCTCCTACACTCACCCCCTTGCCTATATAGTGGCCGACCCCCTCTCTAGGGTGGGTATGGGTTCATTTTGGATAAAAAAAAGATGATAGTTTTGGTTCATAAAAGGATATAGCCTCATTTCTCATTCCACCCGATCCAAAAGGCAACTTCATTAACCGTTCGTCCATAGCCTTGGACGTAACGAGACAAAGTGTTCTATTCATTCTTTACATCAATCTTGGTCATCTCTTTTGGCAAACTTGATGATCGAGTTGCCTCGGTTCATAGGCGGGAGCCCGTTTAAAGATTCGTCGACGTGGTGCCACCTGGACGAGAAGACTGGAGATTCAGGAGATCGGAGTAGCCGCAACAAAGCGTGGGATGATGGTTGAAAACCGAAGGACTCGGATCGTTCGGTATAATATTTCTACCCACTTTATAATTTGGTAGTTTAGCTTTAATGGCAGATCCGGGTTATAGTACGCGATAGCGCCAGTTGTAAAAAGTTTTTGTTCCGCATTTGGCGTCTGTTAGACGGCCGGGGCGCTACCGTGGACTTACATTTATGACGGGGTTCTTGCTCGAGAAGATGGTGAAGCGAGCTCAGGGTTGGGTTGTCGCGGGGTTTTGGAGGGGAGAAGAGGGAGACGAGGTCGAGGGTGGAGGTGAGGTAGAGGGCGGTGAGGCGCGGACAGGCGATGTGGGGGTTCGGGCGTGGGTTCTTCGTAGAGGGAGAGAGAGAGGGGCGGGAGTTTTTATCGATAGGAGAGGGAGAGAGAACGTGATCGCGAGAGAGAGAGAACGTGGTGAGAGTGGGAAAGAGAGAGTGAACGTGGTGAGAGTGGGATTCGAGAGGAGAGAGAGAACATGATCGCGAGGGGAGAGAGAGAGTGGGAACGAGGGAGAAGAGAAGAGGGGTGTGAGCGGGTCGGGTCGGGTCGGGTAGGGTTTGGTTTTAGAATTTAGGATTTGTGTTAGAGTTTAGGTAATAATTTAATAAATAAAATAATAAAAATAATTTTAAAATGTGTAAAAATTCTTGGAAAAATCTGAAAAATACGGAAATAAATATACGGAAGCTGTGGATTTACATCATACCCTCCTTACAAAAATTTCGTCCTCGAAATTAAAACGAAAACAACGGAACGACAACACTATACAAACAGATGCGGAAAACGTGTACGGATGTCCTCCTCGCGTTCCCAGGTAGACTCTACTAGAGAACGACCACCTCAAGAAACTCGAACTAAGGGAATAACTTTGTTCTTCAACACTTTCTCTCTACGGTCGAGTATAATAGTAGGCTGCTCCACATAGGTTAAATCGGCACCCAAAGTCAACTCAGAATGATCGAGAACATGACCGTCGTTTCGAACGTAGCGCAGCAACTGTGAGACATGAAATGTGTTATGTACCCTCGGTAACGATGGGGGTAAGTCAAGACGGTAAGCCACTTTCCCTACTCGCTCCAATACCTCGAATGGTCCGATGAATCGGGGACTGAGTTTCCCGCGACCTCCAAACCTGATAACACCGCGGGTAGGAGAAATCTTTAGAAACACATGATCTCTGACCTCTAATTCTAGCACTCTCCTGCTGGCATCCGCCCAACTCTTATATCGGTCCTGAGCCGTCTTAATGTACTGTTTGATCATCTGGACCTTGTCTATCGTTTGAACAATAAGTTCGAGGCCCAGTAATTTTCGCTCACCCACGTCATCCTAACAAATAGGGGATCGACATTTCCGCCTGTAAAGTGCTTCGAATAGAGCCATCTGGATGCTGACTTAGAAACTGTTATTATAAGAAAACTCCACCAGATGAAGGTGATCCTTCCAAGAACCCTGGAAGTCTAGCATGCACGTCCTCAACATGTCCTCGAGCGTCTAAATAGTACGCTCGGACTGTCCGTCCGTCTGCGGATGGTAAGCCGTGCTTGTTGGGACTTTACCCGCGCGCACAAACACGTATGTTTTGAAAATGGAATCGTTTTAAGGAAATGGATGTGCACGCGAGCTCGGTCTCGTTTTAAAAATTTATAAACCGCAAGTGCACGGCGCGTTGTAGCAAGCCGGCAGGTACGGGTCGATCCGCAGGGAATTGTGCATTAGGTTTTGTTGTTTAAGGTTCAACAAATAACGAATGGGTTGGTTTGTCACTAAAAATAAAAATACGAAAATATAGAAAACAAGTTAAGAAAGAAATGGCCGTGGTTTGGGCTTGGATGTTCGAATCATGATGATTTCTTCGATGCTCCCTTACTCATGAGTTGCCCGTCTTTGTGTCGATCCCCACGTGAAGCATGACTTGTCAAGGCGATTGCGGAGCACAAATCATCAAAATACCGATATTTGACGCAAAATACGAAATGAGTCTGTTTTGTTTACTTACTGTTTGTATGTCCAAGTTTGAGCTATCAACACTAAGCACAAGGGTTAGCAAGCATACGACAATGTCAAAAACACAAATTAGCGAGTGAGAGCAATTTAGTTTTAGTGTTAACTTTGCTAAGTGTTGTGATAGTATAGGGTATATGAAAACCGAGGGTTTGTCAAGCACTTGGTCACAAAATACCGTATCTAAACTTAGCAAATTTAACACCAAATTGATTTTAACTTAAACATTGTGAAATGGGGAAGGGAAGTGAGTATGGTATATGAAGAGGCTACAAAGTAACCATGGTTTCAAAATACAATATCACATCAATACATAAACAATCTTTAAGTTACAATCAAGTTAAGCAAATTAAACATAAACAAGAGGAGGAGGAAGGCAAACCCTTTCATCTCACTTCCTCGCCATCATCACAACCAAAGAAAGATTAGTTACACATAGTAATAGCAAAAGAAAGAAAGTAAGAAAAAGAATAAAAGAACAAAGAAAAAGCAATATTATTAACACTTGATGAAGTTGAGGTACAAGATATTGGTAACTTGTTCAACCTCCATAATGAAGCTCTCAAAAGAAAGCTTCAAGAGAGAAGAAGAAGAAGAAACAAAGTTAAAGCCCACACAATCTCTCAAGCCTAAACCAAAACAAAAGAAAAATGAAAAATGGTATATACTATGCATACCTCCCTTGGCTCAAATCTGTTCTGGTATTTATAGGCATCAAAATAGAATAAACAAATAATATAGAATAGATGATATGATGCCTATAAAATGCCAGAAGAAAAATGGGGGAAAAAGGAGCTAGAATTTGTTGGGGGTCTCGCCGGTCCAAATCCGAGCAATGAGGCTCGTGCTGGCATGGTGAATTCGAGTGCTCTCCAATATCATCCTGGTGCTGCTTGAATTATGTATAAATTCATGGTTACTACTCAGGGATTTTGGGGGGAAACATGATGCTATATATCACATCAAAACTTTTAGCATTTAACTCATGTCACCATCCCACATGTGCCCATTTGCATAAATTGTGCAAAAGCAACCCCTATATGGTCCATGTCAAAGATCTAGTATCACAAATGTATTGTGTTAGACCAAAATTGTGTGCACGCATGTTTATTGCAAAAGAGCTCTTTGAATATTGGTCGGTTCTCTGTTCCGATTGCAGTGTCGACTCCTAAACGCTATATCCGTGACATTGAGTGTGTTTCCAGTGTTTTATCATGAATACCTGTAATCTGTAATTACTGAGCAGACACTGATTAATAGTACTGATATATAACAAAATTGATAATGAATGAGAGGTATTAAAATGCAGTTTTCTGATATGAACAAATACCCCCAAACTTATCTTTTACTCGTCCCGAGGAAAACAAAAAAATCATAGCCTCACTTTTGCAAGGAACGTGATTGCACCGAGCACGTGCAACAAGCCGTTAAACCTATAGGTGTTCCTAGTAGGAGAAGTGTTGTCTCCTGAGGGTTTTCAGCAGATTACACCCATAAAATCCAGTCAAGTTAGCGCCGTGGAGAAACTGTTGATTCTAATCATAAGTTAGAGATCAAAGTTAGAAGTTCTATTACCCAAGTCAGAAACGTTAAAATCTATTTTTCACTCCTCACAATTTGTTTAACATAAGCTTATACGCGTCTTTACATGATTGTGCTGATAGTGTCCATAAGTTTTTAAGAACTTGATTAGTGTCATCATGTCATAAGTACGGACCGGGATAAACTTCTAAAGGATTACACGAGTTTGAAAAGAGTTAAGATTTTCTCAAGCTTTTCATTCTCCAGTTAGGTTTCAAGTCGGAATATACATCATTTTTAATAGAGAACCTAAGTCTTATTCTTCACTCCTACCTTTCACCCGTTGTTATTCATATACACCTTTCGTGATCATGCAAAACGTCTTTATAAATATACCTTCATATCTCCACGAAAAAACTGTTTTCATAGAAAACTTGTCTCCGCCAAGATTATTCTCCCACAAAAAACCATGAGAGATTTTAACTCGGAGAGAACACTTGCTTAGTTTGTTTTATTTGGCGATTGGAAACTTAGCAAGATTTGAATCAATGACTTCCAAACCAGATGGTTTTAGGGCATTAGGTGTGGAGACACCCCAAGGACTTAATTACCCAAGTTACCAAGGGCACAAAACAAAAGACTCATTTTATTACGTTTAAACTATTCTGAAAGCAGTGAGAACGGAGATATAGCCAGCTTTTCTTTTTAATCCGAAGACGTGATAATGTGAATAAGGTGTGTAATCACTCCAACAAGATTCCGAATGGGTTATTTTTCAGACTTTTAGCTTCTATTAAAACTTCAATAATATCCTTCATATCCACATCACTTTGTGAACTCTTCTTGATATTACTTAACTTAGAACAAATGTGTTTGATCCTAAAGATGTTTATCAATTTTCAAAAGTTTGAGACATGTCAGACATTTCATCTAATTCTCAAGAACATATGACACGTGTAAAGTGATATAAAAGACATATATCAGCTACGGTTAAACTCAAAGGAGGGTTATCTTTCGGATTTTCAATCTCTCAAAAAAGATTTAGTTGTTTCTATCTTATCAACCGAACCGTCAGACTTTGAGTCTAAGTTCCCCCGCTAGCTAACATGAAAAAGTTTTTATGTTTTTTTGAAGAAATTTTTCAATTTTTATTGGTTTTTTAATATGTATGCAATGCAGAATATACACATGATGCAGCAAAACAAACGCAGTGCTCACCCCCAAACCTGAGTTTTACGATGTCCTCATCGTTGCCCCCGTCTCCGGTAGCTAGACTTAGACATCAGGGTGAGAATTTATTCAAAAAGAAAAAACCTAAGACTAATTACAGTATATATAAGTTAAAAGATTGGATTAGTCCAGAAATTAATACCAGCCATTTAAAAATTTTGTCAATATAGTGCAAGGGCTGGTAAAAGAATATGTATATAACAAAAAAGAAAAAGAAAAAGCAAATATATATGTTAGTTGTTAGTGAAGGGCCTGGGCATGTAAAGGTAGGGATCGGAAGACGTTGAAAGTGAAGATGAAGTTTTGAAGAGGCGAAAGAATTGTTGCCCGAATGAATTGAATTTTCAAGAAGCACGTGTTGAGTTTCGAAATCAACTTCGTTTAAAAACTGGAGTTCATCCGCAAAAAGTTCAGAAAAGGAAAGGTTCATAGGATGATCCCAAATTGTTCCCAACTCAAACTCATAAAGAATATCAAGTTCATCAGCAAATATCTTCTCAAAACTAGACATGAAAGAATGCTTTTCAATGCTGTCTTCCTCCCTATAATCTTCCACAATCCTATTCTCATCGTTACAGCTCACTAACTCTCCCAAAACTAGTTCTCCTTCATCACATTCATATCTGGGTAGGTTCATGTCATCTAAAAAAGTAGGTTCCCACACTAACGTTTCTTCCGAAACAATATCAACAGGTGATACAAAAATCATGGATTCCTGATCATTGATCTCCTCTAACAATCTATCCCAACCATACCCGTCAAATTCACAAGCTCCCTTCTTTAAAATCGGAGCGCAAAAATCAGTCGGTTCATGAATTTCCTCTTCAAGTAGTACTTCGGTTAAATCAACCTCTAAATCACTAGTGACAAGAGATTCAATTGGTACCGAAGGCTAGTGTCGGACTGACTCGGAGGGTTTTCTTGTGTGTCCTGATAACACTCAGTCAATTCAATTGAATCATCATCTATGAAATCATCAAAATTTGTTTGATCGTTTATCTCACTCGAGTGACTTCCTAGATGACAGACATTGACACTATTGGGTTCCAATTGACTGTGTTCACTCTTTAGAATCCTTACAGCCACATGCTCTTCAATTCTAGCCAAAAATTGAGCTTGAGCGTGAAACAATTTCTCAGACTGCTGTATAAACAGGGCTAGCGTCGCAGCTGTTTGATTCTCGACTGCAGTCATCACTTCAATACCTTTCTCTAAAGCGGTCAACCTAGCATCCATCTCACTATCATACCCTACTGGAGTGTCAGTTTATTCAGGTAAGGAGGGTTGTGATGGTGGTGATGCTAAAGCAGTCATCCTGTCGAGCTCTTTCTCTAAATCTTCAATCATTTGGTCTATGTTTGAAATGGGACTGGGTTCAAGAGTGTTAGGTGGGTGCCCGTTAGCAAAATTCTAGGACGGTTGGTCACCCCTAGAAAAGGACAGTTTTCATGAATGTAGGAAGAATTGTGGCAATTTGAACAAACGAATTGGGACTGAGTATAGACAAAAGAATAAGAATCATGAAAAATTGAATTGAATTGTGTGTCACCCATGTTAACAAGAATTTCACAAATATCACAAAAACAAAGAATATCACACCCCTAGCAGTCTATATTATGCTAAGTTAACTAGACCTGCTCAAGAACCTGATTGTTAAAGTAAAACTGTATCGAGAAACGGGCTCAAAATATACGGATCATGAAGCCAGGTTAGTGCATAGATAAGGGGAGGTTTTCCAACGCTTTCGTGAAGTTCCATAATTAGATAACCCTTTCTCTTTTAGCGGTTTCGCCGTGAACACTTGCTGTTGGGTTATGGCAGCGCCCCGGCCATCAATCCGTAACCAAATGCGGAACAAAAATTTATAAAACTTGGCGCTATCACAACCAATTACCCGTATCTACCCATAAGCCCTAGATAACAAAACATGCAAAGGAGTTAGAATGGCTATATCGAATAGATCCGTGTCCTTCGGTCTTCAACCATCATCCCAAGCTCCTCGGGGCTTCCTTGATCAAGCTTGATCTCTGGTCTCCCTCCATCGAAGATGATCCACCCGAGAGTCTATGCAACGAGCTCCAACCTCATATCTGAGGCAACGAGGGCACCTAGATCGCTACTCTAGATACCGTAGATGAAGTAGAGAGTGATGAAAGATTAATTTGTCTCAAAACACCCAAGGATTCTCAACTCATGAGAGGGTTTGGGTGGAGCTAGAGGAAGAAGAAGATGCCATTAGAATGAGGTGTTGAGAGCAACACAAGAAAAAGAAAAAGAAATGAATAATGGCTTTTGTTTTTGTTTGTTGTGTGAGTGTGATAAGAAATAATGGAGCCATCACATAAATGTCCATGTCTCCAAAATATCTTAGTCAACAAAAAATATCTCAAGTCAATATAATATCACAACAAACAAAAACCCTAAGCATACTAGAATAGTAACCATGGGTCGCTAATTAGCCATGCCACAAAAATGCAATAAACATCTCATCCTACACCTCAATAACCTTTTAATCCAAAAAGGTCTAAACCATGATGAGCTGTAATCTTCTAAAAGTAATCTTGTAATAAATTACAAGAATACCCCTCAACCGTATATACATACCCGCATCCGTATTCTGAAGAATATGAATACAAAGAGACGAAAATAATCCAACAATATAATACTAGGATCCGGTTTAAACTAAAACTCACTAGTATTATCCGTCCGAACATCATCCGTGCACAAGTACACGTATGTGATCAAACCTTGCCGTAAAATCATACGGCATCTACATCATTTCGCCCAAAGCAGGGAGACCCTCTGTGTGGAACTCTAAAGACTCGTCAATACGCTAGCAGTTGGTTTAACCATAAGCACGTCAGCGACACTAGCTGTACGTAACGGCTACTCAGGAATTGAGCGAAAGGGAGGCCGACGAGCAAACTCATCCTGAAATCCTTACTGAGCCTGACAGTGACAATATCCGTACAGTCCGGTCCGTTCATCTATGAGTATCGCATATCGAGTCAAGGGGGTGGATAAAGTCAGACCCCTAAAAACACGACATTTAGTGTCGGTATGAAGCCCATCACCACCTGAGAAACTACCGATCCTAGATCAGTAATTCTCGACTACCTTGGCCAAGGATTTCTGGTGATGGCCACATGTGCACAACCGCGACATCAACCCCCAATACCGGGAGAGACGAATCCCCCGACGATCTGCTCACTGCCGCCATGTGGCTCGGGACTGTACCCAACTAAAACCTGTTTACACGACTCTTTTGAGCCGTGGTAGGATAGTAATCAAAGCACAATGGGAACTCAAATGAGACAAATGACGATCTCAGGTCGATAGACTAACCTGTACACATGTCATCAGGAAACTGCTATCTGACAACAGGTATAATACCAACTAGTATATTCCCGGCGAGTCCGTCCGGTGTACTCATAACCCAATGAGCACCTGTATACATCTTAGGTGAACAAACTAATACCAATGGCTTGTGAGACCGGCCACTGCCCCTCGTTGGGGTCTCGATCAGTATACACTAGTCTACTCTGGAGTATCGATGCCCAGTCTCGAAACTCTCACGACTAGGGACATTTAAGGATGTGCCTATAGACCACCCAGCTTCCACGTATATGATCACCATCAAACTCCTGGTAGTCAAGAAAGAATCATATGGGCTCTATCAATATGTATTAGTGATCTGTAATGCCACCTAATGCTTGTACACGATGATAAAGACAAACCAGATAGTATATTATCATCTCGAGTAAGACTATTCTACCGGTATAGGTCCTCCCTCAATCATTGCAATCACGTACCTACGATCCAATAATTGACTTGAGGGCACTATAGACAACAATCTCCCACTTGCACTTAAGGCTAATTATTGCGGTGTCGCATACTCACAGCCCATGTGATATCGAACACCCAACTTCTCTACTAATCAGTTTCACAAAGCTCGTTTGTAAAACTATTGCGTTTGAGAAATAGCCTCAGTGAGTGGATCCACTTCAATGTTTCTTTTTATGTCTCTCTTTATCTCAAGTTCACGGAGAACCCATCTCCCGAAATGAGCAATACCTGTCTTAGAATATGTCTGGATATCTGATGGGACCTAGTTCATAAATGAACTCCAAATCCAGCAAACTTCTTAGACTGTATCGTCCACTGAATTTAATTAGTATCCTGCGCCATGCCTCCCTCAGTATCCGCTTGGACCGCCTGTCCAAATTACTGCTCCTCGTCAAGAGGGAAAACTATAACTCTGACAGTCACTCTGTCATCCAGGTCACCTTAGAAGCCTGGAATGATAACCGTCTCCCAAAAGAGACTGTCGTTACTATATCCATAGAACATCTACTTATGTTCATAAACTGCTTCCGAACGTTTCTCCAGAATTGGATCAATATAAACTTATTGCAGCTAGTGCAAAAACAATATCTGGTGTGGTACTTGACATCTCAAGATTGACTCAGTTGCCTACGCAAGTGATATACCAATCATGCACATCCTTCTCCCCTTTAGTCTGTAAGACACCTTTAGAAAGGGTGACTCCATTACCTGCAGGTACACCACCATGCTAGGAGTCGTCCATTCTAAAACACCTTTAGAATAGTGTCAAAATACCCAGATCGAAAACTACCCAAATCTAGATCTAAAACCATAGATCTGGTTACCAGAATGCCTGATATATTATCCATATCTAATGTGGAGAAACCACTGTGTGACAACCACAATATAACCGATCGTAGTATAGGAATTTCACTTCCTATAAAGTGCATGTCATCCAAATACCGGGACATCACGCCCTACTACCTTCTTAATAGATCCATCTCCTATTCTGATGAAGTCAAAGTCTATGACCGTCACATCAAAAATAGATGATCTACCTCCGCTATACCCGCTTTAGTCTATAAATAGACATAAGCTACTTATCCACTATGCTTCCGCTGCTCCCACTGACTATAATAACCCTCTGGCAGAGTCATATACACGTGCACTTCTAAAACTAGTTTAGAACGACGTTATACTCATCCATCTGCCGGGTCTCATAGTCTAGAACAGCAGTAATGGCAAGTCTGGGTAAACAAAAACCTCCCTGTCATTGTTTCTGAGAAGACCGAAGTACCTCTCGTGTGCCTGAGGTTACCCACTATATCTGTGGAGTGGCTAATGGAATGTCAAATCCAATTGAATTTTTATGTTCTATTAAATTTTCAGTAATCGTTTGTGGTTCTGGAATCACTTCCAGTTCTATCATACTCCCACTTGTTTTCTGAAAAGAATCCATTTTACTAAAATTGTGGAGAGTGAAGAACAATATATCTATTGATCTTCCAGATGGTAGAAAGTTAACCCTCGACATAGCCTGGGATAACCCACAAACAGCCATTACTGAAACGTGTCTTGAGTTTATCCAGAGTCTGGTTTTAAGCATAAGCCGGGCAACTCCATATACCTTAACATCGTTAAGATATGAACCATTCTATATACAAAATAGAAACAGATGCACTAATTTAATTGGAACCAGATTTAAATCATGCAGCTGTCTCCAGTGCATGTCAACTAAATGGAGAGAGGCCAATCAACATTACTCAACTAGGAGTGCATCCTGATATGAGTAACATGAAAGAGAAGCAAGTTCTTAAAACCATTACTATCAATGGAACACCTAGCATAAGTATCTACATTTTCGATCACCTTGAAAAATCCTGATACCTGTAACATGTGGTTCTCTACTTTATTCATATACCTATAACTTCTCAAAATATGGACCTGTATTTCAATGAAACACATATCTAAAAACTAGAGAAATCACAAGTAAACAGAATATAGTATGAGTACCAACCCCTTTGTCCTAATGAATACTGGACAACATACAATACATTGTATAAATCCCATGAGTTAAATAACTCATACCCTGTGTGTCGTAGGTTGAAAATTGTACTATGGTTAAGAAGAATTACACCATTGTTGAATGCTCCTTACCCAATCACCAACTGATATAGTTAAATGCCATAGACATAATTTCAAAAAGTTATATCCCACTTTATAAAATAAATGTACAGATATATCAGTTTGAAATTGGTGCATAACAACGGATATTCAAAACCAAATATTTGCCGTCAGGCAAAGACCCAGGTGACTTCCTCAAATATCACCAATTACAACGAATTCTGATACAATGAGAATATAATCACCTAATTCCCAATATCTTACTCCCAATCATCATCTGTAATACTATACAGATGTGAGAATCAAGTTTGGTAAATACATACCCTGGAGTAAGAATTTAATTGGGAAATCAGTTTTCAATTAATAACTCACAGTGAAACTGAAACATGAAAATGTTTCGAAGGGGTATCCGGGTATTCTTAGTAATGCCTCTTCCACTATCCAGATTCATGACTGTAACCGTATATTTCCTTGCCATCTCTCCAATCCCTTTATTTGTCTTTACTTATTACCTTCTGTACACAGTACTTATGCTAAATGGATTTCTTCCTTCCCTACCTTTTGGCACCGGCCTAAGGTTTGGAAGAAGACTATCCAATAAGCATAATAGGTGTACCCTCATAATCCTAGGAGCCCTCGCAACCTGAGAGAAGGTAAAGGGAAAAAACAACTGAATAATCCTTATTCTATTTCTCCTGAACCAGAATCCATTCTCGAATTGGAACAAGTTCCTTCGAGTTCGTACGTAATTATACGATGTATTATCCAATAAATATGGATCTTCGTAGTGATACGGGGTGTTATGGAGAAATGCAAAGGTGAGGTAGGAGTGGCGATGATATACGCGGTTTGGTCGTGAATGATAGCAGTCGTAATTTACTTTGCTTTCTTTCTAATCCATTTATTTGTCTTTACTTATTACCTTCTGTACATCTCACTTAGGCTAATTGGTTTTCTTCCTTCCCCACCTTTCGGCACCTGCCTATGGTTTGGAAGAAGACTATCCAATAAGCATAATAGGTGTACCCTCTCCTAATCCTAGGAGCCTTCACAACCTAAGAGAAGGTAAAAGGAAAAGAAAACGAATAGTCCTATTCAATTTCTCCAAAAACTGGAAACCATTCTCGAATCTGAAACAAGTTTCTTCGAGTTCGTATGTAACTATACGATGGTCATATCCAATAAATGTGGATCTTCGTAGTGATACGGAATGTTCCGGAGAAAAGCAAAGGGTAAAAGTAGGAGTGGCAATGAAGATGCAACTCTGACAATCCAAAAGCCAGTGTGTTTTAAGAAGGTTCGGTTAACTTGGTTTATGAGTTCTAGTCTAGGGTCGGGCCATGGTCGCTGTCAAAGAGAGAGAGAAAAGAAAGACTCAGCGTGCATTCTAACGTAAATCAGAATGGTTAATCACTTTATCTAATCAGGATGTCTCCCACTGTATCCTCAAATTCTCCTCCAAACCCAAAAGAAGAATTAGTTGGGATCATCTAAAATCGCCCGAGGAGTAAACCAACTCATCAGTAGGAATCGGGATCCAACTATCATTGCATGATGACCTAATGGAATCCACTCAAGTTATCACACTCCAGAAGGTATGCGCATGCCTGGCAAGTTTCCTGTATGTTTGAAACTCCCGATGTGATTTCTGCCCCATGCTCTTATGATCTTGACGAAGGCCAACATATCATAAGTCACATGTCAAGTTCTACCCATCATTGTCTAGGTTAATTTGAACCCATCCGTACATACCCTTGACGAAGGCCAACATAATAGTATGACTGTCCGAAACCAACGCATCTATCTATGCAACAGAAAAATAACAAATAGCTACCATACACTATGCCTTGACGAAGGCCAACAAACATAGTATGAATACTAAGTGCTACCCGTCTGAAATGACGGAGGGCTATGAATAGTTTTTGGCAAAATATCTTAAACGTAATGAACTTGATATCGTTGAAGGAACCGGATATATTTACAAATTTATAGCGGCGAAAACCTTTGCTAAAAAGGTCACTCCCCGTGAAGTGATCTCGGCTCTTTTCTCGTCGAATGAGATGCATGATATTCCTAACTGAATATCTCGATGCAAAGCAAAAAAGTAATCGACTATAGTGAAATTATTACCCTAACACAAACTTCTGCCCAAGAGATCACTCCCGGTGAAGGGATCTCGGCTCTTACCTCGTCGAATGAGGTGCTGGATATTCATAACCGAATACCGCTGTGCAAAAAGAAAAAGAAAACGTCCTTATAATAACAGCTTTTGAATATTGTTCCAACAACATCATATAGGTCTGTTTTCCTTGCATTGATCAGAATCAACACAGTCCCATCAATTAATCACACCAGAAAAGAACGAAAATATGATGTACATATATGCCATCCGCATTCACCACTAGGCCCCATCATTACCCGTTAGGTTACTTAACTATCGACAGAGCGGGGGCTGGACTAGCGCGGGTGCAAAACATATACAACATCTACTAGTATATATATATATATATATATATATATATAACAATATATAATAATCGTTCCAGGCATGATAAATGTAACATCACAGATAAGCGATAAGCATCACAGAACAATACTGATGATCTGGGAGCCTCGGGTTTCCTTTGAGCCGCAAGTGAAACCCGACGTTTCCCTGGTCATGTGGATAGCCTGTGCAATGAAAACCTAGATCCCTACGAGCGTGGCAAGTTATCCGCCAAAACTAGAAGTGGGGCAACCCCCTTCATCAAAGTGAATGGGCCACCCGACACTTCACGGAATCCGGTAACTTGAGCATCCCTCCTTAGGTCAACCTGTACACCCTACGAGTGCGGCGAATAGCCCGCCAATTCTAGAGTGAGACCCCCTCCTTCTCAACGCCATGAGATGCGGGCCTGTTTCCCTCTAGAACCCGACTATTCGTGCACTCTACCGCGGGGTAATCCTAGTACAGAAAAGAAAAATATATACAATGGTGACATCGACCTCAACCCGGTCGTACCCCAAATAAATAATATACAAGCAGACAGTGACGGCAGTCTACATGTAGGACGCTCACCCCGCGGTATCAAATGTACAAATAAAACTAAATTTTACTAACATTTCACCCAAGATATCCACCACGACGATTCAGCCACAACACATCACAACACAGAACATCAACGTGAATGCCACGTTCGCAAACCCGTCTAAAAGAGCATATAGCAGTTAGAGGACTAATTACATTCACGGTCGCAGATAGTAATGTATGTACTAAAAACTACGACATTAGAATTCCGCACGCAATTAGCAAACTAAACCAATTTCCAAAACCATGAAAAAAAACAGTGAGATAAAGTTCCAAAAACCGACCGTTTAAAGCCAATTCGAAAGTCCGAATCAAAACGAAATGCGCCCGAACCTTCGCGGTGAGTTAGAGCATGAAATTAACTTTGAGTCGGGGGGCTTAGAGGGGGTACCTTACCCCTGAGGCCACCACGAGGTGGCCAGGGGGTGAGGCAGACCCGAAACTGCCCAATGTGAGGCAATTTCGGGTCCCCACTGCCAAAACCGCCTTGTGGTGGTCTTGGGGAGTGGGCCCAGCCATTCGGTCCCCCACGGAGGTTCCCAGGGGTACCCATGCACCACCTCGCGGCTTCTCAGTTCAAACCGTGAGCCCGCGGGGTCTGCAAACATCTCAAACTTTCAGTTTTCAGAACTGTTTTTATCGGTAGTTTTTGCACGACAAAAACGACGGATTTTTAATGTCGCAAAGAGTTAACTAAGGCTTATGGAGTAGCTCTGATACCATGTTGGGTTACTGCAGCTCCCCGGCCATCAATCCATGATCAAATACGGAACAACCATTTATAAAACTTGGCGCTACCACAACCAATTACCCGGATCTACACATAAGCCCTAGATAAAAAAAACATGCAAAAGAGCTCAAGCTTTATAAATGTTTGTTCCGTATGGGTAGATCCGGGTATAGGTAGATCCGTGTCGTCATTTGTCTCGTGTGAGTTCCCACCGAATAGATCCATGTCCTTCGGTCTTCAACCATCATCTCAAACTCGTAGGGGCTTCCTTAATCAAGCTTGATCTCCGATCTCCCTCCATCGAAGATGATCCACCCGAGAGTCTATGCAACGAGCTCCAACCTCATATCCGAGGCAACTAGGGAACCTAGATCGCTAGTCTAGATACCGTAGATGAAGTAGAAAGTGGTGTAGGATTAATTTGTCTCAAGAAACCCAAGGATTCTCAACTCATGAGAGGGTTTGGGTGGAGTTAGAAGAAGAAGAAGAACAAGAAGATGCTATGAGAATGAGGTGTTGAAAGCAACTCAAGAATGAGAAAAAGAAATGAATAATGATTTGTGTTTTTGTTTATTGTGTGAGTGTGATAAGAAATAATGGAGCCATCACATAAATGTCCATGTCTCCAAAATATTTTCGCCAATAAAAAATATCTCAAGTCAATATAATCTCACAACAAACAAAAACCCTAAGCATGATAGAATAGTAACTATGGGTCACTAATTAGCCATGCCACAAAAATGCAATAAACACCTCATCCTACACCTCAATAACCTTTTAATCCAAAAAGGTTTAAACTGTGATGAGGTGTAATCTTCTAAAAGTAATCTTGTAATAAATTACAAGAATACCCCTCAACCGTATATACATACCCGCATCCGTATTCCGAAGAATACGAATACAAAGAGACGAAAATAATCCAACAATATAATACTAGGATCCGGCTTAAACTAAAGCCCACTAGTATTATCCGTCCGAACATCATCCGTGTATAAGTACACGTATGTGATCGAACCTTGCCGTAAAACCATACGGTCTCTACATCGTTTTGCCCGAAGCAGGGAGACCCTCTGTGTGGGACTCTAAAGACTCGTCAATATGCTAGCAGTGGGTTTAACCACAAGCACATTAGCGGCACTAGTTGTACGTAACGGCTATCCAGGTATTGAGCGAAAGGGAGGCCGACGAGCAAACTCATCCTGAAATCCCTACTGAGCCTGACAGTGACAATATCCGTACAATCTGGTCCATTCGTCTATGAGTATCGCATATCGAGTCTAGGGGGTGGATAAAATCAGACCCTTAATGACATGACATTTAGTGTCGGTATGAAGCCCATCACCACCTGAGAAACTACCAATCCTAGATCAGTAATTCTCGACTATCTTGGCCAAGGATTTTAAGTGATGGCCACCCGTGCACAACCGCGACATCAACCCCCAATACTAGGAGAGACAAATCCCCCGACGATCCGCTCACTGCCTCCATGTGTCTCGGGACTGTACCCAACTAAAACCTATTTGCACGACTCCTTTGAGCCGTGGTAGGGTAGTAATTAAAGTACAGTGGGAGCTCACACGAGACAAATGACGATCTCGGGTCGATAGACTAACCTGTACACATGTCACCAGGGAAATGCTATCTGACAATAGGTATAATACCAACTAGCATTTTTCCGGCGAGTTCGTCCGGTGTACTCATAACCCAATGAGCACCTGTATACATCTTAGGTGAACAAACTAATACCAATGGCTTGTGAGACCGGCCACCGCCCCTCGTCGGGGTCTCGATCAGTATACACTAGTCTACTCTGGAATATCAATGCCCAGTCTTGAAACTTCCACGACTAGGGACATTTAAGGATGTGCCTATAGACAACCCAGCTCCCACGTATATGATCGCCATCATACTACTGGTAGTCAAGCAAGAATCCTATGGGTTCTATCAACATGTAATAGTGATCTATAATGCCACCTAATGCTTGTACACGATGATAAAGACAAACCACATAGCATACTATCATCTCAAGTAAGACTGTTCTACCGATATAAGTCCTCCCTCAATCATTGCAATCACGCGCATGTGATCCAATAATTGACTTGAGGGCACTATAGCCAACACTTCCCTAGACATCCCATGAACGATATACCGTTAAGCGGTGTTCTAAACACAGTTAACTTCTCCTAATGAGCACGAAGTCCTTAAAGTCAAAGTTCTAGTTGATTTTAAATTACTGTGGTATGCAAGAATGCAGTTTTGTGATTTGTGGGCTACGGAGAAAAGTGATGAAATCCTTTACCGTATCTTGTTTGGTTTCGTGCCCTTATTATCCGTATTAAGATACAAATTTGCAATTCAATAAAAGAATTCAAGGATTCAATCAATAAAGCAATTCTTTTTCTGTTTAGGCTTAAGCGCTGCAACAAATACAGGTTAGTTCTCTATGCAATTGGTGGAAAGCTTATGCGAAGAATCCTGCAGAAGATAGAGTATTGGAATACGTCGGATTTGAGCGAAGGTGTTAGAAAAAGCGTACCGATGTGATTTTGGGGTTTAGAAACCCCTTTGAAGTGATTACGGGTATTTGAATGTTCGCTTGCGCCGGTCAAATTACCCGGATCTTTGGCACTATACTTCACTAACGTCTTGCACTGGAATTTGAAGCTTGCTCCGCACGATCGCTGGTCGTAATTCCGTTAAAATCTGTAAATGTCAGAAAATATGATATTTTAGTGCCAAAAGCAATATATCTGCCCCAATTCCTGCACACTAAAAATTGTAAAAATCAAACAATATTAATAGAATAGTAATAGAACACTGGAGACACTACAAAAAGAAAACACCCAAACTTCCACCAGGGGACCGGCGGCGCCGGAAATTTCACTAATGTCGCCGGTCGAAGTAAAACTTTAGGAGCAAAATATTTTTATGGGTTCTCCAGGATATATTAGTATTCTAATAGTTTAACTTGATTTTTAAGTTGGATTACAGAGTAATAGCAGGTTGCAAAGACAGAGAACAAAGTAAATAGAATGTTTGTAGTGTTAGTTTTAAAAAAATTTGAGTTAAAAAGTTAGTGAGTTGGTACGAAGCAGAAATAACAATTCCTAATGACTACTAACTCACCGGCAACGGTGCCAAAAACTTGTTGAGACTTTACCCGCGCGCGCAAACACGTATGTTTTGAAAATGGAATCATTTTAAGAAAATGGATGCGCATGCGAGCTCGGTCTCGTTTTAAAAATTTATAAACCGTAAGTGCACGGCGCGTTGTAGCAAGCCGGCAGGTATGTGTTGATCCGCAAAGAATTGTGTATTAGGTTTTGTTGTTTAAGATTCAACAAATAACGAATGGGTTGGTTTGTCACTAAAAATAAAATTACGAAAATATAGAAAACAATTTATGAAAGAAATGGCCGTGGCTTTGGCTTGGATGGTCGAATCGCGATAATTCCTTCGACGCTCCCTTGCTCATGAATTGTCCGTTCTTGTATCGATCCCGGTGTGAAGCATGACTTGTCAAGGCGGTTGCGAAGCAAAAATCATCGAAATACCGATATTTGACACAAAACATGAAACGAGTCCGTTTTGTTCACTTACCGTTTGTATGTCCAAGCTTGAGCTATCAACTCTAAGCACAAGGGTTAGCAAGCATACGATAATGTCAAAAACAAAAATTAGCGAGTGAGAGCAATTTAGTTTTAGTGTTAACTTTGCTAAGTGTTTGTGATAGTATAGGGTATATGAACACTGAGGGTTTGTCAAGCACTTGGTCACAAAAAACTGTACCTAAACTTAGCAAATTTAACACCAAATTGATTTTAACTTAAACATTGTGAAATGGAGAAAGGGAGTGAGTATGGTATATGAAGAGGTTACAAAATAACCATGGTTTCAAAATACCATATCATATCAATACATAAACATCTTTAAGTTAGAATCAAGTTAAGCAAATTAAACATAAACAGGAGGAGGAGGAAGGCAAAGACTTTCATCTCACTTCCTCACCATCACCACAACCAAAGAAAGATTAGTTACACATAGTAAAAGCAAAAGAAAGCAAGTAAGAAAAATAATAAAAGAACAAAGCAAAAACAATATTATTAACACCTGATGAAGTTGAGGTACAAGATATTGGTAACTTGTTCAACCTCCATAATGAAGCTTTCAAAAGAAAGCTTCAAGAGGGAAGAAGAAGAAGAAGAAACTAAGTTAAAGACCACACAATCTCTTAAGCCTAAACCAAAACAAAAGAAAAATGAAAAATGGTATATACTATGCATACCTCCTCTGGGGTCCTTAAACTCATGGACTACGATGTCTCTAAACCGGACTGTGGGGTCCTTAAACCCATGGACTACGATGTCCTTAAACCCATGGACTACGATATCTTTAAACCTTATAGACTACGATGTCTCTAAACCGGACTGTGGGGTCCTTAAACTCATGGACTACGATGTCCTTAACCTGGACTGTGGGGTCCTTAAACCCATAGACTACGATGTCCTTAACTTGGACCGAGATGTCCTTAAACTAACATCGGACCGAGATGTCCTCAAACTAACATTGGACCGTAATGTCCTTAAACTAAACAATAGAGTCAAAATGCTCTTTTGTTGGATCTAAACGATCCTGTTAAGTTGATCGTAGTCTAAAAATTAGGCTAACGTATCCTTAACATACGTTTAAGTTGATATTAGTCCCAAATGAGGCTAACGTATCCTTAAACCCAACCCCCAAATCCAAATCTAAGAAGATACGGATTTGGACTAATCCACGCCCTACGGGCGACAACATAAATTAGTCTCCGTATATAATCCACGGGCAACCACAAACAAAACAAACACCCATGACACGAAGTGACCATCTGGAGAAAGAGAAAGTTGTTACCGCGATACGGTAGCGTAATTAACTGCAGGGGCTTGCGCCTGCAGGGAAGAGCGTCCCCAAAATCAAAAACCCCTCAAACGAGGGGGATTCTGACGAAGTCTGCTATATCGGCCGCATCCGTTTAAACCTTCGATACACGGTGCCATAAATCAACCTGGCATCTTTAGAGAGGTGGACGGATACCACCAATTAGCATCTGCCTCGAATTTTAGGCAAGACGGACCTGCGCGGTCGCGTCTCTGTGTTCGGCGGGGAACAGATTCTGGCACGCCCAGTGGGACATTTTGCTCTTTCCACTCTACCCTTCGTGTGTCGTGTTCGCGAACGAATCGCGGTTTGATAATGGTTGCCCTTGGGTTCGAGGTACTAAGATTTGGTGTCTTGCCGGCACAGAAAATGAAACATCAATGGCGTCTACTTGCGCGAAGTGTTCTAACTGCAGTTGCAACTCACGCTCCGCCTTAGATGGAGGCATAGCTTACAGGCCCCAAACGGCCTCCCTGTTCACGATGCCGGTGGAACAGGTCACTCAGGCTACCACTGGATTGTTTTTCGGGTCCATGCTCCTACCAACGAGCTTCAGCGCTCCTATACCAACACAAGAAGCTCCCAAGAAGTCAGTCTTTGATCGGCTTACAACTACTGCAGCCCCTCTCAATGGGTTGTCCAGCTCCAGCGCCTCGGTCTTCGCCAGATTAGGCCAAAGTTCATGTGGGCCCGTGATGAAGCCTGCAATTCAAGAAAAGGCTATTCCGAAAAGGATAGCCATCTCTACTCCCGAAGTCGTCAAGGCGGCTTCTCCTGCCAAAAGGTCGGTCTTCACAAGACTGACTGTTCCGGCTCCCACTCCGGCTCCCGTCCCTGCTCCAAAGTCTGTCTTTGACAGATTAGATACTGCTACTCAACGGACGTCGGTCTTCAAGAGGCTGGTACCCGGCAGCACCTCACCTGAACAGGGGGCAAGACGAAGTCACCCCTCAAGTTAAAACCATCCCAACAGCTCGACGCGCTCGACGTCGCCACTGGCGCCGAGTAAGGAAGGCTGGGGGCAACTCCCTCTCTGGGCTAACTCCACCAGCCCCAACGGTGGAAGTCAATGCTACTGTTCCAACAGGGAACAGCTTTGAACTGCTGAACAAGGTGCGCAGGAACTTTTCTACCGCCGTACTGAAAAGATCTCCTCCTCCCATGGAGAATGTTACAGAAACGAAGCTGGAGCGGTCCCCTCAGCGGCTGTCCTTTAAAATTTACAAGGTCTAGCGACAGGTTCAAGACTCAGTAATTAATCAAGATTACTCTCGCCGACAGAAAAAAATAAAAGTTCGACAAGAAAAAGACCATCCTGTCAATTTACAAAAAATGACAGCTACTTGGGTGCCCACTACAACGACCTCATCAACTTCGACCACCCATAAAAGGAGAAGTCCGGAGAAAATTCCTGAGTCTGCGATGAATCGCAAGACCACTGAGCCTAAACGCCCTAAGTCTGGGTGCATAATGGTGTATATTGTTTACATGGCTTCCGGAAAAGAGGAAAGCCACGCTTCGACGGGTCACCGACCACTCACCCGATCCGTGACAAAAGCCCAGGATCAGCAACAGAAGCTTCAGGAAATGCTAACGCAAATGGCCGCACTCACCGGGCCAAAAGAAAGCCCGGAGGCGTCATCAGAGCAGCGTCATGAACAAGAAACCGACGCTGACTTCCTCCGCAGAGTCCTTGAAAAGAAAGACAGAGAAGCAGCAGAACAAACGGCTAATATAAAACGAATGGCGCTTCTCTTCCAAGACATGGTCGGGATGATGTTACAGCTGGATCCTCCCGCTGAAGATCCTCCGATCATTATTGAAGACGACAGAGGGGAGACATCGAACCCTTCTCCGGCTCTTTCAGCAGCCAAAGAGGAAACCATTTCCAAAGCCGCTCTGGATGACTATATAGCTCAGCAAATATGAGCTCACCAGGCGAATGAAGCGGCCGGCCAAGTCGTTAAAACTGGGCGATCATATCCAGGCTTGTATGATCAAATAAGTTACCCGCCGGGATATACGATCCCCAAATTCCATGTGTATAAGGGGACAGGCAATCCCCATCAACATGTCGCTCAGTTCAGAGCTCTTTGCAGTGATAAACTTCTACTTCGCTAGTTCGTCGGTAGTTTAGCAGACACAGCTTTTGAATGGTACTTGGAGCTTTCCGACGACTCCGTCAAAACGTTTACAAAAATGGAGTTGCTATTCACTCAGCGGTTCGCAAGCGCCAGCGAACGCACCCCGATCACGGCATTGATCAATGCCAGAGTAAAGCTGGGAGAGACATGGGTGCAGTATGCAATCCGGTGGCGAAACCTATGGTCGAGATGCGAACAACGCATAGAAGAAGCTCCTGCCATAGGCATGTTCATGTGGACCCTTGACCCTCAGTCGACTATCTCCCAATTCATTATGTTCTTCAAGCCGACCACCTTCCAGGCCTTGATCGACAAGCTGGCCCAAATGGACCAGATGGGCCATAGGCCCTTCCCTTCAAAAGTGGGTTTTCAGAATGAAAAAGGCAACGGGAAAGCGACCTTTGTCGCCAACGATCAGCGAAAGCCGAGTAACCCGAGACCGTTTGTTCGTCAAAGCAACAAGCCGTGATCCCTCGATGAGAAATTGAAACGTCCTTACTCATTTCCTAGGGATAAAACAAGAAGACTGTTCGAACTGGCAGTGCGCAACGGGCTCATCACTCTGCCAGATCCAAAACATCCGTCGCAACCGGGTGACGTTAACCATCCTAACTATTGTCCCTACCACAGAGTAATGGGTCACCCACTCAAAGATTGCTACGTCTTCAAAGGCTGGATTGAGGATGAATACCAACAGGGCAAATTCGCGTTGTCTGACAACTGGAAGGTGAGCCCGCCACAACCACATGCTTAGAAAAAGATGGACACGTTGGGAGCTGTTAGTGTATATGCCCTAGAGGCCATTACTGTATCATACTGGTTTGTATATTACTTAATGGATGCTTGGGATATTCACCTTGTATATACAATCTTGCTCAAAATAGTAGTATGCTACTTGGTTTGTTTCTACTTCAATGTGTACATGTGTTTATTTTTGTATATCGCCTATACACATTAGTGGAGCCCTTAGGATCTTTGCTTGATTACCAGCGATGTGATGGCCGTCACACTAGTGGGGCTGGGTAATCTATAAGCACATCCTTATGCAGGTCCCTGGTCGCAGGACTATCGAGACAGGGCATCGATACTCCGGAGTAGACCAGCGCATGCGCTTCTCATCCCAGTGTGGGAGACGGTCTGTCCCACAGCCGTCAGTACGTCGTACTTGAGATAGTATGCGGGTGCTCGTTAGGTTACGGGTACACTGGACAGGACTCGTCGGGAACTGACTAGTTGGTATTATACCTATCGTCAGTTATCAGTTCCCAGGTGACATGAGTACAGCTTAGTCCGCTGACTTGACACTGTCATTCCGCCTCGAGTGTGTTCCCACTGTACTTTGATCACTACCCTACCACGGCTCAAAGGAGTCGTGCAAACAGGTAGTGGTTGGGTGCAGTCCCGAAGCACTTGGAGGCAGTGACGGTTAGACAGGATTCGTCTCTCCCGGTATTGGGGGTTGACATCGCGCTGTGTCTAGGAGAGCCATTACACGAGTAGTCCCTGGCCAGGGCAAACGAGATATACTGGTAGGTTTCCAGTGTTATCTCAGGGTGTTTTGGGCTTCGCTCCGGCACGACTTGTACCGCTATTGGGGGACTGACGTTTACCGCCCCCTAGGCCCGCCATGCGATGTATCAGACGAACAGACCGGACTGTACGGAGAATGTCACACTCATGCTCAGTAGGAGTTCAGATGGGTTTCGCCTCATCGGTCTTCTTGTCGGCATTACCTGGGGACCGTTACGCACAGCTAGTGCCGCTTGCGGTCTGTGGTTAAACCCACTGCCAGCGTAGTGTCGAGTCTTTAGAGTCCCACACAGAAAGCTTTTCGCCTTTAGGCAAAAGAGTAGAGGTCGCATGGTATTGCGACAGGTCGCATGGTTTTGCGACAGGGTTCGGTCACATCCGTGCACTTGTGTGCGTACAGTGTCCGGACAGTTTACACTAGCGGGTTTTGGTTTAAGCCAGATCCTAGTGTACCTTATGGGATTGGATTTATCCAGTTTGCATTCGTGTTCCTCGGAACGCGGATGCGGGTGTGTATGCACAGTTGACAGGGAGACAGAGGCAGTGGATTCTCATTAGGGTTGTTGACAGTTGACCGTTGACTATTTGACTTTTTGCTCAACCCTAATGAGAATATGATATGTGATTAACTATTATATTAATTAAGTATTATGGTGATATGGTTGTTGACTTGTTGACTTTTGTTGACTTGTTGACTTTGTTGACTTGTTGACTTTTGTTGACTTGTTGACCGGTTGACTAGGCTTGACTAGTTGACCATCATGATAACCATAGCCATCATTTCATGGCAAAGACTTTTGTTTACTTGCTCATTTGTGTAAAATGAGTGCATGAAATGATATGGTTATGGTTGCTTCAAACCATCACATAAGACTTTTTTTTGATATGATGAGTTATGATCACTTTGGATTATGAGAGGGTGAAAGACAAAAGTGTTGCTCATTCTTTCTTGCTCATTCTCTCTCTTGTTCTTGAGCTCTCCATTTTTCTCTCACCCTCTTGCTCATTTTCCCTCTCTTGATCCTATGGTTCTATTGTCTCATGAGTTGAGAATCAAGAACCATAGATAAAATCCCATTCTATTTCTTCTCTACTCATTCTAGTTCACTAGGTTTAGCAAACCAAGTGAACTAGTTTCTTCAAAGAACGAAGAAGGAGCTAAAGGTTGGAGCTTTCAGGTGGATCTATCTTCGGCGTACGGAGACGACGAGAAGAAGCCATCGGACCACCATCGGAGCTTTGAAGACGAAGGAGTTCAAGACAAGCAAGGTATAACCCCCTAACCGAGTAGCTAGAAACTCATAGTTAGGTTGTTAGATAGATGTTTAACCAAGATCCGGGTTTTAGGTCCATGTTACCACCTCCGTAAAAATCGTTTTTTACCAAATTCCGCATTCCCGAAAGTACCGGGAGAGGTAGCATGGACTTACAGTGGTATCAGAGCCTAGTTAAACTCTATCTAGCATGTTAGCAAGTAACTAGAAGATCGATCAAAGAAAAAGTCCCGAAAACAAAACCCCAAATTTTCAACTTTCTGTCGATTTCATAAGTACTGGAAAAACTTTTTGGAACACACCTAAAATCGACTCAGGCTTTTTTAAAGAATCTGCAAAATTTTGGGCCCTTGACTCGATCAAAGCGCCGCGTTTCCGCGGCGGTAGCACGCTCCCGCCGCGGAAACGCGGCCGAGTTGACTCGGTCAGAGGTTTTATTTTTTGCAGTTTACTCTTGGGGGTATTTTGGGATTTTTGGTATATATATTTTCTGCCCAGATTTTCCAGAACGAAAATTTTATTTTGGGGTCCCGAAAATCCGTATTTTTGATCGAACTTCTAAAAGACTTAAGCTAACGGGTTTTCTGTAATGTGATATTTGTATTGAACGTCTACTAATCGCTATATGTCGATTAGTGGGGGTTATACAAATCTGTGATCTATAATGTTGCTGGAATGTGTATATGAATATGTTGGATTGTCGCGGGTGAATAGCCGGGGGTTGTGAGACGAGAGTTTTCTTATCTTTCAATTCATGTAAATTTGTAAATTGATGTAATAATTATTTGTATGGTCGCACAACCGGGTCGGGGTTGTAGCCGTCATTGTATAATTTCTTTTTACTGTTTTTGCTCCTAGGATAGACCCATGGAGGGGGTGCACAAACTACCGGGTATGCCGAAGTGTCGAGTGGCCTACTCATGGAGATGAGGGAGGTTACTACGCTTCGGGTACTTGGCGGGTAGTTTGCCGCACCCGTAGGGGTCTTGGGTGGGGTATTTGGCTATTCACCGCGACCGTGTAATCTGTCTTTTGTTACAGGCTCGTACAAATTACAGATTCCTAGTATATCCAATGTATTCATCTGTGATCTGAAATGTTTATCATTGCAGTATATCTATATATGATATTATTTAGGCGTTGCTTATGTTTTACAGACGCGCTAGCCCAGCCCCCTCTCTGTCGTTAGTTAAGTAACCTAACGGGTAATGACGGGGCCCCGTGGCGAATGCGAATGGCATAAGCGTACGTCATATTTTGGTTGTTTTCTGCAATGGTAGGATTAAATGATGGGACGCATTAAAAGAACTAATGCAAGAATATCACGCATTAAAAGAACTAATGCAAGATAATAAACCAAGTTAAAGTCGTTGGAACACTTTCGAAAAACCACTCGGTTCTTTTCAAAACAACTTTTAAATGCGGAGCTTGAGCCACTCCTTTTAAAAGCTATCTCGTTCCATCGACCAAATCAAGTTCACTACGTTCACGGTTTTGCCAAAACCATCCGTAGCCCTCCGTCGTTTCACATGAATAGTCAATAGTATTCAAGCTGTGTTTGTTGGCCAAAGTCAAGGCACAGTGATTGGTAGCTATTGGGTATTCATGTGCAGCATAGATAGATGCGTTGGTTTGGAACAGTCGTACTGCCTTGTTGGCCAAAGTCAAGGGTAGGTGCGGGTGGATTCAAATTAACCTGGAGAACGACGGGCAGAACTTGACATGTGACTTATGATTTGTTGGCCAAAGTCAAGGTCATAAGAGCATGGGGCAAAAATCCACATCGGGAGTTTCATAAGTACTGAAACTTGCTAGATTTGCATACCATTTGGAGTGTGATGATTCTGGTAGGATTCCTTCAGTTTCGTCACGTGATGATATTTGGATCCCGATCCTACTGTGAGTATATGCTACTCCTCGGGAAATTTCTCACTTAACGATCAATGCTATAAACCTAGTAGGTGCCTAGAAAGGTGTTAGTAGGGCTACGCCCCTAGGGAAAAGAGGTTCTTTAATTAAGGAACTTCGCGAAAGCGTTGGAAAACCTCCCTCGAAGTACCGACACCGGCCTGGCTGAACGGTTAAGCAAGTATTGTACGGTGGGATTGATCCTGACTAATTCTTCCTTTATGGTTTGAGGAGGGATTCGAGAAACAGTGGGAGCCATCCTGTTTAGACAAACTAAAAACCACTCTAAACTTGCAAGAGCATCATGCTGAGTGTTTCTTCTTCTCTCTCCTAATTGCAGCGACCAATCAACATGACTGGACTTAAGTTACTCCTAGATAAAAACAAACTGACAGGGCCAAACTACAAAGATTGGCTCAGGAATGTCAAGATAGCAATCACTTACGACAAGCTGGGGTATCTTCTTACCACCAAAGCTCCCCCTGTCCCTGGTCCAACTTCCAGCGTCGCGGATAAGGAAATCCGCAAGACTTGGGAGATTGATAGCGCGAAGGCCAAATGCCTCCTGCTTGCCTCGATGGACAACGAACATCAGAGGAGGCACGAGAATATGGACATGGAATCCATATTGCTTCATACAAAAGAACTGTATGGAGAGCAATCTCGTATCGCAAGATACGAAGCGTCGAAAAAGTTATTTTCGACAAGAATGGCCGTCGGATCATCAGTAGCCGAGCACGTGCTAAAGATGATCGGCTTCATTGAGGAGCTCGCTGACCTAGGGATCACATTGGAGAGTGAGCTATATACGGATATAGTTCTCCAGTCCCTTCCTTCCACTTACGCCCAGTTTATACTGAACTTCAACTTACAAGAAAAAGAGGTTGAACTTTCAGAGCTCTCAACATGCTGAGGAGCGCAGAGGGCACCCTACAGAAAGGTAGGGATACATCCACTTTGTTTGTAGGAGGATCATCTTCTTCTAGGTCCAAGGCGAAAGCCAAGGGAAAGAAGAAGAAGGCCCCCGCCAAACCAAGAGGCGGTGTTAGTAAAGTGGATACGAAGGGAAAAGGTAAAGCAACAAAGATAGCGGGGAAGCTTGTGGATAAGGAAGAATGCTTCTATTGTCATAAGAAAGGACACTGGAAGAATGATTGCAGGGCCTGGAAGGCCAGAACACAGGAATTGAAGCAGGTTGCAGCTTCAGCTTCAGGTGTGTATGTTATTGAAAACTGTCTTTCAATAAACTCTACTTCCTGGGTACTGGATACCGGATCAGGATCTCATATCTGTAATTCTTTGCAGGCGTTGAGAAACCGTAGGGTTTTGAAGGCAGGTGACATGACCCTCAGAGTTGCGAACGGAGCTAGCATGGATGCTAAAGCCGTGGGGGACTATCACCTGGGAATGTCAGATGGACATGTTTTGGTTTTGCGTAATTGCTTTTTTGTACCCAACGCAACTTGTAATATCATTTCTGTATCTTTAGTTTCTAAAGAAGGTTATGAATTTGCGTTTGTAAGTAATGTTGTAAACATTCACCTTAATCAAGTTTTGATTGGGTCAGGTACATTGAGTAATGGTATATACGTGTTAAACCAACCACAGATTTTTAATGTCCAGAATACACACAAGAGAAAGTCTCCAGAAATAAATCAGACTTTCTTATGGCATTGTAGATTGGGTCACATCAATGAGAGAAGGTTGACGAAGTTACATACAGAAGGGTATTTGAATGCGTTCGAATATCAGTCGTATGCCACTTGTCAATCCTGTCTCAAAGGAAAGATGACAAAGACTCCGTTTACTGGACATGGAGTAAGAGCGAGCGAGCTCTTGGGACTCGTACACAGTGACGTGTGCGGTCCAATGTCTACACATGCCCGAAGCGGACATTCTTACTTCATTACTTTTACGGATGACTTCTCAAGGTACGGTTATGTCTTCTTGATGAAACATAAGTCCGAGGCCTTTGGAAAATTCCAGGAGTATAAGAATGAAGTAGAGAAACAGACCGGCAAAAGTATTAAGATTCTAAGATCGAATCGAGGTGGAGAATACTTAAGTGCCGAGTTCCTGGACTATTTAAAAGAGAACGGAATTCTCTCTTAGCTTACTCCTCCATACACCCCGCAACATAACGGTGTATCGGAGAGACGGAACCGCACCCTATTGGATATGGTGCGGTCCATGATGAGTAACGCTGAGTTACCGCGATCATTCTGGGGATATGCGCTAGAATCAGCCGCATACCTTTTGAACCGAGTACCTACTAAGACCGTGCCTACTACACCATATGAGATGTGGTGTGGGAAGAGACCCTATCTTAAGCATATTAAGACATGGGGATGTCCAGCTTTTGTCAAAAAGCAGCATGCGGACAAGCTCGAGGCACGCTCAGTACAGTGCAAGTTTGTGGGATATCCAAAGAATTCCAAAGGATATTTCTTCTACTGTGAAGAGGAACAAAAAGCCCTTGTTTCTCGTCATGCCTACTTCTTGGAAACTGAGTTTTTGGAAAACCAGATAAGTGGGAGCACAATAGAACTGGAAGAAGTTCCAGAACCACAGACTGTTACTGAAAGCTTAGTGGAACCAGAGGGTTCAACAGAACAGGACATTCCTACGCCGCTCCGCAGGAGTAGTAGGCAGACTCATCCGCCCGAGAGATACTACGGTTTTCTCATAGACGGGGATAGAGAGGATTGCATCATAGATTATGATGAGCCTACTAGCTTCCAGCAGGCCGTTCAAAGCGTTGACTCAGTGAAATGGCTGGATGCAATGCGGACCGAAATGGAGTCCATGTACACCAACAAGGTATGGACGTTGGACATTGCTCCAGACGGGGTAAAACCCGTAGGATGCAAGTGGATCTTCAAAAGGAAGATTGGTGTAGATGGACAGGTTGAGACCTATAAAGCTAGGCTGGTAGCAAAGGGTTTCCGTCAAAGACCTGGCTTGGACTACGACGAAACCTTTTCTCCAGTAGCCATGCTGAAATCCATTCGGATCCTTCTTGCCATTGCTGCCTTCCACGATTATGAGATCTGGCAAATGGACGTAAAGACAGCTTTTCTAAATGGAAATTTAGAGGAGTGTGTCTACATGGACCAACCAGAGGGTTTCATTCAGAGTGGGAGCAGCGGAAAGGTGTGCAAGTTGCTTAAGTCCATCTATGGACTAAAGCAGGCGTCGCGGAGTTAGAACATCTGCTTTGATGAAACGGTCAAAGAATTTGGCTTTATCAAAAATCCAGATGAACCATGCATCTATAGTAAATTTGTAGCGAGAACTGTAGTATTCCTCGTTTTATACGTGGATGACATTCTCTTAATAGGAAATGACATTCCTATGCTACAATCTGTCAAGGGGTTCTTGTCACACAGGTTCTCCATGAAAGACCTGGGTGATGCCTCGTACATTCTGGGTATCCGGATCTACCGTGACAGATCCAAGAGGATATTAGGACTTTCTCAGTCCAGGTACATCGACACCATACTGAAGAGATTCAGTATGGAAGATTCCAAGCGCGGTAACCTACCGGCTTGTCACGGGATCACCCTCTCTAAAGAGATGTCTCTCAAGACTGATTTGGAGAGGGATCGCATGTCTATTATACCCTACGCTTCTGCGGTAGGCTCTATAATGTATGCGATGTTGTGTACCAGACCGGATGTAGCTTATGCACTGAGTGTGGTAAGCCGGTATCAGTCAAACCCTGGGGAGAAACACTGGATAGCGGTAAAGAACATTCTCAAGTACCTGAGAAGGACTAAGGAGATGTTCTTGGTGTATGGCGGAAAAGACCTCCAGATCGAGGCCTTTGCTGACTCCAGCTTCCAGAGTGACAAGGATGATTCCAAGTCCATGTCGGGCTTTGTCTTTACCCTCAATGTAGGGGCGGTGTGTTGGAAGAGTTCCAAACAGGAAACCGTTGCAGACTCGACGATGGAAGCGGAATACATCGCTGCATCTGATGCCGCAAAAGAAGCTGTCTGGATGAGGAAGTTCTTGAAAGAACTTCAGGTGGTTCCGTCCATTGTTGATCCAATACCTCTGTATTGCGACAACAACGGGGCTATAGCTTTAGCGAAGGAACCCAGGTCCCATCAGAGATCCAGGCACATCTTGAGGCGGTATCACCTGATCAGGGAGATCGTGGATCGCCAGGAGATCGAGGTTCGGAGAGTCGCTTCAGAAGATAACACTGCAGATCCATTCACCAAGGCCCTGCCCCAGACTCAGTTCGAGCGGCTGATCGAGATGATAGGTCTTCGATACGCCAGTACATGGCCTTAGTGCAAGTAGGAGATTGTTAGTGTATATGCCCTAGAGGCCATTACTGTATCATACTGGTTTGTATATTACTTAATGGATGCTTGGGATATTCACCTTGTATATACAATCTTGCTCAAAATAGTAGTATGCTACTTGGTTTTTTTCTACTTCAATGTGTACATGTGTTTATTTTTGTATATCGCCTATACACATTAGTGGAGCCCTTAGGATCTTTGCTTGATTACCAGCGATGTGATGGCCGTCACACTAGTGGGGCTAGGTAATCTATAAGCACATCCTTATGCAGGTCCCTGGTCGCAGGACTATCGAGACAGGGCATCGATACTCCGGAGTAGACCAGCGCATGCGCTTCTCATCCCAGTGTGGGAGACGGTCTGTCCCACAGCCGTCAGTACGTCGTACTTGAGATAGTATGCGGGTGCTCGTTAGGTTACGGGTACACTGGACAGGACTCGTCGGGAACTGACTAGTTGGTATTATACCTATCGTCAGTTATCAGTTCCCAGGTGACATGAGTACAGCTTAGTCCGCTGACTTGACACTGTCATTCCGCCTCGAGTGTGTTCCCACTGTACTTTGATCACTACCCTACCACGGCTCAAAGGAGTCGTGCAAACAGGTAGTGGTTGGGTGCAATCCCGAAGCACTTGGAGGCAGTGACGGTTAGACAGGATTCGTCTCTCCCGGTATTGGGGGTTGACATCGCGCTGTATCTAGGAGAGCCATTACACGAGTAGTCCCTGGCCAGGGCAAACGAGATATACTGGTAGGTTTCCAGTGTTATCTCAGGGTGTTTTGGGCTTCGCTCCGGCACGACTTGTACCGCTATTGGGGGACTGACGTTTACCGCCCCCTAGGCCCGCCATGCGATGTATCAGACGAACAGACCGGACTGTACGGAGAATGTCACACTCAGGCTCAGTAGGAGTTCAGATGGGTTTCGCCTCGTCGGTCTTCTTGTCGGCATTACCTGGGGACCGTTACGCACAGCTAGTGCCGCTTGCGGTCTGTGGTTAAACCCACTGCCAGCGTAGTGTCGAGTCTTTAGAGTCCCACACCGAAAGCTTTTCGCTTTTAGGCAAAAGAGTAGAGGTCGCATGGTATTGCGACAAGTCGCATGGTTTTGCGACAGGGTTCGGTCACATCCGTGCACTTGTGCGCGTACAGTGTCCGGACAGTTTACACTAGCGGGCTTTGGTTTAAGCCAGATCCTAGTGTACCTTATGGGATTGGATTTATCCAGTTTGCATTCGTGTTCCTCGGAACGCGGATGCGGGTGTGTATGCACAGTTGACAGGGAGACAGAGGCAGTGGATTCTCATTAGGGTTGTTGACAGTTGACCGTTGACTATTTGACTTTTTGCTCAACCCTAATGAGAATATGATATGATTAACTATTATATTAATTAAGTATTATGGTGATATGGTTGTTGACTTGTTGACTTTTGTTGACTTGTTGACTTTGTTGACTTGTTGACTTTTGTTGACTTGTTGACCGGTTGACTAGGCTTGACTAGTTGACCATCATGATAACCATAGCCATCATTTCATGGCAAAGACTTTTGTTTACTTGCTCATTTGTGTAAAATGAGTGCATGAAATGATATGGTTATGGTTGCTTCAAACCATCACATAAGACTTTTTTTTGATATGATGAGTTATGATCACTTTGGATTATGAGAGGGTGAAAGACAAAAGTGTTGCTCATTCTCTCTCTTGTTCTTGAGCTCTCCATTTTGCTCTCACCCTCTTGCTCATTTTCCCTCTCTTGATCCTATGGTTCTATTGTCTCATGAGTTGAGAATCAAGAACCATAGATAAAATCCCATTCTATTTCTTCTCTACTCATTCTAGTTCACTAGGTTTAGCAAACCAAGTGAACTAGTTTCAGCAAACCAAGTGAACTAGTTTCTTCAAAGAACGAAGAAGGAGCTAAAGGTTGGAGCTTTCAGGTGGATCTATCTTCGGCGTACGGAGACGACGAGAAGAAGCCATCGGACCACCATCGGAGCTTTGAAGACGAAGAAGTTCAAGACAAGCAAGGTATAACCCCCTAACCGAGTAGCTAGAAACTCATAGTTAGGTTGTTAGATAGATGTTTAACCAAGATCCGGCTTTTAGGTCCATGTTACCACCTCCGTAAAAATCGTTTTTTACCAAATTTCGCATTCCCGAAAGTACCGGGAGAGGTAGCATGGACTTACAGGAGCATCATTCTCTTTTATAGGGGAAGCTCCATAAGAAATTGTTCTTTCGGCAAAAACTAAAAAAATGCTGAAAGATCTTCAAACATGTCCGACCTAAGAACAACGGACCGAAACAACCTTAAACTAACGATGGACCGCTATGTCCTAAAACTAACTGCTGACCGAGACGTCGATAAACTACTGTGGGTTACAGCATCCCAAAGCTGATACAAAAAAAAGAAGAAGAAAGAAAACGGTATGTCCATAAGCAAAATGGGCACGGATGAAAACCCGAAAGGGCTCCGTGAGTAAAAACAGCAGGGCTACCGGCGAGTTTTGTGAAAACCCGAAAGGGTGCAATCTCGTTAGAATAAAAAAAAAGAGACAAAAAAGAAAACGGTATGTCCATAAGCAAAAGGGCACGGATGAAAACCCGAAAGGGCTCCGTGAGTAGAAACAGCAGGGCTACCGACGAGTTTTGTGAAAACCCGAAAGGGCGCAATCTCGTTAAAAGACACTTGCAAGGTCCTCTCGACCTTATGGAGAGAAACCACCTTCGTGAGATCCTTACGACTCACAAGGGAGCAACACACTTAGGGATCCCCACGATCCCTAGGGAGAAATTACACTTGCGAGATCCTCACGACTCGTAAGGAGAACCCTCTTATGAGACCCTCACGGCTCATAAGATTTGAAAGTCTTAAGCTATAGAGAACTAAACATGTTCTTAAGTAACCACCACAACCTCCAACAATGCCCTACAAGTGGTTCAGTAATGACCCTTGTATACAATCCACGGGCGCGAATAAACATTTCCCTAACAAAGTCCCATCCGTGGTTAGGGATATGTTTGCACGGTGAACAGCCCTTGTAAGTCCTTTCGACTTAAAATGAGAAAATACTCTTGTAAGATCCTCACGACTTATAAGAGAACATACACTTAGGAATCCTCACGATTCCTAAGGAGAAAACGCACCTACGTGATCCTCACGACTCATAGGGAGAAATACCTTCATAAGACCCTTACGGCTCATGAAGTCAAAAGCCTTAGTCGACAGGATCCTAACCCTGTTCTCTAAGCCACCTTTGTTCGACATCGACAGAGGCAAGTGATGATTCGCTCCTGGCAATATTCCGGTTATAGCGATGCTGATGCTAAGATTGGCCCCAGATTCCAAGTTCCACACTCGCGATAAAAAAAAGCTAGCGAGCCACACATGCATAAAAATAGCCGAAATGATGGGGCAATTTGCAACAAAATCAGCAAGTAAAAATGTATGCATGCAAAATAGCCGAAATGATTGGGCAATTCGCAATAAAAAGCAGCGAGTAAAAATAAAACAAATAGCCGAAATGATTGGGCACCGCGAAAAATAGCCGAAATGATTGGGCAATCGCGATTTTCTGGATATAAAAAGCTAAAATAATAGAGCATCGCGGAAAGAAATAAAAAATGAAAGAATGAAGCTTTTTGCCCTACAGGTGAAATCACGTCGATCCCTGTATACAATCCAGGGGCATAAACAAAAAAGGAGGGGAACACCTTCCCACCAGGCTCCATCAGAAAGCGAAGCCAAATCTCGACGGTTCATAGACAACCTAGAGACACTCTCGACACTTATTACAATATTGCAGACACAATGTCAACAAACGAAGCAAAGGAAGATCCCTAGCTTCAGGGTCTCGACGTCAACATCAACAACTTAGAGATCACCAACGACGTTTCTCCTCATTCCAACAAGATGCAGACGTGACATCAACAATCGACCCCAGAGTCACAACAAATCGAATCCATGGCAAAGTCCCTAGTTCCAAACCTTAACGGCAACATCTACAGCCTAAAAATCAGCAACGGTGATCCTCCTCATTCCAACAGGATTCGGACGTAGCATCACCAAACGGAGCTATGGCAAAGTCCCTAGTTCCAAGACTCTACGGTCTACAAACAATCTATAGTCAACCAATGACTTCCCAGCCGGATTAACGTTCCGTCTCGGAAACAAGTCGACCAACCCCCAGGGAAATCAGTATCCTTGGCCAAAAAATCTCGATTCAGGGAAATCAGCATCCTTGACGAGAGCACCTCGATTCGCGTCGACCCGCAGAGAAATTAGCGTCTTTGCAGGAATATCTCGATTTGTCTCAACCTCAGGGAAATCTGTGTCCTTGACAAAAACCTCGATTCAGGGAAACCAGCGTCCTTGACGAGAGCATCTCAATTCGCATCGACCCGCAAAGAAATCAGTGTCTCTGCAGGAATATACGACGTTTGCAAAACGGAACCATGGCAAAGTCCCTAGTTCCAAGTCCCGACGGTTCACCAACAACCTAGAGACCACCTCGATGTTCATCTCGATACAACAGACGTGATGCCACCCCAGCGTTCTTCCTCCAACAGGATGCAGACGCGACACAACAATGAAGCCATGGTAAAGTCTCTAGTTCTAAGCCTCGACGGTTCACCAACAACCTAGAGACAAACCGCGACATTCGTCTCGATATAGCAGACGCAATGCCAGCAAACGAAGCGAAGGCAATATTCCTAGCTTCAGGGTCTTGACGGTAACTAGGGGTGGTAATTGAACGAGCCAGCTCGGGTTCGATTAAGATTCAACTCGATATCAGCTCGTTCAAATTCGGTTCATTTATTAATGAGCCGGACATGAGCCAGAAAGCCTGGCTCGTTTATTAAATGAGCCGGACTCGAGCTCAGCCAGGCTCGTTTAGTATTGACTTGGGTTCGGCTGGGTTACACAGTTTGAAAAAAAAACAGTAATATGTAATATATAGTAGATTCTATACAACTCTCAGAATACTTAATTCAATTAAATGACAGTATATAAAGTGTACTGGGATAAATATAAAACCCAGCACTTAGACCCATTCAATGCCCTAGATGTTAATGTTTTTTAATTTTTCCATATCTCAAAACCTTCAGTTTTAGGCATTATTGTTAATTATGTTTTTTTCTTGGAAGATACTATTAATATGAGTAAATGAGCTGAAAACGAGCCGAGCTCTAAACGAGCTCAATTGAGCTCGGCTCGTGAACTCGGCTCGTTTAGTTAATGGGCCACAAATGAACCGAACATGAGCTGGGCATGTTTAATCGAACTAGACTTGAGCTGAGCATCTCTAGCTCGATTAAATTAATGAGCCGGACTTGGGCCGACAAAAAGAATCCTGAGCCGAACTTGAGCCGAGCTTGGCTCGCTCAAGCTCGGCTCGTTTACACCCCTAACGGCAACTCATATAAAACCTGAAAGACTATCGGAGATCATCCAACACCAGCGTGGAGTGGTTATGACTCATCGGGGCTCCCAAACTGAGCCTAACCTCAAGTAAAAAGCGAAATGGAATATCCCTAATGCTTGCTCTTTCGACGGTAATATCACCTGGAAGATTACTTAAAGACGTCTTGTCCAGCCCCCGAAGGGATCAGAGACATGACAGTCGCGGGGCTACTCGAACAGCAAGATTATGCGTCGAGGAATACACCAGCCAACGCGACGGTGGGATGGGTAAAAAATCCTAGTACCACAGGCCCTAACGAACTTCTATTAGCAGGAGTTAACTGTGACGTTAGGAAATTCCTGCGAGAACTGCTCGATTCGTCTCGACTCATGAGGAAGTTAGTGTCCTTGCAAAGATTTCTCGATTCATCTCGACTCGTAGGGAAAAGCCTTAGGCAATGGGGATGAGGACCTGTTTCCTAAGCACTGGGGTCCTGCAAGTCGGTCCAAAATGGACTCTTGCATACTATTCACGGACCACACTCTCCAGAGTCGAATCTCGACAAGGAGGGAAATAACCACTTACGAGTCCCCTCAACTTGTAAGAGGGAAAAATTCTCTTGTGAGATCCTTACGACTCTTGAGAGAAACCACACTTAGGAATCCTCACGACCCCTAAGTAGAAAAGACACCTACGAGATCCTCACGACTCGTAGGGAGAAAAGTCTTTATGAGACCCTCACGGCTCATAAAGTTGAAAAGTCTTAGGTAGCAGATCTGAACCTGCTTCCTAAGCCATCACTACCTCTTGAAGAGTTCAAGATGAAATTTTCTTTATTATCTACAGGCCACACTTGCCAGGGTAACATACCAACAACATAGCAAAGAAAAGAAAACGACAGTGGAAGATAAGAAAAATGTGTCTTTATTCATGAACTCAATTGAATACAAGATACATCATATAAAAGAATAAAAAAATGGATACATGTTATTCAAAAGATTACAAGTGTTTAATTGATGCAAAGGCAGCTACTGAGAAGGAGGCGTTTTCAATAAGTCAGCTAGTTGCTCGTGCACTCCCCTCAACTCCTTTTCAAGGTCAGCCGCGGCAGCCAGCTCCGCTTCAACTCGGACCCGTTACTGCAGACAGGATAAAAGTTTCTCATCAATTTCTTACTGAACAGCTTCCTGACTCTGCGCGACCTGTTCAGTAAAGTCAAGATTCTTCTTCAGCACCAACAGCCCGTCGGAAATACATCGTTGAAGGCTTTCAAAGATGGAGTTCAGCTGTGCAGCATTCGCTTCGACCTAAGCACGCATTCAGACAGACTCAGCGGAAGTCACCTCACGTTCCTTAGGATCGCCTCTTGTTCGAAATGATGAAGGAACAGGGCACTTTGCTCAATCCACGCAGCCCGCTGGGAGTTCCCGACCAGAATTTCAGGAGCAGGACGCCTAAGCTCAAGCTCATGCAGGCAGGCCTCAATTTTCCTGCAATGATTAACCCAAGACTCAATGACGCCTTCATTATGAAAGTTCACAAGCGTCGCCAACATTGGATTGACCTCGGCAGCGAAATCTGCGGCAGATGTAGGAGCCTCCGCGTCAAGCTCCTCGACGTATTCGCTCAGCATACGCAGACTGGTCACAGCACCTTTTGAGGATGGACGTCTGGAAAAGGGCCCTGCCGGCATCATAATGCGAGACTCAAATGGGGCTGGAGTCGATGTGATTGCTGCAAAATAGACCATAGTCAGATATCGGCTCAGGAAATAAAGAAAATACACGAAAAATAGAGTCTACTATACCGGCTGCAACAGGGGCAGAGCTGGGAGTTCCGGTGGCGGAACGATAGCCTCGTCCCCTCCTTCAATTTGTAAGGCTACAAGCAATACAAAGAAGAATTAGGAATAATGTGATTGCCCATTAAAGAAAGGACGTCGTTTAGAAAAGATACTCACCGACACCACCAGGCGGACTAATCTTTGACAGGAAGGAGTGTGGTTGCAGCACCTGATACAGGTGGTCAAAAAGGACTCCTGCAAGGACGCAGTAATGCAACGTCAATACATAAGTTATACAGCCTAAAAAAAATAAGACTGATGGATCACGAATCCGCACCTTCCAACATCTGGTACGAGAGAGGGTAGACGAGGTGTCACCGTCAAAGCGGTAGCTGATGGCGCTGCCTCGGGTAGCGCAACCTCAACGCTCGCCACACCTGCATTAGAAACAAGATAAATACTGTCAGAAAAGATTGAAAAGGATTGCAGAATAAAAAGAAAAGCAATGACCCAAAATCTACCTGATGAGTCGCCAGTCGGAACCGCGACGAGGGCATCACTTGATACAGCGACGTCTTCTCCCTCTTCCATCGGGATGGTCTCACCTTCCGTTGCCTCATCCCCTGACTCTACGAGAGCCGTCGTAACGCTTGTGATGTCAGGAGACGGCAAAGAACCGCAGGCGGAAAGAGTGACGATCGAGGCGGTGCCTGACTCTTGAAAGGGAGCGGCCACCTCGGGCTCAGCAATTCTAGCCATCTCACCCATCACCACATCGGGCTCGGCAATGGCAGCTATCTCAGGCACAACAATCGTGACTGTCTCACCAGCCACTGCCTCGAGCTTGGCAATTGCAGCCACCTTGCCTACGCCGCCTCGGGTTCGGCAATCACGGCTACCTCCTCTATCGTTTCCCCAGGCTCAGCGGTCGCCGCCACTTCTTCGGTAAGACTCGGCCTTGCAAGATAAGATATGTGAGAACTGGTAATTAAAACTTTGACAACGGAACCCTATGTCACATTACCTTGAGTTGATCTTCCGTTTGCTTCCCGATCCGCACGTGCTGCCCGTATGTAGGCAGTGGACAAGGCAGCCGGAGATTCCTCTGAGGGAGTAAGGGCAGGGATAGCGGTGCTCGAACCCGCACCCGTGGCTAAGGCAGCACTACGCTCCCTTACTACACGCATTCTGCTCTTCCTTTCCGCCCGGGCTGTGAGAGCCGATCTTCTCAAGTCCTCCGTCAATGGGACGTCATCATCCACGCCAGGAGCTACCTCTGGAGCCGTTACGGCGTCCGTCATCGGTTGCTTGAGTAAATCCTCTTTTGGCAATCCTGAGGAGACCGGGACTTCGATGGCTGGCCCTAGAAGCATCTCCGCATCACCTTGCGGGATCGGCATTGTGGTCCCTGCGATAAGATAAAGAAGGGGTCAGATTGTCCATAAGAAAGGAGAATGAAGATACAATGAGCCGAGACATACCAGTGCCCAACAAAGTGCGATTCCTCTCCTCCTCCTCAAAGGTCCTGAGGGAAGCCGCCAGAGCCTCTTCAGTGGTAAAACCTGTTATAAAAGGAAAAATGTCAGTCAAGACATGATAATAAAAATAAAGATATAATGCAATAACAAGGTGCGACTGATGTTTACTTGATTGCACGAGGGTGGCCATCTCCGCTTGGTAGCTTGCAGATCGCACAGAAGCTATAATAGCGGCCTCGAGATCAGTATCTTCCGGCGCTATAAAGAGACCTTCGTTGGTCCCATATTCGCTCAGACCCTCGTTATAAGGAGCCTGAGGCTCCAGGCCGAGTACAGCATCTAGGGAGAGGACTGACTTCTTCTTTCTCTTCTGCGCGTGAGCTCCAGTCGTAGCCACCACCAGCTTGCACTTGGTGGGCACTTTGGGATGGCGAGTCCCGATGTCTGAGCTCATGCCAGATTCGGGAGAAGCTACATTTACTGTCTCCGTAGGAGCACGGGGAACCGATGGTACGTCCACCGTCTCCACAGGAGCACGGGGGAACCCGCGCGTAGGGCTTAGCACACGTGGAGGCTCAACTGCAGCGACCTCTCTTAGCGGAGGGGGGACAGTGGTCCGTGGCTTTAAAGGGACATTGCGATCGCCGGCAGGGGGCACACTCTTGCGATCGAGCAGCAGCCGCCTCTCTTCCCTGATAACAGCACCGATTGCGTGTTGATACCAGGCCACGTGTACGTTAAGGGCCCTCGGGACGCAACTCGGCTCGCTAATAAAGAAGTGAGAGACCATATTCAAGCGCATGAAGTGATGCAGCGCACCCCGCATTCCCTCTTTGGTGGCAGCGGGTTCTACCAAGAAAGCCTCCAGCAGGACCCCCTGATTATAACTCAGCTGCTTGGAAAAATGATGAGGGTTGTATCTCATGAATAGCGCCGCATCATTTTGCCTGAATACAAGAAAGCTTGGCCTAATGGAGTATAAATGGAGAATCTCCCGGGCTTTCAACACGGAGGCCCCGTCCTTAAAAACGTCGCGCAATGCCAGCACCGTCTTGGAAGTTTCCTGGCCGATCGTCAGGACTTCTCTATGAAAGACATACCATCTCCGACTGTACGCGGACGAAGGAGCAAGCCCCTAGCTTCCCGCTGTGACAGACTCACGATGGAGGCGTCAACCAGCCGCATAATTCACGGGAACTTGCATTTCTCGTAAAACGAAGGTCTCTTGTGAATTCCAAAGACCCCGAGCACGTGCATCTCCATCCATGAAGGGAAGTAATGCATCGGGATGTTGGCAGGATGCACCCCCGGTTCAGTGGTATCCGCCGCCACGCTAAGACCATGGTATAGGTGGGCTAACCCGGCGATTCCGATGGCCACTTGTATACCGGCAACCATGCAATGCGCGGGGTAAAAGACGGAAGGCCTCATGTAACGAGGATGCATAGGGAGAGCGAACCAACTCAATCATAGCCCAAGAAACCCAAGAAAAAAAGCCTCCTCGTCAACGCCCGGAGCGGCGATTTCGGACAGAGGGATGATCGCAGCATCAGGAAGAAAAAAGCCCTTCTGATCAGTTTCCAGTACCGGCTGACAGTCCAAGCCAAAACCGAAGGGATCATCGAGCTTGGCAAACTTTTTGCCTCATTGTGAAAAAATCTCCGGGCGAAGAAATCGGGCAATGAAGTCCGCAAAACTGACCCCCCGACCTCCGGATTCCAGGAAGAGGCTCTCGTACATGTTCAGCACCTTGATCAGCCTAGGGAACGGTGCTGAATGGCATTCTTTGGCGTGAGGCCCATCACCACCAGCTTGGTGGCAAAAACGTATTCATCCGGAGGAAGCAGCTCCTCGTAGTGCCCCCCCTGATCGGTAGACCAGAAACCTCGGCGAATTACTCCAAGGAAATGGAGACCTCTCTGTCCAGTAGAAGGAAGGTATGGGTAGGGATGTTCCACTGCTCCAAGAATACCTTAATCCACCATGTGGGAGGTGCAGAATATTGGAACAACGAAGCATAGACCGCAGGGTATAGCCCAAGCCTCAACAGCTGCGATCTCTTCGCCGATAAGATGTACCGAGCTCATTGCAAGTACCCGGCCGGATGACGGGGAGTTAGCCCGATGTTGTAGGGCTGTCCCTAAGGGCGCGACTCGCCTTGGCATATGCGCCGCCCCAGGGTATCCAAAGCCACCGCCGGCTGCATGGGTACGGTGGCAATCAAAGGTTGAAGAAGACCCTCCGAAGTCCAATTGACAACCTCCACGGCATAGTTCACCGGGGGTGCATCTGCATACGGAATCGCCGAGATAGGCTCCGACGGCGTCGCACAAGAGAAGCTTTGACGACCTCTGATAATCTGGTCATACCATCTACCCCACAAGTGAAGATTTTTATGTTCCGAGTCACGGTCTTTGATGAGCGCGAGAACCTCCCGTCCACAGGTGCCTCAGGGAATCCTCCCTCTGAACGGACGAATGGAAACGTAGCATCGAAAGACATGTCGCCGGCAAAAAAGAGGGACAGAAATCAACTGTCAGTACGATAATTTAATTTTAAAAATTCTGATACTCAGTACTTTAAAATTTGTACCATACTGCAATACAGTGGAAAGGGGACCAAAGGGGGACCCATAAAATCTAGATGACAATGCATCAATTAATAAAACAGCCTCATCATTGGATGAGACTGTTAATTAATGAGAAAATCCTCAAAAAAATTCTCATTGAATGAGAGATCCCTCGGGAAAAGGAGAAAATCTCCCTTTGAGAGCAAAACTCTATGACAGAGTGACACTTGTCAAACTCTGATCATGAAGGAATAAAATTACTTATAGAGCCTGGCTCTGTAACGATGAAGGAAAAACCCATCAGAAAAGAAAATAACATCAATTAATTTTTATGAATAAAAAATTCTGGGATCTTCAAGATCCATGAAAAAACTCTTAAGAGTTCTTCATCAAAGATTAAGAAATCTAAAGAGCAAGGCTCTGTTTTTGGGCTAAGAAACCCAAGAAAAGATCTCTTTAGATTTATGGGTTCATGAGAGCAAAGCTCTGCTAATGAAACCCTAAATGGGTTTTCTTTAGATCAAAGATCTATGAAGACCAAGGCTCTGTTAATGGGTAAAACCCTAATTTATTAAAAGTTCTCAGCTTTACCTAAGTTTGGAAAGAGTTTTTACTCTTGAAAAGTCCTTAAACAAAAGAGCTATGCTTTGAACAAAAATTTTCAAAGAAGGAAGATGATAATCATCTAAGAGACCAAAGGTTCTATTTATAGGCATTGAACCGCCTCTTCAACTTCTGAGTTGATCCAAGAGCTCAGATACTACCACTGCTGCACTCACGTGTGCGCCACGTGAGCGCAACGGTAGGGGAGGCATTTGTTTCCCCCAATTAGAGCAAAACTCTGTTTTAAAATTCAAAATTTAAAATTTGAAGCAACGCTTCAGATTCAGCGCTAGGCGCGCTGGGCGCCACGTGTCAAACACAGATGCGCAAGCGCTAAGTGTGCTGCGCCCTAGGCAGTGCACCATGTGTGCGCTAGTGCTAGACGCGCTGCGCGCCACGTGTCAAACACAGGTGTGTTAGCGCAGGCTGCACTGCGCTCTGAGCAGCGCACCACGTGTCAAACGTAGGTGCGCTAGCGCAAAGTGCGCTGCGCTCTGAGCAGCGCACCACGTGCAAAGCACGGGTGCGCCAGCGCTGGAATTATAAAATTCCCCACCGTTAGATCAAAAGATCTAATAATAATGATAAATCATTAATTAATCAGAATTAAAATTCTGTTATGGAAAGATCTTTCCAATTTTTTTAAAAACAAGAAGATTGCTTTCTGTAAAACAGAAGCCCTGGGATCAAAGATCCAACGGTGGGGAAACATTCCCAAATGAATCAGAGAAAGATCTCTTTAACTGATTTAACAAATCAATTTGCCCTATATAAAGGCCCCAAGACTTCAAGTCTGATATAGAGAAACCCCCCTACAAACTTTGAGAAAACTCAAAGAAACAAAAGCAAGCTTTTAGCAAAAGAAGATCACTTCTTCAAGGTAAAGAACATGATTCTTGAACACAGAGATGAAATCATCTCATGAAAAGAAGAACTACCTTCTTACAAAAAAATCATAGATCTACGAAAGACCAAGATCTTTGATAAAAAAAAGAGATCAAAAGATCTCATCATAAAAACAAAAGAAGTATTTACTTCATTCACAGATCATTGATCTACAAAGGCAGCGCCTTTTTATAAATAAGAACTTTTGTTCTTGAATCTTGAGGCAAGGCCTCCTCTAAAAAAGAACATAAACTTGTTCTCTGATCATAAATTTGATCAAATGCGCTTTGCGCTATTGGAAAGTGCCTTGCACTCATGAACTGCGCCTTTGCGCTCCTTGGACCGGCGCTCAGTGCCAAAACATGCCACGTATCAACCGCAGACACAACTTGCGTTTTGCGCTTTTGAAACAGAGCACTACGCTCATGGGAGCGCCAGCGCGCTACGTGCCACTCACTGGTGTACCACTAAACTAGCGCAAAGCACTCACAAATTGAAAGCGCAATGCGCTCATAAACTGGCACTTAGCGCCAAGCGCGACACGTGTCCTTTTCGTGTGCGCTACTTGGCAGAAGCGCAATGCGCTCTTTAATTGGCGCAAAGCGTCGGCGCGCCATGTGGCGCGCTGTCAGAACAAACATTGTTCTGATGAATGCTATGCATTCAATACAAGACAAAAATTGTCAGGACCTAACGCTCAGCATTATTAAAAGGGCCAAGCCCAAGTAAAAGATCAACAGCCCAGAACAATAAAATGTTAAATTCTGGCCATAAGTCCTCAACTTATATTCAATTGAGCCCATCTGCTCACGAATATTCAACAGATCTCAGTCCCAAACTGGGCTACAGATCTTCCAATCAATTCACACCGGTTCAAGGGTACATCTCTTTACTCCTCTGATACTCGTCGTTGTAATCCTTCAACGTTTTTAGAGAGGTGACGGGTCCCGACAACCACACATTTACGGACTGTGGGGTCCTTAAACTCATGGACTACGATGTCCTTAAACCTTATAGACTACGATGTCTCTAAATCAGACTGTGGGGTCCTTAAACTCATGGATTATGATGTCCTTAAACCTTATAGACTATGATGTCTCTAAACCGGACTGTGGGGTCCTTAAACTCATGGACGACGATGTCCTTAAACACATGGACTACGATGTCCTTAAACCTTATAGACTACGATGTCTCTAAACCGGACTGTGGGGTCCTTAAACTCATGGACTACGATGTCCTTAACCTAGACTGTGGGGTCCTTAAACCCATGGACTACGATGTCCTTAACTTGGACCGAGATGTTCTTAAACTAACATCGGACCGAGATGTCCTCAAACTAACATTGGACCGTAATGTCCCTAAACTAAACAATAGAGTCTAAATGCTCTTTTGTTGGATCTAAACGATCCCGTTAAGTTGATCTTAGTCTAAAAATTAGGCTAACGTATCCTTAACATACATTTAAGTTGATCTTAGTCCTAAATGAGGCTAACATATCCTTAAACCCAACCCCCAAACCCAAATCTAAGAAGATACGTATTTAGACTAATCCACGCCCTACGGGCGACAACATAAATTAGTCTCCGCATACAATCCACGGGCAACCACAAACAAAAAAAACACCCACGACACGAAGTGGCCATCTGAAGAAGGAGAAAGTTGTTACCGCGATGCGGTAGCGTAATTAACTGCAGGGAAGAGCGTCCCCACAATCAAAAACCCCTCAAATGAGGGGGAATCTGAGGAAGTCTGCTACATCGGCCGCATCCATTTAAACCTTCGATATATGGTGCCATAAATCAACTTGGCATTTTCGGAGAGGTGGACGGATAGCACCAATTAGCATATGCTCCGAATTTCAGGCAAGACGGACCTGCGCGGTCGCATCTCCGTGTTCGGCGGAGAACACCAATCAATACCACTTATCACTCGACAATGCAATATGGTCACTAGGATATCATCACAGTAAATAGTTACTAATCAATGGGTATAAAGCAATCACATAAATTGGTAAGAATGCATTAAACAAAGTTTAACTAAATAAAGACAGCCAGTACCATTCAGCAAGCGAAATTCACTATAACTCATACGTTAAGAATAAAGTAAAGCAATATAAAAGTCATAGAAAGTAGACTTATTTATCTAATCAGTAAAATTAGTTTCATCTCAATAGGCATTCTGGTTAGGAAGATATATTCATTTTAAAACATGTATACACTGTTGGAATTGCAGTTTCAGAACTGGAAGTCCAAATTCCAATGCAATTTACTGTTAGTTATGTACATAATTAAGGGTCGCTACAGTTCAATAAAATCTAGATTTCTCAGTTAAATTTCTAATTCAATAGACGAAAAATTAATAGCCATTATATACTTGGAGTTATGATCAGTTTATGTATTATACGTATAAATGCCACTGCAGAAAAACATCAGGACATGTCGACAGTATGAAATACGTTAAAAGTATCAAACAATAATTTAACTGAATGAAACCAGTGCCAAAAGTTAGCTAACTCAATTATCTACACAGTGATATAGGTCTCCGCATATTTGTATGTTTAAACAGGGATATATAAGGATTTAAAATCAGGTATCGATAGATTCCCTCCAGATTACAATATCGTAACTAGGCAATATTCAGTAAAATTTAACAGAGACTTATAAGTTATCCAATTATCTTTGTAACGAGCCATAGAACATCATAATACGATTTGTATTTAATTTAATATGAATTTTGCAACGCGACATGTACAATAAAGTCCCGGGTAGTAGTCGCCACTTGGGGGTATCATTCATGGACGTAACTACGGTATCAGTTAACAAGAAATGAAACTATTGAGCATGAATTTTGGGGATTTTAAATAAGGTTTTGATTCAAGTAAACACATCGAACACTTAGAGTATATGTATATGTAACAATCGAAACGTCGGTTTCATCTAATTGATTAAAACGTTATTTAATCCCTATAAGTTTTACATGATATTAATATGGGATATTAGAGCTGATTTATGTTCCATCCAATACAATCAAATAACGATGGGTCGTAGATTGGAATTCGACGACAATTATACATTGATATAATTATAATTAAATGTATCGATCTATTTAATATAATTATAGCATGTAAAGCAAGTGAGGGGGTTTCACTTGCCTTAAATCGCTGAAATAGAAGCGACACGGACGTAGAGGTTCGGTTCAACACACAATACGACGGTGAAAACGACACGGAGCTGGGGCACGGTGGGTGGTGCATGTGCTGTGCGCGCTGGGTGCGTGCGTACGTTCGTGCGTGGCCCGGTGCAAGTGCTGGCGTGGTTGGGTGATCAGCTTAGTGCTGATGACGACGACGACGCAATAGCAACAGCGACGAGCTTGAGTTGATGACAATGTCAGTGAAGGGAACGAGCTTGTTTGGAGGAGGGGTTACGGTTTGGGTGTTTAGTATCGGTTTAATGAGTGATCGGGCTTCGTGGCAGCGAAGGGAAAAGGAAACGGTGCCAGGTGCGGCGGCGATGAAGGTAGCCGAAGATCGCCGGTGACGACGGCGGTGGGGCTCGATGGTTGCAGCTATTTCTGCCGGCGATGGCGATGGAGAGGGTTGCTCTGCTAGGCAGGAAGGACGAGGAGGAGGAAAAGGAGATGAGTCTATGACGAGGGTGATGGGTCATCGGAGGTGATGGCAGTCAACGATGGGTTTTGGAGAGAGGAGAGGTTAAGGGAGAATGAGAGAGATTGAGTTAGATTTTGAAAGATCTGAGTTGTTGGCGATTTGTTAGTGCGATCTCAGAGGTAGGCATGCAGTATCCGTGGTGACATGGGGAGAGTTGGACTGATGGGAAAAAGAAAAGAAATAAGCGAGAGAGAGAAGTGGTTGGGCTTGGGCTTGGAGGTAAGAATAGATAAAGAAAAGAAAAAAAGAACTGGGGAAAAGAGCTTGGGCCCTAGAAAAAGAAAAGAAAAGAGATGAAAATTTAGATAAATTAATTAAAATACATGTATTTTTATTAAAATACAAATTTTACTGTATAACGGATGTCAGGTATTACACTTAAGCTCACGAGTTTACATTTTTATCCTTTCATCATTCAAAATGCAATAATACTTGGTCAAAAGGGCCCAATTATTTTTTGAAAAAAACCATAATAATTAATATGTTTGTGGAAAATAGTTTAAACAAGTTGATACACATCTATCAATTATTTTTCTCAGTATACACGCATGCATCGCATGTGCAAAAATTCTAGTATATATAGCTCTACGTCTACATCTTATTTTCTTAACAATTCATTTTTGCATGAGGTATTTACCAGTTGGTTAATGATATATTTAAGAAAAGAAGGTTGAATTCGACTATTTACATGCTGCCATCACCCGCATAGAGCTCAATATACGGGAACCCCACGTAAGGTGCCAAGGTGCCAGAGCCAACCACCGGCACCCCCAAAGGTACGCCACTCAACTACTGCCCACGAACTCCCAAGGTTTTATAGAAAACCCCTCCAATGAATAAAATATCCAAGGTAGAATGCATTTAGCCAACAACCCCTTCGCATGTCATATTTTGTGTAATATTCTCTTATCGATGTTTATTGAGTATAAAATGTCTCTCTACGTGGAAGACTCCGTAACCTAATGATTAAAGCTTTTCACAGGCGAGCAAAAGGTCAGGGGTTCAAACCCGCTTACATTCGAATATATAATTTATGTCGTATACTGATTGGTGTAATTTATTGTACATTTTTCTAATCTATTTATCATTTTATTATTATGTATTATACTGTTCCAGGTATCTTTTATGAATTATTACAGATAATAGGGTTTAGATGAAAAGGATGGAAAATTGTCCTAAAATGAGGATTACGTGCGTACAATGAAGATTTAAGGGAATTATTCAGAAAATCAAAGGACAATTTGGCAAAGGTTGCAATAAATAGAGATGAATTAATCATCACAACAAATCTATTGGAGACACCAAATCAAAATCAAAAGTAACAAATCAACCTGCCTAATTATATGCCAAATTTGGAAACAATACGGAGATCCACGCACCTAAAGAAATACAAAGAGATATTCAACATTTTATGAACTCAAAAATCATCTAAATTGATGGTAAAACCAAAGAAAAAATCTGAAACCACGAATCCAAAATTCAACGGCGGATCAGCGTCCAATCTAGTCAGACAGCGGTAGATCAGCAATCAATTTTGGGTCATTCAATGAGATCTTTTAATGGGCATGATCGTCTTTCCACATAGATTAATATGAGATATAAGGTTTCATCTTTCAAAAATTCTGAAGGAACGCAACAGCATCCAACAGAGCAATTAGATTAGATTTTCATAGTTGTTAGCTAGTTGATTCTCTTGTATATTTTATTACTTGTTCTCCAAACTTCCTTAACCCTATATAAGCACTTGTATAGCCCTAAGGTTTCATATCTCGCTCAGATAGGCTTCAAAAATTAGGGTTTGCAAAAGTAGGAAAGATCAAGAATAATTATAAGTTTTATTTCATAATGAATAATGTTTATAATTTCCTTTCTATGAGTAACTAATTATTTTTCTAGGGTTTTGTATTGTCTTTCATTTTTTGGTTGGATGTGTTTTATGATCTTCTTTTCTTTTACTTCATCATGAAGTGATTTTGATACAATTCCATTCTTGTAGTTTTCATCATATAAACTAGACCTTATAAGAATAATTGACGCTTTGAATTGGATTTAGGAATTGATGATACGCTTAAAAACTAACTAGGATAATGAAGGTTTAACAAATTAGAACCCTAATTAGGGACGGTAAAAGATACGGTTTTTATTAAAATAAATTCAACCTAAATAGTTAAAGATTTCTGGATTAATCAACATGATAGTTTAGATTAGCTATCTATTACTATTAATCAAAGATTCAACCTAGGTCATTCTTAATTATCAAGAACTAAGTTTTTAATATAGTTTCTAAATGATCTTATATAATTGATAGGCTATTTTTAATTAATTTAATATAACATATGCTTTTATATTAAGTAATAGAAACATTTTAGAAATAGATAAAGAAAAAATGATGAATCTTTTAAACCAACCATAGAAAAATAAGCAATACAAAAATCCTAGAACTTTCTCTCTCATAAAAAAAACCTGCTTTTATTTGCACTTTTAAAAAAATAACTCTTTAACTTAGTTTAAAAGTAGTTAACACACCTCTCTATGGATCGACCCTCAAATATTACAATTGCACCACCGTATACTTGCGGTTAAATTTGGAGACTAATAAAATCTCAATCAAGTTTTTGGCGTCATTACCGAGGAGGTGTATTTTAATGACATTTAAATTTAAGTTTTAGATTTTAGTTGTAAATTAAATTAGATTTCTTTTGGTGCAGTTGATTCTGTGAATTCTCTGTTTTTTATTTCAGGAATCGAGACAAACTTACTGGAAGAGAAGATCGAGACGAACAGGAGGAAAATCTCGATAAAATCTTGTTCTTCCCAAATCTCAATTTAATTCCAACTAACAGATTTTCACAGGATTTTTGCGCATTTACAAAAATTAGTTTAGATTTTTTATTGTTTTAGATTGCATTGCATATTTTAAAAAATTCTATGGGGCAACAACCCAAATCCAAATTAGATGAGAATTTCATCACCGTTCCTAGACCCCACAAATCACAACTGAGAATCCGCATTAATCTACATTAATTTAAAAAATATCTAGACTTCAGCTCCCTAAGGACATATCACGCTCAATAGGACAAGAGAAGGCTGTAGATAATCTGATGTTTATCTGATTCAATCTTGAGGTGTCTAGTGACGTGTGACCAGTTGTGGTTAATTAATCAAGGCCCGCTATTTCAGTAATTCGTATATCGGAACCTTCCCACTTAACTGGCACTGATCTGACTTTAAGATTGTTAAAGAGCTCTTAGAGGATTCATCTCTCAATTTGTCTCTTGGCGGTTAGGAGCAAATCTAGTAACTTGACCTAGATAACACTAGATCTAGGTTGTTTATGCATCTTCGTTTGTGATTTGTTAGAATCTTTAGTTTAAAAAAATGAGTGAGCAACATTCTAAACCAAGTTTATATGAACTATGTTATCCAGTTAACCCAATACTTGTCGATCATTTTAGAATGAATAAATATAGAAGCGATTATAATTCACCTTACACCATAACCGAACCAACATTCACTCATTCCAATTTCATAGACCAACATCAATTTCAATCATACCCATACTATGATATTGGCCCTCCATATAACAAATCCAATTAGATTATTATCAACCATACCAAACTTTTCCACCATTAGATGTTGATAATGATGAGGAGACGAGACTTGCTAAAGTTGAAACGCAATTAGCCAATTTTATGAAAAACGCTAGTGCTACTAAGCAATCAATGAATAATATTGAAATTCTTCTTGGCTAGATAACTGCTGCAATCACTAATAGGAAAGAGCAAGAGATCATCCCAATGCAAACCCACACTAACCCGATTGTTCCCAACACCTTAGAAAATCATAACAAACCTATTGAGGAAATGGTTGAGAATAACTATGATTTGGAAGGTATAACCGAAGGACGTTTAAGTCATAAGTATCCTATGTGCGGGTGCGAATTTACGTCAAGAAAGATTGAGCGATATATGGAGTATCTAATTTATGAATCCACGTTTGAATCTTGTGGCTTAGATGAGTCTGATTTATTGGTGCGTGAAGGAAGTGATGAGTAGTCTCCTTCTAGTGAGTTTGAAACCTACCCTCAATATTTTGAATTTCCAATTTGGTATCCAACAACAAATTTATATGAAGATGGTTTAATTGATGATACGTTTGAGATTGAGATGTTTAATTTAACTGATTGTAAAATTTTTGAGCAAGATATTTCTGACGAATTAACAGTAGTAGATATAAATTTTAAGAAAATTTTGGATATAGAAACCGCTTTTGTAAAGAAAATTTGTGATTTTGATGGCGTTAACTTAGATATAATATTTGAGGAAACTATTGATAGGGAACCCATACCTTCATTATGAACGAATAATGAAATTTTTGAAGAAAATTTAGAGTGAGATCAACATAAAAGTCAACTATAAGTCAATTTAAGAAGGAAGTGAAAGAATTGTTAGACGAGAGATTTGATGAAGAAGATTCACTTATTATAATATAAGTGAATGATGAGAAGGTAGTTAATTTTGAAGAAGGATATTTTGAACAAAGTTTTGAGAAAATTTTTAAGGATGAACTTAATCTTATAGATGAATTAGATTCACCAAACCATCCAATAAATTGTGAATATCTTCTTGAGTGTTTAACGGTCGAGTCAAACCCTCCACTACTTTCGGTCATTATTAAAACCAATTCTATTAAAAACCAAGATGAAGTTGTGCCTTTAGCTTATATAACCGAATTACTTATTTATACTCCGCATGTTCATGTTTTAGAATTTGATCCAATTAGCCAATATTTCGACAAGATAGTACAGTTACTTAATCCTTTGAGATTTTCATCATTTATTTCTGTACTAGTTTTTTCGGAAAAACACGGATCACAATTTTCTTCACACACATATAAACACCATACCAATATTTTGCATATCCATTTTAGGGTGTTTATTAATACTTATTGCTACAACTTATTTTACTACTCTTACATGATTAAAGATAAAAAATTTGAGTGGTTAATATTAACCTATGGTTAGCAAAAGAATTGGGTAAATTACTTTTTGAGTGGTTAATAATTTCGTGAATACAAGGTAGAAAATAGTGTGGACACTGTCAAATTTAAATGTGGGGGTGATTTTGTACATACTTTTTAGCCTTTCAGAAAAAAGAAAAAAAAAGAAGAAAAAAATTATTAGAAAATCTTGAAAATAGAAATAAAAAGTGAAAAATATATGTAAAAAAGAGAGAGATTTTAAGAAAAATAAGAAAAGAGGATGGTTAAATGGATCTAGTAATAAATTGTCGTGAGTCTGTTTCCAAAAGGCTAATATCATAAAAGAGTTACTAGATTTAAGAAGATATAAGTGGAGCCTATTTTTGAATCCAAACGTTTGAACGTTGATATTCTACTATACGCACATGCATACATCTTGAAGCTTGGGATAATAAAAGAGACATGTTATGCTCTTGTCTGTAATACCTTAATACGGAAAAAAATTAATATCACCCAAAAAATGAACAATGTCTTGCAATTATCACGATAACATAAAAAAATCAGTAAGGATGCTTCATCATCTACTGATTTAGACCAACTGCTTTGGGATCATTTGTTGTGCCTTAGATATTGCAATATTAGGATATGGTTATTTACGCCCAATAAGTGATCACATTCGATAATCGGTTGATTAATTCCTCATGAAGTATTAACGGTCACATGAAAAATGTAGGAACAAATCCATCAATTTGATCATCAATTAAAAAGTACTAGAGAGTGAAGGGCAAGAATATGGGATCTTGAATTGAATTCTCCGAGTGTAAAGACGATTTTATACAGAGGTAGGGATATATGATCATGTTTGGAAGCAAGATAGGTAGGAAAAATTGGAAGAATGATGAGAAAGTAATTTTCAGCATAGATCATAGTCTATTAAGGTATGGTTCATGACGACTAAAAATCTAGTAAAGTTTAAACTCTTGTTTTTTTGTATTTTTCTTATCTATTCCTATCTTTGTATATAGTTTTCATTTTCTTATTTTCATTTTCTTTATTTTCTTATATAGGAGTAGGAATAGGATTTAGCTAGATTGTAGTTTAGTTTAGTTTAGAGTTTGAAACCCTAAATTTGCTTGAGATCTAGCAAAAGATAAGTATGAGGGTATTTGATTGGTGTAATTTATTGCTTATTTTTCTAATCCATTTATCATTTTATTATCATATATTATGCTGTTCCGGATATTTTTTGCGAATTATTATAGGCAACAGGGCTTGAATGCAAAAGGACGGAAATTTGTCCTAAAATGAGGATACGTGCGTACAATTGAGACTTAAAGAAATTATTCAGAAAATCAAAAGACAATTTGAAAATTTGGAATAAATTTGGGAATATCATTACAAATCGGCAAATGTTGCAATAAATAGAGGTGAATCAATCATCACAACAACAAATCAATTGGAGACACCAAATCAAAATAAAAAATAACAAATCAACATACCTAATTATATGCTAAATTTGGGAACAATTCGGAGATCGACGCAACTACAGAAATACATAGAGATGTTCAAGATTTTATGAGCTCAAAAATCATTTAAATTGACAATAAAACCACATAAAAAATATAGAGCCACGAAACCAAAATTCGACGGCAGATCAACTGCCAATATAGTCAAACGGCGGCGGATCAACGGTCGATTTTGGGCCGTTCGATAAGATTTTTTTATGGGCACGATCGTCATTCCACATAGATTAATATGTGATGTAAGGTTTCGTCTTTCGAAGATTCTGAAGAAACGCAATAATATCCAACAGAGCAATTAGATTAAATTTTTATAGTTGTTAGCAAATTGATTCTCTTATATTTTTCATTTCTTGTTCTCCAAACTTCATTAGCCCTATATAAGCACATGTATAGCCCTAGGGTTTCATATCTCTCTCAGATAGACTTCAAAAATTAAGGTTTGCAAAAGTAGAAGAGATCAAGAGTAATTGTAAGTTTTATTTCATAATGAATAAAGTTTAAAATTTCCTTTCTATGAGTAAATAATTATTTTTCTAGGGTTTTGTATTGTCTTTCATTCTATAGTTGATGTGTTTTATGATCTTCTTTTCTTTTACTTCATCATGAAGTGCTTTTGATATAATTCCTTTTTTTTTTTTATAGTTTTCATCATATAAACTAAATCTTATAGGGATAACTGACGTTTTGAATTAGATTTAGGGATTGATAATACGCCTAAAAACTAATTAGGTAATGAAGGTTTGATAATCTAGAATCCTAATTAGGACGGTAAAAGATATGGTTTTTATTAAAATAATCTCAACCTAGATACTTAAAGAGTTCTAGGTTGATCAACATGATAATTTAGATTAGTTACCTATTACTATTAATCAAAAATTCAACTTAGGTCATTCTTATTATCTAGAACTAAGTTTTTAATATAGTTTCTAAATGATCTTTTATAATTGATAGGCTATTTTTAACTAATTTAATATAACATATACTTTTATATTAAGTAATAGAAACATATTAGAAATAGGTAAAGAAAAGAAGATGAATCTTTTAAACCAACCATAGAAAGATAAGCAATACAAAAACCCTAGAACTTTCTCTCTCATAAAAACCCACTTTTAAAAAAAATCTAACTCTTTAACTTAGTTTAAAAGTAGTTAACACAACTCTCCATGGATCGACCTTCAAATATTACGATTGCACCACCGTATACTTACGGTTAAATTTGGAGACTAATAAAATCCTTATCATATACGCAATGATTGCTTTACATGATATATGAAAGAAGACAAAAGAAAAAGAGGCATCTATGTTTTAAATCACAAACATTGACATGAAATCGAGCATTAATCAATTCTACTTTTTACTAACAAGTCCCCATATACTTCGCTGATTACTAAAAACCCTCTATACTTCGTATTTACTTAAGAGGTCTCTCATACATTTAAATTGCACTTAAAAGCCCCCTAACAAACCGAAAAGAGAAGATTTTTGGCATATTCTATTCATCCATTAATATGTTAACGGTGAGTATCGGCTTAGGGTTTTAAAACTTTCACAACCTCTCTACTTTTATCTACATTCCTAAATTTTCTTCAAAATGGCTTTAGAATTAATGTTTCAATAAAAGATCTCTCAAATTATTATGAAAACCGGCTCATCTTTCTCAACCTTTTCCAGAAACAAGCTTGTCGAATGTCATTACCCTTTGATTACAAGTTTCAAGTTCGTAGACAAACTCATTTGAAAGGAGAGCAATTGTTTAGTTGCTCTAAATCCAAATCTTCAACTAAGTAAGGATGTAGGTTTTTTTATGAGAGAAAAACATATCTAAATATCTAAAAGATAAGAGAACAGTTCAAACACAAGTTCCAGCTCCATCTTCATAAAGAGACGCTGACTTTTGATGGAAAACTAATAGGTGAGGATTTTTATTGCAATTTAAATATACGGTTTTGTTAAAAGTAAATACGAAGTATAGAGTGGCTTTTTAATAATTAGCGTAGTATGAGGGGGCTTTTTAGTAAAAAAACCCTAATCAATTTAGGCTTTGATTTTCACTATTGTAAATCCCCAGCTTCCGTATATTTATTTCCGTATTTTTCACATTTTTCCTTGAATTTTTACACATTTTAATAATATTTTTATTATTTTATTTATTAAATTATTACCTAAACTCTAACACAAATCCTAAATTCTAAAACCAAACCTTACTTGACCCACTCACACCCCTCTTCTCTTCTCCCTCGTTCTCTCTCTCTCTCTCCCCTCTCGATCACATTCTCTCTCTCTCCTCTCGAATCCCACTCTCTCTCTCTTTCCCATTTTCACCACGTTCTCTCTCCCTCTCCTATCGATAAAAACTCCCGCCTCTCTCTCTCCCCTACGAAGAACCCACGCCCGAACCCCCACGTCGCCTGCCCGTGCCTCACCGCCCTCTACCTCACCTCCACCCTCGACCTCGTCTTTCTCTTCTCCCCTCCAAAACCCCGCGACAACCCAACCCCGAGTTCGCCTCACCATCATTCTAGAGCAAGAACCCACCAGAAACCCATCCTCCCTACCTCCACCATGCCCACCACAGCTCCGACCACCATCTCCATCGTTCACCGACCCAGAGACCTTTGCTGCCGTAACCAACGGCCCCGTTTCCATCAACCGAACTCCACCATCGCCGCATCGAGCTCGAGCCAAGGCCAAACTCTTTGCACTGCCGTGTCATGCCTAGCTCGTCCATACAACATGCCATGTCATTCATCACCGTCGCTGCTGTTGTATCACCGATTGTCGTCGTCAGGCAAGTTCAAATACTTGGTACAAGCTATAGGGTATTCATTTCGGTTGCGAACCAAACGTTAATATAAGTGTTCGATGCAAACTATAATCTAAATGCCCTCTTAAAATGATGGAATTTAAGCATAACAGATTACCCTAGTGATAAAGAATATTGTGTTAAGAGTTGGCTTGAAAATACAGTCTTTAACACCGTGAAATGTCATCCCCATTTAGATCCATCGAATCTGAAAATTTCCGTACCTGGATTTTGTGAAAATCATAATAAATTGGTTACACACCGTAATGTAGTGTTCGAGGGCTCATATCTAATCCGAATCGACGAACTAGAACCCCATATAATTTATAAACCGTTTCTATTTTATAACGGTTACGGAAACTGGTCGGGAGTGCGGCTCTGGACTGCAGTCCAGAGCAGCACTGCTTTCCAACACTTGATTAGAAATGCTTTTATGTCTCTGTGTGAAAATGGTATTATAAGGAACCCTATACTGTAGTGAAGATAAATCTGTTAGATAACCATTGGAAGTGGTTTCGTCCATTTTTGCCATCGTTTGATATTTTAATCACATTTTAAACCATCAGTATGTATTGCAGTCCCAAGCAGGGACAGAACATATATCCCGATATTAAACAATACATAACTCCCAGTACACAACGGATATTATCGATCCGTCTAAAGAGTTGGGAACCTAACTGATAAAACTAAATATTATCCAACTGCAGCATTGCCTAATTTTGATCCCAATAGGGTGAAAAATGTGTTACGAAATGGGCTTTCAGTTCAGGAACTGAACTTCCAGCAGGGGACACTTAAAATGAAACGGCTGTAATTTGCGAACCCGAAACCCGATTGACTTGAAACCAATTTCGTTAAACTGCTGACAGAGTTTAATTATTACCTATTTTGTATCATTTTACTTAATTCTGAACGTATGATTTAATACGATTTATATAAGTTCATGAGAGGCATAATGACTAGTTTTGCATATAAATTGTTTAGCGACATGATTCACATTTTTACCCGACTGCAATACCTCTAGTGATAGTGAGCGTCCTTATAAATTTTAGTGAATAGTACATTGTCGAACGTGAATAATATGGGTTTAGATGTGTCGAGTACGCCAGTAAAAGTGAGTGATTCATGATAGTGAGCAATATAGTGAATAGTGAATAAAGCAATGTTATTGATGCGTACTTGTTCACAACTAGCCCATACTCTTAGATAGTAAAACCTGAGGAAAAGGGGGGAAATCGAAGTGGAAAGGAACTTGTATTTAGCGAGGTCAGTGATTAAGAGGATAATCATTCGAACAGCGACTCTTATATATAAGGTTTGGACCTAGCGGTCCGGCTGACAGGGTTATGTCCCGGGCAACAGTGGGCTGTAGTCTCGGGTACGTACGAGACCCTCATTAAAAATGATCATTCCTTTCCGCAACTCGATTTCAAAAGTGACTTAGAGACCGATAGAGACACAGATCATATATTGGATTGTTCATTGACATACCGATTGTTGCATTTATTATCTCTGCCGTTATTACTTTTATTTTCTTGCCCCATTAACACTATTATAATATTGCTTTTGCGTTGCCCTGACGACCTGAGTATGCATGGTCAGAGTTTGAAAAGGACCGGATTTAGGAGTCAGACCTACCCTTCAAGCCCGCAGAAATCTAGATGGTCGTGCCTTAAGTACTTTTACCGCTTTCCATAAATCAACCTTGTATTCATACTTGGTTAGTAGTTTCTTTTCTTTCATTCTATTGTAAATTGTGCACAATAAAAGTTGGTGTAATAAACTAGTGATGTGTTTCCTTTTCTGTGCTATGCTTACTGATTACCATGTAATGCTAGAAGCCGAAGTGTGACTACGACAGGATTATTCATTGATCGTAGGAACATGGCTGGCCTAGTCGCCTCCCGTATTCCTTATTTTGGGAAGCGGTGCATGACATGGTTTTGTTGGTATCAGAGCCAGGTTTTAGTATTAAGGGATAACATTAACTACGCTTTATTATATTATTTTCACTTCACTATCTCTCACTTTCATCCTTGTATCTAATCATATCTGTTCATCTATTTTTCAGCGACATGACCTCCTCGAATGACCTCTCCTCGGACTCTAGTTCTCAGGATCACACAGAGAGGATCCTGAATGCACTAACGACCCTCGCAGAAGCCCAAGAGAGAAAGACGGACCTACTTACCGAAGGACTCAGGGCAATTACCGCATTAAGGGGATCCACCGCTCTCATTACCGCCCCCGAGGGCACCACTACACCAGCGATTTCTGCCAGGACTAGCACTGTTCGGACTTCCGGAGGTTACACCCAGCTGTGTTTATGGGACTAGCCGAACCACTCGAGACCGAACAATGGCTGGTCAATGTGGATAACCTACTGACGGCCACACGGGTACCCGATTAAGAGAAGGTGAATGTGATAAAGATCAAGCTGGAGGACGAAGCCCGTACTTGGTGGTCTGTCAGAGAGAGCAGACTTGATGGGCCGATCGAGTGGAGCAAGTTCAAAGAGTGTTTCTTGGACCACTATTTTCCCCCCACCGCCAAGGCAGAAATGGAAGAAAGATTTATCTTACTGAAGCAGAACAGCCATCCCGTTAACGTGTATGCGGCAGAATTCAACCGTCTGAGCCGATTCGCTTCAGAGGCCAGCAGGGCCAGACGTTTCTTGCAGGGACTGGACTTTGAGCTGCAACAGTTGATTGCGTCACTCGAGTTGCGGACTTTCACATAGGTGCTCAACGCTGCACGAATTCAGGAGAAGCTAATCAATAAATTCAAGGGCCCCAGCTCGAGTGATAGGAGGTCCCCAATAGTTCCGTCGCGTAATCACACATCATCCCGAGGGGTCTGTTAGTTGTATGTATGCCCTAGACCCCAGTATTGTACAGATGATGTATATTATATTGGATGCTTGGACATATATAGAGATGACTTTCTTGCTCGACATGATAGTATGCTATCTGGTTGCTCTTTATCTTAACATGTACACTAGTCTCTTTATACTGTCTTATAGTTACATGTTGGTAAAGCCCTTAGGATATATACTTGACTACCTGGACTGTGATGCAGATCATACTAGTGGTGACATGGTAGTCTATAAGTACATCCTTCAAGGTCCTTAGTCGTGGGTGTATCGAGACGGGGCATCGATATACCAGAGTAGACTAGCGTATACGCTTCTCGACCCATGAGATGGGCGATGGATGATCCCACATCCATTGGTGTTTGACATCAGAGATGGTATACGGGTGCTCAGTGGAGACTGGGTACACTGGACGGACTCGCCGAGAACTCCCAGATGGTATTATACCTCACGTCAGATGGCAGTTCTCAGGTGACACTTGTACAGGTTAGTCTGTAGACCCGAGATCGTCATAGAGTCTTGTGTGATTCCCACTGTGCTTTGATCTCCACCTTACCACGTCCATGAGGGTGTGCAAAACGGTGGTCTTTGGGCACAGTCCCGAGTCACATGGAGGCAATAAGCGATAGGAGGGGTTTCGTCTCTTCCGGTATTGGGGGTTGATATTGCGCAGTGCTCGATTGGCCGTAGCAGGGAAGTCCCTGGCCAGGGCAGATCAGAGATTTGCTGGTAAGTGTTACCAGTAGTTTCTCGACCCGTTATGAGCCTCACATCGGCACGACTTATCGGGTTATTGGGGTCTGACGTTTACCACCCCTAGACTTGATATGCGACATATCAGACGAAGAGACCGGACTGTACGGTAAGTGTTACTGGTTGGATTCACAGGAGTGTAAGCGGGCAAGCTCGTCGATCTTCTGATCGCTCAATACCCGGATGGCCGTTACGTTTAGCAGACCGCTTGCGGCTTGTGGGTGCTTGATATGATCATCATCTGCTACCGGCGTATTGACGAGTCTTTAGAGTCCTACACAGAGGTTTCCTGGTTCAAGCGAAACGAAATAGGAGCGCATATGAGATATGTGCAGGACCGAGAATAATGCGTGTATGTGATACCGCATTTCATTCTCGCGATATATGTTTCGATTGGTTATATTCGATATGACCTAGTTATCGAATCGTTGATTCGATAAATCGATACATTGGATTCTAGTCGGTTATGTGCGACATGACCGGATCATTGAATCAAATGTTGATTTAATGATTTAATGCATAATTATATATTTGATATATTGCATTGCATTAACTAGTATTGGTTCACTTTAAACGGATTTTTCTCACTTAATGCACATTGTATATGTGATATGCTTTTGTGCACTTTTTTGTATCATGTTTGATGATACTTGATCATTTAGTTAAGTATATAGAATTAATCCATGGTTAATTTGATAATTAGGGTTTTGCATATTCATTTATTTATTTATTTGTTTATTTATTTATTTGGAAAAGATAAAGATAAGAATGGTGGCTTTCTTTGTCATTAGTTGAAGCTTCATGAAGCCTTGACTTTTGTAACCATCCTTATCTTCATGCTTAACCCTAACCCAACCAAGTGACCATGGTTTATTCTCTACACTTAACCTAGGTTAGAACATGATAAGTATTTGATTTTATTATTCTTTTTCATATATACTTATCATATTCTATTTGCTTCTTCATCTTCTTCTTCAAGAAAAGCTCAAGGTCCATCAATGGCAACTTGAGCTAAAGTGAGATAAATCCAATTCTAAAGTGAACCCACCTCCTATTTCTTCACCCTCTACCTCTTGCCAAGTTGTTTTGGGTGTTTACTTCATAAGTTTCACAACTTTGTGAAGTCGGAGCTTGAACTTGTGATGCCTCGACGTAGATCGTCTTTGACACGAAGCCGACGACCTATTCCGCTCGCTTTCCCGATGAAACCGATGAACGAGTCTAAGATTGGAAAAGGACAGCGAGAGGAGCACTACGTGGAGCTAAGGAAGTGGATATCCGGATCTACAAAGGTTGTAGAATCTAACTTTTAGTTAAGTAGTTAACTAGATTATCTTTTCGCCTAAACATCTAGTCTAAGATCCGTAGTCTAGGGTTTCTCGGCACCATTTTTTTTAAATTAGCATGTTCGATGCCTTATGAGACCTCACTAGAGTGCCTAGGAACCCTACAGGGTCATACCAATTCACAGGCCAGGGACGACGCAGATGAAGCATCCCTTCATGCCCCAGCAGCATCCACAGAGTAAAGCCTTAGTCTGCAGCTACTGTCACAGGGACGGGCACACCCAGAAGGACTGTCGCCGTGCCAAGGGACAGTGTTTGATTTGCAGATCCAACCAGCACCTGGTTAGTGGTTGCCCACAGCGAACAGAGCTACAAGGAGGGTCTAGACCGCAACAGCAGAGGTCACTAGAATAGTGGCAAACCAACTCAGGCCGTGGTCAAGGGCGGGCTTTCACCCTGACCGCCGAGCAGGCAGAGGCCTCAGGTGAAGTTGTTACATGTATTCTACTCATTCGTTCTATGCCAGCTACAGATCTGTTTAATTCTGGAGCATCACACTGTTTCATATCTGCACATTTCATTGATACACACTCCATACTACATGAACCATTGACCAAGGGTTGGGAAATACATACGAGTAATGGTGTTATAGTATTTAGTCGAGAATGTAGATCTTGTCCAGTTGTAGTGTGTGGCAAGGAATTCTATGTGAATTTCCTTTTAATCGGGACTGGCAGCTATGATGTAATTCTCGGGATGGACTGGATGAGTACATTACATGCAATTATTGATTACCGAGCTAGGAATGTGACTTTCGGTATTCCCCATCACCCAAAGTTTGTTTTTGAAGGAGGAAGCGAGTCTTTGGAGCCAGCCAAGTATAGAGTCAAACCGAAGGTATTGACGGCTATGGAGATTGATGAAAACTCCGCACCAGAAATCGTTCGGGATTTTCTTGACGTGTTTCCTGAAGATTTACCAGGTCTACCACCTCTCAGCGTCTTGGGATTCTTGATGGATTTGATTCTAGGTACAACACCAGTTTCTAAGGCACCATACAGAATGGCACCAGTTGATTTGGCAGAATTGAAGAAGCAAACTGGAGAACTCCTGGAGAAAGGATTTATTCGCCCAAGCTTCGCCATGGGGTGCACCAGTCTTGTTGGTGAAGAAAAATGATGGATTGCTATGGATGTGCATAGACTACCGGGAGCTGAATAGAATTACGATAAAGAACAAATACCCATTCCGCATATCGACGACTTATTTGATCAGTTGGGTGGTGCTAAGGTATTTTCCAAGCTGAATCTTCGTTCGGGCTATCACCAGATCAGAGTAACGGCCGAAGATATATGCAAGATGGCTTTCAGGACCCGATACGGGCATTATGAGTTTCTTATGATACCGTTCGGTGTTACCAATGCTCCAGCTATATTTATGGATATGATGAATAGAGCATTTGCGAAATACTTGGACACATTTGTCATTATATTTATTGACGACATACTAGTCTACTCTAAGACTCGATAGGAGCACGCCGAACACTTGCGAACGGTACTACAAATTCTTCGGGAAGAAAAGCTATGCGCAAAATTGAGCAAGTGTGAGTTCTGGCCCGACAAAGTACAGTTCTTGGGACACGTTGTTTCGGGCGAAAGCATCTCAATGGACCCAGCAAAGATAGAATCTGTTAGGGATTGGCCGACACTGAAGTCAGTGACCGAGATCAGAAGCTTCCTGTGATTGACAGGATATTATCGGCGGTTCGTTCAAGACTTTGCATGAGTCGCTGAACTTTTGACAAAGCTGACACGGAAGGAAGTACCGTACGTATGGACAGAGGAATGTACTCAGGCTTTTGAGGTACTGAAGTAGAAATTGACCACGGCGCCTATTCTTACAGTGCCAGATAATTCAGGTGGTTTGGTGATACACAGCGATGCTTCGGGGAAAGGTTTAGGCTGCGTCCTGATGCAGCACAGTCGGGTAGTTGCTTATGCCTCACGGCAGCTAAAGAATCATGAGAGGAACTACCCAACACACGACTTGGAGTTAGCTGCAGTAGTTTTCGCATTGAAAATCTGGAGACATTACTTATTAGGCGAAAAGGTGGAAGTGTACACGGATCATAAGAATCTGAAATACGTGTTCACTCAGAGAGAATTGAATATGAGGCAACGCCGATGGCTAGAATTACTGGCAGACTATTGTTAGTTATATGTATACCCTAGAGGCCATTACTATACATAGGATGTATATTGTAGTGGATGCTTGGACATATATAGGGAGGACTTTCTTGCTCGACATGATAGTATGCTATCTGGTTGCTCTTTACCTTAACGTGTACACTGATTGTCTCTCTGTTACATGTTGGTAAAGCCCTTAGGATGTGTACTTGACTACCTGGACTATGATGCGGATCATACTAGTAGGGACATGGTAGTCTATAAGTACATCCTTCAAGCTCCCTAGTCGTGGGTGTATCGAGACGGGGCATCGATATACCAGAGTAGACTAGCGTATACCTTCTCGACCCATACAGATGGGCGATGGATGATCCCATATCCATTGGTGTTTGACATCAGAGATGATATACGGGTGCTCAGTGGAGACTGGGTACACTGGACGGACTCGCCGAGAACTCCCAGATGGTATTATACCTTACGTCAGATGGCAGTTCTCTGGTGACACTGGTACAGAGTAGTCTGTTGACCCGAGATCGTCATAGAGTCTTGTGTGGTTCCCACTGTGCTTTGATTTCCACCTTACCACATCCAAGAGGGCGTGCAAAACGGTGGCTTTTGGGTACAGTCCCGAATCACATGGAGGCAATGAGCGATAGGAGGGGATTCGTCTCTCCAGGTATAGGGGGTTGATGTTGCGCTGTGTTCGATTGGCTATAACCGGAAATCCCTGGTCAGGGTTGTTGAGATTTACTGGTAAGTGTTACCAGTAGTTTCTCGAACTGTTATAGACCTCATATCGACACGACTTATCGAGCTATTGGGGTCTGACGTTTACCACCCCTAGGCGAGATATGCGACATATCAGACGACGAGACCGAACTGAACGGTAAGTGTTACTGGTCGGATTCACAGGAGTGTGAGCGGGCTTGCTCGTCGATCTTCTGATCGCTCAATACCCGGGTGGCCGTTACGTTTAGCAGACCACTTGCGGCTTGTGGGTGTTTGATATGATCATCATCTGCTGCCGGCGTATTGACGAGTCTTTAGAGTCCTACACAGAGGTTTCCTGGCTCAAGCGAAACGAAATAGGAGCGCATATGAGATATGTGCGGGACCGAGACTAATGCGTGTATGTGATACCGTATTCTATTCTCGCGATGAATGTATCGAAAGGTTGTATGCGATATAACCTAGTTATCGAATCAAGGATTGATTCGGTAAGCCGATACATAGGATACTAGTCGGTTATATGCGATATGACCGGATCGTTAAATCAAGTGTTGATTTAATGATTTAATGTATAATTATATATTTGATATATTACTTTGCATTAACTAGTATTGGTTCACTTAAGATGGATTTTCTCACTCGGATGTGCACATTGTATATACGATATAATTTTGTGCACTAGTTTGTATCATGTTTGATGATGCATGCAATATTGGCTAAGTGTAAAGATTAAACCATGGTTGTGTAATGGTTAGGGTTTTGTTTTTACTTATTCATTTATTTATTTATCTATTCTTTTTGAGAAATGGATTAAAGAAAAGAAAAATGGTTTCTTTCTTTGTTTTTCTTTCATGAAGCTTGTTGAAGCTTCATGAAGCTTTGACCAAGTGACCATTTTGTCTTCTTCTTTTAACCCTAACCATTCACATAACCTTGGTTAATTCTCTACACTTGACCATGGTTAAATATATGATAAGTATTATTTTCTTTTCACTTATCATATGATTATCTTTATCTTCTTCTTCTTCTTCACTTGAAGAAAAGCTTGCTTCATCAATGGTGATTTGAGCAAAAGTGAGAGAAATCCAATACTAAAGTGAACCCACTTCTTATTTCTTCATCCTCTACCACTTGCCAAGTAGTATAGGGTGTTTTCTTCACAAGTTTCATGACTTGGTGAAGTGGGAGCTTGATCTTGTGATGCCTCGACGTAGATCATCTTCGACATCATAGTCGATGACCTAGCCCGCCCATTTTTCCGATGAAGCCGACGCTAGAGCCCGGGATTCGATTTGGACAGCGAGGAGACTTCATTACGGAGCTATGGAGGTGGAGGACCGGATCTACAAAGGTTGTATTTCCGTTCTTGTAGTTAAGTTGTTAACTAGTTTCATTTGTTTCGCCTAAATATCTAGTTAATGATCCGTATTAGGGTTTCTCGGCACCCGTAAAATTTGAAATTGGCATGGTTGATGCCTTGTGAGACCTCTTGAGAGTGCCTAGGAACCCTACAGTGGTATCAGAGCCTAGCTAGAGCCTTAGGCGATGCGTAGACGATGTTAGAAACCCGATCGAACCCCGAAACCCTAACTTTTAACCCTCTCTGGACTTTTTCTGAAAAAGTGGCTTTTTCCAAATTAAAAATGCTTAAAAAATTCAGCAGGAAATTCTAAGAATTACGGTGCAAAAATTACCTAATGATCTGTCTAAAGCGCGGTTGATCCGCGGCATTAGCCGCCTATTGCGGCGGTTCCGCGCTCATTTAGTCTCTTCAGTCAACCATTTTTGCACAGTAACTTCTTTATTTAAATGCTGAATTTTATGGGAATTTTTAATATTTATTCAAGAGTTGAATTTTCTGGGTTGTATTGGGGACTCGGTGTATCGATCGGATTGTCTAATTTTGTCAGTGTGTTTTTCCGGGTAATTTTGAATATGTTAAAAAGTTCGACCGGATATAAATACCCAACTTTTCCCCTGCCGGAAAAATTTCCAAGTGTTGGATTTTTCCGTGATTTAGAGACGTTCTAAGTAGTGCAAGTAACGCGATGGACCCTCTAGAAGACAACAAACCTTTACTCGATTATGTGACCGTCTTGAACTGCTCTTTGAACCTTAGGGTTTGGGGCAGTACGACGTGCCACATGTGAGGCGTTGGCTTGACCCTTCTACGGCTGGACCGTTGGTTCTGAGGCACGAACTGAATGTTTTTAGACTTATTTCATGTGTTGAGCTGTATCGGGAAAACTTGGGTGTTCGATTGTTCGATCGGAAAGTTTAACATTTTCTATCTTGTCCGGAATGTGATACAATACTTGGAATTCACAAATAGTTATGAGATAAGTGAATGAATGTTATAAACATAGCACTTTAGTCTCACTTGATCGGTTGCCACGGAATTTTGATGCGATCAAAAGTCCGTTGCAATCACGTAGCGTACGCGGATACTCGCCGGGTAAACTTAATAGATAGCTACACCCCATAGCCCCGACCAAGTGACTGTAGGAGAACCCCGTCGCCGAAAGCATCCGTTCGGGTGCTTGCGGTAGCGGTGTTCCGCCTTGGTGCACTTCGTCGACGGTATCGGGGGTGCGGCCGTCTACTGAAGTTTGCGACGAGCATTCGATCAGTATGTCGGGAATCTTGTTGAATCGTCCGACTTGATATTGAAAAGAGTTTTCGATAATGAGACTAAAATGCGGGGTTTATAATTGTTAGGCATGAGATGTCTAAGGAATTCATTTGATTAGGTATGCGATGTCTAAAGGGGTTGCGGATTCCAACTGTTGTAGTTTTACACTTTCTTTTCTGTGACCGTAAGTGTAATATGTGATATCGCCGGTTTCGTTGCTATATGTCAACGACAATTGGGATGCGCATATTTACTTACGTTGATGACATGTGATGTTATGTGTTGCTGGATATGTTATATTGGATCGTCGTGTTTGAATAGCCGGGGGTTTTTATGTGAGATGAGTGTTTTTCATTTTCATTCATGTAAAAACTTGTATGTAATATTCTTTTATTAGGGCACTTCCAGGTTGCGGAAGATGTCACCCTTTGTATATTATTTACTTTTCCGCACTAGGTTAGACCCAAGGAGGGGAGCACAAGTAACCGGGTTCTGGAGTCCAGTGGGAGACCAACTCGAGGAGTCGAGTCCGGGTCTCCTAACTCTAGAATTGGTAGGGTTGCTTGCCGCTCTCGTAGGGGTCTAGGGGTGTGGGTTTGGCTATTCATCACGACCGTGGAATCCGTGTTTTATACTGGCTCGTATTGAAACCACGGACGCCCTAGTATATCCAATATTTCATATGATTCTTCTGCTGCGATATCTGTGATGTGATCATGTGATATGTTCTGTGATGGATACAGTATATAGTATATATGATATATTATATAGACGTCACTTATGTTTTACACCCGCGCTAGCCCTGCCCCGCTCTGCCGTTAGTTACCTAACCTAACGGTGCATGAGGGAACATCGAGGCGAATGCGGATGGCATAAGTGTACGTCGTATTTATCTGTGATGTTTAGGTACTTAAATGATGGGACTTCATTAATGTGATTAATGAAAGAAAAGAAACCTAAGATGTTGTAGAATCGAATTTCAAAAATAAAACAGGTAGCTACAGTTCTTGCTTTGCACAGCGGTATATATGATATATCCTGCACCTTATTCGATGAGGAAAGGACCGAGATCCCTTCACCGGGAGTGACTCCTTTAGCAATAACTGGCAGATGCTACACACTCGGTTTGTCTTTTGATTGCTTTTAAGAGTTTTTTCTTTGTACAGCGATATATATATGATATATCCCGCACCTCATTCGACGAGGAAAGGGCCGACGATCCCTTCACCAGGAGTGACCCCTTTAGCAAAACTAGAAAAGCCTCAAAAACACTCCATTTTTAAAATCATTTGATTCTACAACGATATCAAGTTCATTACGCAATAGGTTATCAGAAAAACCTGTCGTAGCCCTCCGTCATTTCAGATAAGTACTAGTTAGTATTCGTGCTGCGGTAGTTTGGCCTCCGTCAAGGCGTAGTGTACGGTAGCTAACTAGTGCTTATCTGCTAGCATATGATGCGATTGGATTAGGGTATTCGTACGGCGTTGTTTGGCCTCCGTCAAGGGTCGTGCGGGTGGGTTTAATTCAATCAGGAAATGACGGGTTGAACTTGACTAGCGGACTATGGGTAGTTTGGCCTCCGTCAAGGTCATAGGACGCTAGGGGCAAAATTATCGGGAATTTCAAGTGTTGAAATTTGCAATGAGATTGCATACCTTCTATGAGATAGTTGGATCCCGATACCCGCTGCGAGTAATTGTTACTCCTGGGAGAGTTTTACACATTACAATTAGCCGATCAAGTAGGTGTCTAGAAAGGTGTCAACGGGGTTACGCCTCTGGGAAAACGAGGTTAACATTAATTAGGTTTGTGCGAAAGCACGGAGGACCTCCCTCAAAGTACCGACACTGGCCTGGCTGAAAGATTGGCGAACTTGTAGTGTGTAATTAATCCCGGCTAGTCTTTCCTTTTAGGGTTTGAAGGAAGATTTGATAAAAAGCAGTGGGAGCCATCCTGATTAGATAAAATAATAACCAATCTATTCTTGAAAGAGCGCACGCTGAGTGTTTTCTTCTCTCTCTCTCTCCAGGTAGCGACCATATCACGCCTTAATCAAGATAATAATACGGAATATTTACCGAACCCGCTTGTTATACTGAGCTGGGGAACGTTGACCCCGCTCCAACTTATAATTGTTATAAGACAGAGCAGGAAATTGGGGATTACCAGAATTCCCGTGCCGCCCAAACGAAGAGAGTGCATGCTGATGCATCATCTTCGGGTGTGTTCATTACAGAGAACTGTTTCTCAGTATCCTTTATGTCCTGGGTATATGAAACCGGATCAGGATCCCACATATGTAATATGTTACATGGGCTACAGATAGGTAAAGAACTGAGAACGGGTGATAAGTTTCATGAGGCAGAAAACGGGGCAAGTGTTGCAGCCAAGTCTGTTGGTCACTGTCACCCTGTATTACCAATACATTGATTTTGAACGAATGTTATTAGATACCGAACCTGATATACAAAATCATATCGATCTCTTTATTAGTAAAGAAAGGATATAATTTTGTATTGTTGGATAATGTTTTGAACATTTCCTATATCAAAAGTTGATCGGATCAGGCACGTTATCTAAAAGCGTTGATGTTCTAAATCAAACTACAGTTTTTTAGTATACTGAACACACACAAGAGGAAGAGTTTAGAAATGAACGAATCCTTCTTGAGGCATTGTAGACTAGGTCATATCAATGCGACTCGACTAGCTGAAGTTACATGAAGATGCATATTTAAATCAGTTTGAATCTATATCTTGTGAAACTTGCCAGTCGTGTCACAAAGATATAATGACACCAGCTCTGTTTATTGGAAACAGAGAAAGAGTTAATGAACTCTTGGGATGATACATGTTGATATATGTAAGGTCCCCTGTCTACATATGCCAGGACTGGTTCTTTGTACTTCGTTACATTCTCTGATAATCTCTCAAGATTCAGACATATGTTCCTGTTGAAACACAAGTCTGAACCTTTTGAGATATTCACAGAATATAAGTTAGAAGTAGAGAACCAAAACGGGTATAAGTATTATGTCCTTTGATGTGTTCGAGGAGGAGAATACTTGAGCACGGAATTCCTGGACTATTCTAAAGGAGAATGGGATTCTCTCTCAGCATTACTCCTCCGTATACACCATAGCACGATGGTATATCGGGGCGGAGCAATCACACCCTATGTGATAAGGTGTGCTCTATGATGAGTAATACTGAGTTACCTGTTTCCTTTTGGGAGTTATGCACTTGAGAAGCTGCATACCTATTGAATAGGGTTCAAATCAAATCAGTTGCCTACCACTTCATATTTGATATGATAAGGGAAGAGCCCATCTCTTAAGTTAGTTAAGATTTGGGGTTGTCCAGCCTATGTCTGAAAAGCAAAATCCGGACAAGCTCGAGGCAAGGTCTGTAATGTAGAACTGGAAAGGTTCCAGCTATACAAACTACAGCAGATGATTTGATAAAACCAAAGGATTCAATAGAGACCAACGAACCTCAGCCTCTCCGCCGATCTAGTAGGGTTCCTCACCCACCTAAGAGATACTTCGGTTTCTCTATGACAGTGGGAGCGAGGATTGCATCATGAGATGATGACCCAACTAGTTTCGAGCTGGCCATCTGGAGTAAGACTCTGTAAGAATGGCTAGATGCTTAGCGATCTGAGATGGAATCCTTCTACACCGACAAAGTATGGACTTTGGTTGCTATATCTGAAGGGTTAAATCCCCATCAGGAGCAAGTATATCTTGAGAAGATTACTTGGTGTAGATGGAAAAGTTGAGACTTTCAAAGCTAGACTTGTTAAAGGTTTTCGTCATCGACCAGGCGTGGATAATGATGAAACCTTTTCAAGTGGCTATGCTTAAGTCCATCCAGATCCTACTTGCCATGGCTACATACCATGACTACGATATCTGGCGGTTGGGTGCCATGACTGCTTTTCTAAATGATGTTTTAGAAGAGAACGTCTATAAGTACACAGCCAGAGGGCTTCGTAGACAGTGGGAGCAGCGGAAACGTGTACAAGATGCTTTATAGGATAAAGCAGGTATCGCGGAGTTGGAACATCTGTTTTGATGTGTTAGTCAAAGAGTTTGACATCATCAAAATGGTAGATGAACCTTGTATAAACAAAAAGGTAGTAGGGAGTATGGTGGCGATCTTCGTAGAGTACGTGGATGACATACTCTTGCTAAGAAAGGAGTTTCCTATGCTACGCTCGATCAATCTCCGCTTATCACAAGGATTCTCCAATAGGATCAAAGTGATACCTACTAAATCCTGGGTTTTGGATCTATGAGATAGATCTAATTGGATGTTAGGATTCTCACTAGTTGTAGTGAGATGGTATCAATCGATCCTGGGGAGAATCACTGGAAGGGTTCCAGAGTGATAAGGACGACTGAAAGTCAGTCACAGGCATTGTCTTTACCCTTAGTAAAGGGACGGTATGTTGGAAGAGTTCCAAGCTAGATACCGTGGCTAACTAGACGATAAAGGCTGGATACATCGCTACTTAAGATGCTACCAAAGAGGCTGTCTGGGTGTATACTAGTTCATGAGATGAACTAAGTTCCTCCCATTGTGTGACAATGGAGTTATGGCTTATGCCTAGGAACACCTGTCCCATCAGTGATCCAGACATATTCTAAGGCAGTATCACCTGATCATGGAGATGGTTGATCTCCAGGGTGATCAAGGTTAGGAGAGTAGACTCAGAGGACAACACGGCGGATCCACTCACAAAGGCCTTTTCCCAGAGAGAGACTTTTATGGGTTGGTTGAGTATGAGATACTACAACCACTACTATCAGATGGCCCTAGTGCAAGTGGGAGATTGTTAGTTATATGTATGCCCTAGAGGCCATTACTATACATAGGATGTATATTGTAGTGGATGCTTGGACATATATAGGGAGGACTTTCTTGCTCGACATGATAGTATGCTATCTGGTTGCTCTTTACCTTAACGTGTACACTGATTGTCTCTCTGTTACATGTTGGTAAAGCCCTTAGGATGTGTACTTGACTACCTGGACTATGATGCGGATCATACTAGTAGGGACATGGTAGTCCATAAGTACATCCTTCAAGGTCCCTAGTCGTGGGTGTATCGAGACGGGGCATCGATATACCAGAGTAGACTAGCGTATACCTTCTCGACCCATACAGATGGGCGATGGATGATCCCATATCCATTGGTGTTTGACATCAGAGATGATATACGGGTGCTCAGTGGAGACTGGGTACACTGGACGGACTCGCCGAGAACTCCCAGATGGTATTATACCTTACGTCAGATGGCAGTTCTCTGGTGACACTGGTACAGAGTAGTCTGTTGACCCGAGATCATCATAGAGTCTTGTGTGGTTCCCACTGTGCTTTGATTTCCACCTTACCACGTCCAAGAGGGCGTGCAAAACGGTGGTTTTTGGGTACAGTCCCGAATCACATGGAGGCAATGAGCGATAGGAGGGGATTCGTTTCTCCCGGTATAGGGGGTTGATGTTGCGCTGTGTTCGATTGGCTATAACCGGAAATCCCTGGCCAGGATTGTTGAGATTTACTGGTAAGTGTTACCAGTAGTTTCTCGAACTGTTATAGACCTCATATCGACACGACTTATCGAGCTATTGGGGTCTGACGTTTACCACCCCTAGGCGAGATATGCGACATATCAGACGACGGGACCGGACTGTATGGTAAGTGTTACTGGTCGGATTCACAGGAGTGTGAGCGGGCTTGCTCGTCGATCTTCTGATCGCTCAATACCCGGGTGGCCGTTACGTTTAGCAGACCGCTTGCGGCTTGTGGGTGTTTGATATGATCATCATCTGCTGCCGGCGTATTGACGAGTCTTTAGAGTCCTACACAGAGGTTTCCTGGCTCAAGCGAAACGAAATAGGAGCGCATATGAGATATGTGCGGGACCGAGAATAATGCATGTATGTGATACCGTATTCTATTCTCGCGATGAATGTATTGAAAGGTTGTATGCGATATAACCTAGTTATCGAATCAAGGATTGATTCGGTAAGCCGATACATAGGATACTAGTCGGTTATATGCGATATGACCGGATCGTTAAATCAAGTGTTGATTTAATGATTTAATGTATAATTATATATTTGATATATTACTTTGCATTAACTAGTATTGGTTCACTTAAGATGGATTTTCTCACTCGGATGTGCACATTGTATATACGATATAATTTTGTGCACTAGTTTGTATCATGTTTGATAATGCATGCAATATTGGCTAAGTGTAAAGATTAAACCATGGTTGTGTAATGGTTAGGGTTTTGTTTTTACTTATTCATTTATTTATTTATCTATTCTTTTTGAGAAATGGATTAAAGAAAAGCAAAATGGTTTCTTTCTTTGTTTTTCTTTCATGAAGCTTGTTGAAGCTTCATGAAGCTTTGACCAAGTGACCATTTTGTCTTCTTCTTTTAACCCTAACCATTCACATAACCTTGGTTAATTCTCTACACTTGACCATGGTTAAATATATGATAAGTATTATTTTCTTTTCACTTATCATATGATTATCTTTATCTTCTTCTTCTTCTTCACTTGAAGAAAAGCTTGCTTCATCAATGGTGATTTGAGCAAAAGTGAGAGAAATCCAATACTAAAGTGAACCCATTTCCTATTTCTTCATCCTCTACCACTTGCCAAGTAGTATAGGGTGTTTTCTTCACAAGTTTCATGACTTGGTGAAGTGGGAGCTTGATCTTGTGATGCCTCGACGTAGATCATCTTCGGCATCATAGTCGATGACCTAACCCGCCCATTTCTCCGATGAAGCCGACGCTAGAGCCCGGGATTCGATTTGGACAGCGAGGAGACTTCATTGCGGAGCTATGGAGGTGGAGGACCGGATCTACAAAGGTTGTATTTCCGTTCTTGTAGTTAAGTTGTTAACTAGTTTCATTTGTTTCGCCTAAATATCTAGTTAACGATCCGTATTAGGGTTTCTCGGCACCCGTAAAATTTGAAATTGGCATGATTGATGCCTTGTGAGACCTCTTGAGAGTGCCTAGGAACCCTACAACTATGAGTTGGACTTACAGTACCATCCGGGAAAAGTAAATGCCGTACCCGACGCTCTCAGTCGCAAGCCAGCGATCATGATGTTGACCAGTCAGAGGAGCATCATTGAGGATTTTACTGAGAGCAATCAGCCAGTTTTGGTAGTTACATGTGCAGTCTTCTCTTGTAAATCGCATTAAGGCTGCGTAAGTGTTAGTTATATGTATGCCCTAGGGGCCATTACTGTACATTGGATGTATATTGTAGTGGATGCTGGGACATATATAGGTAGGACTTTCTTGCTCGACATGATAGTACGCTATCTGGTTGCACTTTATCTTAACATGTATACTTTCTGTCTCTCTGATTACATGTTGATAAAGCCCTTAGGATGTGTACTCGACTTCCAGGACTATGATGTAGATCATACCAGTGGGGCCTGGGTAGTCCATGAGTACATCCTTGAAATGTTCCTAGGCGAGGGAATATCGAGACGGGGCATCGATATTCCAGAGTAGACTAGCGTATATCTTCTCGACCCATGCGATGGGCGATGGATGATCCCATATCCATTGGTGTTTGACATCGAAGATGGTGTGCGGGTGCTCAGTGGAGACTGGGTACACTGAACGGACTCGCCGAGAACTCCCAGATGGTATTATACCTCACGTCAGATGGCAGTTCTCTGGTGACACTGGTACAGCTTAGTCTGTTGACCCGAGATCGTCATAGAGTCTTGTGTGTCTCTCACTATGCTTTGATTTCCACCCTACCACGGCTCTACTGAGTCGTGCAAACAGGTGGTTTTTGGGTACAGTCTCGATTCACATGGAGGCAATGAGCGATAGGAGGGGATTCGTCTCTCCCGGTATTGGGGGTTGATGTTGCGCTATGCTCGACTGGCCATAACAGGAAATCCCTGGCCAGGGTTGCAGTGATATACTGGTAAGAGTTATCAGTAGTTTCACGAATGTTATGGACCTCAAGTCGGCATGACTTATCAAGCTACTGGGGTCTGACGTTTACCACCCCTAAGCGAGATATGCGACATATCAGACGAACAGACCGGACTGTACGGTAAGTGTTACTGGTTGGATTCACAGGAGTGTAAGTGGGCTTGCTCGTCGATCTTCTGATCGCTCAATACCCGGGTGGCCGTTACGTTTAGCAGACCGCTTGCGGCTTGTGGGTGTTTGATATGATCATCATCCGCTGCCGGCGTATTGACGAGTCTTTAGAGTCCTACACAGAGGTTTCCTGGCTCAAGCGAAACGAAATAGGAGCGCATATGAGATATGTGCGGGACCGAGAATAATTCGTGTATGTGATACCGTATTCCATTCTCGCAATGAATGTATCGATTAGTTATATGCGATATAACCTAGTTATCGAATCAAGGATCAATTCGATAAGCCGATACATTGGATACTAGCCGGTTATATGCGATATGACCGGATCGTTAAATCAAGTATTGATTTAATGATTTATTGTATAATTATATATTTGATATATTACTTTGCATTAACTAGTATTGTAGGGTTCCTAGGCACCCTAATGATGTCTCACAAGGCATCGAACATGCCATTTTCAAATTTTAACGGTGCCGAGAGACCCGACTACGGATCGTTGGCTAGAAAACTAGGCGAAAAAGCTAACTAGTTAACACTTAACTATGAGAAAACGGATATACAACCTTTGTAGATCCGGTGCTCCACCTCCATGGCTCCGCAATGAAGTCTCTTCGCTGTCCAAGACGGATCCCGGGCTCTAGCGTCGGCTTCATCGGAGAATGGACGGGCTAGGTCATCGATGTCCATGCCGAAGATGATCTACGTCGAGGTATCGCTAAATCAAGCTCCGACTTCACCAAGTCAAGAAACTTGTGAAGAAAACACACTCTACTACTTGGCAAGAGGTAGAGGATGAAGAAATAGGAAGTGGGTAGACTTTAGAATTGGATTTCTCACTTGTTTTCATCAATCACCATTGATGAAGAAAGCTTTTCTTCTTTGAAGAAGATGATGAAGAAGAAGCTAATTGTTATGTTAAGATAATTAGAAAATAGAAAATAAAAGAATACTTATCATCATCAACCATGGTCAAGTGTAGAGAATTAACTAAGGATAGATTAATGGTTAGGGTTAAAGATGAAGACAAGAATGGTTACAAAGTCAAAGCTTCATGAAGCTTCAACTAAACTCCAAAATTAGCAACCATTCTTTTCTCATCTATTCAAAATAAATAAATAAATAAATAAGTAAGAAAAGAAAACCCTAATCATTAGTTTAACCATGGCTTAATTCATTACACTTAACTATAGTTAAACATGTATCATCAAACATGATACAATCAAGTGTACAAAAGTATATCACATATACAATGTGCACAAACCAAGTGAGAAAATCCGTTTAAAGTGAACCAATACTAGTTAGTGCAAAGTAATATATCAAATATATAATTATGCATTAAATCATTAAATCAATACTTGATTCAATGATCCGGTCATGTCGCACACAACCGACTAGTATTCAATGTATCGGCTTATCGAATCAATACTTGATTCGATACCTAGGTTATATCGCATACAACCATTCGATACAATCATCGCGAGAATAGAATACGGTATCACATACACGCATTATTCTCGGTCCCGCACATATCTCATATGCGCTCCTATTTCGTTTCGCTTGAGCCAGGAAACCTCTGTGTAGGACTCTAAAGACTCGTCAATACGCCGGCAGCAGGTGATGATCATATCAAATACCCACAAGCCGCAAGCGGTCTGCTAAACGTAACGGCCACTCGGGTATTGAGCGATCTGAAGATCGATGAGCAAGCCCGCTCACACTCCAGTGAATCCAACCAGTAACACTACCGTACAATCCGGTCTGATCGTCTGATATGTCGCATATCTCGCCTAGGGGTGGTAAACGTCAGACCCCAATAGCTCGATAATTCGTGTCGATATGAGGTCTATAACTGTTCGAGAAACTACTGGTAACACTTACCAGTAAATCTCAGCAACCCTGGCCAGGGATTTCCTGTTATAGCCAATCGAACACAGCGCAACATCAACCCCCTATACCGGGAGAGACGAATCCCCTCCTATCGCTCATTGCCTCCATGTGACTAGGGACTGTACCCAAAAACCACCGTTTTGCACGCCCTCTTGGACGTGGTAAGATGGAAATCAAAGCACAGTGGGAACCACACAAGACTCTATGACGATCTCGGGTCAACAGACTACTCTGTACCAGTGTCACCAGAGAACTGCCATCTGACGTGAGGTATAATACCATCTGGGAGTTCTCGGCGAGTCCGTCTAGTGTACCCAGTCTCTACTGAGCACCCGTATATCATCTCTGATGTCAAACACCGATGGATATGGGATCATCCATCGCCCATCTGTATGGGTCGAGAAGGTACACGCTAGTCTACTCTGGTATATCGATGCCCCGTCTCGATACACCCACGACTAGGGACTTTGAAGGATGTACTCATAGACTACCATGTCCCCACTAGTATGATCCGCATCATAGTCCAGGTAGTCAAGTACATCCTAAGGGCTTTACCAACATGTAACAGAGAGACAAACAGTATACACGTTAAGGTAAAGATCAACCAGATAGCATACTATCATGTCGAGCAAGAAAGTCCTCCCTATATATGTCCCAGCATCCACTACAATATACATCCTATGTATAGTAATGGCCTCTAGGGCATACATATAACTAACAATCTCCCACTTGCACTAGGGCCATCTGTAGCAGTGGTTGTAGTATCTCATACTCAACCATCCCATAAAAGTCTCTCTCTGGGAACAGGCCTTTGTGAGTGGATCCGCTGTGTTGTCCTCTGAGTCTACTCTCCTAACCTCGATCACCCTGGAGATCAACCATCTCCATGATCAGGTGACACTGCCTTAGAATATGTCTGGATCACTGATGGGACCGGCGTTCCTTGGCATAAGCTACAACTCCATTGTCACACAATGGGAGGAACAAAGTTCATCTCATGAACAAATATACATCCAGACTTCCTCCTTGTTTGCATCTTAAGTAGCGATGTATCCTGCCTTTATCGTCTAGTATGTCACGGTATCTAGCTTGGAACTCTTCCAACATACCGTCCCTTTGCTTAGGGTAAAGACAATGCCTGTGACAGACATTCAGTCGTCTTTATCACCCTGGAACCCTTCCAGTGATTCTCCCCAGGATCGGTTGATACCATCTCACTACAACTAGTGAGAATCCTAACATCCATTTAGATCTATCTCATAGATCCAAAAATCCAGGATTTAGGAGGTATCACTTTGATCCCATATGGAGAATCATTGTGATAATCGGAGATTGATCGAGCGTAGCATAGGAAACTTCTTCCCCATCAAAAGTATGTCATCCACGTACTCTACGAGGATCACCACCATACTCCCTACTACCTTTTTGTATATACAAGGTTCATCTACCATTTTGATGATGTCAAACTCTTTGACTACTTCATCAAAACAGATGTTCCAACTCCGCGATGCCTGCTTTATCCTATAAAGCATCTTGCACACGTTTCCGCTGCTCCCACTGTCTACGAAGCCCTCTGGCTGTGTACTTATAGACGCACTCTTCTAAAACACCATTTAGAAAAGCTGTCATGACACCCAACCACTAGATATCGTAGTCATGGTATGTAGCCGTGGCAAGTAGGATCTGGATGGACTTAAGCATAGGTACTTGAAAAGGTTTCTTCATTATCCACAGCTGGTCAATGATGCAAACTTTTAACAAGTCTAGCTTTGAAAGTCTCTACTTTTCGATGTACACCAAGTAATCTTCTCAAGATATACTTGCTCCTGATGGGGATTTAACCCTTCAGATATAGCATCCAAAGTCCATACTTTGTTGGTGTATAAGGATTCCATCTCAGATCGATAAACATCCAGCCATTCTTACAGAGTCTTACTCTCGATGGCCTGTTCGAAGCTAGTTGGGTCATCATCTCATGATGCAATCCTCGCTCCCACTGTCATAGAGAAACCGAAGTATCTCTCAGGTGGGTGAGGAACCGCACTAGATCGGCGGAGAGGCTGAGGTTCGTTGGAATCTACTGAATCCTTTGGTTCTATCAAATCATCTTCTGTAGTTTGCATAGCTGGAACCTTTCCAGTTCTACATAACAGACCTTGCCTTGAGCTTGTCCGGATTTTGCTTTTAGACATAGGCCGGTCAACCCCAAATCTTAACTAGCTTAAGACATGGGCTCTTCCCATACCATATCACATATGAAGTGGTAGGCTATTGATTTGATTGGAACCCCATTTAATAGGTATGCAGCTTCTCAAGTGCATAACTCCCAAAAGGAAATAGGTAACTAAGTAGTACTCATCATAGAGCACACCATATCAAATAGGGTGTAATTGCTCCGCCCCGATATACCATCGTGCTATAGTGTATACGGAGGAGTAATGCTGAGAGAGAATCTCATTCTCCTTTAGAATGGTCCAGGAATTCCGTGCTCAAGTATTCTCCTCCTTGATCTCATCAAAGGACATAATGCTTATACCCGTATTCTGGTTCTCTACTTCTCACTTATATTCTGTGAATATCTCAAAAGGTTCAGACTTGTGTTTCAACAGGAACATATGTCTGAATCTTGAGAGATTATCAGAGAATGTAATGAAGTACAAAGAACCAGTCCTGGCATGTGTAGACAGGGGACCTTACATACATCAACATGTATCATCCCAAGAGTTTACTAACTCTTTCTCTGTTTCCAGTAAACGGAGCTATGGTCATCTTATCTTTGTGACATGACTGGCGAGTTTCACAAGATGTAAATTCAAACTGATTTAAATATGCATCTAAATGTAACTCCAGCCAGTCGGGTCGCATTGATATGACCTAGTCTACAATGCCTCAAGAAGGATTCGTTCATTTCTGAACTCTTCCTCTTGTGTGTGTTCTGTATGCTAAGAACTGTAGTTTGATTTAGAACATTAATGCTTTTAGATAACGTGCCTGAACCGATCAACTTTTGATATAGGAAATGTTCAAAACATTATCCAACAATACAAAATTATATCGTTTCTTTACTAATAAAGAGACAGATATGATTTTGTATATCAGGTTCGGTATCTAATAACATTCGTTCAGAATCAATGTATTCTGGTAATACAGGGTGACAGTGACCAACAGACTTGGCTGCAACACTTGCCCCGTTTTCTGCCTCATGAAACTTATCACCCGTTCTCAGTTCTCTACCTAGCTGTAGCCCTATGTAACAGATTACATATCTGGGATCCTGATCTGGTATCACATACCCAGGACGTAGAGGATACAGAGAAACAGTTCTTTGTAACGAACACACCCGAAGATGATGCATCAGCATGCACTCTCTTCGTTTGGGCGGCACGGGAATTCTGGTAATCCCCAATTTCCTGCTCTGTCTTATAACAATTATAAGTTGGAGCGGGACCAACGTTCCCCAGCTCAGTATAACAAGCGGGTTCAGTCAATATTCCGTATTATTATCTTGATTAAGGCGTGATATGGTCGCTACCTGGAGAGAGAGAGAAGAAAACACTCAGCGTGCGCTCTGTCAAGAATAGATTGGTTATTATTTTATCTAATCAGGATGGCTCCCACTGCTTTTTATCAAATCTTCCTTCAAACCCTAAAAGGAAAGACTAGCCGGGATTAATTACATACTACAAGTTCGCCAATCTTTCAGCCAGGCCAGTGTCGGTACTTTGAGGGAGGTCCCCCGTGCTTTCGCACGAACCTAATTAATGTAAACCTCGTTTTCCCAGAGGCGTAACCCCGTTGACATCTTTCTAGACACCTACTTGATCGGCTAATTGTAATGTATAAAACTCTCCCAGGAGTAACTCTTACTCGCAGCGGGTATCGGGATCCAACTATCTCATAGAAGGTATGCAATCTCATTGCAAATTTCAACACTTGAAATTCCCGATAATATTTTGCCCCTAGCGTCCTATGACCTTGACAGAGGTCAACAAACCATAGGCTGCTAGTCAAGTTCAACCCGTCATTTCCTGATTGAAGTAAACCCACCCGCACGACCCTTGACAGAGGTCAACAAGGTCGCACGACTACCCTAAATCAATCACATCATATGCTTATGCAGATAAGCACTAATCAGCTACCGCACACTACGCCTTGACAGAGGTCAACAAACGTAGCACGAATACTAACTAGTACTTATCTGAAATGACGGAGGGCTACGACAGGTTTTTCTGAAAACCTATTGCGTAATGAACTTGATATCGTTGTAGAATCAAATGATTTTAAAATGGAGTGCTTTTGAGGCTTTTCTAGTTTTGCTAAAGGAGTCACTCCCGGTGAAGGGATCGTCGGTCCTTTCCTCGTCGAATGAGGTGCGGGATATATCATATATATCACTGTGCAAAGCAAAAAATCTTAAAAGCAATCAAAAGACAAACCGAGTGTGTAGTATCTGCCAGTTATTGCTAAAGGAGTCACTCCCGGTGAAGGGATCTCGGTCCTTTCCTCATCGAATAAGGTGCAGGATATATCATATATACCGCTGTGCAAAGCAAGAACTGTAGCTACCTGTTTTATTTTTGAAATTCGATTCTACAACATCTTAGGTTTCTTTTATTTCATTAATCACATTAATGAAGTCCCATCATTTAAGTACCTAAACATCACAGATAAATACGACGTACACTTATGCCATCCGCATTCGCCTCGATGTCCCCTCGTGCACCGTTAGGTTAGGTAACCAACGACAGAGCGGGGCAGGGCTAGCGCGGGTGTAAAACATAAGTAACGCCTATATAATATATCATATATACTATATACTGTATCTATCACAGAACATCACATGATCACATCACAGATATCGCAGCAGAAGAATCATATGAAATATTGGATATACTAGGACGTCCGTGTTTTCAATACGAGCCAGTATAAAACACGGATTCCACGGTCGTGATGAATAGCCAAACCCACACCCCTAGACCCCTACGAGAGCGGCAAGTAACCCTACCAATTCTAGAGTTAGGAGACCCGGACTCGACTCCTCGAGTTGGTCTCCCACTGGACTCCAGAACCCGGTTACTTGTGCTCTCCTCCTTGGGTCTATCCTAGTGCGGAAAAGTAAATAATATACAAAAGGTGACATCTTCCACAACCTGGAAGTGCCCCAATAAAAGAATATTACATACAAGTTTTTACATGAATGAAAATGAAAAACACTCATCTCACATAAAAACCCCCGGCTATTCAAACACGACGATCCAATATAACATATCCAGCAACACATAACATCACATGTCATCAACGTAAGTAAATATGCGCATCCCAATGGTCGTTGACATATAGCAACGAAACCGGCGATATCACATATTACACTTACGGTCATAGAAAAGAAAGTGAAAAACTACAACAGTTGGAATCCGCAACCATCTCAGACATCGCATGCCTGACCAAATGAATTCCTTAGACATCGCATGCCTAACAATTATAAACCCCCGCATTTTAGTCTCATTATCGAAAACACTTTTCAATATCAAGTCGGGCAATTCAACAAGATTCCCGACATCCTGATCGAATGCTCGTCACAAACTTCAGTAGGCGGCTGCACCCCCGATACCGTCGACAAAGTGCACCAGGGCGGAACACCGCTGCCGCGAGCACCCGAACGGATGCTTTCGGCGACGGGGTTCTCCTACAGTCACTTGGTCGAGGCTATGGAGTGAAGCTGTCTATTAAGTTTACCCGGCGAGTATCCGCGTACGCTACGTGATTGCGACGGACTTTTGATCACATCAAAATTCCGTGGCAACCGATCAAGTGAGACTAAACTGCTATGTTTATAACATTCATTCAGTTATCACATAAGTTTTGCGAATTCCAATTATTGTATCCCATTCTAGATAATTAGAAAATGTTAAACTTTCCGATTGAACATTCGAACACCCAAGTTTTCCCGATACAGATTAACACATGAAACAAGTCTAACAACATTCCGTTCGTGCCTCAGTACCAACGGTCCAGCCGTAGAAGGGTCAAGCCAACGCCTCACATGTGGCACGCCGTACTGCCCCAAACCCGAAGGTTCAAAGGGCAGTTCAAGACGGTCACATAATCGAGTTAAGGTTTGTTGTCTTCTAGAGGGTCCATTGCGTTACTTGCACTACTTAGAACGTCGTTAAACTACGGAAAGATCCAACACTTGGAAATTTCCCGACAGGGGAAAAGTTGGGTATTTATATCCGGTCGAACTTTTTAACATATTCTAAAATTTATCCGGAAAGCCACACAGACAAAATTTGATACTCCGATCGAAACACCGAATCCCCAAAACATCTCCAGAAAATTCAACTCTTGAATAAAATTTAAAAATACCCAGAAAATCCAGCATAATATAATAACAGTTACTGTGCAAACATACGACGATGACGTCATCAAGGTGCGGCGGAACCGCCGCAGAAGGCAAGCTTCTGCCGCTCTTCCGCCGCGAGATTTACTGTTCATGGAAAAAAAATTACACCGTAATTCTTATAATTCCCTGCTGAATTTTTTACGTATTTTTAATTTGGAAAAATCCCAGAATTTGGAAAAAGTCCAAAGAGCTATTTTGGGTTCGGATTTTTGGTTCAATCGGACTTCAAAGTCCGTCTAGACTTCGCCTAAGGCTCTAGCTAGGCTCTGATACCACTGTAGGGTTCCTAGACACCCTAATGATGTCTCACAAGGCATCGAACATGCCATTTTCAAATTTTAACGGTGCCGAGAGACCCGACTACGGATCGTTGGCTAGAAAACTAGGCGAAAAAGCTAACTAGTTAACACTTAACTATGAGAAAATGGATATACAACCTTTGTAGATCCGGTGCTCCACCTCCACGGCTCCGCAATGAAGTCTCTTCGCTGTCCAAGATGGATCCCGGGCTCTAGCGTCGGCTTCATCGGAGAATGGACGGGCTAGGTCATCGATGTCCATAGCCGAAGATGATCTACGTCGAGGCATCGCTAAATCAAGCTCCGACTTCACCAAGTCAAGAAACTTGTGAAGAAAACACACTCTACTACTTGGCAAGAGGTAGAGGATGAAGAAATAGGAAGTGGGTAGACTTTAGAATTGGATTTCTCACTTGTTTTCATCAATCACCATTGATGAAGAAAGCTTTTCTTCTTTGAAGAAGATGAAGAAGAAGAAGCTAATTGTTATGATAAGATAATTAGAAAATAGAAAATAAAAGAATACTTATCATCATCAACCATGGTCAAGTGTAGAGAATTAACTAAGGATAGATTAATGGTTAGGGTTAAAGATGAAGACAAGAATGGTTACAAAGTCAAAGCTTCATGAAGCTTCAACTAAACTCCAAAATTAGCAACCATTCTTTTCTCATCTATTCAAAATAAATAAATAAATAAATAAGTAAGAAAAGAAAACCCTAATCATTAGTTTAACCATGGCTTAATTCATTACACTTAACTATAGTTAAACATGTATCATCAAACATGATACAATCAAGTGTACAAAAGTATATCACATATACAATGTGCACAAACCAAGTGAGAAAATCCGTTTAAAGTGAACCAATACTAGTTAGTGCAAAGTAATATATCAAATATATAATTATGCATTAAATCATTAAATCAACACTTGATTCAATGATCCGGTCATGTCGCACACAACCGACTAGTATTCAATGTATCGGCTTATCGAATCAATACTTGATTCGATACCTAGGTTATATCGTATACAACCATTCGATACAATCATCGTGAGAATAGAATACGGTATCACATACACGCATTATTCTCGGTCCCGCACATATCTCATATGCGCTCCTATTTCGTTTCGCTTGAGCCAGGAAACCTCTGTGTAGGACTCTAAAGACTCGTCAATACGCCGGCAGCAGGTGATGATCATATCAAACACCCACAAGCCGCAAGCGGTCTGCTAAACGTAACGGCCACCCGGGTATTGAGCGATCTGAAGATCGACGAGCAAGCCCGCTCACACTCCAGTGAATCCAACCAGTAACACTACCGTACAGTCCGGTCTGATCGTCTGATATGTCGCATATCTCGCCTAGGGGTGGTAAACGTCAGACCCCAATAGCTCGATAATTCGTGTCGATATGAGGTCTATAACTGTTCGAGAAACTACTGGTAACACTTACCAGTAAATCTCAGCAACCCTGGCCAGGGATTTCCTGTTATAGCCAATCGAACACAGCGCAACATCAACCCCCTATACCGGGAGAGACGAATCCCCTCCTATCGCTCATTGCCTCCATGTGACTCGGGAATGTACCCAAAAACCACCATTTTGCACGCCCTCTTGGACGTGGTAAGATGGAAATCAAAGCACAGTGGGAACCACACAAGACTCTATGACGATCTCGGGTCAACAGACTACTCTGTACCAGTGTCACCAGAGAACTGCCATCTGACGTGAGGTATAATACCATCTGGGAGTTCTCGGCGAGTCCGTCCAGTGTACCCAGTCTCTACTGAGCACCCGTATATCATCTCTGATGTCAAACACCGATGGATATGAGATCATCCATCGCCCATCTGTATGGGTCGAGAAGGTACATGCTAGTCTACTCTGGTATATCGATGCCCCGTCTCGATACACCCACGACTAGGGACTTTGAAGGATGTACTCATAGACTACCATGTCCCCACTAGTATGATCCGCATCATAGTCCAGGTAGTCAAGTACATCCTAAGGGCTTTACCAACATGTAACAGAGAGACAAACAGTATACACGTTAAGGTAAAGATCAACCAGATAGCATACTATCATGTCGAGCAAGAAAGTCCTCCCTATATATGTCCCAGCATCCACTACAATATACATCCTATGTATAGTAATGGCCTCTAGGGCATACATATAACTAACAAGTATTGGTTCACTTTAAATGGATTTTCTCACTTGAATTGTGCAAGTTGTATATGTGATATACTTTTGTGCACAAGATTGTATCATGTTTGATGATACTTGCTCTTTTGGGTTTGTGTAAAGATTAAACCATGTTTAGTGAATGGTTAGGGTTTCTTTTCTCTTATTTATTTATCCATTTATTATTGTTTTGGAAAAGATAAAGAGAAAAAGAAATGGTGGCTTATTTTGTTTCTTCTTTGAAGCTTCTTGAAGCTTTGAATAAGTCTACCATTCTTGTCTCTTCTTTAACCCTAACCACTCATCTAAACCTTAGTTAAATCTCTACACTAAACCATGGTTGAAGTTATGATAAGTATTCCTTTTATTTTCCTTTTTAAAAATATCTTATCATATCTTCTTCTTCTTCATCATCTTCTTCCATGAAGAAAGCTAGTGACCATCAATGGCAACTAGTGAAATCAAGTGAGAAATCCAATTCTAAAGTCTACCCACTTCCTATTTCTTCATCCTCTACCTCTTGCCAAGTTGTATAGGGTGTTTACTTCATAAGTTTTCAAAGCTTGGTGAAGTTGGAGCTTGTTCTTGTGATGCCTCGACGTAGATCATCTTCGGCATCGAACCGACGATCAAGCCCGCCCATTCTTCGATGATGCCAATGCTAGAGTCAAGGGTTCGATTTGGACAGCGGAGGGAGATCATCGCGGAGCTTAGGAAGTGGTGGACCGGATCTACAAAGGTTGTAGCCCCTTTCCTTTAGATACATTTCCGTTTACATGCTTGCTTCGCCTATATATCTAGTTAACGATCCGTAGTCTAGGATTTCTCGGCACCGTAAAATTTCAATTGGGCATGTTTGATCACTTGTGAGACTCCATCAGAGTGCTTAGGAACCCTACAGTGGTATCATAGCCTAGCTAGAGCCTTAGGCGAAGTCCCGACGGAATCAGAAGTCCGATCGACCCAAAACCCGACTTGAAAAATGCTCTCTGAACTTTTTTTAAAAACGTGGTTTTTTGTAGATTAAAAATATTCAGAAAAATCAGCAGGAAGATATAAGGGTTACTGTAAAATTCGAGGGTGTGATTCCATAAAGGTGACGCGGATCCGCGGCATGAGCATGCTCATGCGGCGGATCCGCGGCCAATTTGTCGTTTTGTGCATCCACTTTTGCATAGTAATTCTTAGTTATCTGTGCTGCATTTCCTGGGGATTTTAATAATTTTTTCCAGAGTTGCATTTTCTGGGTCGTATTAGGGACTCGGTATATCGATCGGATTGTCTAATTCTGTCTGTGTGCTTTTCCGGATAATCTTAGAATATGTTAAAAGGTTCGACCGGATATAAATACCCACTTTTTCCCCTGCCGGGAAATTTCCAATTGTTGGATTTTTCCGTAGTTTAACGACGTTCTAAGTAGTGCAAGTAACGCGATGGACCCTCTAGAAGACAACAAACCTTAACTCGATTATGTGACCGTCTTGAACTGCCCTTTGAACCTTCGGGTTTGGGGAAGTACGGCGTGCCACATGTGAGGCGTTGGCTTGACCCTTCTACGGCTAGACCGTTGGTACTAGAGGCACGAACTGAATGTTGTTAGACTTATTTCATGTGTTGAGCTGTGTCAGGAAAACCTGGGTGTTTGATTGTTCGATCGGAAAGTTTAACATTTTCTATTTATCCGGAATGTGATACAATAATTGGAATTCACAAGTAGTTATGAGATAACTGAATGAATGTTATAAACATAGCAGTTTAGTCTCACTTGATCGGTTGCCACGGAATTTTGATGTGATCAAAAGTCCGTAGCAATCACGTAGCGTACGCGGATACTCGCCGGGTAAACTTAATAGACAGCCTCACTCCATTGCCCCGACCAAGTGACTGTAGGAGAACCCCGTCGCCGAAAGCATCCGTTCGGGTGCTCCCGGTAGCGGTGTTCCGCCTTGGTGCACTTCGTCGACGGCGTCGGGGGTGCGGCCGTCTACTAAAGTTTGCGACGAGCATATCGATCAGAATGTCGGGAATCCTGTTGAATTGCCCGACTTGATATTGAAAAGAGTTTTCGATAATGAGACTAAAATGCGGGGTTTATAATTGTTAGGCATGCGATGTCTAAGTAATTCATTTGGTCAGGCATGCGATGTCTGAGGAGGTTGCGGATTCCAACTATTGTAGTTTAACACTTTCTTTTCTGTGACCGTAAGTGTAATATGTGATATCGCCGGTTTCGTTGCTATATGTCAACGACAATTGGGATACGCATGTTTGCTTACGTTGATGACATGTGATGTTATGTGTTGCTGGATATGTTATATTGGATCGTCGTGTTTGAATAGCCGGGGGGGTTTTATGTGAGATGAGTGTTTTTCATTTTCATTCATGTAAAAACTTGTATGTAATATTCTTTTATTGGGGCACTTCCAGGTTGCGGATGTTGTCACCGTTGATGTATATTATTTACTTTTCCGCATTAGGATAGACCCAAGGAGGGGAGCACAAGTAACCGGGTTCTGGGGTCCAGTGGGAGACCAACTCGAGGAGTCGAGTCCGGGTCTCCTAACCCTAGAATTGGTAGGGTTGCTTGCCGCTCTCGTAGGGGTCTAGGGGTGTGGGCTTGGCTATTCATCACGACCGTGGAATCCGTGTTTTATACTGGCTCGTATTGAAAACACGGACGTCCTAGTATATCCAATATTTCATATGATTCTTTCTGCTACGTTATCTGTGATGTGATCATGCGATGTTCTGTGTTCTGTGACAGATATTACATATAGTATATATGATATATTATATTGACGTTGCTTATGTTTTACACCCGCGCTAGCCCTGCCTCGCTCTGGCGTTAGTTACCTAACCTAACGGTGCAGACGGGACATCGAGGCGAATGCGGATGGCATAAGCGTACGTTATATTTATCTGTGATGTTTAGGTGGACTTAAATGATGGGATATTCATTAATGAGATTAATGAAAGAAAATAAACCTAATTGATGTTGTGGAATCGAATTTCAAAATAAAAACAGGTAGCTACAGTTCTTGCTTTGCATCGCGGTGTTCATTATAGAACATCCTGCACCTTATTCGATGGGGAAAGGACCGAGATCCCTTCACCGGGAGTGACTCCTTTAGCAATAACTGGCAGATGCTACACACTCGGTTTGTCTTTTGATCGCTTCTATAGTTTCTGCTTTGCACAGTGATATATATGATATATCCCGCACCTCATTCGACGAGGAAAGGGCCGACGATCCCTTCACCGGGAGTGACCCCTTTAGCAAAACTAGAAAAGCTTCAAAAACATTCCATTTAAAAACCATTTGATTCCGCAACGAGATTAAGTTCAAAGCGTTAAAGGTTTTCACAAAAACCAGCCGCAACCCTCCGTCATTTTAGGAAGTAGAGTACTTAGTATTTGTGCTGTGTTTGCTGACCATAGTCAAGGCACAGTGTACGGTAGCTAAGTGATGTCTTCCTACACCGCATATGATGTGATTAGTTAGGACAGTCGCGTGACTTTGTTGACCTTAGTTAAGGGTCATGTGGGTGGGTCTAATTAATCACAAAATGACGGGTAGAACTTGACTAGTACTTATGATATGTTGACCATAGTTAAGGTCATAGGTGCTAGGGGTAAAAACCTTTATCGGGAGTTTCAAGTGTTGAAATTTGCAATGAGATTGCATACCTTCAATATGATAGTTGGATCTCGATACCCACTGCGAGTAATTGTTGCTCCTGGGAGAGTTTTGCACTTTGCAATTAGCCGATCAAGTAGGTGTCTAGAAAGGTGTCAACGGGGTTACGCCTCTGGGAAAACGAGGTTTACAGTAATTAGGTCCGTGCGAAAGCACGGGGAACCTCCCTCAAAGTACCGACACTGGCCTGGCTGAAAGATTGGCGAACTTGTAGAGTGTAATTAATCCCGGCTAGTCTTTCCTTTTAGGGTTTGAAGGAAGATTTGATAAAAACAGTGGGAGCCATCCTGATTAGATAAAATATATAACCAATCTGATCTTGCAAGAGCGCACGCAGAGTGTTTTCTTCTCTCTCTCTCCTGGTAGAGACCATATCACGCCTTAATCAAGATAATAATACGGATGTATTGACCGAACCCGCTTGTTATACTGAGCTGGGGAACGTTGGTCCCGCTCCAACTTATAATTGTTATAAGACAGAGCAGGAAATTGGGGAATACCAGAATTCCTATGCCGCCCAAACGAAGAAAGTGCATATGATGCATCTCCTTCGGGTGTATTCATTATAAAGAACTGTTTCTCAGTATCCTCTGCATCCTGGGAATATGATACCGGATCAGGATCCCAGATATGTAATCTGTTACATAGGGCTACAAAAGGGTAGAAAAACTGAGAACGAGTGATAAGTTTCATGAGACAGAAAACGGGGCAAGTGTTGCAGCCAAGTCTGTTGGTCACTGTCACCCTGTATTACGAATACATTGATTCTGAACAAATGCTGTTAGATACCGAACCTGATATACAAAATCATATCAGTCTCTTTATTAGTAAAGAAAGGATATAATTTTGTATTGATGGATAATGTTTTGAACACTTCCTATATCAAAAGTTGATCGGTTCAGGCACGTTATCTAAAAGCATTGACATTCTAAATCAAACTACAGTTCCTTGTATACAAAACACACACAGGAAGAAGAGTTCAGAAATGAACGAATTCTTCTTGAGGCATTGTAGACTAGGTCATATCAATGCGACCCGACTGGCTGAAGTTACATTTTAGATGCATATTTAAATCAGTTTGAATTTACATCTTGTGAAACTTGCCAGTCATGTCACAAAGATATAATGACACCAGCTCTGTTTACTGGAAGCAGAGAAAGAGTTAATGAACTCTTGGGACTGATGCATGATGATGTATGTAAGGTCTCCTGTCTACACATGCCAGGAATGGTTCTTTATACTTCATTATATTCTCTGATGATCTCTCAAGATTCAGTCATATATTCCTGTTGAAATATAAGTCCGAACCTTTTGAGGTATTCACAGAATATAAGTAGGAAGTAGAGAACCAAAATACGGGTATAAGTATTATGTCCTATGATGAGATCAGGGAGGAGAATACTTGTGCATAGCATTCCTGGACTATTCTAAAAGAAAATGAGATTCTCTCTCAGCATTACTCCTCCGTATAAACCATAGCACGATGGTATATCGGGGCGGAGCATTCACACCCTATATGATAAGGTGTGCTCTATGATGAGTACTACTGAGTTACCTATTTCCTTTTTGGGAGTTATGCGCTTGAGAAGCTGCATACCTATTGAATTAGATTCAAATCAAATCAGTGCCTACCACTCCATATAAGATATGGTGCGGGAAGATCCTATCTCTTAAGTAAGTTAAGATTTGGGATTGTCCGTCCTATGTCAAAAGCAAAATCCGGACAAGATCGAGGCAAGATCAGTTCTGTAGAACTGGAAAGGTTCCAGCTGTACAAAACTGCTTATGATTTGACAGAACCAAAGGATTCAATAGTTTCCGACGAACCTCAGCCTCTCCGCCGATCTAGTAGGGTTCCTCACCCACCTGAGAGATACCTCGGTTTCTCGATGACAGTGGGAGCGAGGATTGCATCATGAGATGATGGCCCAATCAGTTTCGAGCAGGCCATCGAGAGTAGGGACTCTGTAAGAATGGCTGGATGCTTAGTAATCTGAGATGGAATCCTTATACACCAACAAAGTATGGACTTTGGTTGCTATAACTGAAGGGTTAAATCCCCATCAGGAGCAAGTATATCTTGAGAAGATTGCTTGGTGTACATGGAAAAGTTGAGACTTTCAAAACTAGACTTGTTAAAGGTTTTCATCATCAACCAGGCACGGATAATGATGAAACCTTTTCCAGGGACAATGTTTAAATCCATCCAGATCCTACTTGCCACGGCTACATACCATGACTACGATATCTGGTGGTTGGGTGCCATGACTACTTTTCTAAATATTGATTTAGAAGAGAACGTCTATAAGAACACAACCAGAGGGCCTCGTAGACAGTGAAAGCAGCGGAAACGTGTGCAAGATGCTTTATAGGATAAAGCAGGCATCGCGGAGTTGGAACATCTGTTTTGATGGATTAGTCAAAGAAGTTGACATCATCAAAATGGTAGATGAACCTTGTATAAACAAAAAGGTAGTAGGGAGTATGGTGACGATCCTCGTAGAGTATGTGGATGACATACTCTTGTTAGGGAAGGAGTTTCCTATGCTACGCTCGATCAATCTCCGCTTATCACAATGATTCTCCATATAGGATCAAAGTGATACCTACTATATCCTAAGCTTTGGATCTATGAGATAGATCTAATTGGATGTTAGGATACTCACTAGTTGTAGTGAGATGGTATCAATCGATCCTGGGGAGAATCACTGGAAGAGTTCCAGGGTGATAAAGACGACTGAATGTCAGTCACAGGCATTGTCTTTACCCTCAGTAAAGGGACGGTATGTTGGAAGAGTTCCAAGCTAGATACCGTGACAAACTAGACGATAAAGGCCGGTAACATCGCTATTAAAGATACTACCAAAGAGGAAGTTTGGGTGTATATTGGTTCATAAGATGAACCAGGTTCCTGCCATTGTATGACAATGGAAGTGTGGCTTCGACCCTGGAACCCTGGTCCCATCAGTGACCCAGACATATTCTGAGGTAGCATCACCTGATCATGGAGATAGTTGATCTCCAGGGTGATCGAGGTTAGGAGAGTAGACTCAGAGGACAACACGGCGGATCCACTCACGAAGGCCTTTTACCCAAAGAGAGACGTTTAGGGGATGGTTGAGTATGTGATACTGCAATCACTGCTACAGATGGCCCCAGTGCAAGTGGGAGATTGTTAGTTATATGTATGCCCTACGGGCCATTACTGTACATTGGTTGTATATTGTAGTGGATGCTGGGACATATATAGGTAGGACTTTCTTGCTCGACATGATAGTACGCTATCTGGTTGCACTTTATCTTAACATGTATACTTTCTGTCTCTCTGATTACATGTTGATAAAGCCCTTAGGATGTGTACTCGACTTCCAGGACTATGATGTAGATCATACCAGTGGGGCCTGGGTAGTCCATGAGTACATCCTTGAAATGTTCCTAGTCGAGGGAATATCAAGACGGGGCATCGATATTCCAGAGTAGACTAGCGTATATCTTCTCGACCCAAGCGATGGGCGATGGATGATCCCATATCCATTGGTGTTTGACATCGAAGATGGTGTGCGGGTGCTCAGTGGAGACTGGGTACACTGAACGGACTCGCTGAGAACTCCCAGATGGTATTATACCTCACGTCAGATGGTAGTTCTCTGGTGACACTGGTACAGCTTAGTCTGTTGACCCGAGATCGTCATAGAGTCTTGTGTGTCTCCCACTGTGCTTTGATTTCCACCCTACCACGGCTCTACTGAGTCATGCAAACATGTGGTTTTTGGGTACAGTCCCGATTCACATGGAGGCAATGAGCGATATGAGGGGATTCGTCTCTCCCGGTATTGGGGGTTGATGTTGCGCTATGCTCGACTGGCCATAACAGGAAATCCCTGGCCAGGGTTGCAGTGATATACTGGTAAGAGTTATCAGTAGTTTCACGAATGTTATGGACCTCAAGTCGGCATGACTTATCAAGCTACTGAGGTCTGACGTTTACCACCCCTAGGCGAGATATGCGACATATCAGACGAACAGACCGGACTGTACGGTAAGTGTTACTGGTTGGATTCACAGGAGTGTGAGCGGGCTTGCTCGTCGATCTTCTGATCGCTCAATACCCGGGTGGCCGTTACGTTTAGCAGACCGCTTGCGGCTTGTGGGTGTTTGATATGATCATCATCCGCTGCCGGCGTATTGACGAGTCTTTAGAGTCCTACACAGAGGTTTCCTGGCTCAAGCGAAACGAAATAGGAGCGCATATGAGATATGTGCGGGACCGAGAATAATTCGTGTATGTGATACCGTATTCCATTCTCGCGATGAATGTATCGATTAGTTATATGCGATATAACCTAGTTATCGAATCAAGGATCAATTCGATAAGCCGATACATTGGATACTAGCCGGTTATATGCGATATGACCGGATCGTTAAATCAAGTATTGATTTAATGATTTATTGTATAATTATATATTTGATATATTACTTTGCATTAACTAGTATTGGTTCACTTTAAATGGATTTTCTCACTTGAATTATGCAAGTTGTATATGTGATATACTTTTGTGCACAAGATTGTATCATGTTTGATGATACTTGCTCTTTTGGGTTTGTGTAAAGATTAAACCATGTTTACTGAATGGTTAGGGTTTCTTTTCTCTTATTTATTTATCCATTTATTATTGTTTTGGAAAAGATAAAGAGAAAAAGAAATGGTGGCTTATTTTGTTTCTTCTTTGAAGCTTCTTGAAGCTTTGAATAAGTCTACCATTCTTGTCTCTTCTTTAACCCTAACCACTCATCTAAACCTTAGTTAAATCTCTACACTAAACCATGGTTGAAGTTATGATAAGTATTCCTTTTATTTTCCTTTTTAAAAATATCTTATCATATCTTCTTCTTCTTCATCATCTTCTTCTTCCATGAAGAAAGCTAGTGACCATCAATGGCAATTAGTGAAATCAAGTGAGAAATCCAATTCTAAAGTCTACCCACTTCCTATTTCTTCATCCTCTACCTCTTGCCAAGTTGTATAGGGTGTTTACTTCACAAGTTTTCAAAGCTTGGTGAAGTTGGAGCTTGTTCTTGTGATGCCTCGACGTAGATCATCTTCGGCATTGAACCGACGATCAAGCCCGCCCATTCTTCGATGATGCCAATACTAGAGTCAAGGGTTCGATTTGGACAGCGGAGGGAGATCATCGCGGAGCTTAGGAAGTGGTGGACCGGATCTACAAAGTGTTGGAGATAGTGCCCTCAGAGTCAATTATTGGATCACAGGCACGTGATTGCAATGATTGAGGGAGGACCTATCCCGGGACGACAGTCTTACTCGAGATGATAGTATGCTATCTGGTTTACCTTTATCATCGTGTACTGCTTCAGGTGACCTTACAGGTCGCTATTACACGTTGATAGAGCCCCTAGGATTCTTGCTTGACGACCAGCAGTATGAGAGCGATCATATACGTGAAAGCTGGGGTCTACAAGCACATCCTTAAATGGTCCCTAGTCGAGGGAGTTTCAAGACAGGGCATCGATTCTCCAGAGTAGACTAGTGTATACAGTCGAGACCCCGACGAGGGGCGGTGGCCGGTCTCACAAGCCACTGGTGTCAGTTGGTTCACCTAAGATGTATACAGGTGCTCATTGGGTTATGAGTACACCGGACAGGACTCGCCGGGAACATGCTAGTTGGTCTTATACCTGACGTCAGATAGCAGTTCCCAGGTGACATGTGTACAGGTTAGTTCATCGACCTGGGGATCGTCATTTGTCTCGTGTGAGTTCCCACTGTGCTTTGATTACTACCCTACCACGGCTCAAAGGAGTCGTGCAAACAGGTTTTAGTTGGGTACAGTCCCGAGCCACATGGAGGCAGTGAGCGGATCTTCGGGGGTTCGTCTCTCCCGGTATTGAGGGTGAGGTCGCGCTGTGTCTAGAAGAGCCATTACACGAAGTCCTTGGCCAAGGCAGGAGATTTACTGGTAGGTATTCCAGTAGTATCTCAGGGTGTTCTGGGCTACACTCCGACACGACTTGTACCGCTTTTGGGGGTCTGACTTTTACCCACCCCCTAAGCCCGACATGCGATGCTCATAGACGAATGGACCGGACTGTACGGATATTGTCACTGACAGGCTCAGTGGGGTGTCAGGATGAGTTCGCTCATCGACGTCCCTTTTGGTCAATAGCTGGTGGCCCGTCACGTATTGGCTAATACCTCTGACGTGCTAGTGGTTAAATCCACAGCCATAGTATTGACGAGTCTTTAGAGTCCACCACACTTTCAGTTACTCAAGTTTTCGGGCGAAACGCTGTAGAGGCCGTATGGAGATATGGCAGGGTCCGATCAGATACGTGCGGTATTGCACGGATCAGGATCAGGATCGGACGGTTTGTACTAGTAGCCGTATAGGTATATGGCAGGGTTCGATCAGATACGTGCGGTATTGCACGGATCAGGATCGAGCGGATATTACTAGCCGGCTTTGGTTTAAGCCGGATTCTAGTTTAGTACAGTGTAGATTTTGTCTCTTTGCATTTGTATCCGGACGGAATACAGATGCGGGTGTGTATGCACAGTATCGGGGTTTTCCTGTAATTTATTACGGGACCAGTTTTCTGGAGTTGCCAGTTTGCATTCCGTTCCGGCCGGTTTTCCTTTGTTCTTTCCCGGCCGGACTTTTCCGATGGAGGGGGTTATTTGCAAGTTTGCAAATAACATTTGTGGAGGGGTTTTCTTGCATATGGATTAATTATGATACCATTCTTTTCTTTTCCACCATGCTTTTGCATTAAAGAGAGGGTATGGTTTTGTTGTGCTTTAAGCATGGTTGATGTTTGTTTAGGGTCAGCACTTCTTTTCTCCTACCATCACCTCCCTCTTGTGATATATTTTGTTTCCCTCCACCATTTCCCACAAGAAGTGGCCGGCCACAAATTTAGAAGAGGAGAGAAAATGAGAGGTTTCATTTTTGGTGAAAGAAATTAATCATCCATCTCATTTTCATTGCTACAAAAATCCCCAAGTTCATATCTTGTTCATTCCTCCATCAAAGCAACATAACCCCAAAGAGACAAAGCACTACACTTCCTACAGCACATCTTGGGCATGTCGACTTGCCGGCTTCATGCCCGAGTTGCCTCGGTATAGAGGCGGGAGCCCGTAAAAGAAACAGGCGATGTGGTGCCCTTCCGGCGAGGAGGCGACGACCGGAGTTTCCGCGGGAGATCGGGACGACGACGAGAAGACCGGAGGACTCGGATCACTCGGTATATCTCTTCCCATCTTGTAGTTAGCTAGAACTAGTTTAATGGCCCGATCCGGGGTTTAGTGCGCGGTGGTGCCGGTTTGCAAAGTTCGCAAAATTAAAGTTTATCACCGTTTCCGTATTTGGCCGTCGGATTGACGGCCGGGGCGCCGCCGTGCACTTACAGTGGTATCAGAGCCTCGCCATTAATTTCTTCTAGCTTCGTTTGATGTGTTTTGCATTTCCGATCGACCAAAATTCCAAAACTTGCATTTTTGTTCACGACAGTTTTCTGTTGAATTTTTTTTGGTCTCCAAAAATTTTTCAGGTTGTATAAAAGTACTGTGCTTGAAGACCTAAGACTACTGGAAAAATTCGACACAGTCAGTCGTTGACTGAAGCACGGAACCGTGGCCAAACCGCCCCTTGGGCCGCGGTTCCGCCGCTAATTGGTGTCTTCACTGTATCGATTTTTTCCAGTGGGCTTCTGGGCTTAAAATAGGGGTTTTGGAATATTAAACTTGGGCCCAGATTTTCTATGAGTGCTACAGTATTGCTTGGGGGCCCACTTGTTAATTTTTGATCAATCGGATATTTTAAACACATTATTTCACAGTATTTACATTATATCTGCGACCGTGAATGTCACTTGATCGGTAAATCCGGTCTAACTGCTATAGCCCGGTTAGACGGATTTGCGAACGTGACTTTCACGTTGATGTTCTGTGTTTTGCTGTGATGTTGCGGATCGGTCGTGGGGGATAGCCTGGATGCAATGCTAGTACAGTTTCTGTTATATTATGTACATTTGATTTTGCGGGGCGAGCGTCCGACATGTGGACTGCCGTCACTGCCTGTTTGTATTATTCTTTTGGGGCACGACCTGGTTGCGGTCGATGTACCCGTTGTATGTATATTTTACTTTCTGTACTAGGATTGCCCCGCGGAGGGGTGCACGGATAGCCGGGTTCTAGAGGGCAACAAGCCCGCATCTCATGGCATTGGGACGGAGGGGGCTTCAGTCTGGAATTGGCGGGCTATTCGCCGCACTCGTAGGGGGTACAGGTTGACCCAGGAGGGGTGCCGAAGTTACCGGATTCCGTGAAGTGCTGGGTGGTCCATTCATGGTGCTGAAGGGGGCTGCCTCGCTTCAGGTTTTGGCGGGTGACTTGCCGCGCCCGTAGGGGTCTAGGATTTCATTGCACAGGCTATCCACACGACCAGGGGAACGTCGGGTTTCAGTAGTGGCTCTGTGAAACCCGGGGATCCCAGATATCTGTTTTGTTCTATGATGCTGTACATTTCTGTGATGTTGCATTTTATTCACGCCTTGAGCGAAATACTATATATTGGTATATATATTAGTAGATGTTGTATATGTTTTTCATCCGCGCTAGTCCAGTCCCCGCTCTGCCGTCAGTTAGCTAACCTAACGGGTGATGACGGGACCCAGTGGCGAATGCGGATGGCATATACGTACGTCAGTATATTTTCGTTCTTTGTGGTGTGATCAATTGATGGGACTGCGTTGATTCGGATCAATGCAAGTTAAAACAAACCTATTCTGATGTTGTTGGAACACTTTTCAAAAAGCTGTTATTGCAAGGACGTTCACTTTTGTTTTGCATCGTGGTATTCATTTGGAATATCCTGCTCCTCAGTCGACGAGGCAAGGGCCGAGATCCCTTCACCAGGAGTGACCCCTTGGACAAAAAGTTTGCGTCAGGGCAATGACTTCACTATAGCCGATTACTTTTGCTTTGCATCGTGGTATTCAGTTGGAATATCCTGCACCTCATTCTACGGGGAAAGAGCCGAGATCCCTTCACCGGGAGTGACCTCTTTAGTAAAGGTTTTTCGTCACTATATTTTCTAAAAAGCTATCCGTTCCTTCAACGATATCAAGTTCATTACGTTAAAGGTTTTCGCCAGAAACCATTCGTAGCCCTCCGTCGTTTCATATGGGTAGTCAATAGTATTCAAGCTGTGTTTGTTGGCCAAAGTCAAGGCACAGTGTTTGGTAGCTGTTGGTTATTCATATGCAGCATAGATAGATGCGTTGGTTTGGGGCAGTCGTATAGCCTTGTTGGCCAAAGTCAAGGGCTTGTACGGGTGGGCTCAAATTAACCTGGAGAATGACGGGCAGAACTTGACATGTGACTTATGATTTGTTGGCCAAAGTCAAGGTCATAAGAGCATGGGGCAGAAATCCACATCGGGAGTTTCAAAAGAACTGAAACTTGCCAGATATGCGCATACCTTCTGGAGTGTGATAACGTGAGCGGATTCCGTCACTTTATCATGCGATGAGAGTTGGATCCCGATTCCCACTGATGAGTTAGTTTACTCCTCGGGTGACCCCGACTAATTCTTCTTTCAGGTTTGGAGGAGAATTTGAGGTACAGTAGGAGGTTTCCAGATTAGATAAAGGGATAACCATTCTGATCTAGGTTAGAGTCCACGCTGAGTGTTTCTTTTCTCTCTCTCTCTGGCAGCGACCATTGACCCGACCCTAAGACTATGACTCAGTGACCAAGTTGACCGAACCTTCTTAACACTGGCTTTTGGATTGTCAGAGTTGCAGACCTCATTGCCACTCCTACTTTTACCCTTTTCCCCAGGACACCCCGTATTACTACGAACGTCCACTTCCATTGGACAAAACCATCGTATGGTTAGATACGAACTCGAAGGAATTCGAGGATGGTTTCCGGTTCTGGAGAAAACGGATAGGATTATTCAGTTGTCTTTTCCCTTTTACCTTCTCTCAAGTTACGAGTACTCCTTAGTTTAGGAGATAGTACACCTATTACGCAAATTGGATAGTCTTCTTCCAAACCATAGGCTGGTGCCGACCGGTAGGGAATGAAGAAAACCAATTAGCCTAAACGGTGTGCAGAAGGCATTAAGATTGAGACAAAGCAAGGGATTAGTAAGAGGGCAAAGTAAATTGCGACTGATATTCATGACCAAACCAAGTTTTTCTTCGCCAATCCTAAATCACCTTTGTATTTCTCCAGGACACTCCATATCACTACGAAGATCCACAGTTTATTGGATACTCCATCGTATGATTATATACGAACTCGAAAGGAACTTGTTCCAGTTCGGGGATGGATTCTGGTCCAGGAGAAATAGGAATAAGGTTTATTCGGTTGTCTTTTATCTTCACCTTCTCTCGCATTGCGAGTGCTCCTAGGATTAGGACAGTACACCCATTATGCTTATTGGATAGTCTTCTTCCAAACCATAAGCTGGTGCCGAACGGTAGGGAAGGAAGAAAACCATTTGGCCTAAGGGGTGTGCAGAAGGTAATGACTAAAGACATATAAAGGGATTTGGAGAGGTGGCAAAGAATTATACGGTTATAGTTGTGAATCTGGATAATGGTAGAGACATTACTAGGAATACCGGGATACCCCAACGAAACATTTCAATGTTTCAGTTTCACTGTGTACTGTTAAAAGAAAACTGATTTCCTGATTAGACACTTGCTCCAGGGTATGTATTTACCAGGTTTGATTCTCATATCTGTATGGCTTTACAGATGATGAGTGGGAGTAAGTTATTGGGAATTGGGTGATCATCCTCATTATATCGGGATTCGTTGTAATCGGTGATATTTGAGAAGATCACCTGGGCTGTTTGCCGGTCGGCAAATATTTGGTTTTGAATATCCGCTGTTATGCACCAATTTCAAATTGATATATCTGTACGTCTATTTTTATAGAGTGAGATATACCTTTTGATATTATGTCGATGACATTTACCTGTATCAGTGGATGGTTAGGTAAGGAGCATTAAACAGCGGTGTAATTCTTCTTAACCATAAGTACAGTTTTCAACCTACGACACACAGTGAAAGAGTTGTTAGACTCGGCGGACTTATACAGAGTATTGTATGTTGTCCAGTGTCCATTAGGACAGAGGGGTTGGTCCTCATACTATATTCTGTTTACTTTTAACTTCTCTAGTTCTTAGACATGTATTTCGTAGAAACACAGGGTTTAAGTTTTGAGGAGTTATAGGTATTTGAATAGAGTATAGAACCAGGTGTAGCAAGTATCGGGATTCTTCAAGGTGATCGAAGATGTAGATACTTGTGTATGGTATTCAGTTGATAGTAATGATAAAGAGAAATTGCTTCTCTTTCAGGTTACTCATAATTGGAAGCATTCCTAAGTTGAGTAACGCTGATCGGCCTCTCTCCATTTAATTGACATGCACTGGAGACAGCTGCATGATTTGAATCTGGTTCAATTAAATCAGTGCCTCTGGTTCTATATTGGATATAGTACAGTTCATATCTTAACATTGTTAAGGTACGGGGAGTTGTCCGGCTTATGATTAAAACCAGACTCTGGATAACTCAAGGCACATTTCTGTAATGGCTGTTTGTGGGTTGACCCAGGCTATGACGAGGGTTGATTTTCTACCATAAGAAAGATCAATAGTGATATTGTTCTTGACTCGCCACAGTTTTAATAAAAATGGATTTTTTCAAAAACAGTAGTGGGAGTATGGTAGAACTGGAAGTGATTCCAGAACCGCAAACGATTACTGAAGATTTGATAAGGAACCTAAAGATTCAATCTGATTTGATATTCCATTGGCCACTCCGCAGATAAGGTGGGTAACTTCAGGCACCCGAGAGGTACTCCGGTAGCCTCAAGGACGGTGACAGGGAAGTTCTTGTTTACCCACACTTGCCATTGCTGTTGTTCCAGGCTGCGAGACCCGGTGGGAGGATGAGTATAGCGTCGTTCTAAACTAGCTTTAGAAGTGCACGTCTATATGACTCTGCCAGAGGGTTGTCGTAGTCAGTGGGAGCAGCGGAAGCATTGATGGACATCAGGCTTATGTCTATAGACTAAAGCAGATATAGCGGAGATAGATCATCTATTTCTGACGTGACAGTCATAAGTTTGACTTCATCAGAATAGGGGATAGATCTGTTGAGAAGGTAGTAGGGTGTGATGTCATGGTATTTGGATGACATACACAAACTAGGAAAGGAAACTCCTATACTACGGTCGGTTTTACTTCGGTCGTCACACAGAGGTTTCTCCACATGGGACTTGGACATTATATCAGACATACTGGTTACTAGATCTAGATTTGGGTGGTTTCCCAATCAGGGTACTTTGACAGCATTCTAAGAGTATTTAGAATGGACGACTCCTGGCACGGTAGTGTACCTGCAGGTGATGGAGTCACCCTCTCTAAAGGTGTCTTATAGACTAAAGTAGAGAGGGATGTGCATGATTGGCAGATCACTTGCTTAGGCAATTGAGTCAATCATGAGATGTCAAGTACCACACCAGATGTTGTTCTTGCACTAGATGCAATAAGATGATATTGATCCAATCCTGGAAAAACAATCGGAAGCAGTTTTAGAACATAAGTTAATGTTCTAGGGAATTGATAACGGCAGCCTCATTTGGGAGACAGTTATCATTCCAGGCTTCCAAGGTGACATGGACGACAAGGAGGTTGTCAGAGTTATAGTTTTCCTTCTGACGAGGGGCAGTGTTTTGGACAGGTAATCCAAGACAATACTGAGGGTGGCATGGCGCAGGATACTGATTAAGTTCAGTTGACGATACAGTCTAAGAAGTTTGGATTTGGAGTTCATTTATGAGCTTGGTCCCATCAGACATCCAGACATTCTAAGACAGGTATTGCTCATTTCGGGAGATGGTTTTCTCCGCGAACTTGAGATATAGAGAGACATAGAAAGAAACATCCAGGCGGATCCACTCACTGAGGCTATTCCTCGAACGCAAGAGTTTCGCAAACAGGCTTTGTGAGACTGACTAGTAGAGGAGTTGGGTGTTCGGTATCACACGGGCTGTGAGTAGGCGACATCGCAATAATTAGCCCTGAGTGCAAGTGGGAGATTGTTGGAGATAGTGCCCTCAGAGTCAATTATTGGATCACAGGCACGTGATTGCAATGATTGAGGGAGGACCTATCCCGGGACGACAGTCTTACTCGAGATGATAGTATGCTATCTGGTTTACCTTTATCATCGTGTACTGCTTCAGGTGACCTGACAGGTCGCTATTACACGTTGATAGAGCCCCTAGGATTCTTGCTTGACGACCAGCAGTATGAGGGCGATCATATACGTGAGAGCTGGGGTCTACAAGCACATCCTTAAATGGTCCCTAGTCGAGGGAGTTTCGAGACAGGGCATCGATTCTCCAGAGTAGACTAGTGTATACAGTCGAGACCCCGACGAGGGGCGGTGGCCGGTCTCATAAGCCACTGGTGTCAGTTGGTTCACCTAAGATGTATACAGGTGCTCATTGGGTTATGAGTACACCGGACAGGACTCGCCGGGAACATGCTAGTTGGTCTTATACCTGACGTCAGATAGCAGTTCCCAGGTGACATATGTACAGGTTAGTTCATCGACCTGGGGATCGTCATTTGTCTCGTGTGAGTTCCCACTGTGCTTTGATTACTACCCTACCACGGCTCAAAGGAGTCGTGCAAACAGGTTTTAGTTGGGTACAGTCCCGAGCCACATGGAGGCAGTGAGCGGATCTTCGAGGGTTCGTCTCTCCCGGTATTGGGGGTGAGGTCGCGCTGTGTCTAGGAGAGCCATTACACGAAGTCCTTGGCCAAGGCAGGAGATTTACTGGTAGGTATTCCAGTAGTATCTCAGGGTGTTCTGGGCTACACTCCGACACGACTTGTACCGCTTTTGGGGGTCTGACTTTTACCCACCCCCTAAGCCCGACATGCGATGCTCATAGACGAACGGACCGGACTGTACGGATATTGTCACTGACAGGCTCAGTGGGGTGTCAGGATGAGTTCGCTCATCGACGTCCCTTTTGGTCAATAGCTGGTGGCCCGTCACGTATTGGCTAATACCTCTGACGTGCTAGTGGTTAAATCCACAGCCATAGTATTGACGAGTCTTTAGAGTCCACCACACTTTCAGTTACTCAAGTTTTCGGGCGAAACGCTGTAGAGGCCGTATGGAGATATGGCAGGGTCCGATCAGATACGTGCGGTATTGCACGGATCAGGATCGGACGGTTTGTACTAGTAGCCGTATAGGTATATGGCAGGGTTCGATCAGATACGTGCGGTATTGCACGGATCAGGATCGAACGGATATTACTAGCCGGCTTTGGTTTAAACCGGATTCTAGTTTAGTACAGTGTAGATTTTGTCTCTTTGCATTTGTATCCGGACGGAATACAGATGCGGGTGTGTATGCACAGTATCGGGGTTTTCCTGTAATTTATTACGGGACCAGTTTTCTGGAGTTGCCAGTTTGCATTCCGTTCCGGCCGGTTTTCCTTTGTTCTTTCCCGGCCGGACTTTTCCGATGGAGGGGGTTATTTGCAAGTTTGCAAATAACATTTGTGGAGGAGTTTTCTTGCATATGGATTAATTATGATACCATTCTTTTCTTTTCCACCATGCTTTTGCATTAAAGAGAGGGTATGGTTTTGTTGTGCTTTAAGCATGGTTGATGTTTGTTTAGGATCACCACTTCTTTTCTCCTACCATCACCTCCCTCTTGTGATATATTTTGTTTCCCTCCACCATTTCCCACAAGAAGTGGCCGGCCACAAATTTAGAAGAGGAGAGAAAATGAGAGGTTTCATTTTTGGTGAAAGAAATTAATCATCCATCACATTTTCATTGCTACAAAAATCCCCAAGTTCATATCTTGTTCATTCCTCCATCAAAGCAACATAACCCCAAAGAGACAAAGCACTACACTTCCTACAGCACATCTTGGGCATGTTGACTTGCCGGCTTCATGCCCGAGTTGCCGCGGTATAGAGGCGGGAGCCCGTAAAAGAAACAGGCGATGTGGTGCCCTTCCGGCGAGGAGGCGACGACCGGAGTTTCCGCGGGAGATCGGGACAACGACGAGAAGACCGGAGGACTCGGATCACTCGGTATATCTCTTCCCATCTTGTAGTTAGCTAGAACTAGTTTAATGGCCCGATCCGGGGTTTAGTGCGTGGTGGTGCCGGTTTGCAAAGTTCGCAAAATTAAAGTTTATCACCGTTTCCGCATTTGGCCGTCGGATTGACGGCCGGGGCGCCGCCGTGCACTTACACAAAGGTTGTAGCCCCTTTCCTTTAGATACATTTCCGTTTACATGCTTGCTTCGCCTATATATCTAGTTAACGATCCGTAGTCTAGGGTTTCTCGGCACCGTAAAATTTCAATTGGGCATGTTTGATCACTTGTGAGACTCCATCAGAGTACCTAGGAACCCTACAGTAAGTCGATGATCCTCGATTGCAGAAGTTCACAGAGAAGGTGGAAGCCGGACTGAGGACAGACTTACTTATACATCGAAACAGTTCTTTGAGATTCGGTAGCAGACTCTGTGTTCCCAAGGGGGATGTTCGAGAAGAAGTACTAGCTAAGGCTCATAGTTCAGCTTATCTGTGAATCCGGGAGGCACGAAAATATATCGAGATCTAAAGCAACACTATTGGTGGAACGGGATGAAACGAGAGATTGCACGGTTTGTATCCAAGTGCTTGGTATACCAGCAAGTAAAGGCAGAACACCAAACAACTGGACTGTTGCAACCGCTTCCGATACCCGAGTAGAAGTGGAAGCACATCACTATGGATTTTGTGACTGCCTTACCACGGACCCAAGGGGAAACAACGCAGTTTGGGTTATCAATGACCATCTTACAAAAGCAGCAAACTTTATACCCTTCCAAGTGGAACAGTTGACAGAGTCACTTGCGGAGAAATACATGCAAGAGGTAGTGCGACTTCACGGAGTTCCGGTCAGTATAGTGTCAGATCGAGACACCAGATTTGTTTCGCACTTTTGGAAGAGCTTGCAGGAGAGTCTGGGTACACGTCTCAAGTTCAGCACCGTTCATCTCAGAAGACTGCATTTTAATACCTCTCATTCATTATCAATTTTGTTATATATCGGTATTATTAATCAGTGTCTGCTCAGTAATTACAGATTACAGGTATTCGTGATAAAACACTGAAAACACACTCAATGTCACGGATATAGCGTTTGGGAGCCGACACTGCAATCAGAACAGAGAACCGACCGATATTCAAAGAGCTCTTTTGCAATAAACATGTGTGCACACAATTTTGGTACAACACAATACATGTGTGACACTAGCTCTTTGACATGGACCATATGGGGGCTGCCTTTGCACAATTTATGCAAGTGGGCACATGTGGGATGGTGACATGAGTTAAATGCTAAAAGTTTTGATGTGATATGTAGCATCATGTTTCCTTCCAAAATCCCTGAGTAATAACCATGAATTCATACAGAAATCAAGCAGCACCAGGATGATGTTGGAGAGCACTCGAGTTCACCAAGCCAGCACGAGCCTCATTGCTTGGATTTGGACTGGCGAGACCCCCAATAAATTCGGCGACACCGGTCCCCGTTGCTCTTTTTTCCCCCATTTTTCTTCTGGCACTTTATAGGTATCGCATCATCCATTCTATATTATTCGTTTATTCTATTTTGATGCTTATAAATACCAGAACAGATTTGAGCCAAGGGAGGTGAACCGGTGTGAATTGATTGGAAGATCTGTAGCCCAGTTTGGGGCTGAGATCTGTTGAATATTCGTGAGCAGACGGGCTCAATTGAATATAAGTTGAGGACTTATGGCCAGAATTTAACATTTTATTATTCTGGGCTGTTGAGCTTTTACTTGGGCTTGGCCCTTTTAATAATGCTGAGCATTAGGTCTTGACAATTTTTGTTTTATATTGAATGCATAGCATTCATCAGAACAATGTTTGTTCTGACAACGCACCACGTGGCGCGCCAGGCGCTTTGTGCCAATTAAAGAACGCATTGCGCTTCTGCCAAGTAGCTCACACGAAAAGAACACGTGTCGCGCTTGGCGCTAAGCGCCAGTTTATTGGCGCTAAGCGCCAGTTTATGAGCGCATTGCGCTTTCAATTTATGAGCGCTTTGCGCTAGTTTAGTGGTGCACCAGTGAGTGACACGTGGCGCGCTTTGCGCTGAGCGCCAGCCCATGAGCGCAGTGCTCTATTTCAAAAGCGCAAAGCGCAAATTGTGTCTGCAGTTGACACGTGGCATGCTTTGGCGCTGAGCGCCGGTCCAAGGAGCGCAAAGGCGCAGTTTATGAGTGCAAGGCACTTTCCAATAGCGCAAAGCGTATTTGATCAAATTTATGATCAGAGAACAAGTTTATGTTCTTTTTTAGAGGAGGCCTTGCCTCAAGATTCAAGAACAAAAGTTCTTATTTATAAAAAGGCGCTGCCTTTGTAGATCAATGATCTGTGAATGAAGTAAATACTTCTTTTGTTTTTATGATGAGATCTTTTGATCTCTTTTTATATCAAAGACCTTGGTCTTTTGTAGATCTATGATCTTTTTTTTAGAAGATAGTTCTTCTTTTCATGAAGATTTATTATCTTATGAGTTTTCGTTGAATGAAATGAGAGCTGATTTCACTCTTTCATCTTACAATTGGATCGGCCAGGAAGAACGTCATTCAAAAGTGATTATTTACCTGCATCTGGATCCCTCGCTTAATGTTCGAGCTAAGCTTTGCCTTTTGAAGCACCTGCCTCTCAAATCCCTTTTGATTAGAGAAGCCCTGAAAGGAGGGATTGTTGCCATATGCGTGTTCAAGAATCATGTTCTTTACCTTGAAGAAGTGATCTTCTTTTGCTAAAAGCTTGCTTTTTTTTCTTTGAGTTTTCTCAAAGTTTGTAGGGGGGTTTCTCTATATCAGACTTGAAGTCTTGGGGCCTTTATATAGGGAAAATTGATTTGTTAAATCAGTTAAAGAGATCTTTCTCTGATTGATTTGGGGATATTTCCCCACCGTTGGATCTTTGATCCTAAGGCTTCTGTTTTACAGAAGGCAATCTTCTTGTTTTTAACAAGATTGGAAAGATCTTTCCATAATAGAATTTTAATTCTGATTAATTAATGATTTATCATTATTATTAGATCTTTTGATCTAACGGTGGGGAATTTTATAATTCCAGCGCTGGCGCACCCGTGCTTTGCACGTGGTGCGCTGCTCAGAGCGCAGCGCAGTTTGCGCTAGTGCACCTACGTTTGACACGTGGTGCGCTGGTCAGAGCGCAGCGCAGCCTGCGCTAGCGCACCTGTGTTTGATATATGGCGCGCAGCGTGCCAAGCGCTAGCGCACACATGGTGCACGGCCTAGGGCGCAGCGCACCTGGCGCTAGCGCATCTGTGTTTGACACGTGGCGCGCAGTGCGCCTAGCGCTGAATCTGAAGCGTCGCTTCAAATTTTAAATTTTGAATTTTAAAACAGAGCTTTGCTCTGATTGGGGAAAACAATTGGGTTATGACAAGTACGCCAGTGAAAGTGATTGAAATAGAGACTGACATGTGTGAAAGCGTAATTGAATAGTGAAAGTGACACGTATTCGTACACAACCAATCTGATACATGAACATATACTATAACCTGGGGAAAATGGAAAAATCGAGGGTGGAATCGAACTCTTATTTAGCAAGGTTTAGCGATTTAGAAGATGATCATTCGATATATATTAGGTCGTGGGCCTAGCGGCGCAGCTGTAAGGTTATATCCCGGGCAACAGTGGACCGTAGTCTCGGACATACACGAGACTCTTGTTAAATACAAGAACTCTTTTCACCGATCGATTTCAAATGATCTAGAAACGGATAGATTTAGTGACATACATATTGCCTTGTTTACTGTCATGATTCACGTGTCATACTGCTTACCTGTTTATGTTATTCCACTCTCATGTCATTGTTTTATATCTACTATTTCATGCTTATTGTTATTGCCACATGTTAAATATTATTATATTATTTATATTGCGTCGCCCTGACGACCTGAGTATGCATGCTCAGAGGAAGAAGTGGACCCAACACAAGAACAACACTTCCCCTACGAGATCGTGGAGATTTAGACAGCGGCATCAGCGTTATCGACCTTTTGCTTTCAACAAAGAACACTTGTTATTTTTGGTTAGTTGTTTCTGTATTTGCTTAAACCTTGTATCCGTTGAACTCTTTTGTTTGAATATAATAAAGTAGTGATTGTGATTTCTCTTTACTTTGTGATGTGTTTACTGCTTACCATGTGATGCTAGAAGCCGAAGTGTGACTACGACGAGATTATTCCTTGATCGTAGGATTATGGCTGGCCTAATCACCCTTTGTATTCCATATTTTGGAAAGCTGGGCATGACATGGTTTTGTTGGTATTAGAGCACCAGGTTTGGATTGAGATGGTAGTTTTCCAAGTTAAGGTTTAAGACTTTAAGTCAATTGCATCGATTAACTTATATCTTTCCCTGATTTTTAAATCCGATTTGCATCATTATCCTTGTATCATTTTGGACAACCCAATTACTATTTACGTTTATTCTATTCGAGTGCTTGCTTGCGGCATCAATCTTTGAAGTTGTATACCGCAATTCATGCTCTGGCTAGTCTACTATACATTATTAGTACTATTTTTCTATTAACCTAGTTATATTTAGTGACATTTGTTATCCTAAATTTATTTTTCTCTTTATTTTGTATTAGTTAGGTTTTTTCTCTCATTGCATGTTATTAAGTACTATTGTTTTACTTTCTTTAAGTTCTCTATTATTTTCAAATTTTTCAATAATTCTAATTTACACTGTTTATTTTATTTTCTAGTGAATTTTTCTTACTAATACTTTTCATATTATCATCATTTAGTATGTAGTGCTATTCTTCATGCTTCTTGTTTTGATTTCTCTCTGCTTTTAACTACAGGATGCCACTTCAAGTTATCTACTATTCTATATTTTTTTTAACATTTTATTTCTTATTATGGTGTTATCATTCGTATTCACTTAGTCTATTAGTGTTCTTTTGCTTAACTCTCAAAATTTATACTTATTAGCTATCTATTTTTCTTTAATATAAGTTTTGTCTTGGTTTTCTACATGATATTCTTGTCTTATTATTCATATTTATGCTAACCATTTTTTCATTTTCATATTTACATTTATTTACTTATAAATGTACTTCATTCAAATTAGTATTTTTTTATTTACTGTAATAAATTATTGTTATTCTGCATGCTAGTACTTGTTTATTTATTTTGTACCTATATCATCACTATCTCAGTGTTATCTTTATTTCTTTTGTATTTTATTTTCTCCGCACTTTTGCATATCTAGTCCAGTCTTTGTCTTTACATTATTTGCTGTTATCTGGTTGACTACTAGCTCACTTATTTTCGTTTTATTTTTCTTCTATACTTTTACGTTTTGAGTATTCTCAAGTTATTTCTCTGTAGTTACCTGATTTATATCTTTACTAAAGTATTTTTGGTTCTTTAAAGCTTATCAGCCATTCCTTTACTATTATTCGTTATAGTTAGTCTATTTCATTTTACGTATATATATAACTATTTATTTTTCGGCCCTATGGCTGGCTTACTAACATTTGAATTTTCTAGTTGCTTTGTGCATGTCTTTTATAGCTTACTGTTTATTTGAATTTCGAGGACAGAATTTTCTTTAAGTGGGGTATGATGTAATATCCGGCATCCGTCATACGGTAAAATTTGTATTTAAATAAAAATACATGTATTTTAATTAATTTATCTAAATTTTAATCTATTTTCTTTTCTTTTTTTAGGGCCCAAGCTCTTCCCCCCATTTCATTTTTTTCTTTTCTTTATCTATTCTTACCTCCAGACCCAAGCCCAGCCACTTCTCTCTCCCTTTCTTATTTCTTTTCTTTTTCCCATCAGTCCAACTCTCCCTTTCTCCCCCTTCTTTTTCTTCTATTTCTTTCCTCCTCACGATCCTTACTGTCACTCCCCGCTTTTCAAAATACATAAAAAAAAATTCACGATCAAGAACAATATATATAGCCAGCCATTTTCAATTTGCCACAAAAAATAATCAACAATAGAATCAACAGCGAAAGCAATAACAAAATATTAAGTATTAATGTTCCAAGGATAAATAAGAAACAATAACAAGATATGTCACTTATAGACTTACAATAAAACTTCGATGATAGTCAAGACATGAAATAAACTATAGTCATAAAAAACTAGCTAGACAGAAACCCCCTCATTGCTTGGTGATCTTCCGGAAGTATTCTTTATCCTGTGGTGCTAAAACCAGTTGACCTGGGCCTTGCAAAACCCAGACGTTAGAGTGTTGAATATAATGTAATAATGAATATAACAGAAAATGGAATATAATATCATTTTCATGAAATGGTGGTATGCGAGAATATAATAATGATAGTATTAACAAGCAGTAAAACAAGCAAGGCATATAAAATAAGGCAATCATGTCAATGTGTATCCTATGGGTCGGTGTCATTAAGTTATTTATCAACAGGTATTGAACCAATCAATATAATACTTCCTCGTATCATATTCAAGACGGATAAGATATGTCATAAGTCAAATACATGCATGTCAATATACAGATATTCTTGTTACCATAGTACAGATGTCCATCTGACCATAAAATAGATGTCTCTCATGCACCATAATGCAGATGTCACCTCCTTTGGACCATAATACAGATATCCAGGTTTCATGTTTCACGTCAAATATCCATTTAGTCTTTATCTAGTGTCAATACTAGAACTAGCATATATGAACAAATCGTTTCACACAAGATAATCAATCGGGTCAACCGATATCAGGAAATAGTTGGCATTGGATAAACATTACATAGCAATAATCATGGCAGGGTAACTAATGAACGTGCTCAATCATAAATCAACAAACCGGAAATGTCATCTACGGCACATATGTATATCTTTCGTAGCTCCCTATTACCTTGCTAAGGAACAATCTTTTGCGTCCCTAGCTCTGGTTGCAGACATCCCAGCACTGGTGATTCATGATCAAAAGAGATTGCAAGATTCTCTCTTCAAAAGCATGATTATATTTAGAAAAAGAAACAAGTATAAACTAGCAGGGAAGGGCTACTGATCAAGGAATTCTACAGGGACCTTGGTTTGGATGCTAATGTGCAATGGATGTTCTCCTTAAATATTGGTAGAAATAGGCATCAGCCAGCTAAAACCATCAGGAAGAACTTTTCGTCTTTAAATTAATGCATGAGATGATCGATCAAAAGAGGCCACATCAAATGGGGTGGATATTGCTGAAATTTCTTCGTTCCCTCGCCGCCGCAACTGCGGCCGATGTGAAACCGCAAAACAAAAATTTTCAAGAGAACACTGGAAACTAATCCCTAGCGATCGTTCCAAACACTAAACTAGAAAAAAAAAGCATGCAAAGTTTAGAAATTACAACCTTTGATAAATGTCCACCAAATCGTGGAAAACCCCTCTAAGCTCCTCGTAGGCCGTCGAGAACAAACTTGAGTGGCGACCGCCCTTACCGAAGATGATCCACCCGAGAAAACCGATCTAAGCTCCAGCTTCACCTACTGAAGCAACCGACGCTCCAAGCTCGCTCGGAATGGAGAATGAGGATGTAGGAATTTCCCACCATCATTTTCTCACTAAAAACTAAGCTTAAGAGAGCATCAAAGAAGAAAGAGGAGAAGAGAATGCAGAGGGAGCCATAACACAAGTAAGCTAAGGGTTGAATCAAAATGAGAGAATGGCTTCATAATTTGTCACACACAAAAAAAATATCATAACCTTTTGTAATAAACAAATGAAGCCCATCTTTCTCTCTACATTCCTCAACCATGCTTAGAGCTACCTCACCTAGGCAGTTCATTACCATGCATATTCAAAAATGAATATTCACAAATGAGGTGTCCTTCTTCTAGAAGTATTCTATACAAATACAGAATACAATCCGGTATACGTATCAAAATACATATACGCGTATCCGTATAAAAATACGAATAGTCAAGAGAGAGAAAATGGATAGTGAATAATAATACTAGAATATATATATATATATATATATATATATATATATATATATATATATATATATATAAATTATTAAATCAAAACTTGATTTAATAATCCGGCTTAATCCTAACCCGGCTAGTATTATCAGCCGTCCGATTAAACTCCATATAGTTTGTACATGTATTTATTCATACCCCTGTATATACCAATATACTTCATCTAAATCATATCGTATGAACCGGAAAAACTTTCAATGTGGGACTTTAAAGACTCGACAATACGCCGGCAGTGGATTATTGGATAAATCCATAATCACAAGCACGTCAGCGGCACTAGCTGTATGTAATGGCTACCCAGGTATATGCCGAAAGGGAAGTCGAAAACCAAGTCCATCCGTACCCTACTGAGCCTGAATGTAACAATCTCCATACAACGTCTAAGAATTGCATACCAGGTCTAAGGGGTGGATAACGTCAGACCCCAAATAACCCGATAAGTCGTGTCGGAGTCAAGCTCATCATCAATCAAGAAACTACTGAACTCCTATCAGTAAATCTCATCCACCGTGGCCACGGATTTAGGGTGTTGGCCAACCGAATACAGCGCGACATCGACTCCTAATATCAGGATAGACAAATCCCCGATAATCGCTCACTGCCTCCATATAACTCAGGAATGTACTCAACTAAAACTTGTTTGCACGACTCCTTTGAGCCATGGTAGAGTAGTAATCTAAGTACAGTGGGAACTTACACGAGACAAATGACGATATCAGATCAAAAGACTAACCTGTAATCATACCACTAGAGAACTTCTATCTGACGATAGGTATAATACTATTTAGAAGTTCTCGGCGAGTCCGTCCGGTGTACTCACTTCTAGTGAGCACATGTATACTATCTTATATGACACAACACCAATGGCTTATGAGATTGGCTACCACCCATCGTCAGGGTCTTGAAATGTATACACTATGCTACTCCGGAATATCGATGCCCAGTCTCGATATTCCCATGACTAGGGATATTTAAGGATGTGCTTATGGACTACCCAGCTCTCACGTATATGATTGCCATCATAATGATGGTAGTCAAGCAAGAATCCTACGGGTTTTATCATTATGTATTAGCGGCACGTAATAACAATTAAAACGTATACACATCAATGATAAAGAAAAACTATATAGCATACCATCATCTCGAGTAAGATTGTTCTACCTGTATAGGTCCTCACCCAATTATCATAATTGCCTACCTGCAATTACAATAATTACCTTGAGGGCGCTATATCCAACAATCTCCCACTTGCACTTAAGGCTAATTATTGCGGTATTGCATACCTACATCCCGTGTGCTACCGAATACCCAATTTCTCTACTAATCAATTTTGCAAACCATGTTTATGAAACATCCGTGTTCGAGAAATAGCCTTAGTGAGTGGATCCGCTACGATATTCCAACTTCTTCTCTTTATGTCTCAACTTCGTGGAGATTAACAATCTCCTGAACAAAGCGATACCCCGCCTCAAGAATTTGTCTGGATACATGATGGGACCAAGTTCATATATGAACAAATTTATCCAACAAATTTCTTGGGGTGTATCCTCCGTTGAGTTACAACCAGCATCCTGCACCATTCTTATCTCAGTATCCCTATTGGAACCCTATCCAATATACAACTTCTCAAAAGAGGGTATACTCAAAACTTTGACATCATCTTTGTCATCCAAGTCATCTTGGAAGCCAGAACCGATAACCGCTTCCTGAAGGAGGCTGTCGTTACCATATATCAAGAACATCTGTCACGACCCGAAATATTAGCTCGTGACCAGCACTTAAATCATGTAACGTCTAAACGCGTAACGTAATTTAAGTAAGCTGAAACTCAGAAATCTAAACCTTTTTAAGAAAATAAAGGAGGTGAAGTTTTGAAATAAAAGTATAATGAAATCAAGTTTTCTTAATGCATAGAAAAGGAACATGAAAATGCAAGTGAAATTTACTAGTTTGAAAACGTGTTTCGTCTTTTAAAAATTTGGGCAGCACCTCCTTTGTATATTTTGATCTAAAACCATATATACAAGATAATGATAAAGGCATCCCCAAGCGGGAGCTAGCTCTTCGCCAACCGGCGGATCATAACCACGCAAAACATAAACATAAATATACGACGCCCAACGGCGAAGATCACCACAAAAGATAAATAAATAAGCAAGACATCAAAACCACAAGTAGCGGAAATACCTTCACTCTAAGTCTCGCAACCACAAATCTCACTAAGTCTCATTACTTACACAAATACTAATTTTGATTGATGGAGTTGACTAGATACAATATGAAATATAAATACAAGAGTGGGTACGATACAAATGCCCCACCCACCAATGCAAAACACCCAAATGAAGCCATGTGCCAGCGATTCCGCTACGGATCCATGCGGTCAACCTGCAAGAACTGTGGCACAATGGGGATGAGTTGCCAACTCGTAAGTAGAAAAATATCTATAAGTAGAAATCGAATAAAAAACGAATTCTAGGTCAACTATATCATAAAGGTAATACTATGATATCTAGGGTGACCGTATCTGTGTATGTGCCAACAATGTAATCAATACCTATATGTATGCGGATATAATCCAACAATATAATCAATGTATGTATGCATGTGGATCTCGTCCAACCATATAATCAATGTATGTATGCATGTGGATCTCGTCCAACCATATAATCAATGTATGTATGTATGTAAGTATGAGAATATAAATCAACGGTTTCCCTCCCGACACATCAAAATCATGGAACCTGAGTGTCCAGCATTGACACTCGAAAATATCATGAAACCCGTGTCCAGCATCGACACGTAAATCCTCATATCTCGGGCTCCGTCAGTCCGGATCGGCCCTCGGGCTCCGTCAGTCCGGATCAGCCCATCTCATCTCTTGACTCCGGTCGGTATCCTCCGGATATCCGCCGAGCCTAAATACTATCACCGGTAGGTAGTAGTCCCACTGCCAGGCTCACCGTCTACTGCACAGCAATCCGTTCTTACCCTGGGGTACCATACCAGGTCCACCATATACTCGCAATCGGCCTCGTCCAACTCCTCGAATCGGGTTTCATATGTCATACGTCTCAGAACCGAGAAAATGCATGGTGGACGTACTGAAATATCATATCAAGAGAAACCGGGTTTTTAAAACAGTACATACTTTCTTTTGAAATAGCCACAGTTCTCAAATCCAGAAATCTCATGAAAACAACATATCTTAATGCGTGTAATCATAAAGCATGATGTATGCGATATATAACGGAAATGTAAGCATATCCAAAAATCATGCAACATGGAACAGCGATATGACATATTAAGAGAGAACCGCTCTTTTAAATGGATCCGGTTTTTAAAATAATACACGCGGTCCCCAATTCTCCAAAAATCAAAGCCAGCATCATCTAGGTATGTACAAATGTGTATGTACGTAGGCATGGATGCACAAGATATGTGGTATATACGCAAGTATGAGTGTACAATATATATGTGCGCCAATATGGATGTACAAGTGGGTATATACGCAAATATGAGTGTACAATATGTATGTGTGCCAATATGGATGTACATGTGGTATATACGCAAGCATGAGTGTACAATATGTATGTGCGCCAATATGGATGTACAGGTGGTATATATGCAAGCATGAGTGTACAATATGTATGTGCGCCAATATGCGCCAATATGAATGTACAAGTGGTATATACGCAAGCATGAGTGTACAATATGTATGTGTGTCAATATGGATGTACAAGTGGTATATACGCAAGCATGAGTGTACAATATGTATGTGCGCCAATATGGATATACAATATGCAAGCATGAGTGTACAATACGCAAGCATGAATGTACAATATGTATGTGCGCCAATATGGATGTACAAGTGGCATATACGCAAGCATGAGTGTACAATATGTATGTGCGCCAATATGGCATAAGTGTACAATATGTATGTGCACCAATATGGATGTACAAGTGGTATATACGCAAGCATGAGTGTACAATATGTATGTGCGCCAATATGGATATACAAGTGGTATATACGCAAGCATGAGTGTACAATATGTATGTGTGCCAATATGGATGTGGATGTACAAGTGGTATACACGCAAGCATGAGTGTGCAATATGTATGTGTGCCAATATGGATGTACAAGTGGTATATACGCAAGCATGAGTGTACAATATGTATATGTGCCAATATGGATGTACAAGTGGTACATACGCAAGTATGAGTGTACAATATGTATGTGGGCAAGTATGAATGTACAAGTGGTATATCCTGATGCAGTGATTCTACTGTGTAGTGACATGGCAATTATCGATGATGAAGTGTGTGAACCGGCAAATTTGTGTAAGTGCAACATACGCATCATCGATAATGGTGCAGGTGTACTAGCACAGGTATAAGTAATGCAATGTGAATAACATGAATGCATCATAAGGTAAATTATCAGCTAAAAGCTATAAGGTGTACATATCTAACATGATCGAGTCGGTGAATTTATCAATCGGCATCCAGCCTCACAACATCCCGTACGGTATACTCCATCGTACGGCATTCTCAAGTCAATGATAAGGATCAATCATCAAGTCAAACTCATCACGCACGGAAAATCATTGTACGGCGACATTAAGCTATCAGGGATCCTATCAAGCTATAAGACGAGGAAGGTACGGACCTAACGTCACGTACGGCTAACACTCACGATTCACAACACATATAAATATCTCTATATACCTATGTCCCAGGTCACATCCGCAATAATCCCATATCAGGAGACCGGCAGGGTATAAATCATTTCAATCGACTCGCATCCGCATACCAACATATCATCAAATCACATATTAAATCGTATTATCTTTTTATCGCATTTATATCCCTCATCAAGTCAATTTTACAAATACATTCTACCTTTGCTATAAGTATACGTATCTAATCTAACATACACACCCGAACCATACAAACAGTTTTTGAAAGATGCGAATCGTAGTTTTGAAAGTAGGGACTACGGTGTTTTTAAAGAAAATATATCATTTGAAAATCCGTAATATCCCTCAAGGTATCTGTTTAAAAGATGCATATGATTCTTCAGTTTGGAAATAGGTATGGTTCGGATGATACACCTACATCGACTATCTAGTCCTACAGTACCCTAAACGGCAATATCGTCAAATATCATCCTCAAGTTCCGTCATCACATACTAGTCGTATCATATCACTTCTAACTATCCTTAGTTTCTAATATGGTTCTCTAACTACCTTTTAACTCTATCTATAGTATCCTATTAAAGGTTTCATTAATCATAATATATATAAATCGGTTTCCATCGAAGGGGGTGCTATACGCCATCCACCCGACTTCCCCCGTAGATATAGATCTACTCACCGTGGTCTTCACTTGCCGAAGTTGATGACGCCACGCTCAGTCGCCTCGGAATCCATGCGAAGGTACCTACAATAACAACATATATCGCCACGCTATTAAAATCAAGTTCTGAAATCCAATACGGCACGCGCATTGCTCATAGGTTAGAACCTATAGTTTACGCGTACAAAATCAACCAAACAACCTTTGTTGTTGATGTACAAACATCAAACAACCAAATACGAATCCAAATATCAAAACTAAACATTTCAAAATATGGAAAACATAGCCAAAATCACACCAAAGTGCTCCCAGATTTTGACTCAGGTGAAAAGGAGATGCACAAACAAGTCTAGGGTGTAGTACAAGTTGTATATGAGCTACTGGACCAACCTGAAACCCAACCCACCCCACTTGGCCGGCGACATGGCCCCATATTCCAGCGAGCTCGGCCCCCCAGGCTCCTCTGGGCTTCGTCTTCGTAAGGTGGTCTCCTAGTTCCCTATTTTGGTCCCTGGTATTGTTTGTTAAACTCATAAATTCCCCGGGTTGCTCCAGATTTCCCTGCACACCCTATATACTTACAAAACCGACATGAACAAAATCCTAAATCCTTATTTTGGTTTCTATACTAAATTCCAGGTCTTTCAACAGCCACTAGAGTTCACTAATTTCCCACAAGCACCTAAACTCTTCTCTAGAGATTTCTATCTTCACAACCACCAACCCAATTCAACTTCTAAACTATCTAAAACATAAGAAAAGTAAAACTAACTAAATGGAAATGATTATACCTCATGGATGTCACTTAAGCAAACCCTAAAAGTCCCAATGTTGTCAAAATCCCACTTTGCTTGGTCCATTGCGATGAGGGTGAGGAGGTGATCATTTTTTGTGAAAGGGGTACAGGGTTTTGACAAGGTTTTGGAGGTGATTTTTGGGGTTGTAGGTGGAGGGAAGGGAGCTTGAGGAAGAGGAAGAAGGAGATGAAAATGGTAGGGGAAATAATAATGAGGCAGCCTCCCCCGTCTCTCAATTATTCTCACACTCTCTCTCCAAGCATGCTTATTTTCATCATTGTGTCCCCTCTCTCTCTCCAAATCATCATTACACATTTTTCCCTTTCTTTTCTCACCAAAAACACATACACCCAAATAAAACAACACAAATAAAATAACATGTAACATGTCATGGTGCACGAACCTTGAAAAATTGTAGAAACACGGATTTGGATTAATCGTGATTAGCAGTGCACTAATCGGGTTTTTATCCAAATTGCATATAATAAATTTTAAAAATACCAAATCCTTTAAATATATTTTTAAATGAATAAATCATTTTAATTTTCATTTATTTCACAATTATTGGTATATATTTATACCATTTTTTTCGAAAACCCCAATTTCGCAAATCGGGCAGTTTTCGGGAAATATATTATTTTAATATTAAATTCCAAAAATAATATTTTATATTTTCTGAAATGTTACAACATCATTTTATGTTCTTAATTGCTTCCCTTTTTTTTGTAGGATTGGATTAATATTTGCTTACTATGGCAAGCGCAGAAGCAATATCTAGTTTGGTATAAAACATTGAACGATTGACTTAATTGCCTAAGAAAATGATATGTCATTCATACCGGTCTCTCTCCTCATCATTTTAGAATACATCTCTTTAGAGAGGGATGCTGGGTTCCTTAGCACCCTCACCATATTTTCTAAGACATCTAGCATGCAATTTTAAAAAATCTAGAGTGCTAGGCAACCCGGACCAAGGATCTAACTAGAGAATTAGGGTTAAAATTAAGCAAGTAAACAACTTTACTCTAAGTGAAATGTGAATACAACCTTTGTAGACCGGTCCTTCACTTCTAAAGCTCCGTGTAGTAGTCTCTTCGCACCAAGTAGTGGTCTCACGGACTCTCGTAAGGCTCCACTAGGTGAAAGGAACAAGCTTACTTGAAAAACTTCGAGGCCGAACATGATCTACGTCGAGAAATCTCCAACTCAAGCTACCTCTTCACTAACTGAGAATTAGTGAAGCAAACAATCTATACTAAATGGCTAGTCTAGTGTAGATTGATGAAGTAGGAATTTTGCTCAATTTGGAATAATTTTTCTCACTCTTTTTCTTCACCTCACTTAAAGCTAGAGAGCAATAGAGGAGATGAAGAAAATGAACTCAAGAATGATCCGGTATGAACCATGGGTGAGAAAATATCATATATAACTTATGTAGAGATTAAACCATGGCTAAAGATAATGGTTAGGTTAATAAATATTTAGAGTAAAACAAAATTAGTGGACTAAGTCAATGGTTTTGTTCCCGCCAAAAATTTCTGCTCAAAGAGTCCAAAGTATCAAATGGCAGCGATATGCTTAAGGAAATGCGAACCGGTATCTTCCGGGCTGTTTTTTTTGACAAACTCCCAAATGAGAAATAGATAAATTCTGATAGTATTGGAAGCATCTCGAAAAACCTTTCGATTTGATATATTATGGGCCCCATAATTCATCCGGGATCAAAAGTTATGAGGCATCACGTGTCTACACGTGATGGGCCTTTAAGAACCCGGTGGAGGAGTCAAAAGATATAATAAAAACTCAAAAAAGACCCCAATGGGGCATCACGTGCTCACACGTGACCATGGGTCACGTGCAGACACGTGATGGGCTTTTAAAGCCTCTAAAATAATGAATGGAATTTAATTCTAAAAGTCAGAAAATACCTAAACGAGGTATCACGTGCTTACACGTGACCAATGGTAACGTGTTGACACGTGATGGTTAAAACTGAAACATAAATAAGCGGCTGAAAAAGGAACCCAATTGGGGGTCACATGCTCATACGTGAGCAAAGGTCACGTGCCAGCACGTGACTGGCTTTAAAAGCCTTATAATTTAATAGAATTGAATTCTAAAAGTTTCTGAATCTTTCCAAATGGAAAAAGGTCATGGGGAACCGTTGGATTAAAAATCCAAGGGTGATTAAAAATCACCAATTTATGGAAGAATCCCAAATAAGGAAAGATTCCCCCTAAATCTAACCGAGATAACAAATAGAATATCTTTTGGATTTAAGATCCACGGTGAATAAAATTTACTGAGTGATCTAAAGGCCCAGAATTAATGATAAATATAAATCAAATCTCTCAACAATCAAATCAAATCTTTCAATGAGAGATTTGCTAAACAAATTGATTCTTTTCCTTCTCCTATAAATAGGAGCCAAGAAGAGAAGAGAAGGGATGGACTTTTTTGGAGAGAAAAACAGAGAGAGGAGAATTTAATTCTCTGCAAAAGAAAAACCCTAGGTAAGAAAAGAGAGGCTTAAAAAGAGAATTTAATTCTCCAAAGAGTTTAACTCTTATATAAAGAAAAGAACTTAGTTCTTTCTCTGGTTGAGAATCTGCAAAGTGCACATCTCCCCATGAATTGAGAATTTAATTCTCATTGGGTTGAGATCCTGCCATGCAGATCTAAAACACAGAGGAGGAATTGAGTTTTGAGAATTTAATTCTCCCAAACTTTCAGGAATTTAATTCCTCCTAAAACAAAACTAGGGTTTAACCCTAATCAAGAATTTAATTCTTTTACAGATCTGGGAATTTAATTCCTTTAAAAAGAAATCAGGGTTTCATCCTAAATAAGAATTTAATTCTTTCACGATAGGAATTTAATTCCTCCAAAATCATAATTAGGGTTTAACCCTACAAAGAATTCAATTCTTAAAGATCTCTGTTCATGAAAAGAACTAGGGTCACGTGCCCCCATGTGACCCTTGAAAAGATCCCCCGCAAAGAACTTTGAAGCATCACCTCACGTGCTCCCACGTGACCCCCAAAACGCAGAAAGAAAAAGCAAAGGAAATGAAAGCTTTGGGCGCTCTCACGTGTTATCACGTGACCCCTCAGCAAATGCTTTAATAATTGGCGCACAGATCCCCATCACGTGCCAACACTTGATGCTCTAAAATAAAAATAAAAGTATTTAACACTTATTCGCAGAATAAACCAAAAGGAGATCTGGTTCCACATTTAGGGCGCCCTCACGTGTCCCCACGTGACCCCTAACGAATCCCTTTAATATCGAATGAATGGATGCCTATCACGTAGCCACACGTGATGGCCAGGAAATTAAAAGTGATAAACACTTACCTGCAGAATAAAATAAGGGAAATCAGGACGCTCTCACGTGTCCGCACGTGACCCCCTCCCTCCTTAGTGTTTAACACTAATTGGAAAACTCTATCTGCAGTGTTTAACACCGATTTTCTTAGTGTTTAACACTAATTTAGAAAACTCTATCTGCGGTGTTTAACACTGATTTTCTTAGTGATTAACACTAATGTGAAAACTCTGTTCCCAGTGTTTAACACTGATTTGCTTTAGTGTTTAACACTAATTTGAAATCTATGCTACCAGTGTTTAACACTGATTTGCTTTAGTGTTTAACACTAATTTGAAAGCCTCGTTGCTAGTGTTTAACACTGATTATCTTTTAGTGTTAAACACTAACTTGCTAATCTTAATTCCAGTGTTCAACACTGTTGGTCTTTAGTGTTTAACACTAGCTTTAGCCCAATTGGCTAAGTTTCTAGAGGCAAAGCCTCTCCTTCAATGAGCCAACAAAGGGCCAATATTTCAAACGTAATTGGACTTAGCCCAAACTGGCCATAAGTCCTCAAATCATCTTGAACTGAGCACATCTGCTCTTTCAACCAACTCATTGGTTCAAGGGTACATCTCTGAACTCCTCTGATATTTGTCGTTGTAATCCTTCAACGTCTTCAGAGAGGTGACGGGTCCCGACAACCACACATCAACATGGACTGTGGGGTCCTTAAACTCATGGACTTATGCGTCCCTAAACCAAGATACGGACTGTGGGGTCCTTACACCCGCGGAGTTATGCGTCCTTAAACTAACGGACTAATGCGTCCTTAAACACACCCATATGGACTGTGGGGTCCTTAAACCCATGGACTTATGCGTCCTTAAACTACCAATGGACCACCATGTCCCTAAACTGGTATTGGACCACCATGTCCCTAAACTGGAACAATAGAGCCCCAAATGCTCTTTTGTCGGATCTAAACGATCCTGTTTAAGTTGATCTTAGCCTCAAATATGGCTAACGTATTCTTAAACCTTAAAACAGACTTTAGTCCCAAATTGGACTCTAGATCCCCCAATCAACTTTGGCTCAAGGGTACATCTCTGAACTCTTCTGACATTTGTCGTTGTAATCCTTCAACGCCGTCAGAGAGGTGATGGGTCCCGACGGCCATAAATTTAATGGACCACTATGTCCCTAAACTGGAACATTAGAGCCCAAACGCTCTTTTGTCGGATCTAAACGATCCCGTTAAGTTGATCTTAGTCTCAAACTGGACTAACGTATCCTTAACAAACGTTTGAGTTGATCTTAGCCTCAAATATGGCTAACGTATCCTCAAACCAAAACCCCAAACCCAAATCTAAGAAAACACGGATTTGGACTAATCCACGTCCTACGGGCGACGACATAAATTGGTCTCCGTATACAATCCACGGGCAACCACAAATAAAACAAACACACACGACACGAAGTGACCATCTGGAGAAGGAGAAAGTTGTTACCGCAATGCGGTAGCGTAATTAACTGCAGGGGCTTGCGCCTGCAGGGAAGAGCGTCCCCACAATCAAAAACCCCTCAAGCGAGGGGGAATCTGACGAAGTCTGCTACATCGGACGCATCCGTTTAAACCTTCGATACATGGTGCCATAAATCAACTTGGCATCTTCGGAGAGGTAGACGGATAGCACCAATTAGCATCTGCCCCGAATCTCAGGCAAGACGTCATGTCGCGCCGTCTTTCGGAGGGGAACAAGTTTCTACAAGCTTTTCCAAGCTTCTCCAAGCTTCAAGCCATGACTAGTTACCACCTAATTTTGATTTTCCCTTAATAATTAAAATCCCACATTATCTTAAGTATGGTATGAGTCTCATACACCCAAGTCCAATATATCATCTAGCATGACACAAAATAAATACATTAACATATATCACATATATATTAAATATATAATGAGAAAAACATTTTCTTAAGTGAGCTAATATTAGCTAATGTATATTAATATATCAAATATATAATTATACATTAAATTATTAAATCAACACTCGATTTAATAACCCGGTTGTATCGCATACAACCGACTAATATCATTTATATGCGTATCACATATACATATAACATATCATTGAATCAACACTTGATTCAACAATCCGGTTATATCACATATAACCTATATTACGAGATCGGAATACGGTATCATATACACATATCAATCTCGGTCCCGCACATATCACATACGTGCCCTACTTCATTTCGCATGAGCTAGGAAACCTCTGTGTAGGACTCTAAAAACTCGTAATACGCCGACAGTAGGTGGTGATCATATCAGTCACCCAAAAGCCGTCAGCAGTACTATCTGGACGTAACGGCTACCAGGGTATTGAGCGATCAGAAGATCAACAAGCAAGCTTGTCCATATTCCTGTGAATCCAATAAGTAACACTATCATACAGTCCGGTCTCTTCGTCTAATATGTCGTATATCGAGTTTAGGGGTGGTAAACGTCAGACCCCAGTAACTTAATAAGTCATGCCGATATGAGGCTCATAACGGGTCGAGAAACTACTGATAACACTTACCAGTAAATCTTTGTATCATCCCTGGCCAGAGACTTCCTGTTATGGCCAATCGAGCACAGCGCAACATCAACCCCCAATACCGGGAGAGACGAATCCCCTCCTATCTCTCATTGCCTCCATGTGACTCGGGACTGTACCCAAAAACCACCGTTTTGCACGCTCTCTTGAACATGGTAAGGTGGAAATCAAAGCACATTGGGAATCCCACAAGACTCTATAACGATCTCGAGTCTACAGACTAACCTGTACCAGTGTCACCAGAGAACTGCTATCTGACGTTAGGTACAATACCATATATGAGTTCTCGGCGAGTCCTGTTCAGTGTACCCAGTCTCCACTGAGCACTCGTATACCATCTTTTTCTAGAGAGCAATAGAGGAGATGAAGAAAATAAACTCAAGAATGATCCGGTATGAACCATGGGTGAGAAAATATCATATATAACTTATGTAGAGATTAAACTATGGCTAAAGATAATGGTTAGGTTAATAAATATCTAGAGTAAAACAAAATTAGTGGACTAAGTCAATGGTTTCTACAAGTTTTTCCAAGCTTCTCCAAGCTTCAAGCCATGACTAGTTACCACCTAATTTTGATTTTCCCTTAATAATTAAAATCCCACATTATCTTAAGTATGGTATGAGCCTCATACACCCAAGTCCAATGTATCATCTAGCATGACACAAAATAAATGCATTAACATATATCACATATATATTAAATATATAATGAGAAAAACATTTTCTTAAGTGAGCTAATATTAGTTAATGTATATTAATATATCAAATATATAATTATACATTAAATTATTAAATCAACACTCGATTTAATAACCCGGTTGTATCGCATACAACTGACTAATATCATTTATATGCATATCACATATACATATAACATATCATTGAATCAACACTTGATTCAACAATCCGGTTATATCACATATAACCTATATCGCGAGATCGGAATACGGTATCATATACACGTATCAATCTCGGTCCCGCACATATTACATACGTGCCCTACTTTGTTTTGCATGAGCTAGGAAACCTCTGTGTAGGACTCTAAAGACTCGTAATACGCCGACAGTAGGGGATGATCATATCAGTCACCCAAAAGCCGTCAGCAGTACTATCTGGACGTAACGGCTACCAGGGTATTGAGCAATCAGAAGATCAACAAGCAAGCTTGTCCATACTCCCGTGAATCCAATAAGTAACACTACCGTACAGTCCGGTCTCTTCGTCTAATATGTCGTATATCGAGTTTAGGGGTGGTAAACGTCAGACCCCAGTAACTTGATAAGTCATGCCGATGTAAGGTTCATAACGGTTCGAGAAACTACTGATAACACTTACCAGTAAATCTCTGTATCATCCCTGGCCAGAGACTTCCTGTTATGGCCAATCGAGAACAGCGCAATATCAACCCCCAATACCGGGAGAGACGAATCCCCTCCTATCGCTCATTGCCTCCATGTAACTCGGGGCTGTACCAAAAAACCACCGTTTTGCATGCTCTCTTGAATGTGGTAAGGTGAAAATCAAAGCACATTAGGTATCACACAAGACTCTATGACAATCTCGGGTCTACAGATTAACCTGTACCAGTGTCACCAGAGAACTGCTATCTGACGTTAGGTACAATACCATATATGAGTTCTCGGTGAGTCCTGTTCAGTGTACCCAGTCTCCACTAAGCACCCGTATACTAACTTTGATGTCAAACACAAATAGATATGGGATCATCCATCGCCCATCAAATGTGTCAAGAAGCTTATACGCCAGTCTACTCTGGAATATCGATACCCCGTCTCGATACACCCTAGACTAGGAACAATTAAAGGATGAACTTATGGACTACCCTGGCCCCACTAGTTGATCTCCATCATAGTCCTAGTAGTTAAGTACACGTCCTAAAGGCTTTATCAACATGTGAGAGAAAGACAGTATCACAATACAAGTCTACATGTTAAGATAAAGAGCAACCGGATAGCATACTATCATGTCGAGCAAGAAGTCCTCCCTATATATGTCCAAGCATCTATTATAATATACAATCATATACAACAATGGCCTCTAGGGCATATATACAACTAACAAGGGAGACTCCATCACCTACGGTTACACTACCATACTAAGAGTCGTCCATTCTAAAATACTTTTAGAATGGTGTCTAAATACCCGAATTGGGACACTTCCAAAATCTAAATCTAAAACCATAAATCCAGTCACCAGAATTCATGATATCTTATCCATCCAGATCCTATGTGAAGAAAACACCCGTGACAACCAAAGTTTGACCGATTGCAGTATAAGAACATCATTTTCTGTCAGGAGTATTTCATCCAAATCTCAGGGCATAAGTCCCTACATCCTTCTTACTAGGTTCATATTTTGTTTTGATGAAGTCAATCACCTTGACTGTCACATTAAAACTGATGATCCATCTCCGCTGTGCATGCTTTAGTCTTTGAATAGACAAGCAATTTGCATACCTTCCGCTGCTCCAACTGACTGCGATAACCTTGTGGCAGAGTCATATACACGTGCATTTCTAAATTCCCATTTAGAAAGACGTTATAGTCATCCACCTGCCATATATCATAGTCAAGAACACCAACAGTGCCAGGTCATATCCACATGGACTTTAGCGTAGATACTGAAGTAAAAGTCTCATCACAATCCACAACGGGAATTTGATGAAAAACTTTACAACAAGTCTAGCCTTATTAGGTTAATACCTCTCTACCTGCACAAATCTCGAAAAATTTACTTACTCTTAATGGGTTTTACCCCTTCAGGAGTACCCAACAAAGTCCAAAATCCATAATTTGTTGAAGTGCTTAGAGTCCAATTTGGATATAAAGCATCTGGTCACCTGAAAGTTACCACTTCTTATGACCTGCAGATAACTAGTAAGGCCATCATTACAATGATACTGACCTCCCTATCACCGTCTATGAGGAAACTGAAATATCTCTCGGGTGGCTATGGTCACCTACTAAACTGTGGAGTGGCTTGGGGATGCTTTACTTATATCATTTGTTTGTACCCGTTTCGGGGCTGGTTTTCACAAAAGAGGTGCTGCCGAAATTTTTAAGAAAATAAATTTAAGTAAAGATTTTTACTTGAGATTTCCAAATATTTTTGACAATATTTTTATCATTTACTACTTTTGATGGTTTAGATTTCTGGGTTTTTGGCTTATTTAAATTGTGTAACGACTGTTGACGTCACGTGGTTTAAGTGTCGGTCACGTGCCAAATTTTAGGTCGTGACACAACGGTATTCTGTTTCGAGCTCTTCCAACACACCGCCCCTCCGCTGAGGGTAAATACAAAACCCGAGACAGACTTGTTGTCATCCTTGTCACTCTGGAAGCTTGAATCGGTAAAGAACTCGACCTTTAGGTCTCCATTACCATAAACTAAGAACATCTCCTTAGTCCTTCTCAGGTATTTGAGAATGTTCTTTATTGATGTCCATTGGTCCTCACCTGGATTCGACTGATATCGGCTCACCACGCTTAGCGCATAAGCTACATCTAGCCTTATATATAGCATCGCATACATTATAGATCCTACCGCCGAAGCGTAGGGTATAGTGCTCATGCGAACCCTCTCCTCATCAGTCTTGGAAGACATCTCCTTGGAGAGGGTGATTTTGTGCAATGCGGGTATGTTACCGCGCTTGGAATCTTCCATACTAAATCTCTTTAGTACGGTCTCTATGTATCTGGACTGTGAAAGTCCCAGTAATCTCTTAGATCTATCTCTGTAGATCTTAATCCTCAAAATGTACGAGGCATCACCCAGGTCCTTCATGGAGAACTTTTGTGACAAGAATAGCTTGACCGATTGTAGTATAGGAATGTTATTTTCTATCAAAAGAATGTCATCCACGTACAAGACTAAGAATACGACAGTTTATCCTACAATCTTCTTATAAATACAAGGCTCATCCTCGTTCTTGATGAAGTAAAATTCCTTGACTGTTTCATCAAAACAGATATTCCAGCTCCGCGATACCTGCTTCAATCCATAAATGGATTTAAGCAACTTGCATACCTTCCCGCTGCTCCCACTGTCTACGAAACCTTCCGGCTAATCCATATAAACGTACTCTTCTAAACTTCCGTTCAGAAAAGCCATTTTTACGTCCATCTGCCAAATCTCATAGTCATGGAAGGCAGCAATGGCAAGTAGGATCCGAATGGATTTTGTAGGGTTCCTAGGCACACTAATGAAGTCTCACAAGGCATCAACCATGCCAATTTCAAATTTTACGGGTGCCGAGAAACCCTAATACGGATCGTTAACTAGATTTTAGGCGACAAAGCAACTAGTTAACTACTTTAACTAAGAGTACGGATATACAACCTTTGTAGATCCGGTCCTCCACCTCCATAGCTCCGCAATGAAGTCCTCTCCGCTGTACAAAACGGATCTTGGACTCTAGTGTCGGCTTCATCGGAGAAATAGACGGGCTAGGTCGTCGACTACGATGCCGAAGATGATCTACGTCGAGGCATCGCTAGATCAAGCTCCAACTTCACCAAGTCATGAAACTTGTGAAGAAAACACACTCTACTACTTGGCAAGAGGTAGAGGATGAAGAAATAGGAAGTGGGTAGACTTTAGAATTGGATTTCTCACTCTTTTTCATCAATCACCATTGATGGTCCAAGGTTTTCTTCTTTTAAGAAGATGAAGAAGAAGAAGATGATATTATGATAGAATAAAAAAGAAAAGGAAAAAAAATACTTATCATAATACTAACCCTAGTTTAGTGTAGAGAATAGACCATGGTTAGATATGATGGTTAGGGTTAAGCAAGAGACAAGAATGGTGGACTAGGTCAAAGTTTCATGAAGCTTCAACTAAACTACAAATAAAGCCACCATTCTTTTCTTATCATTTCCAAAATGAATAAACAAGTAAATAAATGAATAAGAAAATGAAAAGCAAAACCCTAACCATTATCATGTAACCATGGTTTGATCTTTACACAAAAACCCTAGGAAACATGTATCATCAAATATGATACAATCAAGTGCACAAAAGTATATCACATATACAACTTGTGAACTTCAAGTGAGAAAATCCATTTAAAGTGAACCAATACTAGTTAATGCAAAGTAATATATCAAATATATAATTATACATTAAATCATTAAATCAACACTTGATTCAATGATCCGGTCATATCGCATATAACCGACTAGTATTCAATGTATCGATTTATCGAATCAATCCTTGATTCGATAACTAGGTTATATCGCATACAACCAATCGACACATTCTTCGCGAGAATGAAATACGGTATCACATACACGCATTATTCTCGGTCCCGCACATATCTCATATGCGCTCCTATTTCGTTTCGCTTGAGCCAGGAAACCTCTGTGTAGGACTCTAAAGACTCGTCAATACGCCGGCAGCAGGTGATGATCATATCAAACACCCACAAGCCGCAAGCGGTCTGCTAAACGTAACGGCCACCCGGGTATTGAGCGATCAGAAGATCGACGAGCAAGCCCGCTCACACTCCTGTGAATCAAACCAGTAACACTTACCGTACAGTCCGGTCTGATCGTCTGATATGTCGCATATCTCGCCTAGGGGTGGTAAACGTCAGACCCCAATAGCTCGATAAGTCGTGTCGATATGAGGTCTATAACAGTTCGAGAAACTACTGGTAACACTTACCAGTAAATCTCAGCAACCCTGGCCAGGGATTTCCGGTTATAGCCAATCGAACACAGCGCAACATCAACTCCCTATACCGGGAGAGACGAATCCCCTCCTATCGCTCATTGCCTCCATGTGATTCGGGACTGTACCCAAAAACCACCGTTTTGCACGCCCTCTTGGATGTGGTAAGATGGAAATCAAAGCACAGTGGGAACCACACAAGACTCTATGACGATCTCGGGTCAACAGACTACTCTGTATCAGTGTCACCAGAGAACTGCCATCTGACGTAAGGTATAATACCATCTGGGAGTTCTCGGCGAGTCCGTCCAGTGTACCCAGTCTCCACTGAGCACCCGTATATCATCTCTGATGTCAAACACCAATGGATATGGGATCATCCATCGCCCATTTGTATGGGTCGAGAAGGTATACGCTAGTCTACTCTGGTATATCGATGCCCCGTCTCGATACACCCACGACTAGGGACTTTGAAGGATGTACTTATGGACTACCTTGTCCCCACTAGTATGATCCGCATCATAGTCCAGGTAGTCAAGTACACATCCTAAGGGCTTTACCAACATGTAACAGAGAGACAATCAGTATACACGTTAAGGTAAAGTTCAACCAGATAGCATACTATCATGTCGAGCAAGAAAGTCCTCCCTATATATGTCCCAGCATCCACTACAATATACATCCAATGTACAGTAATGGCCTCTAGGGCATACATATAACTAACAGATTTGAGCATAGCCACTGGAGAAAAAGTTTCGTCATAGTCCACTCCTGGTCTTTGACGAAAACCTTTCGCAACAAGTCTAGTCTTATAGGTTTCTACCTGCTCATCTACACCAAACTTCTTCTTATAGATCCATTTGCATCCAAAGGGTTTTACCCCAAGTGGAGCAACTTCCAGGGTCCACACTTTATTGGCGTACATGGACTCCATTTCAGATCGCATAGCATCTAGCCACTTATCAGAGTCCTTACTGATATTGGCCTGCCTGAAACTAGTAGGATCATCTTCTTCCAAGATGCAATCCTATCGATCCCCGTCTATGAGAAAACCGTAGTATCTCTCGGGCGGATGAGAAATCCTACTAGATCTGCGGAGTGGCTGAGGTTCGTCGGGTATTACTGAATCTAAGGGTTCTACCTAATCTTCTGCTACAGTTTGTGGATCCTGAATTTCTTCTAGTTCCACCATACTCCCACTAATTTCTTTTGCAAGAAGTTCTCTTTCTAAAAAGGTAGCGTGGTGAGATACTAACACCTTCTGTTCTCCAGTATGGTAGAATAGATACCCCTTGGAATGCTTAGGGTATCCTACAAACTTGCACAAATACAGACCTTGCCTCGAGTTTATCTGCATTCTTCTTTTTAAAAAAAGCAGGACACCCCTATATCTTGATGTAATCAAGACATGGTCTCTTCCCAGTCCATATTTCATATGGGGTGGTAGGCACTGATTTGGACGGTGCTCTATTCAATATGAATGCAGCTGATTCAAGAGCAAACCCCCAGAAAGAAAGGGGTAACTCGGCATTACTCATCATGGAGCGAACCATATCCAATAGAGTACAGTTCCTTCGCTCTGACACGCCATTGTGTTGTGGTTTATACGGAGGAGTAAGCTGAGGGAGAATGCCATTCTCTTTTAGAAAGTCCCGGAATTCCGTACTTAAGTACTCTCCCCCTCTATCAGATCGGAGGATCTTGATACTTTTGCCAATCTGGTTCTCTACTTCGCTTCTAAATTCTTTGAATTTCTCAAAAGCTTCAGATTTGTATTTCATCAGATACACATATCTAAATCTAGAGAGATCGTCAGTGAATGTGATGAAGTACAAGAACCTACCCCGTGTATGTATAGACATTGGACCACATACATCACTATGTATGAGTCCCAAGAGCTCTCCTGCTCTTTCTCCGTGTCCGGTGAACGGAGATTTGGTCAGCTTTCCTTTGAGACAGGGCTGACAAGTTTCATAAGATGAAAATTCGAACGTGTTCAAATATCCATCTTTATGTAACTTACTCAGTCTTTTCTCTCCGATATGACCAAGTCTACAATGCCACAAGTAGGATTCGTTCATTTCTGAACTCTTCCTCTTGCATGTGTTTTGTATACTGAGAACTGTGTTTTGATTAAGAACATAGATACCATTACACAGTGTACCTTCTGCAACCAATACCTGATTAAGGTAATGTTCATGATATTTCTATCAAGAACGAACTTATATCCATCTTTATTAAGTAAAGAAACTGATATGATATTGCAAACCATAGAAGGTACATAGTAGCAATTGTTCAAAATCATAGTATTGCCATTTGGCAATGCTAGGTGATATTCACCGAAAGCAGAAGCATCAACTTATACTCCATTCCCTACTTTGAGGGACATATCACCTGGTCCAACTATCCTACTTTTTCTCAGTCCCCGTAATAAATTACAGATATGAGAACCCGATCCGGTATCGAGTACCCAGGAGGTAGGACTGACCGAAAAACAGTTCTCAATAACAAGAACACATGAAGAAGACACAATAGTATGTTTCTTTTTCGATGGGGTCATCAGGGAATTCAAACAATCATCTTTCCTTTGCTCATATTTATGACTGTTGTCATAAGTTAGAGCCGAACCGATGTTACCCAGCCCCGAATAAGAATTCGGATCAGTCAAGCGATACATTTCATTATCTTGATTAGGGCATGAAATGGTTGCTACCTGGAGAGAGAGAAAAGAAACACTCGGCGTAAGCTCTTGCAAGATTAGATTGGTTATTAATTTATCTAATCAGGATGGCTCCCACTGTTTCCTCGAATTCTTCTTCAAACCTTAAAAGAAGAATTAGTTGGGATTAATCGCACGTCACAATACTTGCTTAACCTTTCGGCCAGGCTGGTGTCGGTACTTCGAAGGAGGTTTTCCAACGCTTTCGCGAAGTTCCTTAATTACATAACCTCTTTTTCCAGGAGGCGTAGCCCTGCTAACACTGTTCTAGACACCTACTTGGTTTATAGTATTGATTGTTAAGTGAGAAAAATCTCCCAAAAGTAATCCTACTCATCAGTGGGATCGGGATCCAACTATCATCGTGAGATGCATTAGATGGAATCCACTCTAGTCACCACACTCCAAATGGTATGCTAAATCTGCAAGTTTCCTGTATGTTTGAAACTCCCGATGTGGTTTTTTCCCCAAGCGCTTATGACCTTGACTTTGGCTAACAAATCATAATGCGCAAGTCAAGTTCTACCCGTCATTGTCCTGATTGATTTAGACTCACCCGCACACACCCTTGATTTTGGCCAACAAGATGGTACGACTGTCCTAAACCAATACATTTATCTATGCTACGGATAAGAAACACGATGCCTTGACTTTGGCCAACAAACACCGCATGAATACTATGTGTTTTTATCCGAAATGACGGAGGGCTACGGCTGGGTTTTTGGTGAAAAAACCCGTTAACGTAATGAACTTGATGTCGTTGAAGGAACCTGAGTAGTTTTGAAAAGGAGTGGTTTAGGCTCTGCTTTTGAAAACTTGTGGTTTTAGAAAAACCGAGTAATCTATAGTATAGACTTTTGCGCAAGAGGTCGCTCCCCGCGAAGGGATCTCGGCTCTTGCCTCCTGGAATGAGGTGCTGGATATTCATGATTGAATACCACTATGCAAAGCGAAAGAATATAGCTATAGTTTTTCAAAATTTGTTCCAACAACATCTTTTAGGTTTATTATCTTGCATTAATCAAAATTAATGTTGTCCCATCAGTTTAATCCTATCACACCAGAAAAGAACGAAAATATGATGTACATATATGCCATCCTCATTCACCACGGGGTCCCGTCATCACCCGTTAGGTTACTTAACTAACGACATAGCGGGGGCTGGACTAGCGCGGGTGCAAAACATATACAACATCTACTAGTATATATATAAGTATATATAACATTCGTCCCAGGCATGATAATAAGCAACATCACAGAATCTCAGCCAACAATACAGAAAGGTGGATAATTTTAGAGCCCCGGGTTTCATTTGAGCTGCAAATAAAACCCGACGTTCCCGGTCGTGTGGATAGCCTGTGCAATGAAAACCTAGACCCCTACGAGCGCGGCAAGCTACCCGCCAATCTCAGAAGTGAGGCAACCCCCTTCAATAAAGTGAATGGGCCACCCAGTACTTCACGGAATCTGGTAACTTGGGCGCCCCTCCGTGGGTCATCCTATTGTAGGGTTCCTAGGCACTCCCAAGAGGTCTCACAAGGCATCAACCATGCCAATTTTAATTTTTACGGGTGCCGAGAAACCCAAATACGGATCGTTGGCTAGAAATCTAGGCGAAACAAGAAACTAGTTAACAACTTAACTAAAAGGAAACGGAAATACAACCTTTGTAGATCCGGTGCTCCACCTCCACGGCTCTGTGATGAAGTCCTCTCCGCTGTCCAAATCAAAATCCGGGCTCTAGCATCGGCTTCATCGGAGAAATGGGCGGGCAAGGTCGTCGGCTTCGTGCCGAAGATGATCTACGTCGAGGCATCGCAAGATCAAGCTCCCACTTCACCAAGTCGTGAAACTTGTGAAGAAAACACACTCTACTACTTGGCAAGAGGTAGAGGATGAAGAAATAGAAAGTGGGCAGACTTTAGAATTGGATTTCTCACTCTTTTTCATCAATCACTATTGATGAAGCAAGCTTTCTTCTTTGAAGATGAAGAAGAAGAAGAAGAAGATGAATATCATAAGTTATTATCATAAGAATAATAAAATCATTCTTATCATAATCTTAACCATGGTAATGTGTAGAGAGTTAATCATGGTTGAATGGAATGTTTAGGGTTAAGCATGAGACAAAATGGTCACTTGGTCAAAGTCTACATGAAGCTTCATAATACATCCAAAGAAAGCCACCATTTATCTTTATGCTTATTATTTTCCAAAAAGAATAAATGAAATAAATAAATGAATAAGTAAAAACAAAACCCTAACCATTACACAACCATGGTTTAATCTTTACACTTAGCCGATTTAGCATGCATCATCAAACATGATACAAACTAGTGCACAAAATTATATCGTATATACAATGTGCACATCCGAGTGAGAAAATCCATCTAAAGTGAACCAATATTAGTTAATGCAAAGTAATATATCAAATATATAATTATACATTAAATCATTAAATCAACACTTGATTTAACGATCCGGTCATATCGCATATAACCGACTAATATCCAATGTATCGATTTATCGAATCAATCCTTGATTCGATAACTAGGTTATATCGCATACAACCATTCGACACATTCATCGCGAGAATAGAATACGGTATCACATACACGCATTATTCTCGGTCCCGCACATATCTCATATGCGCTCCTATTTCGTTTCGCTTGAGCCAGGAAACCTCTGTGTAGGACTCTAAAGACTCGTCAATACGCCGGCAGCAGGTGATGATCATATCAAACACCCACAAGCCGCAAGCGGTCTGCTAAACGTAACGGCCACCCGGGTATTGAGCGATCTGAAGATCGACGAGCAAGCCCGCTCACACTCCAGTGAATCCAACCAGTAACACTACCGTACAGTCCGGTCTGATCGTCTGATATGTCGCATATCTCGCCTAGGGGTAGTAAACGTCAGACCCCAATAGCTCGATAAGTCGTGTCGATATGAGGTCTATAACTTTTCGAGAAACTACTGGCAACACTTACCAGTAAATCTCAGCAACCCTGGCCAGGGATTTCCGGTTATAGCCAATCGAACACAGCGCAACATCAACCCCCTATACCGGGAGAGATGAATCCCCTCCTATCGCTCATTGCCTCCATGTGACTCGGGACTGTACCCAAAAGCCACCGTTTTGCACGCCCTCTTGGACGTGGTAAGGTGGAAATCAAAGCACAGTGGGAACCACACAAGACTCTATGACGATCTCGGGTCTACAGACTAACCTGTACCAGTGTCACCAGAGAACTGCCATCTGACGTGAGGTATAATACCATCTGGGAGTTCTCGGCGAGTCCTTCCAGTGTACCCAGTCTCCACTGAGCACCCGTATATCATCTCCGATGTCAAACACCAATGGATATGGGATCATCCATCGCCCATCTGTATGGGTCGAGAAGGTATACGCTAGTCTGCTCTGGTATATCGATGCCCCGTCTCGATATACCCACGACTAGGGACTTTGAAGGATGTACTTATGGACTACCATGTCCCCACTAGTATGATCCGCATCATAGTCCAGATAGTCAAGTACACATCCTAAGGGCTTTACCAACATGAAACAGAGAGACAATCAGTATACACGTTAAGGTAAAGAGCAACCAGATAGCATACTATCATGTCGAGCAAGAAAGTCCTCCCTATATATATCCCAGCATCCACTACAATATACATCCAATGTACAGTAATGGCCTCTAGGGCATACATATAACTAACAATCTCCTACTTGCACTAGGGCCATCTGATAGCAGTGGTTGTAGTATCTCATACTCAACCATCCCATAAAAATCTCTCTCTGGGAACAGGCCTTTGTGAGTGGATCCGCTGTGTTGTCCTCTGAGTCTACTCTCCTGTCCTCGATCCCTTTGAGATCAAACATCTCCATGATCAGGTGATACTGCCTTAGAATCTGTCTCGATCACTGATGGGACAGACGTTCCTTGGCATAAGCCACAACTCCATTGTCACACAATGGGAGGAACTAAGTTCATTTCATAAACAAATATACATCCAGACTGCCTCTTTAGTAGCATGTTAAGTAGCGATGTATCCAGCCTTAATCGTCTAGTATGCCATGGTATCTAGCTTGGAACTCTTCCAACATACCGTCCCTCCACTGAGGGTAAAGACAATGCCTGTGACTGACATTCAGTCGTCTTTATCACCCTGGAACCATTCCAGTGATTCTCCCCAGGGTCGATTGATACCTTCTCACTACAACTAGTGAGAATCCTAACATCCATTTAGATCTATCTCATAGATCCAAAACCCAGGATTTAGGAGGTATCACTTTGATCCTATATGGAGAATCATTGTGATAAGCGGAGATTGACCGAGCGTAGCATAAGAAACTCCTTTCCTATCAAGAGCATGTCATCCACGTACTCTACGAGGATCGTCACTATACTCCCTACTACCTTTTTGTATATACAAGGTTCATCTACCATTTTGATGATGTCAAACTGTTTGACTACTTCATCAAAACAGATGTTCCAACTCCGCGATACCTGCTTTATCCTATAAAGCAGCTTGTACACGTTTCCCCTGCTCCCACTGTCTACGAAGCCCTCTGGCTGTGTACTTATAGACTCTCTCTTCTAAAACATCATTTAGAAAAGCAGTCATGACACCCAACCGCCAGATATCGTAGTCATGGTATGTAGCTGTGGCAAGTAGGATCTGGATGGACTTAAGCATAGCCACTTGAAAAGGTTTCATCATTATCCACGCCTGGTCGATGACAAAAAGCTTTAACAAGTCTAGCTTTGAAAGTCTCAACTTTTCCATATACACCAAGTAATCTTCTCAAGATATACTTGCTCCTGATGGGGATTTAACCCTTCAGATATAGCAACCAAAGTCCATACTTTGCTGGTGTATGAGGATTTCATCTCAGTTCGCTAAGCATCCAGCCATTCTTACAGAGTCCTACTCCTGATGGCCAGTTCGAAACTAGTTGGGTCATCATCTCATGATGCAATCCTCGCTCCCACTGTCATAGAGAAACCGAAGTATCTCTCAGGTGGATGAGGAACCCTACTAGATCGGCGGAGAGGCTGAGGTTCGTTGGTAACCATTGAATCCTTTGGTTCTGTCAAATCATCAGCTGCAGTTTTGTATAGCTGGAACCTTTCCAGTTCTACATTACAGACCTTGCCTCGAGCTTGTCCGGATTTTGCTTTTCAGACATAGGCTGGACAACCCCAAATCTTAACTAACTTAAGAGATGGGCTCTTTCTTTATCATATCAAATATGAAGTGGTAGGCAACAGATTTGATTTGAACCCTATTCAATAGGTATGCAGCTTCTCAAGTGCATAACTCCCAAAAGGAAATAGGTAACTCAGTAGTACTCATCACAGAGCACACCTTATCATATAGGGTGCAATAGCTCCGCCCCGATATACCATCATGCTATGGTGTATACGGAGGAGTAATGCTGAGAGAGAATCTCATTCTCCTTTAGAATAGTCCAGGATTTCCGTGCTCAAGTATTCTCCTCCTTGATCACATCAAAGGACATAATACTTATACCCGTATTTTGGTTCTCTACTTCTAGCTTATATTCTGTGAATATCTCAAAAGGTTCAGACTTGTGTTTCAACAGGAACATATGTCTGAGTCTCGAGAGATTATCAAAGAATGTAATGAAGTACAAAGAACCAGTCCTGGCATATGTAGACAGGAGACCTTATATACATCAACATGTATCATCCCAAGAGTACACTAACTCTTTCTCTGTTTTCAATAAACAGAGCTATGGTCATCTTATCTTTGTGACATGACTGGAAAGATTCATAAGATGTAAATTCAAACTAATTTAAATATGCATCTACATGTAACTTCAGCTAGTCGGGTCGTATTGATATGACCTAGTCTACAATGCCTCAAGAAAGATTCGTTCATTTCTGAACTCTTCCTCTTGTGTGTGTTCCGTATACTAAGAACTGTAGTTTGATTTAGAACATTAATGCTTTTAGATAACGTGCCTGAACCGATCAACTTTTGATATAGGAAATGTTCAAAACATTATCCATCAATACAAAATTTTATCATTTCTTTACTAATAAAGAGACTGATATGATTTTGTATATCAGGTTCGGTATCTAATAACATTCATTCAGAATCAATGTATTTGTAATACAGGGTGACAGTGACCAACAGACTTGGCTGCAACACTTGCCCCGTTTTCTGCCTCATGAAACTTATCACCCGTTCTCAGTTCTCTACCTATCTGTAGCCCTATGTAACAGATTACATATCTGGGATCCTGATCCGGTATCAGATACCCAGGATGTAGAGAATTGAGAAACAGTTCTGTATAAAGAACATACCCGAAGACGATGCATCATCATGCACTTTCTTCGTTTGGGCGGCACGGGAAATCTGGTATTCCCCAATTTCCTGCTCTGTCTTATAACAATTATAAGGTGGAGCGGGACCAACGTTCCCCAGCTCAGTACAACAAGCGGGTTCGGTCAATTATCCGTATTATTATCTTGATTAAGGCGTGATATGGTCGCTACCAGGAGAGAGAGAGAAGAAGACACTCAGCGTGCGCTCTTACAAGAATAGATTGGTTATTATTTTATCTAATCAGGATGGCTCCCACTGCTTTTTATCAAATCTTCCTTCAAACCCTAAAAGGAAAGACTAGCCGGGATTAATTACACACTACAAGTTCGCCAATCTTTCAGCCAGGCCAGTGTCGGTACTTTGAGGGAGGTCCCCCGTGCTTTCGCACGAACCTAATTAATGTAAACCTCGTTTTCCCAGAGGCGTAACCCCGTTGACACCTTTCTAGACACCTACTTGATTGGCTAATTGTAATGTGTAAAACTCTCCCAGGAGTAACTCTTACTCGCAGCGGGTATCGGAATCCAACTATCTTATAGAAGGTATGCAATCTCATTGCAAATTTCAACACTTGAAATTCCCGATAATATTTTGCCCCTAGCTCGCTATGACCTTGACGCATGCCAAACAACCCATAGTCCGCTAGTCAAGTTCAACCCGTACATTTCATGATTGAATTAAACCCACCCGCACGACCCTTGACGCATGCCAAACAACGCCGTACGAATACCCTAATCCAATCGCATCGTATGCTAGCAGATAAGCACTAGTTAGCTACCGTACACTACGCCTTGACGCATGCCAAACAACTGCAGCACGAATACTAACTAGTACTTATCTGAAATGACGGAGGGCTACGACAGGTTTTTCTGAAAACCTATTGCGTAATGAACTTGATATCGTTGTAGAATCAAATGATTTTAAAATGGAGTGCTTTTGAGGCTTTTCTAGTTTTGCTAAAGGAGTCACTCCCGATAAAGGGATCGTCGGTCCTTTCCTCGTCGAATGAGGTGCGGGATATATCATATATATCACTGTGCAAAGCAAAAACTCTTAAAAGCAATCAAAAGACAAACCGAGTGTGTAGCATCTGCCAGTTATTGCTAAAGGAGTCACACCCGGTGAAGGGATCTCGGTCCTTTCCTCATCGAATAAGGTGCAGGATATATCACATATACCTCTGTGCAAAGCAAGAACTGTAGCTACCCTTTTTATTTTGAAATTCGATTCTACAACATCTTAGGTTTCTTTTATTTCATTAATCACATTAATGAAGTCCCATCATTTAAGTACCTAAACATCACAGATAAATACGACGTACACTTATGCTATCCGCATTCGCCTCGATGTCCCCTCGTGCACCGTTAGGTTAGGTAACTAACGGCAGAGCGGGGCAGGGCTAGCGCGGGTGTAAAACACAAGTAACGTCTATATAATATATCATATATACTATATACAGTATCTATCACAGAACATCACATGATTACATCACAGATATCGCAGCAGAAGAAACATATGAAATATTGGATATACTAGGACGTCCGTATTTTCAATACGAGCCAGTATAAAACACGGATTCCACGGTCGCGATGAATAGCCAAACCCACACCCCTAGACCCCTACGAGAGCGGCAAGCAACCCTACCAATTCTAGAGTTAGGAGACCCGGACTCGACTCCTCGAGTTGGTCTCCCACTGGACTCCAGAACCCGGTTACTTGTGCTCCCCTCCTTGGGTCTATCCTAGTGCGGAAAAGTAAATAATATACAAACGGTGACATCTTCCGCAACCTGGAAGTGCCCCAATAAAAGAATATTACATACAAGTTTTTACATGAATGAAAATGAAAAACACTCATCTCACATAAAAACCCCCGGCTATTCAAACACGACGATCCAATATAACATATCCAGCAACACATAACATCACATGTCATCAACGTAAGTAAATATGTCCATCCCAATTGTTGTTGACATATAACAACGAAACCGGCGATATCACATATTACACTTACGGTCACAGAAAAGAAAGTGTAAAACTACAACAGTTGGAATCCGCAATCTGCATAGACATCGCATGCCTAATCAAATGAATACCTTAGACATCACATGCCTAACAATTATAAACCCCGCATTTTAGTCTCATAATCGAAAACTCTTTTCAATATTAAGTCGGGTAATTCAACAAGATTCCCGACATCCTGATCGAATTCTCGTCGCAAACTTTAGTAGGCGGCCGCACCCCCGACGCCGTCGACGAATTGCACCAAGGCGGAACACCGCTGCCGCGAGCACTCGAACGGATGCTTTCGGCGACGGGGTTCTCCTATAGTCACTTGGTCGGGGCTATCCACGTACGCTACGTGATTGCGACGGACTTTTGATCACATCAAAATTCCGTGGCAACCGATCAAGTGAGACTAAACTGCTATGTTTATAACATTCATTCAGTTATCTCATAACTGCTTGTGAATTCCAATTATTGTATCACATTCCGAATAAGATAGAAAATGTTAAACTTTCCGATCGAACAATCGAACACCCAAGTTTTCCCGATCAACCGAATGAAATAAGTTCAAAGACATTCACTTCGTGCCTCAGTACCAACGGTCCAGCCTTAGAAGGGTCAAGCCAACGCCTCACATGTGGCACGCCGTACTGCCCCAAACCCTAAGGTTCAAAGGGCAGTTCAAGACGGTCACATAATCGAGTTAAGGTTTGTTGTCTTCTAGAGGGACCATCGCGTTACTTGCACTACTCAGAACGTCCTTAAACCACAGAAAAATCCAACACTTGGAAATTTCCCGGCAAGGGAAAAGGTGGGTATTTATGTCCGGTCGAAATTTTTAACATATTCTAAAAAATCCGGAAAACACATAGACAAAATTAGAAAATCCGATTGAATGTACAAACTCCCAATACAACCCAAAAAACTCAACTCTTTATTTCAGAAAAAAAAAATCCCAGGAAAACCAGCTCTGCAAAATAGGAATTACTGTGCAAAATTGAATCTCTAATAAGACAAAACGGCCGCGGAACCGCCGCATTAGCATGCTAATGCCGCGGTTCCGCCGCACTTTTGAGGGATCATTAGTTACTTTTTGCACCGTAATTCATAGAATTTCCTGCGGATATTTCTGCATATTTTTAATTCTCAAAAATCCACGAATTTCAAAAATGTACAGAGAGCATTTTAGGGTTTGGGTTTTGGTTCGATCGGACTTCTAATTCCGTCTACGCATCGCCTAAGGCTCTAGCTAGGCTCTGATACCACTGTAGGGTTCCTAGGCACTCCCAAGAGGTCTCACAAGGCATCAACCATGCCAATTTTAATTTTTACGGGTGCCGAGAAACCCAAATACGGATCGTTGGCTAGAAATCTAGGCGAAACAAGAAACTAGTTAACAACTTAACTAAAAGGAAACGGAAATACAACCTTTGTAGATCCAGTGCTCCACCTCCACGGCTCCGTGATGAAGTCCTCTCCGCTTTCCAAATCAAAATCCGGGCTCTAGCATCGGCTTCATCGGAGAAATGGGCGGGCAAGGTCGTCGGCTTCGTGCCGAAGATGATCTACGTCGAGGCATCGCAAGATCAAGCTCCCACTTCACCAAGTCGTGAAACTTGTGAAGAAAACACACTCTACTACTTGGCAAGAGGTAGAGGATGAAGAAATAGGAAGTGGGTAGACTTTAGAATTGGATTTCTCACTCTTTTTCATCAATCACCATTGATGAAGCAAGCTTTCTTCTTTGAAGATGAAGAAGAAGAAGAAGATGAATATCATAAGTTATTATCATAAGAATAATAAAATCATTCTTATCATAATCTTAACCATGGTAATGCGTAGAGAGTTAATCATGGTTGAATGGAATGTTTAGGGTTAAGCATGAGACAAAATGGTCACTTGGTCAAAGTCTACATGAAGCTTCATAATACATCCAAAGAAAGCCACCATTTATCTTTATGCTTATTATTTTCCAAAAAGAATAAATGAAATAAATAAATGAATAAGTAAAAACAAAACCCTAACCATTACACAACCATGGTTTAATCTTTACACTTAGCCGATTTAGCATGCATCATCAAACATGATACAAACTAGTGCACAAAATTATATCGTATATACAATGTGCACATCCGAGTGAGAAAATCCATCTAAAGTGAACCAATATTAGTTAATGCAAAGTAATATATCAAATATATAATTATACATTAAATCATTAAATCAACACTTGATTTAACGATCCGGTCATATCGCATATAACCGACTAATATCCAATGTATCGATTTATCGAATCAATCCTTGATTCGATAACTAGGTTATATCGCATACAACCATTCGACACATTCATCGCGAGAATAGAATACGGTATCACATACACGCATTATTCTCGGTCCCGCACATATCTCATATGCGCTCCTATTTCGTTTCGCTTGAGCCAGGAAACCTCTGTGTAGGACTCTAAAGACTCGTCAATACGCCGGCAGCAGGTGATGATCATATCAAACACCCACAAGCCGCAAGCGGTCTGCTAAACGTAACGGCCACCCGGGTATTGAGCGATCTGAAGATCGACGAGCAAGCCCGCTCACACTCCAGTGAATCCAACCAGTAACACTACCGTACAGTCCGGTCTGATCGTCTGATATGTCGCATATCTCGCCTAGGGGTAGTAAACGTCAGACCCCAATAGCTCGATAAGTCGTGTCGATATGAGGTCTATAACTTTTCGAGAAACTACTGGTAACACTTACCAGTAAATCTCAGCAACCCTGGCCAGGGATTTCCGGTTATAGCCAATCGAACACAGCGCAACATCAACCCCCTATACCAGGAGAGACGAATCCCCTCCTATCGCTCATTGCCTCCATGTGACTCGGGACTGTACCCAAAAGCCACCGTTTTGCACGCCCTCCTGGACGTGGTAAGGTGGAAATCAAAGCACAGTGGGAACCACACAAGACTCTATGACGATCTCGGGTCTACAGACTAACCTGTACCAGTGTCACCAGAGAACTGCCATCTGACGTGAGGTATAATACCATCTGGGAGTTCTCGGCGAGTCCGTCCAGTGTACCCAGTCTCCACTGAGCACCCGTATATCATCTCTGATGTCAAACACCAATGGATATGGGATCATCCATCGCCCATCTGTATGGGTCGAGAAGGTATACGCTAGTCTACTCTAGTATATCGATGCCCCGTCTCGATATACCCACGACTAGGGACTTTGAAGGATGTACTTATGGACTACCATGTCCCCACTAGTATGATCCGCATCATAGTCCAGATAGTCAAGTACACATCCTAAGGGCTTTACCAACATGTAACAGAGAGACAATCAGTATACACGTTAAGGTAAAGAGCAACCAGATAGCATACTATCATGTCGAGCAAGAAAGTCCTCCCTATATATGTCCCAGCATCCACTACAATATACATCCAATGTACAGTAATGGCCTCTAGGGCATACATATAACTAACACCTATACCCCCTACAAGTGCGGCAAATAGCCCGCCAATTCTAGAATGAAGCCCCCTCTGTCTCAACGCCATGAGATGCGGGCTTGTTGCTTTCTAGAACACGGCTATTCGTGCACTCCACTGTGGGGTAATCCTAGTACAAAAAATGAAAATAATATGTACAAATGGTGACATCGACCTCAATCCGGTCGTGCCCCAAAATAATATACGACTCGGCAAAGATGGCAGTCCACATGTCGGATGCTCGCCCCGCAAATGAATATACAAATGAATCTTAAACTGTACCACTAACATTGCACCACATTCTATCCACCATGACTATCCAACCACAATCACAGACAAGCACAAAATATCAATGCGAATGTCACGTTCCCAAAATCGTCTAAAAAGACATATAGCAGATAGACGGGTTTACCGATCAAATGACATTCACGGTCACAGATGCTAATCTAAGTACTAATAACAATTAAACAGTTGTTAAAAATATAACGACTTCGAAACACTCCAAATTGCCCCAAACTGAAAAACAACAGAAAATCAAACTTGGGCAAAAAACTAGCAACACCTGAAACCCAAACTTTAAGAGATAAGAACACTAGCCAAAACTCCATGCAATTCTCTTTAATAAAAACGGTGAGCTCGGTTTTGGAAGGGGTGTGGCCGGCCAAAAGTGGTGGGAATCATGTCGATTTTGGTCAGCGTTCATCTCTCAGTGTAAAGAGCACTCTGCACTTGCTAAAAATTTTTTTTGAAGCCTTTAAAAATTCAACAGAAACTGCAGTTTGGTTTCAATGTTACAGAGTCATTTCGGTTTCGTTGTTTTAACATTATTTAAACTTGCTAGTGTAGGGTTTATGGGCTGGTTCTGATACCATGAAAGGTTACGCTAGTGGCCCGGCCAACTACTGTAACCAAATACGGAACAATTTTTTTTTTAACGATTAGAACATGGCACTAGAATAACTTTTAACCCGGATTTTACCATAAACCTAACTAGCAAAACTAAAGTGGTGCTATCTACTATGATGAAGAAATCTCACCAAACGAACCAAGTCCTTCGGTCTTTTTTCTTCATCTTTAGCTCCAAGTGGCCACCTTGAACATGCTTTATCTTCTTTGTTGGCTCCTTTGGTTCTCCGCGATCAATCTTGCTCTCCGGTCCTCCTTTGTCGTAGATGATCCGCCCGAGAGATATGATCCATGGCTTTAGCTCCTCACAATATGTTAAGTAGAGCAACTAGAGAACTTGGGTTGCTAAACCAAGTAATCTAGGATGTAGTGTGAAGATCTAAGTGTTTGCTATCTCTTTCTTGTCTCTTTACTTGTTTCTCAACTCATGAGAATGGTAGTGAAGAGGAAGATGATGAAGGTGGAGAAAGCTCAAGAAGAGCGATGAAGAAAAATGGGAGCTCAAGAAATTATAAAGCATGCAAGTGAGAGAAATTCAACACAAAGATTTTGTGTATGAATTCTTTCAATAAACAATCAACAACCAGACTTCAATAGTAACTCCAAATTAATTAAAAATTCATTTGTTAAATATTGAAGCATGGTTATTGCCATTCTTCCCATACCTCACACTTTACACCTCATTTTCCATTTATCAAATAAAAGGAAAAAACATAATGAGGTGGCCACCTTCTAGAAGGTAATCTGTAATAAAATACGGATTACAGTCTGCTGTATATACATACCTGCATTCGGATAAAAACACGAATACCTAAAGAGATAGAATAACACGAAGAACGTAATACTAGAATATACATATCGAAATACATATATGTAAATAATCAAATCAATACCTGATTTAATTATCCGGCTCAAACCCGAGCCGACTAGTATTACCAACTGTCCGATCGAAAGTCCGGATACAAAGTACATCAATCGATCGGAACCCTGCATGTATCCAATATGGCTACTACATCATTTCACCTGAACTAGGGAAACTCTTTGTGTGGGACTCCAAAGACTCGACAGTACGCCGGCAGTGAGTTGCTAGATAAATCTATAACTACAAGCACGTCAGCGGCACTAGCTGTACGTAACGGCTACCCGGGTACCTGTCGAAAAGGAAGGCCGACGAGCAAACTCATCCGGGTCCCTACTGAGCCTATCTATGACAATCTCCGTACAGTCTGGTCTCTTCGTCTGAGAGTATCGCATACCGGGTCTGGGGGTGGTAAACGTCAGACCCTGATAACTTAGTAATTCGTGCTGATGCGGCCCAGGACCAATCCAGGAAACTACTGATCAGCCTATCAGTAAATCCCAACTGCCTTGGCCAAGGTCTTATGGTCCTGACCAATTGAACATAGTGCGATATCGACTCCCTATACCGGAAGAGACGAATCCCCGACAATCGCTCACTGCCTCCATGTTGCTCGGGACTGTACCCAACCAAAACCTGTTTGCATAGTAGAGCCGTGGTAGGGTAGTGATCAAAGCACAGTGGGAACTCACACGAGACAAATCTCAGGTCTAAGGACTAACCCGTACTCATGTCACCTGAGAACTTCCATCTGACGATAGGTATAGTACCATCTGGAAGTTCTTGGCAAGTTCTTCCGGTGTACTCACCCCAGTGAGCACCTGTATTTGATCTTAGGTCTAAAGACCAATGGTTGCGGGACCAAACCATCACCCCTCGTCGGGGTCTAGAAACGTATACACTAGTCTACTCCAGAATATCGATGCCCAGTCTCGATACTCCCACGACTAGGGACCATTTAAGGATGTGTGTACCGACTACCCAGCTCCCATAAGTATGATCGCCATCACAACGCAGGTAGTCAAGCAATGATCCTACGGGCTTTATCAACATGTATAAAAGATATGTAATAGTAAGTAAAACATGTACATGTTAAGATAAAGACAAACCAGATAGCATACTATCATATCGAGCAAGACTGTCCTGTACATATATATGTCCAAGCATCCATATGTATACATATACAATAATGACCTCTAGGGCATACATATCCAACAGTAATGGTAGCCTCCTAAAGGAGGTGGTTACCGATTCTACCTTCTCATAGAAGACAGAGCATCTGTCGCGAGTTATAAGTTTACTCTCTTTTGAGGAGTAGTATATTGGAAAGAGTTCTAAGTTGGATACTGAGGTAGTCATGGCGCTGGATGCTCATTATGAATCAGGAAAGGATACTGCCCTAAAATTCGCTGGATATAATTGTTCATTTATGAACATGATCCTATCGTCTGTCCAGACAAATACTAAGGTAGGTATCGCTCAGTTCGGGAGAAGTTTGATCTCCGTGAAATTGAGATTCAGGAAGAAACAGAGAGATGTGCTATGTCGGGTCCATTTATTGAGGCTAGTTCTCGAACACAGTTTGCGAAACTATTAGTACAGAAGTTGGGTATACGATACCGCAATAATTGGCCTTAAGTGCAAGTGGGAGATTGTTGGATATAGGTGCCCTCAAGGCAATTATTGTAATAGAAAGGGGACCTATACGAAAGAACAATCTTACTTGAGATAATGGTAGACTATCTGGTTTGTCTTTATCATTCATGTAATGCATTTATTCATTGTCACGTATCGTTTAGACATGAGATAAAGCCCTTAGGATTTTTCTTAACTACCAGGATGATGATGGAGATCATACAAGTGGGGCTTGGGTAATCGATAAGCACATCCTTAAATGTATTTGTCGTAGGAGTATCGAGACTGGCCATCGGTACTCCAGTTAGACTCGTGTGTATGTTTCCTGACCCAGTTGGAGGGCGATAGCTGATCCCATAGCTATTGGTGTTTGACATCGAGGATTGTATGCAGGTGCTCATTGGATGAGTTATACTGGACGGACTCACCGAGAACTCCTAGTTGGTGATATACCAATGTCAGGTAGCAGTTCTTTGGTGACATGAGTACAGGGTAGTCCCTAGGACCTGAGATCGCCATAGTGCATCATGTGTGTTCCCACTATACATAGATTTCTACCCTACCACGGCTCAAAGGAATTGTGCAAATAGGTTTTTGTTGGGTATAGTCCAGAAGCACGTGGAGGCGCTGAGCAGTCGAGGGGATTCATCTCTCCTGGTATAGGGAGTTGATGTCGCGCTGTGAAGGACATGACTACGACCACAAGTTGATGGCCATCGCAGTGGAGATAAACTGATAGTGTTATCGGTTGTATCTCCGGTTGGTTATGAGTCCTCTGTCGCACGACTTATCGAGTTATTAGGGTCTGACAGATTCCAAACCCTAGACCTGATATGCAATACTCTTAGATGAAGAGACCGGACTGTACGACGATTTTCACTGATAGACTTTGTAGGGTTCGGATGAGGTTTCTTGTTGACCTTCTTTCGATCAATACCTAGGTAGCCGTTACGTGCAGCTAGTACTGCTAACGTGATTATGGGTTTTGGATACGATCCAAACCTACTGCTAGCGTATTGTCGAGTCTTTAGAGTCCCACACATAGGATTCCCAGCACTGGTGAAACGATATAGGGCACATATAAGGATGCGTGCAAGAGTTCGATTAAGCACGTGTATATGATACACGTATTTTAATCGGGTGTTTAATGATATTAGCCGATATATATATATATATATATATATATATATATGATATAACCGGATTATTAAATCAAGTGTTGATTTAATAATTAAATGTATATTTATATATTAACTAATATCATGCTCACTTCATCATTTTCTTCTCTTTATAAATATTTATATTTGATATAAATATTGTGACATGTATATTGATACATATGAAATGGATGTATAAGACTTATATGGTTTAGATGAAAACATTTCATTTTCTTTTAATTCTTTTAATGAGTATGAGTCATAGAAAATTAAAAGCTTGTAGACTTCTTTAGCCTTTTCCTTGATGACTCATTTTGACACATTGATTTGTTCTCATCTTGAACATTATCTTCTTCATACTCTCATCTCATCCATGGCTAGCTCTTTTGATTTTCTTCAAGTGAGAAAGTGGAAAAAGAAAAGAGAAAAATTAAGTGAGCTAAATATTCAATATCTTCTACTAATCATCCTTGGCAAGTTTAATTAGTGGGTTACTTCATTTTGATAAGATCAATTTAAAGCTATAGCTTGTGTTGGATTTATCTCAAGATGGATCATCTTTGGCACAGAAATCATCGAGCAAGCTTGTTCCGGGTTTCATGGAGACTAAGTAGAGTGTAAGGAGAGGTGGCTAATGTAAGTCCACGTTGCGACCCCCGGTTCTTACGGGGAGGCGGAAACGGTATAAAAATCAAATTTATAGCGCATGGGGCAACATGGACTAACAAAGTCGGGATCTTTTCTAAACTAAACTAGCTAACATGCTAAAGAGAGTTAGGATAGATGGTTATACCTAGCTTGAACTCCTTCTTCTTGAATCCTTATAGAGGTTGATGGTTCTTTCCTCGTTGCCTTCTTCCGTCGAAGATGGATCCACCTGAGGGTTCAACCTTCGGGCTCTTTCTCGAACTTTAAGAGAACTAGAATCTCCGGCTTGCTAAACCTTGATCCTAGAGTGAGTAGAGAGTGTCTTTTGGGGTTTTATCTTTTCAAGGAGAGAGATTCTCAACTCATGAGAAGGGTTCTCCTTGAGCTAGAGGAAGAAGAAGATGAAATGAGGAGAGAGAAGATAAATGATAGAATGAGCTATCTTTTTCTTTCTTGCAACCATATCACAAAAGAAAAAGAATTATCAAAATAATAATAATAATGAAAATGAAATAGTTGATGGAAGGTTTAGGAATGACCATTATCATTTCAAACATTAAATGAATTTGCTAGAATCAAAGAGCATCTTTCTTTTGTAATGATGATGGTCAAAACTTCAACCATGGTCAACAAGTTAACCATGGTCAACAAGTCAACAAAAAAAAACAACCATGACACAATTTCATTTTATTAATATTATTAATTGATATATCATAATTCCATTAGGGTTTGGAAAAAGACGACTGTCAACTGTGCATACGCACCCGTTCCGAAACCCTAATCAAAAACCTCTTCCTCCGCCTCAATCAACTGTGCATACACACCCGCATTCTTGTTCCGAGGAACATGAATACCAAGAGATAAAATCAACCCCAAAACATATACCAGTATCTGACTCAAACCAGAGCCAGCCAGTAATATCCGTCCGGACTCCAAAACGTGCACAAGTGCGCGAATGAGAACGAACCATGTCGCAAAACCATGCGACCTCTACTCTGTTTTGCCCAGAGGCGAATACCCTCTGTGTGGGACTCTAAAGACTCGACACTACGCTGGCAGTGGGTTTAACCACAGACCGCAAGCGGCACTAGCTGTGCGTAACGGTCCCCAGGTAGATGCCGATAAGAAGGCTGACGAGGTGAACCCCATCGGAACTCCTACTGAGTCTGAATGTGACAGTCTCCGTACAGTCCGGTCTGTTCGTCTAATACATCGCATGTCGGGCCTAGGGGGCGGTAAAACGTCAGTCACCTAATAGCGGTACAAGTCGTGTCGGAGTGAAGCCCAAAACACCCTGAGATAACACTGGAAGCCTACCAGTATATCCCGCTTGCCCTGGCCAGGGACTACTCGTGTAATGGCTCTCCTAGACACAGCGCGATGTCAACCCCCAATACCGGGAGAGACGAATCCTGTCTAACCGTCACTGCCTCCAAGTGCTTCGGGACTGCACCCAACCACTACCTGTTTGCACGACTCCTTTGAGCCGTGGTAGGGTAGTGATCAAAGTGCAGTGGGAACACACTCGAGGCGAAGTGCCAGTGTCAAGTCAGCGGACTAAGCTGTACTCATGTCACCTGGGAATTGATAACTGACGATAGGTATAATACCAACCTGTCAGTTCCCGACGAGTCCTGTCCAGTGTACTCGTAACCCAACGAGCACCCGTATACTATCTCCAGTACGACGTACTGATGGCTGTGGGACAGACCATCTCCCACACTGGGATGAGAAGCGCATACGCTAGTCTACTACGGAGTATCGATGCCCTGTCTCGATAGTCCTGCGACTAGGGACCTGTATAAGGATGTGCTTATAGATTACCCAGCCCCCACTAGTGTGACTGCCATCACAACGCTGGTAATCAAGCAAAGATCCTAAGGGCTCCACTAATGCGTATAGGTGATATCGCAAAATAAACACATGTACACATTGAAGTAGAAACAAACCAAGTAGCATACTACTATATTGAGCAAGATTGTTTATATAAGGTGAATATCCCAAGCTTCCATTAAGTAATATACAAACTAGTATGATACAGTAATGGCCTCTAGGGCATATACACTAACAATCTCCCACTTGCACTAAGGCTATGTACTGGCGTATCGAAGACCTATCATCTCGATCAGCCGCTCGAACTGAGTCTGGGGTAGGGCCTTGGTGAATGGATCTGCAGTGTTTTCTTCTGAAGCAACCCTCCGAACCTCGATCTCCTTGCGATCCACGATCTCCCTGATCAGGTGATACCGCCTCAAGATGTGCCTGGATCTCTGATGGGACCTGGGTTCCTTCGCTAAAGCAATAGCCCCGTTGTTGTCGCAATACAGAGGTATTGGGTCAACAATGGACGGAACCACCTGAAGTTCTTTCAAGAACTTCCTCATCCAGACAGCTTCTTTTGCGGCATCAGATGCAGCGATGTATTCCGCTTCCATCGTCGAGTCTGCAACGGTTTCCTGTTTGGAACTCTTCCAACACACCGCCCCTCCATTGAGGGTAAAGACAAAACCCGACATGGACTTGGAATCATCCTTGTCACTCTGGAAGCTGGAGTCAGCAAAGGCCTCGATCTGGAGGTCTTTTCCGCCATACACCAAGAACATCTCCTTAGTCCTTTTCAGGTACTTGAGAATGTTCTTTACCGCTATCCAGTGTTTCTCCCCAGGGTTTGACTGATACCGGCTTACCACACTCAGTGCATAAGCTACATCCGGTCTGGTACACAACATCGCATACATTATAGAGCCTACCGCAGAAGCGTAGGGTATAATAGACATGCGATCCCTCTCCAAATCAGTCTTGGGAGACATCTCTTTAGAGAGGGTGATCCCGTGACAAGCCGGTAGGTTACCGCGCTTGGAATCTTCCATACTGAATCTTTTCAGTATAGTGTCGATGTACCTGGACTGTGAAAGTCCTAATATCCTCTTGGATCTATCACGATGGATCCGGATCCCCAGGATGTAGGAGGCATCACCCAGGTCTTTCATGGAGAACCTTTGTGACAAGAATCCCTTGACAGATTGTAGCATAGGAATGTCATTTCCTATTAAGAGAATGTCATCCACGTATAAAACGAGGAATACTACAGTTCTCGCTACAAATCTACAATAGATGCATGGTTCATTTGGATTTTTGATAAAGCCAAATTCCTTGACCGTTTCATCAAAACAGATGTTCCAACTCCGCGATGCCTGCTTTAGTCCATAGATGGACTTAAGCAACTTGCACACCTTTCCGCTGCTCCCACTCTGAATGAAACCCTCTGGCTGATCCATATAGACACACTCCTCTAAATTTCCATTTAGAAAAGCGGTTTTTACGTCCATCTGCCAAATCTCATAATCGTGGAAGGCAGCAATGGCAAGAAGGATCCGAATGGATTTCAGCATAGCCACTGGAGAAAAGGTTTCGTCATAGTCTAAGCCAGGTCTTTGACGGAAACCCTTTTCTACAAGTCTAGCTTTATAGGTCTCAACCTGTCCATCTACACCAATCTTCCTTTTGAAGATCCACTTGCATCCTACGGGTTTTACCCCGTCTGGAGCAATGTCCAACGTCCATACTTTGTTGGTGTACATGGACTCCATTTCGGTCCGCATTGCATCCAGCCATTTTACCGAGTCAACGCTCTGAACGGCCTGTTGGAAGCTAGTAGGCTCATCATAATCTATGATGCAATCCTCTCTATCCCCGTCTATGAGAAAACCGTAGTATCTCTCGGGCGGATGAGACTGCCTACTACTCCTGCGGAGCGGCGTAGGAATGTCCTGTTCTTTTGAACCCTTTGGTTCCACTAAGCTTTCAGTAATAGTCTGAGGTTCTGGAATTTCATCCAGTTCTACTGCGCTCCCACTTATCTGATTTTCTAAAAACTCAGTTTCCAAGAAGCGGGCATGACGAGAAACAAGGACTTTTTGCTCCTCTGCGTAATAGAATAGATACCCCTTGGAGTTCTTTGGGTATCCCACAAACTTGCACTGTACTGAGCGTGCCTCGAGCTTGTCCGCATGCTGCTTTTTAACAAAAGCCGGACATCCCCATGTCTTAAAGGATTTAAGACAGGGTTTCTTCCCACTCCACATCTGATATGGTGTGGTAGGCACTGTTTTAGTAGGAACTTGGTTCAAGAGATGTGCAGCTGTTTCTAGTGCATAACCCCAGAAAGATCGCGGTAACTCAGCCTTACTCATCATGGAACGTACCATATCCAATAGGGTTCGGTTCCGTCTCTCCGATACACCGTTGTGTTGCGGAGTGTATGGAGGAGTAAGCTGAGAGAGAATTCCGTTCTCTTTTAAATAATTCAGGAACTCGGCACTCAAGTATTCACCACCTCGATCCGATCTTAGGATCTTGATACTTTTGCCTGTTTATTTTTCAACTTCATTCTTGTAATCCCGAAATTTCTCAAAGGCCTCGGATTTGTGCTTTATTAAGAAGACATGTCCATACCTAGAGAAATCGTCTGTGAAAGTAATAAAGTATGAATAACCGCTACGCGCATGTGTAGACATTGGACCACACACGTCACTGTGTATGAGTCCCAAGAGCTCGCTCTCTCTTTCTCCGTGTCCAGTGAACGGAGTCTTTGTCATCTTTCCCATGAGACAAGATTCACAAGTGGCATAAGACTGATACTCGAACGGATCCAAGTATCCTTCTTTATGTAACTTAGTCAACCGTGTCTCATTGATGTGACCCAGTCTACAATGCCATAAGAAAGCCTGATTGATATCTGGAGACTTTCTTTTGTGTGTATTCTGGACATTGAAAATTTGTGGTTGGTTTAATACGTATATACCATTGCTCGTGTACCTGACCCAATCAGAACTTGATTAAGGTGAATGTTTACAACATTACTTACAAACGCAAATTCATAACCTTCTTTAGAAACCAAAGATACAGAAATGATATTACAAGTTGCGTTGGGTACAAAAAAGCAATTACGCAAAACCAAAACATGTCCATCTGACATTCCCAGGTGATAGTCCCCCACGGCTTTAGCATCCATGCTAGCTCCGTTCGCAACTCTGAGGGTCATGTCACCTGCCTTCAAAACCCTACGGTTTCTCAACGCCTGCAAAGAATTACAGATATGAGATCCTGATCCGGTATCCAATACCCAGGAAGTAGAGTTTATAGAAAGACAGTTTTCAATAACATACACACCTGAAGCTGAAGCCGCAACCTGCTTCAGTTCCTGTGTCCTGACCTTCCAAGCCCTGCAATCTTTCTTCCAGTGTCCACTCTTATGACAATAGAAGCATTCTTCCTTTCCAACAAGCTTCCCCGCAATCTTTGTTGCCTTTTCCTTTCCCTTCGTACCCACTTTACTAACACCGCCTCTTGGTTTGGCGGGGGCTTTCTTCCTCTTTCCCTTGGCTTTCGCCTTGGACCTAGAGGAAGAAGATCCTCCTACAAACAAAGCGGGTGTTTCCCTACCCTTCTGTAGGGTGCCCTCTGCGCTCCTCAGCATGTTGAGGAGTTCTGAAAGTTCAACTTCCTTTTCTTGTAAGTTGAAGTTCAGTATAAACTGGGCGTAAGTGGATGGAAGCGACTGGAGAATTAAATCCGTATAGAGTTCACTGTCCAACGTGGTCCCAAGTTCCGCGAGCTCTTCAGTGTAGCCAATCATCTTAAGCACGTGGTCCGCTACCGATGATCCGACGGCCAACTTTGTCGAAAATAACTTCTTCGACACTTCGTATCTTGCGATACGAGACTGCTCTCCATACAGTTCTTTTGTATGGAGAAATATGGACTCGAGGTCCATATTCTCATGCCTCCTCTAATGTTCGTTGTCCATAGAGGCAAGCGCGAGGCACCTGGCCTTCGCGCAATCAATCTCCCAAGTCTTACGGATTTCCTTATCCGCGATGCTGGAGGTGGGACCTGGGACGGGGGGAGCTTTGGTGGTAAGAAGATACCCCAGCTTGTCGTAAGTGATTGCCAATTTTACATTCCTGAGCCAATCTTTGTAGTTTGGCCCTGTCAGTATGTTTTTATCTAGAAGTAACTTAAGTCCAGTCATTTCGAATTTGGTCGCTGCAGGGGGGAGAGAAGAAACACTTTAGCACGATGCTCTTGCAAGTTTAGAATGGTTTTTAATTTGTCTAAACAGGATGGCTCCCACTGTCTCTCGAATCCCTCCTCAAACCACAAAGGAAGAATTAGCCGGGATCAATCCCACCGCACAATACTTGCTTAACCGTTCAGCCAGGCCAGTGTCGGTACTTCGAGGGAGGTTTTCCAACGCTTTCGCGAAGTTCCTTAATTTAAGAACCTCTTTTCCCTGGGGGCATAGCCCCGCTAACACCTTTCTAGGCACCTACTAGGTTTATAGCATTGATCGTTTAGTGAGAAATTTCCCGAGGAGTAGCATATACTCACAGTAGGATCGGGATCCAAATATCATCGCGTGACGAAACTGAAGGAATCCTACCAGAATCATCACACTCCAAATGGTATGCAAATCTAGCAAGTTTCAGTACTTATGAAACTCCCGATGTGGATTTTTGCCCCATGCTCTTATGACCTTGACTAAGGCCAACAAATCATAAGTCACATGTCAAGTTCTACCCATCGTTATCCAGGTTAATTTGAACCCACCCGTATATACCCTTGACTATGGCCAACAAGGCAATACGACTGTCCCAAACCAACGCATTCTATCTATGCAACATATGAATACCTACCAGCTACCAAACACTGTGCCTTGACTAAGGCCAACAAACACAGCTTGAATACTGTTGAATATTCATATGAAACGACGGAGGGCTACGGATGGTTTTGGCGAAACCGTGAACGTAGTGAACTTGATATAATCGATGGAACGAGATAGCTTTTAAGAGGAGTGGCTCAAGCTCCGCATTTAAAAGTTAGTTTTGAAAAGAACCGAGTGGTTTTTCGAAAGTGTTCCAACGATTTTAACTTGGTTTATTATCTTGCATTAGTTCTTTTAATGCGTGATATTCTTGCATTAGTTCTTTTAATGCGTCCCATCATTTAATCCTACCATTGCAGAAAACAACCAAAATATGACGTACGCTTATGCCATTCGCATTCGCCACGGGGTCCCGTCATCACTCGTTAGGTTACTTAACTAACGACAGAGCGGGGGCTGGGCTAGCGCGGCTGTAAAACATAAGCAACGCCTAAATATAAAGCAATGATAGACATTACAGATCACAGATGAATACATTGGATATACTAGCAATCCGCAATCCGTTCGAGCCTGCAACGAAAAGCGGATTACACGGTCGCGGTGAATAGCAAATACCCCACCCAAGGCCCCTACGGGTGCGGCAAACTACCCGCCAAGTACCCGGTAGTTTGTGCATCCCTCCATGGGTCTATCCTAGGAGCAAAAACAGTAAAAAGAATTATACAATGACGGCTACAACCCCGACCCGGTTGTGCGGCCATACAAATAATAATTACATCAATTTACATTTACAATGAATGAAAGAAAAAACAAAAGCTCATCTCACATCCACCCCGGCTATTCACCCGCGACAGTCCAACACATTCATATACACATTCCAATATCAAACACAGATCACAGAGATGTATAACCCCGACTAATCGACTTATAGCGATTAGCCGACGTTCAATACATGCAAACATCACAGATATAACCAACATAGCCAAAGTGTAGCGAAGTTCAAAAAAATACGGATTTATAGGACCCCAAGAGTAAATTTCTTTTCTGGAAAATCTGGGCACATATAACATATTTGAAAAATCCCAAAACCCCACCAGAAGAACACTGCACAAAACACGATCACATGAAGAGCCCAAACGGCGGCGGATCCGCGGCCAAGAGAATAGCTGAGGCCGCGGATCCGCGGCGGTTTGAAGGAATCAGGGGATCGTTTTTCTTGTGTGTTCTTACAAAACCCTGAGACGATTTTAGGAGTAAAAAGTTTTACTTTTAGAGCACAAAAAATTTCAACAGAAACTTAGGGTTTTGGATTTTTCGGTTTTGCGATTTTTCGGTTTCGAACTTCCATACACTTCGCTACCAAGCTAGTTTAAGTTTAGTTAGGCTCTGATACCACTGTAAGTCCACGTTGCGACCCCCGGTTCTTACGGGGAGGCGGAAACGGTATAAAAATCAAATTTATAGCGCATGGGGCAACATGGACTAACAAAGTCGGGATCTTTTCTAAACTAAACTAGCTAACATGCTAAAGAGAGTTAGGATAGATGGTTATACCTAGCTTGAACTCCTTCTTCTTGAATCCTTGTAGAGGTTGATGGTTCTTTCCTCGTTGCCTTCTTCCGTCGAAGATGGATCCACCTGAGGGTTCAACCTTCGGGCTCTTTCTCGAACTTTAAGAGAACTAGAATCTCCGGCTTGCTAAACCTTGATCCTAGAGTGAGTAGAGAGTGTCTTTTGGGGTTTTATCTTTTCAAGGAGAGAGATTCTCAACTCATGAGAAGGGTTCTCCTTGAGCTAGAGGAAGAAGAAGATGAAATGAGGAGAGAGAAGCTAAATGATAGAATGAGCTATCTTTTTCTTTCTTGCAACCATATCACAAAAGAAAAAGAATTATCAAAATAATAATAATAATGAAAATGAAATAGTTGATGGAAGGTTTAGGAATGACCATTATCATTTCAAACATTAAATGAATTTGCTAGAATCAAAGAGCATCTTTCTTTTGTAATGATGATGGTCAAAACTTCAACCATGGTCAACAAGTCAACCATGGTCAACAAGTCAACAAAAAAAAACAACCATGACACAATTTCATTTTATTAATATTATTAATTGATATATCATAATTCCATTAGGGTTTGGAAAAAGACGACTGTCAACTGTGCATACGCACCCGTTCCGAAACCCTAATGAAAAACCTCTTCCTCCGCCTCAATCAACTGTGCATACACACCCGCATTCTTGTTCCGAGGAACATGAATACCAAGAGATAAAATCAACCCCAAAACATATACCAGTATCTGACTCAAACCAGAGCCAGCCAGTAATATCCGTCCGGACTCCAAAACGTGCACAAGTGCGCGAATGAGAACGAACCCTGTCGCAAAACCATGCGACCTCTACTCTGTTTTGCCCAGAGGCGAATACCCTCTGTGTGGGACTCTAAAGACTCGACACTACGCTGGCAGTGGGTTTAACCACAGACCGCAAGCGGCACTAGCTGTGCGTAACGGTCCCCAGGTAGATGCCGATAAGAAGGCTGACGAGGTGAACCCCATCGGAACTCCTACTGAGTCTGAATGTGACAGTCTCCGTACAGTCCGGTCTGTTCGTCTAATACATCGCATGTCGGGCCTAGGGGGCGGTAAAACGTCAGCCCCCTAATAGCGGTACAAGTCGTGTCGGAGTGAAGCCCAAAACACCCTGAGATAACACTAGAAGCCTACCAGTATATCCCGCTTGCCCTGGCCAGGGACTACTCGTGTAATGGCTCTCCTAGACACAGCGCGATGTCAACCCCCAATACCGGGAGAGACGAATCCTGTCTAACCGTCACTGCCTCCAAGTGCTTCGGGACTGCACCCAACCACTACCTGTTTGCACGACTCCTTTGAGCCGTGGTAGGGTAGTGATCAAAGTGCAGTGGGAACACACTCGAGGCAAAGTGCCAGTGTCAAGTCAGCGGACTAAGCTGTACTCATGTCACCTGGGAACTGATAACTGACGATAGGTATAATACCAACCTGTCAGTTCCCGACGAGTCCTGTCCAGTGTACTCGTAACCCAACGAGCACCCGTATACTATCTCCAGTACGATGTACTGATGGCTGTGGGACAGACCATCTCCCACACTGGGATGAGAAGCGCATACGCTAGTCTACTCCGGAGTATCGATGCCCTGTCTCGATAGTCCTGCGACTAGGGACCTGTATAAGGATGTGCTTATAGATTACCCAGCCCCCACTAGTGTGACTTCCATCACAACGCTGGTAATCAAGCAAAAATCCTAAGGGCTCCACTAATGCGTATAGGTGATATCGCAAAATAAACACATATACACATTGAAGTAGAAACAAACCAAGTAGCATACTACTATATTGAGCAAGATTGTTTATACAAGGTGAATATCCCAAGCTTCCATTAAGTAATATACAAACTAGTATGATACAGTAATGGCCTCTAGGGCATATACACTAACAGCTAACACGTTACAAAGGTTGTAGTTCGTCAACTTCTTCGTTTTAGCTTACTAGTTATGTTTTAAGTTTAGTGTTTTGGTTTGATTCTAGTGTTAGGGTTGCTATCGCTCTCTAGTTTTTTAAAATTACCGCTTCCGCCACGCTTTAAAACCCTACTATGCAAACCTAGCATCCCATCATAATCCTAAAGATGTATTAATACAACGACAACAACGATCGCAACCTGATCGTGTCCCGACAAATAATAATATATCAATCGGTGACTACGACCACAAGTGAACCGTTACATCCTAAAAAAGAATATACATTTAGAGGAAACGGCGGCCACATTTTGGAGCTCGTCCCTAACTAAAGAATAAACATAATGGATAAAAGCATGAATGGAAATAACACTTATCACAACATCACACTTCCGCATAGGGGCTATTCATTTCGCGACAATCCAAACACATTCCATATACACCAACATTTTAGACTCACATCATCGCAAATAACAAGTGTGCAACCCTCGACGACGTTAAGCAACACAAAAATTTATCCGCGAAACAAAAATGAGGCTATAGTTTCGATCACAAAACTTTCCGAACACAACGATGATCAAATCAAAATCTGGGACAAATCAAATAATCCCAGAAATCATATTTCCAAACAATTAACCCACTGTAGGAACAGGAGCCCATAATTCAAACAGTAAGTGACGAAAAACCAACACCGGCGGTCTAATTTTGGAGTTGTAGGCCCGGGTTCGTGTCACATCATTTTCAAAACATTTACAACTCACTGGTATTGTTTAAAAAAATTTCATGTCGCGTTTTCAAAAACGAACAGTGGCTTAATCTTTGGAAATAGAAATCGGCAAGTTTTGTGATTCAAAACTCTAACTTCGTCAAAACAAGTTATAGTCTTTAGGTATGACTTTGATACCACTGTTATGATGCTAGGCTCATCTAGAATGATTTTAAAGCATGGCTGAAGCGATAATTTAAAAAATCTAGAAAGCAAAAGCAATCCCAACCCAAGAATCTAACCAAAACACTAAACTAGAAACAAAACTAGTAAGCTAAAACAAACAAGTTGACGAACTACAACCTTTGTTGCGTGTTAGCCACCTCTCCTTGGACTCCGGCTAGTCTCCACGAAGCCCGAAACAAACTTTCTCGAAGATCTCCTTGCCGAAGATGATCCACCTTGAGATAACTCCAACACAAGGTTTAGCTTCAAATTGATCTCATCAAAATGAAGAAACCCACTAATTAAACTTGCTAAGGATGATTAGTAGGAGATGTAGAATAATTAGCTCACTAAATTCTTCTCTTTACTTTTTCATTCCTTACTTGAGAAAACTCAAGAAAGGTTGCCATGGAGATGAGGTGATAAGTGGACGAGGTTCAGATAAGAACAAATCCAAAACAAAAAATGAGTCATCAAAGAAAACACCAAAGAACTCTACAACCATCTAAAATCCTATGACCCATTCTCCTTTTGAATGTTCTCATCTAAACATATAAGTCTCATACACTCATCTCTAATGTATCAACATACATGTCACAATATTTATATCAAATATAAATATTAATAAAGAGAAGAAAATAATAAAGTGAGCATGATATTAGTTAATATATAAATATATCAATATATAAATATACATTTATTTATTAAATCAACAATTTATTTAATAATCCGATTATATCATATATATACCGGCTAATATCATTAAGCACCCGATTAAAATACATGTATCACATACACGTGTTTAATCAAACTCTTGCATGTATCTTCATATATGCCCTACATCGTTTCGCCTGTACTGAAAAACCTCTATGTGGGACTCTAAATACTCGACAATACACTGGCAGTAAGTTAAGATCATGTCTATAGCCCACAAGAACATCAGCGGTACTAGATGCACGTAACGGCTACCTAGGTATTGATCGAAAAAAGGCCAACAAGCAAGCTCATCAGAACCCTGCAAAGTTTATCAGTGACATCACCATACATTCTGGTCTATTCGTCTAAGAATATCGCATATCGGGTGTAGGGTTTGGAATCTGTCAGACCCCAATAACTCAATAAGTCGTGCAACAGAGGACTCAAAACCAATCAGAGATACAACTGATTACACTTACCAGTTTATCTCCACTACGGTGGCCACCGACTTGTGGTTTTAGTCATGTTTTGCACAGCGCGACATCAACTCCCTATACCGGGAGAGACAAATCTCCTCGACCGCTCACTACCTTCATGTGCTTTAGGACTATACCCAACAAAAACCTGTTTGCACGACTCTTTTGAGCCTTGGTAGGGTAGAAGTCTAAGTATAGTGGGGACACACATGAGACATTATGGCGATCTCAGGTCCTACGGACTAACCTGTACTCATGTCACTAGAGAACTGCTATCTGACATTGGTATATTACAAACTAGGAGTTCTCGGTGAGTCTATCCAGTGTAACTCATCCAATGAGCACCTGCATACAATTCTCGATGTCAAACACCAATAGCTGTAGGATCAGCTATCGCCCTCAACCGGGTCAGGAAATGTACATACTAGTTTAAACTGGAGTATCGATACCCAGTCTCGATACTCCTACGATTAAGGACATTTAAGGATGTGCTTATCGACTACCCAGGCCCTACTAGTATGATCTCCATCAATCGTCCTAGTAGTCAGGCAAAATTCTAAAGGCTTTATCTCATGTCTAAACGATACGTGATAATAAATAAACACATCACATGAAAGATAAAGACAAACTAGATAGCATACTATCATCTCAAGTAAGATTGTTCTCTCATATAAGTCCTCCTTCAATTACAATAATTGTCTTGAGAGCGTCTATATCCACCAGGCATGTCCCATAGCCATTGGTGTTCGGCACCAAAGATAGTATACAGGCGCTTATTAGGTTATGAGTTATACGTGACGGACTCGTCGAGAACTTCTATATGGTAATATACATATCGTAAAATAGTAGTTCTCTAGTGACATAGGTACAGGTTAGTCTTTAGACCTGACATCGTCATTCGTCTCGAGTGTGTTCCCATTGTACTTAGATTACTACTCTACCACGGCTTTAAAGAGTCATGCAAACAGGTTTCAGTTGGGTACGATCCCGAAGCACTTGGGAGCAGTGAACGATAGAAAGGATTCCTTTCTCCCGGTATAGGGAGTTAATGTCGCGCTGTGTTCGATTGGTCATCACCATAAGACCTTGCCAAGACAGTTGAGATTTATTGATTGTGAGATCAGTAGTTTCTCGGGATGGTTTTGGGCTATATCGACACGACTTATTAGGTTATTAAAGGTCTGACGTTCTCCACCCCTAGATCCAGTATATGAAACTCTCAGACGAAGAGACTGGACTGTACGGAGATTGTCACTTTCAGGCTCGGTAGGGATACGAACAATTTTGCTTGTCGGCTTTCCTTACGTTCAATACCTTGGTAGCCGTTATGAACTGCTAGTGCCGCTGACGTGCTTGTGGTCAAACCCACTGCCAGCGTATTTTTGAGTCTTTAGAGTCTAACACAGAGGGTTTCCTAGTATAGACGAAATGATGTAGTGTATGTATTTTGATACGTACTTGGGTTCAATTAAATACGTGTTTTTGTACATGTACTTTTAATCGGACATTCTGTTAATACTAGCAGGTTTGAAAGATAGCCAGGTTATCATATTTGGATGAAATGTGAGCTAGTATTATATATCTCTTTTTAGTATCTCTCTTTTCGTATTCGTATTTTGACAGAATATGGTATTTATACGAATACGGGTATTTGTATAAATACGTGTATTTGTGTCTTGATATAAATACGGGTATTTGTATCTTAAGACAAATACGAGTATTCGTATTTTAAACGAATACGGGTATATGTGTTTTGATATGAATACGGGTGTATGTATTTGTAACATATACTTGTATTAGTGTATGTATATATGTGTGTGTACAATGAGGTGGCTCTCTCTATCTTCTCTTACCATCTCTTCTTGTATGTGATGAAATGGTCTAGGCTTGTGACTCACCATGGTGAGTCACAACCCCATTTATTCTCACATTAAAGAAAAGAGAGAAAAAGAAAAGTGAGAAGATTATCTTTAGTAGCCATGCTTGATATTATCACCATCACCATTAACTTCTTCTTTCTCTCCTCTTGAGTTTTGAAAAAAAGTGAAAGGAAAAGATAAAGAGAGAAACGCTTCGTATGACCAGTCCTTGACAGAGTAGAATCTGCAAAAGTCTGTTCCCACCAAAATATTTCATACAGAATTAAGTTCTTCAGTGCTATTTAATGCCCAGCGCTAATGATTGTTCCCACCAAATTAATTGGCCAAAAAAACTTAAGTCTAGAAGATCAATGGCGCTGCCTAAAGCATGCGCCAATGCCCTCTGGCGCTAGCATAATTACGCCAATGCTTTGAAGCGCTCGCTTCATTATAACTTAAACTATATTTGGAAAAATAATTTTCATATCTTTCTTAAACAGAAAAAATAAATCTGGTTAACCAGAAAATCTCCAGACAAAACATTTAAATTGCATAGTTTAAACTATTTAAAATATTCTTTATCTTTCCTAACAGAAAGATAATTTTGTATTAAGAGATAAAATCTTTTATATTTTTCTAAACAAAGAAAAATATAAACCTTGTTAACAAGTACTTTTAGATCTATAATCCAACGGTGCTTAAGCATCCGGGCTGATATTAATAATATTAGCTCTTTTCATATCTTTCTAAATAAGAAAATCATTCGAATATTTTACTTAAATAAGAAAAATATTAATTGTTTTAACAAATAACCCTTGGATCTAAAATCCAACGATGTTTAAGTATCCGGGCTAATCTTAAGATCAATTAGAGAAATCTTAAAGGGAGATTGTCTCTATTTTCCTAACAGTATCCATGCCCTATATAAAGGCCCTAGAGGTCAAATTTGGGATACGTAATCGGCCCCATAAGTTTGATAAAGAACTTAAGTTCTCTGTTATCAAAACTCTCGTCATCTTTCTCCTCCACAAAACCGAGGTAAAAGAGATTAATCTCCATTGAAAAGAAGCTTAAGTTTCATATAGAAGAAGGTTCATAAGAACTTAAGTTCTTCTTCGATCTTAAGATCCTTAAGTCAAGATCACCTCTCATGGAGGGATATTGATCTTAAGATCTAGGATTTAGAGAAAACTTAAGTTTTCTTCCTGAACATGATGAACAGAACCCTAATGACCTGAAAGATCACTATGTAAAGATGATGGAGTTTATACTTCAAATAGCCCTTTATGAACCGAATACAAAAAAGGACTCAAGATCATAAAAGTTGTGATCTTAATATTGTTAATGGCCAAAATAGCTGTTAACAGAAGTTTAAGCTTTATATGAAACTTAAGTTTCCGAGGAAAAAGATATAAAGATTAATCTCTATCAAAAAACCCTAGGTGACCATGCGCCAAAAGCATATGCGCCACATAGTGATGCGCCAATCAGGGTGCGCCATGAGAGATGCGCCTCACATATATCCACGTGAGTGCCAACCGCCAAAGAAAAGATGTGCCTCACGGGATATGCACATGGTGCCACAAAGCAAAGAAGCGAAGCCAAGGAGGTGCGCCTGATATACACGTAAGCGCCAGAGACTTAGCGCCCACGTGATATCCACATGGTGCCACAAAGTAAAGGGGGATGTGCCAGAGCATAGCGACTCACGTGATATACACGTGAGCACCATATGTTTGAGTGCTTAGCACTACTGGGTGATATTGAAACCCAATACTTAGCCCTAAATTGGTTAAGTCTTGAAGTTTTAAACTTCTTTGATTTTAAATTGAACCGAGCCCATATGCTCATAATACCTAAATTGACCTTGAATAATAGCCATTCGCTGAATGTTTAAGTTGATCTTAATTTAAAACAAAATTAATGATCCTCATCCCATGGTATTCAATTTGATCTTAGTCCCATATACGACTAATGATCATCATCCCATATTACCCAATTTTATCTTACTCCCATATACAGCTAATGATCCCCATCCCATATTATCCAATTTGATCTTTCTCCCATATATGACTAATTAAAGATCCTTAGCTTATATTTCTAAGTTGATCTTAGTCTCATATAAGACTAACGATACTTAAATAAAATATAAGTTCGCCAAATTCCAACATGTTCTCTTCTCTCATATACGGGATTTGGCTTAAAGGTACATCCTTCCACACCTCCGATATACAGCATTATACTTCTTCAATATCTTCAAAGAGGTGGCGAATCCCAATAACCAACGAGCCCTCCTTCCTCGTCCAAACTTTTTTAAAGGTATAAAATTTCATCAAGACAGGAAATGCTTTAACCCTGGATGTGCACCTCATATAGATGTGCATCCCATACAGATGCGCACCTCATACAGATGTTCATCCCATATAGATGCGTGCACCATCAAGATAAAATAAGAACAGAGCCTTGACTTTGTGAAAGCATACATACATACATACATACATACATATATATATATATGTATGTATGTATGTATGTATATTTTTGGAGGAAATATAAATACTTTTAAATTGGATCGCACCCCAATATTGGGCACATCCCATTTAGATGTTCACATCATGCGCTTCGCCACATGATATACTGTAATATTTTAGAAAATATAAAATATTATTTTTGAATTTAAATAATAATATAATAAATATTATGAATATTATAAAAGTGTGGAATTTAGTTTTAATGGAATGGTATAATTATATACATATAATTTGGAAAAATAATTGGAATTTTAAAATGAATTATCATTTATGGAAGCATTTGATTGATTTAGGTTTTTATGAATTAATGTATAATTATTTTCATATAAATTGATATTAAACTTGACTGGTATTTCACTAATTATGTGTTAAACCATGTTTATGTATCATGGCATGCAACATTCCATTTTGTAACATTTGTTCATATCTTATACCATGGCTTCATCTTTTTCTTATTTTGAATTTGTTTTAAAAGAAAAGAAAATAGAAATGAGAAAATAAAAGAAAAGATAAGAAAAAGAAAAGAAAAGAAAAATAGAATAGAATTTGTGAGAGGGGACAAGGAGGTATGGTTGGAAAGACAGTGAGAGAGAGAGAGAGTTATGGTTCTATAACCATCCTTTTCTTAGATTTTCTTCACCTCCTCTTCACCTTCTCCCTCTTCTCCATCTCCTCCTTCTTCCTCTTCTTCTTCACCTCACTACCACCATGCACCACCCCCAAAACTTCATCAAAACCTTACATCACCTTCACAAAAATTGTTCCTCACCTCATCCTTCACCACATGGTGGGATCAAGTTTTTATATTGAGTACTTTGGACCATCTAAAAATTTTCTTGAGTTGTTAAAACGTTCACCTTTCTTCAAGTTATTAAGTTTCCTAACCTCCTATATTAGTTCAGAGTTAAAAAGTTAATATTTTATGAACTTAGAATTTCCTAGGTTGACCTTTAATGGATAAAACATGTAGTGGAGATGTAGTAGAGGATATAGAGAGTGACTGGTGGCCTGGTAGTGATGGTAGCCTTGATTAAAATAAGTTTAGAATGTTCAAAGTCGAACTTAGAATTTTCCGACATTGGTTTTCATTGACTTTTGATGTTCAAATGGAATCTGAGATGACTCTAGAACTCTGAAAATTTATTAGCAGATACAGTGAGATGTGAAGCCACATAGGAAGCCACCCTAGAAACCCGAGCCCAAACCCCCATGTTGGCCGCTGTTTTATTCAATTTGGCCGCAATTTTCCATCCAGTTTTGGAGTTAAGGTTTGAAACTTGATCTGTAGCTCACTCATTAGATAACTAGTCCTATCATATATGCAAAAAAATTTAATTTCACCTTAGGTAGAATCTGGAATCATTTTACTTGTTTTCTATCGATATTTTTCGACTTTTGAAAACTTGGTTTTTGATATTTGGGTTTTGACTCGTTCGTTTGACATTCGTACGTCAACGTCGGGGGTTGTTTTGTTGTTTTTGCATGCGTGGGCCATAAGTTCTAACCTATGTGTACTTTGCTTGCCGTATCGGTTTTCGGATTTGATTATGATTTCAATACGATATGCATTGATTTGTAGGTATATTCGTGTGGACTTCCGGGGCAACGAAAGAGAGAAAGGCGTTCATCGAGTTCGGTTAAAGCGAGGATAGTAGGTGAGTAGATGTATATCTACGGGAGGAGTCAGATGAATGTCGTATAGCACCCCCGCAACCGTAGTATTAGGATACTAGGTATATAGTTATATATATAAATATTAGATATGTATATCTGGCTAATAGGGTTCTAAGATACTATAAGCAATAGTAAGTATACTCGAAGGGAGGAATATCCATAGTTCTTATTGTAGGGATCCTAGGCACCCCAAGGAGGTCTCACAAGCCATCGACCATGGCAATTTCAAAAAATACGGTGCCTACAAACCCTAGTGTACGGATCGTCGGCTAGATGTCTAGGCGAAAAACGAACTAGTTAACACTTAACTAAAAGTTTAACGGAAATACAACCTTTGTAGATCCGGTGCTCCACCTCCATAGCTCCGCAACGAAGTCCTCTCCGCTGTCCAAATCAAATCCGGGCTCTAACGTCGGCTTTGTCGGAGAATGGGCAAGCTAGGTCGTCGATGTCCATGCCGAAGATGATCTACGTCGAGGCATCGCTAAATCAAGCTCCGACTTCACCAAGTCCAAAAACTTGTGAAGAGAACACACTCTACTACTTGGCAAGAGATAGAGGATGAAGAAATAGGAAGTGGGTAGACTTTAGAATTGGATTTCTCACTCATTTCCATCAATCACCATTGATGGAGCTTGCTTTTTCTTCATGAAAGAAGATGAAGAAGAAGAAGAAAAGTTATGATAAGTTAAATTCAAAAAGAAAAATAATAGAATACTTATCATAACTAAACCATGGTCAAGTGTAGAGACTAAACTAGGGTTAGTGGGAATGGTTAGGGTTAAGGATGAGATAAGAATGGTTGACTTTATCAAAGCTTCATGAAGCTTCAACTAAAGAACAAATAAAGCCACCATTCTTTACTCTTTTCCATTTATTTTCCAAAATGTATAAACAAATAAATAAATAAATGAATAAATAAGTAATGGAAAATAAAACCCTAACCACTCTCACAACCATGGTTTAATCTTCACACAAAACACAAGTTAGCATGCATCATCAAACATGATACATACAAGTGCACAAAAATATATCACATATACAATGTGCACAATCCAAGTGAGAAAATCCGTTTAAAGTGAACCAATACTAGTTATTGCAAAGTAACATATCAAATATATAATTATGTATTAAATCATTAAATCAACACTTGATTCAATGATCCGGTCATGTCGCACACAACCGACTAGTATTCAATGTATCGGCTTATCGAATCAACGCTTGAATCGATAACTAGGTTATATCGCATACAACATTTCCGATACATTCATCGCGAGAATGTAATACGGTATCACATACTCGCATTATTCTCGGTCCCGCACATATCTCATATGCGCTCCTATTTCGTTTCGCTTGAGCCAGGAAACCTCTGTGTAGGACTCTAAAGACTCGTCAATACGCCGGCAGCGGATGATGATCATATCAAACACCCACAAGCCGCAAGCGGTCTGCTAAACGTAACGGCCACCCGGGTATTGAGCGATCTGAAGATCGATGAGCAAGCCCGCTCACACTCCAGTGAATCCGACCAGTAACACTACCGTACAGTCCGGTCTGATCGTCTGATATGTCGCATATCTCGCCTAGGGGTGGTAAACGTCAGACCCCAATAGCTCGATAAGTCGTGTCGATATGAGGTCTATAACTATTCGAGAAACTACTGGTAACACTTACCAGTAAATCTCAGCAACCCTGGCCAGGGATTTCCTGTTATAGCCAATCGAACACAGCGCAACATCAACCCCCTATACCGGGAGAGACGAATCCCCTCCTATCGCTCATTGCCTCCATGTGACTCGGGACTGTACCCAAAAACCACCGTTTTGCACGCCCTCTTGGACGTGGTAAGATGGAAATCAAAGCACAGTGGGAACCACACAAGACTCTATGACGATCTTGGGTCAACAGACTACTCTGTACCAGTGTCACCAGAGAACTGCCATCTGACGTGAGGTATAATACCATCTGGGAGTTCTCGGCGAGTCCGTCCAGTGTACCCAGTCTCTACTGAGCACCCGTATACCATCTCTGATGTCAAACACCAATGGATATGGGATCATCCATCGCCCATCTGTATGGGTCGAGAAGCTACACGCTAGTTTACTCTGGTATATCGATGCCCCGTCTCGATACACCCACGACTAGGGACTTTGAAGGATGTACTTATGGACTACCATGTCCCCACTAGTATGATCCGCATCATAGTCCAGGTAGTCAAGTACAGATCCTAAGGGCTTTACCAACATGTAACAGAGAGACAATCAGTATACACGTTAAGGTAAAGATCAACCAGATAGCATACTATCATGTCGAGCAAGAATGTCCTCCCTATATATGTCCCAGCATCCACTACAATATACATCCTATGTACAGTAATAGCCTCTAGGGCATACATATAACTAACAATCTCCCACTTGCACTAGGGCCATCTGTAGCAGTGGTTGTAGTATCTCATACTCAACCATCCCATAAAAGTCCTTGATCTGTAGCTCACTCATTAGATAACTAGTCCTATCATATATGCAAAAAAATTTAATTTCACCTTAGGTAGAATCTGGAATCATTTTACTTGTTTTCTATCGATATTTTTCGACTTTTGAAAACTTGGTTTTTGATATTTGGGTTTTGACTCGTTCGTTTGACATTCGTACGTCAACGTCGGGGGTTGTTTTGTTGTTTTTGCATGCATGGGCCATAAGTTCTAACCTATGTGTACTTTGCTTGCCGTATCGGTTTTCGGATTTGATTATGATTTCAATATGATATGCATTGATTTGTAGGTATATTCGTGTGGACTTCCGGGGCAACGAAAGAGAGAAAGGCGTTCATCGAGTTCGGTTAAAGCGAGGATAGTAGGTGAGTAGATGTATATCTACGGGAGGAGTCAGATGAATGTCGTATAGCACCCCTCAACCGTAGTATTAGGATACTAGGTATATAGTTATATATATAAATATTAGATATGTATATCTGGCTAATAGGGTTCTAAGATACTATAAGCAATAGTAAGTATACTCGAAGGGAGGAATATCCATAGTTCTTATTTCTCTTAACCTTGAGCCATTTATATATATGCTATTACACACACACACACACACACACACACACACACACACATTTGAGGATAATTTCGATATAACATGATGAGATGAGAATATGATATGCTATGATGACACGAGTCGATATAGTATATTATATGATGATATGAGACGATATATATTCATGATGCGATACGAGATGATATGACATGTGACGAAATATGACGAAATGATATGATGTACGTGACAATAGATCCGTACTCTTGATTTGATGATACCGTACAATGGATTATACCGTATGTGATACTATGAAGATGGATCGCCGACTTATGTATATATCGATTCGGAAAATATTGTTTTTTATCACTTAAGTAGATATTAGGATATGTTTAGAGCCATATTTTCAAAACTAACAAATCGTTATGCACTTTTAAATGACAACCTCAAGGGACGCTACGGATTTTCAAATTGTATCTTTTTTTCAAAAGCACAGTAGCCCCCATTTTCAAAAACAATGATTTGTACTATTTTAAACTATAACTGTATGGCTCATATGTGGTTACATACTTTATACGGTTTGCGTTTAAGCTTTCCTCTTTCTGTTGCGCTCGTATTATTTTTATTTGCGACATACATACTACGTTCCTTGTCCTTATCTTGTATGATTTCTTCTGTTAGGACACACGCACAATTACCGATAATGCGCATGTTGCACGTACACATACTCGCCGGCTCATACACTCATCATCGGTAATTGCCATGCCACGTAAATATTAGAAATCGCTATTTCACCGTATCACCTTATAACCTGTAGCATTTTAGTTATTATTTAGTACCTCGTACCACACTTACTAGTTCAGTTTTTGCATTTCCTTACATAGTTAAACGCCATGCTCATATAAACACACTAGTTATGCATTACAGATTTGTTCTGTGCCTATACATATTGTTTCATTATTGCTACATGCTTATGAGATTCGGTTTTTCATGAGATTTCTGGAATTGAGAAACCGCAGATATATTTTAAAAACTTATGATTTATTTAAAAATACATGGTTTTCTCTTGATATGATGTTTAGCGTCCACCATGAGTTTTCTCGGATCTGAGTTATGTGTATACCCGATTCAAGAAGAAAGGAGGCACCGTCTACGGGTACATGATGGACCCGGTACGGTACCCAGGGACAAGAAGATCGTATAGAGAGACATTGAGCCCGGCAGAGAAACGCTACCTACCGGTGACAGTATTGGACTCAGCGGATATCTGGAAGATACCGACCGGAGCGATTTGAGATAGATGGATATAAGGGCTAATCCGATGAGACGGAGCCTGAGATATGAGGATTTACGTGTCGATGCTGGACACGGGTTTTATGATGTTTTCGAGTGTCGATACTGGGCACTCAGGTTTTTATGATGATTTGATGTGTAGTTGATGGACACACGTTAGACGATACACATATATACATATATATAATACAGATGACATAGTACCATATTATGACAAATGCATGATAATATTGTTATTATTATACTTATGTTTACACTATCACCCTCGTTACCACTCGACCATATATATTTATCATACTTATGTATATACGATCACCCTCATTACCACACGGTATTATTATATTATTATGTTACGGTATGACCTAGAGGATCGTCATACATTCGATTTCTACCTGATGATGTTTTCTACTCACGAGTTGGCAACTCACCCCCGTTGTGCCACAGTTTTCTTGCAGGATCGACCGCTCGGATTCAGTAGTGGCTTGCTGGCACATTGCTCCTTTCTGGGTGATTTACATTGATAGGTGGGTTACAGTACAGAGCGTAACCACCATCGTATATTCATTATTCATTTGTATCTAGTTAAAAGCTCTATCAGCCAAACTATGTATATTTGGTGGACCTAGAGACCGGTTTGTATATTCTTGTATTTCGAGTCGAGACTTGTATATAATCCTACATTTGATTTGATAGTGTTTTGGTTTTCTCTATTCTTTTCTGTGATTGATTTTCGCCTTGGGCGTCGTATATTCTTATTGTGTGGTTGTGATTCCACCAATTGGCGAAGAGCTAGCTCCCGCTTGGGGATACTTATATTATTGTTATGTATTGGTTTTGGTTCAAAATTTATAAAGAAGGTGTTGCCCAAATTTCAAATGACGAAAATGTTTTCAACTATAGTATACAACCCACGTGTATTTTCATACAACATTACTTATACTTTCTAAGAAAAAACTTGATTATATTATACCTTTATTTCAAAACTTTACCTCCATTATTTTCCTAAAAAGATTTAGATTTCTAAGCTTTCGGCTTAGTTGGGTTACGGTGGGGTCCTATAGACTTCACGTGATTCAAGTGCCAGTCACGTGCCAATTCCGGGTCATGACATATACACATGCGCGCAAGCTGAAAGATCGACCGTTATATCCTTAAACTGGTATTCGGCCCTGCAGACTGTCTCCATATTGATTACGGTATACTATCCATGGGCTACCCATAGTAAGCGCACCTGATGATAAGCCAACAGTTGGAACTTAGCCAAATATGATAAGTATAGAAGCTTATGCTTCATATATGATCAGATGATCAGTCGAGCCTATATTCTCATTATTATCCAAGTCGATCTTAGCCCTATATATGACTAATGATCCTTAGCATATATCATCTAAGTTGATCTTAGTTCCATATACAACTAACAATCCTTAAATCAAACACAAGTATCCTGTGAACTGATGGACCTCATTTATATATGAGATATGCGACCTACGTTCACCCAAAATCTAATATATACAGATTTGGACTGATCCTCGCCCTACGGGTAATGACATATATTAGTCTCCGTATACAATCTAAGGGCAACCCTAAAATAAACAAAGCATAACACGACACGAAGATATATCTGGAGAAGAGAAAGTTGTTATTGAAAGTGTATCCTAGTACCACCATAAGGTTTAATCTGGTATCAAGCATGCAATTTTAAAAATTTCTTGGTGCTAAGCTACACTAACCTAGAATCTAAGTAGATAATTAGGGTTTATGGTGATGATATGAAAAGAACTAATCTAAGTGAAAGAGATTACAACCTTGAAGATCAAGTCCTTCACTTCTATAGCTCTGGGTAGTAGTCCCTATGACTCCTCTAGACCCCACTTGAAGAATGAACAAGCTTCTTTCGCGATCTTCTTGTCGAAGATGATCCACCCGAAGCTCCTCTAATTCAATCTACCTCTTCACTAATCTCTCTCTAGTGAAGGAAACACCCTAGTTTAAATGGCTAATCTAAAGTAGGATGATGAAGTAGGGGTTTTAAGCTCACTTAGGATTCTCTCAAACTCTAGGGTTCACAACTCATGTGATGGTTAAAGCTTGAAGCATGAGGAAGAAGAAAAAGGAAAATGGAGATAGCTAGAGAGAGTGAAGCAAATGAACTCTAGAAAAAAACACAAGTGAAGAATGGCTACTACTCACTTATTGAAGCATACAATTTTTCACAATAATAAATTGAACCATGCTTTAATAGTGCAAACAAATGAATAAATAATTGTTTTAGCCATGCCTCACCCATTCCATAAATATCTCCCTATTTTCCACCTCTTTTTCTATTTTCTAAAAATATAAAATCCAACCATGCTTCATAAATAATATATATATATATATATATATATTAAAAGAAGAAAATATCTAGTGAGCAATAATATTAGTTAATATATAATTATATCAAATATAAATATATATCAAATTATTAAATCAACACTTGATTTAATAATCTGATTGTTGTAAGTCCATGTAGCACACCCCACGTGTTCGCGGGAAGGCGGAATACCTCAAAAACGATTTTTCTCACATCAAAAGATCATGTTTGGCTTTGCAACCACTTTAGGATCTTGATTAAACCTTAACTAGCAATAACTAAACTACAAGAGGGTGTTAACTACTCGGTTAAAGTGTTATACCCTCGTGTCAAGTCCTTCGGGTATTCAAGTGGTTCTTTGCTCCGTGGTTCAGGCTTCTTCTTGATCTCCTTTCTTTGGCTCCTCCAAAGCTTCAAATGAACTCAGTTTCCGGTCTCCTTTGTGTCAATGAAAGATCCACCCGAGGGCCTATGGTCAAGCTCCAACCTCAAATGAGGTAACTTAGTGATCCAACTTGCTAAGGAAGACTACTAAGTAGAAGTAGAGAAAATATATTGGATTAATTTGTCTCAATGCTCATTGATTCATTATTCATGTGATGGGATGAGCTTGAGGGAGGAGGAGAGGAAACATAGGAGAGAGAATGATATTGAGAGAATGATGTTGAGAATTGGGGATGAGAATGGCTACGTTATTTTCCAATAATTCAAGCATGGAATAAAATACTCACAAAAAATGCAACCATGATTGAATAGGAAACCCAAATGAATAAACAATATACAAAGCCATACTTACAACCCATTCCTTAAATATCTCCTAATTTTCACCTCATTAATCCTTTATATAAAAAAGGATAAATCAATAATGAAGTGTCTCCTTCTAGAAGCTCATTCTTGTGAAATTACAAGAATGCCCTCACCGTATATACATACCCGTATCTGTATTCCGAAAAATACGGACACCCAGAGACATTTATAATCCAATAGTATAATACTAGGATCCGGTTTAAACCAAAGCCCACTAGTATTATCTGCCCGAACATCATTCGTGTAGCCAGTACACGTATGCGATCGAAACCCTGCCGTAAGACTATACGGCCTCTATATCGTCTCGCCTGATCCAGGGAAAACCTCTATGTGGGACTCTAAAGACTCGACAGTACGCTGGCAGTGGGTTTAACCATAAGTCCGTAAGTGGCACTAGTTGTACGTAACGGCAACCCAGGTACATGTCGAAAAGGAGGCCGATGAGCAAACTCGTCCGAAACCCCTACTGAGCCTGTCCGTGACAATATCTATGCAATCCGGTCTGTTCGTCTGAGAGTATCGCATGTAAGGTCTAGGGGGTGGAAAACGTCAGACCCCTAATAACCGTACAAGTCGTGTCAGTATGGCTCAAGTCCATCCGAGAATCTACTGGTCCGTCCACCAGTAATTCTCAATCAGCCCTGGACAGGGAATTATCGTAACGACCAACCGATCACTGTGCGATATCGATTCCCTATACCGGGAGAGTCGAATCCCCAACAGTCGCTCACTGCCTCCATGTGGCTCGGGACTGTATCTGTTCATCTCAGAAAACTGCATTTTAATACCACTCATTCATTATCTATTTTGTTATATATCGGTGCTATTAACCAGTGTCTACTCAGTAATTACAGATTACAGGTGTTCATGATTAAAATACTGGAAACAAACTCAATATCACGGATATAGCATTTGGGAGCCGATACTGCAAACAGAACAGAAAATCGACCGATATTTAAAAAGCTTTGCAAAATAAATGTGTGCACACAATTTTGGTCCAACACATACAAGTGTGCACATGCTCTTTGGTACATGGACCATGGTGGGGCTGCCTTGGCATACACAAATGATGAATTGTGCAAGTGGTGGGTATAAGTGGGCATGTGTGATTAATGAAGAAAAAGTTGTGATTTTATATAAAGTGAAAGTTTCCCTCCAATTCTACTGGACACAAACCATGGGGTTATAAAGAAATCAAACAGCATAAGGAAGATATTGGAGTGCACTCGAGATCACCACAAGAATACGTGCCCATTTTGCCATAATAAAACCAGCGAGACCCCATGAATATCCGAGCTCGCCGGCCCCCTTGCCCCGTTGGTCCCCATCTTTTCTCTGTCCCTCCCTTGCAGTCACATCACCTTATTTTTATTACTTATTTAATCTTTTTTGGTGCCTATAAAAGCCAGATCAGTGAGCAAGGGAAGTGCTCTCTCACATAGTCTCTCACATAGTATATCCATTTTTGATGGTTTCTTTTGTTTTTGGTTTAGGCTTAAGAGTGAGTGGGTTTTAACTTGGTCTCTTCTTCTTCTTCCCTCATGAAGCTTTCCCTTGAGAGCTTCATTATGGAAGTTGAATAAGTTACCAATATCTTGTACCTCAACTTCAAGTGTCAATAATATTGTTGTTTCTTTGATTAATTGCTTCTTTTTCTTATTTGCTTTTCTTTTTATCATGCTTAACTAATATCTTTGGTCGTGGTAATGATGAGGAAATGAGATGAAAGGCTTTGTCTCCTCCTCCTCTGGCTAATGTTTAATGTGTAGGGATGTGAGGTACGCTCACAAGGGTCTACGAGGCATCAACCATGCCCGATTAAAATTTTAGCCGTGCCGAACAACCCAAAGCCGGATTTTTAAATTAGAGTTTATGCGAAACTAAGCATGTTAAACACTTTAACACTAAGTGAGAGGGATTACAACCTTTGTAGATCCGGTCCTTCACTTCTTAAGCTCCGTGTTGAGGTCCCTTCGCTGCGATCATCATGTTCCGGACTCTCGAGAGGTTCCACAAAGAGAAAGATGCAGTCTTGCTTCCGATCTTCGATAACAAAGATGATCTATCTTGAAGTTTCATTAACGCAAGCTAATACTCACTAAATGAAGTGAACACTCTCATCTAAAGGGCAAGGGTAGATGAGGATGATGAAGTAGGATTTTTGCTCTCATTTGTTTTCATATTCTCACTCATTTTCATCACAAAGCAAAAAGCTAGAAAGCTTTTGCTCAAAGGAAGAAGAAGGAAGAAGATGATGAATGATATCATTAGAAACCTTTTGTGATCAATAATGAAAGATAAAATATGATGAATAATGCAACCATGGTCAACTAAACCCATGTAGAGAATTAACTAGGGCTAAGGTTTGGGTTGGGTTAAAAGTGAGTCACTTGAAAATATCAAGCATAATATCTTTTCCAAGACAAAAGAAAAGGTTCTAGAATCTACTAGAAGTCTTAACCCTAATCCAAACCCTAATCATGTTTAAACTCCACAAAACATGTTGCATTAATAACCATATCATGTTACAATATTATATATCACATATATAATATTTATCGTAACAAAATAAAATAATACAATTAACATATATCGCATATATATCAATGTATTACCCGAGTGAGAAAAAGAATCTTTTAGTGAGCTAATATTAGATAATGTAATTCAATATATCATATATATTATTATACATTAAATTATCGAATCAACACTTGATCCGACAATCCGGTTATATCGCATATAACCGACTAATATCTCATTTACCGATTCATCGAATCAACACTTGATCCGATGACCCGGCTGATATCAAATATCGCGAGAATAGAATACGGTATCACATATCGCATTATCCTCGGTCCTGCACATATCACATATGTGCCCCTACTCCGTTTTGCCTGAGTCAAGAAACCTCTGTGTAAGACTCTAAAGAATCGTCAATACGCCGGCAGTAGGTGATGATCATATCAAACACCCACAAGCTGCAAGCGGTCAGCTAAACGTAACAGCCACCCAAGTATTGAGCGCTCAGAAGATCAACAAGCAAGCCTGTACATTCTCCTGTGAATCCAATCAGTAACACTCCCATACAGTCCGGTCTCGTCGTCTGATATGTCGCATATCTCGCCTAGGGGTGGTATACGTCAGACCCCAGTAGCTTGATAAGTCGTGTCGATATGAGGTCTATAAGAGTTTGAAAAAACATCCATCACATGCATCAGTACCAATGGTCCAGCCGTAGAAGGGTCAAGCCAACGCCTCACATGTGGCACGCCGTACTGCCATAAACCCTAAGGTTCAGAGGCAGTTCAAGACGGTCACATAATCGAGTTAAGGTTTGTTGTCTTCTAGAGGGTCCACCGTGTTACTTGCACGACTTAGAACGTTCTCAAACTACGGAAAAATCCAACACTTGGAAATTTTCCGAGTCGGGAAAAAGTGAGTTATTGATATCCGGTCGAACTTTTTAACAGTTTCTAAAAATTATCCGGACAAACTAAACGAAGTTAAATTATCCGATCGAATCAACGAGTCCCCAATACAACCCAGAAAACTCAACACTTGAGTGGAATTAAAAAATTTCCAGAAATAAATGACAAGAAAGGACCTAGGAATAAATATATGAAGTTCCAGGGACTAATTCAAAATTTTGGCCGCGGAACCTCGGCCAAAACCTTGGTTTGGCCGCGGTTCCGCGGTCATATAATCGAGTTAATGGACCGTACTTCACAGTAATTCTTATTTTTTCCTGCTTGTTTTTATGAGTATTTTTAATCCAGAAAAAATCAACTTTTTGAAAATTATCCAGAGAAGGGTTCAAATTAGGGTTTCGGGGTTCGATCGGAAAGTTTAACATTGTCTATTTATCTGGAATGTGATACAATATTTGGAATCCACATATAGTTATGAGATAACTAATTTGAATATTATAAACATAGCAGTTTAGTCTTAGATGATCGGTTGCCACGGGATTTTGATGTGATCAAAAGTCCGTCGCAATCACGTAGCGTACGCGGATACTCGCCGGGTAAACTTAATAGACATCCACGCCCCATAGCCCCGACTAAGTGACTGTAGGAGAACACCATCGCCAAAAGCATCCGTTCGGGTGCTCGCGATAGCGGTGTTCCGCCTTAGTGCACTTCGTCGACGGTATCGGAGGTGCGGCCGTCTACTAAAGTTTGCGACGAGCATTCGATCAGGATGTCGGGAATCTTGTTGAATTGCCCGACTTTATATTGAAAAGAGTTTTCGATAATGAGACTAAAATGCGGGGTTTATAATTGTTAGGCATGCGATATCTAAGGAATTCATTTGGTTAGGCATACGATGTCAAAGAGGTTGCGGATTCTAACTGTTGTAGTTTTACACTTTCTTTTCTGCGACCGTAAGCGTAGTATGTGGTGTATCGCCAGCTTCGTTGCTATAAATCAATGACAATCGGGATACGCATACTTGCTTACGTTGATGATATGAGATATTATGTGTTACTGTGATATGTTATATTGGATCGTCGCGTTCTGAATAGCCGGGGGTTTTATGTGAGATGAGAGTTTTTCTTTTTCATTCATGTAAAATTCATTTGTATGTAATATTCTTTTATTGGGGCACTTCCGGGCTGAGGATGATGTCACCATTGTATATTATTTACTTTTCCGCATTAGGTAGACCCAAGGCGGGGAGCACAAGTAACCGGGTTTTAGGGTTCAGTGGGAGACCATCTCGAGGAGTTGAGACTGGATCTCCTAACCCTAGAATTGGCAGTGTTGCTTGCCGCTCTCGAAGGGGTCTAGGGATGTGGGTTTGGCTATTCATCGCGACCGTGGAATCCGTGTTTTATACAGGCTCGTATTAAAAACACGGACGTCCTAGTATATCCAATATTTCATATATGTTCTTCTGCTGCAATGTTCTGTGATGAGATCATATTACTGCCTGAGACGAATGTTTATATTATATATATGAGATATATATTATATATCGTTTATTTCGTTTCATATCTGTTGCTTGTGAAGCATATTAAAATGGGACTTCATTAATGAGATTAATGAAATAAAAGAAACCTAAGATGTTGTAGAAACTTGTTTAAAAACTGGTAGCTCTAGTTCTTGCTTTGCATAGCGGTGTTCCTTGTAGAATATCCAGCACCTTATTCGATAAGGAAAGAGCTGAGATCCCTTCACCAGGAGTGACCTCTTTAGTGAAACTAGCAGATGCTACAAACTCGGCTTGTCTTTTGATTGCTTCTATAGTTCTTGCTTTGCATAGTGGTATATATGATATACCCTGCACCTTATTCGATGAGGAAAGGGCCAACGGTCCCTTCACCGGGAGTTACCCCTTTAGCAAAACTAGAAAAGCCTCAAAAACACTCCATTTAAAATCACTCGATTCTACAACGATATCAAGTTCATTACGCAAAGAGTTTTCTTAAAAACCTGTCATAGCCCTTCGTCATTTCAGATAAGTCCTACTTAGTATTCGTGCTACGTTTGTTGGCCTGCGTCAAGGCGTAGTGTGCGGTAACTAACTAGTATTTATCTTTTTATGCATATGATGCAGATTGGATTAGGGTAGTCGTGCGACTTTGTTGGCCTACGTCAAGGGTCGTGCGGGTGGGTTTAATTTAATCAAGAAATGACGGGTTGAACTTGACTAGCGCACTGTGGTTTGTTGGCCTGCGTCAAGGTCATGGGACGCTAAGGGTAAAATATTATTGGGAATTTCAAGTGTTGAAATTTGCAATTAGATTGCATACCTTCTATGAGATAGTTGGATCCCGATACCCGCTGCGAGTAAGAGTTACTCCTGAGAGAGTTTTACACATTACAATTAGCCGATCAAGTAGGTGTCTAGAAAGGTGTTAACGGGGTTACGCCCCTGGGAAAACGAGGTTTACTTTAATTAGGTTCGTGCGAAAGAACGGGGAACCTCCCTCAAAGTACCGGCACTGGCCTGGCTGAAAGATTGGCGAACTTGTAGCGTGTAATTAATCCCGGCTAGTCTTTTCTTTTAGGGTTTGAAGGAAGATTTGATTAAAACAGTGGGAGACATCCTGATTAGATATATTAGATAACCAATCTAATCTTGCAAGAGCATACGCTGAGTGTTTTCTTCTCTCTCTCTCCAGGTAGCGACCATATCACGCTTTAATCAAGATAATAAAACGGATATATTGACTGAACCCGCTTGTTATACTGAGCTGGGGAACGTTGGACCCGCTCCAACTTATAATTGTTATAAGACAGAGCAGGAAATTGGGGAATACCAGATTTCCCATGCCGCCCAAACGAAGAAAGTGCATGCTGATGCATCTTCTTCGGGTGTGTTCATTACAGAAAACTGTTTCTTAGTATCCTTTACATCCTGGGTATGAGATACCGGATTAGGATCCCGCATATGTAATCTGTTACATTGGCTACAGAAAGGTAGAGAACTGAGAACGGGTGATAAGTTTCATGAGATAGAAAATGGTGCAAGTGTTGCAGCCAAATCTGTTGGTCACATCACCCTGTATTACCAGAATACAATGATTCTGAACGAATGTTATTAGATACCGAACCTGATATACAACATCATATCAGTAAAGAAAAGATATAATTTTGTATTGTTGGATAATGTTTTGAACATTTCCTATATCAAGAGTTGATCGGTTCAGGCACGTTATCTAAAAGTATTGACGTTCTAAATCAAACTACAATTCTTAGTATACAGAATACACACGAGAGGAAGAGTTCAGAAATGAACGAATCCATCTTGAGGCATTGTAGACTAGGTCATATCAATGCGACCCGACTAGCTAAGTTACATTTAGATGCATATTTAAATCTGTTTGAATTTACATCTTGTGAAACTTGCCGGTCACGTCACAAAGATAAGATGACCATAGCTCTGTTTATTGGAAACAGAGAAAGAGTTAGTGAACTCTTAGAATTGATACATGTTGATGTATGATGGTCCCCTGTCTACACATGCCAAGACCAGTTCTTTGTACTTCATTACATTCTCTGATGATCTCTCAAGATTCAAACATATGTTCCTGTTGAAACACAAGTCCGAAGCTTTTGAGATATACGCAGAATATAAGTTAGAAGTAGAGAACCAAAACGGGTATAAGTATTATGTCCTTTGATGAGATCGGAGTATACTTGAGCACGGAATTCCTGGATTATTCTAAAGGAGAATGAGATTCTCTCTCAGCATTACTCCTCCGTATACACCATAGCACGATGGTATATCGGAGCAGAGCAATAGCACCCTATGTGATATGGTGTGCTCTATGATGAGTACTACTGAGTTTCCTATTTCCTTTTGGGAGTTATGCACTTGAGAAGCTGCATACCTATTGAATAGGGTTCAAATCAAATCAGTTGCCTACCACTTCATATGTGATATGGAACGGGAAGAGCCCATATCTTAAGTTTGTTAAGATTTGGGGTTGTCCGGCCTATGTCTAGAAGCAAAATCCGGACAAGCTCGAGGCAAGGTCAGCTCTGTAAAACTGGAAGTAGTTCCAGCTATACAAACTGCAGCTGATGATTTGGTAGAACCAAAGAATTCAGTAGTTTCCAACGAACCTCAGCCTCTCTGCCGATCTAGTAGGGTTATTCACCCACCAGAGAGATACTTCGGTTTCTCTATGGCAGTGGGAGCGAGGATTGCATCATGAGATGATGACCCGACTAGTTTCGAGCTGGCCATCAGGAGTGAGACTCTGTAAGAATGGCTGGATGCTTAGCGATCTGAGATGGAATCCTTATACACCAACAAAGTATGGACTTTGGTTTCTTTATCTGAAGAGTTAAATCCCCATCAGGAGCAAGTATATCTTTAGAAGATTACTTGGTGTACATAGAAAAGTTGAGACTTTCAAAGCTATGCTTAAGTCCATCCAGATCCTACTTGCCACTGCTACATACCATGACTACGATATCTGGTGGTTGGGTGTCATGACTGCTTTTCTAAATGATATTTTAGAAGAGAGCGTCTATAAGTACACAGCCAGAGGGCTTCGTAGACAGTGGGAGCAGCGGAAACGCGTGCAAGATGCTTTATAGGATAAAGCAGGCATCGCGGAGTTGGAACATCTGTTTTGAAGTAGTAGTCAAAGAGTTTGACTTCATCAAAATGGTAGACGAACCTTGTATATACAAAAAGATAGTAGGGAGTATAGTGGTGATCCTCGTAGAGTACGTGGATGACATACTCTTGATAGGGAAGGAGTTTCCTATACTATGCTCGGTCAATCTCCGCTTATCACAAGGATTCTCCATATAGGATCAAAGTGATACCTCCTAAATCCTGGGTTTTGGATCTATGAGATAGATCTAATTGGATGTTAGGATTCTCACTAGTTGTAGTGAGACAGTATCAATTGATCTTGGGGAGAATCACTGGAAAGGTTCCAGGGTGATAAGGACGACTGAATGTCAGTCGCAGGCATTGTCTTTACCCTCAGTGGAGGGACGGTATGTTAGAAGAGTTCCAAGCTAGATACCGTGACATACTAGACGATTAAAGGCATGATACATCGTTACCAAGGATGCTACCAAAGAGGCAGTCTGGATATATAAGTTCATGAGATGAACTTCGTTCCTACCATTGTGTGACAATGGAGTTATGGCTTATGCCAAGGAACCCCCGTCCCATCAGAAATCCAGATATAATTCTTAGGCAGTATCACCTGATCATGGAGATGGGTGATCTTCAGAGAGATCGAGGTTAGGAGAGCAGACACAGAGGATGACAGCGCGGATCTACTCACAAAGGCCTTTTTCCCAGTAGAGACTTTTATGGGATGGTTGAGTATGAGATACTTCAACCGCAGCTAATTGTTGGGTATGCGATACCACAATAGATGGCCCTAGTGCAAGTGGGAGAATGTTAGTTATATGTATGCCCTAGAGGCCATTACTATACATACGATGTATATTGTAGTGGATGCTTGGACATATATAGGGAGGCTTTTCCCGCTCGACATGATAGTATGCTATCCGGTTGTACTTTATCTTAACATGTACTCTGAATGTCTCTATGTTACATGTTGATAAAGCCCTTAGGATATGTACTCGACTACTGGGACTATGATGAGATCATACTAGTGGGGCCACGGTAGTCGACGAGTACATCCTATAACTGTTCCTAGTCGAGGGTGTATCGAGACAGGGCATCGATACACCAGAGTAGACTAGCGTATACGCATCTTGACCCATATGATGGGCGATGGATGATCCCATATCCGTCGGTGTTTGACATCAAGGATGGTGTACGGGTGCTCAGTAGAGACTGGGTACACTGGACGGACTCGCCGAGAACTCCCAGATGGTATTATACCTCACGTCAGATGGCAGTTCTCCGGTGACACTGGTACAGAGTAGTCTGTTGACCCGAGATCGTCATAGAGACTTGTGTGATTCCCACTGTGCTTTGATTTCCATCATACCACGTCCAAGAGGGCGTGCAAAAAGGTGGCTTTTGGGTACAGTCCCGAATCACATGGAGGCAATGAGCGATAGGAGGGGATTCGTCTTTCCCGGTATAGGGAGTTGATGTTGCGCTGTGTTCAATTGGCTATAACTGGAAGTCCCTGGCCAGGGTTACTGAGATCTACTGGCACCTTGGTAATTTGGGTAATTAAGTTCTTTGAGTGTCTCCACACCTAATGCCCTAAAACCATCTGGTTTGGGAGTCATTGACCCAAACCTCGCTAAGTTTCCAATCGCCAAATAAAACAAGTTAAGCAAGTGTTCTCTCCGAATTAAAAGTCCTCATGGTTCTTTATGGGAGAATAATCTTGGCGGAGACGAGTTTTCTATTAAAACAGTTTTTTTGCAGAGATGTGAAGGTATATTTATAAAAGACATTTTGCACGATAACGAAAGGTGTATATGAACAACAGGTGAAAGGTATGAGTGAAAAATAAGACTTAAGTTCTCTGTTAAAAATGATATATATTCTGAATTGAAACCTAACTGGAGAATAAAACTTGAGAAAATCTTAACTCCTTTCAAACTCGTATGATCCTTTAGAAGTCTATCCTAATCTGTAATTATGACATGATGACCATAATCAAAGTTCTTAAAAAACTTATGGACACTATCCGCACAATCATAAAAAGACGCGTATGAGCTTATATTAAAACAAATTATGAGGAGTGAAAAATAGGGTTTGATCTTCTAAATTAGGGTGATAGAACTTTTAGTTTTGATCTCTAACCTTAAGATTAGAATCAACAGTTTCCGTGCAACGCTAACTTGGCTTGATTTTGTGGGTGTAATCCGCTGAAAACCCTCAGGAGACAACACTCCTCCTAGTAGGGACACCTAGAGGTTTAACGGCTTGTTGCACATGCTCAGTGCAATCGCGTTCCTTGCGAAAGTGAGGCAAGGATTTTTTTTGTTTTGCTCGGGACGAGCAAAAGATAAGTTTGGGGGTATTTGTTCATATCAAAAAACTGCATTTTAATACCACTCATTCATTATCTATTTTGTTATATATCGGTGCTATTAACCAGTGTCTGCTCAGTAATTACAGATTACAGGTGTTCGTGATTAAAATACTGGAAACAAACACAATATCACGGATATAGCGTTTGGGAGCCGACATTGCAAACAGAACAGGAAATCGACCGATATTTAAAGAGATTTTGCAAAATAAATGTGTGCACATAATTTTGGTCCAACACATACAAGTGTGCACATGCTCTTTGGTACATGGACCATGGTGGGGCTGCCTTGGCACACACAAATGATGAATTGTGCAAGTGGTGGGTACAAGTGGGTATGTGTGATTAATGAAGAAAAAGTTGTGATTTTATATAAAGTGAAAGTTTCCCTCCAATTCTACTGGACACAAACCATGGGGTTATAAAGAAATCAAACAGCATAAGGAAGATATTGGAGTGCACTCGAGATCACCACAAGAATACGTACCCATTTTGCCACAATAAAATCGGCGAGACCCTATGAATATCCGAGCTCGCCGGCCCCCCTTGCCCCGTTTGTCCCCATCTTTTCTCTGTCCCTCCCTTACAGTCACATCACCTTATTTTTATTACTTGTTTAATCTTTTTTGGTGCTTATAAAAGCCAGATCAGTGAGCAAGGGAAGGGCTCTCTCACATAGTATATCCATTTTTGATAGTTTCTTTTGTTTTTGGTTTAGGCTTGAGAGTGAGTGGGCTTTAACTTGGTCTCTTTTTCTTCTTCCCTCTTGAAGCTTTGTCTTGAGAGCTTCATTATGGAGGTTGAACAAGTTACCAATATCTTGTACCTCAACTTCAAGTGTTAATAATATTGTTGTTTCTTTGATTACTTGCTTCTTTTTCTTATTTGATTTTCTTTTTATCATGCTTAACTGATATCTTTGGTTGTGGTAATGGTGAGGAAATGAGATGAAAGGTTTTGCCTCCTCCTCCTCTTGCTAATGTTTAATGTTCTTATATATATAATTCTAACTTAAAGATTGTTTATGTATTGATGTGGTATGGTATTTTGAAACATGGTTACTTTGTAACCTCCTCATACACCATATTCACTCCCTTTTCCCATTTCAATGTTTAAGTTAAAATCAATTTAGTGTTAAGGTTGTTAGGTTTAGATATGGTATTTTGTGATTAAGTGACTTGACAAATCTCTTGATTTCATATACTATATACTATCACAAACACTTAGCAAACTCAACACTAAAATCATTTGCTTTCACTCTCTAATTTGTGTTTTTGATGTTGTGGTATACTTGCTAACCCTCGTGCTTAGTGTAGATATCTCAAGCTTGGACATACAAACGGTAAGTGGACTCGTTTCGTATTTGCATCGAATATCGGAATTTGATGATTTGTGCTTCGTAACCGCGTTGACAAGTTATACTTCGCGTCGGGATCGACACAAAGACGAACAACTCATGATCAAGGGAGCGTCGAAGGAATCGTTGCGATTTGACCTTCCGAGCCAAAGCCACAACCACTTCTTTCTTAGCTTCTTTGCTTGCTTTTCTTTGTTTTCGTATTCATTCATTTTTTGCGACAACCAAACCAATTCATTATTTGTTGAACCTTAAACAACAAGACTTAATACACAATTCCCTGCGGATCGACCCGTACCTCCCGGCTTGCTACAACGCGCCGTGCACTTGCGGTTTATAAATTTTAAAACGAGAACGATCTCGCGTGCGCAATCCATTTCCTTAAAATCATATACGTTTCCAAAACATACGCGTTTGTGCGCACGGGTGAATTCCCAACAGTACCCAACTAAAATCTGTTTGCATGACTCTTTTGAGCCGTGGTAGGGTAGTAATCAAAGCACAGTGGGAACTCACACGAGACAAATGACGACCTCAGGTCGACAGACTATCTGCACACATGTCACCAGAGAACTGCTATCTGACGCTAGGTATAATACCAACTAGTCAGTCCTCGGCGAGTCCTGTCTGGTGAACTAACACCTAGTGAGTATCTGTATACAATCTTATGTATACATCACCAATGGCTGCAAGACCAATCCATCGCCCCTCGTCAGGGTCTAGATATGTATACACTAGTCTACTCTGGAGTATCGATGCCCTGTCTCGATGCTCCTACGACCAGGGACATTTAAGGATGTGCCTATTGACCACCCAGCTCCCATAAGTATGACTGCCATCACAACGCTGGTGGTCAGGCAAATATCCTACGGGCTTTATCAACATGTATACAATATATGAAATACAAAGTAAAATATATCATATGTTAAGATAAAGACAAACCAAATAGCGTACTATCATATCGAGCAAGATTGTCCTGTACATACATATCCCTAGCATCTTATACAATGAAGGCCTCTTGGGCATATATATCCAACAATCTCCCACTTGCACTAAGGCCTGTTATTGGTGCAATGAGTACCCACTGTCTTTACGAGATCCAGTTGCTGTGTACTGCATGCCTAACATCTCAAACAGGCTCTCGAACTGGACTAGAGGGATGGCCTTGGTGAATGGATCTGCCGTGTTGTCTTTTGTGTCCCCTCTCCACACCTCGATCTCCCGGCGATCCACGATCTCCCTGATCAGGTGATACCGCCTCAAGATATGCCTGGATTTCTGATGGGACCTTGGTTCCTTCGCTAATGCTACAGCCCCATTGTTATCACAATACAAAGGTATTGGATTGGCAATGGATGGAACCACCTGAAGTTCAGAGATGAACTTCTTCATCCAGACAGCCTCTTTCGCGGCATCATTAGCAGCTATATACTCAGCTTCCATAGTTGAGTCTGTGACAGTATCCTGTTTGGAACTCTTCCAACATACCTCCTATCCATTGAGGGTAAACACAAAACCCGAGATGGATTTAGAGTCATCTTTGTCACTTTGGAAGATGGAGTCGGTAAAAGTCTCGACCTGGAGGTCCTCACTACCGTAAACCAAGAACATCTCCTTAGTCCTTCTCAGGTACTTGAGAATGTTCTTTACCGCTATCTAATGCTTCTCACCCGGGTCAGACTGATACCTGCTTACCACACTAAGTGCGTAAGCTACATCTGGTCTGGTACATAACATCGCATACATTATAGATCCTACAACTGAAGCATAGGGTATAATGCCCATGCGAGCCTGTTCATATCAGAAAATTGCATTCTAATACCGTTCATTCATTATCTAATTGTTGTATTTATCGGTATTATTGACCAGTGTCTGCTCAGTATTACAGATTACAGGTATCCATGACAAAATACTGGAAATGCATCCAACAGCACGGATATATCACTTGAGGGAAGACACTGCGACCAGAAACGCTAACCGACCGATACTTCAGGAGTTCTTTTATGCAACAAGTTGTGTACACATTTTTTTCTAAATGGTCCAACACAACAAGTGTGTACACAAGACTTTTAAGCACATGTGGATATGATTTTATATGCAATCAAGGATATGATTCTATATGCAATTAAGGATATGATTTTATATGCAATCATCAAGGATATGATTCTATATGCAATCAAGGATATGATTTTATATGCAATCATCAAGGATATGATTTTATATGAAATCAAGGATATGATTTTATATGCATATGATATTATATGCATTCAAGACTAAAAAGCATGTGTTCAAATCAAAGGCAATCAAACAAATCAGCATGAGCCATAATGGGGCAGATATGAATATTTCTTTCTGAGCCTATAAATAGAGACCAGAGGGAAGAGGAAATGGTAGCTTTTTCTTTAGTTCTATCTTAGAATTCTTGTAATTTTTCTTTTCATTCTTGAGCTCTTGCCCCTTTGTCTTGACCTTGCAACTTCTCATTTAGAACTTGCAAGCTTAAGGCTTAGGTTATTGACTTCAAGATCTCTTGTAACAAGTTTGTTCTTCAATAAAAGTTCGTATTTTTATTACATGTCTTGTTCCACTTTACATGATTTCAATTGTGAAATTCATTCTTTGCTTTGATCTTGCAACCTCTTAAGTGAGCTTGCAACCTTAAAGCTTGGTATTTGGATCTTACACGTTGCCGGGGATTGAACACTGGGAGATAAAACGCTTGAACTCATCGGTTCTCTTTTCCTCTTTATTTCATTGCATGTTTTTATGTATCTTCTTTTTTCTTTCTTGTTAATTTGTAAATATGTGTGAGTAATCTTTTCACTTGTTAAGGGTGTAATATGTTAGATCGTATTCGAAGATTTTCTTTGTCCAAACTTTAAAACCTAAAACTTGCCTATTGAAACTTCGTGCAAATCATCCGCAACTCCGCTCACTAGGCATCCTATCCTACCCCGATAGTGATGATTCCTAATCATGACCGGATTGCCCGTGGTTTGCCGAAGGCTAAAGTCAAGAGATAACAACGGAAGGACAAGGGACAAGGAAAACAGATTTAGCGAAATACTGCAAATACCGTATTTCAAGTTTCTTAATCCGCGTTGTTATCTATTGCTTTAGTATCAATACCAAGTCAGGGCCATAAGGAATTGGCAAACATCACCTTCATACAATCTAACTTATTACTACCCTTAACAAGTCCTTTTTATTCATATCTTTGTTACGACAATTAGTTAACCAACAAATCAAAACACGGTATTAACTCGTTAAAACAAGCAATAAGAAACTTACCATCTCCCTGCGGACGACCCGTATTCATCGCGGCTCGCTACAAGCGACACCGTTTTGATTGCGGTAATTTCAGAATTCTTTTTAAACACGACACAGTTAGATCGTGACAATCAAATGGCGCCGTTGCCGGGGAGACGGTAACGCTTTTTATACTTGTAGTTTCGGGTTAAATTTGTGCATATTCTGTATAAAACTAACTTCTAACACATTCAAACAAATAACCATTCTTTTTGAAACCAACCACAAACACAAATAAAATTCTTTTCTTCTCTGGATTTGAATTCTGCTAACACTCTGATTTTCTTAATTATTTGTGTTCAGAATTGTGGTTGTTAATATTGCTTTTTGGCTCAAATATCCGTATTTTTCCAACATATGCAGATTTGACGGATTTTGAGCAGCGATCATACGTAACAAAGGGGCATTTTCAAGTGCAAAGGAGGGTGAACACTCAGTGCCAAAGATCCGGGTAGTTAGACCCGCGCAAGCGAACCATTCGACCACTCGGAGGCAATATCAACACGAGTTTCTGAAACTCGTGCTTTTTGGTACGTATTTTTCTAAACTTCCCCTCTCAAACCCGACGCTCCAATATTCTTGTCTTTGCAGGATTCTTAGCAAAAATCGCCGCAAAAAGCCAAAAAAAAAACTAACCGTATTTGTTGCAGCGCCGCATTAAAAGTAAAAAACGATAACTGATTGCTTGAAAACAAAACTTGGTTGAATTTTGCGCATTGCATCATTTAATACGGACTTAAGGGGCTCTAACACCAATCCAGATTGGGTGGGGATTTCATCACCCTTCCCAGGACCCCAAAAATCACTAAAGCATATGCATTGTCCATTGTAAATTAAAAAATACTAGACTTCAGCCCTAAGGACTTCGCGCTCATTAGGAGAAGATAAACTGTGTTTAGAACCTCGCTTAACGGTATATTGTTTACGGCGTGTCTAGGAAAGTGTTAAAGGCGCAACCGCCGAAAGAGAAAGGGTTACTTAATTAAGGAACTTCGTGAAAGCGTTGGACAACCTCCCCTTATCTCTGCACTTACCTGGCCTTGTGATCAGTGTATTTTTAAGCCCGTTTCTCGACACTGTTTAACTTCGACAATCAAGCTCAGGAGCAGGTCTAGTAGACCTAGGTTACCCTAGATCTAGGTGTGATTGTGCATATCTTGTTTGTGATTGCTTAAGCCGTATATCCGTACATATTTCTGTAAATCTCCTTCTAAAAAAAAAAAAGGAAAAATCAAAAACTTTTATAAAAAAAAAACTTGCCCTTTGTCGCCAAATCCATTTTTCACCCATCACCCATCGCCTTTCTCCATTGACGTTTTCTTACCCTCACCTTCTCCGCTATGACTATACTAAACTCGTTTAGTGTATGTCCGCTTGGACTCGGGACACTAGCGCCCGTCTAGTCCGCGTTACGTTAGTCGCTACCGACTACGCGATCGACTCCGAAGTCGATACTCCTTCCACTCCTCTTTCACCCCTACCTTTGCCGGCCAACTCCGACGTTGACCGGAATTCTGTTCATACTTCTTCACCTTCACCTTCGCTTTCACCAACCTTTTCTTCCGCGATGTCGGGATGCAATCCGAACATCTCTTTGACCACCCCTGGATTGGCTCCACCTCCTACGGAGACCAATATCCCACCACCTCCACCTGTTGTAGCGCCGCAGCGAATCGCGCTCCAGGATCGTTTCTACCCCACCCGTTCTGCACTTCCCACCTGCCTTTCTCTTCCTCCGGCCAATGGGGACAACTTTGAAATTAAGCCCCATTTCATCAACATGCTTCCACGTTTTCATGGGCTTGAATCTGAAGATGCCTATATCTTCATCAACAAATTTCAAAACGTCTGTGCCATGATGAAAACCACCCAGCTGTCGGACGATGCTATACGTCTACGGGTCATTCCGTTCACTCTATGCGATCTCGCTGAAAAATGGCTGTATAGCACCGCTTCCCATTCCATAACCAGTTGGGATGAGTTTGTTAAAGCGTTTCTCAAAAAGTTTTATCCAAATCACAAAACTGCAAGGATTCGCAATGAAATCAATCAATTCTCCCAGCTTCCTTCTGAACTCTTCTGGAAGTGCTTTGACCGGTACAAAGACCTTCTTGTTCAGTGTCCTCACTACGGTATAGAGAAATGGCAACTTTGCCAAACCTTATACGAGGGCCTGAACCCAGCAACGAAGCAGTTGTTGGAAACCATCTGTCAGGGCCACTTCCTATCCAAATCTGACGAGGAAGCATGGCAATTCTTTGACGACCTTGCGGAGCAAACGCTACAGTGGGAGAGCACGAGACCGACGACTTCTTCTTCTTCTACCTCCACTTCTACCGGTCAGTCTAGGGTAGGAATTCACCAACTTGACGTCTCTATTGCAATGAAAGCTGAAATGGCTGCAATAACTAGAAAGCTTGAAACGATAGAGAGCAAATTTTCTTCTCCTGCTCCTAGCCCTGTTCTTCCACTTCGTACCATCTGCGCTTGTTGTTCCGATCCCTCTCATTTAACCGAAGAGTGTCCTTACAATTCTCCATCTCAAGGACAGGATCAGGTTAATGCTGCATTTCAGCAAAGACCAAGGAATGATCCGTACTCTTCCACCTACAATCCCGGTTGGAGGAACCACCCCAATTTCTCCTGGAATCAGAATCAGAATCAATTCCAAGGCAACAATTTCCAAAGGGCCCCTCCACCGCAACAACAAGCGCCACAACAAACTCAACATCAATATCAGCAGCCCTTCCAACCCCAGCCTTTCCAAAACCAGACGAACAACTTTGCACCCAACAACTCTTTTCCATCAAACAACTTTGTTCCGTCAAACAACGATAAGGTTTCCTCGCTCGAGCGAAGTCTGGAGGCGTTTGTTAAACAATCGACTCAATCCACCGCCAACATCCAGTCTTCGATTCAATCTTTAGTGCAACACACTGCCGCACACGGGCAAAGCATCAAGACCATCGAGGCCCAGATTGCACAGCTGAACGCGGCCTTAAGCAAGCGAGAGAAGGGGAAGCTCCCGTCCCAGCCACTCCCAAATCCCGGTCACCCACATAATGCACATGTTGCTCTTGAACAACAGAACCATAATATGAGTGCCGTGACCACATTGAGATCGGGAAGGACGCTGCAAAACAACATTGGCACACGGATCAACGATGACACCCCGGCCGCTTCTTCTTCTCCTTCTTCTTCATCTTCCGAGCCTATTCTCCATTTTCCAAAAGGCTCTCCTTCTTCTTCTTCTTTTGCTACTCTGAACGGACCCGCTTCTCACTCCACGAAAACACCTATTCTGGGATCCGTTCCAACCCCACAGTCTCCTCCACCAACATTAGACTCAACCAATTTTAAAAACGTCCCATTTCCAAACCGGTTGAGGTCTAATAAACAAAATCCACATATGGAGAAGATTATGGAGTTGTTTAAGCAAGTTAACATTAATATTCCTCTTTTAGATGCTGTCCAACAAGTCCCGTCCTACGCGAAAACCTTAAAGGACTTGTGCACGAAAAAGAGGAAGTCTCAGGTACCCAAGAAAGTTTTCTTGGCTAGTGCTGTGAGTGATGCCCTTACCCAATCTTTACCACAAAAATGGAAGGACCCTGGCTGTCCTACGATTTCTATTACTATTGGGGATAAGAACATCAACCGCGCACTATTAGATCTTGGTGCCAGTGTTAACTTGCTACCATATTCTGTATATGAGCAATTAGGCGTTGGAGAGCTAAAACCCACACACTGCACTCTCCAAATGGCCGACCGATCGATCACCCATCCTAGGGGTGAGCTAGAGGATGTGTTAATAAAAGTCGGGAACTTCATATTCCCCGTTGACTTCATTGTACTAGACACACATCCTATAGCTAACCCCCGGAATCAAATTCCGGTGATACTCGGTCGCCCATTCCTTGCAACCTCAAATGCGGTGATCAATTGTCGCAATGGTTCGATGAACCTTTCTTTTGGTAATATGACAATTGAACTCAACATTTTTAGGATGGGGAATCAGCCCACCGAACCTAATGCTCATATATTAGATGTTTGCTCGATCCAGGAGATCACACCCGAAGAGTGTGAATTCGAGGAGTTTCTGTTTGACCGCGATAACCTTGACGCCACTAGTGCGTTTCTCTTCGAACCTGCTGCTGCTTCTGTGCCCGACTACGACTACGAGTGTTTTACGTTCTCACACGATCTTAGCCGCTCACAACCCGAGTTTGAATCTTTTGACTTTCCGGATGAGTTACCTGAACCATCTAACTCGGTAGCTTACGCTCGTTTTGAACCTTTGATGGAATCCTTTGAGTTCGAGACCTTTTCTCCAATCCTGCCTTCAATCATTTCACCTCCAATTCTCGAACTCAAGCCTTTACCGTCTCACCTTAAGTACGCTTACTTAGGTGAGAACGAGACCCTTCCGATTATCATCTCGGCTTCTCTAGCTCCAGAGCAAGAGAAAGCCCTTCTTTCGGTCTTGCACGGCAATAGGCAAGCTTTTGGCTGGTCCATGGCGGACATTAAGGGGATTAGTCCCCTGATCGTTGAGCATCATATTCATCTGATGGATGATGCCAAACCAGCCCAGGATCCACAAAGACGTCTCAATCCAGTCATGAAGGAGGCTGTGAAGAAGGAGATCGTCAAATGTCTGGATAGTGGTATCATTTACCCTATCTCCGATAGCCAGTGGGTTAGCCCCATTCATGTTGTCCCCAAGAAGTCGGGCATCACGGTTATAACCAACGAGGCGAACGAGTTAATCCCTACTCGCACCCAAACTGGGTGGCGAGTATGCATTGATTACCGAAAACTCAACGCCGCAACGCGGAAAGACCACTTTCCGCTACCTTTTATTGACCAGATGCTCGAACGATTGGCCGGACATGAGTACTATTGCTTTCTTGATGGCTACTCTGGCTATAATCAAATTCCCATCGCCGAAAAAGACCAGGACAAGACTACTTTCACTTGTCCTTTCGGCACGTTTGCATATCGTCGCATGCCCTTTGGGTTATGCAATGCGCCCGCTTCCTTCCAGCGGTGTATGATGGGAATATTCTCAGACATGGTGGAGAAATTCTTGGAGATCTTCATGGACGACTTCTCCATCTTTGGCGATTCCTTTGACGAGTGTCTGCTGCATCTCGACGCTGTCCTTACCAGATGTAAGGACAAGAATCTCACTTTGAACTGGGAGAAATGCCACTTCATGGTGCGCGAAGGTATTGTCTTAGGACATATCATCTCGCAGAAAGGCATTGAGGTAGACAAAGCAAAGATTGAGGTCATTTCCAATCTTCCTCCTCCCCGATGCGTCCGAGATATCCGAGCCTTCCTTGGCCACGCCGGTTTCTATAGACGGTTTATCAAGGACTTTAGCAAGATCGCTAGGCCCTTGACTCTTCTTCTGGCCAAGGACACGCCATTCGACTTCAGCTCGAGCTGTGTGGCTGCTTTTGAATCATTGAAACACTCACTCACTTCTGCTCCCGTTCTCTCTTCCCCTGACTGGACGCACCCATTTGAGATTATGTGCGATGCATCCGACTCTGCCATCGGTGCTGTCCTTGGACAACACATCAACAAGATGCCGCACGTAATCTATTACGCTAGCCGAACCCTGAACGACGCCCAACTCAATTATACAACAACTGAGAAGGAATTCTTGGCTGTTGTATTTGCTTTAGAAAAGTTCAGGCCCTACCTCATCGGCTCTCCAGTCATTGTCTACACTGACCATTCTGCTCTGCGCCATCTTTTTGCGAAGAAAGATGCAAAATCTCGGTTAATACGTTGGATCCTCTTGCTTCAAGAGTTTGACCTTGTCATTAAGGACAAACGAGGATGTGAAAACGTAGTTGCCGACCATCTCTCACGACTTCCTTCTTCGCCTTCGCTTCTAATTCCGATCAACGACGTTTTCCCGGATGAACAGCTCTTGACTGTATCTTGCGAACCCTGGTTCACAGATATTGTGAACTATTTGGCAACGGGATTACTACCAACTGAATGGTCAAGTCAGGACAGACTTCGCTTCTTATCCCAAGTAAAACATTTTTACTGGGACGAACCCTATCTGTTCAAGTACTGTCCTGACCAGATTATTCGTCGGTGTGTCCCTGATGAGGAATTCAAGAGTGTGCTGTCGTTTTGCCATGATCAAGCGTGTGGCGGGCATTTTGGCCCCAGAAAGACAGCTGAGAAGATCTTGCAATGTGGTTTCTACTGGCCACAACTCTTCAAAGACGCTCATGACTATTGCAAGACTTGCTCCCGGTGCCAACACATGGGCCGGATATCCCGGAGGAACGAGATGCCGCTCCAACCGATCTTGGTTGTGGAGATTTTCGATGTTTGGGGGATAGATTTCATGGGGCCGTTTCCCAGCTCTTTTGGGAACTTATACATCCTTCTCGCTGTTGATTACGTCTCTAAATGGGTCGAGGCTGTGCCCAGCCGGACTAAAGACAATAAGGTTGTTGTTAGGTTCCTTAAAGAAAACATTTTCTCCCGGTTTGGGCACCCCCGAGCGATCATTAGCGACAATGGAAGTCATTTCTGCAACAAAACTTTCGAGGCCTTGATGCGGAAATACTCCATTAATCATAAGCTATCCACGCCCTACCACCCCCAAACCTGCGGGCAAGCCGAAGTCTCAAATCGGCAAATCAAGCAGATACTGGAGAAGACGGTTTCCAAGAACCGTAAGGATTGGTCGCTGAAACTCACTGATGCCCTTTGGGCATTTCGAACCGCTTATAAGACCGACCTTGTCATGTCTCCCTATCGGCTTGTGTACGGAAAAGCCTGCCACCTACCTGTCGAAATAGAGCATCGCGCATTTTGGGCGATAAAGGAGCTGAATCTATCTCTCGAAGATGCGGGCAGCGATCGGAAGCTGCAACTGAACGAACTGAGCGAGCTTAGGGATGAGGCTTACGATAACGCGGTTGTCGTTAAGAATAGAACGAAGGTGTTTCACGATAAACACCTTTTGCGCAAAACCTTCGTACCTGGTCAGCAGGTACTGCTTTACGACACCAGACTTCACTTCCATCCAGGAAAGCTCAGATCTCGCTGGAAAGGGCCGTATTTTGTGCGGAATGTGTATCCGCAGGGCGCTGTGGATTTGGAAAATCCAAAAGACGGTTCATTTTTCAAAGTGAACGGACACCGACTAAAACCGTACCTTAGCGCCGAACCAACAGAGGAGCTCCTATTCTTACAGGAGCCGGTTTACCCTGCCTGATCTTCCTCTGCCCACCTCCAAACTTCGGTTATCCAGCCAAGAACAGTGGACACTGTTCCAAATAAGTTTGGGGGTATGTATAAAGCCTTTTGTATATATTTGTGAATATTCTTTTCCATTCTTTTTCTTTTTCTTTTCTTTACAAACAAAAACAAATAAAAATTGTGTATCGCTAACCGACAATTTTTGACCCTTCAAATGATCTCTTCATGCAATGACAGTGAGGACACTGTTCAGTTTAAGTTTGGGGGTACGCTCGGTACGCCTTTCTTACCTTCGCATTCATATGTATATTTTGCATCTGCATATTAAAATCCATAAAATCCATAAAAATCTGAAAATTTTCTAAAAACATAAAAACTTTTCTGTCAAGTTAGCTAGTGGGAGGACTCTGATTCAACATTTCGACGGTTTTGTTTGATAAAATAAGAATAACTAAATCTTATGTTTAGATTTTGAAAACCTGAAAAATAACTCTCCTTTGAAGTTAACTATAGCTGGTATACGTCTTTACATCACACTACACGTGTCGTGAGTTTTTGGGAATTAGATGATAAGTCTTTTATGTCGAAAAACTTTTAAATGGATCAATGATTTTCTGAGGATCAAATAGGTTTGTTCTGAAATAAGTAGTGTCAAGAATAGTTTATGAAGTAAAGCGAATATGAAGGAATGTTATTGATGCCGTAATTGGAACTAAGTCTGAAAAATAACCCATCTGAAACTTGATTGGAATGATTACACACCAAACCCACTAAACACGTCTTTTATCCAAAAAATAATTGAACTGCCGGTTATATCTCCGTTCGTATTAAATCATCTGATTTTCACGCCAAACTGTCTTTTGTTTTTGGACCTGGGTAACTTGAGTAATTAAGTCCGCCGGGGTGTTTCTACACCTAATGCCCTAAAACCAACTGGTGTGGGTGCATTGGCCCAAAGCTCGCTAAGAAGCCTAGAAAGTCCAGATTAAAACAAAGTCAAGCAAGTGTTCTCTCCGAGTTAAAATTCCTAACGGTTCTTTGTGTGAGAATAATCTTGATAAAAGACAGGCTTTTTAAAAAAAATTTAGCGGAGATATGAAGGTTTTATTCTATGATAAAGACTATTGCACGATTCACAGAGGTGTGTATGAAATGAAAACAAGGAAAGGGTGGAGTGAAAAATAAGACCTAGTTTCCTGTTAAGGAAGATAGAAATTCTGAAGTTGAAACTTTTTACTGGAAAACGAAGCTTGAAAAATTGCTTAACTCTTTATAAAACTTATGTGATCCTTTTAAAAATTTTATCCGGGCTTAATTGTGTGATATGATGACTTTATTCGACCTTTCGGAAACTTAACGACACTATTTGCACTGCACGTGAAGACATATAAAAGCTGTAGTTAAACAAGAAGCGAGGTGTGAAAAATAAAGGGTCGATAGTCTAGACCTAGGATAATAGAATTGTTATTTTCTGAAACAAAACTTTAGGGTTTGAATCTTAGTTATTTTACAAAACTAGCTTGACCGGATTTTGTGGGTAGTATCCGCTGAAAACCCTCAGGAGACAACACTCCTCCTACTAGGGACACCTAGAGGTTTAACGGCTTGTTGCACTTGCTCAGTGCAATCGCGTTCCCTGCGAAAGTGAGGTTAGGAAATTTTTTGTGAATAAATTGGTTTTGCTCGGGACGAGCAATAGATAAGTTTGGGGGTATTTGTTCATATCAGAAAATTACATTCTAATACCGTTCATTCATTATCTAATTGTTGTATTTATCGGTATTATTGACCAGTGTCTGCTCAGTATTACAGATTACAGGTATCCATGACAAAATACTGGAAATGCATCCAACAGCACGGATATATCACTTGAGGGAAGACACTGCGACCAGAAACGCTAACCGACCGATACTTCAGGAGTTCCTTTATGCAACAAGTTGTGTACACATTTTTTTCTAAATGGTCCAACACAACAAGTGTGTAGACAAGACTTTTAAGCACATGTGGATATGATTTTATATGCAATCAAGGATATGATTCTATATGCAATCAAGGATATGATTTTATATGCAATCAAGGATATGATTCTATATGCAATCAAGGATATGATTTTATATGCAATCATCAAGGATATGATTCTATATGCAATCAAGGATATGATTTTATATGCAATCATCAAGGATATGATTTTATATGAAATCAAGGATATGATTTTATATGCATATGATATTATATGCATTCAAGACTAAAAAGCATGTGTTCAAATCAAAGGCAATCAAACAAATCAGCATGAGCCATAATGGGGCAGATATGAATATTTCTTTCTGAGCCTATAAATAGAGACCAGAGGGAAGAGGAAATGGTAGCTTTTTCTTTAGTTCTATCTTAGAATTCTTGTAATTTTTCTTTTCATTCTTGAGCTCTTGCCCCTTTGTCTTGACCTTGCAACTTCTCATTTAGAACTTGCAAGCTTAAGGCTTAGGTTATTGACTTCAAGATCTCTTGTAACAAGTTTGTTCTTCAATAAAAGTTCGTATTTTTATTACATGTCTTGTTCCACTTTACATGATTTCAATTGTGAAATTCATTCTTTGCTTTGATCTTGCAACCTCTTAAGTGAGCTTGCAACCTCAAAGCTTGGTATTTGGATCTCACACGTTGCCGGGGATTGAACACTGGGAGATAAAACGCTTGAACTCATCGGTTCTCTTTTCCTCTTTATTTCATTGCATGTTTTTATGTATCTTCTTTTTTCTTTCTTGTTAATTTGTAAATATGTGAGTAATCTTTTCACTTGTTAAGGGTGTAATATGTTAGATCGTATTCGAAGATTTTCTTTGTCCAAACTTTAAAACCTAAAACTTGCCTATTGAAACTTCGTGCAAATCACCCGCAACTCCGCTCACTAGGCATCCTATCCTACCCCGATAGTGATGATTCCTAATCATGACCGGATTGCCCGTGGTTTGCCGAAGGCTAAAGTCAAGAGATAACAACGGAAGGACAAGGGACAAGGAAAACAGATTTAGCGAAATACTGCAAATACCGTATTTCAAGTTCCCTAATCCGCGTTGTTACCTATTGCTTTAGTATCAATACCAAGTCAGGGCCATAAGGAATTGGCAAACATCACCTTCATACAATCTAACTTATTACTACCCTTAACAAGTCCTTTTTATTCATATCTTTGTTACGACAATTAGTTAACCAACAAATCAAAACACGGTATTAACTCGTTAAAACAAGCAATAAGAAACTTACCATCTCCCTGCGGACGACCCGTATTCATCGCGGCTCGCTACAAGCGACACCGTTTTGATTGCGGTAATTTCATAATTCTTTTTAAACACGACACAGTTAGATCGTGACAATCAGAGCCATCTCTTCATCAGTCTTTGGAGACATCTCTTTGGAGAGGGTGGTCCCGTGACAAGCGGGTAAATTACCACGCTTGGAATCTTCCATACTAAATCTCTTTAATATAGTGTCAATGTACCTGGACTGTGAAAGTCCCAACATTCTTTTGGATCTATCACGATAGATTTTAATCCTCATAATGTAGGAGGCATCTCCCAAGTCTTTCATGGAGAGATTCTGTGACAGGAAGAGCTTTACTGATTGTATCATAGGGATATCATTCCCTATCAGGAGTATGTCGTCAACGTACAAAACGAGGAAGACTACTGCTCCTTCTACAATCTTCCTATAAATGCATGGTTCATCTACATTTTTGATAAAGTCAAATTCTTTGACCGTCTCATCAAAGCGGATGTTCCAACTCCGCGATATTTTCTTTAATCCATAAATGGATTTAAGCAACTTGCACACATTTCCGCTGCTCGCACTGTCTAAGAAACTTTCTGGTTGATCCATTTAAACACTTTCTTCTAAATGTCCATTTAGAAAAGCTGTTTTTACGTCCATCTGCCAGATTTCATAGTCATGGAAGGCAGCAATGGCAAGCAGGATCCGAATGGATTTAAGTATAGCTACTGGAGAAAAGGTTTCATCATAGTCGAATCCTGGTCTTTGACGAAAACCTTTTGCAACGAGTCTAACTTTGTAGGTTTCCACTTGTCCAAATGCACCAATCTTCCTTTTAAAGATCCATTTGCATCCAACTGGTTTCACCCCAGGAGAAGCAACATCCAAAGTCCATACTTTATTGGTATACATGGATTCCATTTCGGATCTCATAGCATCCAGCCACTTCATCGAGTCTTTACTCGTGATAGCCTGCTGAAAATTAGTAGGCTTATTATCATCGATAATGCAATCCTCTCGATCCCCATCTACAAGAAACTCATAGTATCTCTCAGGCAGACGAGAAAGCCTACTAGAATTGCGGAGTGTCATTGGTTCGTCGGGTTCTATTAAAACCTGAGGTTCTACTAAGTCCTCAGCAGTAGTTTAGAGTTCTGGAATTTCTTCCAGTTCTACCGCGCTCCCACTAATTTCTTTTGCAAGAAATTCGCTCTCTAAGAAGACAATGTGGCGAGCGACAAACACCTTTTGTTCTTCAGTGTGGTAGACAAGATATCCCCTTGAATTCTTGGGGTATCTTACAAACTTGCACAAAACCGATCGTGCCTCGAGTTTGTCCGGATTCTGCTTTTTAACAAATGTTGGACACCCCCATATCTTGAGATACTTGAGGTATAGTCTCTTCCCACTCCACATTTCATATGGAGTGGTAGGTATAGACTTAGTCGGAACTCTATTCAATAGGTATGCAGTTGATTCCAGCACAAATCCCCAGAAGGAAAGTGGCAACTCAGCACTTCTCATCATTGAACGCACCATATCAAGTAGCGTGTGATTCCTCCTTTCCGATACACCATTATGCTAAGGTGTATATGGAGGAGTAAGCTGAGAGAGAATTCCATTCTCTTTTAAGCATTCAAGGAAACTGGTATTTAAGTATTCTCCACCTCGATCAAATCAAAACGTCTTGATGCTTTTATCAGTCTGTTTCTCCACTTCATTTTTATACTCCTTAAATTTCTCAAAGGCCTCGGATTTAAGATTCATTAAAAACACATGTCCATACCTTGAGAAATCATCAGTAAAAGTAATGAAGTAGGAGTGACCGCTTCGTGCATGTGTAGATATCGGACCACACATCGCTGTGTCAAAGTCCCAAGAGCTTCGTGGCTCTTTCTCCGTGTCCTGTGAACGGAGATTTGGTCATCTTCCCTTTGATACATGATTGACAAATTGCATATGATGTATATTCAAACGGATCTAAATATTCGTCTTTATACAACATAGTCAACCTTGTTTCATTTATATGACCAAGTCTACAATGCCATAGGAAGGCTTAGATTGAATCTGGAGCCTTTCTTTTGAGTGTGTTTTGGATATTGAAAACTTGAGGTTGATTAAGTATGTATATGCCGTTTTCCAGTGTGCCAAACCCAATCATTTCTTGATTTAGGAGAATGTTCATGACATTTCTTTCAAGTGCAAAATTATATCCTTCATTAGACAATAAAGATACTGATATAATATTACATAGTATACTGGGAATACAAAAACAGCTGCACAACACTAAAATGTGCCCACTAGTCAACCCCAGGTGATAATCGCCCACTGCAACAGCATCTATGCTTGTTCTATTGCCAACCCGGAGGGTCATATCACCTGCCTTCAGTACTCTACGGTTTCTCAGAGCCTGCAAAGAATTACAGGTGTGAGAACCAGAACCGGTATCAAGTACCCATATGTAGAGTTTACTGAAAAACAGTTTTCGATTACAAACACACCTGAAGCAGAAGCAGCAGCTTGCTTTGTGTCCTTGGCATTAAAAACCATGCAATCCTTTTTCCAGTGCCCCTTCTTGTGACAATAATAGCACTCAGTCTTGTCCGCTTTTACTCTTCCCGCCTTGTTCGTTCCCTGCACCTTCTTGACCCCACCTTTCGGTTTGGTGGCGTTCATCTTATTCTTCCCCTTAGCTTTCGCTTCGGATTTAGAAGAGAATGATTGGCCAACATAAAGAACGGGTGTCTTCTCCTTTTTCAAGGAGCTCTCTGCTACCCTCAACATGTTGAGGAGCTTTGGAAAATCAGCTTCCATATCGTGCATGTTGAAGTTCAGCACGAACTAAGAGAAGGTGTGTGGAAGGGACTATAAAATCAAGTCAATGTATAACTCATTTTCTAGCACGCATCCCAGGTTTGCGAGTTCCTCAATGAGGCTGATCATTTTTAAGGCGTGCTCCCTTACAGGTGATCCTGGAGCTAACCTCATCTAGAATAGTTTCCTTGAGGTCTTGTACCTTGCGATACGAGAGTGCTCTCCATACAATTCCTTACAATGGAGAAAAATGGATTTAATATCCATGCCTTCGTGCTGTTTCTGAAGTTCATTATTCATGGACGTCAGCATGATATACTTAGCTTTCTCGCAGTCCAGATCCCAAGTTTTGCGGACCTCTTTGTCCGCAACTGAGGAATCTGGTCCTGGGACAGGGGGAGCAGTAGCGGTGGTGACATATGCAACTTTGTCATAAGTCGGTGAAATGTTGACGTTCCTCAGCCAATCTTTATAGTTTGGCCCAGTCAGTGTATTTTTTTCAAGTAATAGTTTTAGTCCCGTCATGGTAGCTGCCAGAGAGAGAGAGAGAGAGAAAAGAAACACTCAGCATATACTCTTGCAAGTTTAGATTGGTTATTAGTTTATCTAAACAGGATGGCTCCCACTATTTCCTCAAATTCTTCTTCAAACCCCTAAAAGAAGAATTAGTCAGGATTAATCGCACGTCACAATACTTGCTTAACCTTACAGCCAGGCTAGTGTCGGTACTTCGAGGAAGGTTTCCAACGCTTTCGCGAGGTTCCTTAATTATATAACCTCTTTTCTCTGGAGGCGTAGCCCCACTAACACCGTTCTAGACACCTACTTGGTTTATAGCATTGATTGTTAAGTGAGAAATTTTCCCGAGAGTAATCCTACTCATCAGTGGGATCAAGATCCAACTATCATTGTATGATGACTTAGACCCGATGTGATTTTTACCCCAAGTGCTTATGACCTTGACAAAGGTTAACAAATCATAAGATGCAAGTCAAGTTCTACCCGTTGTTGTCCTGATTAATTTAGACCCATCTGTACTCGCCCTTGACGAAAGCCAACAAGGCTGTACGACTGTCCTAAACTAATGCATCTATCTATGCAACAAATAAGCAACAAATTGCTACTATTCAATACGCCTTGACGAAAGCCAACAAACATATCATGAATACGATGTGTTGTTCATTTGAAACGACGGAGGGCTACGGCTGGTTTTTGGCAAAACCGTTAACGTAATGAACTTGATATAACCGAAGGAACCTTGATAGCTTTTTTTAAAAAGGAGTGGTTTAAGCTCCGCATTTAAAATTTTCTTTTTAAAGAAAACCGAGTGGTTTTAAAATTGTTCCAACGATTTAGCTTAGGTTAGTTTTCTCTGCATTAATGAATTAATGTTGTCCCATCAATTAATCCTACCATTGCAGAAAGAAACGAAAATACAACGTACGCTTATGCCATCCGTATTCGCCACGGGCCCGTCATCACCCGTTAGGTTACTTAACTAATGACAGAGCAGGGGCTGGACTAGCGCGGGTGCAAAACATAAGCAACGCCTACTAAATATCATATATGTACACACACACACATTCGTCTCACGCAATAATAGGCATTCCAGATCACAGATGAATATATTGGATATACTAGGAATTCCGCACTTCGTTTAAGCCCACAACGAAAGAAGGATTCCACGGTCGTGATGAATAGCCAAACCCCACCCTAAACCCCTTCGGGTGCAGCAAACTACCTGCCAAATTCCCGAAGTGAAGCAACCTCCCTCAACAAAGTGAGTAGGCCACTCGGCACTCCAAAGAACTCGGTAGTTTGTATACCCCTCCTTGGGTCTATCCTAGGAGCAAAAACAGTAAAAGAAAATAGTACAACAGTGGCTACAACCTCAACCCGGATGTGCCCCGCAAAATAATATTACATCACGTTTACAAATTACATTGAATGAAAGAAAAGAAAACACTCATCTCACATCCCCCGGCTATTCATCATCGACGATCCAATAAAGTCCATATACACAAACCAACATCACAGATATGTGCAAGCCCCAACTAACCGACATATAGCAGTTAGCGGAAGTTTACGAACACATATATCAATACAGATAATAACTAAAACTTAAACGACACTAAAACTACGACTTTGAAACACTCCGAAAATGCCCCAGTAAAAAGTTAACAGTATAGTCAAAATTGGCAAAATCAAACAACACCTGAAACCTTAAATCCAAGAGAGAAGAACACAAAACAAATTTCGACGCAATCCCACACATTTGAACCGGCGACATCGGAAAAAATGAGGTTGTGACTGGCCATTTTAAGGTGGAATTGCCTCGTTTTTGTTGTGTGTTCATTTCACAAGTAAAGGAGCACTCTGCAATTGCTTTAAAAAAAATTTGAGGCTCTACAAAAATCGACAAAAACTTGGATTCATGTTTCGTACTTTTGGAGTTATTTCGGTTTCATAGTTTCATACTTCGTTTAATCTGTTAGCTAGGGTTTAATTAGGCTCTGATACCAGTGTAAGTCTATGTAGCACACCCCACGTGTTCGCAGGGAGGCGGAATACATGAAAAACGATTTTTCTCACATCAAAAGATCATGTTTGGCTTTGCAACATAGACTTTATCCACTTTAGGATCTTGATTAAACCTTAACTAGCAATAAATAAACTATAAGAGGGCGTTAACTACTCGGTTAAGTGTTATACCCTCGTGTCAAGTCCTTCGGGTCTCCAGTGGTTCTTTGCTCCTTCGTTCAGGCTTCTTCTTGATCTCCTTTCTTTGAATCCTCCAAAGCTTTAAATGAACTCGGTTTCCGGTCTTCTTTGTGTCGAAGAAAGATCCACTCGAGGGCCTATGGTCAAGCTCCAACCTCAAATGAGGTAACTTAGTGATCCAACTTGCTAAGGAAGACTACTAAGTAGAAGTAGAGAAGATATATTGGATTAATTTGTCTCAATGCTCATTGATTCACAACTCATGTGATGGGATGAGCTTGAGGGAGGAGGAAAGGAAACTTAGGAGAGAGAATGATATTGAGAGAATGATGTTGAGAATTGGGTGTGAGAATGGCTAAGTTATTTTCCAATAATTCAAGCATGGAATAAAATACTCACAAAAAATGCAACCATGCTTGAATAGGAAACCCAAATGAATAAACAATATACAAAGCCATGCTTACAATCCATTCCTCAAATATCTCCTAATTTCCACCTCATTAATCCTTTATCTAAAAAGGGATAAATCAATAATGAGGTGTCTCCTTCTGGAAGCGCATTCTTGTGAAATTACAAGAATGCCCTCACCGTATATACATACCCGTATCCGTATTCCGAAAAATACGGACACCCAGAGACAAATATAATCCAATAGTATAATACTAGGATCCGGCTTAAACCAAAGCCTACTAGTATTATCTGACCGGACATCATTCGTGTAGCCAGTACACGTATGCGATCGAAACCCTGCCGTAAGACTATACGGCCTCTACATCGTCTCGCCTGATCCAGGGAAAAGCTCTGTGTGGGACTCTAAAGACTCGACAGTACACTGGCAGTGGGTTTAACCACAAGTCCATCAGTGGCACTAGCTGTACGTAACGGCAACCCAGGTACATGTCGAAAAGGAGGCCGACGAGCGAACTCGTCCGAAACCCCTACTGAGCCTGTCCGTAACAATATCCGTACAGTACGGTCTGTTCATCTAAGAGTATCGCATGTAAGGTCTAGGGGGTGGAAAACGTCAGACCCCTAATAACCGTACAAGTCGTGTCAGTATGGCTAAAGACCATCCGAGAATCTACCGGTCCGTCCACCAGTAATTCTCAATCAGCCTTGGTCGGGTACTTATGGTAATGACCAACCGATCACTGTGCGATATCGACTCCCTATACCGAGAGAGTTGAATCCCCAACAGTCGCTCACTGCCTCCATGTGGCTCGGGACTGTACCCAACTAAAACCTGTTTGCACCACTCGTTTGAGCCGTGGTAGGGTGGTAATCAAAGCATAATGGAAACTCACACGAGACAAATGACGACATCAGGTCGACAGACTATCTGCACACATGTCACCAGAGAACTGCTATCTGACGCTAGGTATAATACCAACTAGTCAGTCCTCGGCGAGTCATGTCCGGTGAACTCACACCCAGTGAGCATCTGTATACAATCTTAGGTGCATATCACCAATGGCTGCAGGACCAATCCATCGCCCCTCGTCAGGGTCTAGATATGTATACACTAGTCTACTCTGGAGTATCGATGCCCTGTCTCGATACTCCTACAGTTGGATATAGTACCCTCAGAGTCAATTATTGGATCACACGCCTGTGATTGCAATGATTGAGGGAGGACCTATACCGTTAGAACAGTCTTACTCAAGATGATAGTATGCTATCTGGTTTGCCTTTATCATCGTGTACTGTTTCAGGTGACCTTACAGGTCACTATTGCACGTTGATAGAGCCCTTAGGATTCTTGCTTGACTGCCAGCAGTATGATGGCAATCATATACGTGGGAGCTGGGGTCTATAAGCTCATCCTTAAATGGTCCCTAGTCGTGGGAGTTTCGAGACAGGGCATCGATACTCCAAAGTAGACTAGTGTATACAGTCGAGACCCCGACGAGGGGCGGTGGCCGGTCTCATAAGCCACTGGTATCAGTTGGTTCACCTAAGATGTATACAGGTGCTCATTGGGTTATGAGTACACCGGACAGGACTCGCCGGGAACATGCTAGTTGGGATTATACCAGACGTCAGATAGCAGTTCCCTGGTGACATGTGTACAGGTTAGTTGATCGACCTGAGATCGTCATTTGTCTCGTGTGAGTTCCTACTGTGCTTTGATTACTACCCTACCACGGCTCAAAGGAGTCATGCAAACAGGTTTTAGTTGGGTACAGTCCCGAGCCACATGGAGGCAGTGAGCGGATCTGCAGGGGTTCGTCTCTCCCGGTATTGGAGGTGAGATCGCGCTGTGTCTAGGAGAGCCATTACACAAAGCCCTCGGTGTAGGGTTCCTAGGCACATCCATGAGGTTCTAAACTGATCAACCATGCCAAAATCAAATTTTTCCATGTGCCGAGAAACCCTAAGCAAGATCGTTACTAGAGGTAAGGCGAAACAAAACAAGTTAACTACTTAACTGCAAGTGAAAGGGATTACAACCTTTGTAGATCCGGTCCTCCACTTCTTTAGCTCTGTGATGACGTCCCTCCGCTGCGATCATCGGGATCCCGGACTCAAGCGTTGGTTTCATCGGAGAAATGAGCGAGCTAGGTCGTTGACTTCAATGCCGAAGATGATCTACGTCGAGGCGACTCAAACTCAAGCTCCATCTTCACTAGGTCATGAAACTTATGAAGATAACACACTCTACTACATGGCAAGTGGTAGAGGATGAAAAAATAGGAAGTGGGTTCACTTTGGATTTGGATTTCTCACTTGATTTCATCACTTGAAAATTTTCAAGAAAGCTTTCTTCACTTCATGAAGAAGAAGAAGAAGGAAATGAAAAATGAATTATTTCAAAAGAAAAATTCAAGTGAAGTTTATCATAATGCAACCATGGGTGAAGTTAACTCATGTAGAGAGTAAACCATAGTTTAGATAAATGGTTAGGTCAAAGGATAAAAACAAAATGGTTAAGACTTTGTCAAAGTTGCTTGAAGTATCATGAAACTTCTAGCAAAGTAAGAAAAGCCACCATTTAGTTTTTAACCAAAATAAATAAATAAGTTAAAACCCTAACCATTAACCTAAACATGGTTTCAAGCATACACACACCCAAGTTTGCATGTATCATCAAACATGATACAAACTAGTGCACAAACATATATCATATATACAATGTGCACAATCTAGTGAGAAAAATAATCTTAAGTGAACCAATACTAGTTAATGTAAAGTAATATATCAAATATATAATTATACATTAAATCATTAAATAAACACTTGATTTAACGATCCGGTCATAACCGACTAATATCATGTGTATCAATATATCGAATCAACATTTGATTCGGTAACCCGGCTATATCTTGTATAGCCGTCCGATGATACAAATCGCGAGAATAGAATTCAGTATCACATACTGGCATTATTCTACCTCCCGCACATATCTCATATGCGCTCCTATTTCGTTTCGCTTGAGCCAGGAAACCTCTGTGTAGGACTCTAAAGACTCGTCAATACGCCGGCAGTAGGTGATGATCATATCAAACACCCACAAGCCGCAAGCGGTCTGCTAAACGTAACGGCCACCCGGGTATTAAGCGATCAGAAGATCAACGAGCAAGCCCGCTCACACTCCTGTGAATCCAAGCAGTAACACTTACCGCACAGTCCGGTCTGTTCGTCTGATATGTCGCATATCTCGCCTAGGGGTGGTAAACGTCAGACCCCAGTAGCTCGATAAGTTATGCCGATGTAAGGTCCATAACAAGTATGAAACTACTGATAACACTTACCAGTAAATCAGTCCAACCCTGGCCAGGGATTTCCAGTTATGGCCAGTCGAGTATAGCGCAACATCAACCCCCAATACCGGGAGTGACGAATCCCCTCCTATCGCTCATTTCCTCCATGTGAATCGGGACTGCACCCAAAAACCACCTATTTGCACGACTCAGTAGAACCGTGGTAGGGTGGAAATTAAAGCACAGTGGGAGACACACAAGACTCTATGACGATCTCAGATCAACAGACTAAGCTGTACCAGTGTCACCAGAGAACTGCCATCTGACGTGAGGTATACTACCATCTGGGAGTTCTCGACGAGTCCGTTCAGTGTACCCAGTCTCCACTGAGCACCCGCATACCATCTCTGATGTCAAACACCAATGGATATGGGATCATCTATCGCCCATCACATGGGTCGAGAAGATATACGCTAGTCTACTCTGGAATATCGATGCCCCGTCTCGATATTCCCACGACTAGGAACATTGAAGGATGTACTCATGGACTACCCAGGCCCCACTAGTATGATCTACATCATAGTCCTACAAGTCGAGTATACATCCTAAGGGCTTTATCAACATGTAACAGAGAGACAGAAAGTATACATGTTAAGATAAAGAGCAACCAGATAGCATACTATCATGTCGAGCAAGAAAGTCATACCTATATATGTCCCAGCATCTACTACAATATACATCCTGTGTACAGTAATGGCCTCTAGGGCATACATATAACTAACAATCTCCCACTTGCACTAGGGTCATCTGTAGCAGTGGTTGCAGTATCTAATACTCAACCATCCCATAAAAGTCTCTCTTTGGGAAAAGGCCTTTGTGAGTGGATCCGCCGTGTTGTCCTCTGAGTCTACTCTCCTAACCTTGATCACCCTGGAGATCAACTATCTCCATGATCAGGTAATGCTGCCTCACAATATGTCTGGGTCACTGATGGGACCAGGGTTCCTGGGCCAAAGCCACACTTCCATTGTCACACAATGGTAGGAACCTAGTTCATCTCATAAACCAATATACACCCAAACTGCCTCTTTGGTAGTATCTTTGATAGCGATGTCACCAGCCTTTATCGTCTAGTTTGCCACGGTATCTTGCTTGGAAATCTTCCAACATACCGTCCCTCTACTGAGGGTAAAGACAATGCTTGTGACTGACATTCAGTCATCTTTATCACCCTGGAACTTTTCCAGTGATTCTCCCCAGGATCGATTGATACCATCTCACTAAACCTAGTAAGAAGCCTAACATCCATTTAGATCTATCTCATAGATCCAAATCCAGGATTTAGGAGGTATCACTTTGATCCTTTATGGAGAATCTTTGTGATAAGAGAAGATTGACCGTGCGTAGCATAGGAAACTCCTTCCCTATCAAGAGTATGTTGTCCACGTACAATACGAGGATCATCACCACACTCCCTACTACCCTTTTGTATATACAAGGTTCATCTACCATCTTGATGAAGTCAAACACTTTGACTATCACATCAAAATAGACGTTCCAACTCCGCAATGCATACTTTATTCTGTAAAGCAACTTGCACACGTTTCCGCTGCTCCCACTGTTTACGAAGCCCTCTGGCTGTATTCTTATAGACGTTCTCTTCTAAATCATTATTTAGAAAAGTAGTCATGGGACCCAACCACCAGATATCGTAGCCATGGTATGTAGCAATGGCAAGTAGGATCCGGATGGACTTAAGTATAGCCACTGGAAAAGGTTTCATTATTATCCATGCCTGGTCGATGACGAAAACTTTTAACAAGTCTAGCTTTGAAAGTCTCAACTTTTCCATCTACACCAAGTAATCTTCTCAAGATATACTTGCTTCTGATGGGGATTTAACCCTTCAAATATAGCAACCAAAGTCCATACTTTGTTAGTGTACATGGATTCCATCTTAGATCGCTAAGCATCCAGCCATTCTTACAGAGTCCCCACTCTTGATAGCCTGCTCGAAACTAGTTGGGTCATCATCTCATGATGCAATCCTCGCTCCCACTGTCATCGAGAAACCGAAGTGTCTCTCAGGCGGATGAGGATCCCTACTAGATCAGCGGAGAGGCTGAGGTTCGTCGGAGACTACTGAATCCTTTGGTTCTATCAAATCATCAGCTTTAGTTTGTATAGCTGGAACTCCTTCCAGTTCTACAGAACTGACCTTGCCTCGATCTTTTCCGGATTTTGCCTTTGACATAGGCCGGACAACCCCAAATCTTAATTTACTTAAGAGATGGGCTCTTCCCATACCATATCTTATATGGAGTGGTATGCAGTGATCTGATTCGAACCTAATTCAATAGGTATGCAGCTTCATAAGTGCAAAACCCCCAAAAGGAAACAGGTAACTCGGCAGTACTCATCATAGAGTGCACCATATCATATAGGGTGTGATTGCTCCGCCCCGATACACCGACGTGCTGTGGTGTATACAGAGGAGTAACACTGAGAGAGAATCTCATTCTCCTTTAGAATAGTCCAGGAATCCCGTGCTTAAGTATTCTCCTCCCTGATCACATCATAGGACATAATACTTATATCCATTTTTGGTTCTCTACTTCTAACTTATATTCGGTGATTATCTCAAAAGTTTCGGACTTGTGTTGCAACAAGAACATATGTCTGAATCTAGAGAGATCATTAGTGAATGTAATGAAGTACAAAGAACCGGTCCTGGCATATGTAGACTGGGGACCTACACACATCACTATGTATCAGTCCTAAGAGTTCACTAACTCTTTCTCTGTTTCCAGTAAATGGAGCTATGGTCATCTTATCTTTGTGACATGACTGGTAAGTTTCATAAGATGTAAATTTAAACTGATTTAAATATGCATCTAAATGTAATTTAAGCTAGTCAGGTCACATTGATATGACCTAGTCTACAATACCTCAAGAAGGAATCGTTCATTTCTGAACTCTTCCTCTCGTGTGTATTCTGTATACTAGGAACTGTAGTTTGATTTAGAGCATCAATGCTTTTAGATAACATGTCTGAACCGATCAACTTTCGATATAGGAAATGTACAAAACATTATTCAACAATATAAAATTATATCCTTCTTTAATAAATAAAGAGATTGATATGATTTTGTATATCAGCTTCGGTATCTAATAGCATTTGTTCAGAATCAATGTATTTGGAAATACAGGGTGACAGTGACCAACAGACTTGGCTGCAACACTTGCACCGTTTTCTGTCTCCTGAAACTTATCACCCGTTCTCATTTTTCTTCCTTTCTGTGGCCCATGTAACGTATTACATTTTTGGGATTCTGATCCGGTATCAAATACCCAGGACGTAGAGAATACTGAGAAACAGTTCTTTGTAATGAACACACCCGAAGAAGATGCATCTCATGCACTTTCTTCGTTTGGGCGGCATGGGAATCCTGGTATTTCCCTATTTCCTGCTCGATCTCATAACAATTATAAGTTGGAGCGGGACCAACGTTCCCCAGTTCAGTATAACAAGCGGGTTCGGTCAATACATCCATATTATTATCTTGATTAAGGCGTGATATGGTCGCTACCTGGAGAGAGAGAGAAGAAAACACTCTGCGTGCGCTCTTGCAAGATTAGATTGGTTATTTATTTTATCTAATCAGGATGGCTCCCACTGTTTTTATCAAATCTTTCTTCAAACCCTAAAAGGAAAGACTAGCCGGGATTAATTACACTCTACAAGTTCGCCAATCTTTCAGCCAGGCCAGTGCCGGTACTTTGAGGGAGGTTCCCCGTGCTTTCGCACAGATTTAATTAAAGTAAACCTCGTTTTCCAAGGGGCGTAACCCTGTTGACACCTTTCTAGACACCTACTTGATCGGCTAATTATAAAGTGCAAAACTCTCCCAGGAGTAACAATTACTCGCAGTGGGTATCGGGATCCAACTATCATATAGAAGGTATGCAATCTCATTGCAAATTTCAACACTTGAAACTCCCGATAATGGTTTTTACCCCTGGCACTTATGACCTTAACTATGGTCAACAAATCATAAGCACTAGTCAAGTTCTCCCCGTCATTTCGTGATTAATTAGACCCACCCACATGACCCTTAACTAAGGTCAACAAAGTCACGCGACTGTCCTAACTAATCGCATCATATGCGGTATAGGAAGACATCACTTAGCTACCGTACACTGTACCTTGACCATGGTCAACAAACGCAGCACGAATACTAAGTACTCTACTTCCTAAAATGACGGAGGGTTGCGGATGGTTTTTAAGAAAACCTTTAACGCTTTGAACTTGATCTCGTTGTGGAATCAAATGGTTTTTAAATGGAATGTTTTTGAGGCTTTTCTAGTTTTGCTAAAGGGGTCACTCCCGGTGAAGGGATCGTCGGCCCTTTCCTCATCGAATAAGGTGCAGGATATATCATATATACCGCTGTGCAAAGCAAAAACTATAAAAGCAATCAAAAGACAAACCGAGGGTTGTAGCAACTGCTAATTATTGCTAAAGAGGTCACTCCCGGTGAAGGGATCGTCAGCTCTTTCCTCATCGAATAAGGTGCTGGATGTTCTACAAGGAACACCGCTATGCAAAGCAACAACTAAAGCTACCTAATTTTTGAAATTCGATTCCACAACATCTTTTAGGTTTATTTTCTTTCATTAATCACATTAATGAAGTCCCATTAATTAAGTCCACCTAAACATCACAGATAAATATAATGTACGCTTATGCCATCCGCATTCGCCTCGATGTCCCGTCTGCACCGTTAGGTTAGGTAACTAACGGCAGAACGAGGCAGGGCTAACGCGGGTGTAAAACATAAGCAACGTCTATATAATATATTATATATACTATATACAATATCTATCTGAACATATCATATGATCACATCACAGATAACGCAGCAGAAAATATCATATGAAATATTGGATATACTAGGACGTCCGTGTTTTATTTTGAGCCTGAATAAAACACGGATTCCACGGTCGTGATGAATAGCCAATCCCACACCCCTAGACCCGTACGAGAGCGGTAAGCAACCCTACCAATTCTAAGGTTAGGAGACCCAGACTCGACTCCTCGAGATGGTCTCCCACTGGACCCTAGAACCCGGTTACTTGTGCTCCCTGTTCCCCTCCGAAAGACGGCGGCGACGTGGGGACGTCTCGCCTGAGATTTGGGGAAGATGCTAATTGGTGCTATCCGTCCACCTCATTTAAGATGCCAAGTTGATTTATGGCACCGTGTATCGAAGGTTTAAACGGATGCGTCCGATGTAGCAGACTTCGTCAGATTCCCCCTCGCTTGAGGGGTTTTTTGATTGTGGGGACGCTCTTCCCTGCAGGCGCAAGCCCCTGCAGTTAATTACGCTACCGCATCACGGTAGCCACTTTCTCCTTCTCCAGATGGTCACTTCGTGTTGTGTGTGTTTATTTTGCGTTTAGTTGCTCGTGGATTGTATACGGAGACTGAGTTATGTCGTCGCCCGTAGGGCGTGGACTAGTCCAAATCCGTATTATCTTAGATTTGGGTTTGGGGGTTCGGGTTTAAGGATACGTTAGCCTCGTTGAGGACTAATATCAACTTAAACGTTTGTTAAGGATACGTTAGGCTAGTTTTTAGACTAAGATCGACTTAACGGGATCATTTAGATCCAACAATAGAGCAATTAAGGGAACCCTGTTGTTTAGTTTAGTGACATTGCGGTCAATAGGTAGTTTAAGGACATTGCGGTCCAGTGCTAGTTTTAAGACGTTGCGGTCAAGGTTAAGGACATCATAGTCCGTGGGTGTAAGGACTCCACAGTCCAATGTTAGTTTTAAGACATCACGGTCAAGGTTAAGGACCTCATAGTCCATGAGTTTAAGGACCCCACAATCTGTCGTTAGTTTTAAGACATCCCGGTCAAGGTTAAGGACCTCATAGTCCATGAGTTTAAGGACCCCACAGTCCGTATCAATATGTGGTCATCGGGACCCGTCACCTCTTTGAAGACGTTGAGGAATTACAACGCCACGTATCAAAGGAGTGAAGAGATGTACCCTTAAACCGAGGTAGATTAAATAACCTTTGGCCCAATTTGGAACCAAGACCAATTAATTATATTATGAGCCCATTGGCTCAGTTGAATTTGAATTGAGGACTTATGGCCAGCTTTGGCTAAGTCCAATCATGTTTAGGATATTGGCCCTCTGTTGGTCCATTAGAGAAGAGGCTTTGCCTCTAGACACTTAGCCAATGGGGCTAAAGTTAGTGTTAAACACTAAAGATCAACCAGTGTTGAACACTGAGAATGAGATTGACAAGTTAGTGTTTAACACTAAAAGATAGTTAGTGTTAAACGCCAGCAACAGGGCTTTCAAATTAGTGTTTATACACTAAAGCAAATCAGTGTTAAACACTGGCAGTGGAGATTTCAAATTAGTGTTTAACACTAAGGCAGATCAATGTTAAATACTGGAAACAGGGTTTTCCAGGTTAGTGTTCAACACTAAGAAAGTTAGTGTTAAACACTGTAAATAGAGTTTTCCAAATTAGTGTTTAAACACTAAGAAAATCAGCGTTGAACACTGGATATAGAGGTTTCAACTCTAGTGTTAAACACTAAGGCGAGAGGGGTCACATGGTTTCACGTGAGGGCGCCCTCAATTCATTTTATTCTGTCAAAAGTATTAAATACTTTGGAGCATCATGTGCTGTCACGTGATGGGCATTTTAGTGCTTGTCCGTTAAAGCTTCAGCCAAGGGGTCACGTGGTAACACGTGATAGCGCCCGGTTTCCCTTTATTTTGTTCTACAGATAAGTGGTTAACACTTTTAATTCTAAAAGCCATCACGTGTGGGCACGTGATAGGGGCTTGCGCTTTGATCTGTTAGAACGTTCATTAGGGGTCACGTGGTGACACGTGAGGGCGCCCCAGAGCTTCTTTTCCTTTGCTTTTTCTTTGCGCGCTTTGGGGGTCACGTGAAGCACGTGAGGCGTTGCCTCAAAGTTTTAGCGGTGGCTCTTTACAGAGGTCATGTGGTAGCACGTGACCCCACCTGTTTGAAGATGTATTTATTTTTTTAAGAATTAAATTCTTCATAGGGTTAAACCCTAGCAATAAACTTTAGAGGAATTAAATTCCTGTTATTTTGACAAATTTGAGTTTTTAACTAGGGTTAACCCTGGTTCTATTCATTTTGAAGGAATTAAATTCCTATGACATAGGGTTAAACCCTAATTTTATTTTAAAGGAATTAAATTCCTATGGTTCTATGAGAATTAAATTCTCAAACTTCCATTCCATCCCTATGCTTTGGATCTGCATGGCAGGATCTCAACCCAATGAGAATTAAATTCTCAATTCATGGGGAGATGTGCACATTGCAGATCCTCCACTAAAGAGAGAACTAAGTTCTTCTTTCTAATATAAGAGTTAAACTCTTTTGAGAATTAAATTCTTCTTTGAAGCCTCTCTTTTCTTACCTAGGGATTTTCTTTTGCAGAGAATCAAATTCTTCCTTCTGAATTTTTAATACTCCAAAACTCTATCTCTCTCTCTGTATCTCTTGGCTCCTATTTATAGGAGAAGGAGCAGAATCAATTAGTTTTGGTGAATCATTCATTGAAGGATTTGATTTGTATTCGTTAGAGATTTGATTTGCATTCATCATTCATTTGGACCTTTGGATTATTAGGTGAATTTTATTCACCATTGGATTTTAAATCCAAAGATATTCCTTTGTTATTTCGGTTAGATTTTAAGGGGAAATCTTTCCAAGTTCAAGATTTTTCCATAGATAGGTGATATTTAATCACCTTTAAATTTTTAATCCAATCGGTTCCAAATAATCATTCTCCTTTGGAAAGATTTGAATGCAGTTCAGAATTTAATTCTGTTAAATAGATAGGCTTTGAAGCCGGTCACATGTGTCCACGTGACCCCTGGTCACGTGTAGGCACGTGACCCCTGGTCACGTGTAGGCACGTGACCCCTTGGAACGAGCTTTCCTCTGCTTTTTGCGCTCTATTTTTTGGCCGCTGCTCAACCGTCACGTGCCAACACGCGACCCCTGGTCACGTGTGAGCACGTGACCTTTTCTGAAGCCTTTTCCTTGATTTGATCAGGGAACTGATGTGCCTTTGCCACTGCTTTTAAATGTCACGTGCCAACACGTGACTGCTGGTCACGTGCTAGCACGTGACTGCTGGTCACGTGCTAGCACGTGATGCCTTCTTCGTCAATTTTCCTGATTTTGAATCAGGAAACAAATGCCCCCACAGCGTTGTTCTCACGTGTCTGCACATGAGTGCAACGCTGTCACTCTTGTGACCGTTGGATTCCTCTAGGGCCTCGGGTAGATGAAGCGTTTCCATCACATCCTATAAATGCCCATGTCCTTTCAGAAGAGCCTCCACTTTGCTCATCTTCTTCCTTCGAGAACTTTTTCCTTGAGAATTTAATTCTCGTTTCCAGAGCTTAGCTCTCTGCTTCAAACTTTTCAGAGTTTAACTCTGTTCAAGTGACCCTTTTTCCTCAGGTAATGGTGATCGAAGCACCTTCATTTTGATAAAACTCTCTGGATTTTATATCCATATCAAGGGTTTCACACCTTTTTTAACAAAGAACCCATTTTTCTTCAAGTTTTTTAACCAAAATATGAAACCACTTAACCTTTAACAGTAGATCTCTTAGGGTTTAGATGATCTTTAGGGAAATAATGGTGATAATCCATGGTGCTTAACCCCGTTCACAGAAAACATTTTTCTGGGAATTTAATTCCCTTTTTCTCAATAAGGAATTTAATTCCTATGAAGAACTCAGTTTCTTCGCATGGAGGCTTCTTAGGGTCTCTTGGCCCGAGGTTGTCCTTCTGCAATTAATGGAACAGAAGTTTGCAATGATATCTTCTGTGGGAATTTAATTCCCTTGATCCCGTTTGATTTGTTGTAGAGTCCAAGGTAGATCTGTCTTCTAGGGGATGTGCAGGGCCACTTGAAACCCACTTTTTATTTAATGAGGGTATCCCCTTTGTCTTATTACAACTGCTTGGTCTCATTATTAACGAGCCGTCATCTTGATTCTATGGGGCCCATGTGTTTTGTAGCCAGTGGTCCCAAAAAGAGTCTACTGTTGTTTTCTTCAACTAGTCTTCATGTTCACACATGGATATATATTGCTGACTTTGCTTTTAACGGTCTTCTTTCATTTGATTTCAGGTCCGATGGCTTCTGCTCCGTGTTTTCCCTTTACTCGTTCGGAGGCCGCTTTTCCTCAAGCACCATCCGATGAGGAAGCGATGGCGATGATCCAGGCTCATGACCTGAACTGCACCAACTTGCTTCTATGGGGAACTTGGTACAATCATATTATCCGGGGTCACCGGAGTTTCCTCTGCGCAATACCAACAGAGCCTACTTTCCCATTCTTGCCGATGGACCCTCCGAGAACGGTTTTTGCTGTGGAGATGCCCAACTGGAGTCCAACGGGGTGGCTCGAGCCTTCGACGACCGGTATCCCGAACCATCCGATCCCGGCTATAGATATCTTGGGGCGGCATATTTGCCAGGGTGAGGCCCACCCGTGGGGGCAAATTTATAAGATAGGACTCACTCCTCGACACCCTACGGGCTACCTTCTCTGGGCTCGCTACATCCTTTCTGCCCATCGTGCGCGGCTGCAGAAGGTCGGGCTTTACCAGGCGATATATGCGTCGCTGTTTCACTACCAATCTCCGCATGTTTGGTGGGTTAAGGCGTTCTTGAACCAATGGAATCTTCCAACCAACACTTTCATTCTAGGAGATCGCGAGGTCTCGATCTCTCTGGCAGAATTCTATGACATCTCGGAATTGCCAATTAGGGATAGTCTGTATGAGGAGTTGCTGCCCTCTGACGAGTACATCTTTGAGCCCGAGCCCGCTCCGGTCGACGGCCTGTCTGCTGAGAATGTCGTCCGCCACAAGCGTCCCAGTTTGATCAAGGCGCTAGGTATCTTCGACTGATTGTTCACCGAATCCGAAGAGCAGGGTGTTACTTTCAAGAGCTTCATTGCTTGTTTCCTTCGCGAGGATGTCTTATCGAAGACCGCTCCGAAGTTTGCCAACATTAGAGACCCCTTTGGGTTTGGTCCGAAGAAGCTGCCGACCACTGAATCAGATCTACCACAGTACTACATCCCTATTATGTCGCCAACGTCTTTTGAATCCATTGCTGCTCCCGGCGTGGACGAGGAGACGTTCTTCGTGGGGTTTGTTAGTGTCTGGCTCAGTTGGTTTATCATCCCCATGCATCGTCGCTTTATAAGAGCTTCGTACCCGGCTTATTGTATCGCTGAGGGGACATGGTTGGCCATCGGCATCCCGGCCTTGGCGCACCTTTATCATGGGTTGGGTACCACAGCTAATACCTCTACTCCCGGCGTGGATGTAGTAAACTTTTCGCTTCATTATTTCACGTCCTGGGTCGAAATGCATGTGCTGGGGGCTTTCGCTATGCATCAGAGGCTCATGTTCTACGACGCCTACCCCTTCCCGTGACTTATGCGATTGGTGGATGCTTCTGCCGCCGACCTGACTCAATTCGGGGCTATTCGGGTGCTGATTTCTCCTCACGCCGCCGCTGGCGGGCTAGTTTTTAACTCTGGGACATCAAGTGAAGGGATCGGGTCCTGTCTTCTCTTTCGGCATCCAGTTCAGCAACTCTGGGACCGGTCAAAAGACAATGCACCCTCTCTGAGGCCTCGGGAGGCCGTGCACTTGTATACTATTAGACCAGGCTATTTGGTATTCCGCCAGGACAGCGCGGCTCTTTTCATGCGGTACAATCCGCATCGCTTCGCTCGACAGCTTGGATACGACCAGGGCATTCCCTTTGAGGCTTTCATAGTTGCGCCAGTCCCTTCACTTGATGTCGTTCACGATGCCGCACATCATTTCGTGAGGTTGAACACCGGCTCCCACTTTATGATCCCTGAAGCTGAGCATACGCCCCGGTGTGTGGGGGCGTTTACGGGATGGTATCTCCATCGGGTGAACCCGATTATTCTTGAGGAAAGAAGGGTGCTTCTTGGTCATGATGCCCCTCCTCAGGTTCCGGGAGCTAAGCTGCGACCGAGGGCTTCGGTCCGCTTCCCTCTGAGGGAGATTGGCACCGCACTCATTCCGGGGGAGTCAGGGGTGGACCTTACTCCAACAGCTGGTATGCCTCTAGGTACCCGATCGCGGGGTAGACGGGCCCCAGTAGCAGCACCACCGCCTGCGGCAGCATTGCCTCCCGTAGCATCGACAATGGCGGTGTCATCCTCGGTTGTGGCACCAAGCAAAGGTAATAGGGACGATGGTGTTGAAGGCGACGTGGGTCGCCGCCGCACCAAAGCTCCACGAGGAAAGAAGCGGTCGTCTTCGGCGGCCGGTTCTGGATCTAAGAGGCGGAAGAGGGTGGCCACCAACCTACTTGATTCTTTAACGGAGTCGGAGCCCATACTTCCAGATGAGTCGCTGGCCGTGCAAGAGTCAGACGCTGGACTTCTTTTCCCGAGTTCGGCCGATGAGGAAGCCGCACAGTTGGCCGAGGCCATACGTCGTTCCAAAGACGTGTCTCATAACGCCAGGGTTCCGAAGAAGGCTTATCCCGCTGTAATCTTTTACGAAGACCCCTCATGGATTCGGCGGCGGTTCATTGGCCCTCTGGAGGAATGGGGAGAAAGGGCCCTGAAACAGGCCGCTTCGGAGGATGCTGCGAACGCGCTTTCCCTGTGGACCGGCGGCCATGAGTCTACCTTCGAACCTCGGCGAGCACGCCTCCTTGAGAAGGAGCATCAGCTTGAAGAAGCCATACTGAAGGCTTCCCTGCGCATTGGTATGTTCTTATATTTCTTTGCAGTTCTTCAGATTGCTTATGCTTGTATATATGTATCCTTATTTTGTGGGACTTCTGCAGAGTCTTCGGCGATGGGAGAGATCCCCACTGGCTTGCTGCAGCTAGAGCCCGTTGACATTCCCGATGCGGCTTTACCCGATGCGGATGGGGCCGACAATGCTATCCCTCTCGCAATAGAACCTCCGGTGGCGGCTCTTGATTCCAAGGTACTTGCTCCTTTGGAAGAGGTTCCCTCGGTGATCGCCGTCCCAACGACTCTACCCGAAGGCGGCCCAGAGGTTGAGATGGAGGTAGTCGGGACTACCCTCCCTTTGTTAGAGCCTGAGGTCACGACAGAGGCCGTTGAAGCTGCTATCCCCCCGGCTCAGAATGGGAGGAGTGTCGAAGGTAACCTTCCACGTTTTGAGCTAGTAATCTTTCTGTTACCTAAACTCTTTTGTCTTTTCAGAATTGAATGGACTGGCGGCCTCCATTGTCGATCTGTCTCCTCGGCAGTCCTTCCATCGTCTTTTGGAAATGGCCGCTCCGCAGGCGATATCTCCTCAACGCATCGTCCTCTCATCTAGACAAGGTGACTGTTGTTCATCACTTCTCATAGCGTATTGACATTGATGTTCTCTACAGTTTTGGAGGCCGATGATGAGGTCGAGGTTCTCGAAGGGCCAGAGGAACCCTCAGCTCCTATTTGCATGACTGTAGGTAAGTGACATTCCAGTATAGCCTCACTTGTTCCTTTGCTTAAGAGTCTTACTAATATCTTTCAACTCTGAACAGCCTTGCCAGCTCCAATAGCGTTGGAATCGCATGTCGTCATGCCACCCGGCCCTTATACTTTGCGAGCTTCAGAATGCTTGGCTCAATTGAGCCTTGTCTCCCTGTCGTCTTTGATCGAGGAGCTTCGTGCTGGCAGTGCAACCACAGCTGAAGCATTTGCTGCCGAGGCTAACGGTTCTCTTCCTTTTCTTGCCACCTACCATAGCGAAGAGGTGGTGCGAGTCTGGGTGGAGTTCTGTCGGCAGGTGGAGGCTTGCTTGCACGCACTTGAATGTTCCCGTCTTTCCTCGGAGGTCATGGCTGCAAAGGCGGACTTGCGGGGGCTGATAGCGCGGTGCGCGGCAAACATGACATCGTGCGAGAAGAGGCTTGGCCGTAAATTCTCGGAGAGGGAGTTGGCTTCTAAAGCGCTGAGCGAGCTTCAAGCGAGTCTTACTGCCAAGGCCAACAAAGCGTGTGAACTCTGGCGGGTGCTTCAAGAGTCTATCAGGGAGGTGGTGACTCTTGATAAAGCTGCCACGTTCACTCGTGAGAGGGTCGAGGCTCATAAGGCCACCGAGAAATAGCTTGAAGGTCGGCTCGCCTCGTACCAGGCCCAGCAGGCTCAGGCAGAGGCCCGTCTTTTGGCGATCTTAAATCATGAGGCCGTGGCCCAACAAAAGCAGGATGAGCTGACCAAGCTGCTATCGCCCACCGGCTTGAAACATTTGTATCTTTTCCTTCCTTTTTTGTATATACTCATAGATGAGAGTATTTTCTTTTTGTTTTTTCATGAATTGAACTTTGTATCCATTTTGGTTTTTGAATAAAAGATACATTTTTCTTCTCAATGGTGTGTCTCCTTTCATTGAATGAGTTTTGCGGACAATTTATTTTGATCTCCTTGCAGGGCAGTGATGGCTTAGGATTCAGGGTTAAGGTCTGCTTCCTAAGACTTTTGCGCTTTATGAGCCACGAGGGTCTCATAAAGAGTTTTTCTCCCTATGGGTCGAGAGGATCCCGTAGGTGTAAGTTCTCCTTAAGAATCGTGAGGGTTCTTAAGCGGGTTTTCCCTTGAGAGTCGTAAGGATCTCACAAGAGAGTTTTTCTTCCTTACAGCTCGTGAGGACCTGCAAGTGCTGGATGTGGTCACCCTTATCCGTGTTACGCGGGGTCAGGGGTTGGTTTGGGATGGTTTCCAGGGTGTCGTAGTTTAAAGACATCGCGGTCAAGGTTAAGGACCTCATAGTCTGTGGATTTAGGGACTCCACAGTCCGATGTTAGTTTTAAGACATCACGGTCAAGGTTAAGGACCTCATAGTCCGTGGATTTAGGGACTCCACAGTCCGATGTTAGTTTTAAGACATCACGGTCAAGGTTAAGGACGTCATAGTCCGTGGATTTAGGGACTCCACAGTCCGATGTTAGTTTTAATACATCACGGTCAAGGTTAAGGACGTCATAGTCCGTGGATTTAAGGACTCCACAGTCCGATGTGTGGTTGCGGGGACCCGTCACCTCTTTGAAGATGTTGAGGAATTACAACGCCAGGTATCAAAGGAGCGAAGAGATGTACCCCTAAACCAAAGTGGAATCAATACAGAATCAGGGTGGTTGATTGTTAGTTTTAAGACATTACGATCGAGATTAAGGACATCATAGTCCATGGATTTTAAGGACTCCACAGTCCGGTGTTTGCTCTGGATGCTTCACACGGGTTCACTGCCGTGCTTGGCGAGGACCAGGCTCCGCTCTGGGCGTTTTCCGCGGGGTCAAAGAGTGACATTATCCGCGTTCCACGTGACCAGGAATTTTGCACTAGATGCTTCACACGGGTTCACTGCCGTGCTTAGCAAGGACTAGGCTCCGCTCTGGATGCTTCACACGGGTTCACTGCCGTGCTCTGCGAGGACCAGGATCCGCTCTGGATGTTTTCCGCGGGGTCAAAGAGTGACGTTATCCGCGTTCCACGTAACCAGGATTTTTGCACTAGATGCTTCACACGGGTTCACTGCCATGCTTAGCAAGGACTAGGCTCCGCTCTGGATGCTTCACACGGGTTCACTGCCGTACTCTGCGAGGACCAGGATCCGCTCTGGACGTTTTCCGCGGGGTCAAAGAGTGACGTTATCCGCGTTCCACGTAACCAGGAATTTTGCACTAGATGCTTCACACGGGTTCACTGCCGTGCTCGGCGAGGACTAGGCTCCGCTCTGGATGCTTCACACGGGTTCACTGCCGTGCTCTGCGAGGACCAGGATCCGCTATGGACGTTTTCCACGGGGTCAAAGAGTGACGTTATCCGCGTTCCACGTAACCAGGAATTTTGCACTAGATGCTTCACACGGGTTCACTACCGTGCTCGGCGAGGACTAGGCTCCGCTCTGGATGCTTCACACGGGTTCACTGCCGTGCTCTGCGAGGACCAGGATCCGCTCTGGACATTTTCGACGGGGTCAAAGAGTGACGTTATCCGCGTTCCACGTAACCAGGAATTTTTCACTAGATACTTCACACGGGTTCACTGCCGTGCTCGGCGAGGACTAGGCTCCGCTCTGGATGCTTCACACGGGTTCACTGCCGTGCTCTGCGAGGACCAGGATCCGCTCTGGACGTTTTCGACGGGGTCAAAAAGTGACGTTATCCGCGTTCCACGTAACCAGGAATTTTGCACTAGATGCTTCACACGGGTTCACTGCCGTGCTCGGCGAGGACTAGGCTCCGCTCTGGATGCTTCACACGGGTTCATTGCTGTGCTCTGCGAGGACCAGGATCCGCTCTGGACGTTTTCCGCGGGGTCAAAGAGTGACGTTATCCGCGTTCCACGTAACCAGGAATTTTGCACTAGATGCTTCATATGGGTTCACTGCCGTGCTCGGTGAGGACTAGGCTCCGCTCTGGATGCTTCACACGGGTTCACTGCCGTGCTCTGCGAGGACCAGGATCCGCTCTGGACGTTTTCCGTGGGGTCAAAGAGTGACGTTATCCGTGTTTCACGTAACCAGGAATTTTGCTGATTGTATCCGCATTTTACGGAATGGAGGTTTGACTGTTGGTGATGTGTATATTGCCGAGCCATGGAACTAGGGGTTGCCGCTGCTCCGCTTTGTTTGAAGTTGTGTCCGTCGTTACGAGATGAGTGTTGGGATGATCTCTAGGTCGCTTGCGGCCCATCGAGATTTAGCTTCTTTCTTTGATGAAACCTGGGGGGAAGTATGATCACTTCTTTGTTTACGCCCTTGGATTGTATACAGGGTGTGATGGGACATCACCTGTAGGGCATAAATTAAAACTCTTTTTTTTATTTTATTTCTTTTTCCGCGACGCTCTATCATTTTAGCTTTTATATCACGGAGGTCGCGATTGCCCTATCATTTCGGCTATTTTTCGCGGTGCCCAATCATTTCGGCTATTTATTTCATTTTTACTTGCTGTTTTTTATTGCGAATTGCCCCATCATTTCGGCTATTTTGCGTGCATACATTTTTACTTGCTGCTTTTTATTGCAAGTTGCCCCATCATTTCGGCTATCTCGTATGCACGTGCGGCCTACTGGCTTTTCGCCATAAACCTGAAATTAGACACAGATTTCGGCATCAGCACCGCTACAACTGGGATATGGCCAGGAGCGAATCATTATCTGCCTCTGTCGATGTTGAACAAAGGTGGCTTAGCAAACAGGGTTAAGGATCCTGTCGACTAAGGCTTTTGACTTCATGAGCCGTAAGGGTCTCACGAAGGTATTTCTCCCTATAAGTCGTGAGGATCTCGTAGGTGTATTTTCTCCTTAGGAATCATGAGGATTCCTAAGTGCGTGTCTTCTTGCAAGTCGTAAGGATCTTACAAAAAGGTTTTCTCCTTATAAGTCGAGAGGACTTACAGGGGTTGTTTGCCATATGAACCTATCCCTAGCCACGGATGGGACATGGTTGGGGAAATGTTTATTCGCGCCCGTGAATTGTATACAAGGGTCAGTATTGAGCCGCTTGTAGGGCAATGTCGAAGGTTGTGGGGGTTGCTTAAGCACAGGTTTAGGTCTCTGTAACTTAAGAATTTCAAGTCTCATGAGCCGTGAGGGTCCCATAAGAGAGTTCTCCTTGCGAGTCGTGAGGATCTCGTGAGTGTGTTTTCTCTTTAGGAATCGTGAGGATCCCTAAGTATGTTGATCCCTGGTGAGTCGTAAGGATCTCACGTGGGTGGTTTCTCCTTACAAGGTCGTGAGGATCCTGCTAGTGTCCTTTAACGAGGTTGCGCCCTTTCGGGTTTTCATAAACACTCGCCGGTAGTCCTGCTGTTTTTACTCACGGAGCCCTTTCGGGTTTTCATCCGTACCCATTTTGCTTATGTACATACCGTTATTATTTTTTTCTTCTCTTCATTTTTTTTACGAGGTCGCGCCCTTTCGGGTTTTCACGAACACTCACCGGTAGCCCTGCTGTTTTTACTCACGGAGCCCTTTCGGGTTTTCATCCGCGCCCTTTTTGCTTATGGACATACCGTTTTTTTTTATTTTTATTTTTCCTTTTTTATTATTTTTTTTATTCATCTCGTCAGCCTAAGGATGTTGCGGTAGTAGTTTTAAGGACGTTTTGGTCCGTCATTAGTTTAATGACGTTCCGGTCCGACGTTAGTTTAAGGACGTTTCGGTCCGTCGTTAGTTTAAAGACGTTTCGGTCCGTCGTTAGTTTAAGGACCTTTCGGTCCGTTGTGGAAAGGGCCGGCTACTACTTATAGAGCTTGAGCTTAGGAGGATAGCGAGCGGACATAGTCGTCGTCGTCTATCATTCACCTAGGCTGTGGCCAATTAAGCGTAGTATTTCTTTAGGAAGCGGCCGTTTATTGGCCTGAAAGGCCTTTCACCGTGCATATTCATGAGTAGATAGGCTCCACCCTGGTAGACCTTATCTATGATGTACGGGCCTTCATAGTTTGGCTCGAATTTTCCCCGCTTGGCGTGATTGGGGATCATAGGCCTTTTGACCACTAGCACGAGTTCGCCTTGGCGGAATGTTCTCGGCCTGGTCAATCTTTCGTATGAGCGCGTCATCTTTGCTTTGTAAGCTTCCAGGTTTTGTTGCGCTATGAGCCGGGTTTCATCAAGGGCATCAAGCTCCTCACGCCGAAGGTGAGCATTTTCTTCGTCCGTCAGCTCGTAGTGGACCGCCACTCGTAGAGAGGGTAACTCTATCTCGAGAGGGAGTACTGCTTCCGTCCCAAATACCAACGCGTATGGCGTTGTGTTCATGGCCGTCTTGAACGTGGTTCGATACGCCCAGAGTGCTTCTTGCAGTCTCTCGTGCCAGTCTCTCTTATTTCGGGACACCGTCTTTTTCATGATCTTCGTCAAGGTCTTGTTGAAGGCCTCGGCTAGACCATTAACTCGCGGATTGTAAACTGAAGAATATCTCCAGTGTATATTGTGTTGTTGCGCGAAGCGACTGATCTTGTGGCTTCTGTAAGCTGGCCCGTTATCGGAGATGATCCGTCGCGGAGTTCCAAACTGATATATGACATGCGTCTTGAAGAAATGGAGGATATTCTCCATCTTCACTTCCCTCAATGGCACTGCCTCTGCCCATTTGGAGAAGTAATCAGTCGTCGCCAAGATGAAACGATGTCCCCTGGACGATGCTGGTTCGATGGGGCCGACTATGTCAGTTCCCCACATTTCGAATGGCCAGCTAGCCACCGTTGGATGGAGTGGATTTGGATGCTGGTGGATAAAGTCCCCATGGATTTGGCATGAGTGGCATTGCTTCGCATATTCGAGGCAGTCCTGGATCATCGTGGGCCAGTAGTAACCCATCCGTTTAATTTTTAACTTCATCTTCGGGCCTGCTTGATGAGAACCACAGATTCCGTCATGAACTTCCTGAACGACTCTTTCTGCTTCGTCAGGTCCTAAGCATCTCAGCCATAGAGAATCAAACGATCTCTTGTATAGGGTATCGTTGACGAAAGCGAAAGATAGAGCTCGTTTCATGAGCTGATGTCTTGAGGACGCTTCTTCGGGCATTCGGTGGGACTTAAAGTAGTCTATGAAGACTTCCCTCCAGTCCTCGGCCTTCTCATGGTCTCTTATTTGTAGGGTCGTCTGCTCAGTCACTCCCTTCTCTTCGGATGATTCCGGAGATATTTCTGCTGGGGCAAGCACCCGACGGCTTTGCACCACGATTTTAACGTCATCAAGGTTCTCGTCAGCCAGTTCTTTAGCGAGCTTGGCCAACGCGTCTGCTTTGCTGTTTTCCGCGCGTGGTATGCTTTCCAGAGTATAGGAGGGAATTTGGGTCAACAGTTGTCGCACCTTTTCACCATACTTCACCAACTCTGGTTTGCACGTTTGGTAGTCACCGTTTACTTGACTAACGACCAGTTGAGAATCCCCGTATATGAGGAGATTTTCAATTCCCATACCGATGGCGATCTCGAGGCCTGCTATCAAAGCTTCGTATTCAGCTTCGTTATTCGTCCTCGGCTCCGTTAAGAAGAAAGCGAAGCACATTATTCCTCCCTGAGGAGTTATGAAGATGAGGCCTACACCCGATTTGATCATTGGGGTACTTTGTTTGCGCTTCTTTACGGAGGATGCTCCATCGAAATAAAGCTCCCATCGGGTATCACCACCATTGATCGTGTCAAACGCATGTTCGTCTGGCAGATCGCAATTCAGAGGAGAACCGGTAGGTACTGGGTGCTCAGCAAGGAAGTCGGCGATGGCTTGGCCTTTCACTACCTTGAGAAGCTGATATGTTATCGAGAACTCCATCAAGAGCAAGGCCCATTTAGCGAGTCGTCCCGTCAATATGGCCTTTGACATTAAATATTTAAGAGGGTCCACCTTTGAAATGAGACGGACCTCATGCGCCAACACATAGTGCCTGAGCTTTGTTATCGCGAAGATCAACGCCAGGCAGTGTTTTTCAATGGGGGAGTAGTTGCCTTCTGCCCCTAGTAGAACTCGACTTAAGTAGTAGAGTGCTCTTTCCTTCCCTTGGTCGTTCTCTTGTGCCCATAATGCGCCTAAGGAACCTTCGAGGGCGGTTGTGTAAAGAATGAGAGGCTTTCCCTTAACCGGAGTAGCCAACACTGGCGGGTTCTGCAGGTATTGCTTGATCTCATCCAGTGCGCCTTGGCATTTGTGATCCCAGACGAACGGGGTTCCCTTCTTCATCAGGTGACTGTAAGGGCGGCACTTGCCGGAGAGATTGGCTATAAATCGCCGGATGTACGCGAGCTTCCCTTGGAGAGACCGCAACTGTTTGAGAGTCCTTGGCGGTGGCATTTCCATGATCGCCTTGATCTTGGATGGATCTATCTCGATACCTCGGTGTCGGACGATGAATCCCAGGAATTTACCCGAGGAGACTCCGAACGCGCATTTGAGGGGATTCATCTTCAAATTATATTGCCGAAGGCGTTTAAATACGGTCTTCAGATGCTCTAAATGCTCTTCATATGACATGCTCTTCACTACGAGGTCGTCGATATAGCACTCGACGATTTCATGTATGAGATCATCAAAGATCTTTGTCATGGCCCTTTGATAGGTAGCACCGGCGTTCTTTAAACCGAAGGGTATAACTTTGTAGCAGAATATACCCAAAGGAGTCCGGAAAACGGTGTGCTTCTGGTCTTCGGGATGCATCTTTATCTGATTGTATCCTGATGAGCCGTCCATGAAGGAGAAAACTTCGTGAGTGGACGTATTATCTATCATCAGCTCGGTGACCGGCACTGGGAAATCGTCCTTCGGGCAAGCTTTATTGAGATCCCGGAAGTCCACGCATATGCGCACTGTCCCATTTTTCTTCATTACCGGGACGATGTTGGCGATCCAGTCAGGATATTGAACTTCTTGGATAAACCCGGAATCGATCAGCTTCTTGACTTCGGCGTTAATGCTCATCTCAACCTCGGGCCGCATTCTCCTCGGCGCCTGTTTGATTGGCTTGACTTCCGGGGATATTGCTAATTTATGCACAGCAATCTCTGGATCTAATCTTGGCATCTCGGAATAGTTCCACGCGAAGCAATATTTATGCTGTAGAAGCACGTCCTTTAACGCAGCCACCCTTTCTTTAGATAGCAGCTCGCTGACGAATGTCAATCACGGATCGTCTGCCGATCCCAACTCAATCTTCTTGAGGTTATCTGCAGTAGTATGTATGCCATCTTCCAGTTCTTTCGGAGCCGGTGGAAATTCTGAGATTACCTCATTGTCATTGTTTTCGAAGCACCAAGGAAGGTCATCCCTGTTCTCGGGCTCCTCTTTCAATATTGTAATCGTGTGACAGGTGCGAATCCGCTTCCAAGATCGATGTGGATCCGGTTCTGCTCCTGCGGCTTTGGGTTCGTGCTTTTGTGGCGGCGTTACTCTCCAGCTGCTGGATAAAGCAAATCTACCTTGCTGGTACTGGTCTTCGACCCAGTTCTTGAAGGTGAAGCAGTCTTCGATGGGGTGTCCTATGTGAAGGGTTTACTTAGCACTCTATGAGGGGTTTGGAAGCATCACATGTACCAAAGATGGAATCTTTATGGTGCTAAGTAAACAAACAAAGGATGTATCCTAGAAAATTAGGGTTTCTAAAACTTGCATATCATCATATGAAAGAAAATCTAGGGTTTAGAGAGTACAACCTTTGTAGCTCCCTACGCTAGACTCCTCGGCTACTTGGGGTTTGAAAAAGCTCCGCTTGAACTCCTCTAGGTCACCGATGATCCACCCGGAGTCCGCTTTGTCCAAGCTTGCAACTTCACCCGATCAAGAGAACGAAATGAAGCTAACACTCCAAACAAGTGGGCTAGACTTGTGTAGAATGGTGTTGTGGTTCTCTTTCTCACTTCAAAATCCTAACTTGTTGAGTATATTGCTCACTACAAAAATCTAGAGAGCAAATGAGAGAGGAAGAAGAAGATGATGGCTATATTTTTAACAAGAGTGAAAAGAATAACCCTTGTACTAGAAAAATGAAAATATATCAATATATATTTTCTTGTTCTCATCTCAAACCATGGTTTAAACAATGAATATATTATTAAACTTGAGTTAAAACACAAAAGGAAAGTTTACCCAAGGATAAAAGGTGGGTGAGAATGGTTAGGTCAAAAGAAGAGTGTAGACACAAATCAATCATAACCATTTTCATTTTCCTTTTTTATTTTAAATCAAATGTAATAAAATCCATATTTAAAACCATGGTGTGAGTCTTATATTGCCACCATTTCCATGTATATACAACCATGAAGGATGTATGTATGTATGTATGTGTGAATGTACATCTATATGTGCATGAATCTTAAAAAGAGAACATACATGCATGCATACATCTATCAAATACAAGAAAGGATTTCTAGTGAGAAACTAATGGTTAAATGATAAATCAACACTTGATTTATCAATCCGGTCATATCACATATGACCCTAACCAAAATCAAGCCGCCCGATCAATATACGGTATCCTATACTCGCATTTTAATCGGGTCCATGCGCATATCGCATACGCGCACCACAACGTTTCGCCTGGACTAGGTAACTCCATTGTGGGACTCTAAGACTCGTCAATACGCCGGCAGTGGGTGATGATCATATCAAGCACCCTCAAGCCGCAAGCGGTCAGCTAAACATAACGGCCACCCGGGTATTGAGCGATCAGAAGAGAACAAGCGAACCTGCTACAAATCCCGTCGAGCCAACCGGCAACACTTCCCGTACAGTCCGGTCTCCTCGTCTGATATGTCGCATATCAAGTCTAGGGGTGGTAAACGTCAGACCCCAATAACCGATAAGTCGTGCCGATGTGAGGCTCATAACGGGTCGAGAAACTACTGGTAACACTTACCAGCAAATCTCTGAATCAGCCCTGGCCAGGGACTTCCCTGTTACGGCCAATCGAGCACAGCGCAACATCAACCCCCAATACCGGGAGAGACGAAACCCCTCCTATCGCTCATTGCCTCCATGTGACTCGGGACTGTACCCAAAAACCACCGTTTTGCACGCCCTCATGGACGTGGTAAGGTGGAAATCAAAGCACAGTGGGAATCACACAAGACTCTATGACGATCTCGGGTCTACAGACTAACCTGCACAAGTGTCACCTGAGAATTGCCATCTGACGTGAGGTATAATACTATCTGGGAGTTCTCGGCGAGTCCGTCCAGTGTACCCAGTCTCCACTGAGCACCCGTATACCATCTCTGATGTCAAACACTAATGGATATGGGATCATCCATCGCCCATCTCATGGGTCGAGAAGCGTATACGCTAGTCTACACTGGTATATCGATGCCCCGTCTCGATACACCTACGACTAGGGACCTTGAAGGATGTACTTATGGACTACCATGTCCCCACTAGTATGATCTGCATCATAGTCCAGGTAGTCAAGTACACATCCTAAGGGCTTTACCAACATGTAACTATAAGACAGTTTAAAGAGACTAGTATACATGTTAAGATAAAGAGCAACCAGATAGCATACTATCATATCGAGCAAGAAAGTCATCTCTATATATGTCCAAGCATCCAATATAATATACATCATCTGTACAATACTGGCCTCTAGGGCATACATACAACTAACACTATGGCTCTGTGATAAGAGCAGTAGCCCGGATGAGAGACCTCATTAGCTTGCTCAGGGTGCTTAGACTCTGGCAATGTAATCATTCGATGTTTTAAAGCGAGATCAAGTATTTTCTCCGTCTTATCTCGAGGAAAGGAGTATGCTCGACTCATCTTCTTCATGAGGGACAAATCCGGACCGCCCAATTCTCGATTACGTGACTTTCCAGTCCCGCTTTGTCGTTGTCGGATGCCTTTTCCGCTCCTTGACTTATTTCTGCCTCTGCGTCGGGCCTTTTGCACGGCAGGTTGAGAGGGAGGAGCTTCATCTTTTGTAGCCTGTTGAAGAAGACGTTGCGTCCTGGCCTTCTCGTAGATAGCCATTTCGCGATTGTGGTCGTCCCGAGCTTTTTGACCCGCTTTCCTGATAAGCTTGTCCATTCTTTCTTCAAATGATGGACTCGGCATTTTGATTGCGAGATCTCGTTTCGACACGGGGTCGGCTCTTTCTGACAGGGTGTCCTCTTCTTCATCAAAGTTATATATGGCGTAGCTACTGTGGACTCGTTCCCGTTTCCCGGATCTGACGTATCCAAACCCAAGCTTTTCCATTCTCCCGTTGGGCAATTTGCGCTGAGTCCCAGGGACATCCCAAATCCTGTTATAGAATCGAGCTTGTCGAATAGTCTGTTTTAAGGGTACCCCTTGGCGCTTCAATAGCCTTTTCAATCCGTTTGTGTAGTATCTGGGAAAACGGATGGGTTGAAGCTTATCGAGTGTAGAATCCACCCCATGCCAGATCTCTTTCTCTAATCTCGTTTCCGAGGATCGGTAGAATAGGATCACCTTTTCACCCTTTCCCCTGGGAGGAACGTAAAACGTCTGCAGGTCCTGCACATTGTAAGCTTGAAGTGCGTCAAGCTCCTTGTAGTGTTCCTGCGGCACCATGGTGATTTGCAAATTCTGATCATCTCAAGGGGATGCTTGTATTGACGACCGACTGGAGAACACGGTATTAACTTCGTCTTCCGAGTCACTTCCGAAGATCAACATGGGGACGGACGGTCCCGGGTTGTTGCGTCGAGACGGCCCAGCGTAAACTATCTCTTCTTCTTCTTCGGTATCGCTCCCGAAAACAGGAATGGTGGCGGCGGCTTTGTCCTCCGGCTTGCGACACTTTTCTATATCCTCGAAGTCCGGCAAAAAGTACTTTGCATCTTCGTACTTACGGACTTCGTTCACGGAAAATGGGTTCAGCTCACCTGTTACGGTATACTCGAAACCATCCTTAAAGTACTTCATACACTGATGCTATGTAGAAGGGATGATGTTGTACTCGTGTAACCAAGAACGACCGAGCAAGGCGTTGTAGCAGGTCTTGGCGTCAATGACGTGAAACTTGATGTCCGTGACCAGCAGCCCGAAGCGTAGTGTTAATATCACAAATCCGAGAGTCCGTGATGACTGGGAGTCGAAACCGGAGATGGTAATTTGTCACGAGCGAGGTGATGTACGCTCATGCAGATTTCCTTCAACACCCGAACATTAAAGAGATTGACGGAGGATCCATTATCCACGAGGATCTTGCCTATCTTGATATCATGGCAATATCCGGAGACGTATAGGGGACGGTTGTGGTCGCACGTCCCGAGGAGAAGGTCTTCGTCGCCGAAAGTGATGTCGGCCGTGTGCACTTCTTCTAGTTCATCCTTCATCCTTTCTTCGGCGAGGAAGGCTTGGAATTGCTCGGGTTCTTGTAACGCCTTGATTAATGAGTCTCGCGCTTCTTTTGATAATAGGAGGGCATCAAGAATGCTGAGCTGAGAAGGTAGCTTCCTTAGGTGTGCTAGGATGTTATAGTCCACCTTACCCTTCCTGGGAGGGTCTTTGGCAGTCAACTCTTTCATGACTTGGCCATCTAAGGTGATATCCTCGGCGGCCTTCTCCTTTCCCTTATCTTTTCTATTCGCGGGTCCGAGATTCTTTTCCGGTAGCGTGCGATTGCGCAGCTGAATGTTTTCGTAGGCCTCTGGTTCTTCCTCCTTACCTAAAACGGATTCTTTAAAGAGAGGGCCCAGAGCCATTTCTTCATCAGAGTCGCTCCCAAAGGTGAGAACTTGCGACCCTCCGGCGTTAACCATGTAACAATTGTCGGTAGTTCTTTTGTTTCCTTCGGCCGTACCTCTTCGTTCCCGACGAGTCTTGCGTTTCATGCGCTTAAAATGTTGCCGGTGAGCAACATATCCTTGCCACCACACCTTAAAAGCGTCGCACTACTCAGTGGGGTGTGAAATTTTCCGATGATATGAGCAATAATTAGGGTGCCTCTCCGCCCCGTCAAACGCGTTCTCTTCCGAGGGTGGTAGCTTCATCCCCACTGACATGGCTTTGGCAAACCTTTTCCTCGTCTTGAACACGTTTTTATTTGCATCGGATGTCTTTCGATCCGGCGGGAGTGCTTCGTCTCTTTCGTTTAGTCGCCTGCGTTTGGCTCCTTCCGATGCAGCCATCTCACGCTCCTGATCGGCTTTACTCTTCAAACGAATCTCGTCTAGAAAGGCGTCGATCATTTCATCTGTTGGCCATACAAGTTCTGGCTCAAGCCGTGCCCCCAGTTCCTCAGTGCCAAGAGTTTTCTCATCTTCCGAGTGGAAAATCACATGACAACTCGCTACATATCCCTCGGATTCATCCGATGAGCTTTCTTCATCATCTTCCTCCTAAAAGACATGGTTGAGGAACTCTTGCAGCATGATGGGAGTCCGCGTCTTTTGATTGTACTCCTCCAGCGCGTCAATCTGTTTCTGTAAATCCGTGCGCTTGTCTCCAGGCTTCACGGGCTTTTTGGATTTCTTCTTCTTTTTCTTCGAAGATTTTGACGGTTGGGTGTGAGTATTCGGGCCATCACCACGAATCTTTGTAGTTGGGCGTGGCTTTAACATCCCTTCGATGATTTGAGGTTCAAGCGGGTCCTTCCATTCGACCGCCGGGCACGCCTGAAGGTCCCTCAGCATTCTTTTGGTTTTAGTTGACTGCACGACCTCCCATGGAGCTTCTTCAATAAAGGAACAGGTTGCCCCCGGTGTATCTGCTTTCTTAGGAGTATGCGGCTGTGGCGGGTTCACCTTCCACTTTTCGGATAGTGCAAACTTCCCCTGGAGGTATTGATCTTCAATCCATCCTTTAAAAACGAAGCAATTCTCAATCGGATGGCTTACCGTTTGATGGTAGGGGCAATAGTTGGGGTTATTCACCTTAATGGGTTGTGGCGGTCGCCTTGGATTTGGCAGGTTTATAAGTCTGTTGCGTATTACCAGCTCAAATAGTCTCTTTGTCTTATCCCGCGGGAATGAGTGGGGGCGCTTCATTTTCTCGTTGTAATACCGCCGTCTTTCTTCCAGCTGATCCGCCAGCTTTAGGGCACTGGGTTGCTGCTGTGCGTTCGCAACGAAGGTTGCCTTCCTTTTACCCTTGTCATTCCGAGGTTCTGGCTTCGGGGGAGGCGGCCTATGACCCATCTGGTCCATCTAGGCCAACTTGTCGATTAGAGCCTGGAATGTGGTTGGCTTAAAGAACATCATAAACTGGGAGATAGTTGCATGAGGGTCTAGGGTTCCCACGAACATGCCCACCGCGGGCGCTTCTTCAATGCGTTGCTCGCATTTCGACCATAAATTTCGCCAGCGTATAGCATACTGGACCTACGTTTCGCCTAGTTTCACCCTGGCATTAATCAGTACCGTTATTGGAGTGCGTTCGCTGGCGCTTGCGAATCGCTGAGTGAATAGCAACTCCATTTCAGCGAACGTCTTGATAGAATCGTTCGGGAGTTCTGAATACCATTCGAATGCTGTTTCTGATAAGCTGCCCATGAACTGGCAAAGCAATAGTTTATCATCACCGCCGGTATTACCGCAAAGGGCCCTGAACTGGGCAACATGTTGGCGGGGATTGCCGGTCCCCTTATACACGTGGAATTTTGGTATTGTATAACCCGACGGATATTTGATTTGGTCGTACCAGCTCGGATATGGTCGCCCCGTTTTTACGACTTGACCAGCTTCCTCGGTCGCATGATGAACCCGAATTTGCTGGGCTATAGAGTCGTCCAAGTCAGCCTTAGAGATTGTCTCCTCCTTGGCCGTTGAGAGAGCCGGCGGTGGATTTGACGTTTCTCCCCTGTCGTCTTCAAGGACGATCGGAGGATCCTCAGTAGGTGGGTCTTGTTGGATCATCATTCCTACCATGTCCTGAAATAAGTGGGCTATTTTCTTTATATTGGCCGCTTGTTCCGCAGCCTCCTTATCTTTCTTTTCCAGTATCCTCCTGAGGAACTCGGCGTCGGTTTCCGGTTCTTGTTGCTGATCCGAGGATGCCTCGGGGCTTTCTTTCGGTCCAGTAAGCGCGGCCATTGCGTTCATCATTTCCTGGAGATTTTGCTGTTGCTCCTGAGCTTTGGTCACCGACCGTGTAAGCGGTCTATGACCTGTGGACGCGCGGCTGTCTTCTTTCCCCGACGCCATGTATACAGTATGGACCATCCTGCCCCCAGTCTTAGGGCGTCTGAGCTCAGCGCTTTTAGCTTTCGTTGCTGGCCCGGGGGTCCTCTCTAGCTTCTTCTTTTTATAAGCAGTGGAAGTTGAGGGGGCCGTTGAAGTGGGCACCCAGACAGCTTTTCGTGGCTTAGCCTGGTGACTGACTTCCTGTTGGATTTTCAGCTTCTTGCGCTAGTGGGAGAAATTTGGATCGATCACCGAGTCTCGGGTCTGCCGCCAGACTTTATAGATTTTGGAGGACAGCCGTTGAGGGGATTGGGGTTGTTCTGGCTTTATTTCCACAGCCCTTTCTAGCGGAGGGGGAGACCTCTTTAGCGCCGCGGTAAGAGAATTCCTACGCACCTTATTTAGCATCTCAAAGCTGTTCTCAGTTGGAATAGCAGCATTAACTTCTGTCGTCGGGGCTGGAGGAGTTAGCCCAGAAGGGGAGTTGCCTCCGGCCTTCCTCACTCGGTGCCAGTAACGGCATCGAGTGCGTCGTGCTGATGGAACCGGCTTGGTGAGGGCGATAGTCTCGTCTTGCCCCCTGTGTAGATGAAGGGTCATCGCTGATGTCAGCCTGTCAAAGACCGATGTCCTTTGGGTAGCAGAAGCGGGAGCTGGAGCCGTCAATCTTGTAAAGACCGACTTTTTGGAAGGGGAAGCCGCCTTGACGACTTCAGGAGAAGGACTGGTTACTTTCTTCAGAGCAGCCTTCTCTGGGATTGTAGGCCCCATCGCGGGTCCACAGGAGCTCTGGCCCAACCTGGAGAAGACCGAGGCACTGGTGTTGGGCAACCTGTTGAGAGGGGCCGCGGTAGGTGTAAGCCGATCGAAGGCTGACTTCTTGGGAACTTCCGGCGTTAGCACAGGAGCGGTGAAGCTCATTGGCGGGAGCATGGTCCCGAAAAACAACCCTGTGGTGGCTCGAGTGACCTGTTCCGCGGGCATTGTGAACAGCGAAGCAGCTTGGGGTCCGTAGGCTATACCTCCTGGCGAGGCAGAGCACCGGTTGCAGTTGCAGTTGGAGCATTTCGCACAAATGGAAGCCATTGATTCTTTGCTTTCTAAAATAAGCAAAACGCCAAATCTTAGTACCTTGAAACCCAAGGGCAACCATTAGCGAACCGTGTTTGGTTCGCGAACACGACACACAAAGTGTGGAGTGGAAAGAGGAAAAGGTCCCACCGGGCGTGCCAGAATCTGTTCCCCTCCGAAAGACGGCGGCGACGTGGGGACGTCTCGCCTGAGATTCGGGGAAGATGCTAATTGGTGCTATCCGTCCACCTCTCCGAAGATGCCAAGTTGATTTATGGCACCGTGTATTGAAGGTTTAAACGGATGCGTCCGATGTAGCAGACTTCGTCAGATTCCCCCTCGCTTGAGGGGTTTTTTTATTGTGGGGACGCTCTTCCCTGCAGGCGCAAGCCCCTGCAGTTAATGTTAGTTATATGTATGCCCTAGAGGTCATTACTGTACATAGGATGTATATTGTAGTGGATGCTGGGACATATATAGGGAGGACTTTCTTGCTCGACATGATAGTATGCTATCTGGTTGAACTTTACCTTAACGTGTATACTGATTGTCTCTCTGTTACATGTTGGTAAAGCCCTTAGGATGTGTGCTTGACTACCTGGACTATGATGCGGATCATACTAGTGGGGACATGGTAGTCCATAAGTACATCCTTCAAAGTCCCTAGTCGTGGGTGTATCGAGACGGGGCATCGATATACCAGAGTAGACTAGCGTGTACCTTCTCGACCCATACAGATGGGCGATGGATGATCCCATATCCATTGGTGTTTGACATCAGAGATGATATACGGGTGCTCAGTAGAGACTAGGTACACTGGACGGACTCGCCGAGAACTCCCAGATGGTATTATACCTCACGTCAGATGGCAGTTCTCTGGTGACACTGGTACAGAGTAGTCTGTTGATCCGAGATCGTCATAGAGTCTTGTGTGGTTCCCACTGTGCTTTGATTTCCATCTTACCACGTCCAAGAGGGCGTGCAAAGCGGTGGTTTTTGGGTACAGTCCCGAGTCACATGGAGGCAATGAGCGATAGGAGGGGATTCGTCTCTCCCGGTATAGGGGGTTGATGTTGCGCAGTGTTCGATTGGCTATAACAGGAAATCCCTGGCCAGGGTTGCTGAGATTTACTGGTAAGTGTTACCAGTAGTTTCTCGAACAGTTATAGACCTCATATCGACACGACTTATCGAGCTATTGGGGTCTGACGTTTACCACCCCTAGGCGAGATATGCGACATATCAGACGATCAGACCGGACTGTACAGTAGTGTTACTGGTTGGATTCACTGGAGTGTGAGCGGGCTTGCTCGTCGATCTTCAGATCGCTCAATACCCGGATGGCCGTTACGTTTAGCAGACCGCTTGCGGCTTGTGGATGTTTGATATGATCATCATCTGCTGCCGGCGTATTGACGAGTCTTTAGAGTCCTACACAGAGGTTTCCTGGCTCAAGCGAAACGAAATAGGAGTGCATATGAGATATGTGCGGGACCGAGAATGATACCAGTATGTGATACTGTATTCGATTCTCGCGATGTAACATTGATCAGTTATATGCGATATAGCCGGGTTGTCGGATCAAGTGTTGATTCGAAAAGTTGTTACTATTGATACCAGTCGGTTATGTGTGACATGACCGGATCATTGAATCAAGTGTTGATTTAATGGTTTAATGTATAATTATATATTTGATATATCACTTTGCATTAACTAGTATCGGTTCACTTTGAATGGATTTTCTCACTTGGTTTGTGCACATTGTATATGTGATATATTTTTGTGCACTTGTTTGTATCATGTTTGATGATACATGCTTTTTTGGTTAAGTGTAAAGTATTAAACTATGGTTAAGTGGATGATTAGGGTTTTTACTTATTCATTTATTTGTTCATTTATTCTTTTTGGAAAAATGAATAGCATAAAGGAAAATGGTGGCTTGTTTTGTATTCTAGTTGAAGCTTCATGAAGCTTTGACATAAGTAACCATTTTGTCTCATGCTTAACCCTAACCACTCCATTAACCTTAGTTTAATCTCTACACTTGACCATGGTTCTTGTTATGATAAGTATTGATTTTCTTTTTCAATATTTATTAATCTTATCATAACATTTCTTCTTCTTCTTCCTTGAACTCAAGAAGAAAAAGCTTTCTTCATCAATGGTAAATTGAGCAAACAAGTGAGAAATCCAATTCTAAAGTCTACCCACTTCCTATTTCTTCATCCTCTACCTCTTGCCAAGTAGTAGAGTGTGTTTCCTTCACAAGTTTTAGGGCTTGGTGAAGGTGGAGCTTGATTTAGCGATGCCTCGACGTAGATCATCTTCGGCATGGACATCGACGACCTAGCTCACTTTTTCTCCGACGAAGCCGACTCTAGAGCCCGGATTTGTTTTGGATAGCGGAGACGACTTCGTTGCGGAGCTATGGAGGTGGAGCACCGGATCTACAAAGGTTGTATTTCCGATATCTTGTAGTTAAGTGTTAACTAGTTAGCTTTTTCGCCTAGTTTTCTAGCAAACGATCCGTAGTCGGGTCTCTCGGCACCTAGAATTTTTGAAATTGCCATGGTCGATGGCTTGTGAGACCTCACTAGTGTGCCTAGGAACCCTACAGTGGTATCAGAGCTTAGCTAGAGCCTTAGGCGAAGTCTAGACGGAATTTGAACTCCGATCGAATCAAAACCAAAACCCTAAAATTGCTCTCTGTACTTTTTCTAAAATCGTGGATTTTTCAAAATTAAAAATATGCAGAAAACTCAGCAGGAAATTCTATGAATTACGGCGAAAAAATTATTGCATGAACAGTTCTAACTGCGGCGGAACCGCGGCATGAGCCTCCTTATGCGGCGGTTCCGCGGCAGGAAGATGACGTCACCGCTCCTGGTTTGCACATTCATTAATTATTTCTGAAGCTGAGTTTTATGGGTATTTTATTTTATATTTATTACAGAGTTTAATTTTCTGGGGGTTTTAGAACTTTTTTGTTTCGACCGGATTGTCAAATTTCGTCTTTGTGCCTTTCCGGATAATTTTTAGAATATGTTAAAAAGTTCGATCGGATATAAATACCCAACTTTTCCCCTGTCGGAAAATTTCCAAGTGTTGGATTTTTCCGTAGTTTAACGACGTTCTAAGTAGTGCAAGTAACGCGATGGTCCCTCTAGAAGACAACAGACCTTAACTCGATTATGTGACCGTCTTGAACTGCCCTTTGAACCTTCGGGTTTGGGGCAGTACGGCGTGCCACATGTGAGGCGTTGGCTTGACCCTTCTACGGCTGGACCGTTGGTACTGAGGCACGAACTGAATGTTGTTAGACTTATTTCATGTGTTGAGCTGTATCGGGAAAACTTGGGTGTTCGACTGTTCGATCGAAAAGTTTAACATTTTCTGTTTATCTGGAATGGGATACAATAATTGGAATTCACAAGTAGTTATGTGATAACTGAATGAATGTTATAAATCTAGCGGTTTAGTCTCACTTGATCGGTTGCCACGGAATTTTGATGTGATCAAAAGTCCGTCGCAATCACGTAGCGTACGCGGATACTCGCCGGGTAAACTTAATAGACAGCCTCACTCCATAGCCCCGACCAAGTGACTGTAGGAGAACCCCGTCGCCGAAAGCATCCGTTCGGGTGCTCGCGGTAGCGGTGTTCCGCCTTGGTGCACTTCGTCGACGGTATCGGGGGTGCGGCCGCCTACTAAAGTTTGCGACGAGTATTCGATCAGACTGTCGGGAATCCTGTTGAATTGCCCGACTTGGTATTGAAAAGTGTTTTCGATAAAGAGACTAAAATGCGGGGTTTATAATTGTTAGGCATGTGATGTCTAAGTAATTCATTTGGTCAGGCATGCGATGTCTGAAATGGTTGTGGATTCCAACTGTTGTAGTTTTACACTTTCTTTTCTGTGACCGTAAGTGTAATATGTGATATCGCCGGTTTCGTTGCTATATGTCAACGACAATTGGGATGGACATATTTACTTACGTTGATGACATGTGATGTTATGTGTTGCTGGATATGTTATATTGGATCGTCGTGTTTGAATAGCCGGGGGTTTTTATGTGAGATGAGTGTTTTTCATTTTCATTCATGTAAAAACTTGTATGTAATATTCTTTTATTGGGGCGCTTCCAGGTTGCGGAAGTAGTCACCCGTTGTATATTATTTACTTTTCCGCACTAGGATAGACCCAAGGAGGGGAGCACAAGTAACCGGGTTCTGGGGTCCAGTGGGAGACCAAGTCGAGGAGTCGATTCCGGGTCTCCTAACTCCAGAATTGGTAGGGTTGCTTGCCGCTCTCGTAGGGGTCTAAGGGTGTGGGTTTGGCTATTCATCACGACCGTGGAATCCGTGTTTTATACTGGCTCGTATTGAAAACACGGACGTCCTAGCATATCCAATATTTCATATGTTTCTTCTGCTGCGATATCTGTGATGTGATCATGTGATGTTCTGTGATAGATACAGTATATAGTATATATGATATATTATATAGACGTTACTTTTGTTTTACACCCGCACTAGCCCTGCCCCGCTCTGCCGTTAGTCACCTAACCTAACGGTGCACGAGGGGACATCGAGGCGAATGCGGATGGCATAAGTGTACGTCGTATTTATCCGTGATGTTTAGGTACTTAAATGATGGGACTTCATTAATGTGATTAATGAAATAAAATAAACCTAAGATGTTGTAGAATCGAATTTCAAAAATAAAACAGGTAGCTACAGTTCTTGCTTTGCACAGCGGTATATGTGATATATCCTGCACCTTATTCGATGAGGAAAGGACCGAGATCCCTTCACCGGGAGTGACTCCTTTAGCAATAACTGGCAGATGCTACACACTCGGTTTGTCTTTTGATAGCTTCTATAGTTTCTGCTTTGCACAGTGATATATATGATATATCCCGCACCTCATTCGACGAGGAAAGGACCGACGATCCCTTCACCGGGAGTGACTCCTTTAGCAAAACTAGAAAAGCCTCAAAAACACTCCATTTTAAAATCATTTGATTCTACAACGATATCAAGTTCATTACGCAATAGGTTTTCAGAAAAACCTGTCGTAGCCCTCCGTCATTTCAGATAAGTCCTGTTTAGTATTCGTGCTGCGTTTGTTTACCTTGTCAAGGCGCAGTGTGCGGTAGCTAACCAGTATTTATCTGCTTATGCATATGATGCAGATTGGGTTAGGGTAGTCGTGCGGCCTTGTTGACCTTGTCAAGGGTCGTGCGGGTGGGTTTGATTCAATCAAGAAATGACGGGTTGAACTTGACTTGCGATCTATGGTTTGTTGACCTTGTCAAGGTCATAGATCGTTCGGGGCAAAATATTATCGGGAATTTCAAGTGTTGAGATTTGCAATGAGATTGCATACCTTCTATGAGATAGTTGGATCCCGATACCCGCTGCGAGTAAGAGTTACTCCTGGGAGAGTTTTATTCATTACAATTAGCCGATCAAGTAGGTGTCTAGAAAGGTGTTAACGAGGTTACGCCTCTGGGAAAACGAGGTTTACATTAATTAGGTTCGTGCGAAAGCACGGGGGACCTCCCTCAAAGTACCGACACTGGCCTGGCTGAAAGATTGGCGAACTTGTAGTGTGTAATTAATCCCGGCTAGTCTTTCCTTTTAGGGTTTGAAGGAAGATTTGATAAAAAGCAGTGGGAGCCATCCTGATTAGATAAAATAATAACCAATCTATTCTTGCAAGAGCGCACGCTGAGTGTTTTCTTCTCTCTCTCTCCTGGTAGCGACCATATCACGCCTTAATCAAGATAATAATACGGAATATTGACCGAACCCGCTTGTTATACTGAGCTGGGGAACGTTGGTCCCGCTCCAACTTATAATTGTTATAAGACAGAGCAGGAAATTGGGGATTACCAGAATTCCCGTGCCGCCCAAACGAAGAGAATGCATGCTGATGCATCATCTTCGGGTATGTTCGTTACAAAGAACTGTTTCTCTGTATCCTCTACGTCCTGGGTATGTGATACCAGATCAGGATCCCAGATATGTAATCTGTTACATAGGGCTGAAGAAAGTTAGAAAACTGAGAACGGGTGATAAGTTTCATGAGGCAGAAAACGGGGCAAGAGTTGCAGCCAAGTCTGTCGGTCACTGTCACCCTGTATTATCAATACATTGATTCTGAACGAATGTTATTAGATACCGAACCTGATATACAAAATCATATCTGTCTCTTTATTAGTAAAGAAAGGATATAATTTTGTATTGTTGGATAATGTTTTGAACATTTCCTATATCAAAAGTTGATCGGTTCAGGCACGTTATCTAAAAGCATTGATGTTCTAAATCAAACTACAGTTCTTAGTATACGGAACACACACAAGAGGAAGAGTTCAGAATTGAACGATTCCTTCTTGAGGTATTGTAGACTAGGTCATATCAATGCGACCCGACTGGCTGAGTTACATTTAGATGCATATTTAAATCAGTTTGAATTTACATCTTGTGAAGCTCGCCAGTCATGTCACAAAGATAAGATGACCACAGCTCCGTTTACTGGAAACAGAGAAAGAGTTAGTGAACTTTTGGGATGATACATGTTGATGTATGTAGGTCCCCTGTCTACACATGCCAGGACTGGTTCTTTATACTTCATTACGTTCTCTGATAATCTCTCGAGTTTCAGACCTATGTTCCTGTTGAAACACAAGTCCGAACCTTTTGAGATATTCACAGAATATAAGTTAGAAGTAGAGAACCAAAATACGGGTATAAGTATTATGTCCTTTGATGTGTTCAAGGAGGAGAATACTTGAGCACGAAAATCCTGGATTATTCTAAAGGAGAATGAGATTCTCTCACAGCATTACTCCTCCGTATACACCATAGCACGATGGTATATCGGGGCGGAGCAATAACACTCTATATGATAAGGTGTGCTCTATGATGAGTACTACTGAGTTACCTATTTCCTTTTGGGTGTTATGCACTTGAGAAGCTGCATACCTATTGAATAGGGTTCGAATCAAATCAGTGCCTACCACTTCATATGTGATATGGAAAGGGAAGAGCCCATGTCTTAAGCTAGTTAAGATTTGGGGTTGTCCAGCCTATGTCTGAAAGCAAAATCCGGACAAGCTCGAGGCAAAGTCTGTAATGTAGAACTGGAAAGGTTCCAGCTATACAAATTACAGCAGATGATTTGAAAGAACCAAAGGATTCAATAGTTACCAACGAACCTCGGTCTCTCCGCCGATCTAGTAGGGTTCCTCACCCACCTGAGAGATACTTCTGTTTCTCTATGACAGTGGGAACGAGGATTGCATCATGAGATGATGACCCAACTAAGTTCGAGCTGGCCATCGAGAGTAAAACTCTGTTAGAATGGCTGGATGTTTAGCGATCTGAGATGGAATCCTTATACACCAACAAAGTATGGACTTTGGTTGCTATATCTGAAGGGTTAAATCCCCATCAGGAGCAAGTATATCTTGAGAAGATTACTTGGTGTAGATGGAAAAGTTGAGACTTTCAAAGCTAGACTTGTTAAAAGTTTGCATCATTGACCAGGTGTGGATAATGATGAAACCTTTTCAAGTAGCTATGCTTAAGTCCATCCAGATCCTACTTGTCATGGCTACATACCATGACTACGATATCTGGTAGTTGGGTGTCTTGACTGCTTTTCTAAATGATGATTTAGAAGAGAGCGTCTATAAGTACACAGCCAGAGGGCCTCGTAGACAGTGGGAGCAGCGGAAACGTGTGCAAGATGTTTTATATGATAAAGCAGGCATCGCGGAGTTGGAACATCTGTTTTGATGAATTAGTCAAAGAAGTTGACATCATCAAAATGGTAGATGAACCTTGTATAAACAAAAAGGTAGTAGGGAGTATGGTGACGATCCTCGTAGAGTACGTGGATGACATACTCTTGATAAGAAAGGTGTTTCTTATGCTACGCTCGATCAATCTCCGCTTATCACAAAGATTCTCCATATAGGATTAAAGTGATACCTATTAAATCCTGGATTTTGGATCTATGAGATAGATCTAAATGGATATTAGGATTCTCACTAGTTGTTGTGAGATGGTATCAATCGATCCTGGGGAGAATCACTGGAAGTGTTCCAGGGTGATAAAGACGACTGAGTGTCAGTCACAGGCATTGTCTTTACCCTTAGTAAAGGGGCGGTATGTTGGAAGAGTTCCAAGCTAGATACCGTGACATACTAGACGATAAAGGCTTGATACATCGCTATTTAAGATGCTACCAAAGAGGCTGTTTGGGTATATATTGGTTCATAAGATGAACCATATTCCTCCCATTGTGTGACAATGGAGTTGTGGCTTATGACAAGGAACGTCCGTCCTATCAGTGATCCAGACATATTCTAAGGCAGTATCACCTGATCATGGAGATGGTTGATCTCCAAGGGATCGAGGTTAGGAGAGTAGATTCAGAGGACAACACAGCGGATCCACTCACAAAGACCTGTTCCCAGAGAGAGATTTTTATGGGATGGTTGAGTATGAGATAATACAACCACTGCTACAGATGGCCCTAGTGCAAGTGGGAGATTGTTAGTTATATGTATGCCCTAGAGGCCATTACTGTACATAGGATGTATATTGTAGTGGATGCTGGGACATATATAGGGAGGACTTTCTTGCTCGACATGATAGTATGCTATCTGGTTGAACTTTACCTTAACGTGTATACTGATTGTCTCTCTGTTACATGTTGGTAAAGCCCTTAGGATGTGTGCTTGACTACCTGGACTATGATGCGGATCATACTAGTGGGGACATGGTAGTCTATAAGTACATCCTTCAAAGTCCCTAGTCGTGGGTGTATCGAGACGGGGCATCGATATACCAGAGTAGACTAGCGTGTACCTTCTCGACCCATACAGATGGGCGATGGATGATCCCATATCCATTGGTGTTTGACATCAGAGATGATATACGGGTGCTCAGTAGAGACTGGGTACACTGGACGGACTCGCCGAGAACTCCCAGATGGTATTATACCTCACGTCAGATGGCAGTTCTCTGGTGACACTGGTACAGAGTAGTCTGTTGACCCGAGATCGTCATAGAGTCTTGTGTGGTTCCCACTGTGCTTTGATTTCCATCTTACCACGTCCAAGAGGGCATGCAAAACGGTGGTTTTTGGGTACAGTCCCGAGTCACATGGAGGCAATGAGCGATAGGAGGGGATTCGTCTCTCCCGGTATAGGGGGTTGATGTTGCGCAGTGTTCGATTGGCTATAACAGGAAATCCCTGGCCAGGGTTGCTGAGATTTACTGGTAAGTGTTACAAGTAGTTTCTCGAACAGTTATAGACCTCATATCGACACGACTTATCGAGCTATTGGGGTCTGACGTTTACCACCCCTAGGCGAGATATGCGACATATCAGACGATCAGACCGGACTGTACGGTAGTGTTACTGGTTGGATTCACTGGAGTGTGAGCGGGCTTGCTCGTCGATCTTCAGATCGCTCAATACCCGGGTGGCCGTTACGTTTAGCAGACCGCTTGCGGCTTGTGGATGTTTGATATGATCATCATCTGCTGCCGGCGTATTGACGAGTCTTTAGAGTCCTACACAGAGGTTTCCTGGCTCAAGCGAAACGAAATAGGAGTGCATATGAGATATGTGCGGGACCGAGAATGATACCAGTATGTGATACTGTATTCGATTCTCGCGATGTAACATTGATCGGTTATATGCGATATAGCCGGGTTGTCGAATCAAGTGTTGATTCGATAAGTTGTTACTATTGATACCAGTCGGTTATGTATGACATGACCGGATCATTGAATCAAGTGTTGATTTAATGGTTTAATGTATAATTATATATTTGATATATCACTTTGCATTAACTAGTATCGGTTCACTTTGAATGGATTTTCTCACTTGGTTTGTGCACATTGTATATGTGATATATTTTTGTGCACTTGTTTGTATCATGTTTGATGATACATGCTTTTTTGGTTAAGTGTAAAGTATTAAACTATGGTTAAGTGGATGATTAGGGTTTTTACTTATTCATTTATTTGTTCATTTATTCTTTTTGGAAAAATGAATAGCATAAAGGAAAATGGTGGCTTGTTTTGTATTCTAGTTGAAGCTTCATGAAGCTTTGACCTAAGTAACCATTTTGTCTCATGCTTAACCCTAACCACTCCATTAACCCTAGTTTAATCTCTACACTTGACCATGGTTCTTGTTATGATAAGTATTGATTTTCTTTTTCAATATTTATTAATCTTATCATAACATTTCTTCTTCTTCTTCCTTGAACTCAAGAAGAAAAAGCTTTCTTCATCAATGGTGAATTGAGCAAACAAGTGAGAAATCCAATTCTAAAGTCTACCCACTTCCTATTTCTTCATCCTCTACCTCTTGCCAAGTAGTAGAGTGTGTTTCCTTCACAAGTTTTAGGGCTTGGTGAAGGTGGAGCTTGATTTAGCGATGCCTCGACGTAGATCATCTTCGGCATAGACATCAACGACCTAGCTCACTTTTTCTCTGATGAAGCCGACTCTAGAGCCCGGATTTGTTTTGGACAGCGGAGACGACTTCGTTGCGGAGCTATGGAGGTGGAGCACCGGATCTACAAAGGTTGTATTTCCGATATCTTGTAGTTAAGTGTTAACTAGTTAGCTTTTTCGCCTAGTTTTCTAGCAAACGATCCGTAGTCGGGTCTCTCGGCACCTAGAATTTTTGAAATTGCCATGGTCGATGGCTTGTGAGACCTCACTAGTGTGCCTAGGAACCCTACAGTTAATTACGCTACCGCATCGCGGTAGCCACTTTCTCCTTATCCCGATGGTCACTTCGTGTTGTGTGTGTTTATTTTGCGTTTAGTTGCCCGTGGATTGTATACGGAGACTGAGTTATGTCGTCGCCCGTAGGGCGTGGACTAGTCCAAATCCGTATTATCTTAGATTTGGGTTTGGGGGTTCGGGTTTAAGGATACGTTAGCCTCGTTGAGGACTAAGATCAACTTAAACGTTTGTTAAGGATACGTTAGCCTAGTTTTTAGACTAAGATCGACTTAACGGGATCATTTAGATCCAACAATAGAGCAATTAAGGAAGCCTTGTTGTTTAGTTTAGTGACATTGCGGTCAATAGGTAGTTTAAGGACATTGCGGTCTAGTATTAGTTTTAAGACGTTGTGATCAAGGTTAAGGACATCATAGTCCGTGGGTTTAAGGACTCCACAGTCCAATGTTAGTTTTAAGACATCACGGTCAAGGTTAAGGACCTCATAGTCCATGAGTTTAAGGACCCCACAGTCCGTCGTTAGTTTTAAGACATCCCGGTCAAGGTTAAGGACCTCATAGTCCATGAGTTTAAGGACCCCACAGTCCGTATCAATATATGGTCACCGGGACCCGTCACCTCTTTGAAGACGTTGAGGAATTACAACGCCACGTATCAAAGGAGTGAAGAGATGTACCCTTAAACCGAGGTTGATTAAATAACCTTTGGCCCAATTTGGAACCAAGACCAATTAATTATATTATGAGCCCATTGGCTCAGTTGAATTTGAATTGAGGACTTATGGCCAGCTTGGGCTAAGTCCAATCATGTTTAGGATATTGGCCCTCTGTTGGTCCATTAGAGGAGAGGCTTTGCCTCTAGACACTTAGCCAATGGGGCTAAAGTTAGTGTTAAACGCTAAAGATCAACCAGTGTTGAACACTGAGAATGAGATTGACAAGTTAGTGTTTAACACTAAAAGATAGTTAGTGTTAAACGCCAGCAACAGGGCTTTCAAATTAGTGTTTATACACTAAAGCAAATCAGTGTTAAACACTGGCAGTGGAGATTTCAAATTAGTGTTTAACACTAAGGCAGATCAATGTTAAATACTGCAAACAGGGTTTTCCAGGTTAGTGTTCAACACTAAGAAAGTCAGTGTTAAACACTGTAAATAGAGTTTTCTAAATTATTGTTTAAACACTAAGAAAATCAGTGTTGAACACTGGATATAGAGGTTTCAACTCTAGTGTTAAACGCTAAGGCGAGAGGGGTCACGTGGTAGCACGTAAGGGCGCCCTCAATTCATTTTATTCTGTCAAAAGTATTGAATACTTTGGAGCATCACGTGCTGTCACGTGATGGGCATTTTGGTGCTTGTCCGTTAAAGCTTCAGCCAAGGGGTCACGTGGTAGCACGTGATAGCGCCCTGTTTCCCTTTATTTTGTTCTACAGATAAGTGTTTAACACTTTTAATTCTAAAAGCCATCACGTGTGGGCACGTGATGGGGGCTTGCGCTTTGATCTGTTAGAATGTTCATTAGGGGTCACGTGGTGACACGTGAGGGCACCCCAGAGCTTCTTTTCCTTTGCTTTTTCTTTGCGCGCTTTAGGGGTCACGTGAAGCACGTGAGGCGTTGCCTCAAAGTTTTAGCGGTGGCACTTTACAGGGGTCACGTAGTAGCACGTGACGCTGCCTGTTTGAACATGTGTTTATCTTTTTAAGAATTAAATTCTTCATAGGGTTAAACCCTAGCAATAAACTTTAGAGGAATTAAATTCCTGTTATTTTGACAGATTTGAGTTTTTAACTAGGGTTAACCCTGGTTCTATTCATTTTGAAGGAATTAAATTCCTATGACATAGGGTTAAACCTTAATTTTATTTTAAAGGAATTAAATTCCTATGGTTCTATGAGAATTAAATTCTCAAACTTCCATTCCCTCCCTATGCTTTGGATCTGCATGGCAGGATCTCAACCTAATGAGAATTAAATTCTCAATTCATGGGGAGATGTGCACTTTGCAGATCCTCCACTAAAGAGAGAACTAAGTTCTTCTTTCTAATATAAAAATTAAACTCTTTTGAGAATTAAATTCTCCTTTGAAGCCTCTCTTTTCTTACCTAGGGATTTTCTTTTGCAGAGAATCAAATTCTTCCTTCTGAATTTTTAATACTCCAAAGCTCTCTCTCTCTGTATCTCTTGGCTCCTATTTATAGGAAAAGGAGCAGAATCAATTAGTTTTGGTGAATCATTCATTGAGGGATTTGATTTGTATTCGTTAGAGATTTGATTTACATTCATCATTCATTTGGACCTTTGGATTATTAGGTGAATTTTATTCACCATTGGATTTTAAATCCAAAGATATTCCTTTGTTATTTCGGTTAGATTTTAAGGGGAAATCTTTCCAAGTTCAAGATTTTTCCATAGATAGGTGATATTTAATCACCTTTAAATCTTTAATCCAATCGGTTCCAAATAATCATTCTCCTTTGGAAAGATTTGAATGCTGTTCAGAATTTAATTCTGTTAAATAGATAGGATTTGAAAGCTGGTCACGTGTGGCCACGTGCCTCTGATCACGTGTGGGCACGTGACCCCTGGTCACGTGTGGGCACGTGACCCCTGGTCACGTGTGGGCACGTGACCTCTTGGAACGAGCTTTCCTCTGCTTTTTGCGCTCTGTTTTCTGGCCGTTGCTCAACCGTCACATGCCAACACGTGACCCCTGGTCACGTGTGAGCACGTGACCTTTTCTGAAGCCTTTTCCTTGATTTGATCAGGGAACTAATGTGCCTTTGCCACTGCTTTTAAATGTCACGTGCCAACACGTGACTGCTGGTCACGTGCTAGCACGTGATGCCTTCTTCGTCAGCTTTCCTGATTTTAAATCAGGAAACACTCCCCTCCTTGGGTCTATCCTAATGCGGAAAAGTAAATAATATACATCAACGGTGACATCTTCCGCAACCTGGAAGTGTCCCAATAAAAGAATATTACATACAAGTTTTTACATGAATGAAAATGGAAAAACACTCATCTCACATAAAAAAAACCCGGCTATTCAAACACGACGATCCAATATAACATATCCAGCAACACATAACATCACATGTCATCAACGTAAATAAATATGCCCATCCCAATTATCATTGACATATAGCAACGAAACCGGCGATATCACATATTACACTTACGGTCGCAGAAAAGAAAGTGTAAAACTGCAACAATTGGAATCCGCAACCTGCATAGACATCGCATGCCTAACCAAATGAATTCCTTAGACATCGCATGCCTAACAATTATAAACCCCGCATTTTAGTCTCATTATCGAAAACATTTTTCAATATCAAGTCGGGCAATTCAACAAGATTCCCGACATTCAGAAAGAATGCTCGTCGCAAACTTTAGTAGACGGCCGCGCCCTTGATACCGTCGACGAAGTGCACTAAGGTGGAACACCGCTGCCGCGAGCACCCAAACGGATGCTTTTTGGCGACGGGGTTCTCCTACAGTCACTTGGTCGGGGCTATGGGGCGTGGCTATCTATTAAGTTTACCGGCGAGTATCCGCGTACGCAACGTGATTGCGACGGACTTTTGATCACATCAAAATCCCGTGGCAACCGATCAAATGAGACTAAACTGCTATGTCTATAACATTCAAATGTTGTTGATTCCAATTATTGTATCACATTCCAGATAAATAGACAATGTTAAACTTTCCGATCGAACAATCAAACACCCAAGTTTTCCCGAAAAGCTCAACACATGAAATAAGTTTAAAAACATCCACTTCATGCCACAGTACCAACGGTCCAGCCTTAGAAGGGTCAAGCCGACGCCTCACATATGGCACGCCGTACTGCCCCAAACCCTATGGTTCAAAAGGCAGTTCAAGACGGTCACATAATCGAGTTAAGGTTTGTTGTCTTCTAGAGGGTCCATCGCGTTACTTGCACTACTTAGACGTTCTTAAACTACGGAAAAATCCAACACTTGGAAATTTCCCGGCAGGAGAAAAAGTGGGTATTTATATCCGGTCGAACTTTTTAACATGTTCTAAATTATTCGGAAAAACACATAGACGAAGTTAAACTTTCGATCGAATCAACGAACTCCCAATACAACCCAGAAAACTCAACTGTGGAGTAGAAGTTAAAAATTCCCAGAAAACACAGCACTTACAGAAAGAAATTACTGTGCAAAACACGTGACAAGATTCACCATTATGGCCGCGGAACCGCCGAGCTAGCCAGGGTGGGGCCGCGGTTCCACGGCGCATTGGTCGAGTTGTGGGCACGTGTTGCACAGTAACTCATAGAAAACCCTGCTGAATTTTTTGACAATTTTTAATTCACAAAAATACACAATTTCAGAAAATGTACAGAGAGGGGTCAAGTTTAGGGTTTCGGGGTTCGATCGGATTTCTAATATCGTCTACACATCGCCTAAAGCTCTAGATAGGCTCTGATACCACTGTAGGGTTCCTAGGCACATCCATGAGGTTATACAACTGATCAACCATGCCAAAATCAAATTTCTCCATGTGCCGAGAAACCCTAAGCAAGATCGTTACTAGAAGTAAGGCGAAACAAAACAAGTTAACTTCTTAACTGCAAGTGAAAGGGATTACAACCTTTGTAGATCCGGTCCTCCACTTCTTTAGCTCCGTGATGACGTCCCTCCGCTGCGATCATCAGGATCCCGGACTCAAGCGTTGGTTTCATCGGAGAAATAAGCGGGCTAGGTCATTGACTTCGATGCCGAAGATGATCTACGTCGAGGCGACTCAAACTCAAGCTCCATCTTCACTAGGTCATGAAACTTATGAAGATAACACACTCTACTACATGGCAAGTGGTAGAGGATGAAGAAATAGGAAGTGGGTTCACTTTGGATTTGGATTTCTCACTTGATTTCATCACTTGAAAATTTTCAAGAAAGCTTTCTTCACTTCATGAAGAAGAAGAAGAAGAAGGAAATGAAAAATGAATTATTTCAAAAAGAAAATTCAAGTGAAGTTTATCATAATGCAACCATGGGTGAAGTTAACTCATGTAGAGAGCAAACCATAGTTTAGATAAATGGTTAGGTCAAAGGATAAAAACAAAATGGTTAAGACTTTGTCAAAGTTGCTTGAAGTATCATGAAACTTCTAGCAAAGTAAGAAAAGCCACCATTTAGTTTTTAACCAAAATAAATAAATAAGTTAAAACCCTAACCATTAACCTAAACATGGTTTAAAGCATACACACACCCAAGTTTGCATGTATCATCAAACATGATACAAACTAGTGCACAAACATATATTATATATACAATGTGCACAATCTAGTGAGAAAAATAATCTTAAGTGAACCAATACTAGTTAATGTAAAGTAATATATCAAATATATAATTATACATTAAATCATTAAATAAACACTTGATTTAACGATCCGGTCATAACCGACTAATATCATGTGTATCAATATATCGAATCAACATTTGATTCGGTAACCCGGCTATATCTTGTATAACCGTCCGATGATACAAATCGCAAGAATAGAATTCAGTATCACATACTGGCATTATTCTCGGTCCCGCACATATCTCATATGCGCTCCTATTTCGTTTCACTTGAGCCAGAAAACCTCTGTGTAGGACTCTAAAGACTCGTCAATACGCCGGCAGTAGGTGATGATCATATCAAACACCCACAAGCCGCAAGCGGTCTGCTAAACGTAACGGCCACCTGGGTATTGAGCGATCAGAAGATCAACGAGCAAGCCCGCTCACACTCCTGTGAATCCAAGCAGTAACACTTACCGCACAGTCCGGTCTGTTCGTATGATATTTCGCATATCCCGCCTAGGGGTGGTAAACGTCAGACCCCAGTAGCTCGATAAGTCATGCCGATGTAAGGTCCATAACAAGCATGAAACTACTGATAACACTTACCAGTAAATCAGTGCAACCCTGGCCAGGGATTTCCAGTTATGGCCAGTCGAGTATAGCGCAACATCAACCCCCAATACCGGGAGAGACGAATCCCCTCCTATCGCTCATTGCCTTCATGTGAATCGGGACTGTACCCAAAAACCACCTGTTTGCACGACTCAGTAGAGCCGTGGTAGGGTGGAAATCAAAGCACAGTGGGAGACACACAAGACTCTATAACGATCTCGGGTCAACAGACTAAGCTGTACCAGTGTCACCAGAGATCTGCCATCTGACGTGAGGTATAATACCATCTGGGAGTTCTCGGCGAGTCCGTTCAGTGTACCCAGTCTCCACTGAGCACCCGTATACCATCTCTGATGTCAAACACCAATGGATATGGGATCATCCATCGCCCATCACATGGGTCGAGAAGATATACGCTAGTCTACTCTGGAATATCGATGCCCCGCCTCGATATTCCCACGACTAGGAACATTGAAGGATGTACTCATGGACTACCCAGGCCCCACTAGTATGATCTACATCATAGTCCTGCAAGTCGAGTACACATCCTAAGGGCTTTATCAACATGTAACAGAGAGACGGAAAGTATACATGTTAAGATAAAGAGCAACCAGATAGCATACTATCATGTCGAGCAAGAAAGTCATACCTATATATGTCCCAGCATCCACTACAATATACATCATGTGTACAGTAATGGCCTCTAGGGCATACATATAACTAACACTCGACCGAGGCAGGAGATTTACTGGTAGGTATTCCAGTAGTATCTCAGGGTGTTCTGGGCTGCACTCCGACACGACTTGTACCGCTTTTGGGGGTCTGACTTTTACCAAACCCTAGGCCCGCCATGCGATACTCATAGATGAACGGACCGGACTGTACGGATATTGTCACTGACAGGCTCAGTAGGGTGTCAGCATGAGTTCACTCACAGACGTCCCTTTTGGTCAATACCTGGTAGCCCGTTACGTATGGCTAATACCTCTGACGTGCTAGTGGTTAAATCCACAGCCAAAAGTATTGACGAGTCTTTAGAGTCCCCCACAGACAGTTACTCAAGTTTTGGGCGAAACGCTGTAGAGGCCGTATGGAGATATGGCAGGGTTCGATCATATACGTGCGGTATTGCACGGATCATGATCGGACGGATAATACTAGCTGGCTTTGGTTTAAGCCGGATCCTAGTATTGTACAGTGTAGATTTTGTCTCTTTGCATTTGTATTCGGTCGGAATACAAATGCGGGTATGTATATACAGTCGTGGGGTTTTCCTGTAATTTATTACGGGATCAGTTTTCTGAAGTTGCCAGTTTGTATTCCGTTTCGGCCAGTTTTCCTTTGTTCCTTCATGGCCGGATTTTTCTGGTGGAGTGGCTAATTTGCATATTTGCAAATTAGCATTGTGGAAGGGGGTTTCTTGTAAATGGAGAGATTATGATAGCATCTTTGCTTTTTCATCCATCATGGTTGGCTTTAATGAGATGAGAAATGATTTGGCCTTGATGTGATATTGTTTCCTCATTATCTTCACATTTCTTTATGGTCACCACACACTCTCTTGTGCTCACCTCCCTTGCATTTCTTTTTCCCTCTCCCATTTATGCATGGCCGGCCACACTTTGTGAGAAGGAGGGGAATTCATTTGATGAGGGAAATTTGTTGTTCTCATTTTGCTTGCTACATATATTCATCAACCTCTCTCCAAAGTTCATTCTCTCCTCCATCTAAAATGGCAACTTCAATCACCCCATAGAGGCAAACCTTTCTACACTATTCTGCAGCAAATCTTGGACACGTCGGCTCGCCAACATCGTGCCCGAGTTGTCTCGATCCAGAGGTGGGAGCCCGTAAAAGAACCCGGCGATGTGGTGCCCGTTCCGACGAGGAGATGAAGATCGGAGATTCCGCGAGGAGATCGGAGTGGAGGCCGAAGACCGAAGGACACGAATCGCTCGGTATAGCTTCTATCCCGTCTCTTGTTAGCTAGCATTAGGTTAATGGTTACGATGCGGGTTTTTAGGATGCGGTAGTGCCGGTTTCAAGTCATGGAAAAAATTTCATTTCCGCATTTTGGCCTCGGAAAGACGGCCGGGGCGCTACCGTAGTCCTACATGGTATCAGAGCCACGCCATTAACCTAGTCTAGCTTGCTCTAACGTGTTTACAAATTCGATCGAACGGATTTTCCAAAAACCCCATTTTCAAGTCCAGGTTTCTGTCAAATTTTTTCTGTGCTCAAAAAATTATTTGGTACATTGAAAAAATACGTGCAGGGTTTTTTATGCATTATGTGAAAATTTGGTCGGCTGAAGTTACTGTAGAGCGGCAAATAAGCGCCCAAAACCACGTTTTGGCAGCGGATCCACCGCCGAATTTTGGCTTCACTGCATCAAATTTTTACAGTGGCTCTCTGACATGGAAATAGGGTTTCTGGTATATTCTTTTTGGGCCCAGATGTTTTTGAGTGCTACAGTTGTACTTGGGGGCCCACTTCGGAAAATTTAGTCGATCGAAAATTTTAAACATGTTAGTTCACAGTATTTACATTATATCTGCGACCGTGAATGTCATTTGATCGGTAAATCCTGTCTAACTGCTATAGCCCTTTTAGACGGATTTGCGAACGTGACATTCACGTTGATGTTCTGTGTTGTGCTGTGATGCTGCGGATTGGTCGGTGGGGATAGCCTGGATGCAATGGTAGTACAGTTTGGTTGTATATGTACATTTGATATTGCGGGGCGAGCATCCGACATGTGGACTGCCGTTACTGCCTGTTTGTATATTATTCTTTTGGGGCACGACCGGGCTGAGGTCGATGTACCCGTTGTATGTATATTTTACTTTCTGTACTAGGATTACCCCGCGGAGGGGTGCACGGATAGCCGGGTTCTAGAGGGCAACGGGCCCGCATCTCATGGCTTTGAGACGGAGGGGGCTTCACTCTAGAATTGGCGGGCTATTCGCCGCACTCGTAGGGGGTACAGGTTGACCCAAGGAGGGGTGCACAAGTTACCGGATTCCGTGAAGTGCTGGGTGGTCCATTCACGTTGTTGAAGGGGGCTGCCTCGCTTCAGGTTTTGGCGGGTAACTTGCCGCGCCCATAGGGGTCTAGGATTTCATTGCACAGGCTATCCACACGACCACGGGAACGTCGGGTTTCAGTAGCGGCTCTATGAAACCCGGGGATCCCAGATATCTGTATTGTTCTGTGATGCTTATTACATTTCTGTGATGTTGCATTTTATCATGCCTTGAGCGAATATTATATATTGATATATATACTAGTAGATGTTGTATATGTTTTGCATCCGCGCTAGTCCAGTCCCCGCTCTGTCGTTAGTTAAGTAACCTAACGGGTGATAACGGGACCCAGTGACGAATGTGGATGGCATATACGTACATCATTATTTTCGTTCTTTTGTGGTGTGATCAATTGATGGGACTGCGTTGATTTGGATCAATGCAAGCTAAACAAACCTATTCTGATGTTGTTGGAACAATTTTCAAAAAAGCTGTTATTGCCAGGACGTTCTCTTTTGTTTTGCACAGTGGTATTCGGTTATGAATATCAAGCACCTCAATCGACGAGGCAAGGGCCGAGATCCCTTCACCGGGAGTGACCCCTTTGACAGAAGTTTGCGTCAGGGTAATAACTTCACTATAGCCGATTTCCTTTTGCTTTGCATCGCGGTATTCAGTTGGAATATCCTGCACCTCATTCTACGGGGAAAGAGCCGAGATCCCTTCACCGGGAGTGACCTCTTTAGCAAAGGTTTTCGCCACTATATTTTTTTATAAAAAGCTATCCGGTGTTAGTTGTATGTATGCCCTAGAGGCCAGTATTGTACAGATGATGTATATTATATTGGATGCTTGGACATATATAGAGATGACTTTCTTGCTCGATATGATAGTATGCTATCTGGTTACTCTTTATCTTAACATGTACACTTGTCTCTTTAAACTGTCTTATAGTTACATGTTGGTAAAGCCCTTAGGATGTGTACTTGACTACTTGGACTATGATGCAGATCATACTAGTGGGGACATGGTAGTCCATAAGTACATCCTTCAAGGTCCCTAGTCGTGGGTGTATCGAGACAGGGCATCGATATACCAGTGTAGACTAGCGTATACGCTTCTCGACCCATGAGATGGGCGATGGATGATCCCATATCCATTGGTGTTTGACATCAGAGATGGTGTACGGGTGCTCAGTGGAGACTGGGTACACTGGACGGACTCGCCGAGAACTCCCAGATGGTATTATACCTCACGTCAGATGGCAGTTCTCAGGTGACACTTGTACAGGTTAGTCTGTAGACCCGAGATCGTCATAGAGTCTTGTGTGATTCCCACTGTGCTTTGATCTCCACCTTACCATGTCCATGAGGGCGTGCAAAATGGTGGTCTTTGGGTACAATCCCGAGTCACATGGAGGCAATGAGCGATAGGAGGGGTTTCGTCTCTCCCGGTATTTGGGGTTGATGTTGCGCTGTGCTCGATTGGCCGTAACAGGGAAGTCCCTGGCCAGGGCTGATCAGAGATTTGCTGGTAAGTGTTACCAGTAGTTTCTCGACCCGTTATGAGCCTCACATCGGCACGACTTATCGGTTATTGGGGTCTGACGTTTACCACCCCTAGACTTGATATGCGACGTATCAGACGAACAGACCGGACTGTACGGTAAGTGTTACTGGTTGGATTCACAGGAGTGTGAGCGGGCTAGCTCGTCGATCTTCTGATCGCTCAATACCCGGATGGCCGTTACGTTTAGCAGACCGCTTGCGGCTTGTGGATGCTTGATATGATCATCATCTGCTACCGGCGTATTGACGAGTCTTTAGAGTCCTACACAGAGGTTTCCTGGCTCAAGCGAAACGAAATAGGAGCGCATATGAGATATGTGCAGGACCGAGAACAATGCGTGTATGTGATACCGCATTTCATTCTCGCGATATATGTTTCGATTGGTTATATTCGATATGACCTAGTTATCGAATCATTGATTCGATAAATCGATACATTGGATTCTAGTCGGTTATGTGCGACATGACCGGATCATTGAATCAAATGTTGATTTAATGATTTAATGCATAATTATATATTTGATATATTGCATTGCATTAACTAGTATTGGTTCACTTTATATGGATTCTCACTTGATGTGCAGATTGTATATGTGATATACTTTTGTGCACATGTATGTATCATGTTTGATGATGCATGCTCATTTGGTTAAGTGTACAGAATTAAACATAGGTTAAGAAAGTGATTAGGGTTTTTATTTATCCATTCTTTTATTTATTCATTTTTGGAAAAAGGATGGGATAAGAATACAAAATGGTTGCTTTCATTCTTGAACATTGTTGAAGCTTCATGAAGCTTTGACTTTGTGACCATTTTGTCTTCACACTAAACCCTAACCATTCTTCTAACCTTAGTTAATTCTCTACACTTAACTATGGTTCACATTATGATAAGTATTGATTTATTTTTATTTTATCTCAAGACTTATCATATTCTTTCTTCTTCTTCATCTTCATCTTCAAGAACAAAGCTTGATGCCATCAATGGCAACTTGAGCTAAAGTGAGAGAAATCCAATTCTAAAGTGAACCCACCTCCTATTTCTTCACCCTCTACCTCTTGCCAAGTTGTTTTGGGTGTTTTCTTCACAAGTTTCACAACTTTGTGAAGTCGGAGCTTGAACTTGTGATGCCTCGACGTAGATCGTCTTTGACACGAAGCCGACGACCTATTCCGCTCGTTTCTCCGATGAAGCCGACGATTGAGTTTGGAATTCATGATGGACAGCGAGAGGACACCCACGTGGAGCTAAGGAAGTGGAGAACCGGATCTACAAAGGTTGTAGCATCTAACTTTTAGTTAAAGTGTTAACTAGTTTATAGTTTCGCCTAGAAATCTAGCCGACGATCCGTATTAGGGTTTCTCGGCACCCATAAAATTTTAAATTGGCATGTTCAATGCCTTATGAGACCTCTATAGTGTGCCTAGGAACCCTAAAGTGGTATCAGAGCCAAGCTAGTGCCTTAGGCGAAGTCTAGACGGAGTTTGAAGTCCGAACGAACCAGAAACCCTAAAACCCATGAGCTCTCTAGACTTTTTCCAAAAATGGGGTTTTTTCCATATTAAAAATATGCAGAGAAATCAGCAGGAGATTGTAAGATTTACTGTGAAATTCGATGGTATAATTCAATTAAACTGCCGCGGTTCCGCGGCACGAGCATGGCTCATGCGGCGGTTCCGCGGCCGTACGGCCCCACTGTTCAAAAATTTTCACACAGTAATTCTTACTTTGCAGTGCTGGATTTTCTGGGAATTTTTAATATTTATTCAAGAGTTGAATTTTCTGGGATTGTTTTGGGGATTCGGTGTTTCGATCGGAGTATCGGATTTTGTCTATTTGGCTTTCCGGATAAATTTTAGAATATGTTAAAAAGTTCGACCGGATATAAATACCCAATTGTTCCCCTGTCGGGAAATTTCCAAGTGTTGGATTTTTTCGTAGTTTAACGACGTTCTAAGTAGTGCAAGTAACGCGATGGACCCTCTAGAAGACAACAAACCTTAACTCGATTATGTGACCGTCTTGAACTGCCCTTTGAACCTTCGGGTTTGGGGCAGTACGGCGTGCCACATGTGAGGCGTTGGCTTGACCCTTCTATGGCTGGACCGTTGGTACTGAGGCACGAACTGAATGTTGTTAGACTTATTTCATGTGTTGAGTTGTATCGGTAAAACTTGGGTATTCGACTGTTCGATCGGAAAGTTTAACATTTTCTGTTTATCTGGAATGTGATACAATAATTGGAATTCACAAACAGTTATGAGATAACTGAATGAATGATATAAATCTAGCGGTTTAGTTTCATTTGATGTTGAAAAGAGTTTTCGATAATGAGACTAAAATGCGGGGTTTATAACTGTTAGGCATATGATGTCTAAGTATTTCATTTGATTAGGCATGTGATGTCTAAAGAGATTGCGGATTCCAATTGTTGTAGTTTTACACTTTCTTTTCTGTGACCGTAAGTGTAGTATGTTCATATCGCCGGTTTCGTTGCTATACGTCAACGACAATTGGGGTATGCATGCTTACTTACGTTGATGACATGTGATGTTATGTGTTGCTGGATATGTTATATTGGATCGTCGTGTTTGAAAAGCCGGGGGTTTTTATGTGAGATGAGTGTTTTTCTTTTTCATTCATGTAAAAACTTGTATGTAATATTCTTTTATTTGGGGCACTTCCAGGTTGCGGAAGTCGTCACCTTTTGTATAATATTTACTTTTCCGCATTAGGATAGACCCAAGGAGGGGAGCACAAGTAACCGGGTTCTAGGGTCCAGTGGGAGACCAACTCGAGGAGTCGAGTCCGGGTCTCCTAACCCTAGAATTGGCAGGGTTGCTTGCCGCTCTCGTAGGGGTCTAGGGGTGTGGGATTGGCTATTCATCACGACCGTGGAATCCGTGTTTTATACTGGCTCGTATTGAAAACACGGACGTCCTAGTATATCCAATGTTTCATATGTTTCTTCTGCTGCGATATCTGTGATGTGATCATGTGATGTTCTGTGATGGATATAGTATATAGTATATATGATATATTATATAGACGTTACTTATGTTTTACACCCGCGCTAGCCCTGCCCTGCTCTGTCGTTAGTTACCTAACCTAACGGTGCACGAGGGGACATCGAGGCGAATGCGGATGGCATAAGTGTACGTCATATCTATCTGTGATGTTTAGGTATTTAAATGATGGGACTTCATTAATGTGATTAATGAAAGATAAGAAACCTAAGATGTTGTGGAATCAAATTTCAAAATAAAAACAGGTAGCTACAGTTTTTGCTTTGCACAGCGATATATATGATATACCCTGCACCTTATTCGATGAGGAAAGGACCGAGATCCCTTCACCGGGAGTGACTCCTTTAGCAGTAACTGGCAGATGCTACACATTCGGTTTGGCTTTGAAAGCTTTTAAGAGTTTTTGCTTTGCACAGTGATATATATGATATATCCCGCACCTCATTCGACGAGGAAAGGGCCGACGATCCCTTCACCGGGAGTGACCCCTTTAGAAAAACTAGAAAAGCCTCAAAATCACTCCATTTTAAAACTTCATTTGATTCTACAACGATATCAAGTTCATTACGCAATAGGTTTTCAGAAAAACCTGTCGTAGCCCTCCGTCATTTCAGATAAGTAGTAGTTAGTATTCGTGCTACGTTTGTTAGCCTGCGTCAAGGCGTAGTGTGCGGTAGCTAACTAGTATTTATCTGCTTATGCATATGATGCAGATTGGATTAGGGTAGTCGTACGACTTTGTTGGCCTGTGTCAAGGGTCGTGCGGGTGGGTTTAATTCAATCAGGAAATGACGGGTTGAACTTGACTAGCGTGCTGTGATTTGTTGGCCTGCGTCAAGATCATAGGACGCTAGGGGCAAAATATTATCGGGAATTTCAAGTGTTGAAATTTGCAATGAGATTGCATACCTTCTATGAGATAGTTGGATCCCGATACCCACTGCGAGTAAGAGTTACTCCTGGGAGAGTTTTACACATTACAATTAGCCGATCAAGTAGGTGTCTAGAAAGGTGTTAACGAGGTTACGCCTCTGGGAAAATGAGGTTTACAGTAATTAGGTTCGTGCGAAAGCACGGGGGACCTCCCTCAAAGTACCGACACTGGCCTGGCTGAAAGATTGGCGAACTTGTAGTGTGTAATTAATCCCGGCTAGTCTTTCCTTTTAGGGTTTGAAGGAAGATTTGATAAAAAGCAGTGGGAGCCATCCTGATTAGATAAGATAATAACCAATCTGATCTTGCACGAGCATACGCTAAAGTGTTTTCTTCTCTCTCTCTCTCCAGGTAGCGACCATTTCATGCCCTAATAAAGATAATAATATGGATGTATTGACCGAACCCGCATGTTATACTGTGCTGGGGAACGTTGGTTCCGTTCTTTCCTATAAGAGTTATAGGACTGAACAGGATATAGGGGAATACCAGGATTCCCATGCCAACCGATTGAAGAAAGTACATGATGATGCATTTTCTTCGGGTGTGTTCGTTACAGAGAACTGTTTCTCCATTTGCCCTACGTCCTGGGTATTAGATACCGGGTCAGGATCCCATATATGTAATCAGTTACATGGGCTTAGAAAAGGTAGAGAACTTAGAGAAGGTGATAAAGACATTAGAGTTGGAAATGGTGCAATTGTTGCAGCTAAGACTGTCGGGGAATATCACCTTGTATTACCAACTGGTAATACATTGGTTCTGAACGAATGCTATTACATGCCGAACCTGATATGCAACATTATATCAGTTTCTTTATTGAGTAAAGAGGGATATAATTTTGTATTACAGGACAATGTTATGAACATTTTCCGTAACCAAAAGTTGGTTGGATCAGGCACGTTGTGCAATGGCATTTATGTTCTAAATCAATCAACAGTTCTGAGCATAACTAACACACACAAGAGGAAGAGTTCTGAACTGAACGAATCCTTCTTGTGGCATTGTAGACTGGGTCACATCAATGTGACACGACTGGCTAAGTTGCATAAGGATGGATATTTAAATCCGTTTGAATTTTCATCTTATGACACTTGCCAGTCATGTCTCAAAGGCAAGATGACCAAAACTCCGTTTACAGGACACGGAGAAAGAGTTACCGAACTCTTAGGACTAATACATAGTGATGTATGTGGTCCCATGTCTACACATGCCAGGGATGGTTCTTCGTACTTCATTACATTCACTGACGATCTCTCTAGATTCGGATATGTGTTCCTAATGAAACACAAATCAGAAGCTTTTGAGAAATTTAGGGAATATAAACAAGAAGTTGAGAACCAAACCGGAAAAAGTATTAAAATCCTGCGATCTGATCCAGGAGGAGAATACTTAAGCAATGAATTCCTGGACTTCCTAAAAGAGAATGGGATTCTCTCTCAACTGACTCCTCCATATACACCACAGCACAACGGTGTATCAGAACGGAGGAACCACACCCTATTGGATATGGTGCGCTCTATGATGAGCACAGCTGAGTTACCTATTTCCTTCTGGGGATATGCACTGGAAACAGCTGCAGACCTATTGAATATGGTTCCCACCAAAACCGTGCCGACCACTCCATATGAGATATGGAAAGGAAAGAGACCATGTCTTAATTATGTTAAGATATGGGGTTGTCCGGCATATGTAAAAACGCAAAATCCGGACAAACTCGCGGCAAGGTCAATTCTATGTAAGTTTATTGGATATCCCAAACATTCGCGAGGGTATATCTTCTACCACCCTGAGGAACAAAGAGTGTTTGTTTCTCGGCATGCCACCTTTTTAGAAAAGGAATTTCTTGAAAAAGAGATTAGTGGTCATGAGGTAGAACTGGAAGAGGTTCCAGCTGCAGAAGCTACAACAGAAGATCTGGTGGAACCAGAGGATTCCGTAGTTCCCGATGAACCCCAGCCTCTCCGCCGATCTAGTAGGGTTCCTCGCCCACCTGAGAGATACTACGGTTTTCTCATGGATGGTGGGAGCGAGGATTGCATCATGGAGGATGATGACCCAACTAGCTTCGAGCAGGCCATCACGAGTGGGGACTCAGTGAAATGGCTGGATGCTATGCGGTCCGAGATGGAATCCATGTACACCAACAAAGTATGGACTTTGGACGTTGCTCCTGAAGGGGTAAAACCCATTGGGAGCAAGTGGATCTTCAAAAAGAAACTTGGTGTAGATGGGAAAGTGGAGACTTTCAAAGCTAGACTTGTAGCAAAGGGTTTTCGTCAAAGATCAGGTGTGGACTATGACGAGACCTTTTCTCCAGTGGCTATGCTTAAATCCATCCGGATCATGCTTGCCATCGCTGCATATCATGATTACGAAATCTGGCAAATGGATGTTAAGACCGCCTTTCTAAATGGTGATTTAGAAGAGTGCGTGTACATGACTCAGCCAGAGGGCTTCGTAGATAGTGGGAGCAGCGGGAAGGTGTGCAAGCTGCTTAAATCCATTTATGGATTAAAGCAAGCATCGCGGAGTTGGAACATCTGCTTTGACGTCGTTATCAAAGAGTTTGATTTCGTCAAAAACCCAGATGAACCTTGTATCTACAGGAAGGTCGCAGAGAGTAAAGTTGTCTTCCTCGTATTGTACGTGGACGACATACTCTTGATAGGAAATGATATTCCTATGCTGCAATCGGTCAAGCTCTTCTTATCACAAAGATTCTCAATGAAAGATCTTGGTGATGCCTCCTGCATATTGGGAATTAGGATCTATAGAGATAGATCCAAACGGATTTTGGGATTGTCCCAATCCAGGTACATTGACACCATACTAAAGAGGTTTAGTATGGAAGAGTCCAAGCGTGGGAACTTACCCACGATCTCTGGAGTCACTCTCTCCAAAGAGATGTCTCCTAAGACTGATTTGGAGAGAGCTCGCATGCAAGGGATACCCTATGCTTCGGCAGTAGGCTCTATCATGTATGCGATGCTATATACCAGACCCGATGTAGCATACTCACTAAGTGTAGTGAGCAGGTATCAAGCTGATCCTGGAGAGAGTCACTGGACAGCTGTGAAGAGCATTCTCAAGTACTTGCGAAGGACTAGAGATATGTTCTTGGTGTATGGTAACGGAGAGCTCCAAGTGGAGTCCTTTACCGATTCGAGCTTCCAGAGTGATAAGGACGACTCTAAGTCGCAGTCGGGCTTTGTCTTTACCCTTTACGGAGGGGCGGTTAGCTGGAAGAGTTCCAAGCAGGAAACCGTGGCAGACTCGACGATGGAGGCTGAATACATCGCTGCCAACGATGCTGCCAAAGAGGCTTTCTGGGTCAAGAAGTTCATTACTGAACTTGGAGTGGTTCCATCCATTGAGCATCCAATACCTTTGTATTGCGATAACAATGGAGCGGTGGCTTTGGCCAAGGAACCCAGGTCCCATCAGCGATCCAGGCATATTCTGAGGCGGTATCACCTGATCCGGGAGATAGTTGATCGCCGGGAGATCGAGGTCAGGGGAGTTGACACGAAGAACAACACGGCGGATCCACTCACGAAGGCCATTCCCCAGATACAGTTTGAGAGACTCTTCGGGATGCTCGGTATGCGATACTACAGCAGCTGGCCCTAGTGCAACTGGGAGATTGTTGGTTGTATGTATGCCCTAGAGGCCAGTATTGTATAGATGATGTATATTATATTGGATGCTTGGAAATATATAGAGATTACTTTCTTGCTCGATATGATAGTATGCTATCTGGTTACTCTTTATCTTAACATGTACACTTGTCTCTTTAAACTGTCTTATAGTTACATGTTGGTAAAGCCCTTAGGATGTGTACTTGACTACCTGGACTATGATGCAGATCATACTAGTGGGGACATGGTAGTCCATAAGTACATCCTTCAAGGTCCCTAGTCATGGGTGTATCGAGACAGGGCATCGATATACCAGTGTAGACTAGCGTATACGCTTCTCGACCCATGAGATGGGCGATGGATGATCCCATATCCATTGGTGTTTGACATCAGAGATGGTGTACGGGTGCTCAGTGGAGACTGGGTACACTGGACGGACTCGCCGAGAACTCCCAGATGGTATTATACCTCACGTCAGATGGCAGTTCTCAGGTGACACTTGTACAGGTTAGTCTGTAGACCCGAGATCGTCATAGAGTCTTGTGTGATTCCCACTGTGCTTTGATCTCCACCTTACCACGTCCATGAGGGCGTGCAAAACGGTGGTCTTTGGGTACAGTCCCGAGTCACATGGAGGCAATGAGCGATAGGAGGGGTTTCGTCTCTCCCGGTATTGGGGGTTGATGTTGCGCTGTGCTCGATTGGCCGTAACAGGGAAGTCCCTGGCTAGGGCTGATCAGAGATTTGCTGGTAAGTGTTACCAGTAGTTTCTCGACCCGTTATGAGCCTCACATCGGCACGACTTATCGGTTATTGGGGTCTGACGTTTACCATCCCTAGACTTGATATGCGACGTATCAGACGAACAGACCGGACTGTACGGTAAGTGTTACTGGTTGGATTCACAGGAGTGTGAGCTGGCTAGCTCGTCGATCTTCTGATCGCTCAATACCCGGATGGCCGTTACATTTAGCAGACCGCTTGCGGCTTGTGGATGCTTGATATGATCATCATCTGCTACCGGCGTATTGACGAGTCTTTAGAGTCCTACACAGAGGTTTCCTGGCTCAAGCGAAACGAAATAGGAGCGCATATGAGATATGTGCAGGACCGAGAACAATGCGTGTATGTGATACCGCATTTCATTCTCGCGATATATGTTTCGATTGGTTATATTCGATATGACCTAGTTATCGAATCATTGATTCGATAAATCGATACATTGGATTCTAGTCGGTTATGTGCGACATGACCGGATCATTGAATCAAATGTTGATTTAATGATTTAATGCATAATTATATATTTGATATATTGCATTGCATTAACTAGTATTGGTTCACTTTATATGGATTCTCACTTGATGTGCAGATTGTATATGTGATATACTTTTGTGCACATGTATGTATCATGTTTGATGATGCATGCTCATTTGGTTAAGTGTATAGAATTAAACATAGGTTAAGAAAGTGATTAGGGTTTTTATTTATCCATTCTTTTATTTATTCATTTTTGGAAAAAGGATGGAATAAGAATACAAAATGGTTGCTTTCATTCTTGAACATTGTTGAAGCTTCATGAAGCTTTGACTTTGTGACCATTTTGTCTTCACACTAAACCCTAACCATTCTTCTAACCTTAGTTAATTCTCTACACTTAACTATGGTTCACATTATGATAAGTATTGATTTATTTTTATTTTATCTCAAGACTTATCATATTCTTTCTTCTTCTTCTTCTTCATCTTCAAGAACAAAGCTTGATGCCATCAATGGCAACTTGAGCTAAAGTGAGAGAAATCCAATTCTAAAGTGAACCCACCTCCTATTTCTTCACCCTCTACCTCTTGCCAAGTTGTTTTGGGTGTTTTCTTCACAAGTTTCACAACTTTGTGAAGTCGGAGCTTGAACTTGTGATGCCTCGACGTAGATCGTCTTTGACACGAAGCCGACGACCTATTCCGCTCGTTTCTCCGATGAAGCCGACGATTGAGTTCGGAATTCATGATGGACAGCGAGAGGACACCCACGTGGAGCTAAGGAAGTGGAGAACCGGATCTACAAAGGTTGTAACATCTAACTTTTAGTTAAAGTGTTAACTAGTTTATAGTTTCGCCTAGAAATCTAGTCGACGATCCGTATTAGGGTTTCTCGGCACCCATAAAATTTTAAATTGGCATGTTCGATGCCTTGTGAGACCTCTATAGTGTGCCTAGGAACCCTACATCCGGTTCCTTCAACGATATCAAGTTCATTATGTTAAAGGTTTTTCACCAAAAACCATCCGTAGCCCTCCGTCATTTCAGATTAGTATTGCTTAGTATTCGTGCTACGTATGTCGTGCTCAGCCGAGGCGTAGTGTGCGGTAGCTCTGTAATGCTTTTCTGTCTTATGGATATATGATTGGTTAGGACAGTCGTACGGTCATTTTGGCTCAGTCAAGGACTCGTGCAGGTGGGTCTAATGCAATCAAGATAATGACGGGTTGAACTTGACTAGGATCCTTTGATATGTTGGCTCAGTCAAGGTCACTTGGGTCCTAGAGATAAAAACTTACATCGGGAGTTTCTAAAGAAACTAAAACTTGCCAGATATGCGCATACCTTCTGGAGTGTGATAACGTGAGCGGATTCCGTCACGTTATCATGCGATGATAGTTGGATCCCGATTCCCACTGATGAGTTGGTTTACTCCTCGGGTGATCCCGACTAATTCTCCTTTCAGGTTTGGAGGAGAATTTGACGGTACAGTGGGAGGTTTCTTGATTAGATAAAGTGATAACCATTCTGATCTAGGTTAGAGTCCACGTTGAGTGATTCTTTTCTCTCTCTCTTTGGCAGCGACCATGACCCGACCCTTGACTATGACTCGGTGACCAAAATTAACCGAACCTTCTTAAACACTGGCTTTTGGATTGTCAGAGTTGCATACCTCATTACCACTCCTACTTTTACCCTTTTCTCCAGAACACCCCGTATTACTACGAACATCCACTTCCATTGGATAAAACCCGTATGGTCATATACGAACTCGAAGGAATTTATTCGAGGATGGTTTCCGGTTCTGGAGAAAACAAATAGGACTATTCAGTTGTCTTTTCCTTTTACCTTCTCTCAGGTTGCGAGTGCTCCTTGGATTAGGGCAGTACACCCATTACGCAAATTGGAAAGTCTTCTTCCAAACCATAGGCAGGTGCCGACCGGTAGGGAATGAAGAAAACCATTTAGCCTAAAAAGTGTACAGAAGGTATTAAGTAAAGACATATCAAGGGACTAGTAAGAGGGCAAAGTAAATTGCGACTGCTATTCACGACCAAACCAAGTATTTCTTCGCCAATCCTAAATCACCTTTGTATTTCTCCAGGACACTCCATATCACTATGAAGATCCACAGTTTATTGGGTACTCCATCGTATGGTTATATACGAACTCGAAAGGAACTTGTTCCAGTTCGAAGATGGATTCTGGTTCGGGAGAAATATGAATAAGGTTTATTCGGTTGTCTTTTATCTTCACCTTCTCTCACATTGCGAGTGCTCCTAGGATTAGGACAGTACACCCATTATGCTTACTGGATAGTTTTCTTCCAAACCATAGGCTGGTGCCGAACGGTAGGGAAGGAAGAAAACCATTTGGCCTAAAGGGGTGTACAGAAGGTAATGACTGAAGACATATAAAGGGATTTGGAGAGATGGCAAAGAAATATACGGTTACAGTTGTGAATCTGGATAATGGAAGAGGCATTACTAGGAATACCCGGATACCCCTTCGAAACATTTACATGTTTCAGTTTCACTGTGTATTGTTAAAAGAAAACTGATTTCCCAATTAGCCCTTGCTCCAGGGTATGTATTTACCAGGTTTGATTCTCACATCTGTATGGTTTTACAGATGATGAGTGGGAGTAAGTTATTGGGAATTAGGTGATCATCCTCATTATATCGGAATTCGTTGTAATTGGTGATATTTGAGGAAATCGCCTGGGCTATTTGCCGGACGGCAAATATTTGGTTTTGAATATCCATTGTTATGCACCAATTTCAAATTGATATATCTGTACATCTATTTTTATAGAGTAGGATATAACCTTTTGAAATTATGTCGGTGACATTTACCTATATCAGTTGATGGTTAGGTAAGGAGCATTAAACAGCGGTGTAACTCTTCATAACCATACTACAGTTTTCAACCTACGACACACAGGGATTGTGTTATTAGACTCAGAGGACTTATACAGAGTATTGTATGTTGTCTAGTGTCCATTAGGACAGAGGGGTTGGTACTCGTACTAGATTCTGTTTACTTGTGACTTCTCTGGGTCTTAGACATGTGTTTCGTAGAAACACAAGGTCCAAGTTTTGAGAAGTTATAGGTATAAGAATAGAGTAGAGAACCAGGCGTTGTAAGTATCAAGATTCTTCAAGGTGATCGAAGATGTAGATACTTGTGTATAGTATTCAGTTGATAGTAATGATTAAGAGAACTTGCTTCTTTTTCAAGTTACTCATAATTGGAAGCACTCCTAAGTTGAGTAACGCTGATCGGCCTCCGTCCATTTAGTTGACATACACTGGAGACAGCTGCATGATTTGAATCCGGTTCAATTAAATCAGTGCCTCTGTTTCTGTATTGGATATAGAACAGTTCATATCTTGACATTGTTAAGATACGGGGAGTTGTCCAGCTTATGCTTAAAACCAGATACTGGACAACTCAAGGCACGTTTCTGTAATGGCTGTTTGTGGGTAGACCCGGGCTATGACGAGGGTTGACTTTCTACCATCTGGAAGATCAATAGTGATATTTTTTTTGACTCGCCACAGTTTTAATAAAAATTGATTTTTTCAGAAAACAGTAGTGGGAGTATGGTAGAACTGGAAGTGATTCCAGAACCGCAAACGATTACTAAAAATTTGATAAGAACCTAAAGATTTAATCTGGTTTGACACTCCATTAGCCACTCCGCAGATATGGTGGGTAACCTCAGGCACCCGAGAGCTACTCCGGTAGCCTCAAGGAAGGTGACAGGGAGATTCTTGTTTACCCAGACTTGCCATTGCCGTTGTTCCAGACTGTGAGACCCGGCAGGAGAATGAGTATAGCGTCGTTCTGAACTGGCTTTAGAAGTGCGCGTGTATATGACTCTGCCAAAGGGTTGTCGTAGTCAGTGGGAGCAGCGGAAGTATAGTGGACAAGTGGCTTGTGTCCATTTAGAGACTAAAGCAGATATAGCGGAGATAGATCATCTATTTCTGATGTGACGGTCATAGATTTGACTTCATCAGAATAGGGGATGGATCTGTTAAGAAGGTAGTAGGGTGTGATGTCCTGGTATTTGGATGACATACACAGAGTAGGAAGTGAAATTCCTATACTACGATCGGTTATACTTTGGTTGTCACACAGTGGTTTCTCCACATAGGATATTAATCCAGTCCTGGAGAAACGATCGGAAGCAGTTTTAGAACATAAGTGGATGTTCTAGGGATATGATAACGGCATCCTCCTTCGGGAGACAGTTATCACTCTAGGCTTCCAAGGTGACCTGGATGACAGAGTGTCTGTCAGAGTTATAGTTTTCCCTCTGACGAGGGGTGGTATTTTGGACAGGTGGTCCAAGCGGATACTGAGGGAGGCATAGCGCAGGATACTGATTAAGTTCAGTTGACGATACAGTCTGAGAAGTTTGGATTTGGAGTTCATTTATGAACTAGGTCCCATCAGATATCCAGACATACTCTAAGACAGGTATTGCTCATTTCGGGAGATGGCTTTCTCCGCGAACTTGAGATAAAGAGAGACATAGAAAGAAACATTAGGGCGGATCCACTCACTGAGGCTATTCCTCGAACGCATTAGTTTCGCAAACAGGTTTTTGTGAGACTGATTATTAGAGGAGTTGGGTGTACGGTATCACACGGGCTGTGAGTATACGACATCGTAATAATTAGCCTTGAGTGCAAGTGGGAGATTGTTGGATATAGTGCCCTCAGAGTCAATTATTGGATCACACACCTGTGATTGCAATGATTGAGGGAGGACCTATACCGTTAGAACAGTCTTACTCAAGATGATAGTATGCTATCTGGTTTGCCTTTATCATCGTGTACTGTTTCAGGTGACCTTACAGGTCGCTATTGCACGTTGATAGAGCCCTTAGGATTCTTGCTTGACTGCCAGCAGTATGATGGCGATCATATACGTAGGAGCTGGGGTCTATAAGCGCATCCTTAAATGGTCCCTAGTCGTGGGAGTTTCGAGACAGGGCATCGATACTCCAGAGTAGACTAGTGTATACAGTCGAGACCCCGACGAGGGGCAGTGGCCGGTCTCACAAGCCACTGGTGTCAGTTGGTTCACCTAAGATGTATACAGGTGCTCATTGGGTTATGAGTACACCGGACAGGACTCGCCGGGAATATACTAGTTGGGATTATACCAGACGTCAGATAGCAGTTCGCCGGTGACATGTGTGCAGCTTAGTTCATCGACCTGAGATCGTCATTTGTCTCGTGTGAGTTCCCACTGTGCTTTGATTACTACCCTACCACGGCTCAAAGGAGTTGTACAAACAGGTTTTAGTTGGGTACAGTCCCGAGCCACATGGAGGCAGTGAGCGGATCTGCAGGGGTTCGTCTCTCCCGGTATTAGGGGTGAGATCGCGCTGTGTCTAGAAAAGCCATTACACAAAGCCCTCGGCCGAGGCAGGAGATTTACTGGTAGATATTCCAGTAGTATCTCAGGGTGTTCTGGGCTACACTCCGACACGATTTGTACCGCTTTTGGGGGTCTGACTTTTACCAACCCCCTAGGCCCGCCATGCGATACTCATAGACGAACGGACCGGACTGTACGGATATTGTCACTGACAGGCTCAGTAGGGTGTCAGCATGAGTTCGCTCACAGACGTCCCTTTTGATCAATACCTGGTAGCCCGTTACGTATGGCTAATACTTCTGACGTGCTAGTGGTTAAATCCACAGCCAAAAGTATTGACGAGTCTTTAGAGTCCCCCACAGACAGTTACTCAAGTTTCGGGCGAAACGCTGTAGAGGCCGTATGGAGATATGGTAGGGTTCGATCATATACGTGCAGTATTGCACGGATCATGATCGGACGGATAATACTAGCTGGCTTTGGTTTAAGCCGGATCCTAGATTGTACAGTGTAGATTTTGTCTCTTTGCATTTGTATTCGGTCGGAATACAAATGCGGGTATGTATATACAGTCGTGGGATTTTCCTGTAATTTATTACGGGATCAGTTTTCTGAAGTTGCCAGTTTTTATTCTTTCATGGCCGGATTTTTCTGGTGGATGGGCTAATTTGTATATTTGCAAATTAGCATTGTGGAAGGGGATTTCTTGTAAATGGAGAGATTATGATAGCATCTTTGCTTTTTCATCCATCATGGTTTGCTTTAATGAGATGAGAAATGATTTGGCCTTGATGTGATATTATTTCCTCATTATCTTCACATTTCTTTATGTTCACCACACACTCTCTTGTGCTCACCTCCCTTGCATTTCTTTTTCCCTCTCCCATTTATGCATGGCCGGCCACACTTTGTGAGAAGGAGAGGAATTCATTTGATGAGGGAAATTTGTTATTCTTATTTTGCTTGCTACATATATTCATCAACCTTTCTCCAAAGTTCATTCTCTCCTCCATCTAAAATGGCAACTTCAATCACCCCATAGAGGCAAACCTTTCTACACTATTCTGCAGCAAATCTTGGACACGTCGGCTCGTCAACTTCGTGCTCGAGTTGCCTCGGTCCAGAGATGGGAGCCCGTAAAAGAACCCGGCGATGTGGTGCCCGTTCCTACGAGGAGATGAAGATCGGAGATTCCGCGAGGAGATCGGAATGGAGGCCGAAGACCGAAGGATACGGATCGCTCGGTATAGCTTCTATCCCGTCTCTTGTTAGCTAGCATTAGGTTAATGGTTACGATCCGGGTTTTTAGGATGCGGTAGTGCCGGTTTCAAGTCATGAAAAAAAATTCGTTTCCACATTTTGGCCTCGGAAAGACGGTCGGGGCGCTACCGTAGTCCTACACCTACGACCAGGGACATTTTAGAATGTGCCTATTGACCACCCAACTCCCACAAGTATAACTGCCATCACAATCTGGTAGTCAGGCAAATATCTTACGAGCTTTATCAACATGTATACAATATATGAAATACAAAGTAAAATATATCACATGTTAAGATAAAAACAAACCAAATAGCGTACTATCATCTCGAGCAAGATTGTCCTGTACATACATATCCCTAGCATCATATACAATGAAGGCCTCTAGGGCATATATATCTAACAGTTATATCACATATAACCGACTAATATCATTTATCTGTATATCACATTATCAAATCAACACTTGATTCAATAATCCGGTTATATCATATATAAGCTAACGATATCAAATGTCGCTAGATTAGAATACGGTATCACATACTCGTATTTAATCAGGCTCCCGCACATATCAGCATATGTGCCCTGTTTCATTTCACTTGAACTAGGAAAGCTCTGTGTGGGACTCTAAAGACTCGTCAATACGCCAGCAGTAGGTAATGATCACATCAGTTACCCACAAGCCGTCAGCGGTACTATCTGGACATAACGACTACCCAGGTTTTGAGCAATTAGAAAATCAACAAGCAAGCTTGTCCAAACTCTCATGAAGCCTATAAGTAACACTTACCATACAAACCGGTCTCTTCGTCTGATATGTCACATATCGAGTCTAGGGGTGGAATCGTCACACCATGGTAACTTGATAAGTCATGCCGATATATGGCTCATAACGGCTCGAGAAACTACTGATAACACTTACTAGTAAATATCATCAGCCCTGGACAGGGATTTTCTGTTATAGATAATCGAGCATAGCGCAACATCAACTCCCAATACCGGGAGAGATGAACCTCTCCTATCGCTCATTGTCTCCATATGACTCGGGATTGTACCCAAAATCCACCTGTTTGCACGACTCCTTTTAGCCGTGGTAGGGAAGAAATCACACTACTGCAAATAGGGGTTGCCCCTACGGATTTATCCGTAAGAGCAAACCACTGCCCCTACGGATATATCCATAGGGGCAAGAAATTAACCTATAGGTGCAAAGGCCATAGGTGCAAGTCGAAACCTTGAACTTGCCCCTACGGACTAAATATTGCCCCTACGGAATTATGTGTGGGTCCAGTTGTCCCTACGGATTAGTCCGTAGGGACAAAAAATTTATTTTATTTACGGTTTTATAAAATAGATTAGGTGTACCTACAGAATTATCCGTAGGGCCAAGTAGTGGCCCCTACGGATAAGTGCGTAGGTATATATCCATAGGGGCAAAATATCAGGATACCTGATATTTTGCCCCTACGGATACCTGTGCAGGGGCATTTGTTTGCCCCTACGGATATATCCGTAGGGGCAAGATTAACCCCTGATACTGAGATCATAGGGGCAAAATATCAGGTATCCTGATATTTTGCCCCTACGGATAAATCTGTAGGTACATATTTGGGCCCTACGGATTAATCCGTAGGGGCAATGTTGGGCCCTACGAATTAATCCGTAGGTACATATTATCAGGGTTTTTTTTTAAAAAAAGGGCTGCCTATTTTTTTCTCGCCCTGTGCACAATAATATATACATCGATCATATATAAAATTAATCATCACGCAGAACATATATCACAGTATTCATAATCACATCACGCATAATATACAAAAGAAACCAACAAGCAGAATATGATATCAATATAAACACACAAACACCACCAATATCAATATCGTCCAAAATGTAGTACAATATGTATCATATAAATAAATACATGTTTAAAATATAAGAATCAAAAAGCTACCCTAGTTCGGTCCAGCTCCACCTCTGATAAACGCCAGAATCTAGCATGCCTGCTCCTCGGTCAATAAATCATGCAATGCGGAGCGTGCGGGAGTCTGAGCAGGCTGTGGAGCTGGCGATGTGGTCTGCGCAGCCGCCGTCGAGGTAGTGGCTTGCGGAGCCACAGCTGCGGGAGTCTGGGCGAGCGGTGGAGCTATAGGAGCTGTCTACGGAACCGCAGCCGATGTAGTGGCTTGCGGAGCCGCAGCCGAAGGAGATGCATTTGGAGGCTCGGCCGATGTACCCTGTCACGTCTGGACCTACGTGTGTAATAAGCGAGTAAGAACTGTGTATTATTCGAATTCGTATCATTATCAAGTTATTTCGAAACCCCAATCTATGTATACTTAGGGACTTAGGCCTCATTTGGATATCTAGTTTGGAAAACCGTAATTTATTTTAATTAGATATGTATGTATGATTAATCAAAGCTAAGTCTACAACCAAATAAGCTAAGGCTACGTACTAATATTGGATATGTTGCTATCTATAATATGACATAATATTTTACTATTAAGTAGTATACATACCAGTATCTCCTTCAACTCCTGAACGGTGGTCTTCAAGCTCTCCAGTTCCTGCTGGAAACATCGCTCACTGGAGACGGAGGAAGTAACAGTCGGGGTGGAGTCCAACCTCATATGGGCCCTGCTAGGGCCCAGTCCCCGGCCTCTCTCCCAACCTCCGTAGTGCCCTCCGTGTGCGGCGTCCAGGACTGGGGTCAGCAGCATCGGATCGCTCTGTCTGATAAAATCGATCCCCGATGCCTCAGCCTACTCAACCACCCGCTCCTACACCCACATTAACCAGTAAAATATAAGTATATCATTTAAATTTGAACCTTTCAAAACTAAAATTTCAAATAAGGGTTGAATAAATATTAACACATACGCAATACTCCTGGGTAGCGACGTCGGGGTATCGAAGCTCGCCCGTGGCGGGATCTGTCGAGGTGCCGTGGACGGCAAGATATGCGGACAGCACGCTCGGTGTACCACCTTGCGCCAGGGTCTGAGCTCTCTGCAATATTAGAAAATAACTCTTAATATTTGATATATTAGAAAATAACTCTTAATATTGCATTATATCACAAAGGCCGGTCTATTTTAATTTACCGATAACTCCATGGCTTGAGTAATATTCCTCGAACCACCTGTATAAGTGAGGCGACCCCTCTTCGCCGACTTCCTATTCTCTATATTTTGAGCGGCCTGTTTCTGCACAACACATTCACATTTAGTTTTCTAATTATAGAACACAAAAAAATAAATTATATACTAAACAATGAATTACATTTAAAATACATACATGTTTACATTGAGAGTCGAAATATTCGCACAATAGAGGCCATGTCTCCACGTCGACTCTCGCAAAGGCCGGAGTAGATAGGAAGGCCGCTCTCTCTGCCTCGGGGGTCGCCATCCATAGGGAGTAGCAGTCGGCCTTCAGCTCATTCCTGTTGTATCGGACCTTGGTCTGCATGTTCTTCATCAGGCCATTGTACAGAGCATGAAGGTCGAGCACCTTCCCAGGGTGATCAGGGTCGGGTACAGGCTGAAAATCGTAATCCAACTGAAAATACAAAAAAACATTGTTATTAGATTGCAAGTGTTAATAATAAATATATTGAATAAATCAAATGAAAATATATATTAATACTCGAGCCTGATCAAAGAAGAGGGCGAATGAGCACCGGTGCTGGTCGCCCCACTCAACGTGAAATGGATAGTTCTTCACGAGCCGGCTCTCATCCCCCATATACCGGCCGAACCTCTCGGCATGAGGACCGGTATAGCGATAATCAGGGGTAAAAAAGAGGAGAAATGCTGCCTCCCCCTAGCACTGTCAGGCCTCAACCTGTGGGACTGATTCGGGCCTCGAGTCCCCCTCTGGGGATGAGAAGGCCCTGCGTCTGCAAGAAATATAAGACAATCAATATTAAGACAAAGTTGTATTAAGAAATCAAGGTTAAACGAAAATTGAAGTGTGATATATACCTCCGGTGACTAAAGCATGAGCCTGGGCCCGGGCAGCAGCACGAGCGGGACGATAGTTCCTCCGGTGAGGAACAGCCGGTGTCCCAGATGCGGACGCATCCCCTCCAACTAGAAAATAAATATTGACGCTAAATTTCCATGAAGTTCATATTTATTCTATAGAGGATATGTAAAATGAATAAATATCTTATATTTATTCATACTAACCTGCAGATGATGCGGAGGGTACGGAAGTGGCAGGAGTGGCCCCTGCGGCAGATGTGGACGCACCACCTATAATTAGACAATTAAAAATAGATTATATAAGTAATTGCAAAAAGAATGTGTAGATCAATAATATAACATTTTAAATCAATATGCATGCACTATAGGATATATAAATATACCCGCGGGTGCGGTGGTGTTACCACCTACAGCTAGACAATAAAAAAAATTACTATCTAAGTAAGAGCAAAAGGAATGTGTGTATATTTATAGTATAGCATTCTAAATCAATATACATGCACTATATGATATATAAACATACCTGGAGGTGCGGGAGTGGCCTCTTTCCCTGATGTGGACGCTGTTAGTTATATGTATGCCCTAGAGGCCATTACTGTACATATGATGTATATTGTAGTGGATGCTGGGACGTATATAGGGAGGACTTTCTTGCTCGACATGATAGTATGCTATCTGGTTGTACTTTACCTTAACGTGTACACTGATTGTCTCTCTGTTACATGTTGGTAAAGCCCTTAGGATGTGTACTTGACTACCTGGACTATGATGCATATCATACTAGTGGGGACATGGTAGTCCATAAGTACATCCTTCAAAGTCCCTAGTCGTGGGTGTATCGAGACGGGGCATCGATATACCAGTGTAGACTAGCGTATACCCTCTCGACCCATACAGATGGGCGATGGATGATCCCATATCCCTTGGTGTTTGACATCAGAGATGATATACGGGTGCTCAGTGGAGACTGGGTACACTGGACGGACTCGCCGAGAACTCCCAGATGGTACTATACCTCACGTCATATGGCAGTTCTCTGGTGACACTGGTACAGAGTAGTCTGTTGACCCGAGATCGTCATAGAGTCTTGTGTGGTTCCCACTGTGCTTTGATTTCCATCTTACCACGTCCAAGAGGGCGTGCAAAACGGTGGTTTTTGGGTACAGTCCTGAATCACATGGAGGCAATGAGCGATAGGAGGGGATTCGTCTCTCCCGGTATAGGGAGTTGATGTTGCGCTGTGTTCGATTGGCTATAACAGGAAATCCCTGGCCAGGGTTGCTGAGATTTACTGGTAAGTGTTACCAGTAGTTTCTCGATTTGTTATAGACCTCATATCGACACGACTTATCGGGCTATTGGCGTCTGACGTTTACCACCCCTAGGCGAGATATGCGACATATCAGACGATCAGACCGGACTGTACGGTAGTGTTACTGGTTGGATTCACTGGAGTGTGAGCGGGCTTGCTCGTCGATCTTCTGATCGCTCAATACCCGGGTGGCCGTTACGTTTAGCAGAACGCTTGCGGCTTGTGGATGTTTGATATGATCATCATCCGCTGCCGGCGTATTGACGAGTCTTTAGAGTCCTACACAGAGGTTTCCTGGCTCAAGCGAAACGAAATAGGAACGCATATGAGATATGTGCGGGACCGAGAATAATGCGTGTATGTGATACCGTATTCCATTCTCGCGATGAATGTATCGATTGGTTATATACGATATAACCTAGTTATCGAATCAAGGATTGGTTCGATAAGCCGATGCATAGGATACTAGTCGGTTATGTGCGACATGACCGGATCGTTAAATCAAGAGTTGATTTAATGATTTAATGCATAATTATATATATTTGATATATTACTTTGCGTTAACTAGTATTGGTTCACTTAAGATAGATTTTCTCACTCGGGTGTGCGCATTATATATGTGATATGATTTTGTGCACTTACTTGTATCATGTTTGATGATACATGCTTTTTGGTTAAGTGTAAAGTATTAAACCTTGGTTAATGAAATGGTTAGGGTTTATTATTTGTTATTCATTTATCTTATTTAATTATCCATTTATTTTTGATAAATGAATAAAAGAAAATGAAATGAAATGGTGGCTTTCATTTGTTGTTTTCATGAAGCTTCATGAACACTTTGACTAAGTGACCATTTTGTCTCTAGCTTGACCCTAACCATTCCTTTAACCATGATTGATTCTCTACACATTACCATGGTTAATGATATGATAAGTATTCATTTTTATTATTCCTTTTAATGAACTTATCATAACTTTATCTTCTTCTTCTTCTTCATCTTCAAAGAAGAAACCTTCACTTCATCAATGGTGGATTGATGAAATGAGTGAGAAATCCAATTCTAAAGTCTACCCACTTCCTATTTCTTCATCCTCTACCTCTTACCAAGTAGTAGAGTGTGTTTCCTTCACAAGTTTTCATGGCAAGGTGAAGGTGGAGCTTGATCTAGCGATGCCTCGACGTAGATCATCTTCGGCATGGACATCGATGACCTAGCTCGCCTATTCTCCGATGAAGCCGACGCTAGAGCCCGGATTCTTTTTGGACAGCAAAGGAACTTCGTTGCGGAGCTATGGAGGTGGAGCACCGGATCTACAAAGGTTGTATTTCCGTTTCCCATTAGTTAAGTTGTTAACTACTTTATTGTTTCGCCTAGATTTCTGGCCAACGGTCCGTAGTCGGGTTTCTCGGCACCGTTAAATTTTGAAATTGGCATGGTTGATGCCTTGTGAGACCTCTTGGGAGTGCCTAGGAACCCTACAGTGGTATCAGAGCCTAGCTAGAGCCTTAGGCGAATTCTAGACGGAGTTTGAAGTCCGAACGAACCGAAACCGCAAAATTTCCATGCTCTCTGGACTTTTTCAAAAAACTGGGTTTTTTCAAGATTAAAAATTTCTAAAAAATTCAGCAGGGTGCTATTATAATTACTGTGAAATTCGTGGGGGTAATTCGTTAAAAGGGCGGCGGAACCACGGCAGAAGCATGGCTTCTGCGGCGGTTCCGCGGCCAATAGATGACATCATCACCCCCTGTTTACACAGTAACTTCTATTTTGTAATGTTGGATTTTATAGGAATTTTTAATATTTATTCAAGAGTTGAATTTTCTGGGGTTGTTTTGGGGATTCGGTGTTTCGATCGGAGTATCAAATTTTGTCTATGTGGCTTTCCGGATAAATTTTAGAATATGTTAAAAAGTTCGACCGGATATAAATACCCAATTTTTCCCCTGTCGGGAAATTTCCAAGTGTTGGATTTTTCCGTAGTTTAACGACGTTCTAAATAGTGCAAGTAACGCGATGGACCTTCTAGAAGACAACAAACCTTAACTCGATTATGTGACCGTCTTGAACTGCCCTTTGAACCTTCGGGTTTGGGGCAGTACGGCGTGCCACATGTGAGGCGTTGGCTTGACCCTTCTACGGCTGGACCGTTGGTACTGAGGCACGAACTGAATGTTGTTAGACTTATTTTATGTGTTGATCTGTTTTGGGAAAACTTGGGTGTTCGACTGTTCGATCGGAAAGTTTAACATTTTCTTTTTATCTGGAATGGGATACAATAATTGGAATTCACAATTAGTTATGAGATAACTGAATGAATGTTATAAACATAGCACTTTAGTCTCACTTGATCGGTTGCCACGGAATTTTGATGCGATCAAAAGTCCGTCGCAATCACGTAGCGTACGCGGATACTCGCCGGGTAAACTTAATAGACAGCCTCACTCCATAGCCCTGACCAAGTGACTGTAGGAGAACCCCGTCGCCGAAAGCATCCGTTCGGGTGCTCGCGGAAGCGGTGTTCCGCCTTAGTGCACTTCGTCGACAGCATCAGGGGTGCGGCCGCCTACTAAAGTTTGCGACGAGCATTCGATCAGGGTGTCGGGAATCTTGTTGAATTTCCCGACTTGATATTGAAAAGTGTTTTCGATAATGAGACTAAAATGCAGGGTTTATAATTGTTAGGCATGCGATGTCTAAGTAATTCACTTGATCAGGCATGCGATGTCTGAGGAGGTTGCGGATTCCAACTGTTGTAGTTTTACACTTTCTTTTCTGTGACTGTAAGTGTAATATGTGATATCGCCGGTTTCGTTGCTATATGTCAACGACAATTGGGATGCGCATATTTACTTACGATGATGACATGTGATGTTATGTGTTGCTGGATATGTTATATTGGATCGTCATGTTTGAATAGCCGGGGGTTTTTATGTGAGATGAGTGTTTTTCATTTTCATTCATGTAAAAACTTGTATGTAATATTCTTTTATTTGGGGCGCTTCCAGGTTGCGGAAGATGTCACCCGTTATTGTATATTATTTACTTTTCCGCACTAGGATAGACCCAAGGAGGAGGGCACAAGTAACCGGGTTCTGGAGCCCAGTGGGAGACCAACTCGAGGAGTCGAGTCCGGGTCTCCTAACTCTAGAATTGGTAGGGTTGCTTGCCGCTCTCGTAGAGGTCTAGGGGTGTGGGTTTGGCTATTCATCACGACCGTGGAATCCTTGTTTTATACTGGCTCGTATTGAAAACACGGACGTCCTAGTATATCCAATATTTCATATGTTTCTTCTGCTGCGATATCTATGATGTGATCATGTGATGTTCTGTGATAGATACAGTATATAGTATATATAATATATTATATAGACGTTACTTATGTTTTACACCCGCGCTAGCCCTGCCCCGCTCTGCCGTTAGTTACCTAACCTAATGGTGCACGAGGGGACATCGAGGCGAATGCGGATGGCATAAGTGTACGTCGTATTTATCTGTGATGTTTAGGTAATTAAATGATGGAACTTCATTAATGAGATTAATGAAATAAAAGAAACCTAAGATGTTGTAGAATCGAATTTCAAAATAAAACAGGTAGCTACAGTTCTTGCTTTGCACAGCGGTATATGTGATATATCCTGCACCTTATTCGATAAGGAAAGGACCGAGATCCCGTCACCGGGAGTGACTCATTTAGCAATAACTGGCAGATGCTACACACTCGGTTTGTCTTTTGATTGCTTTTAAGAGTTTTTGCTTTGCACAGTGATATATATGATATATCCAGCACCTCATTCGACGAGGAAAGGACCGACGATCCCTTCACCGGGAGTGACTCCTTTAGCAAAACTAGAAAAGCCTCAAAAACACTCCATTTCAAAATTCATTCGATCCTACAACGATATCAAGTTCATTACGCAATAGGTTTTCAGAAAAACCTGTCGTAGCCCTCCGTCATTTCAGATAAATCCTGTTTAGTATTCGTGCTGCGTTTGTTGACCTTGTCAAGGCGCGGTGTGCGGTAGCTAACCAGTATTTATCTGCTTATGCATATGATGCAGATTGGGTTAGGGTAGTCGTGCGGCCTTGTTGACCTTGTCAAGGGTCGTGTGGGTGGGTTTGATTCAATCAAGAAATGACGGGTTGAACTTGACTTACGGTCTATGGTTTGTTGACCTTGTCAAGGTCATAGATCGTTCGGGGCAAAATATTATCGGGAATTTCAAGTGTTGAGATTTGCAATGAGATTGCATACCTTCTATGAGATAGTTGGATCCCGATACCCGCTGCGATTAAGTGTTACTCCTGGGAGAGTTTTATACATTACAATTAGCCGATCAAGTAGGTGTCTAGAAAGGTGTCAACGAGGTTACGCCTCTGGGAAAACGAGGTTTACATTAATTAGGTTCGTGCGAAAGCACGGGGGACCTCCCTCAAAGTACCGACACTGGCCTGGCTGAAAGATTGGCGAACTTGTAGTGTGTAATTAATCCCGGCTAGTCTTTCCTTTTAGGGTTTGAAGGAAGATTTGATAAAAAGCAGTGGGAGCCATCCTGATTAGATAAAATAATAACCAATCTATTCTTGCCAGAGCGCACGCTGAGTGTTTTCTTCTCTCTCTCTCCAGGTAGCGACCATATCACGCCTTAATCAAGATAATAATACGGAATATTGACCGAACCCGATTGTTATACTGAGCTGGGGAACGTTGGTCCCGCTCCAACTTATAATTGTTATGAGACAGAGCAGGAAATAGGGGATTACCAGAATTCCCGTGCCGCCCAAACGAAGAGAGTGCATGCTGATGCATCATCTTCGGGTGTGTTCATTATGTAGAACTGTTTCTCTGTATCCTCTACGTCCTGGGTATGTGATACCAGATCAGGATCCCAGATATGTAATATGTTACATAGGGCTACAGAAAGGTAGAGAACTGAGAACGGGTGATAAGTTTCATGAGGCAGAAAACGGGGCAAGTGTTGCAGCCAAGTCTGTTGGTCACTGTCACCCTGTATTACAAATACATTGATTCTGAACGAATGTTATTAGATACCGAACCTGATATACAAAATCATATCAGTCTCTTTATTAGTAAAGAAATGAT